>CM072888.1:49611629-50898201 GCA_037013685.1 Acridotheres tristis
GCACAATGCCATATGGTACAGAATATCCCTTTGGTCAGCTGTGTCCCCTCCCAGCTTTTTGTGCATTCCCAGCCTACTCTATGGTGTGGTGGTGCAAGAGGCAGAAAAGGCCTTGGCTCTGTGTCAGCACTGCTCAGCAGGAACTAAAACATCTCTGTGTTATCAGCTCTTCTCCATACAAACCCAGAACACAGCCCCATACCAGCTACTGTGAAAAAAATTAATTCTACCCCAGCCAAGACCAGCACACCATAAGGTAAAGAAGCCAGAGTCAATGGGCTTAATTTTCTACATGAAATAAAATAAACCCCTCAAGCATCCCAAAACTATCACTCTCAAAAAGAGTCCTACTGAATAGTAATGACCTTAAAATAATTTCAACCTTAAAAGTCAACTTTCTTTGTGTTGGTCTAACATTATTTTAGTTGAGCAAGATGGAGAAATAAGAGCCTGGGCAAGGTATTGCTGGCACACCTCTTTAACTCAAGTTCATCCAGCAAGCTTGCCAATCAATGACGAGGCCATATCTCTGATGACACTGCACCTATTCCTGTGCAGAGCAGGAATTCCTTGTGACATGGGGGGTTCCCAGAAGCTGGAGTGTATCTGCCTGGGTGAAATGTGGAGCCCAGCAGCCTGGGGGAGAGCAGGGTGGGGGAAGTGAACAAGGAAGACGATTTTTGCTCCCTGGAGCCCTTGGTGAGCTGGGAAGAAATCTGTCAGTGAAAGGTGCTGTATGTCCAGGATCACCAAAAGCAGCTATATTTATATGCTTATCTTAGAAGTACATGTTTTTAAGGTATTTGCTCAATGTATCAATCTACTCAGATGGAAATAATCAGCAGGGAGAGTGGTGTTTTATTTAAACAGTCTCCTTGGCTATATTTCATGGGGATTTATATGCTTAAATAAGTCATAGAGGGTTACTTGAGTGAACGAGCCAGTGGCTGATGCCAGAGCTGAAAAAGAGCAGAGGCATCTTGCAAGCCTGCATATCGAGCTGACACTAGGCCAGTGTGCCCTTCTCACTGTCCCAAGGAGAGTACTCTGTATTTCGAAAAGGAATGTGAGTTCAATGTGGCAAAAGTATGATAAAGTTGAAAGGCTGTGAGTTGTAGTGGAGCAAATAAGGAAATAAGAAATATATAAAGAGAGGGTGCCAAGAGGATGGAGCCAGGCTTTTATCAGGGGTGCCAAGTAATAGGACAAGAGGCAATGGACAGAAACTGATGCACAGGAAGTTCTGCCTGAATATGAGGAAGGATTTCTTTACTGTGGGGGTGACCAAGCACTGGAACAGATTGCCCAGAGAGGCTGTGGAGTTGAGTGGAGATATTCAAGAACCATCTGGACATAATCCTGTACCATGTGCTCTGGGATGACCCTGGCTGAGTAGGGAGGCTGCACTAGATGAACCCCTGTGGTCCCTTCCAACCTGACCCATTCTGTCATTCTGTGAAATTAATTTCCAAGCAGTGATGGCAATTAATCATGGAAAGGACTTAGATGCCATGAACTCTCCATGTCTCATTTCTAAATAAAATTCTAAAAAACATATAACGACTTGGAAAATAAATCATTCAGGCAAGGCTTTGATCCATCTTGTTTACAATGTAAAATGAAAACTTTCCTGATAAACAATCTATAAATTGATCTACATATTTCCCTCTAGTGGCAAAGCAACAGAGTCACTATTTGATCTCGGGTTGGTAATTAATCTGATGTTGTTTTGACTTGTGGCAGTTTTTCTTGAAATATATCCCCATAATTGAAATTACCATGTTCTGGATTATGGTTTGTGATATTCCAGGAAGTGAAACTACTCCATTCTCATTCCCCTTTTTTTTTTGGTAAAACATCAACCTTACTCACTTCTTGTCCCTAATGACCTTATTTTCCTATTTCAGATTTCCTGTAAGAAAAATAGTAATGAGTAAATGATGTTAGCTATCAGCTCTGTGAATCTCAGCCTAAATCAAGTAAGTGTGTAGACAAAGTCCTGATTGATTTATGGCAATGCTGACATTTTTCATAATCCCAAATAAATCTACTCTTTCTTCTTAACAAAATTCTCTGTTGTTGTATCCTTAAATGACCTGTTAGTAAATAACTGTATGTTTATCTAGATAAACAAGTTCTTACTAAGTAAGCCCTAGACATTTGTTTCTCAGCTTGCTCCCTAGCCAGTTTATTCTCAGTTGTCCAGTACCTTGCACTAGAGATGACTGACCAAAATGTTGATAATAGACCAGATAAGTGGTCCCAATGTTCCACCATGCCGTCATGTCCTGCCTTTAAGAATTTGAGATTTTTGTTGAAAATTATGTTGATATTCTAATATTTCCCCCCAAAGCCTTATCATTCCAATAATTTTTTTTTCTGAGGTAAATAGCTACATTGATGCATCTTCTAAATACTTTTACTTAGTTTTGACTGGACCAGAATACAACTAAGTGATTAGGGTTACTTGTGACTGTACCACTGGACTGTGTGGATATGGGCTGAACAAGTGTGGGCTGAATTGAAGGGATGCAAGAGTATGTAATGAGATTCAAACTAGGAAAACCATGAGTTCATTTGACTGGGGTTGGATCAAGACAGAGAGGGGCCAGTTGATGGATGTGGATGGAGGGGAGTATAGGAAAATGCAACTGGGCAATGTTAGCTCAGTGAGAGGGAGCTATGGGCCTCCTCCTTTCCAGGCTTGGGTCCAGATTTGTAAAAACTATTTTGTTTCATTCCCACCATTTCTTCCACACATATTTCTGAAAGCCTTTCCTTTATAGTTGGAAGTGGTGATACATATCATGTATTTGACTTACAAAGTAATTATTCCCTTCTTTATGCCTGCCTTGCAGGGCTCCTCTCAGCCATATCTGCTGATGATCTATTTGAGGAAAACCTTTCCCAGTCCCACCCTTCTGGGTGTTGATAGGGCAGCAAATTAAAAATTCAAAGCCTCTGGCATAGGGGTGGCTGTTTCAGATACAGCAGAAACTGAAGATACCTCCTCCTATCTTTCTTTGATGTTAATCAGTTATCAAGACATTGGCAGGTTCCAGCACTCTGTCTAAAACAATGATGTAATTTCTACAAGCAGGCTTGAAGCCCTTGGCAAACCAGCCCTATTTGTTTCTGCAGTCCTTAAGAATTCTGTTATTGCTATTCCTGATTGAAATTCAAGGCCTTTGGAAATTCAGTTGATGTTAGAGCCAAACTCAGAATTCTGACGCTCTCCATTTCTGGACACTATTGGGGCAGGGACCTGAGCATACCTCCTGTGCTAGAGCTGGCTTGCATAAACACCATAGGCAGCAGCTGAGTGACCAGGAACATTTTCTGGAGGGTCACCTTGTCCTTGGCTAAGCCATAAAGTCTGTGTAAGAGATTATATAACAAAATGTCACTGTAGTCGAAATACCAAGAACAGGTATGATTAGTGGGTCAAGAATCTTTCACTTTTCTCTCTTTTCTTCTCTCACAAAATGCTCATACATTTCACAGAAATCCTAAAGCCACTTGCATCCACTCTCCATGTGAAAAAGCTTCTCACTTCATGCCTTGTCCAGTGCCACATTATTTTTTTCAGGCATATGATTTTATAAATCAATGTTTATCAATCAATTCATCATCTTTATTGCACAGTACCTTACCATGACCAGAGACATTGAAATGAAGAAAACCATGTGTAATTCATAATTGCTCAGAGTCCTCACCTGCTCTTCAGTGACTCCCTCTACACAGCTTTTTTTTTTCATATGAGCTCTCAGTTTTATACCCAAGGTAGTGGGAGAGTGTCAGCATTCCTCTCCCAGGGCGCAATCACAGGAATTCCAAGGGTGCTCACTGCTCAGAAATGGCAGGCATGGCAGAGGCTTACACACAGACCAAGATGGAAGTAAATGGAAACCTTAACATAGCTGTAAATAGATAGAGCTATTATTTAAGCTTCCACATATGGGAATTTGCTGCTTTAAGGAAGATCTTTGGTATGAAAATTCTCTAGAGAGGATAACTGTAGTGACCTCAGATAATCTTACTTGTTTGCCAAGTGACAAAAGCTAGTAGTTTGCTATTTAAAGGGTATTGGAAAGGACTCCAAAAAAGAACAAATAATCTTTTTAAAGTCTACTAACTATAAGGAGATAAGTAATGTCAGATTATCAAAGACTGTATGGGCAGCTTCATCTCTGTGGAGGGAGAATGTTTTTCACAGTCGTCACTACTGAACTTAGCAGTAAGATCTGGTGATGTAAGACTGAAGCTAGAAAAATTGCAATTCGAAATTTTTGGGGGTTGAATTGTTCCCTTTTCTTTCTGTGGAATTTTTTCCCTATTGTTATGCTAAGTACTTGTGGCTACACCTTAGTAGCAATAGTTTTCTCTCGCAGGGGGATGGGGGATAGGAGGAGACTGGAAAAAGAAAGGTGGGACAGGGGCCTGGGGCGGGCTCTCGCTCTCGCTTGGCTCGTGGAGTGGAAGGAAGACGGCCGGGGCTCCGATCCAGCATCTTCCCCGCCATCCCAGCACTGGGAGCCACGTTCCCTGCCATTGAACACCGCTCTGCTGCTCTCCCACTTCATCCTGCTACCTCCGGGCACTGTGCCGAGCACCACGACCGACACCGTGAGGGGGGAGCGGCTCCTCCATCCCTCTCAGCCCTGGGCGCTGCCGCCATCCCCCAGCCCCTTCAGCTGCGGGGCCTGCCCTGCCCACAGCACCGGGAACTGAGCGCAGGGAGAGAGGCCTTGGCCAAAAGGGACTGGAACTGAGCTACACTGCTCTGTTCTGTCGTCAATTTTTATAGCTGCTGTTGTTTCTGCTATTTTGCCTCGTTAGATATCAGTAAAGAACTGTTATTCCTATCCCCATATCTTCGCCTGAAAGCCTCTGATTTGAAACTAAAATAATTAGAAGGGAAGGGGTTGCACTCTGCACCTCAGGAAAGGGGTTCTCGCCTTTCCTTAGCAAATACCTGTCTTCCAAACCAAGAAAGAAATGAGGTACAAAATTTTAATTGTGAAGTTAATTAAAATATGGAGTGTGTCATTGTGGACTGTGGCAGATCCCTCACCACCTGAAGTCTTATATCAAGACTGAATGTCTTGGAAACAATTTCATTATTTCCTCTTGAGATTACTGGACCTTATACAGGAATCACTTGGAGAAACTCCATGTTCTGTTTTTTGTCAGAGGTGTCAACATGTTCCCTTTTGACTTTAACACCTGTGAAAAAAAATCGGAGCCATTTTCCTTCTCTGTAAGAAGAAGGCATTCCATGACATGTCAGAGACTATGAATGGAGAATGTGAAAAACTTAAACTAAGAAGAAACATGAGTTACTTATGAGTAACACAAGGCAGCAAAGTACACACACGTGGCATTTTCAGAAAATCTGCTCCCTAAGTCAACAGGAGAATCCCTGCTGGTGTCAGCAGACACAGGTATAGGTTGCTGCTTAGTGCTTTTATGCTCATTCACCCATCCTTGTAGGTGGCAGAGTAGGACATCCCTGCACATACACGTTCATCAGTGTGACACTGGCATGGGACAGTGACACAGATATCAGTGCCAGTCCTCAGCTTCAGCAGGTCTCAGGTCACCCCCAAAATAAAGATGGGCAACAAACCAGTCCAGAATCTGCCCAGCTTGGTACTCAGGGCAGGTGACATCCTAAAAGGTGCTAACAGTCTGACCACACTGACCCGATGGGAGGAGACTCTTCCTGGGAGATTTCCAAGGGAGAAATGCCTCAGGAGAGGCTCAGGACATGACCACTTAGAAAAATAAAGTGAAGATCTATTTGTTTTACTTCACATGATGGAATTTCATTTTTACCGATAATTGAAATCCATTTTCATACATTTTCTAAATCAACATACAGAGTGAGCAGAGCTTTTTCCTTGTGAGCATCCCCTTACATTTCCTCTGCAGCCAGTCAATCCCACATCCTTTAAATAAAACATTCATAGAGCAGCTGCAATTAGCAGTGCCTTTACATGTGTTTTCTCACTGTGCACAGACAAAAATCTCTTTGCTAGAGCTAGCTGGGGCTGTTTCGGATGGAAATAGTTGTTGGGATACTAGAGCTCTGCCTTGCATCAGTCTCCAGGTAGGTCATGCTTTCCTGTCTCTCCTCCCCTCACTTTTCTCATGCCCTGGGGAAGCCTCTCTGCCTGCCTACTCTGCTCCCACACCTGACACAAATCCTTCCTTCCTTCCTTCCTTCCTTCCTTCCTTCCTTCCTTCCTTCCTTCCTTCCTTCCTTCCTTCCTTCCTTCCTTCCTTCCTTCCTTCCTTCCTTCCTTCCTTCCTTCCTTCCTTCCTTCCTTCCTTCCTTCCTTCCTTCCTTCCTTCCTTCCTTCCTTCCTTCCTTCCTTCCTTCCTTCCTTCCTTCCTTCCTTCCTTCCTTCCTTCCTTCCTTCCTTCCTTCCTTCCTTCCTTCCTTCCTCTCTCCCTCCTTCCCTCCCTCCCTCCCTCCCTTTACACAGCTGTGAGGGAGGAGCTGTGGTCTGGCTTCAGACATCCCATGATGGAAATGTCTCTGCAAAGCAAGCTTGGCTTGAGATGAAAGCTGGAGCAATATCTCAGGTGAAATCTGCTCTTCCTGTGTGATGGTCCCTTGTGGTCCCCTCTGAAAAGGCAGCCCTGTGTTTCTGAGGAGTACCCACCAGATATTTGTGTAAAGACGATCTGGCTGGTCTTACCCACATTGAGACACAGCTCAGGGAAGTGGTGGCTCTCCCAGCCAGGCTTTCTGATGCAGCTTCAGACTGTGATGGGTGTCAAATCCAGTCCTGGAGGGGCTCTCAATGAGAAAAATAATTTAAAAAAATTATTAAAAATCTTTCAGACTTCACAAAAATAAGAGCAGTCACTTAAGTTACTGGCATAGATTAACTCTGCTGATGGTCCCTGGAAATGCCTGCATGTCCATCTTGTCAGTGGAGAATACTCAAAGCAATTTCACCTGAAATCTTCCTAAGACTAAAGAGGAAAAATAAAGACAGTGGGAGGTGCATCAGCAGATGGATGGGATGTAAGGAAGTTTCATAACTGTATGACACTGAAGCATGAGAAAGCACCTTTTTAATGCAATATTACAAAGAAATTTCAGCCAGGTATGTGATGCATGCCAACCAGCATTGCCCCAGAAGCTGTCATTGCAGCACCTGGTACTGGCTGCCTGGCAAGGAGCACTCTGAGATTTTCAGTTTCTCTAATAATTAAGAGCTTGCTCCTGCCAGCTGCTGAGCATGCCCATCTTGTGTCCCTTTCAGCTGAAGGTAAGGACAGTCATATCTGCATGACAAGAAGCTTTGGCAGGATGACAGGCTTTGAGGGCCAAAATTTCATCAATAAGATCACATTAAACATTTGCATGACAAAAAAAAATAAAATCTGGAACTAAAATAAAAAATCAACACCTCTGTCTACCAATACACAAACTTCTTCATTTTCTTGCCTTTCTCTTGATCTGGGTTTTAAAAACATGCTGAATTGTGGGAAGGTGTTCCAGACCTGCATAATGAAAAATGCAGTCTGTGGAACTGATGAATTGCAGCTTAGCTGTTAAATACAGGACATCCAACCTTTACTGTTGCCACAAACAAACTTCTTGGCAAAACTCAGAGAAAACAGAAAATGTTATATACATGAATAGAAGGACGTATCTTTATTAAAGATAAAGAGAAATAAGCTTTCTCCTTTTTCCTCAAGGAGCAGAAAGCTTATTCTATATCATACATGTTCTTGTCAAGAACAGTCTGGAGAATTTGAGACAACCAATGGATTCCTAATTTTGAAATGATATCAAATACAGAAATAGTAATGGGATACTATGGTAAGATCATGTTATCGTCATCTACTGTACAAAGCATCCTGCAGTATTCAAATAAATACATACATTTTATAATCCCTGAGAACACCTTTCATCTGTGGAGAGTTGAACAATTTAAGGTTTTGTTAATAGCTCAGGATGTTTTTTATGCTGCAATTGAGAAAGCAGCTTTTAATTCATTCAAAGCAGAGACTACCTTGAGATAAGCAGGTTTTTGAACGCTCTTGCTACTTCTTCCATTCATTGGCTGAGGAATATCATTGGCAGGGATATGGTGAATATCAGTCAAAATCCTGGAAGACCTAGATTTCACAGGTGATATCTGAATCATTGACCAGACGCGATGGCATGTGACTGCAGAGACTGACAATGGGAGGAAACTGAAATACACAAACTTATAAAGCAGGAAGCTGATAGAGCAGGGAAGATAAAAGGGTTATTGAATAATGTAGCAAAACACACAGTCTGCAGAAGTAGAGTCATTCAGGCTGAAAACTTTGTGAGTTTGATGCTATGACATTAAAGGAAATAATAGTACTGGGACTGGAGGGGAACCAGTTGCTTTTACTGTTTCAAAGTGATGTGTAAATTAAGATTAATGGAGAAATAAAATTCAATTCTAAACAGAATGTAAAGGAAATTTTATTGAACAGGTCAGAGACACTGGGAACCACAAAGGAACTGATGAGAACACTTCTAAACATTGCTATGCCTCTGCATTTTAGACAGTAATGGATGGTTGGATGGATGACAAATGAGAGCAAACTATAGTACAAGGGAGACACATCAAAGCTACTACTAAAGAAAGTGGAAATGGATTAGCCACTGTCTGAGGAAATCAGATATCAGAGCTAGCAATCAAGCCATGAAGTGGAGTCTACAGGGAACAGAGAAAAAAGGGAGACCATAAAGGTTTGTTATAATGAAGATTTGTCTGTCTTGGGAAGATATCAACCAGCACTCTAAGAAAAAGATGAGTTATGGATCATCTCAGAGGCCCTAAGTGTCTCCTAGATAAGTAATATTAGGAGGAGAATTGTTTAGTATGCCTTTAGACAAGTCCCTGTGAATTGCATTGGAAAATGGAGCTGTGTTAAACTGGTGGTTTGCATGTGTTCTCATGAGGGTGACACTTGACAGTGCATTGATGATACACTGGCTACTTAATCGATATCTGGTTGAAATATATGGCAACTGCAACTTTTAATTTTTGCTCTGTACTGCTACACTGCTAATGTCCAAAGCAATTGTTGTGACAGTGACACATTTCAACTTTTTCTTACCCTGTCACAACAGTGACCTCATTCAGCTTTCCTCCCTTCTCTCCTCTCAGTGACTCTCCTGTTTCTCGCTTTGTTCCACACGAGCCAAAATATTTTCCCAGCCACTTGTTTGCCATTTACTGTAACCACTGGTTTCCCTCACTGCTTTTACATAAATTTTGTTGTGACAAAAGAGCAAGAACCACAACGTGGACTTCAAGTTATATGGAGGGGAGGAACAGACAGTTGGGGACCAGACACAAGGACCTTTATCTTCACACGTGTTTTGTTGAAAATACTGTGGAATAGTATAAAGTAAAAATAATGTGGAATGTCATTTTTCTTCATCGAGGGGACAAGCTTCCCTCGTAGGAATCTACAGCAGAAATTGCTCTCAGATGAAAAGAGAGAGAAATGTGTTGTATACCATATTGGCATGAAGTTAGCTAGTAATTAGTTGGGGTGAGCTAACCAAAACATTAAAAGGAACTATACAGAGCACACACAAAGCTTTCACGTCAAGAACCTTGCAGAGTGATTGCTCTGTGCCTAGTGCTTATGAGTCCAGGAAACTATCCATCTAACCAAAATACAATCTTTCATCAAGCAGGCTACTGGAACTAGACAGATTTGGAATTATTGACATTTAGAAACTCATTTTCAGAGACAGGCATCAGCCAACAAATGGGAAATATCTAAGCCAAAGAGACTACTGTAATGTGCAAAATAAATAATGCACACACTGAATTATTTATTAATTAATTAACGTTGTCATAAACAAACTTTTACTGCCTAGCCTTTCAAAAAGTGTAAACTCATCTAAGTAAAAGACAACTCAAGCTAAAAGGAAGGGGAAATTATTCTGGATATTGAAAGCAGTAAAGTAAAAAATCCTAAAAACCATTTTTGTTAAACTTCCAACCTTGGGATTCACAGAGACTGGAGCTACCAAAATGCTTATGAAAAAGATGGTGTCTCTAGTATAGTGATTTATCAAAATACTTTACAAAGTTCTTAACATACATTGTTAAGAACACAAATTCCTCAATGTCATTTCAAACTAGTTATCCTAAAATCCACTCATCTTTAATTGCCAGTGACTTCACCCAGGACGTGTTAACAGTTCCTGTCTCAAAGAGTAGCAGTGGCATAAATATTTGGTAATGTAAACCTTTTTTCCTTTAAACACATCATTATTAAAGCAAGTTACTATAAAGTGTATGGTTTTCTTACCTTGGAGTTGCTTACACAGAGTTAAGCTCCCTATCTCCTTGTCTGCTAAACTCACAGTCCAAATGATTGCCAACCCAGTGTCAAAGAGAAATTTCTTCAGCTCAATTTTTGGAATCATGGTTTTTGGCTGAAAATGCTTTAGGGAACTCTATTCTATTACAAACTCACACAGAAATGCAGGCAAAATATGAAAAACCCTGAAGTGAAGTAGACCCAACCATTCCTTGACCCCATTAAAAGTAAGCTGGATACATGAAGCTGTTCTGGTAGTTTCCTTGGCTGCTTCCTAACATATTTTATGAGGAATAGCATCTGCTGGAAAATAGTTTCTTCCTCTCACAAAACTACAAGACTTTGAAATCTTTCCTATCCTGAGTTGGATGAAACCCAAGACTCTTTGAAGCAGTTTGTAGAAACCAAGAGATGCCTCACGAGCCAAGAGCCTGGTCTGAGGTGTTCAGCACTGATTCTCCTTCTCCCTGGCTACTGAGCCATTTGCTCCACCTGCCCCGAGGTGAGAGGAACCATTAACAAAGAAAAGAAACCATTGTGTCTGCAAAATGAGCAATTTTCTATAACAAGCATAGGAAAACACCCAAGACACATTCCTTATCACTTCCCAACAGAGAAAACACTTGGGAAGGAAAACAGTGAGTGCTGTTCCCTTGGCCTGGAGCTGGCACGGTATGTATCCAGCCTTGGGCTTTTTTCTTGTCCCAGAGGAGGGCTCTAATCCCAACCAAATGGGATGTTATGACCAAATAGCCTGTTCTGTCCGTACAAGCACTGCTCTTTCTGTCCCTTAAAATAAAAATGAAGAAAAAGAAACGGGAAAGGAGAGGGAAGGGAAGGGAAGGGAAGGGAAGGGAAGGGAAGGGAAGGGAAGGGAAGGGAAGGGAAGGGAAGGGAAGGGAAGGGAAGGAAAGGAAAGGAAAGGAAAGGAAAGGAAAGGAAAGGAAAGGAAAGGAAAGGAAAGGAAAGGAAAGGAAAGGAAAGGAAAGGAAAGGAAAGGAAAGGAAAGGAAAGGAAAGGAAAGGAAAGGAAAGGAAAGGAAAGGAAAGGAAAGGAAAGGAAAGGAAAGGAAAGGAAAGGAAAGGAAAGGAAAGGAAAGGAAAGGAAAGGAAAGGAAAGGAAAGGGAAAGAAATTTTTTTAATATATACGCATCTTAGTAAAAGATTCTCAAGCCTAACCAGTGCAGGCAATATCTGCATTTGGCTGCAAAATTCATGACCAACTCTATTTGATAACTGCTATTCAGAGGTAGCTTTAACCACCACCGTTCTCTCCGGGCTCCTCCGTGTTTGTTTTTCCATATCCCCTGGTAAATTTGCACAAGGGTTCAAGGTCTGCTGCCGTGCGTGCACCCTTTGCCAGCCTTGTTTGTGTGACGTATCAGGAAGCTGCGGGCGAGCTCTGCAGTCCCATTTCAGTCCCATTTCAGTTCCATTTCAGTCCCATTTCAGTCCCCTGCCCCCCGGACGCCGGGAGCGGGATGCGGGACGCTGCCAAGGGACTGCCAATCTCCTGGAGCAATGCGGAGCTGCTGGGGCTGCCTGACCCTCCGGGACAGTTTTGTCACTTGGCCCCCAGCACGCAGCTCTGGGCGGATATGATTTCTTGGCTTTGCCCCCAGCACACCCTTCCTGCCAATTTCTCCGCATTTGCATTCTGCTGGTGCTCCCAATAGAAAAGGCGCCGCTCCCAGCAGAGCCAGCCACACCTGCTGGTGGGTCACAGTGGCCCAATTCACAGCGAAAACCTTCCCAAACTTCAGCCTCTCTTACTGCACCTTCTGCAGCTGCCTTGAGGAGTCCTGTGTGGTGATCTCCTCCAGGATAAGCCGCTGTTCCCTTTGCCCCTCTCCCAATGGCACATTGCACAAGCCAGCATGTCTACAAAAAACCTCCAGAAGAATAATTTTAAAGTCTGTGTTAGTTACTGTCCTAAATGTAAAGGGGACGGCAAAGGAAAAAAAAATCTACTTAATTTTCAGATTCTGGGTAACAAAAACTTTGTTGAGTCTACAACTAAAATATTAGGGAAAGACCATCAATAAATGAGATTTCTTTGGATGAACAGGAGGCGCTGCAAGGAAAAAAAAATAAAATTAGAATGGGGTGAAATCCACAGTGGTATCAAGTGGTGGGCAGTGACTAAATTAAGAAGACATAGCTCAAGAAATTCAGTATTTTAGGCTTGATTTTTATTAGTAGATACAAACAAGCATGCATGGAAAGTAATCCAAACTCATTGTGCACCAGCTGCTCTGAGTGAGTGCAGTAAGGACAGCCCAGGCACTGGTACAAGCTGTACACAGCCCTAGGGCACAGTCTATCCACCAGTCACTTCTGACTGCACTTCTTTACACCACGAAGGCAATGCTATTACATGTGCTCTTGCTTTTCCTCATCTCTTTTTTGGTTTTCTGTCCCCTTTCCCTCAAATCCTCAGTCTGTAACTTAAAAAAAGGATTACATCACTTAGTACAATGTAATTAGCCTGAAGGGGGGAAATTGAATTTACTAGGAGGAAATCCTGGTTTTGCTCTAATACTTCCTGCTTGTTCTGGATATTAGGCTCAAAAAGATCAGAGGGAGAGAATACCTGTTTCATCATCAGTATATTTTTCCTTAAAATATCTGGACATCAAATGTATGCATTTACTTTCCTAATCATCATAGGCATTTATTCATAGCCTTACTGACTGGCATCTAATGACATCAAAAAGTCAACTTACAGCACATGACATTCACAGTTTAGCCTCTTCTAAATCTTTTGCAGGAGGTGTTCCCCAATGGCCTACACCAATTTCAGCAGTGCTGCCCTGCTTCATTAGTCCACCTTTTTCCTGTGCAAGCTTTCTTCCCTCAGTGCTGCTCACATTTCAAAGCACCCAGATGCTACAGGTGAGGTATTCAGCTCCTGCAGGGGTTACCTTGCTGAAGAGGCTCCAAACAGGTGAAGCAAGGATGCACTGGGGATAGGAACTGAGGGAGCAGTTTCTCAGCATCTTTTGTAGAAACATGTTGCCTTGGGGTGCAGCTTGCAGCTGGCCAGCTGTGCTGCTTTAGTGACCCAAGGAGACTTGGAATGTACCTATCTATCTCACACCAACGATGAGCGTGCAAGTAGACTCCTCTATGCTGGTTTATGTATGGGCAGCAATGCAGAGTAGTCCAGAAACAGGTGTTTAGCCTGGGGGAAGCTAAGACATGAGGTTATGTTAGGCCATGGTTCCTTTGCCAATTCAACAAATGGCCAAAGAAATTTTGTTGATGTCACCTTCTCCCTGGACTCAGCATGGTTGCTTGTAGAGGGGCAGCACAGAATCTCACCACATTTGTTCTCAGGCAAATTCAGTTCTCAGCTCTATCAGTCTGCCTTTTCCAGAGGTGTTTCCTGCTTCACCTCACCTCATGTGTTTTGTTCTGCACAGACTATGACAGGATGTATCCTATCACTCACTCACTCTGTCATGCTGTGCTCCAAGGTGCTGTCCCTTCAGGATGAGCACAGAAGAACAATCTGGGAGACCAGCCTGTTTCATCAATCATGTCCCAGTGGTGCCCAGTGGCTCTCACATGTTGACTCTTTTTTCAAGGCCCCCTCTGGTCTTAAGAATTACTCTCCTCTGGATCTGCCACCCCTGCTCACACCAAATACAAAGCTAGGGAATTTTGGAGGGCACTGCTCAAAAAAATTGGGCTCCTGCCACACCTTGCTCCAGCTCTGCCCTGTTCACACATCCCCCTGGCCAGTCACAGTGGCTCCCTACCAGGCAAGTGGTGTTTGCTGTCCAGAGGTGCCCTACCCAGCCTTTCATTGCTTGTTGGTGCTGCATATATTTCTCTTGTTGCATGGAAAAAAAGCATTTGTTTCGTGTCCTTGGGTGTTTTTTTATAGAAATACATTAATTTGGACAAAGGAGGTTAATCACTTTTCACTAAAAATAAGGATGACTGCGGTGCAGATCTAGCAGCAATAGAGATCTGTGGTGATTTAATGTTAGGGCTCACTCTTAGAAGAACAGGTAAATATTCCAGCTTTCTAAAGGTTAAGATACATCTAATCATGATCTATTTAGAGAAAATAGTTCAGATATCTAATAAATAACCAAAAGTGAAAGGTACTTCTTAAAGCCTGGGATGGCAAGCAGACTGCTGCCTATCCCTATGTCCTAGCACTTCTCATAGCCCCCCCAGCCCAGCAATAACTTTCAACATTTTCTGCCTCTACAGTTGGGCTTTGTCCTGGCTCAGTGCCACCATGCTCTGCACTTTGAAGTTTATGCCCAGGAAAGGCAGGGCTATTTCAGGGTTAGAGTGTCTGAGTAGGGCTAAGGACTCTCCAGCACTCGTCTCCCTTCTGCCTCTGCTTTTGCAGAGCATGGTGAGCCCAAACAGAAACAGTTAAACTCATTGTTTCCACCACTGTGCTTATAGAGGAAAAATGGGACATCATCTTCAAGACCCTTGAAAAATCTGCAGATGAATAGTTCTATAGAAAAACAGAGAAATGGAATAATGCTTTCTAACTAGCTCTTTGGTAACAGAGATGTAAAATTGCTGGATTTTAATTTGAAGTGATAAGTTGAAAACATAAATTTTTTTCTAGGTAGGATTTTTTTTTAATTGTCAAATTACAATATGAAATATTAAACTTCATAATGTTGAAAGATTATGAGCATAATAAGATGCAATATGATACAAACATCTTACTCATGTTAACTTAAACAAAAAAATCTGCATTTTCAGATCTTTTTCTCTGCTTGTATCTACAAACTGAGCAGTGACCCAGCAGATGTGCCATGTGTCAGTGATGTGAAACAGGTTCTGCCCCTCACACCTGACTCAGAAGAAAATTGTGAGGTCAAGTATTGCCCACCTCTGGGAGTCTGACATCCAAGACATTCTGATGCCCCAGAATAAGGCAGAACAGCAGGTGCAAATCAAGAAAAAGAACAAGGAAAAAAAAAAATTCCAGCTGTCTTGTGTATTTCCTCTGGAAAAAGCACATTTAAGTTGCTCTGCCAACAGTCAGGCACAGGCCTTGTGTAAGGTTGAGTGGGTCTCGTGGGTTGCTGTCACCAAGTATGGACAGAAATTTGTATTGTGTATAGAAGATGGGCTGCCCAGAGATTTTCTTAAGGGCTTGTTCTGCAAAGCATGTCCCAAGTGCTGCTCTCTTTCTGTGTCCAGATGATCACAACATGAAGAAACTACTGCTCTGCATAGCTAGAGGCTCAAGAGGGTTGTAAAAGTCATAGCAAGTCATAGCAATATAATGTGAATCTTAAATTATCCTGTTATGTTTCAGAGTAGCTGTTTGTGAGAGAATACTGTGATAAAATCAGCATATATGCTGTGGTGTGGTGCAGACTGGGTAAGCACAATGCACTCATCCTTCTTCTCTGTCTTTAGCCTTCAGAGGCAGTTTTGGCAGAGACGGCATCATTTAGGATCTATAGAAATAACGCCACCTTTGCCTTTTTAAACTAAGGTCTTTCTGACTTGTGTGATTGCTGCTCAGTTGGTGACTGAAATAGACACAGCCACAAGAAGGTGTCTTTGGTGGGTAGGCCAGCAAAAGCAACCAGGGTAAGCAGTGTGGAATGCATGGGATGCCTAACCTTCCTTCAGTTCCGATGTTGCAGCTTCCTGCCTGGACAGATGAATACAATCTGAGCCCAGAAGGACATCAGATGTTTTAGCTCTGATTAAAACTATTACCTCTCATTGTAAATACTGCCTCTCTAGATAAGGCACAGGCACAGCAACTGGCAATGGGACAGCACCCTAAGAAGTACCTGCAAAGACTTCCCTGAAGGTGAGATTCATCTCATGTCTCTTGAGAGGGATAAACACGTTTCTCTGATTTAAAGCAAAACTGACAGTTATCCATTATTCCGTCTAGCAAAGAATAAGGAATATGGACCCAAACTTGAAGCAGAGGCATTACATTTTTCACTTCCAAACCAAATGATGCCTTCCCATAACTATCAATAGCTATAACAATGTCTGTAGCCAAGGCTGGAATAATTCTTTAGCAACAATTAATGGAATCACATTGCAGAACTATCAAAATCCAGAATTGCTACTTTAAATTGAACCTCTCTTGAATTTTCCTGGGTGGTACCTTTCTTAATCTCTTATTCCAAGTGAAAGGTGAAATGTCTTTTTTTAAACTTCACTTTATTACTAAAAATAAAACTAGCACAGATGAACTTTGAAGTATATGTAATTGAGTCTCATGTGATCAGAGGATCCAGTGTTGACAGGGACTCTTACTTTACTAAGTTAAATGATGATGTTCTCAGCCAGTGCTAGTGGAGAGCAGGTTATTGTTTGCAAACAGTATAAATCTGCTTTTGATTTGTAACATTGGTGGGTCACCTCGAAGAAACAGACTGAGCTAATTTTAGGTTTGTATTTGTAATACATCAGTTTAGATCTGTCAGCACATTACAGTAAAATTCAATGTTAAGGATTTCACTGAATTTTTGACAAATCCTAATACAGAAGCTGGAAACCTTGGGTTTCTAAGGTGGAAACTGTGTTTAGCTTTAATGTTATCTGCTATTTAAAGACTTTAAAAAACATTTTCCAGAGCTGCACTGGCCTAAGATATTTCCTGGGAGCGAGTCTGCAGCTCTTTGCTTGCAGCACACACTGGAACTGTGTTTCTTCGTGTGGGGGCAAGTTGTCACCTTTTTGTTTCATAGTGGTTGTGTTTTGCTGAATGCAAATAAATAAATCATGTTTGTGTGACAAGGGTGGCCCCTCAGTAACGAGCGCGGCCCATGTTCTTCATGGACAATCAGGAACCTGTCTCCTGTAGGCTGTCTCCTGTTCCTGCAGGGCCAGCACAGCTGGGAGCACAGCTGGCAGCGCTGCCCTGCGTGCTCTCCTGTCACACACCGGCACCTCTGTGCTGCAGGGCGGCTCCCCAGCCCCCACTGCAGGCACAGCAGCGTGTCCAGCCTGCCAAACCCAGCCCCAGCGAGCAGCTGAACAGCTGCTTTGCCACACATCCCGATGGAGCCAGAGAGGTTTTCTAGTACCATTGCAGAAGTGGTTTTCTGCTCCTCTGTCTCCTTTGCCATAAAAGGAGGAGAAGAGCACTTTTCTACTCCCCAGGAAAACTGTGGCTAAAAACAAATGAAGGATTTTGAGTCACTCAGCAACAACGATGGGTGTCAGATAGCATAAAGCAGAGATCACTCCACTTGTCTTCTGCATTCTCTGTCAATTGATTCATTGCTTACAGACCTTTTCAAACTTGTTTCACGAACTAAGACTTCCATTATCCTAGTAATCACAGTACATACAAAGTTTTCATCAAAACCTTTTCGAACCAAAAAATATTTATAATAACTAGAAATTTTTTCTTCAAGTCATCCGAAGATAATTTCTTGGACATACCTCATGGCTTCCGCTTTCTTTTGGAGTTGTTGGCAAGGAAGCTCCTTTAAACACAAACTATTTGAAACAACATTACCATCTAGTGGAGAATATCATCCAGCACTGATGTGAATTCCTTAACGCAGAAATATACACTACGTGACTGTTGCACAAATGCCGAATTAGGAAGTCAATTAAATATTCATTTTGAAAATCAATGTTTGAAGTTATCTGACGGTTTAACAGAGGAGTAAAAAAGCCTTTGAGTCATACTGTAGATCAGTAATATTAGAAATGCAGGAAATCAGTATAAGAATCTCTAGATTAGTTTTAATTCCCTAAGATTTTCAGAAGAAAACTTTGATATTCATTCTGACAAAGCAGCTACATTTTCATCTCGAAAAGAGATAGCAAAATGCAACCACTCTCTCTATAAAAAATTATGTAAAAATTAGAGCCTGAATTTAATCAGCACAAATCAAACCCAAACTCTCATCTTTCAGGTTAGTGTAAATAGAAATCTCTAGGCAGACACAGCCACATAGCTTGTACTGGAAACTTCCTCAGGCCTGACCAGGTGCCCTTCCCCTGTGCACCCCCTTGTGTGCATGTGGTTCAGTGTCTCTGGTGCTGAATGCTGTGCAGCACTTTCAGTGTGCAGGACAGGAGCTGGTGATCAGTTGGTCAGTGGCAGAGGACAGGACTACTGGCCACAGGGCTTTCACTTCCTGCACCTCCACCCTGCCCTTCCTACACTTTCTCTCTGATGCTCAGTTTGTTTATTGGGTTTCTCTTCTGTGTCCCACTGCTTGCTTCCCCTGCACAGGCTTTGGTAAAACAGCCAGCATTCAGTGGGACCTCCACAGTGAAGCACAGCTCTAGGAGCATGCAGGACATGTAACAACTCTCTTGAATCTGTCTCATCTGTGTCCTTCCTGGCCTACCATGCTTCTTCCCTGATTGCCACATTTACTTCAGCATTGTGGCTGAAACCAGTTTGAAGTTCTAGACTTAGCTAGCTTGTCAATCTTCTGTGGCCTAAAGCTCTCTGATTTAGGCAAAAGTTAACTGTTAGGAAAACACACCATCCTCTGGGGACACTACACAGTGCTCAAATGCCAAAGTAGAAAGCTTGACAGAAAAATCAAGGCCAATGAGTGCTTTTAAACCCACCCATGATGAGGGCCACACTTTCACTTGTAGAAGGCTGTCTAGAGCAACACACACACGTGTGACAAGTCGGTTCAGCTCTCCACTTTCCCTGCTGCTCTGCACAGCCCCTGGTACCATTGAGGAAAGCTGCATCTCGTGGGAGTTGCTGTCTGGAGGAGATGGAAGCGGTCTGTGTAGCACAGTCGCAGTGGTTGCACAACACTGAATAACAGTGTTCCAGCACCTCCTTTGCTTGGGGTCACAGTCTCGGCTTTGCTTTGGAGATTACAGCCTTAGGTCTTAAACTCCAAGGGTAATAAACACATTAAAAACAACCCAGCAGCAACAACAGAGCCTCTCCCCCAGAGGCAGTTTGTTATCTGAGGTAGGAATAATCAGGGTGTCATCCTGTTCCTGTTGGAATTGATGATGAAATTCCTCCCTGGGGACAAATTTGGGTACTTTAATATCAGGCATTAAAAGGAAAGTAAAATGAGACAATCAAATATCTGCCAGAAGTTTTGTGAGGTTTCTCTTTAGAATCAAATCTCTTTCCTTCTGATAAGATGCAGAAGGGTAATACTTCATAATTGTTCGTGTTTCTTTACTTACATAGACAGAACATGCTAGATCTGAGAGAGAGAAAGTCCTTAAAACTTGGAATTAAGAAGATCATTACAATCTATCCAGGGTAAGGGCTATATTGAAATCAGCCTGATTTTTGTGATGGGCCTGGGTATGAGACCTGTTTAATATTTAAATCTTCTCCGGAAACAGCAATGGCTACATACCCAGGCTAATTGCCTGAAGCTTTACAATCCTTTTGCAAAAGATGGTTGGAGAGAGCTGGAAAAAGCTCTTTCGTTACAGTCAGAAAATAGGAAAAATGGTCAAATGAATTAGGGCAAGAGAATGAGCTTGACATTTTCTTTGTGGAATATGCAGTACATCTTTTCACAATTCCATCTAACCTCCAGTGAGACTTATTACTGCTTTTTTTTTGCTTCCAAATTAGGCCAGTTTGGTATCCAGCAAGAACATTAGACTTGATGTGCACGGGCTTGGTAAACTGACACAGCTGACAACTCATGGGCTCTTCGTTTTAAATGTTGCTTACTTTTAAAGGTTGCTCCTATCTTTAAGAAATGCAAACATGATCTGGTCTCAGACCAGTGCCTTGCCCATCCATGTAACAGTGCAGACTGGAAACAGGGGAGGCTGGGTGGTCATGATGTACATAATTCCAGACTGGAAACTTCATTGAATCTTGCAAACCTCCATAGGGGAAAAAGAAATGCAGGTATAGAAGATATTTTGCACAGATGATGTTTCAGAAGAACAAGCTTAGGAAGGTTTCTGACTGGTCTTGATTCCTATAAAGATATTGTGTCCTCTGGAAACAAAATGCCTTAATGCAGTGAAAATTAAATAATTAGGAATGAATAATATATGCCATAACTACAGAATAAATCTTGGGATGATCAAAAATTACTGAAGAGACCTTAGGAGCCATGGCCATTGTCAGCAAATTTAACATGAGTTCCCAGTGGGTGCTGGAAAAAGAATGTTACCTACAAACATGGAAATGAAGAACTAACCAGGGCATGCAGAAGACCACCAATGAACCATCCCATACAATTTCTGTGCCTGTCTTCCAATAATTATGAAAAATGAAAGGTGATACAGAAGCCCACATAAATGGTCAGGGGCTGGTAAAATGCTTCATATTGCCTGCATGCACATTGTGTTTTAGTGAAAAGAAGTCTTGAAGTTGACCTGAAAACACTCAAAATAAGTCAACATGGAATGATGTAGGCTGACATGAGTGAGCTCTTTCTCCAAACTGGCTGGGCACAGGCTAACTCCAAACTGGCAATCATGTAACTGCCTGAGTTTAGGACTGCACTGAGCTCAAACTAACAAACTTGGCCAGGAAGCAGAGCAATAAGGTGTGGGTTCTGGGTAAAACAACCTACCTCTTTTGGAAGGCTTAGTATATCTCAGATCACAGATAGCTTTTTGAAAATCTGCTTCTTGGGAATTGTGGAGATACACCTTGAGAAATAGTCAAGAAAGAATCAGGAATGGAAGGGAGGAGATGAATTTGGAACCATTAGTCAGGAACTTATACCCTTCTTTCCTGACTGAAAGAGCAAGATCCTGGTATGCATAAAAGCTTCCCGACTGCCCATGCCCTTAGTTTCCTTAGGGAAGAGGGTCTGGCAGAGCCAACAATTTCTAGGCAGAAACCATGCTTGGTAATGAAGGAAAGCTGGGAGAAAACATTAAATCTTTTAAGAACTCCATTCCAATGGTTGATCTGTTTCAACAACAACAACAAAATCTTTTGGCTCTGCAAGGTCTTCAATGTTTTGCTCTTGTTTGATCCTTCTAAATCAAACTGTCATAGAAAAGTGGAAGAGTCATCATCTCTTGACACTGCTGCTGGCTTTCCAGAAGAGATGCTTCACCAAAATGCACAGGATTGGCATTAGTACAGAGTTGGTGACTCTCGTGGACCTAACAGCTCACAGAGGAAAGTACCTGAGTTCCCAGTGACGTTTCTCCTCTTGACTGTTTCGCTTATCCAAAGGATAGGACAGGGTTCAAGTGACACACAACAGAGCCTGCAGATGTTTGGCTTATGTCTGCACTGCGTGCGTGTCCCACCTTGATGTTGCAAGATAGAGTAGCTAGTGGGAGGGGAATACAGAAGAGGGAAAGCATAGTATAACCTTCTCTCTGAGAGAATTTTTAGCCACTGTAGTAACTAAAAAATCTTGAAATCTGTAGCCCACAGCAGTGAGCTATTGCATGTTTTTTGCTGGGATCTCTCTGGAGGTCATACAAAGGGTTTGGGTAAATCCCTGGTGTCAGCTCTTTGCTTCTGAAACTCTCATTTCCTCCTTCTCTCACATACACTTAGGTTCCTTTAATCACAGAACTTCCTACTTCTTTTTTAAGCAAAAGCTGACAATGGAAGTTTTTATCTTTTGTTGAGGCATGAAGTTTTTTAAAAGGGGAAACAAGAATTTACTGTACTTGCAACACAAACTCAGCTAATAATAACTAGCACAGATCCACTCAAATATCCAAATATATATTCCTTAGTTTGTCCACATTTTAAGCACTTGTTGCCTTAATTTGTACCTATTTAGTTATGTATTTTAAAAATCAGCCCCAGTTAAAATGGTATTGGTTTCTGGAATTGAGATGCTGAAACAAATAAGGAGAGAATCTGAAATGCTGGCGCTTTTTTTTTTCTTCCCTTTTAAACAAATCCTAATAATTTTGAAAACCTAAAGATATTCTGAGGATAGAAGACGCTGTTTATGCCTGCTTGATTTAGGCCAAAACTGACTTATTTTTCCTACCCTATATGGAAGTTGGCAGCTACCAGAGTATGGGTAGTGGCTTGCTATGGCACCTTTCATGCCAGCCAGCATATCTAAGCCAGCATGCAGTAACACTGAAGTCAGCAGTTATATATGACTCCATCACTCTATCCCATTAAATCCTCCAAGAGCTGATTGGCCACCTGGAGTTTCTGCAGCTACAATTTTTGTTCAGACATGGTAAAACACCTACACATGTTCTGTGTCACCATCCCTTTTCTTGTTTTCCTGCAAAGTCAGTGCATTAAAGCAATCTTTCTACTCCTTTAATGTGGTTTAGCAGTTTAATGCCAAATAATGAAGTTAAGGTCAGAAACATGACAGTCAAACAATAAACTCCGAATTTGTGAGCAAATAATTTTTTTCATTAAATGTAAGGTAAGGAGGCAGATATCACCAAAAAACAGTTCCAGCAGGGGCTGTATAATAATAGATCAGCATCATGGACTGCCTTTGTGTAAGCTCCAGCAAAGTTACATATTCTAAGTCTCTGTAGCTGAACTTGCTACTTAAATTATTTGATTTCTAGGTACTATGGAAGCTTGTTCTCAGCATGATGAAGATGTCAGTGCATCCTAGAGATATGCCAGAAGCTCTTGGAAGATATGGAAGATATTTTTGTATTAACAAAAAATTTCATTTTCCATTCTAGCAGGTCATTTTGACCAGATGACCATGTTATGGAATCAGGTCTTACTTGACTTTCTCCACTGTCTGAAAAGAACAGAACATTTTCTTTATCAGAAAAAACCTGCTGACACTGAAGCCTGCCTTTATGAGCCCCATCAGGAACCGCAAAAAACGTGAAGGTTTTCTGAGGCTTATCCCAATTATTTCACTGTGCTTTAATTCGTGTTGCCTCTCAGTTCAATGGATATTTGCACTCACATCTCTTTATGGTACATCAAACATCCTACTGCAGGTCTTGAAAATATCATGGCTTTATCCTGTCTGGCCCTACATGCCTTCTTAACAGTCCATCTCTTTCCATTTTTAATAAACATCTTGGTTTTTTCTGTCTCTCAAAATGAGCTTAATGTCTTTAACAACTCACTGGACACATTTACTATATATAGAATGCACTTCAAAGGCTCTAGAATGATTCTGTACTTACATACTAATTACATTGCTATTTTGCCATTTGCAAGGTTCACTGCTCCTCTATATCTGCCTGTAACCTCAGTCTCTAGCCACTGAAACCACCTTTCTAAGATTCCTTATCAAAAATTACCAGAGACAATTGGTGTATCAGGCCATTAAACACTACACAACAACTGCATTTCAGGTTTTGATTGTTTTGCAATCAGACTTTTTGTGATTTGCCTTAAGAGAAAACTGTGAAGACATCCATGTACAACTAATCCCACCAAGAATCCATGGCTTCATGAGCTTAAAGTCCCAGCCAGCTGACTCTTGAAGCTACTTAGCTCATCTTAACTAGTACATGGAAGAAATGCTCTTTAGGACAACCATTGCCTTGGCAATTTCATATCTGCAATATTACAAGAAATGTCATTATCTACAGAGCCAACAGCATCCTATGCATCAAATGCTGGAAACAGGGAAAAAAGAGACTGTATATAGGAATGTTATTACCTATTCACTCATCCTGTAACAGCTTATGAAAAAAAAAATCTGAGAAAACCGAACTTGACATTTCTTAATGATGATTAAACAGTCAACTACTGCCCCTCCTTCCAAAAGAAATAGAACAACAGAATGAACCAAACTGTAGCAAGACTTTTTTTCCTGAGGACCATCTTGATTAGAATGACTTGCAAGTAACTACTGAGAAATGGAAACACGCTGCCTCACTAGTAACAGAGAAGCAGACAGATACATAAGATAATTATCATATTCTGCTTTTAGCTAGAAAATGAAAAATGTATTTCTATCTCCTTTGTAGACAAGCAGCCCAGTGTGAAACGTTAACAAAGGGAAAGATATTACATTAGAGTGCTAAAGAGTGACAGAAACAAGAATCTAGTTGAACCTAGGATCAATGGCTTTTGTTAGCTGTTCCTAATCAAAAAAGGAATGTAATGAAATTTTCCTAAAATCACTTTGGTTCTGAAATGATGCATGAGAAAAGTCAGGGATGGGGACCTGGTACAAGCTTCTTCAGAAGTCCTGTTTTAATCACCTCTGTTCTCTCTGCAAAAGGAGTTTCATCATCTTGCAGCACCTATAGCCCCAATGCTTTTCTGGCACCATGAAAATATATGATACAATTAGACAGAAGGAAAAATGCATTTATACAAAAGAATAACTAGAGTATTGTACATAATGAAGTTTTTCTTGATTTCCTTTGGGTTATGCTGAAAAGGCCTACTTTGAGGAACAGAATTCTTGCAGCCTCAGGTCTGTCTAGATGAAAGGAACATTTTCTGGCAGCAACATGAGCAAATGAGTACCTAGTGATCCACCCTAATTTAGGTTATGTAAAACCTAGTGGGTGTAAGCTACACATGCCTTCCGAAGGCAATGCCTGGATTGCACTCTCAGTGACTGGCCTGGCTGCCAGTGCTCTTCTCCTTCCCATGCACCTGTTCTAGTAAAGCTCTGTTGAAGAAAAATTACTTAATGTCAGAGTGTGACACCATATAAATGCTGTACAATGATCTAAGGTGCCTCAAGCAACCATGGCATTCATTCAGTTGTAGTCAAAATGTATTCTTTACATTTCAGGCACTTTTTCTGGTGTCATCAACACCAAAATTGTGTTTGCAAATATGGTGTTTGATGTGGAAAAGAATTTGAACATAGAATTTTGAAACAGATAGGAGACTAGTAAGGGCCACGTTACACAGAGCAACCATTGTGCTGGAGGTGCCTAAGCAGGCTCTAAGAGAACAGGCTGGGTTGTTCAGGGAAGAGCAGTGGCATGCACAGACACCTAAACAAGCCCTGACCAGCCAAGCCCCAGAAACAGCAGCAGTGTAGATAAGAAACCTGTGTGCTGGCCAGCAGCAAGGGCAGGGCTACTCTTAAGGGGACAGTGAGCCAGGGCTGAGGGTGACAGGTAGTCAAAGGGAATAACTTACTGACAAGGGGCATATCCCACAATACCCAAAAAACACAAGCAAGGCAGGGCAACAGTTCAGATCACCAGTCAAAGCTGAGTTCAAGCAGGAAAGCCAAGCCCATAGGTCAGAATCAACAAGGGTACAGAGCCAGATGCAGGTGTGGCTGCAACATAGCTCAGGTAAGGACCAAGTACAAGAAACACATCCTAAAAGATGGTGACAGTGTGGGAAGCACCTGGCTACTTCCAGCTTTCTGTTGGATGGTTGCAAGGCCAGCAGGCATTGAGGCCCTAAGCTGCTGGAGGCCTGGAGCACCTCTAAGACAGATGTCTGCATCATCTAATTAAGCAGCCAAATCTCCAGGAGAGAGAGGAATGCAATGAGGGCACTGACAGTATCCCACCTGACTTGGCAACGAAGTGGTATGCTCTGCCATTTTGACATAGCAGGCTGTTTTATTACAGTGGAATTGTAGCACCTCCTGTAGCGGGCTTGAAGCAAAAAAAAAATTGGATTCAGTTCCTTGCTCCACTGAATGATGGTGTAAGATCTCAAAGGAGAAAGAACATGAGCTATGTTGTCTTCTTTGCCACGCAGAGACTATTGTTCTTCATTCAGAGTCCTACTAGCTGCAGTTTTGTGACTTAGTCCTAAATAATGCAATTCCTATCAGATTATTATGTTTGAAAAATATCCCAAGAATATTGATTGATTGCTATACTACAGTCCTTGCTGCTCAGGATTGCTGGCAGTGCCTCCACTCCAGCATGTGTCCAGCAAGAGCTGGCAGGTGCAGGGTACCTGCAGAGGAGGTACCTGGCAAGGACACAACATGTTTTAGTGGGACTGAGAGAGTTACTTTTGGGAGGAAGGAAGAGCTGCCAGTAAAGGACAAGGTTTCAGTGGCTGCATTTCCCACTTTACACTGTTTCGGCAGAGCATTGCCTGACATACCAAGTACACGTTACAGACCTTCTGGAACAATTTTTCAGAAAATCAGTAAGTTTGACACAAATTAGAAGATCTGGATTGCACTGGATGTCAGCAACCAGTGAGAAATTGAAATATTTGGTGCAAGTCATCGCACTTTTTTGTGACTCAATTCTCAGTCTCAACAAGGGAATTTGTGCCTTTATGAAAGTGCTTTGATCTTCCAATCATGGGCACTGTATCATTTCTCAGACTCTGTATTAAATCATGATCTCTGGAAACAGACAACAGGGCAAGAAGAAGTACATCAAGCAGCCAGAAGCACAGGCAGTCCCAGCTACCTACCACAATTACTCATATTAGATGGAAGAAAACCAAACCAGAAGTGGTGACCACAACACACTGCAGCTAGTCCTCCATCCATGCAGTGCAGTTCACTGCAAAGGTTTCAGAGATCCTGCCTTTTTCTTGTTGCACATGTTAACATCAGTTCTTTCCACGCTTCAGGCTAATCTCTCTCTGGACTACTGAATCCATGCAATTCACTAACACGCTTACACTGCATCCCTTGCTGCCTTTGTCATGCACGTTTGGAAGCCTAAGTTGCACATGCCAATGAACTCCTTCCTTCCTTCTTCACTGTTTTTTCTTTTCTTCAAAGATTAGGCATCACTGCTGGGGATTTTTATCTGTAGAAGTGATATAGAGAAAATGATGATTATTTCAGCTTTGATTTTCCAGGAGTGGTTCATCTGCTATTTCTGCTGAGGCATTCAATGTATAAATTTGCAGGTGGCATTTCAAAAAAATATTCTCCGAATCAGAAATTACTGTTCATACGGAAGACAGTATGTGATGACAATTTCTGGTACTCAGAGAATAGGAGACCTAATTTTACACATTCTTAAGGATGTTCAGCTACAGCATAGCCGGAGTATCAAGTATCTGAGACTAGCACTAGAGTCTATCACTTCTTTCTGATACTTCTGGAGGGAAAAGCTTTTACAAAGTTGGGAACTTGGTAAGTGGTATTACTTCTCTTCAACTTCTAATCCAAAGCCTTTTACTGAGAATTTGTGTAAGTCCATTATTAAGCGCACTGAGAACTAGAGTCACTGTTCTCAGAAAGCATGACTAGTAAATAAGTAACAAGCAACTTTATGCTTTTCTAACTATAGAAGCAACTGTTTCACTGTACCAGGGAGCTGAATGGAAATTAACAACCACTGTAGACAGTACCTTACTTCCAGGGGAAGTCTCATCTTAGGTGGTTTTGAACTGGCACCCCACCAACTGTGGTTTTGTTTTTCAATGTCAAAAAATGTAACAACATAGATGTAGGCACAGATTATTATTATTTTTATTGCTCTTGTTAAAAAGTCAGTGTATGAACTACGGCACTATGCTGTAAAAACACAACATTACTGAGTGATCTAACAATATGAGGTCCATTATGACAAGATTTTAAACACGAAGCATAAGCTTCACTGTGGATTTCCAAATAAAGAAAACAAGCTTAAGAGGTAAATGGATTAATAGCAACTGATGTATGAGGAATTTCAATAATAAGTGAATACAAAGTGGACTTGCAAAAACCAAACATATAAAAATCACTTACTGAGTGAATCTCCACTATAATAAAACACAGTGCCTATTAACTCAGTGTTTTAGAGACTGAAAAAATCTATGGCAATATTCCTAATTCTGAAGCAAACCCAAACAACAGCATACCCATGGGTATTATTGCACAGTGTTGCTTTAACTGGCTTGGAAACTACTTTTGCATTAAGGAAAGTGAGACTTATTTTTTTAGATATGTAATCTTACTTGAAAGATGCATTGCAAAAAGAATGGTGTCCTAATTAGAACTTCTATACTCTTTATGAAATGGTTTAGGCTTATCTGGCACATGAAGCTCTTGAAATGACTCCATTTCTTCAGAAATAGTCTTTACACTTCTCAGAAGATGAGTGGGCACACAGTAGCAAATAAACGGAAAAAAATTACAGTGGACATTAGTTTCCCAGTAAAAAGATGTCTTATATCACACAGCAGATCAGAAATAAATAAGATGAAATTTGAGGAGTCTGAATATAAATCCTTGAATGATGCCAAGAGTCACAGGCTTCAACAAATTAATGTCAGTATATTTTGTTAAGAATAATGCAGTTACTATATACAGTATGTTTAGCAGATAATGCTAACTAACAATACACTAAATTAATAGTAGTTAAACAAGAAATATACTAAACCAACATACTTAAAAAAGGAAGGCAACCCCCAGTTATGCATAGTTACATATGATAATGTCCAGCTCCCGGGAGTCCAATGGATTGACACCTTCAAGTATCAGGAAGCAGTTTTCTGAGGTGTAAACAACATAATTAACAGAACCCAGCCAAACTGTAGGAGAATTACACTGTCAAAAATCTCAAGTCCAACTACAAATCACCTGTAAATGTTACCACTGCATAGCTGCAATGGGGCAGTCATACATTCAAAGGTTTCACACTGACATATTTCTTCAAAACACCTTCTAAAGGATGTGCTATTTAACATGGTGGTGATTCAGACACCATTCAAACAAACATGCGACAAACCCAAAGCACTTAGGTTTAGAAGCACTTATTCAAGAATCCATACTGTATTTACAGGGTATTGTGTATGACTGCACACACTAATAAGTTTCTCCTGTTTACTATTTCTTATGTGGCATCTCACTCTTCATAGTATTTCTACATACTAAGAAGAGCCTTTTCCCCACAAAACCAGCTTCTCTGATATGGAAATCCACCATGCCCGCATCTTGCTTTGCCACAGTAAGGAGTGTACAAAGAACATGACAATGTCAAATCCCCTTGGATCATGACAAAATGACTCAGTTCTTCCCTTTGTTTCTTGCTCAGCTTCTCTGCTCCCTTACAACTGTGCAAATCAGTCAGCCTCCAGTTCTTGTCTAGTAAGTAGAGGCTTCCCATCTGTATCACCCATCTTTTTTCGCATCTCTTCCACAGCTTTCAGCAGAGCTGCTCGCTCCTGCTCAAGAGTGAGAATGGACTGCTTCAGTTTGCCTTCATTGGTCAATAAAAGCTCTACTGTAGCTTCAAGGTTTTGGATTTTTCCATTAGCCACCTATCAAAGTACAAAGATAGGAGGGGAAAAAAAGGTAAATTCATTAATGACTGAAACCATCTTTAAACTATTGAGATACATGAATACATATAAAATACATTAGAAATTATGAAAAATTTAACCGAGAATATAATGCAAACTAATGAAATTAGAAAGTTACCGAATCTGCAAATTTTATACCACAGAACTGCAGGTTAAGATAAGCTTCTGTATGGGTCAATTGGGAGATATTTTTGGCCAGCTTCGCTTGTTGCTTTGCAAAACAAAGACAATTCAACATGTTAGCTGCGTCCTCATTTCATCTCAGCATTGTGCCCAACAAATACCAGGTTTGAAGGGAAACAAGAAGAGGATTTAGAACAATATGCAAATGGAAAATGCGTTGTGAAAAATTTCAAAAATTCTCCCTCAAAATGTTGCACATACTGACATTTTACTTCATGGTGAAACAAAGTATTGTTCAAACTCATCATGTGAGATCTGTAGGTACTTTGACAACATCAGATATCTGTTTGGAAGTTTCTGCACTGGATAACCTTTGGAGACAAGAGTATGGGGTGGTCTTGGCTTTCAGGAAAGTATTTACCTTTTTGATGAGCTCACTACCCATCATGCAATTGTGATCGGTTAAAAAGTTCAGCCTTTAGGGACAAAACACTGACAAATTATATTGACCTACATTATCTGGTGATGCATTTTCCTCCTATCAGCAATAGGTCAATGTGCTGGTTACACCTGGGGGAGGGGGTAACTTATGAAACAAAGTCTGATGAAGCCCACCTCCAAGACAAAGGGATTGCTCCAATGCTACAGTGTTGAATAGTTAAGTTCTCTGCTGTGATTCTAGCTGCTGACTTGCCAGCATTCAAGAAGAGATGAGCTTTGTAATAGGCTGCTTAAGGCTGTCACGACAGGAGCAGATGGAAGATCACAGAATCACAGAGTGGATAAGGTTGGAAGGGATCACTGGAGGTCATCTAGTTGCAACCTCCTTGCTCAACCACGGTCCCTTAGAGCACGTCACTCAGGATCGTGTCCTGACAGCTTTTGAATATCTTCAGTGAGGGAGATTCCACAGCATCTCTGGGCCACCTGTGCTAGTGCTCAGTCAAGCACATTGTAAAGTTCTTTATCATGTTCAGGTGGAACTTCCTATGCATCAGTTTCTGCTTGTTCCCTCTCTTCCTACTGCTCTGCACCTTTGAGTTGAACCTGGCTCCATCCACTTCACACCTTCTCTTCCTATACTGATGACCTGCTCCAGGAGCTCCAGGTCTTCCTGTCTCAGGAGCTGGACACAGCACTCCAGATGTGGCCTCACCAGGGCTGAGTAGAGGGGAAGGATTACCTCCCTCGACCTGCTGGCAATGTTCTCCCTAATGCCCCTCAGGATCCCACTGGCCTTCTTGGCCCCCAGGACACACTGCTAGCCCATGAACAGCTTGTTGTCCACCAGGACCCCTAGGTCCTTCTCCACGGAGCTGCTTCCCAGCAGGTCAGCCCCAGGCTGTGCTGGTGCCCGGGGTTATTCCTCCCCAGCTGCAGGACCCTGCACTTGCCCTTGTTGAATTTCAAATTGTTCTTCTCTGCCCATCTCTCCAGCCTGTTGAGGCCCTTCTGAAGGGCTCACAGCACTCTGGGGTATTGGCTGCTCCTCCCAGCTTTGTGTCATCAGTGAACTCGTTGAGGAGGCTTCTGCCCTTTCATCCAAGTCCTCGATGAGTAAGATAAATAATACTGGGCCCAGTGTTGAACCTTGTGCAACACTGCTAATCACAGGCCTCCAACTAGACTCTGTGTCATTGATCACAACCCTTTGAGACCTGTCATTGAGCCAGTTTTCAATCTAGCACACAGTCCACTGTCCAGCCCACATTTTCAGAGCTTAAGATCCTTGACACAGGTATTTATAGGACATCATATCTTGAATATAATCCCAGAAATCTATCTTCCTCTATCTTCTTATTATATTCAACAATTTCCTTGTCCATTTTGCCAAAAGCTTTATGAAAATATCTTGCAGAAGAGTACCTTTCCTTCTGACTTCTCTAAGGCTCAACCTAGAACCTAAAACAGGATCAGACCTCACAGGATGAGGACGTACAGCTGAAGCAAAGTTTTGTTAGGAGGGGCATTCTCAATCTCTGCATCATTGACTAGCTTTAGTCAGGATAAAGAACCAATGTCTAAGAAAGCTAAACTTCCCTCACCAATTATCTTACAACGTTTATGTCTTTAACATAATCAAGAGTTATGAAATGTCTGTTTCTTACCCTTGAAGTCCCTTTCTCCATCAAACTAAATGCACAGTCAAAAGTTTTATAGCAAACATCCTGTTATAAAGTAGTCAGAAAGCTGACTTCTTGCTCAGATAAACAAATAGCCCCCTACACAGAACAGATGCACTGTCTCTGAAAAAGTTGCAGACTGAACAGGCATTGAGCATATATTAGGAATTATTATTTCACAAAATGTTTAAACAATCTGGATAACACTTAAAAAATGTAATAGCAAGTATGTCTTTATAGACAATGTATCCTTTCTCTAACATATCCCTAAATTGTGACATTGCAATTAGTTCAGCCATTTTTGACTGCTGTAATAAAGCAGTGACTGAAAATGTAAAAATGAAGTTGAAAAAGCGCTTTAGTTATTTTCTACAGATATGATTTAAATTACAAGAGAAAAGGCAGTGTGTTGAATCAGCTTTTCACTAACTACAAGTATATGTTCTAAATACCCCTCTCTCAGAATTTCTTCTGCATGTAAACTTTGAGGGCTAAAAACTAAATAAAACTTAAGTAGCTACATTTTAAATTCACTAGACCAAACATCAATCTTTCCTGTGATGTGGTGTAAGACAGTCTCTTCTGAAAAGGTATACAAATTAGAAAATTAGAATGTTAATCATAAATTTTACCTGCAGTTCTTCCAGGAGATCAAAGTTTTGTTTGCGCAAGCTACTGTTTGCCTTTTCTAATTTATCCAGTCTCTGATTGTCATTTAAAGACGAATCTATAAGTTCATCCTGAAGCACATGATATTCAACCTCATAAGCTTGCAACTGTTTGGCAATGTCCATTTCAAATACCTGTTGGATATAAAAATATTATTAGGTGCTGTGCAGATCAAAAACATTGCTCTTTCAAGGCTTTAAAATCCATTGAACTGGATCTAGACTTAGATATTTAATCAATGCATACAAAAAAAGGTGGTATTCACATTTCTTATTGTGGAAATGGCAAGCCTGAGGCAGTAGAGAGCAATATGTTGGCATTGGATCTACTTAAAAACTTTGCTACTGATTTGCTGCCTGACTTCAGCAAAACTACTTACACTAAAGGCTTCAAGATGTGGACTTTGTAGGGTACTTTCCTTTTCAAACGTAATACAGCTCAGTTTGGCATAAACCCTTCTAGTCATATCCTGAATTAGCTGTCAGTTCAGAAAAAGCGTGGCCCAAACTCACCTGCCACATGTACAAGTGTAAGGCTAAGTAAAATAAAAGCTTTAAATGAAAAACATCTGTCTTTATCATTCTATAGTATTTTTACAGACTGAAAGAAAATGAAATTATCTATCCTTACACTAACACATTTAACAAAACCATTATATAACATCAAAATAGATTTCTATTATTGTTAACTACAAATCACTAAAACAAATGCTCAGACTTGTCCATGAACAATAAAAAAACCACTTTTTATTTTAAAAGAAAATAAATAAATTGAGATGTAGAGTGACCCAAAGGAAAAAACCTACTATTTTCTTTTCCTTTTTCTACATTTTGGTAAGCATCTGCCTTCAAATTATTCATAACTATGACTCCAATCTTCTCTACAAGCAGTGAAGAAGGCAGTAAATTAAAAGGACAAGTGTGCCAATCACAGAACACAGAAGAAATAAAAGTTGATTTAAAAATGTATTTGAAAAGTAGCCCAAGAAGGGAAGTTCCAGAGTCATTCTTTATTTTTAAACCTCTTCGACTTTATTAATTTTGAAAATGAGTCAAATCCCATCTTAAATACCTGTTAAAAATAACAGGAACATTTGCTGATTTTATTTATCTGCTGTGTCTACAGAATTTTAACTGCTGGTTAAAGAAAACATCAGTTTATGAAATGTTTCTGTCAGATGTCCAACAAAAATTATCTTGCAGTTAAATAGCACCAGAAACATATATACTAAGCATCTAAGCACAGAAGGCTAAAATACAATTTTAATTCAAGTTTGATTACACTTAGGGAATTTTCATTTTCTGTGAATCTGAGCATCTCTGGAGAATACACCCTGTTGAAATGTCAATAAAACAAGCAGTGCAATTCAGCAGGGCAGAATGTTAGTTCCTCTCATGACCTCTGCCACTTCTAGCCTCTGTGCTCCTGAGGAGGGAGGGAAATCCCTGCTGTCATAATCAGAGTATCAAATCTGAAAGAAGGGAAACATGAGGCAATAAGAAGTTTGATTTGAAGCCTAGCCAACTGAAGGCATGTTAAGGCACAGAACCAAAGACCATACTGCAGACGGATGAGGAGCATGGGGATTAACCCAGGAGCTGTGTATGGACTGTGGGCTGGTCAAACAGCTGCTCTCTCCAAAGGCAGCCCTGACCAAAAGTGGTGGAACTGCTCATCCTTCTACTCACTTCTACCTACCCACTTCAAATTTAGAGCAGCTGGGTTGCCAGCTGCCTAAACAGAGCATCCCTCCCTCCTTCTGCTCAAAGCACAGAGTTTTCTGGAGGTCACCTAAGCACTGCAAGTCTTTCAGCCTGGCAGGTAACACACAACCCCCTTTGCCCCTTGGAAATTCCTTGCTTTCCTTCCCCTCGCAGAGACTTTCTAGTTCACATCTCCTTCCTTTGATAAGCATTAGGAGCCATATTTCTGGCCCTAATGTGGGCTGTGTCCTCCAGAAGCTTTGCTGCCAGGGCTCAGAGGGAACCCCTGGCCAGCCCTCTGCAGAGCACTGTGCTGCTGCTCCTGCTTTCTTTATCAACCCATGGGCTTGGATCCCACAGCCCTTGGGGGGTTGTCAGCACCTGCAATTCTGCACAGTACAGCTCCCATGTTCTGGACCACAAAAGGCCTTCAGAAAAACGGGCTAAAGCCCATCTTCTATTTGCCTGCTGCAGTTTAGATGCTAAGTGTAAAAACACATAGGGCTTTTAAACAGGCAAGCCTTAATTGAAATAATTTCCAATTTTTCATATTCCATAAGTATCATCTGGAGTTTTCTGCTATCTTTGTAATATTCCATTATTTTCCTTGTCTGCTGTTTAAAAGAATTGTATAGAGGATTCCAAGTTCTGCTGTCTAGAGTCACTACTCACTGCAAGGGTCTGCACTGCCCCAGGTACACCTGACAGAATTACAAACGTGCTGTTGTTACATACTGGGTCAGCACCATAAAAGCCAGTAGACACAGAGTCGATGTAGGGAGGCTCCCAATTTCATTAAGTAAAGTTAACATTTGTGAGGCCCTTGTAAGTAAATCTTTTCTTCTGATATGAGACTTGGAAGTTAAGATTCTTTGATGAAAAAAATTAATTTTCTCTAAAGGCTTCATAAAGTGACAATAACCAATGGTTACAATACCATACAAAGATACTAAGTTGTCTTAGTTTACAAGTCACCTGCTTCTAAAAGTTTTCAACATCTTCCACACTACAAGAGAGTTCTCAGCTTGAAGTAGCTGTTCTGGTTTTTCTGTCGAGAACTTAACAGAAGAATTCCTTTGCATACCTCTCATGTGTTCAGTTTATTTCATACCTGACTAATGGTCTTTTCCATCTGTACCAAACCCAAGTTGGGGAGAGTGCTTTTAATAAAATCAACAATAGTTTCTAGATTCTCATGCTGCAGAATTAAGGGCTTGTGGCTTCCCAAAAGGCTTAAAGCCACTTTAAATATAGCCTCTGATCCTTGAAGAAAGAGCATATCTGTGAAAGCAAGGAAAAACAGGTTATATCAAGCAAGCACATCTTTTGATAAGAGTATCAAAACAATAAATTGTCCAAGGACAACAACTTCTGACAGGAGTGACCTGGAGGTTAAATACACTGTGCTGGACATATGCTTTTGGCTACGGCTTTAGAAGTTTTATAGGATCAAGGTTATTATTATGAATAGCACACTTGACTAACACAATCACTTACTAATTTGTTTAGTGAGGGTTTTTTTTGAAAAAAAAGCAATTCAAGTCTAAGCTAAGTCTACAATAAACTACTTAACCAAGTTCCTGTTGCCACTTTTTGTGCATGTAGTACTTTACTGGGCTGTTTTGATGTTTGTAGGAATATAAATTTGAATAGAAATCTAATCCCAGTGCCCTTTAAAAATCATAATACAACAGGGAAAAAAACTATACCTGAAGACACAACTGAAGATCTGAAATTCTGTTTCTCTCTCATGTGGTAGAAAAAGCCACAAAACCACAATACGTTGAGCAAATGAGCCTAAATGCCTAAATGCACACTTTCCAGTAGCCTCAAGTTTCAGATGCGTGTGTATGTGTCTCAATCACTTCTGTTAATATGCTAATAATGATATTAATAAAGACCCTGAAATCTTAGTCATACAGCTTAAATGTAAATATTGCAGGTGGCCCTGCAATGACAGCGCCTGGCATACCAAGCACAGTGAAAGCACAGTACACAGTGACCTTTCAATGTAATGTCCTTTCCTTTCTTTTCTTTTACAAAGTGCCTGTGTATTTGTAAAGAAATATAAGCCTGCAATAAAGACATCAGACAAGAAACCCAGTCTGTATAAACAGCACTACCTTGCATTTGACTTTCCTGCTACTGTTAACTCAGAATCTGCTCCTGGTTTCATTGAAGGACTTGCCTGTTACAGACAGAAGCATCTAACAAATGAAATAATACTGATGGAGGTGATAAAGGAATAGAAGATACTGTTGCCTTTTTATCATATTTCATAAATATAAATTTACTTTGCAAGGGCTTCTCTCTTGTTCTTTCCCTGCTTTGTATTTGAAGCTGTGAAGCAGCCACAATCAATCACATACAAAGTAGCATAGTGACAACAAAAAAAAGAAAACCAGTATGTCTTGATACACAAAAAAATTTAAAAAAGAAAAAGAAGAGTAAAGCAAAGAGACAGAAAAAACCCACTATGCTGTAAGAGAAACAACTACTAGCAAAACTACAGTAATCTCTGATGTAGTGAAGAACCTATGAAAGCACTAGTTAACAGCCTTTCTTAGAAAAACTAAACTCTATTTCCAAATTTGTATCATAATGAAATTCCCCTCTTGCACTCTTCAGCTTGCAATGTTGAAGCCATAACTCATTTCACTCTCTCTCACCAAGAAAGAAAAGCACAAGTAAAAACTAGCCACAAATCTTGCACTTTCTCGCCATTTGTCCTGAAAGGGGTGTAACATTTTTCAGCTCTGTGTTGAGCTGAATGTGAACTCCAGTGGCAGAAATGATTAAAAAGTGATAACAGAGCAGGCATCCACCTCAATTCTCTACTGAAACTCAAAGCCATGGGAAAATTATTCATAGGGAAAGCTCTATATTAGGACAGGAAATACTGAAGAACAGCTAGAAACACAAAGTGAAAAAAGCAGAGCTAAAAAGAATGTGTTTTTATGATTCAGCACCTGCTCCATAATGACATGCAGATTAACTCAAGGTGACCCAAAAGTTGTTAATGAATGTCTGTATGACTGAGCTGGTAGTACACGGCTGAAATCCCTCTCTCATTTAAAACAGCAAGTACTTAACAAAGACCTGTTTGTTATCCACTCCCCATGCTTCATATTAAGTGGGCTCCTAGCCAACAACAATACAGTGAAGGTACCCAAATTAATGTCAGCATGACTGGCAGCCTACAGGATTAAAAAAAATAAGTTTTAAGCATTAAAAAAAATTAAGTTTTATCTACAATCTTGAAACAAAATAAACACTATTCTATCAAATCTCCTCTAATAATAAGTAAGCAGGGGTACTAAAGAACACATCTTTCTTAACTCTGTACTTACATCAGCTTCTGCTCAGAAGTGTTGAAAGTTTGGACAGATAAATAAAAACTTAAAAGGAGTTTTGCCATTTGATTCATAAAACAGTCTAACCCACTTCTTTTACATATTGCCTGTTAGATGCCTGCAAAAAGCACACTTTATGGAAATTCAAAGGAATGGTCTGTAACAATTGTATAATTAAATAGGAGTGGGCTAGTTTCAAATACTAGGGGGTTCAGAGAACATGTTAGAAAATGGAAGTGCAATCTCAGACTGTTAGTAACCTAGAAATCAGCTATAAATAAATAAATGAATAAATAAGTAAAAACCTATAAATCAGTTACTTCAGCATCAACATTCTTTCCTCCCAAGGGTTCTAATAAGTGAGCAATGAAAATCTATATATGTATGTTCTGCAAAAGCATGTGAAGACATAGGTCAAAAATGACTGGATTTTAACTTGCCATGCTGCTAATGACAGCCACTGGCAGAGTGACAGCTCTAACCAGTTTTGTTTAAAGTTGTGTTTCAGAGTCTTTAGTATGAGTGAGGAGGAGATTTTACTTTCTAATGTAAGAGAATGTCCAGTGTTCCTAACCTACATAGCTTCAGTAAATACTGTTTTAAGGAAATAACTAAATACAAAAGAAATACTGAATTTAAGGAAAATACTAAATACAAATCTGCAAGTATTGGTCATATTGAACTTTCTCTCTAAAAAATATCAGAGGTTTTAAAGACACAACAGTTTCTGTCACATATGCTTTTATCTTCTTGACCTAAAATCAGATGTGTGAAGATCATGTATCTGAGCCTTCTATTCTAATGCAAAGTTCAATGACAGAGAAAACACTAATCTGTGTATTAAGGCAGAAATCCAAATAAACTGGATACACAAGGCACTTGTATAATCTCACTGCAGTCAATTGCCCCATTCAAATGCTTCGTATCATGTACAATACTATGAAAGATCAAGAATGACAAAAAGATAAGTTGATTATAACCTTGGTATATGACATCCAGCACTTCATTTGATTCCTACAGATTATTACTTTCAGCTACATAAATGTTGATGTACATTAACCTGCTTTGAACTCTTCCAGGAAAAAAATATGCTGTTTTCCCTGGAGTTTGCATGCTAATCATGTGACATACAGTTCTACCCTATAGACCATCCTTTTCACTGTCAATTTTTCTAGCACTACGTTTAGCATGCTCTTAAACAGAAACTAGACAGAATCGTTGTTGGTTCTTCTTGAGCTCTATATTACTATTTGTGCTAGGCAGGACCATACTGTTTTTAAATCAGGAAAGTGTCAATATTAATCCACTAATAAATAATTTCTTCATTTTATCTCTTAAATTAGACTGACTAAAGAAAATCAAACTAGCTTCTCACTAGAAAAGAAGAACTGGGAAGAAAGCTCCAATTCACCCCATCTGTTATGGACAACCCAGTACCACATAATGAAGTTGAAAAACAAACAACTGAAAAGGAAACAAAGCATCTTCTCAAAAGAAGATGAACAATCGATGAAATATACATCCAGAAGATAGCATCAAGGTAAATTCTTAACTGGAATTTAATTTAAAAAGAAAGCTTCTGTAGATTCTAAAAATAGGTAACAGAAGGGACTTTAGAAACTAAACACCAGATGATTCCAAACATTTTTGGAACTAAAACTAAAATTATCAGGATGTAAACTAGAAACACTAGTTTAAATGTCTTGTATTTATGCAGAATAAATCCATGATTACACTGCTAGGGCCATCTCTGTGTGTGTTTCAAAACATAACCCTCCAGCTGACACTACTGGAAATGATGATAATGGAGTGAATGGATATATTTCTCAGATGATGCCTTTGTTACAACTCTTGTCAGCTTGAAAATAAATAATTGTTGGTGTTGAAGTGTCATTGTCATGATACAATGGCTACCTTCATGGCATCAAATTTTACATCCTCTCTAGAAGTGGTTACAAGGCAGGAAAAGGTAACAATGAGGATGAAAAGACATTTGGGATTGTCGTTTACTTTCTTCCTCTCTCTTCCTGTTTTACTGATATACTGCACATTCCATAGGATGACCTCTGTTGTTTTTCTTCTGTTCACAGTAACCAAAGTATTCCTCCTGAGTGTCTGAAACAGGCTGGATAGTAATGCTGTTCCTAATAAGAAGATTCCAAATGTAAGACTTCAGAAAGAACAGAGAGAAGTTTTATGAAGAATTACCAAACACTCTGGATACGAATCCAAGGGGAAACTGGGAGGCAAACATGGTGAGAAACCAGGGAGCAGCATAGAGGCTGGGGCCAATCTCATGTTCCTCTAGGTGGTTATAGAGATCTCGATGGTAGTCATGAAGAAGTCGAGACAATTGGTACATCTGGATCTGCATGAAATAAGAACAATAGAGTAAAGATCAACATTTTTTTACACTCATAATAGCAAAGTCCATGCTTCATACTTACCAGAAACACAGAAATGTCAACTGATGTTTGGATGAAATTGTGTGGAAACAAAGAATACTCGGAAGCCACCTAGGACACCGGATGTGTCACCTGTGAGCCTACAACAGGCTCATTTGCAGGGCCATTTGAACCTCATTTGAACACAACAGAAGTATTCTATGGTTGCCATAATTTCCCCAGGAGTATTTTCATTTAAAAATCATGCATTTAAGATGATGTATTCTTTTCCTAGATGATCCTTCCCTATTTTTAAGAACTCAATTTAAGTTTTGACAATGCTAGCTGTATTGCATTATTATTATTTAACATTAGCGTCCTTTACTTAAAAAAAAAGAAATCATACCTGTAAAATTGTCATGTCAGGACGATATTGTTTCCTCAGGCCCATGTCAAACATAAGAAACTTCAGCATTTTAAAAGCATCTTCTTCACTCATATGTAGTAATAAAACTCCTGCTACAAAACTAAGGCCCTGGCAATATCCTACTTCCTGGTCCAGAAGTGAATAGGCCTTCAAAATATTGTAAAGTGACAGCTGCCCAGCTCCCAGCTGTGCTGAGAAGTATGGATGTGTTGGAAATGTGCGCCCTGTGAAAAGAGCTGAAGTTAGTGACTTAAACTAAAAAATAAACAAGAAAACCCCCCAAAACATGTAATGCTGTAAATTAAACAGCCTTTCAAAAATGTAGATTGTTTTGAGAAACAGATTTTGAACCAACACACAGGAAGACCATAAGAAAGTTAACAATAGGGAACACTTGACTCTTATAATCTACCACTCTTTTGTTACAGTCATTGCAAAGTTAATTTAGAAACTGTCAGGGGGTGAGGAAAACCTGTTGTTTGAAACAGCTGAATACCTGATTCTTAAGACTGACTCCTGAACAGTTTATTAAAGGATAATAAACTATTATAAGGACTATTATAAGCTGTCCTGACAAAGACGACTATTAGGATCCAGGCACAGACTTAGAACATCTGATCTATGCAGGCTGAGGCCCTTTCCATTTTCTTTTTGTGTTTTTCATGTAAATGTGTCTCTTGTCACTACCCTCCTTACCTTGGACCCTCCCAGTCTCCATCTGTTTTTTTTTTTCCTGCAGCCCATACAATACCAAGAATTGTGTAGCCATATATAAACCAGGTTGGGTGCTATATACACATTATGTGAGAGCATAGCTAATGGAGGCAGCCAACAGACACAGCATTTTGTGCAGCCATTTCTGGGCTTTGTTTCCTTGAGCTTTGGGCATAAAGAGACTATGTCCAGGATAAGCAGGGGACTCCTGGAAGTGTGAGGGTACTGCTGCTGGCTGGTAAGGCTGATGCTGGTAAAGCTGATGCTAACCAACCCTTGTCAGTTGCCCTTGATGACAGGGTGCCTGGAACTTTTGTTCCAGCTGATCTACAAGGGAGGGTCACTAATGACCTGGGCAATGGGGCAGAGCACACCCTCAGCAAGCTTGAAGGTAATACAAAACTGGGAGGAGTGACAGATACACCTATTACCATACACAGAGGGACCTCAACAGGCTGGCCAAATGAGCTGCCTGGAACCTTACAAAGTTTAACAAAGTTAAGTGGAAAATTCCTGCAGATGGAGGGAACAAACCTGTGCACCAGTATTTGCCACCCATCTGGAAAGCAGCTTTACAGAAAAGGATCTGAGGGTTCTGGTGGTCACCAGGTCGAACATGAGCCAGTGATTTGCCCTTGCAGCAAAGATGGCTGCTGGTATCCTGGGCTGCATTAGGAGTGCCACCAGCAGCTGGAGGCAGCAGATCCTTCCCCTCTACTCAGCACTGGTGAGGCCATATCTGGAGTGCCCAGTTCTCTGTTCCCACTACAAAAAGAGATATGGCCATACTGGAGAGAGCTCAGTGAAGGGCCAGTAGGATAACAGAGGGACTGGAGCATCTCCTCTATGAAGAGAGGTTGAGAGAACTGGGACTGTTCAGCCCAGAGAAAAAAAGGCCCAGGAGGATGTTACCAGTGTGCACAAATACCCAGTGGAAGGGAACGAAGAAGAAGGAACTAGGCTCTTCCCAGTTGCTCACTGACAGAACAAGAGGCAATGGGCACACACTGAAAAACATTCCAGATGTTTTTGGTAGAAAAAAAGAAAATTCCACCTTTTTTTTTTTTTTAATTGTAAGGGTGAGTAGACAACTGGCATAAGCTGCCCAAAGAAGTTGTGAAGTCTCCATCTATGGACATATTCAAAGTCTGAGCAAACATGATCCTAGGGCAGACCTTTCTTTGAGCAAAGGGGATTTTGACTAGCTGATCTCAAGAGCTCCTTTCCAATCACAACCACTCTGTGATTCTGTGAACAAAGACATTAAAGACTTAACGTTTACAGATTTTTTAAAAAAACTTCCAAAGGCAAATTTTTCACTTTTAGGAAAAACCCTCTCCCTATCAAACTTCCTCTGTGAAATACCTCAACAGAGGAGAAATGTGAATACCTCTTTTGTTCTAATATTAAGTGGAGCTTGCTTTCTCGTTGCCCCCTTGTTAAATACCACCCCACCCTTTAGCTCCTGGAATGCTGCTGTGCTGCCAGATAATATCAGAAACTCCTGTTTCAAGACAAAGCCCATGGCAGAGTCCTTCTGCCATCTGGTAGCTGCTCTACCCTGTCACTTGGGACATGGCATTCAGTTCTGAGTAGGTCTCCCTGGCCAGGGTGTCAGAGATGAATGCTACAGAATAAGTATTTCTAGCTTTCAAAGGAGAAGGAGCTTGCATTCCATTGCTCGAAGGACAAGTTACTACAGCACAGTCTAAAGGCAGACCTGCACTGCCTCACTCAGGCAGCAAAGCTCATTTCATGTAAGTCATGAAAAAGAGTTACAAGGTTAGTAAGAATAAAAATGCTAAGAAGTTCTAAAAACCAGTAAATGGATGAGAAGAACTGCTAAACTCACAAGCTGATATGCTTCTGAGTGCTCTGATCTTGGCTTAAGTAAGAATTTTAGCCTTTATTTTGGAGCAAAGGTATCTGGCCCTGCCAAAAAGAGACTAAATGAACTGTGATACCTCTAGAGCCTCAGAATGCGAAATAAGTACCTATTACTTTATTTTTTAAAATGTAATAAAACAAAACCTAATTTTCCACAATGTTCAGCAAACACTCAATGATGGATGGTTTCCTACACTGATAGCACTGTGACATGTAAATTGAGCCAGCAAAGCAGCTGCTATACCTTAGCTCTGCAGCCACATGCACACTCCTGGCCTCAGGAAACACTATTTACATCTGAGGGTGCATCAATTCAACTAAGTTCGAGCAATACTATTACAGCTTTGGCTCATACTGTGTTAACAAGACCTATTTAGCCTAATTTGGGCAAGGTTTGTAAGTATTACAACCACTACATTGTAAGAATAAAGTTTTTTTTCTTTCAAGGTGAACTGCATGTTCTCAGAAGGATTCTTTAAAAATTAAGCAAAAATGCTTCTGATAGCTTGAAGGAACACAAGTCAGAATATGCAAATCCCTTCTAGCTGTCTATCCAGTTATACTGTCTGTTACCATGCAGCACAGCTCTATTTCAATGTGAATCACTAGGAAGTCTTCAGCTTCCTAATTCACCTTAGGGTTATGACAGGGCCCAATGCCTCTTTCAGCTAGGGGGCTTTCAAAGAGCACCCTGGCAGAAACAACACTTTGCATGAAAACCACCATGAAGTTACCAGTTTGCCAACATATGCACTCATTTGTTTCTACAAGAAGAGCACATGGCTGAGAAAGTATTTGTGTGCAGAACCAGGTAGAAAATATGAACAGCTTACTGAGCCAGTAAGCCCCAGTCCGCTATGTGAGACAACCAAGCAGAAACTGACTGTTCTCCCAGGCATCATCCCAGCACCATCCCTCTGCTAAGGTGTTCAATTAATTAACCCAGCACAAAACTGTTCACCTCTTACTGAACTACTTCAGTGTCCCACTCTTCACTGCCAGGTATGCTGGACCAATAGGTATTTGATAGTAAATGGTCTCTGGCTGCAAGTAAATGTCTCTCAAACAAAAGATTGTTGTGTGGCCATGCTCAGTCCAGGGGAATTCCTAGATCTGGTATGCAAAGTCTGAAGGGAGACAATTTACACACCCTGCCTATTCCCAGCTGGCATTAAAGCTCCTTGGACTATTACTTTCACAGTGCCAAGTTAAAACTAGACAGGTCTGCCAAATAGGGGAAAGGGAAGGTGACATTCACCACCACCCTTTCCCACCTCCAGCTGTGCCACCTCATGCAGAAACACACGTGTTCCTTCACATTCCTATGTATTTTCTATGCACTGCTTTGGTATTTTGACTCACTTTTACAAGTGTTGCAAAAAAGGAGAAAATAACCTCTTTATCATCTAAAGCTTAGGTCACCAATTAAACTTGACAAATCTTCTCAGTTTGAAGACAGTCAGCACACTGAGTTTTAAATAAAATAATAAATGAGTGCTCTCAGACAGCTCTGGGTATAGGTAATCCTTCCTCATCAGGCAAGAAAGGGGGTAGATAATTTGCAGTGAAAAATGCTAAAGTACTTTTAAGTAGTCATAAAGAGCAGAATTATGAAGGGACAATTCTCCACTACTGCCTTGCAGAAAAGATGTAAGAGAAAATAATGCAATGGGTATTAATCATTCAGATCAGTCCAAGTACAACTTCTTCCATAAATTTTTATCATTCTTTTACTTGGTTACTTGCAGTGCACAATTTCCTTTGATGGAATTTTTAATTGGAAATTCATTAAATCAAACACAGTGATAATGGACTTCTTAAATTGACCCACACAGCTCCTCAGAACCAAAGTGTCAGTGCTATGCCCTGGAAGACATTGATATTTTGCCTTTATTAGGGAAGAGCATAATGAATACTGAGTTCAATGTGGGATTATCCCACAGACAAGAGCTGCGATCCTCTTGGAAAAACATCAGCTCCTGGTTTCTCATACCAGATTAAAATTCTTATCAACAACCCATTATAAAATGGGTTACTGTGAAAGCAATTTTGTGTATTACCTTCTTTAAGTATCTTACAGAGATCATAAACCCCTTGTTTTAATTTCAGACCACTACTGTACTTACCTAGGTCAATAAGAATTGCGTGCTGTTGGGAAGTTAGTTGTTTTAGGAGTTCTTTATAAGGTGTGTCCTTTGGTGGTTGTTTACTTGGAAACTGATGTTTAAGATGGTATTGCTCAGCTAGAAACTTCCAGATCTCCCCACGGTGATGACGTGGTACTCCTGAGCAGAGAAAGCAATTAAACCAGAATTTGTACTCCTACTGAGGGTTCTGCTATAGTTGAGCTAACAGGATTGAGGAACTGAAGATGCCTATCTGCTACACAGGCAGACAGATCCCTATTGGCTACCTCCAGTGGACCATAGAAGGAGATGAAACTACAGTGCTTTTACTTCCTCAATCAATAAAAGACATCACCACCTTAACAGGCGTGATTTAAAGCAGAAAGAAATACTATGAACTGCCTAAGGTTAATGCTTACATCCAGTCTGAGAAGCACTAGAAGAGGCATCAAGAATTGCTATACTTTTCTCTGAAAAGCTACGTGCTTATCTCCCCTTTCTCCATGTAAAGGAGACAAGAAAGCACTGCAGTAGAACTAATTCACACTTTCCACTAACAAGCACGGACTCTGATGTCATGAGTACGTTTTAGGAAGGTGAGATGCACACATAGCAAAAATACAAATAGGTACAAATGAGAAATGATCTAGAGACTACAACACAAGGCAGATAATCAGATAGCAAGTATTGTATTTCTAGTTTTGCTATCAGCTTGCTTAATGACTGGTACACATAAAAATGTTTTAAAATTTGAATTTATTTTGCGTTAAAAAGAGCAGATGCGACTTAACTATTTCACATAAGTAATGACAGCCTTTATTTTTAAACTGTATGTAAAGCTCTGAGAGTAAAATTAATTCAGCACAAGACTATCACTCACTATTAAATCTCCTACACAAGAAATCAATGCACTTTCACTTGGGAAGTGTTCTATCTAATCCATAATGCAATGGAACCAGATACCACAGTTTGAAATAACTTACAGTTTGAAGTTTTTAGGACTGGCTTTTTCTTTTGGTATATATGTAACATATGGAGGACAACAATAATAGGAGAAATCAAGAATTATTCAAGCATACAAGTTACATGGAAAGATAACAAAACATATTAGGATTTGATATTGTTAGAAATCTAGATTTACCCAGTCATTTTAAATGGGTAATTTGGTTTAACTTGCTTGTATAATTGCTCATAGTCAGGTGCAATATTTAAAATGTTAAACTTCTGACAGTGGTTAAATCTTGATACTTCCTTTACACGTTGGAAAGCTTTGTAAAGAACTATAAAAAGCTCCTTAGAGTAGCCATCTTCACCATTGGTCTATCTAGCACTCAGCCTAAGGCCTTTGGGTCCAACCATGGCAAATGCAACATGGAGTAATAGCCCAATTTCTTAGAACATTTAAAAAACATCCTTAGGTTATATTACTTTTGCTGCAGTAGAGATAGGGGTAGTTGCTCAGCCCTGCAGTTGTGAGGAAGACTCTAAGTGGTTGTCTGCAGGGAAAAAGTGTTCTTGAACTCATAGAAAAGGCAGTTCTGCAGAGACACCCATGTCTACTGTTTGTGCACAGACATAGTACACAAGCTGGAACAGAGAATTTCCAGAAAACAGTGCAGAGGGCTTCTTCGGTTATTCACAGTCATTTATTGCCATTATGCAGGCTTTTTTTCTTTAACTGCAACTTTTAATTTATAAAATCAGATCATAAAAATTGTAATACATTGAGGTAGCATACAAGTCTCCTGATAAGGGCAGATGTTACTCAAAAATGTATGCTGTAGCTCCAGTGATACAACTGCAGCTACCACTGAAAGGGACTGGTACTTGCATTTGCATAATCACAATGGTATCAAAAGTTGTTACTTGTTTAGTCAGCAGCCTGAGGAACAGCACTAGAGAGAATATGGTTATAAGGAGTGGTTAAGTGGCCACACTATTCCTTTTCAGATACAATTTACATGCACTTCAACAACCCAAAAAAACAAACTTTACCTTGTCCAACAGCAGAGTGTATTTTTTCCACATCAAATTTAATCTTTGACCTTCCAGGTGTACTCAACATTTTTTCCCAAATCAGAGTTACTTCTTTTAAGCATGGTGTGATTTCTTCGTAGTCAAGTTTCAGGCGCCTGTTCTGCAAATTGTTTTCAGATGCTAAAAAGTGATATAATGAATGTAGCAGTTACTATTTGTACAATGGATTAATTTAACTTAAAACTCTCTTGTGCTATCCACCTGAAACATTTCACATCTAAAATTTCATGATTGGTTTGTTTGGTTTTTTTAAGATATTATATGCAATATTAATTGTGTTTGGCCAGTTAAATTGAATTCCCTACTCCTAATCAACTCCTAAATATGAAGAACGAGAGATATGAGAGATGATGACTACTGAAATAAACATAAGATTTTCGTAACAGGCATTTTCTTTTCCCCAGCTCTTCAGTGCAGAAGACTTTCAGCAAATAAAAACACAAATCAAATTTAGTATCCATTTGTTACGCATACAGCCCCATAATAGTAATGACAAAGTAAAAACAATAGCTAGGAAAGCACCTAAAAACCATGGCAGAAATGAAAATGATTCTGTAGCTGAGTGGAATTCCAAAGTTTAGAAGCAAGAATTTCAAAGGGAGTCTTGGTAAGTTTTTTTTCTGGGGGGGCGGGCATTTTAGTACTATAATGTGCCTGGAAAATAAGATTTATTAATGTTAATTATGTAAACTAAATAATAAAGCATGTTTTGTGACAGTGGATGGATTGTTGCAGGTAATAAGACTGAAAAAATAGAAGAGGAGAAAAAGAGGCATAGTTCACATGAGATACAAATATGTCAGTCGTCTATTCCCAAAAGGCTGAAATGATCAAAGGCAATGCTATAAGGAAACCAAGATGAAGCTACAAAGACAGCACTAAGGAGAGACAGTGGTAAATTTATGGAGAAATTAACAAAATAGGTTTCAAGTTTTTAACTAGGCTGTAGTGTGGCTGAGTACTCAATGCACCTAGTTCCAGGATAAGAGCAGCTCTCTACTTGCAAAAAAATGAGCAGAGCAAAAGTTCAAAATACATAAAAGCCTGGAAAGGTTCTATAGTATTAAACAAAAATTAAAAGGTAATTCTCATACAAATAACACTATTTGAAGCTATGTTTATGAAATAGTGTATTGTGAAGTAACCATGTTTTTTAATTAATTTACCCTGATGTATTTACAGTACTTCTTTGTTGTGATGATGCAATACTGTAATGGTAACGAGATACTCTTATTTTGAGGACATTCTGCCACTTATCATAAGCCTGCTCCTACTTTTGAGGATTTCACAGTATGAACTCATAAAATCACTCCTATCCATTTCAAGTCTTGAGACAATCTATGTTAAAATGTTATTATCTTTTGATAATTTAACTCTCCATTATTTGTATTTTCAACCCCTTTATATATATTTAATAAACAGTTAAAGATTGCCTGACATTTACATTCCATAATGACACTAGCAACACACGACACTCAACTTCTTCTGAGATCTGTATCTGCAGTTTAGGTTCTTTAGATTATTGAATTCTGAGAGTCACAAAGAGTTATCCCACTGACTACACAAGCTTCTAGATTCCAAAAACTGGAAAGAAAATAACTGTTTATATTTGGGAAGAGTACCTCCTCATCCTGTAGTTGCTTTCACATGCGAATGACTTTATTCAATGAGGTTATTCATGTGAGTTGTGAGGTTACCTAAGCGTTTGCAAGATTTGGATCTCAGAATATTTAATTTTTAATTCAGTGACTAGCTACAGATACATGAAATACACACACTCATACTTTTCTTATAACTGTGTGTTCACCCTGAAAGTAATTTAGTCTGTCTAAACTATTTGTCAACTTCTTCACATTTTTGTCAGGTCAAAATCAACACATTTATAAATAAGAATATTAAAAACCTCAAAACACAGATGGTATTGTATGACTATAACTAAAAAAAAAGGGCATTTAAATTTCAGCTTATAGGAAAACAAACTCGGAGAAATCTTTTAATGTTTCATCGTCGGCAAACAAATGTTTTTTTGGTGCCTGGCAACTTTTCAGACTTTTCTGCTTTATTCAGTCTTCTTATGCTATGTGCAAAAATGTGACATGTGAGGACAGAGGTGAGAATATGCCTTTATCAATAAGCTTGTTTAGATACTGACGCTACCCAATTCCCAATATTACACCTAAGTACTACTAGTAAAGAGGCTGTGCTCTGCAGCACAGTCACCAGTTGTTTTCAAGTATTGTCTCACCATCTGAGCATTTCATGCAGCAGCTACCTAGGACAACTTCCTCACCCCTCAGGGCATATAGCACAGCTGGGCTTTCAGTTCTGCCAATATCCACCTCATTCATTCACTAACTAGCTTTTTAGACATGTTAATCTTAATGTATGTGTGATGGTTTTGCAATTTTTTCTTTTGGGCAGACAAAATTGGAGCATCTAGTTAAACTTGCTAAAATGTGTACAGATATTAATGACCTGCACTTGGCAAAAATTTGACTGCAAGCTGTAGATTCAGATAATTTGAATACAAGAGAAATTTTTAAAAAAATCCAGAGTATAAATACACAAAACAGAGAAAATTTATTTCTGAATGCCATAAAAAAGTTACAGAAGCTCATTTACAACACCACTGTTCTAAGCTTGAAGAGATTGTATAAATCATTTCTCTAAGTACCTCTTCTCCAGATGCTCTCAGCCTCTAGCCAAAGACACTGCATATCTGGTATCCATTGTCATATTTTATTTTACTGGATTAGCTAGTACACTGCTGGGAACATGCTTGTCACCTGTGTCGGGTGTCAGGTGCTCAGATAGGGTTGAAATAGGAGAGCTAGGAGCAAACAGCCTATAGGTGAGCCAAGTGCTTTGACAGGCCATATTCAATATCCAAGAGGTGTTTTGTCTTTCCAGCCACATGTCTTAGCCTGAGTTTAAAGAAAGATTTCATGCTTGGTGTACTGAACTTTTCATACAGCTGGGCCCTTTCTCTTCACACATCTTGCAAGTCAAACCTTCCTCAAGTTTAGACAATAAAAAGAAATATTGCCATTTTCATGCCAGGTACCTCCCCTTTTGAGGGTTCAGGTGCCTACTCCCTTCCTGAACATCTAAAATCATCCAGATAAAAATTTCTGTTCTCATCATTCCTATCTTCAAAGGAGCAGCTCTCAAAGGCAATCGCTTGTGATTCTGCATACAGCTGTTCTTTATGTGTAAAAATTGCCACTAAAATGGATTTGTTGCTGCTAAGTCATTCACAGAAAAATTGTGATTAAGAACAGCTGCAAATTACAGTTTCTCAAGTTCCTTCTCATCACCCTTTGGACTGATCTAAGTCATTACCATCCTACAAAAACCCTGCCTGCACAATATGGGTACTACTGCAGGAACCCATAGTTTCAAGTCCACAACAACCTCTTTAAGAACTTCCTTTCAGCCTCAAGACTGGCTAAACACAATGATGCAATGACCAATACTTAGACAGGACCTGTGGATGTGAATGTAGAAAAGAATTCAGTTCATGATGCTGATCATGCTCAATTCCTTGTGAGAGTGTCTAGACACCAGCCTAAAAAGCCTCAGCCATGGTAAAGAGTGTGTCCCTTCAGATCAAGTAAACAAATAATAAAGTGAAGTATATAAAAAAATTATCATCCATTGTCACTTACACTAATGACAGCGGAGGAAGATGCTGCTAATCTGATTTACCTGTGTATTCCTAGAATGTTTCATTAAGGCTTGGTGCAGTCCACTACCAAGGTCACAGAGAAAACCAAAAGGTGAATTTGTATTGCAGTAGGGTGTAGTACTCGAGAACTTCACCAACCTTGTAACTTCTGGTTTTCTTTCTCCATTCTGAGGAGCAGTATCTGCTGGATAATGGCTTTCTTCCACAGCTCACGAAGCTCATGGGGTGTCCGTTTCCTTTCTTCTTTCACTGGCCCAAAGGGGCCATCTTCACACACTGGCTCCAATGGGGATCTGGGTGGAAGATCTCCCAATTCACAGTAATCTTTAAAAAATAGAAACTGTTGTTGACTACTTGGATGTCAAGAACAGGTGAATGAAGGGACACAATTTGAAAGATTAGATACAGATATAGATACACACATCTACATAAATACACACTAACTCATGTATCCATCTATATCTAGATAGATAGATAATAGGTAGCAATACCAAGCAAGGTTTCCCAAATGACAGTTTCAAGCAGACTTAAAAGCTGCTTTAGAATAAGAATCATACAGGCTAAAGCCTAGAATAATTTTTTCTATAACCTGGTAAAAACATTGCACCACACACCAAGACCACATCTTGCTAATTGCAACTTCACACGCAGAGAACTGAAAGGAAAAGGCAAATTTGAGAAATTACAAAAACATAACCTACAGCTGAAATGTGGCATGACTCAAACAGCAGATAAAATCAAATATAGCACCCACATAATTTGAAGAATAATCTCTAAAGCGTGTTTAACAAAGAAAACACACGCCCTTAGCTGCACAAACACACCACCACCTAAGGCCATGGGATGATTACCAGTTCTTAAAGTAAATAGGTGGAGAGAGAGAGACAGGCACTTAAGACATGCTTGTTTCCACTTTTCATTTTTAACCATATCATAACCTTCTGCACTTTTTCTTTTGGCTTCAGCTGGCCTACCACAAAATATATCACTTTGTCAAGCATGCAAGGCATTGCTAAGGCTGAAAACATTACAAAAGAAAGCGAACATTAAATAAATCTCAGGCAAATTGAAAAATCATTTATTTTTAGGGAAAGAGTATATAACATTGTTTTAAATCAAGTAATCAATGTAAGAGGCACAAGTTGTTATACTTTGTTTTCTTAATACCTGCTGTAGTATCACTTAATTTTATTGTTTTATACAACTTCTCTGGAGGCTCAGTCTTTGACACAACCTGTATCTAGAAGAAAAATTACTCAATTCACCAACTTGAAAATGAATGGTCAAAATAACCAGTCTCTTCCTACCAAATCTCAAATGAAAGGACATTACAACAGCACTTCTTCACCCAACCACAATGGCTATGAAATGGCTCCCTCAGCACATGCAGGACAGTGCTTTAAAGTTATTGCAACAAAATCCATTCACAGACTTGCTAGAACTGCTCCTGCAGAAGGAGCATTCCTGAAGCAATTATTCTGATGGCAGCTCAGTGGTCCACTTCTTTATCATTGCCTAGCATGGTGGTAAAGACTTTGAATTAAACATACACATCATCTCTTCAAAACTAACAAAATAGGAAAGTTTTCCCCCTTTAAGTTCTGCCCAGACTGTCACTCTGACTCATGCAGTTCATATGCAGCTTTTCTTTCCTTGTTTGTTTGAAGGCACTCGCACAACTGAGCTCAGATGACTAAGAATGGAAATGTTCACAGCTGTTCACTTCTGCTTTTCTAAGTCTTGCCATTGTCAATCTTCTCTCAAAGTGACAGAGAGAAACAGAGTGGCTTCAAATACCACCCGTTTTTTGTACAACATTTATTTGCTTGCCACCACAAAGTCTAGGCAAAAATATACATATAAAAGAGAGTGTAACATTTGCAGCTAGCAGAACAATTTAAACCTTTACAACCTTGCACTCTGGATATAGATGTGGATACTCACACTTCTGGTATCTGCAGCATTTCAAAGAACAATGAACATCATGGGAATGAGAATCAGGGAAAGGTCAAATATTTGACACTTTAATGGCAATCACCATTTTTACAAAGCAAATAGGAAAATTGACAGGTGCACTCAGAAATACGGGTGGTTACGAAAAGTATCAATACAATGAAGAGACTATTATATTCATTAAAATAAATTGGAAAACATTAATCCTTTTTCTTTACAGGTAAATGGAAAGACTTCAATAGGCTAAGATCTGCAATTATGAAAGAGATACAGGCAAATGTCAGCACATAGAGAAGATACACTCAATAATTTTCAACTTGTATTGACCATGAAAGGAAAATTATTTTTATTTGGTGGCTGCTTTTGATGCAATTGTTGGTTTCAAAGCACATGCACTACCAATGTCAACAATGTTCTATACATTTCTATGTAGAATTTCTAAATACAGTGGCTTTCATCCCAATTTTCCTTAGAGCATATTAAGAAATATTTAAAGGGAAATGCTCTTAAGGATAATGCTAATAGAATTTGCTTAATTTGCTTGAATAAAATAATAAAGAAATAAAAAGACAACCTTCAAGAGAAGTTCTTAATTTCCTCTAAGGCTGCACACAATAATGACACCATAAGAAAGAGGAATCAACAGAAGTGGTCACCATACACCAATGCAAAAAAGTACAAGTAATCCAGATAAGAAACCCCTTATCTACTGTACACTGTCAGTGGTCTATTCACATCTTACACTCATGTTCCATTCTCATAGCATCCAATATGGAATGCAGGCACATCTTGAGGGGAAAAAAGTCTCTTCTACACATCCTCCCTTGTGTTTATGTCTCTTTTAGAATCAGATGTGTATTCTGATTTTATGTATGCATATATGCACTAATAAAATAGAAAATAATAGACTATGTCCAGATACAGTTTATGGCCACCTACTTTCTTAAAAAACCCTAAACCCAAAAAAACCCAGGCTGGCAAAATACATGCAAGGAAATGGATTAAACACGTTGCATTCCTAAAGCAAGAATGAACACATTCAACATCTAGACTCTTCCTATCTTTAATGTACACATCCTGCTTTCTCAGGAGAAATTTGAGGGATTGGTCTTCAAGTATCAAATTCACAAATTTATCAGAGCCATTACTCACTCGTTGCTCTCCCGTGATCAAACTGTGGCAACACCTGAACTGCTGCAAAGCATTAATTACTGAAGACCACGGTCCTGCTTCCATTTAGGCTGAAAATCTCCCATCTGTTGCTGACTAATCTGATAAAATCAGTATTCATTAAAAGAAATAATGCTTAAGGCTATAAAAGAAAACCAAAAGGTTACAAAATTTTATAAGCTGAACAATTATGATTATCAACCCTACCTGTAATGCTTCTGTGAAGAATCCTAGGATTGATTTTGCCTTCAAAACTGCAGCTCCTTTTCAATGTGCTCTTTTCTTTCTTATCATTTGTGGACATTTAATAGAAAGTCTAAAGTCTACTCTGATAAAGTGCAGCACATTCAAAAACTGCCTTCCTTCCTATCTGCACGCTGGCATGAGGCAAGATTTACAGAATGCAAAAGGAACCTGTCTAACTGCTCAGGTGGCCTATCAGAAGTCTGCAGAGTTGCATCAGCTGTTAAAGGAGGGAGGAAGGTGGAATGTGAAGGCAATCCCTCAAAACAAAATAAAAAACTCAGACATTTGGTAAGTCAGCACTAACCCGTGTCCATGAACATGAAAGGTGATAGAGAGACATGCCACCCAGCTTCCAGATCCAGAACAGACAAGAGCAGAAATACTGTGACAAAGAACAGAGTACTGCATTGTTAAGCACCAGGGATCTGGAGGATAGCAGAGAAAGCAAAGATAAATAGTAGAGTGATCCAACTGCATGTAACTGGGAGCTCACATTCCATGGAACCAAACTGCCATATGGAGCCTTCAGAACTTTTATGAGATTAGTAGGTGCACTTAAACAGGATGTGAATGCTTCAGCACACACTGAAAGACTGCTTCCCTGTTCATGTGCCAACTTACTCAGCTTTTGTTGACTCCTATTCCACGTTTGACCTGACCCTAACTCCTTGCAAATAGATTGCTTTCTTTGCTTCCATATAAAATTCTACCTCCATACATGCTACTCCTACAAGCCTGTTGCACTTCTATTCTCTAATTTGGCAAGAATTTGCCAAGTTGACTCAATAACTATTAGTATATTTGATCAATGGTAATTTTGTCGTAATTTTCCATTTGAGATTCATACTTGGACTACACTTCAGAACTATTCTTTTGCACAAAGGAATTTTACAAGTCTGTGGGTCAAACCCAAGGATTCCCCGAGAAACCACACTTCACTGGGAAAACCACCATCTTTCCTAGGCTTGTGAGAACTTCTTCAAGGTACTGTATTGCAGATGACACTGCTCATGAACCAGATGGAAATGTTGCTCAAATATTCTAGCACATCCATATGTACCTCAAAAGCACTCCTCTTACACTTCCACCACTTATAATACCCAATAAAGGACAAGGCCTGTAGGAACAATGGACTGAGATGGAATTTGTACAGCTCATCTATTCATTTATACTCAGCTGTTGGCTTCACATGGCAGTGCTTCAACTCTAAGGTGTAGAGTATCCCTACACTGCAAAAGGATCAACAAATGCATTACAAAAACCTCCTGGACAGATGACACAAAAAAAACCCAAAGTACAAAAGATTAAGAAGGAAGTGTCATGATATATTACTACCAGGGACCACACTAAAGAAAGTCTGTACATGGAGAGATGGTGAATGACCTCAGTAGTAATGAAAACAGACAATTTTTCATCAAAAATGATATGAACAGGGATATTTCATTTGTAAATCACTAAGAAAAAATTAGTTCATCAAATATTTTCCTATCAATCCACGTTAGTACTAAACAAGGTTTAAGTGACAAACCAACCTAAAAACCTAAGTTTAAAAAACATCCTTTCAGAAGCACTTAGTCTAACCAACCTGATTTTCCATTCAGGTAGTACATCTTTCACACATGGTACAGAAATAAAGAGGAATGCAAACTTCTATAACGAATAATATTTCTATTATTTTAGACAGCTGCTTGGAATATTTAACTTTATAACCAGAAGTGATAAAATGATCAGGAGCCTTCTGTAATCAGAAAGTTTCAGATACAGAATCACAAGAACCAACAAGTTCTTCTAATCTTACATACAACATAAAGCAATGGCTGAATGAGGAATTCTTGAAAAATTGTGTATTTCAACATTTTTGATTAAAATCAGCTCTGAAAGATGCCTTGGACTTTGCTTTTCTTTTAAAGCCAAGACTTCCTAAAAAGTACTCACTACCTCCAAATTAATCTCATTTGCTAATATTATCAGTCCCTGAGAAAGGAATGCCCTGATATTTCAACGGGTACAGAGGCCATCAAATGTTAATCGTGTACTTACTGGTTGTAGCCAAACTTCTGTGCCACAAATCAAGATTGAGCACATATTTGCTCTGAAAGGAGCAGAACTGAGTAATCAATTATAACCAAGTGGCTTTCATTAATAATACTGTGTTGCTAAAATAGTACTGACAAACACATTACAAATAATTTACACCCCATAAACAGTCTAAGCACAGAATGCTAAAGCAACAGTTTATAGTATTTGTAATGCTACTACAAAATGATTTTTAAAAAATTTGCTTAAATAATCAAGTGATATAGCCCACACCTATAAAGAGATAGGTAGCTGCTAACTACAGCTGGTTTCAAGAATAACAGTTCTTCAAACTTTTCTTCAGCACTTTAGATTTAACAGTTTTTGGATTTGCCACCTCTATCTGACAGAGGCTGAAACCAAAATAATTTAAATTAATGAATCATTATCCAGTACAGAGATATTTGTGCTTACTAAACCATTTTTCCCCTGAAACTTCTAGCTCTAAAATAAAATGTAGTTGATTTTTTAATCTGAATTTATCTGCTGAGTACAAAGCAAATTTTATTTGCTAAGTGACACAAGCACCTCATTGCTCTGAATTTCATCTTCTTTCACTGTTCAATAGGTAACTTCATCACACATTGCCCACATTAAAACAAATCACCCATTCTCCAACCAAAGACTGACACAGCTGTTACAAAAATCTTTTTGTCTACTTCCAACACACCTCCCTCAGCAAGAAAGCTCCAACAAGCACCACTACTTTCCCACATTTCTTTCAAAAACCATTCACATTCCCCTTAAGTCCAGCAATTGACTTGACTGTGCTGGGAGTTTCTGACAATCTGCAAAAAAATTCTCCTACTATGACCAATTCTGAACAGTCAAAATGTGAAAACTGTAGTGAAAATTGTCCACTGCACAGAGATTTGTAGATGCTGAATAAATGTGAGTATCTCGCTGCACTGCAGTGCAAGGTAGAGTTTCATTATCAGTCTACACTGGTTTAAGGATGTCCTGATCCTGAGCAGAGTAAGGGCATCTTCACCTTCCTCACCTATCCCTGCTTGCTCTATTGCTTGTGTAACACTGTGAGTGGGACTAGAACACTGACCCAACTGAAAATTAGGGCTTTGGAGTGTGTCCATATTTCATCTGGTTTAAAATGATCACTGAGTTGTTCTCTTCACCTTTTTACCAGTGAACAGAGAAGTAAAGAGTCCTAGACCACTTGCATAGCCAAAAAAATGTGGCTCTTGAGTGATGTCACAGAAGTAGGAATATCTGCCTGCAAGTAGGGTGGGGAGGTATAAAGGTAAAAATCAAATAACTGAGGAAACACATTTATCACTTAGAATGTTTAAGACAGTGAGTAGGAGAGACAGAGCTTTAGAAAAAGAATAATAAAAACCTTTCAAAATAAATGTAGCATTGTAACAGATCAAAGTGTGTGATTCATTTTGTAAGGAGACTCTGCTTCCCTTTTTTCAGCTTTCCACTTTGCAGGATTCAACACTCATTACAGTCCCACAAATAACAAAAACAAAATTCCTAAGATGAGACGCCGTGCCTGAATGTGCCAGTGAGAGAAACGCTGCCCCCTCGTGCTCCACACCAATCGCAGCATCACAGTTCAGGGCAAGCAGCAAACAGCAGGAGCTGAGGCTGGAGAATTCGAACTGCAGTTCCATTTGCTACAATGGAACTAGCATAATTCAGCACTCCATCCTCCAGCTACTAGCTGCAAAGTATTAGAAGTCTCTACAGATCATTTCACCCATGTAGAAAATCCTTTCTAGGTCTTCAAACTGGAGATCAGCCTCATCTTCAGGTTCACCAGGCATCACCTGGCTGTCCTGTCAGGCAGCAAATTGCACAATAGTTCTCTGATGTGCTTAATGGTAAAGTTATGTACAGAAGGAGGGAAAAATACTGGGGGAAAGGGAAAGTGGCAGCACTAACAAGCAGGAAGTGGCTGGAAAAGGGCGTGTATGTGGGGCTTTGCTCCCACAACAACCAAAAGGAATGGTTTCTCTACAAGGCTTTGTGTTGTCTCAGAGTGCTTGCCTTCCTGAGCATGGCTACATTAGTCCAATCACCTTGCAAGGCAGGAATCTCAACTAGCAAGAAAAAATGGCTTTCCAGCATATCTATCTGCAGTATTTTTCTTTTACTGATTTGGGACTGAATACTCTCCTTCGTGTATAATAAATCTTTCCTTTTAAATAATGGTGTCTGCAAAAGAAACTGTTCTCTGTCTCGTAATTCATGATGCAAGCCCCAAAGCACAGCCAGCAACCATTTTGCTCTACCTGAGCTACAGAAAATGAAGTTTTAGCTCAAACTGTTTATGAGCACTTCCTAGAGAATTAAAGGATTCAGAAGTGCAAGAAGTGGGATTCAGAAGTGGGACTCAGTGCTGTTTAAGCTGTTCAAACTTCAAGTGGAAACTCAGGATATCAGACTTTTGTCAAGTTCAGTACCTCGAAAGACTAAAATCACAATTTTAGCAAAAGCTATGTATGGGATTTCTTTTTTTTTTCTAAGTTTTAGTAAATACAACTTCATATCCTGCTGTGTTAACCACACAGAGAGCAGCAATGAACACAATGCATCTTGAGATTCAGCTCACTACCTGCCTCTACAAACGTAACCACAAATGTCAGAGCCTAGGTTTTTCTGTGAGTATAAAGCTTAAAGCTGTTTCTAATTCTCATGACAACTTATACATTCTTACGTGCAATTTACTCATTACAACCCAGAGAAATTACAGCCAGAGAAGTTTCATTTTGTTGACAATGCCTGCCCACATGTGGTCAAAGCAATGCAGAGTTCAGGCACCTTGGTGGATTTTACCTTTAACATAAAGTTTAGTAAAGCAGTGTAGGCTAAACTCGAAAAACTATCATCTCTGAGTCACAGAGATCTGCATCTCTTGGCTGACTGACTTACTAAACATACCCTTTTCCAGCTTTTTTCCTTACTCCTCTCCTCCAGATCATCCTGTAGTAGGGTGTTGACCATGGCACCCGAAGGGAGAAACTTCAGTGGAGGTTTTTAGATGTTTATAGATGCAGCGGAGTCTGCATCTACAAAGGGAAACCCATAAATCACAGATATTCCCTTATTTTCCTCCTTTCATGCTTGCTTTTGCAGAACATGATAAAGCATGTTATCTTTAAAACCTTCTTTGCCCTCTGTCCAATTTGGGTGAAATTGATCTTTTGGTGATTCATCAACTGTTTGTACAAATTAAAGGAAATCTAAAAAGAGTGAGAAAGACTTAAAAAAAGAATATGAAAGAAAAACAAGATGATGAATGACAGGTAGTTACATTTACTTTGGAACTAGAGGGGTTTCTTAGATAACTGAGATGGTGAGTCCAGTGTAAGACCAGCTGTACAGCAGCTCTCTTTAAGGCTACAGAGACTGGATAACAAGTGAGTATCCTTCACTGCAAGAAATGTTCCAGGAGATGCATAAAAGTCCAAATAGAAAACCCCAGTATTTGCTTTAAATAATTTTAAAAACCGGCTGCCTCTGAGTTTTCTTCTGTTCATAAACTGAGTATGTACAGTGAAACAAAAAAGAAAATGAATGAAGAAAAAATGCCAAATATTTTAAATTGCTACTCCTATTAATAGCACATCCTGTTTTCCATTTTGGCTGCACTTGTTTCCCAAACTATTCTGCTTACCCAGCTGTAGGTTGTTAAGATTGTATCTTGCAGCTATTATGTCTCAGAGGAAATGCTTGGGTAGGCAATTTAGGTGGATTTTATTTTCCTATTTAATATGGAAAAGTTTTGTGGCTTTCAAAAACAAGTAAGACTATTTCCAGTCACAAAGAGATGCATCAAATCCATAAAAATAGAAGTTTCATATAAAAGCCCTTCACATGCCTTTAAGTACAACAGAGCATTTCACATGTATGTTCACACAGCATGCTCCTGAGATCACTTCACTTTGAAGTACATTAAATTGGAGAGGCATCTGTGCCCATATGCAGCTTACCTCACTGTCAGACAAATTATGCTGCAAGTAGTGCATCAATGATAGAAACACTTCTATTATGTGCCTACTCCAGTTAATCAAGGTCTCACTTTAAGATGCAAGAAAAATATCTTAGTGACATTAGGATGGTTACTTTTTACTACATTTACTATAAAGTACTGTTCCTTTCTGTTTCCTTATACTTTTTCTTATTTCTTATACAATGGCCTTAGAAGTAAATCAGAAGTTACAGCTTACAAAGCTCATGTTGTGAAATTCAAACTTGAGTGACCCAGAGGATTTTCTCAGGCACTCTTAGCCCCAGCATGTCCTGTACTAGCTGGCTTACATAAAGTGAATGTGATGCACATTCATGCTGATGCACAGTGATTTTCTTCTAGTCTCTGGTTCTTCAGCTCTCCAGAATGTCACAAAATAATTATGGGAACAGTGGATAATTATGACTCAAGTGGAAAATGTCACAGACTGCATACACGGGGACAAAGTATGCACTACAGAACTCAACTGAGATCATAAAAGAAATGTAATTCCTGCTGGTACACCTGGATTTGTCTAGTCTGTGGTTCTATACTCCAACACAGAAAGATGAAAGAGAAGCATCCTTTTTTTTCAGCCCAATTCTTGTTGACGTAATTTTCCCCCAGAACTCATTAAAATAGTATACACAAAAATAATTTCCTCTTTGGCTAGTTAACATGAGACAATAGGAAAAATTTACATACGAAGCTGGAAAGTAAAAATTCATCAGTTAACAAGCTGAGTATTAGCAAAAAGTAGGTGGTAAACTGCAATGACAATACAAACAGAGCACCAGGCAAAGGTATCCCCTTGGTAGACACAATGATTCACACTCCATACACTATGTACAGGAGTAAGCTCACAGAAGCAAACAAACCCAGACTTTACCATCGTATCTGCTGGGAGAATCACATGCTTTCTGAGGGGTGGCCACTCGCAGGAATATCTGCTGCCTCCAGGAATGCCTGCGAGTCCTTACGGGGCTGTCCGAGTCAAGGGCCTGCTGGCCGTGCTTGGAGTCGTAGTCGCTGGAAGGGCAGAACACAGAGGAGTGTGTGAGCGGGTCACCCGGCTGTGCCAGAAAGTGTGACACAGCTTGCAGTGACCACACGGCCACTGCCTGGGGACTGCAGTGTGTGGTGCACATGCCGGGCCAAGCTCTCAGTGTCAGGAAGGTGAAACTTGCTTTGTAGCAGAGGCCTACACATGGCTGCAAACAGCACTGAGGTTCACAAACAGGGACTGGCAGCTCTGAACAGTCTACTCTTTCCCGTTTTAATTAATTTTCAGTTTTATTTGCAGCAGTATGTTAATCAGAACATATTAAAGATATATACACAATAATGTAGCTTTACCATTACACTATTTACATGCCATTAATGAAACTTAGCAATTGTTCATAGGAGACACAAAGACTTGCTGATGCCTTTTATCAGTACTCATCAAAGAGCTTTATACACACCAACTAAACTTCCAACCTTCTGTGCACTGGTTATGCAATATATTCCCTCCCAACACAGACTGGGAGAAAACTTTTAACCCTTCTGTTAGCAAGTCTATCTCTGAAATATGCAACAAACTTGGGAACAGAGTTCAAGAACCTTGGATATTACTCCTTTGATGTCATCCACACATGCCTTACAGAGGTTTTTAAGTCAGAATATAACATGAAATAGTGACGAACAATGCTGTTTTCCTATTAAAAATCCCACTAATAACATTAATCTGTTAGAACTCTAAACTATTAATTGTTTAAACAAAGGTCTTTTTAGAAGCTGAAAGGGATAAATGAAATCCAGATAGCTCTGGCAGCAACAGGGAGAAGCATTTTACAGGTCATCCTCTCCTTCCAATTTGAGGACACTGACATTGCTTAGGATGAATCATATATTCACTTAACTGAAAACTCTTTTATGTCAGGAATAATCACAGAAGTAAATAGATGGAAGTTGCATGACCACTTCAACATAAAAATGGCTAAGATCTGCAATCTTAAGGGGAGAGTAGTCTGGGATAGCTTCATCCTTTTGACAGCCATTACATGCAGAATACACGCAGGTGAACTGTTGCACAAACCAGGTTTTGCAAGTGCAAGAAGCATTTAAAATATTTCAGACAAAGAAATCTTTGAAAATACAGTTTTACCTCCAGGCTTTAAGAGAGAACCCTACCTTGTTGTGCTCCTAAAGTCAGAGGTGTTATTTTCATCTACAGGAGCCAGAAATTTTAAGAAATTTGGCACAGAAGAAGAAGAATGAAGCTTTTTCCTTAAGGCAGTACGGTAGGAGATGCTGAGAGTGCAGTTGGGAAAAGTATAGTTTAGAACAAAGAAGTATAAATCCACAGAATAAAAATAATACAAAATTCCTAAGTTTCAAACAAAAGACAGCTAAATCCAGGAGGTCCGAATATCAAGGAAACCAAAGTCAAAACTAAAACTGCTAACAAAGTCCTATTTTGAGATACATATTTGTTTGGGCAAACTAAAGCATTCCAATGTGTATAAATGCACTTCCAGTAAAATTATTATTCTTTGCTATATACCAAGATTTTTAGTGCACGTTTCAAATAAATTCCTTTAATCTATTAAGAACCAATGCCAACTTCATCACATTTTCTTAAATATCAGTTTCAATGACCAACTAAATTTGAGGGAAAAGGTTAGGAAAAGTTGAGACTCATAATCAATGTGCTGGCAAATGAAAAATAAGACTTTGGCAAAAACTCTTTTGTAAAGCATTAACAGGGTTTTATTTAGAAAAACTTGGAACTTTTAATTTAAAAGCTAAGTCTTCTGACTAATCATTCAGGGTTGTGGCTCTATTTATGCAACAGACAGGAGCGCTACTCAAATTTCATCAACAGTCTTCTGGCCAACATATTTATTTTAAAGAAATTCTTTTAATTTAAAACAATTATATAATTGTCTTTTAAAATAACAAGTCTGAAAGATACTCAGACGAAGGTTAATTGAACGAAGTAAGAAAAAATCAGACAATGAAAAGTTTTTTGCATGAAGTGAAAATATAGAAAACTACTTGGCTGATGATACTATAGACCTTTTCTCAGACACAAAATCACATGAGTAGGAGAATTTACTCCTAAAAAAGTAAGTTTAAGAAAGAACATTATGGTTTATCAGAAACAATTCTATCTGGATGGCATTTAGCAATGTTTCCTGAAGATGTGAATGGAAGTGGGGGGGTGGGAGGGCAGGGGAAAGAATACTTTGGGATAATCACTAGCATTAAGTGAAGCAGATTCTTTAGTAGCTGGCATTGACATAAAGAAGATAAGGCTGTAGCATGGTGTGCCCTGCAAATAGGGCTCACTTATAATTACATTGTAAATCCATTACAATTACATGGTAATTCCACTTACAGAATTAGGAAGCTTGACTGTATTGATTTAAACTCATTAACCCATTTGACATCCCTATCAATTTCCATTTTCAGTCTTGTTACTTAGATGTTCAATATGCATATTCCTTAAGAGACAGGGAAATGAAAGGTGTAATTGCAACTGTGTGTACAGAATCATTACCAAATCACTCGGAAAAATTTGCTTTGAGAATTTAACCTTCAGGATTCAAGTGAGTCTTATTAAATTAAAGAATGAACAGGACTCTGCAGACTCATTTCCTGCCCTGAGCTATGTCATACTTCTGAGGTAAAGCTAAATTAAGAGATGCTAGCTAGTACTCAGCAAGTACAACTGATGAATCTGGTGAAACAGCGTCCTCAGTTGAATATTTTCTCAGGTTTAGAAAATCAGCACCTTGGGGAAACAGGAAACTTTCACATGGGAGAACAAAAACAAAAAATAAACAGCAGCAGCAACAAAAATTGCTTGCCAATGGCCAGTGACTGTTGACAGTGCTTCTGAGGACATTTGGTCTCATTAGCCTTTTGAGTTAAAATAAGCAGTTTTAGCTCAAAGCGTTAAGAAAGAGTTTCACAGTTTATGATTTTTAGGGAGCCACTTAGTTTCAGGTTCTCAGGGAAACAAAGTGCTCTTCAATGTTCTCTCTCTGTATTTTAATTCTAAGAAAGCATGGGAAAGTATAATTTGATACTGCTGTAAGTAACCAAGACAAATGATGGGTTGATGGGCTGAGGTTTTTGTTTGTTTGTTCTTGGGTTTTTGTTTTGTGAGAAGTGGGGATGGTGGTGGGGTGGTATGTGGTGGGTTTTTTTCCTATCAGCTCTCCATATTCCTGCTGCTTCTTGCCCCATGTACTTAACTTGGTCAACCTCCATTTAATGTCAGGCACAAAAGAATAGTAGTGTGCTTTTGTGTTACCATGAACAAAGAACAGAACCAAATGCTTCAGGAAGGACAAAGTGAGCTCTCGGGTTCTTGGCAACTTATCCCTCACACAATTTAAAGAGTGCTGCTGTCTGCTGCATAACAACAAATTGCTTTGGAACAACTGTCTCTAAAGAAAGAACCAGTGTCTGAAAGAATCTGATTGATTAAAACAATAAATTATGTATGTACCAGCTCTACATCCAGTAGTGGAGCAGTTAAAGACCTCCCTCTCCCAGAAAAATCTACCACCTCTGGTCTATACTAAACCATTTCAATTTTTTTTGCTACAGAGTTTCACATTTATGCAATAGGAAAACAAACCCTACCCCAAACTACTTGCAGGTACTAGCTCACCTTTTTTGTGGAAAATGCCCACTTGGTTCTCCACTTGAATTATGTCTTAGATATTTTAAAAAGTTGGGTGAAGAGGCCGAGGGATTAAGACGAGCTAGAGTAGGAGAACGTGCAAGTTGACCAGAAGAACTTTTTAGATTTGCCGACAGATTCGTTCACACCATATAGAGCGGATTCCAACCAGAGCGATGGAGTTGAGGTAGCACAGAGAACAAAACCGAAAGAAAGGAAAGGAAGGGGAAAAAAAAATGAAATCCCTTCTCTAATCTTTGAAAGGGAAATGGCATATGTAAATGAGACATTTCCTATGTTTTTCACAGTTAATGCAGTAACTAAGAACACAAACTTTTTTTTAACCCAATCAGCAAAGTTCCAAATTCACGTTTGCAGGATTCAGTAACGCATTTCAGAATATGACTAATTATAACTCACCAAAAATGGCACTAACACCTCAATTTCTTTTTACTTATATGTGCTTCCCTTTGATTTCTATGATAAAGTCAGGCATATGATCAAGAGTTCCAATGAATGAGAACTGAAATGCTATAGGAGAAACTAAATTTAGTTCTACTTTGAAAACCATTTTTGAATGAGGTAAGCTGTTCAAGAACACATGATTTTTGAGAACTTTAAAGTACACTTGCTTGTAAGTTTTCCGTTTCCTCTGTTTCTGTATATTTGCTATGAAATAGAAGCAATAGGGATTTCTTTTGGGTTTGAGTTATATGAGAGAGCAAGCACACTCAGGCCTTACTAAAAATTATATGACCAAACATAAATAACCAAGCTGCATTCTATAATTTCTAGCTGCATTCCTATAGTAAGATAATAATTGATTGAACAAGCAGCTACAAGTTCTAGGGCAGCTCTTGTGAAGATAAGAGACTAACAACAAGTCCTAAATTGCACTACAAAAAACATTCTATAGTACTTTAGGAGTAAAGAGGTTCAAAAAATGGCCAAAAAGGCAACCCAGGTTATGCTTCCTTTCAGATACTATAATTCTCTTTTTTTTTCCACTGCCATCATCTATTTCAGGCATATTGATTTACTGCCCTGCCTCCTGCAGGAAAAGAATGCACTGGAACACAGAGATTTCCTATTAATTTATGCAAATGAGCAGTTTGGGCAGTAAAACAGAAGCCTATAGACAGAACTGTTTCAACAGTAATTGGAAAAACCAGACAGAATGAAGGGAGAAAACTGCCATAAATTAAGAGAGGACTAGAGATGCAGAGGCAGGCATTTGAAGGAGGACAGCTTGAAGAATATTCATATTAAAGCAAGTGTTTTTGTGAGTAAAATCTAGATAGGCTCATTGAAAAGCTAGACAGAAGCCTCACCTCTACCAATAACTAAGCACTTTAAGACACGTCAGGGTGCTGTTTCAATACTACATATGAAATCACCAACCAGTAAGGTTTTCAGGATCACAGAGGTTACTGGATTTTTCTCTCTAAATAGAAACCAAGAAGTAGCATTTATTTATACCTCTCACAGATCAAAACAACAAAATAATTGCTTGGATAAATATAACCGAATCGACCAGTTTTGTGACATATATTGCAGAACTACACATCTCATGTGTAGCACACAGGGTTAAAGGTGTTTTAAAAAAGAATACCTACAAACCTCCAAGGAGTGACACACTGCTGCAACACATCCCTTATCCATTAAGAGGACATACCTGGTATGCAATTATCATCCCCAAATATGCCCTCAACAAACAAAATCATAGCCTGCTTTTAATAAGGCTTACTTTATTTTGTGAGGAGTCTCTGTGCTCACTGAGTGATACCTCATAAGTTTTCTCTGAGGAACAGATGGTGATGTTTCGACAGGTCCCAGAGATTCCTGGCTCTCTGTTGGTAAATGACTCAGTGTGTTTGCTCGCCTCCGAAAGCTCTGCTGGGGCAACGTAACAGACTGCTCCAGAGAGGAAACCTCTGTGTCGCTGCAGACATCACCCACTGATCCACTGGCCTTGACAGCATTTTCTGCAGGAAGCACAGGAAGTCTGTCTTTCTCCTTTTCACACAATGGTGCCTCCTAGCAGTGCAAGAAATAAGGTTATCAATATATGGGCTTAGAATCCATCTTTGAGGTTGCAGTACCATGTCATTATTCACATCCACAGATATCTGCTCCAAAAACACATTTTTATCAAGCTAGGTCAAAGAAAGAGGTTTGATGTTTTTGTCCTTGTTATTCATCACTTAGGCCAACAAAGCAGAGTCTTTATTTTGCAGAAAAAATTTTGAATAATTTTAAGAGTAATTGTATTTTATAGCATGTTGAATACAACTCAGAAGAAATAGGCTCAGAACAAAAGGGTGAGGTTTGGCTAACAGTTTAAAGAGTTGTATTGCAGAATGCTGTATCTTTAGCAACCCTTCTAACCATATAATATTCCTTTTGTCTACCTGCAGATTCACACAAAGAACTTAAGCCAATGGCTAGATGCCTGTTTCAAGCCCAAGCCACGCATTTTCTTTATTCCTGACATTGTATGTTTCCTGCAGAATCAGTGATTCTTTCAAAAACATAAGCAGAAAGAGCAGACCTTTGTTTACATGACATTAGGAGTCTGCAGGTGAGCAGGCATTACAGCAGAATCAATAGCTGTATATCTAAGCCTGCAGAGTGCTATACTGCCTCTGGGGAAGAAGACTGGCTTCTCCCATGCTGTTTGCTTGTACTGTTTTCTACAGACTAAAAGCTTTCTGACCACACAAACAGGGAAGTTACTCTACTTCTTGTTTTAGTTTGTGTTTCTTATTAATATAGTCCTGCATTTATGGTATGAACTTTCAGGGCTAAAACCAGTCAGATGAGCATCAGCAGAATGGTCATTATGGCACTTGTTTTGCTGCACACTCTTGTAAAATTTAGATGATGTTATATATTATTTCACATATATTCACATATTCATACAAAATATGTTATATACAGTACAAGGAATTTCTAATTCAATAACACTTCTCTGCTTTATAACACAGGGAACAGAATGAAAATCTTGAAAGCAACTTGAAACATTTCACATTTGACCATAATTCATACTTGCTTAATTGTTTCAGGGAATATTTTTCAAAGTGTCTAAATATGCCCAATTATTCCAGGCTTTACTTACTTTATTTGTGCTGCTTAAGGTACTGGACATAGAGCTCTCCAGATCCACAGAACCAGACCTGTCCAGTGGACCTCTGGCTTTACTGCCCTGTAGAAATAAGGCACATCAGCAGTTAAGATTGTGATATATAGGGCACACCAAAGAGATTTGGGTAGCACAGTTGGGATCTGTAATTTTCACAGACAGTATCAAATTAAATTTCCTGAAATGCCTAAAAATACTCCTTTTCCCTATGGGAAACAGAAGCTTCATTTAGAATAGTCTCTGTCAACTTTAAGGATCCTGTAGAATTAAGGAATTCTCACGGGCAATGATGTGTTTTCCATTATATGTACATAATCACATATTTCACATGTAGTAGAACTGTTACAGTACCTTCTGTATTAGGTACTTACAAAGATATATTTTACAAAGGACTAAACCCACATAAATTTAATATATAGGAAAACATAATTTCTGTTATTATAATTTCAGTGTCTATAAATCAGAAAGCATAAATATTCTGTAGAATCTGTGAACAGTATTTTTGTATCATTTGTTTAATGTTTTTGTGTAACCAAGAAAAATATCTCATGGATTCTGATGTGCTAACACAATTATGGAACTTGTATCTTCCTAATCTTAAACCATGTAATTTTTAATGTTCTGAAGTTAAAGCTCATGTTCTCTTTGAAGTTTAATCCCAGCTAAAATATAAAATGTTGTTATTATTCACAACAGTGACTATATCTCTTTGAAGTTCAGCCAAAACTTCTGGCTTCAGATCTGGCTTCAGATTCAAAATCAAGAGTTTCCATCAAAACAGCAATGCCAGTGAAAATGCAACCAGTGTACAGCTATGCTTATATGAAGGCAGCTTATACCAGTCAGGACAAACTGAAAGAAAATTAGATCAGTACTACAGCTAATGTAACAACACTAACATTACGTTCCATATCCCCAGCACAGCTGAAGCAGGGTTTTATACGGGTGAATTCTAGAAATGCCGTCTGGGAAGTAACGAGAGGAGATACGAAACTAAAACTCATCTCTATATGTACAATTGTAACAGTAAAACAATGCTTTTGTTATCATTTATCTTAAGAGAATGGGCTAGATATGATGTCTGAAACAAGCTTTGAAAATCGAGTTTTGTCACTACAAGTTGCTTGTCTGTGAACTAATAAATTCTACTAGATATTGCTTCAATGTAACTTTTTGCTGACTACAAATGAGAACGCACTGTTTCTGTTCCTGAATATTTGTTGTTTGGCATTCTGTCACAACTCTTTTTTTAATGGGAGAAGGTCTGATTTTTTAAATCCTTTGTCAAGGAGACGTCTTTACAAACCTCCTACTGTTTTCCTCAGACTTCTATCATGAGGTTCAAAATGAAGTATATTTGAATGAGAAGACACTCAATAGATTTAAATTGTTATTAAACTTGACATCTGATTTAATTTCCAACTGCTCCTGTTTACTTTCAGTGGCTAATTTCAGTGATCTGTTCATGATAAACATTTTCAAAGAATCACAGAATTAACTAGGTTGGAAAAGAATCACTACCACATAGAAGCTCAAGTTTTTTCCACTAATCAGTATTTCCAGACACTGTCTACAGAGAATTGTACCAGCTGCAGTATTGCCTAGATGCCTTCATGTTCTTATTCCTCACCTTCAAATAATCTACGGGATTTAAAAGTTCAGCTATCACACTATTCATCAATTCTGTGTCACTAAAAAACACATCTCATTAGAAATGCTTAGTCAGCTCCTTAGTAGTTTCCTTCTACATAAAGTGAACAATTATAATTACTGTTTTAATTTTCTAAATCCAAAAGAGAAATAAACCGTTGCTTTTCATAAGTCCTCATGTTAACTTCATATTAATTTTTTGAAATGCCTATATACAGGCTTTGTTATGTAGGAATTAGTTCACTTCATCCAGGACTTGGTATTCTCTCTACCAAAGCCCTGCTTTTTTTGTCTTCTAAAATGTACAGTCAAATATTTTTGACACTGTGACTTTAATAAACTTTGGGCTACAGCCTGGAATGATAACAAATAAGACCCTTCTATCAAATAAACAAAGCAATGACATTATGTTCAAAGACAATAAACATGAAGATACTTACACGTGATAAAATATTTTCAAAAGATTCTGTAAGAGACCTTTTTGCTTTGTTCTTTAACATGTCTAATCTGAATCTCGGAGCACTGCTGGACACTTCATTTGCAGCATTCTCAGCAGGAGGTTGTGAAGCCTGCAAGTGTTTAAAAAAAGAAATACAAAATACTCAACAGCATGGAAAAAATCTCAGTGAACATTTTGAAGACTTCTATAACCCGAATCAATAGCTTTTCTTGGTGTCCTCTACTCGTCATGCCTTTTTCTCTAGTGATACTTGTACTGAAGTTTAACAGACTATCCTAAAATAAGGAAAGGAAATCTCTTACAGGAAATATGCTGAGTGAACTAGCATGCTTGAGAAGAATTACCGTTTTAATATGGATTTACAGCTCTGTTGACAAATTTTCATTTACGCCAATGTAGAATTGTACAAATTCTAAACATTGAAGTGTAACAGATTAGAGATTTCGCATGGATTTCCTTTTCTTCAACCAAGAAATGAATCAAAATCTCATCATTAACAGAAACTCTTAACTTTCTTCATTGTAGTAACATGGGTCTTTCTAAGGGCCAGGAAGATGTATAGCAATCTAACTCTTCTATATATTTCACCAGTAGAAATATTTCCACCTTAAAACTAACAGTCAATTGAGAGTTTTTCTTCTTAAACAAATATTTCAGTTCATTTTTAGTGCTGGTGAATACTAATTCACGAAACATTAGTATTATCCCTGCTTGTCCCTAAATTCAGAGATCTGAATGCTTGATCTGTGCAATTAATATTACTGGGCAGCTGAATGACATATAACTGTCACCAAATTGTCCTGTCTATATGTAATTTTAAAACATATCTCCAGTATGACAACTTTACAGGCTCCTCTATTTTGTTCTTACCTTCTGTCCTGGTTATGCCAGGACAAGGTTAATTTTTGCAGTAGCCAGGAGGGGGCATGGCCAGGACCTGAAGGATATTTTATACCATCTGTCATTGCTGGAGGGTAGGGGCTCTTTCCAGTCAAATCAATGTGTTAGCAGGGAGCCTTCCAGTACTGCCTATCACTGTGGGGTGGATTCTGTGTGAATCATTTCTTTTCTTTTCTTGTACCCTCTGTGGCTAGTATTGCTGGTATTACTGGTCCTTTTCTTACCTCATTGCTGTTTCCAGTAAATTATTCTTATCTCATGCTTTTTGCCTTTTGTGCCTCCAATTGTCATCTCCATCCCACTGCAGTAGGTGCCTGGCTTGGAGAGTCTTGGTGGGGGCACTGAATGGGGAGTACCATTCCTAAGCCACGTCACCTTTCCTCATCTTATTCTCCAAGGGTAAATCAGATGCTGCTTGCTATTACATTCTTATGAAAAGACACTCACTTTGAAGTGTTTTTGTTAAACAAGATCCCTGTACTAGTATCACATTTCATCTTTTTTCTCCTGATTTAAATACATTTTTTTAAGAAGACAATGAAAAGCATGAAAATGAATATGCAGAACAGAAGGGAACAGGGACATCAGGGTGTCATGGGTTAATGATTGCTGAGACAAATAACAGAGTATGTGTTCAAAGGTATCTGCTATTACACAGGCCTGGAGATAAATTGTTAGAGTAAATATAAAATATTATGCTGAGACAAATGATGGACTGAGGGGAAGTCAGTTCTCTTCTTAGAACACTGGCATCTTTGCAAGTGTCAGATTAACCAATTTGTTTTCAGGAACTGGGCAAACAGATTGCAGCAGGCCTTATAAATTTTCAAATCATTGAAGACATACTAAGATCTTATCTTGCTTTGTATATCCCTATTTCCAAGCTGTCTGTGACTGACAATTATTTGACCACCAGCTAGAATTATACCAAATCAAAATATATCACATATGTTGACAGAGGACCTCAGGCAATGTTTCTTCCTTTTATCCCACAACTGAAATGCTTTTTTCTTAAAAGCGTATTTCTGGTGAGATGCCCAAGACAATAAATCAGAGAGTGAAATATGCAATTTTCTTTCTGTTTACTGGGGGAGGTAAATAATTAGCTAGTAAGCCATAAAAGGAGAAGAGATTAACAAAGTGAAAATACAGTAAAGGAAGATTTGCTGCTACTTTCCTAATTTTTTCACATGTCTAATTACTTTCCATATATTCATTTGCTAGTTTATATCGCAAACAGCTGACAGCAATCATCACAGTGGAATTACCAACCAACAGGAGAGGGACAGTCAAGACTTTTAAGAGGGTCTAAACAATTGCAACTGAACGTTTCCAGAGAATGGATGGAATCCTTTTTTAAATACTAACCTCCTTGAGTTGTCTCAAGGTAGCTACTCACAAACCAAGGTATCCAAAATCACTAATCCCTTAGGAAAAACCTTAAGTGTACTGTATAAATAGCCAGTTAAGCAGCATTGATGGAACCTCACAGAGAATAAAAGGTAGCTCATCTCTTTGGACATGGATGAGTCTCTGCTGCCATTTCTGCAGCAATCCTCCTCGTTTTAAGGCCACTTAAACAAGAAATAACTTTCAGTCCTGGGTAAATGTAATAGGCTTTATCAATGATCAAATCCAATGTGTTGTCATTTCAGACTCAACACTGACAACGAGATGGCAAATGCTACAGACCAGCTGAGAGCAATCACAAATTCATTATATATTCTCCCACATATATCGAATTTTCATTGCAGTGAGAACAAATAAACAACTTAGTAGTCTGCCTTGTTTGCACCTCTGTCTCCTAGGCCTGAAATCAGACTGTACCAGGGACCTCAAATTCACAGATATCTGTTTTGGCAGATGACAATAGTTTATGAACCATAAGCACACCCAGTATTCACCACTGCTTACACAATGAAGTTTCAAATTCAAGTGATGGAAATTTGCCTTTGGAAAGAAATAAAAAATCAAATGGAACATTTTTTCCTGGCTTCTCCTTACATGAACTAAAATAGAATGATTACTTACCTGTTTTGCTTCTCCAACATGAACGTGGTCCTTCTGTTTTTCTTCATATATGTTTCTCAGTAGAGAGATAATCAGCTCATTCTCTTTTTGTTCATTTCGTGGTCTTAATTTCTGTAATTGGAAACACCACAAGCAGAATAATTATACATTTATGTAATAGTTAGCAAATATTTATGCTTTTCATTTGTCACCATAATAAATCATCAATGTAGGAATAAGTTTAGTCTGTTAATGCTACTACTCCAGTCCACCAGAGGACACCAGTGTTCCAGGCAAAGCACCAGTACAGCCACGAAAACATTTCACCTCACTTCATACACGACAGAATTTACACCTAAGACAGAGAACAACTGTACAAATATCAAACTGTCACAAATAAAGGCTTTAAAAATATTTTTGCCAATTTTCTTTTTATATAAAGAAAACTGAACCACTGTAGTTCTGAGTTTGCAGCACACATGGAGTACTGTCCTAGAGATAGGATTCACTATGCTTCTACTAGAAATCCTTCACACTGGACATTTAGTTTGTGGGAAATGACAAAGTTTTTTTACATATTAGTGCACAAGGTGAACATATTTATCTGTGCCACATTTTGTTTAGATCTGAATTATTATAAGAGAAGATTTTAAAACAATTTATTAAAGAATTTAATCCCAGAAACTTAACTTTTGAAAAACATATGCTGCCTTAAGCCTATTGATACAATGCAGAGGTTACAGTATGAATCAATGCCAAGGTAGCATATTAGATTAATAAAAATGCCACAGGAAGACAGTGACCTAAAAATGCAAATCATGGTAACAATACATGGATCTGCAAGAATGCAACATTCCAGGCTCTCCAACTGAAAAAGTTAGCTGAGAAAGACGGGCAGGAGGTTTGTACTTTACCCTTAGTTTTACCAAGTTAATCGTTTGCAGACCCTCACCAGAAGCAATTAACAGTTTCCTGTGACTACTAGAAGCTTTAGACTTTGTGCAAACACTAAAAGGCACCAGTGCTGCTAGCTGCCTTATGCTAAGAAACTCCTTAGCTCATGGAATTGGTCCCACAGAACAACTTCCAAATTTGGTATTGAGTGATACCGTGGAAACTCACAGAGACTCAAATGACTCAAGAGAGGAAGGAAACATTATTTTTTGAAAAGACTGAAATTTCTTAATCTTCAACAGTGTGTCAATCCCAGTGACATTTCCTACAATGAACATCATCTGTTTTAAATGCAGCTATGCTTTCCTCTGTCCTGAAATAGATTTAATTAAGAAGATATCAAGTTTAACTTCTTTAGTTAGTTTGGTAAGAGTTAAGATCTAGAATAAATTTTAGGCAAGAAATTTTATGATCTGGGAATATTACAGTAATTTGTTTTGGTCAAAGTAACAGTCTGAATTCCCTCACAGTACAAGTTATTGCCTTCAACCATAAAAAATGTGTTCAGTTTTACTCAGTGACAAGTCAACATCTTCAAGGAAAGCAAGGAGTATTAGGGGAAGAAAAGTGAGTAAAACAGTAATTTTCATCAAAAGATAAGTTTTTAACAGCTCTAGAAAAACAACTGAAATTATAAAGCACAAGCTGGCTAAGAGTCTATTAAGCAAAAATAATGAATGATTCACAAAAAAGGAAAATAACTTCTGTGTTTTACACAGATGTTAGCAAAAAACAAAAGTGCTTTAAAATCTTGTAGGAAACAAAGCTTACCTGAACCTCTTCAAAAACAGAGGCTTGTTCCTGGTTATTTAGTGTAGTTAGATGCTTTTGTAGTTCTAGTTTAGTCTTAGAAGGGTGCAACCCTACCAAAAGGAACATAAAAGAGCAAATTACAGGGTCAAGTTTTTCAGAATTAATCAATCAATCCACCAATCACATAAATATGCTCACAATTTAAGTCAAAACGTGTCAAATATTTGAGCTGGCCCATTCCACGATTTCATAAGAGGGCATTAGAAAGAACTCTAGGTTAATTTAAAGCTATTATTAAACTCATGTCTTTAAAATGAAGGACATGAACTTTGCAATGAGGAGATTTACTGAGCACAGACCAGGATTATACTCTTAGCTGAAGATTCCATTATCACACAAAATAAAATAAACCCACAATCTACTGCATTTTAGCAGACTGTTTTGTTAGTGTTTTGTGCAGTGCTGTTTGGATTTTGTTTATGGTATAAATAGAATTCCCTTTCATTTTCTTCAATTTCTATCCTGTGGGCCTTCTAAAACGAGTAAATTTATTGCTTGTTAGTGAAGGTCTTACTTTGCCTCTTGATGAAAACATTTATTGACAGTCTAAAGCAGACTACCCTTTCATTCAGATTATGTTTTCTATTCTCATCCTGGATTAAATTCTTTTCCTCTATTTTCTGTGGAAAACAGCAAACCATCAACAGTACTGTGCACTTCAGTTTCAGATCATGGAATACCTCCTTCAGAAGCAGATGATAAGATTAATAAGATGGCATGATTGAAGGCATTAAGGAACATTTGCCTTTCAGAAACTTCCCAAAAATCACAGCTAGCTCAAAACCAAAATAGAGTGAAAGTAGGTTTGGAAGTTTTCCAGTATCATCAAATTAACACTAGGCAGGTTTTAGTCCAGCAAGCCACTGTCACGTGATCTGACAAAGCTGCTGTTGCCCTTTATTCACCCCAAACATCACTTAAATGAACAAAATCTAACTGCGAAATTTGCTGAAATGTAAAGAGGTTTATTGCGTCTTGAACTTCTGTTCTGGACAACAACTACAATTCTAATTTCTGCATTTTCCTGAAGGAGCATAGATCAACATCACAAACACAGATATTAAAAGCATACTATTCAGTTCCTGCTTAGTGATAGCATAATGCCAGTTGCTAACTGGATTCAATGGGATAGCAAGTCATAGTTATTGCAGCATCTATCCTTCAGAGGTTCCTTATCTAGAGTCTTCTGCATTTATAGGGCTAATTGAGCCTAACAAGCTGCAACTCACTAATGTTTACATTTGTAAGCAGTTTTCAAAAGTTCAACTAAAACATAATAAATGACTTTAACTCTTGTTAGAAAATTCTGATTACTCTACAGAAAACCTGACACTACAGTCCTCTACATAAAAGTATTGGTTTTCAACTTTCCACCCCAAGTCCCAAGCTCTTTTTAAGCACTAATTTCCTTAGAATTTTACATACTATCCCCCAATGAAACTGCCAGAAAAAATATCCAATCAGAAAATTCTTTAAACCTTACCTTCTATCTTTTCACAGAGTTTATGCAAACTTTGCATAGGACACCCTTCACAGAGCTGGGGCTGTGCCTTGGAAGTTTGTTGCACAGCAGCCACAGTGAAAGCCTGTTTCAATGTCATCATGATTTCATCAACCTGCAAAGAATGGCATGCAAAAGAACAGAATTTCTCTCTTCCACTGTTTTCCTTAACACAAACACAACAATCTTTTAGAATGGTACTGCCCCTTGCTTGGGAATGTGCTTATGATTAAAAAGACAAGCTGTTCCTATGCTGGTTCTGTGCACAAACACACAAGCATGATAAAACTCATAATGAACTCATGTCTCTTCCAGACCACCCAGTTTTATTACTGTAGTCTAATGAAAGATCCCACCCTCTATCTCAAACTCCTTTCTTGTCTGTGATAAAAAAGCTTACTGCAGTTGTGATGCACTGGCCTTACTTAGAGCACAGGAGTGTAGTCTTGATTTGTCAGAACAGGTGCCCTAAGAGAAAACTCTCCCCAAAAAAGAGGCATGGGGTCTAGCTAAGTTTGTGAAATGAAAGGAAGATTTTATGGATTTTAAAGAGGATTTTAACTTCTGCCCTCAAAACAAATGAAAAGGTCTCTTGCAGACTGCTATACTAGTAACAGTTTTGAAATACTTGTATTTCTGAGTGGAGTAGGATTTGAAGACATTAAGCAAAATACAGAACATGGAGCAATAGAAGACTTTTAGGGCCTAATATTCTATTTGGTTATTCTTTTCTTTCACTTACCAATGCTTCATCTGTACACTGAAACACATAGCAAACAAAGTGGAAGCCTCCATTTTCTGAAGACTCTCTGCAGATGAACCCAAAGTGATCCACATGTCTAATTCCCTAGCAAAGAAATAACAGCAATGAAACAGTCATATCTACTTTCAATATTTTGTACCTGTATTTCTTTCAGGAAGAAAAGAAAAAAATAGCATTACATACAGGTCACTTATCTCTGTTACAGCTACATTAAAGACATCTGGCCATTAAAATTCTGTCCTGTTATAGAACCTAATACTTCATTAATCTTTTGAATTTCAACTAAGTCAGACATAGTTTGGATTTTGTTTTGTTTTTAATGGATAAAGTATAAAAGACTCACATAGCAGACCTAGAGATTAATACATTCAAAATGTATTTTACTCTGAAATTTTCAGAATATGTGCCTGTATGTTTAGTGATGAAAGCTATTGTCATCAAATTAAAAACCAAAGTAATTTATGGAAAACAAAACCCACAAAACAAACAGAAAAACCTTAGGCAGAAGGACAGAGAAGCAAACTCTGTAGCACAAGGAACAGGGATTAGTAGTGAATAAGGGGGCTCTGACACTTGCCCTCAGCACATCACATACACTACCTCTGCATGGCAGAGGACTGTCCTTTTTTAAATACATGAAACTTATATTCTTGAAAAGAACATACTTTTTAAGCATTTTTCAGATAACTCTTACATATAATTTTTCTCCTTTCACTGTTACTTCTTGAAAAATGTGGCTCAGAGATCCCAAGATTTGCACAACTGTGAATCATGCTCACAGCAGTCTCAAATAAGAGAGTGTTCCTGACCAGTGTGTTCCTTCTATCTAGTATTATGCGCCCACTGCACACAGAAGTGAGTCTTTATCTCAGAAATCACAATGCAAAGCATGAAAGAAGAATGATGTCTTATAAAATTACTTATTAATTAGCAACTTTTCAATAGGAATCACTGAAACTGATTGTTGAGAGAATCCACGTGGAGTGCAAGGAGAAAGGATAACATGAGCATTCACAAGCAGAGAATATTTAAACAATTAAAATGAGAAAAAGAATACAATCTTACCTGAGAACAAAAGGATATTTCTTTAAAGCTTTTCTCAATTGCGACTTTTTTTGTGTCAGGACTGATAAGGTAAACTTCAGACTGGCCAATCTAAAAAGAGCAAAATAAATTGCAAAGTGCTAACAAGTAACATAACACTTTCTTTTGTCCCACTATAAAAATGCTTCCTGAATATAGATCTAAAATTTTTTCTACCTGTATATTTATACAAGTTAGCATATTACTACCAGAAAGAACACTGAAGCAGCACTGATTTGGCATTGAGAGCACATTATGGCATTGAGGTTTAACGAGACAAGAAACTGAAAATAATGTTCAAACAGATGAGAACAATGTTGTATCACAAGTAACCTACTTTGCACTGAGATACACTCACACTCCCTTTCCTTATTATCTACAGTCTTGGAAGGTACCATAGTCACAGAAGCTACTTAATGAGATTGCTCTGAAATATAAATCCAAGTGTGTGCCTCTTCCTGTATTCCACCTAATAATTTTTTAGAGTTTTATTTATTTATTTATTTATTTATGGCACACATAACATTTAATTTAAAGCACTTAACTCAAAATCTATACAAATAAATCTACTGGAGTATATTTTCTAATGTAATTTAATCTGTAGGCCATTTGTACAGTCAAAACATGATGATAACTATTGATGGCCAAAGGGCATTTTTAAGGTGAAACTGCTTTCATTTTTTCAGCTTCTGGCAACATTTTTGTAAGATAGTAACAGAAAAATTTAAATTCCTCATATTTTCTAGCACATCAGAGACTGCTAAAAACAAGTCTCATATCAGATTTTAGTAAGGCAGGTGGAATTTGGATCCACTCATGAACATGACTTAGAGAAACCTGCTTCAGTCACTACCAAATCCCAAAAGATGCACATAAAACCATCAGCAGCACTGATGTAACTGTACTTTCCTAAGAAAGGAGGAAGGGACAAATCTTATGTGTAAATAGATCAAGTCAGATGTGCCACCTCTGTACGTCTAAAAATGGTCCTATGCATCCACCTTCCACCTCTTCTTTCACTTAATCAGTCACAATGGTTTTCCCCAGATGCCTGCTGGTTTTCTTGCATTGTCCCTGGGGCTGATCTTGCCTCTGCTCATGGGGCTATTCCTTCCAACACCTCCTGATTGCTGCTGTCTTCCCCTCCCTGCACCAAGAGAGAGGCTCCTTCTTATTGCTCAGTCCCACATAATTCTTTCACATTTGGCCCCTGGGCAACAGTGATCGTTTGAAGTTAACTGAACATGGGGAAAAAGCCCAAACCAGTGAACCTCTTCCCACTCACCCCCAATATACAGCCAGGAAAAAAAACCCCTAAAAATACCCCCTCCTCCCCAAAAAATCCTAAGAAACTGGCTAGGAAAGCAGTTCTTCAGGAAGATATATGAAAATCAGGACTGTTTCAATCAGGTGAGGAAAGCTGGCACATAATTAATCTGAATACTTTTCACACCTCATGCATCAACTAACCTTTGCTTCAGTCCTGGGGAAAATCTAAGTAACCAACTGAGAATATACCAATCATTTTTTTTCCCTCTGGATATTAAGTATCTTGTAAGCATTTCATATGTAGCCACACACAAACTGATGAGACCTGAGCACGCTGCCTGCACTCCCTGACTCAACACGGGGACAGGCAACCAACAAACTCAGCTCTGCCATCAGCTGCTGCTTGTGGATACTGAAGGCACAAACTAGAGTTACTTCACTTCCATATATTCAGCTGAACATAGACTGGCTGAATACAGAAAGAATACAGCTGTGCATACTGAAACAATATTTTCCCACGCAAAAAGCAACTCAAGACACAAAGCCAGATCAGCAAAGCCTCACAATTCGGAAATGTGCCTGCAAGTAGGTGACTGACATTATATTCAGGCTGAAGCTGCAAGTGTCTTTGAGAACCACTGCATCTATTTAATATAAATTAAAAATGTACTCACTGGAGTAAGAGGATCTGTACCTTCCCAGTCCAATTATTATCTCTCTATTTCTAAAGTATGTGCCATGAATCAATAATGGAGTCATGATTTATTTAAAATTAGGCATTATTATTGCAAAGGGTACCTATATTTTCTATGTGAAATACACGCTCAAGGGAGGAAGGTGAACATGGCTTTCTTTTTTCTAGGGAAGAAACATGTCTCTGTTTGATGTTAGCCTGCCACAACCAAACAGAAGATTTAATTCAGGTATAGCTGACTGCAACGTTTTCTGCATACTACTTTTTACAGATATAACACAGTGGCAATCCCTCTAAGGAATTTTCTTTCCCTGCTTTAAAAAACCTGCTATAATTGTACACACTCCACTCCATTACTGGTCTTAAGAACACCCAGCTCCAACGGCAGCTGACAGATCCAAGATGATCTTAGGAGTTTGTATTACATTCAGAAAACACAAGCTAAGTAAAGTATGTTACACAGCTTATCTATCACGAGGATTTTAAGAGGAGCAAATACCACATTCCTTACTTGCTTCACAGTTCTTGGAAAATAGTTTTGCTGCTCATCTATCAAGGCAAGGGCATTGCTAGCCACACCAAAGCAGGGCAGGAGTGGAGGCATGTGTGGACTAGTATAGGAAGCTATTACACTTCAACTCCATCATTACAGATATGTTGCTAGCAGGAGCACCTTCATCAATTACACCACTTATCATGGGAAAAAGTCTACTAGCTCTCAGCCATGGTTTGGTCCTTCTGCTCTAGTTACAGGTAATTTATTCCCCTGGAAATTTACTACTGCTGTTACTAGCTACTGTAAGTGTACATATCATTCTGCAATTGCACAACTACTTACTAACTTGCAGTAACTTTCTAAAAACTTTCTTTAGAAGCACAAGGTTTCAGGTAGTACTGTTTTAAACTATTTAATATAAACTTATTTAGAACACGTAAACCAATTTGCACTAACAAGCAATGCTCTCCAGAGAAATAGACAAGTTTAAGTTAAGCTTTGGTAATTGCAATTAAGTTATCAAAGAAGTAACTGCCATCTGTCAGAACATCTGCTTTGGTGTCTGCCACTCCAAACTCCAAGATGTGAAAACGCCACCAGAAGCCACAAATCTTGCTTTACCGTAAACAACATAGTCCGGTTTTCTGCAATGTCAGTTGGCTGCACAACGCTGTGTCCATAGATGAGTTGACTTTTTAGGTTCAGTGAAATTGCATCTTCTTCAAATGACCTGACAAAGCTGTTACTCCTAAGGCCTCCCTCTTGGAAATCCTTCTTAAAAGCAAAGGAACGAAGCCCAGGTTGAGAAAAAGATTTCCTAATTGGCCTTTTTTCCTCCTCTTCATTGACCAAAGGCTGGAATACAGACCGCAATTTGCTGCTGAAAGAGAAGCCTCCAAAGTTGTTGGCAGTTTCATGTTGTTGTGATGATGAGTTGAAATCTGAATTTTTTGTACAACTTGCACGGTTAAATTTCTCAATGCATTCATCTATGAGTGCTGGAGGCGCATTTTTATGTGCTACTGTTACCCGTCCACAGAACAGCACCTCAAACTTTTTGGCAAAAGGGTCTTCAACATCTGAGAGATTATTCTGAAACTCTTCTTGACGGGCAATTTTTCCAGCTTGTCGAATAGAGCTTATAATCTCAGGCACCTACAGGAGGGGAAAAAATACACATTAGCATTGGGTGCTTTATGACAAACAAATTGCAAAATTAAGAGGCTCCCTGTTGCGATTTTCCTGGAAGGATACTTTGATTTAGCTTCAAAAATAAAAGACCGGTTGAAGTGATCTTCTATTTATTCAAGAGACACATTATAGCAATTAAACAACACTGAGAAGAGGAATTTCTCATTTGTCTCCTTGCCAGGAGTTCACCACCATCAACACTTTGTCATGGACAAAGAGTTTTGTCCCTTGTAATGCTCTTCATTTTCAGTAAAACTTTTGGCTGAAGCAACCAGTATAACATGACATTCCAACTCAAAACAAAAGACAGAAGTACTTCAGAAAGTACACAAGAAGCCATGGACTAATTAATAGGTAAAGTTATTTAATCTCTGTTATTTTTCACTCCCTTCTCTTACTCAAACACTCATATCATGTAGACTAATGAGTCTCCTGCAAATACGCTTTCCCCTTCATAATAGCATATTACATTGTTATGGCAGTTTGGTGAGTTTTTAAAAAAATGTAAATAGCTGTATTTTTAAAATAACTATATTCATTATTTTAGATGTTCATTTTTATTCTGCTATCCTAGAAGACACTCTTAAATAATATTACCTCACATACAGTATGACTGGAAGGGCATCTGTATGAGACAGCAGTCTGCTACGGATGACAGATGTTGTAATTAGAACCCAAACTGCCATGTGACACATTTTGAGTGACAGTAAACGGTCCCAGTTGCTGATACAGTTAGACAGTAGTGATATGCATATGCTCTCTGCTAAGCTGCTGTGAGGCAAACACTTGGTTACATCACACTGCTTTGACTGACCTAGGAGATTAAGGTCCTTCTTGCAGTCTGTGCTGCTCCTGCTGTAATGAAAAATGTGAAACCACCATCTATGATTACAACTGCTAATTCTGCCAGCTTTTTTACCAAAGTTACTTTGAAAAAAATCCATGCAAAGTGCACTGATTTCCAGACAAGTATTTGGTTGCGGATAGTACAGAAAGAAGTCTAGGAGCAGCAGACTAAAATAGCAACCCAGAAGAATCCCCTCCTCTATGAGAAAAGGCATCCCAAAAACCTAGAGAATATTTTGGAGACCTGGCCTCTCTTTTTTTTCATACATTTTTATGGTTATCTATTGCTTAATCACTATGCAGTAATGTGCATCAACCAACTCGGGAAACAGCAAAGTACTTTGAGGGGAAAAACAAATCTGAACAGTGAAAATTGAATGAATATTTTGGGTGCTCATAAAGACCTCAATAGGATTTCTTTTATAGACAAGGAAACAAAGATAAAGATATGGATAGGTAGGTAGATGAAGAGAGAGAGAGAGAGAGATAGATAGATACATAGATAGATAGGCAGACAGCCAGATAGACAAATAGAGAGATATTCACACACATATAGCTAGTAGATTTAAAACAGTAAGTAACACATTACTAAACAGGAACTCAGGAAGCATTACTTCACCCTTCAGCGCAAGGCATGAGTCACCAGCTAATCATTCAGCACAGAAAATAGGGAAGAATGGGCAAGAAAAGCAGGGTCAGGGATTCATAAGTCTATTCTCTGATATGTCACAAACTAGTCAGAAAGCCTTGGGCTCAGGCAGCTTTGTGCCTAACTTCTTAATCATACACAAGAACATTAACGGTATAATAAACCTTTAGTACCTCAAACAATATGCATTTGCTCTACAGTGAGCTTATGGTCTACCTCAGTTTTATTTACTCAACACTCCTTCAAAGAAACAATTTTGACTGGCATAACATATCAGAATTACAGTAAAACATAAAACTTCATTCTACCCACATTTGAAGCTGCAACTGCTTTAGCAATTTTTAATAAACATGTTTTACTCTTGTGGGAGTGTCTGGACTCATCAGCCATAGGCAATTTTACCACTGAGCTGCCCAGGATACATGCAGAGACCAGCAAACCCACCTCCAGTTTTGCTGAGGCTGCAGAGGCAGTAGCAAAGGACAGAGGCATTTTGTGAACTCTGCTTACTTTGGTAAAGCCAGGAACATCAGCTCTCACCCACGCAAAGAGGGCCACTATCTCAACTCCAGATAAGCTCCCCCAGCAACACACACAGTCAATAACTATAAGAACAATTTGCAGCAGTGCAGGTGCTGCAAGGGCTACAGCTGAGCTAAAGCCCTGACAAGGCATAAGGGATCAAGCACATATATCTAGTTAGTGAATTTAACTTCTTCAATGTTTTTTTGTTATCAAACACCTTGGACTTTGACAAAATAGCTATTCAACAGTGGTGGCTATACTTTATATACAGACAGTGGTTAGGGAAAGACACTACATCACACAGTAGGACTTTGCAGTAGTTAATAAACTTTGTGTCTGAGGAGACCCAGCAGGCCTGTTGATGAAAAATCAAGGGGAGTATTTATTTATTTATTTTCACACATGCTAGGGCTTGAATCATGTCATTGATAAGTAACAGCTGGCTTCCGTGCTACACTTACTAAAAAACACAGACTCTTCTGTTCTCACTTACAGACCTAAAAAAATTTTTCAGCCTGCTAATAACATTTTATTACTTATGATTAGGCAATTGATGCAGCAGCAGAAGAAGCAAATCACCACCTCACTTTCCTGTGATGCTTATGTACATTAAACATTTATCTATTTTCATTAATAAAGACAAGATCCATGATGAATGAAAAAAAACCCAAACTTATTTCCCTGGAACTGCTCTTTTCCTGATCAAGATTTGTGCTCTTTTTATCTACCTGTACCACTCCAGACCTTTTATGCAAATATGGAAAACGAACAATCCACTCGCCCTCTGTATCCCCTGACACTGGTGCTCCAAGTAAACAGACCTGGATGCTGAGTAGACAAACATGAAGTACACGTAGTTAAAAATAAATATATTATAATTATTTCAGGTTATAGGCTCTATCTTGGCAAACCTTTATTAACCACAGCTGAAACATTTCCAGATTAAGCAGAATGCCACTGGGTGATCGGTAACCACATCTCTTGCAAACTTCCACAAATTAATTACAATGTAAACAGAATCAGCTTTTATGACTCTTCGATTTGTATCAAAAAGCAGCATGGATGAAATTGCTCCTGAATTAAATTAATGTTGTTTGGAGTCTTTTAAAGGTTGTGGGCTCTTCATGAGCACAAGAAAAAAAGTATTTTTTTTTTAATTGCAAAGGTGGCCACAAGCCGGCATAAGTTGCTCAGAGCAATTGCAGAGTCTCCATCCTTGTGGATATATGAACTCTGGACTGGGCTGAGCAGCCTGCTCTAGGTGACTGTGCTTTGAGCAGGAGGCTGAACTAGATGACCTCCTGAGGGGCCACCCTACATCACCTTGGTGATATAGATACCAACTGCTTTTATTCATAACTTAGTAATTGTGCCTACTACTCTGAACCTGCTAAGACAGTGGGGGAAGACTGTTGCACACAGGTAGGATTTCTTCATGCCTTGCAAATCCTCTTTTCTAGCATACTTCTATTCTTAGGTATTTTCTGACTTTTTTCTTTGTATAAATAAATAATTAGTGGATAAAGATTATTTCTGTAATCAGAAAAACCACTGCTGACCTAAAATTATTTCCCTAAAACCACAAAACTATGTGCAGAACATCAATGTAAGCAACAATGAACCTTTATCAAACACAGAGCATTACCTTCTTATCACTTCAGGCCAAACAAGCCTGCTGAACAGAAGACACAACTGAAATGTACCAAGGAAAAGGTTTTGTGTTTAGATTGTCTGAAATAGATACAGAAAAAGATCACGTATCTATAACCATTAAAAATAACACTGGACTTGTGGGCTTTTTAAAGTGTACCACATTATTTCTGCTATAATGAGAATATTTACTTTGCAGTGACCAAGCAGGGAACTGAAATGCTGAGTATTCTTGTGACTTGGCTTGTGGGTATTCAACCAAAACACAAACACCTAGGACTTCCTAATGCATGTAACTCAGTTACAAGACAAATAGCTATAGCTTCTACGCCATGCACCAAATCATGACAAGAGGCAGTAATTTTTAAGAATGCACGGGTTTGCTGCATCTGAGAACAAAGAACAGCTCTTCCCCCTCACATAAATTGCAGCTGCATTTTTACCCCTTGAAACTAGCGGTCACCCTGTAAGTTTACAAGCATGTAAGAGGTCGAGGTCTTTATCCTGCCAGTAGATTTAAGAAAGAGTTAGAAACTATTTAAATAAAAGAGCCCAGTAACAGCTGAATGCAACAGCTGACTTTCGGTAAGCAAGACTAGACTAAAAAAAGATTCCTTGTTTCTTTTATACATAGTAGCTAAGAAATCAAAATGTGTCACAGGAAAAGAACTGCTAGCACATCAGCTGGGAGGACAAGGTGAAATAAGAAAAAAGGGGGATAATTTATTATTCTATTATGCAATGTTTACACCTGCAGCACAAATCTACCTGTTTATATCTACCAGTCTCTGCATACGGCTTAAGGTCAGTGAAGGGCTCAAGCACTGTCTTAACGATTTCAAGGACATAGGGGGTTTTGTTTAACCTAAGACAGACCTGTGCTGACAGGAACTGGTCTTATGCAACAGACTCCAGAAATTGCTGGAGACTGAAAAACATTAGGGTGAGATTCTTAGGGTGAACCTCAGAAGGCCTCACACCACCCCAGCTAGAACAAAGACTTGAAAATCTTTCAAAAACTCTTGAAACAAGTAGATGTTTTGATTGAATTTTGCTAGCTTACTAAAGCGAGAGAGGACATCTGAATTATTTTAAAGTGCTTTTACTTGTTTTTTCTCCCTGATCAATAGAGCAGGCTCAATAAAATATGTCAAGAAATCTAATACTGCTTGCTGTTAGTATCTTTCTTCCTTTATTTTAGTAGAGTACTGCTACAGATAAGATAGGGTACACAGCTATTTAACCGTGGGAGAAGCTATCTAGTCAGGACAGATAGCAATATTTTTGTCATCCATAAGTTATTTACAGTCATGGACTATTTTGCAAAAGTAGTAGAATGAAGAAATTAAAATAATTTTTAAACACATATTAGACATATAAAAGGTAATACAGCACAGTAATTACTTGCATTTTTACAAACACTGCATAAAAGTTTTTATTTCAGCAATTTGATATGTAATAAAAAGCAGCTGGCCTGTTTTCAGCACACTGGTGGCAAAATAACTGTCCAGAAATCAACATAGATCAGAATTTCCTGTCCTTACCACTCCTTAACCCACAGCAGTGGTCAACTGACTTCTCAAACACTTTACTCCACTCATAAAATTTAAAGATTGGCATTTTTAGATCAAAAGCATTTTAATTAATATATTTTACAGATACTCTTCTTCTTTTAAATTGAGATACTGCACAATTTCTCCTTCCAAAATTACAGAATAATTTAATTTGGAAGTGACCTCTGATGGTGCAGTCTCCTATATAAAACAAGGCAAACTTCCAAGTTAGATACAACTTCAAACTTTGATGAGATGCTGGGGGTTACATTCAGCTAAGTTCCAAGTAGGAATACCAAGACAGAATTTCTTTACTCTCTGGCACTAGCAGAAATTCAAAGTAGAAAAGAGTTATAAACTTCTTCAGTTAATTTCTATTTCAGTGAAAGGCTTTTTATATTCACATCTTCTCTCAAGTGTCTTCACAGAGCTTTTTTTTCTTCTGTTATCTTGCTTAGAGAGTGGTCTACAGTCTCCTACACCTCCCTGGCTTTTTCCAGTCATTAACTTCAATTATTGTTTTAAAATCTTTTTACCTATTGACCATTAATAAACAGATTTGATTTGATTTTTATTCCTTCCATAAAGCAAATCGAACCCAGATTTCATACAGGGAACAACAAAGTTTACAGCTCTTCCAGTTCCTGGCTGACTACTATCCTTGCAAGCTCCTGTCAGTTTTTCTGTGCATAGTGAACACACCAGAACTAAAGCAACATTCTTACCAACAGCACAGACAGACAAGTCACCTTTACTCCATGACTTCACTTCTCAACACATATGATCCAAAATTTTGCTGCCGTATCCTCACTGCTCATAAAACAGCTATAAACTGTGCCACTCTTAGCAGCTTCACCAGCCACACACCTTGGTCTAGCACATTTCTCTCTATAGTACATCAGATGCACTGGGTGTCTCACTTAACCAGGGAACTCATGAATGTCTTTTGAAAAGGACAACAAGTTGGAGCACAATCAGAGGGCTGGGAGGGGTAGCCAGGGTAGCAGCCAGCAGGAGTAACCACAGTGCAGGTGTGCTGCTTAGAAAGGGCTGTGAAACCTACAAAAGCAAGATAGAGGTGTTGTTTCAGCCTTAATAAGGCAGAGATCAACAACTGAGTATCACCATGGGCCCATAAAAGGAAGAACGGTCATACACACGTTTACATGTGGGCATTGTTTCCTTAGTAAGGTTTGAATGGGCATTATACAGAGAATAAGGCTAAGACGCAAATTTTGCAGGGATGCATGCAAGAAGCTGATGAATCTGCACTAAAATTCAAAGGATATTCTGTGTGTGGCAGAAGAGAATTATCTGCTTAAATCTAGTTCTTTTTGACTTGGATGAGTGGATGAACGCCACTTGCATCATCTGAGATGACTGACACAGTAAGCACCAAAAGTAGTGCTCCATGTAGCCAACACATACTCTTAACAGTTTACACATTATCATAAAAAGCTGTAAAGGGGACTAGACTTCCCCCCACACACCAAGTGCTATCTCCAGAAGATTGTTAAAGTACTGCAGACTGATGTCATGAGTATTGTATGCCATTTTCACAGTATCACATTCCTTTTAATATTACAGGCAAATCTCAGCTCAACATCATTCCTCATGATTCCTCAGCCAGACAGAAAAGAGTGCACTTTTTGCAGTCATGTGAGTTTGAGAGCACACCATATAATTTAAAGAGACAGAAAAGGGTTTTCTTTCCTTTTGAAAAAATCCCCAAACCAATATTTGCAGAATCTGTTCAAAGAGTACTGTAAACAAGCTCAGAAACAGAACTTAATTGTACTCAGTATTCTAATCAAGTTGGACTGTTCTGTTTTGGGATGGTGCTTTCACCCCAAGAGAGATGCATCACGTTGCTGATACACTTAAAGGGTTTCTTACACATGCTTTTAAGATATACCTTACTTGAAGTCTGAAATACAAAAAAAGCTGGCTACTCTTCATAAATAAACTGCCATATCCTAGTTTGCTTCTTACTTTTGGACTCTTTCCCATGAAAATGCATGACCCAAAAGCAAATTGCAGTTGGCAAAGTCTCCATGTGAATTTAGAATACTTCCAAATGCAACAGCACTTGATTGGTTCTGAAGGGAGTATTCCTACAAATTGTGCTTTTGGGAAGAATATAGGTATACTCTGGTGGGTTTATTACATGGTGTTCACTAATTCGTATTTGCCCAATCCCTTCTGTCTTTACAATAAAAACCATTTCTTTTCATCTAGCACAGCATTATCAGCTCCTACATTCAGTACCATAAACTTACATGGAACAATTGTGGAATAAATCAAAATATATTTCAAATAGGGCATTAACATCTTCAGTTGTATTTTCTCCATATTTTGTATCAAAGGTTTCTTTTCACACAATTTCTCAAATGAAAACAGTATTACAAGACACAGAAGCAGTTACTGGTCATACCTACAGGGTTCCTGCCTCACATTTTACAAGGTGAGTACTGAACAATGAGGCAATACCTGTTGTAAAGCAATAACTAGAAATATCTGTGCTCATTCATTATCAACAGAGATTAAATCCCTTTTTTGAGAGAGGTGCAAGATGGAACTGCAAGCAGCTCCCTTCACAGGGTTGAGACAGGCTTGGGACTTTGCTGGAGGCTATAGGGTGGGAAACAGAAGGAAGCCTATTCTTAAATAGCTATAAATGGAAAAAGACAGCAATGGCATTTAAAGCTTTCAGGACAAGAGTTCTTTTCTGTTTTGACTTTTTTTGAAGTGGTGTGGAGAATTTGTCTTTTATTGTTATTTGTGTTTTATTGTTGCCTTTTATTGAAAGGCAGTAACAGGACTTAGGACATTAGTTCCTTTTTAAAAAAAAAGATTAACCAGATTAAATTTCGTTTGTACAATAGGATACAGGCTCTCTCCTGGTCTCCTTTGCTCTTGGGCTTCTGGTAGTTATCAAAATTGGTACAACTGGCAAAATAGGGGTTAGCAGAACAGAAGTGAATATAATTTCTTTACAAATTCAAATAAAGCCAGAAATTCTTCTGTCCTTTTTATCAATATCCAACTCCAAACAAGAAAAGAGGAAAACTCCATGTGTATCCTCACAACAACTAAGGTTATTTCTGATATAACCTTCTTGACAGCTGATCCAAATGTGTGTCAAAATCCCTCTCCCCTCAAAATTTTGACATTTTCACAAAGGAAGGGAGTGGGGGGAAGTCAACCTATGAATGCTTTTGGTTGACATGATGTGTAAGTTTTATCTGCAGCAGATTAAAATGCCATCTCTTACTCTGACAACAGAGTTGACAGACTTCCAAAGGAAACAGACAGCCACACAGCTCTTCTTCCTAGGGTTGCTGGTGGGAGGCACAAGGGCAGATGATGTTTCTAATTGGAAGAATCTTACTTGAACATTAAGCTTATAAAGGCCCCAGGTGAACTGGAGCAAAGCAGCTCTCAGCTTTTTCCAGCATTCTGCCTGACTGATACAAAATCCTGATGAACTGATCTGATTGTGGATGAGCACATTTGCTGCTTTTTCACACAGTAACAGATTTCAGCTGCCTCAGGTCAACTCTCAGGAGAACAGGATGGGAAAGTAATGACTAAACATCCCATGAAAACTACTGCAACTTTCACTTAAAAGAGCAGTTAGTTCATCAGTTTTCATCCTTCTCTGCTGTAAAACAGAAGAAAAAAATGCTGATGGAATTATAAGAAGCTAAAATAAATAATTTTTATATGATTCCACATTACATAAACAAAACCACATCAGCTGCATGAACTGTGTTTGCGTATAAAAAATATGCTTTAGTCTAAAAAGGTCAGCCTTCAATGACTGTATGTCAAGCAGAAATGTTGCTTTCACAGAACGATAAACTCGGTAGGTTATACATTCCAATGGGACATTACCCAAATCTGAAATTCCAAAACATATTACTGGTTCAGGTTCTGGGTAAGTAACACCAGTTTTAAAGACAGGCCCCTTGTACATAATAGTCTAGAACTCCAAAGCACTTCTACAAATTTCCTTTTCCATGACTTGCATTTGAGGAGATTAGAAGCTATAAAAAGCTCCACAGAAACAAAACCAGCATGAAACATTTCGTGCCAACCATCCAAATTTCCATGACAACGGCTCCAGTAAGCTCACCTCATTGGTACTACAGCAGCAGACCAGTAATTCAGTAAATATAGAGAGGCAACTGTTAAGATTTGGTAAAAGTAACATATTTGGCTACATAGCTCCTTGAAATAAATACATAAATCCTCCAAAATGGTTCATTGAAAAGAAAGGAGCTGTTTAGTTTAGCCCAGCTTTGCCATTTTCAGTAGCAAGGAGTGTGCCTGTGTAACTATGCATAAGCAGCCTCTTCTCCCCAAACCTACAATTTCACAGAATATCTATACCTGAAAATCTTGTTTGGTAGCTGCATATCAAAGGTGTTCCCTGGAAAAAAACCCATGCTTTTGATTATAGTCATGGTGCTGCAAAGGTATAAAGAGAAACATTCATATGTCCAAAGCTAGCAACTTAAACTGGAAAGAAGCTTCCAGATACTCCAGAATACCGTTTGCTTTGGTTTTAAAATGTGACCAACAACATGTGTGCTTACATACACAGTATGGAAGACAAGAAACACTTTTACACGCTCTTCACAGTTCATCAGTTAGTAACATACAGAAGTCTTGGGCACAGAAATTCCAGATAACCTTTCCAAGCCTGATATTTTCACCAAGCACTAGCCAAAAAGTCAACATCCCAATAAAACAAAAATTCCCTGATGGAATCAGGGCCATCCACTGTGCTACAGTGTGTCCACACAGCCAAAGCCATGTGTATGCTCTTCGTCCAGCTTCTCTGACTGGACTCTCAAGTATAATCTGGAGCGACTACTTCACTATTTTATTTTGAACCACGAATGTGTTTGAGAGTGGATTCTCCCATTTCACTTCTTGTATGACAGACTACATCATGAGGGTGTCTCAAAACACCAGAATTGCCACCCATTTAAACAGAACTAAACCTTCATTCTGTGATACATTTCACTGTAAACAGGCATTTGGTTCACAGCACCAAATTAGGGCCAATTCAAAGTAAAAGTCACTTCCTAGAGTGAGGTATAGAACCTGTCCGCAGCACCAGCGGCCCCCCTTAAACAACACGTTGCTGCATGGCACTTACTAACTTACATGCAACCTACAGGGGATTTCATCCAGGCTAAGAACTGCAGCTTTCATGCACCTGGCCACCTGATCCAGGAATACTGGCCTGGCTTTTGGGAAATTGTAAGCACAAGGGAGAAGACGTAGCAGAAACCCTGCTGTTATGCTCTAATCCACTGAAACAGAGTAAGGGCTCCTGAAACCTCCCTCTTGCTTCTCAGTAAGAAAACCATGCTTTTCAGAAAGAGTTTACTTTAAAAAAGGGATACTAAGCAAGTTTCCAGATGACAGAAAATTGGGAGGAGCTGTGATTCTCTCAAAGGCAGAGAGGCCCTGCAGAGTGACCTTGATAAATCAGCAGACTGGGCAATCACCAAACATAGAAGTTCAACAAGGGGAAGTGCCAGATTCTGCACCTGGGATGGGGCAACCTTGGATGTACAGACAGACTGGGTAATGAGATCCTGAGAAGTAGTGCCATGGAAAGGCACCTGAGGGACAATGGCAAGCCGAACATGAGTCAGCAGTGCCCTGGCAGCCAGGAGGGCCAAGCGTGTCCCGAGGGGCTCAGGCACAGCATCAGCAGCCAGGCAAGGGAGGGGATTGTCCTGCTCTACTCTGCACTGGGGTGGCCTCACCTGACGTGCTGTGTGTAGTTTTGGGTGTCATGGCATAATAAAGATATAAAGCTGTTAGAATGTGCCCACAGGAGAGAAATGAGAATAGTAAAGGGCCTTGAGGGGAAGCTGTAGGAGGAGTGGCTGAGGACACTTGGTCGATTCAGCCTCAAAAAGAGGAGACTGAGATAAGACCTCGTTGCAGTCTACAACTTCCTCATGAGGGGAAGAAGAGGGGCAAATACTGATCTCTTCTCTTTGGTGACCAGTGATAGGACATGAAGGAATGGCCTGAAGTTGTGTCAGGGAGGTTTAGGTTGGACATCAAAAAAAGGTTCTTCACCCAGAGGGTGGTTGGGCATTGGAACAGGCTCCCCAGGGAAGTGGTCACAGCACCAAGCCTGACAGAGCTCAAGAAGTGTTTGGACAATGCACGTGGTGTGACTCTTGGGGGTGTCCTTTGCAAGGCCAGGAAACTGGGTTTCATCCTAGTTGGTCCCTCCAACACAGCTTATTCTGTGATTCTGTGAAAACACTCCTATTAAAATTCTACGTTTATGCATTAATGCATTTCATGATTTGTTATTGTAATTTGGTTAAAAAGCAAGAATAACTGAAAACAATTCCAATACAATTCAGTAAAGTCAGTGATAAAACTGATACGTGGTAGCTGAAGTCATTCCCCTGCCTCAGCTTCTGCTCTTTGAGTTCTGGCTGCTTTTCCCAGCTCTGCTGCCTCACCTCCCCATACAAATTAGTAAGCATCTCTTGACATATTTTGTGTATCTTAACTGATATGTAAAATACTACCAAAACAGAGGCTGAGAATGTTTTTCCTTTGAGTCACTGCCATCCATAAGTACTTCAGCTTGAACAATTGAGGTGTAAAGGCTTCTAATAAAAAAATACCCAAAAAACTAAGCTGTAATTCTATTAATTGAATAATAATTGGATCATTCAATTGAGGATTTACTTGTTAGGTCATTAGTCAACCTCTGTACACACAACCTCAGCTCCTTCAAATTTAAAATAAAATGGTTCAGAAGACTTCCTAAAGTATTTAAAGTTTTTATTAAAAGGCACAATAAAAAGGTTCCAACAACCCCTTAAATAAGAGGTTTCTCAGAAATGCTGCAGCTTCTACATTCAGGATGATGGGAAGTTACAAACTGTAAAGAGGTTCTTTACCTGACTTTTCCCTAAGGATATTTCTATTTATGGGACCCAGAGTGGAACTGCTTCTTTGGTGTTCTCAGGAACACCTCCAGTACACATAAAAGACTGTTTCATAACAGTAGCCTTTCAAAAAAAGCCTATGATGTGAATCAGTATTTTAAATCACCAAATGTAAGGCAAATGAAGTTAAACTGCAGTGTTGCAGACACGTATATATGGCAAAAAATCCAAACAAATCCGTAGTTGTATTATCCATCTTTGATATGACCTGGGGTTTTCCCTGATCCTGCAGGATTTACTAGTAGTTTTGCTACTGGTTGGCTCAGAACATGTTAACCACATGAAGACAGCTACCACCAACTTCCAGAGAACCTTTCAGCAAAGAAAAGAAAACAGTCTTTGACTAGAGGCTAAAAGTTCTGTTTTGAATTGCAGAGGACAGAACCTGTACAAAAGAGCAAGCTCAGCTACCTTGTCAGGCTTGGCTTGTTAAATCTGAAGGTCAACATGAACCTGAAAGAAGATACTCATGAGAAATTAATTCAGAAAGGCATAAATGATTCAAGAGAAAAACCTTGCTAAACTGCAATCTACATGGCCAGAAATTTCTCTGTGGAAAGCTCTGCTCCTTACTAAGCACCCCTAATGTACCTGAGAAATGCAGAGGACACTGCCCTACTACACCTGCGCAGCCAAATAAAAGCCATGTGATCGACTGTATTCCAGCCCTCTCCCATCAAACGGGGAACATCTAAGCAGAGCAGGTGCAATTAGAGCCTGGCATGCAGAAAAAGAAATGGAAGGACGAAGAATAAAAGCAAATAGTTCCAAAGGGAACTTAACTGCTGAGTAACTGAGGGGTTTCACCACAGGACTGACTTCATTTCAAATGCTGAGCGCATATTCCTCAGTCATCACCCAGGGCCCCGCAGGGGAAGGTGGGGAGTGACTGGCATACAGAAAACAGTGCATTTGAACTGCTTGGTATTTTGTGATAATCTGCATTTATCTGAAAGCTGTCAATTGGCAACAACATTTTACCCCAACATAAACTGACCTGGAGAATCACACTGAGCAGAAATGTAGTATTCTCTGACAAGGGCATTGTGCAGGGTTGAGCACCAAAACACAGCTCTGGCAGAAATTTCCTCTTTCTCTTTGCTACACTGCTGGCATCCAGCCTGGGAGACAAGTGAGGGTCTGTCCTTTTAGCCCTACCCACAGCATCAATGGCTTCAAGGAGATTCCTCCACAAGCAAAACTATGGCTTTTGAGCCTTCCCTCTACACTGATTCCCAGTTCTTCCCTGGCGCTAGTTCTCTACAAACTACTTGATTCTTGATACAGTATTGCAAGTATTCAAATTCCTTCACAATAAGAGTATCAGGGATAATTGCACTAGCACAAACAAGAGTTGCACCCCATAGAATACCATCACTACTTACTCACCTACCCAAATAATTTATCATAAGTAAGATGGGCTTACAAGTAAGACAGGTTTAACAAACGTGTAAGTTTTTCGCCTTTGGACAGTTTTTTAAATGCTTGGTTATGAGGGCTCCTGAAGAGACCAAAACTTGATTTGTTTGGCTAGAATGTTAAGTCATTCACTGAGGGATTAAAGATGTTCAAAGGTGCTCAACTTTACTGGAAACTGTGGTGAAAAAAAGAAAGAGGCATGTCAGTTAAACTGGAGCAAAACATCCTTATAAATGAGTGTGATATACCCTAGAACAGACCAGCAAAAAAAGCCAAAATCATCCTTTCAGAACACTCTTAAAACGGAGGGGGGGGAAAAAAGGAAGGGATTTGTTGGCCATCCTGATTTTCAGTCTCTCATTCCTCTTCATTCTTTTGCAGAAGGCAAATTAATTTCATTCGTAGCTTCTGATCTAAATTAAGAAGTATATTGTTACTCCCATGTATGCTCCTCCAGAGGTCTACTAGGCACTCTATTATACAGAAAATATCAGAAATGATAGCAAAACAGCAATTCTGTTAGAACTGATTCTAATAGAGCATATAAAGCTACATTAGGATTACAAGATATATAAGTGGCATTTCCAATATTATTATGATTACTTCTTCAGTAATGTTTCATGGCACAAGCCAAGTAACCATGTCTTGCTGCACTGAATAGGATAGAAACTTTCTTTTTTGACAGCTTCAGAGCTTCCCAAAATGAGGAAAGCTCATAGGCCCTTTCGACTCAGAAATCCTTGAAAAAATCCAAACCAAAATAAAACTTACTTCTTGTTTTGCTGTTGGGAATTTCAGAGCATCTATTGTGAATAAACACTAAAATCGGATTTTCATAGAAGAAGCAATCCAAACAATTTGCTTTCTCAACTCAAGGTCCAAGATTAGCCAACCCAGCTAGGGATAGCTGCACTCTAAATCCACAATTTTCTTCCAGTGCTGGTGGCACATAAGTGGAGGTTCCTCAGGCTTCAGCAACACACCATACCACTCTCAGCTCCCTTTAGGAGAAAGCATCTCTTTCCCACCTGCTGTCCTGCAGGTCAGAGGCAGCTGCTCAAGGTGGATCGATCCCGACCAGCCAAATCATTAATAGAAGAAACCTTGAATTAAATTGTGTAACTTTGCTTTGCATTTTATCTTAGTTATTTTCTTTACTGGTTCCGTGTTGGTTTATAATCCTTCAGACAAAATAAACTGAAGTTAACGCAACTATTAAATTATATATAGCACATTTTTTGTAACTAGAAAGACAAACTGTATAAATTTCATAGCTAGCTGAGACTCTGAGGACACATTTACTCAAAACTGTCTATTTATATAATTTCTTGCACTAAGAACTGTTTCTATTTATTCAGGAATCAGTTCTCTAATTCTGGCTGCTGTAAAGCTGCTTCTGAATAAAAACTTGCATTATAAAATTAAGCAATTTTGTAAAGAACTAAGATAAATCTTTTTAAACTAAAGCCATATTAAATATTATAGGAACAGAAATAAAATTACTTTTAATACTTGTCACTGTATTATTATCTCCTACTAATGAATTAATAATGTGCCAGTTAACCACTAAAACTCTGCATGTCTGTTTTCTACTCAGAACAGTGCAAACATAGTTGACACTTTCAAGAGCCTGTGCTTTTAGGTGCTTAGTCAAAAGGTTTCCCTTAAACCAGCTGTCTAACTTCGTATCAAATCATGCAGGAAAAACAGGTATGACTATTCTTTTTTATTTAAATAATTTTAGGAGACTAAAACAAGTCAGTACTTTAGAATTCATTATCCACAGAGCCATCATTCAGGGGCTTCGCCAGCATCCATATGGCCAGTGGGGACAACATCAACCCACATCTGACTCAAGCAGGGCTTTATCCTCCAGTCCAGAATGGGCCCCATGGCTGAACCTGGCAGCACTGCAAAACTCAGCCCTGAGGAGCCTGTCTGTAGGTAAGAGACAAGCCGGGTAAAACTGCATGTAAAAATGTGTAAACAAGATAAATTAAAAGGTAATGTTTATACAAACACCACGGAAATAAATTTCATAGCATACATGGGAGTAAATTTCTTCACACGTAACTATCTGCAGGCCTGGTGACTTGCCTGGTGAGACTAAACACTTAAGTGATGGGGTCACTCATTTTTAAGTAATAGATGCAAGGGCACAGCTTTCCTTCGAGAGGGGCAGTTTCCTCCTTCCCTCATCCCATAGTCCTTCCCTGTTCTGGAATGGGCCACCATCTCATAAAAACTGGAAAGGCTTGCATTTGTGTTGAAAGCCCACAGCAAGAGCTCCTACATTTTTACTGATCAGATTTTGGCAGGTGGGAAAGCTTTCTCTATTAACAAGCCTCATTTTATATTTCTAAGTACACTGCCTTGCTTTCCCTCCTAAATTAGTGCTGACGATTAATGGCCATCAAAAGACTAAAACTAAGAAGTTGTGAGGAACCAGAATTGAAATAATTAGCTTTGAAAGCCCAGACAGCACTCCTAAAAGCAGTCAGAAGTGTGTTTGTGGAAGAACTTGTTTCTCTAAAAACACACTGAACTCCGTTGTGCTACAAGTTCTGACCTCCTCCGACACCAACTCCTCTCCTACCAGCTGCCTTGCCAAGCTGACAAGTGAACAATGAGGGAAGGAAATGAGCCATCCCTTGGGGGCATCCCTGAAGTACGTACTCAATGGCACCACTCATCTTTGACAGGAGCCACCTGCATAGGAAACCGGGACATTTTTATAAGAGTCGGGACAGGCATCAGCCGTTATCGTTCCTTCAGATAACACGGCAAACTGGATCTCATGTTATGCATGAGACAGAGCCTGAGGAGTGACAGGAGAGGTAACTACACGTGCTCCACCCAACAGGTCTTCACCCAGAGAAAAAAAGGCAAGTGGGAAGAGAGGATACATTTCGAATTTTCAAGGTGTGCCTAAAAGTCAGTAGTCTCCTTTCAAAACAGACTAAAGCAAATCCTTCTATCTTCTAGAGAATCGGAACAAAGGCAACAGTCACACATGAAGCACTTCCCTCTTAGTATCTTCCAAGGGTAGGTATTTCACCTGTTAAATATTCAGGAACAGGGATGCAGAAATAATTAAGTTACTGACCACTTACACCTGACAACAGAGAGAAACAGGTTTTATGTGATCTGCCTAGCAGCCTACACTGTCTGTTGAATTTCAAGATACAGTTTTTTTCCCCAGCTAATTATTCAAGGAACCTACAGCTCTTGACTGCCCTACAGCTGATTCACACACTTATCCTCTTCTACATGTTAAACCGTACCTTGAGACAGAATATCATTTGCAGCTCATTTTAAATTCAGAATGACTGTTACTCTAAAATTTTTTAAAAACATCAGCTCAAAACTATATTCTAGAGATCTTTAACGATCTTTACTGCTTTGCATCCATACGTAATTTCAGTTACAGCGGAAAATCCTACTGAAGCCCTAGACACACAGATGAAGAAACCAGCACGACACATGCATTGTCACAGTTAAACATGTGTCCCACTAAAATCCAACTTATTGTTCCTCATAAACTCAGAGCGTGACAAAAACCATGGAAAAAAAAAGACTCCAAAACAAACAGTGGGAGCGCTGTTACACATTCCCCAGAGTGCAAAAGTAGCGTTAGACTTCCACAGGCACTAAGATCAGGCCTTCTGAGCAGTTTTAATTACAGCTCTCCCCTTTTGCAGATCCGCAGCAACGCAGAGCAAGTCGGCCAGACGTGCAGCTTCGCCTTTAGCCCCTAAACCCAAGCCATGTCTGACAGCAGGTTGAGTTTAGTGATTAATTTGAGAGCTCCTCCTTTTCCCTGGCTGAACAATACAGCAGGGGTCTGCTCCCTTCCCAGAGATGAGTGACTTGCCTTGAAATTTACACGTGAACATCTGCAAGCCCTAAGGCTGGACTTTACTTTCCGAGCGCGGAGGGAGCCGCGCCTCCTACCTTGGCCACCCAGCTGAACAATGGTGACATCCTAGGGGCTCCGGCGCGGCGATCCCCGGCTCCGGCCGCTCCTCTCCACCTCTCCTACCCGCCGCTGCCACCGCCTCATGTGCCGGGAGGGGAGGGGACCGGCCCGCGCGGGCTCCCGAAGCGTCCTCGCCGCCGAGCTCCGGCACCGGGAGCTCTGCGCGCCGGGGACACTGCCCGTGGCGGCGCCGGCTGCAGCCGCGGGGCGGGAAGCGAAGGGAAGGGAAAGGAAGGGCCGCGGCCGCGTCCCGCCCCCGCCGCGCTCCGCCTCCGGCGGGGCTCCCCGCACCCGGGCTGCGGCCGCCCGGCAGCGGGCTCGGGACGGCAGCGGGCTCGGGACGGCAGCGCGCCCGGCAACGCAGAAAACCGCCGGCCACCGCCTCGCGCTGCCTGGCCACGTAATTCAGCGCTGACGACGGGATTCGTAACGAAAACTTTCTGGCAACATCCCGGCATGAAAGCCATTCCTAACATTAAAGGATCAAGCGAAAAATCATGTGTTTGAAACCACTGTGAAATGTTACACTTCCAGTCTGTCTTGCCATTCGTGTTAGCTAATGGCATTTGACATCACACGCTAGCAGCTCAACTCGCAGAAATCAGACTGCCGTGGAAGGCCAGACAGTAGTGTACATGTTTCCGGCAGGTCCAGGGATGTTACTTGCCACTCAGCCAGGAATGCTCATTCCTGTCGTTGCTCCAGCTGAGCTGTCTGTGAACACCCTCCTCCCCTATTCAGTGGCCGTAGGGCTGCCTGAAACCACTAATTTTCTTGAGTTTGGAGGACGGGCACAGAACCAGGAAAGAAAAAATGCTTGGAGTTCACAGGAAATAATCCACTGGGCTCAAAACATAAACCCTTTATTTTCCACCACCTCAGAGAAACAATGTGAAGAACTAGATTTGCACAATCATAACAGGAAAGCAAAGGAGTCTGCTATACACTTCTCGAGAAAATTCAACTGGTCAGTTAAATGATGAAGTGCCAAATTCAGCTCTTCGTTTTGCCCAAAGACACTCTCACTGAGACAGCTACTCCACTGTGAGAATGCCCTGCATATGCTTGCACTTGCACACTATGGGCAATGGAATGATCTCCGGGTTAGAGCTGACACTGTTCCAGTTGTTTGAGTTATTAAATGAAAACAGGAGGGAAAAGAGTGACATCCACACACATGGGCCGGGGAGAAGCAGAGCCAATCCCACAGCTCGCTGGGGTAGAAAAGGGGTAGTTTTAGCACCTGCCCCAGACTGCATGACCTTGCAGCCCTGGGTTTGGTTGATGCAAAGCAAACAAGGCAGCAAGCTGCCAGAGTGCTCCATCACCTCCTAACGTGATGCTGATGAGGGTCCCAGCACTGCTGCATGTCTGTAATGGGCCGCAGAGGGATGAGGGCACAATACAAAACCGGTTCTTCTCAAGCTGTACCTAAGCTAGTTTCTGAAATGAAAACCTTAACAAATACATTTCAGATCTTCATAAAAGGAGAATAGAGTTCTATTTTCTAATAGTTCTACAGATTACAGATAATTCACAAGGATAGCCAATGGCTCTCTCTGTCATTATGATAGTGGCCCATGCACATTTCGATTTTACAGATGTTCTTAGCCATAAGCCAAATAAATGACTGAATATGACCGATATCCATTCTGGTACCAGTCTCTAAAGGCATATTGGTATGACAGAGCTGCTACTGCTCATGATGTACAGAGCACATACATGAAAAAATAACTTCTGTTCTCAGTGCCTTAAACTCAGAACCTGACATGAACTCTAGAAATATTACCATCTGCAGTATAGAACAAGGTCTGCTTTTATTTCATAAAGTAACTGAGGGCAAGAGCAAGGCAGAATGCTCCTCATTATGTGCTGCTCATAGTTGTACAGTATAGCCACTATATTTCATGGTAGCATGAGAGTCTCAAGAGTCTCATTTCTCTAAAGATGAGTGTGAACAATATTACCACTAAATAACTATTTCTTTCCCTTTCTCCGAGGAGATCCTGCCAGCTTGGGAGTTTTTCCAGCTCTCCCTTCCTGACTGACATCTTTACACAATTTTAAACTAACAATATACACATCTACCCCGAGTTCACATTAAACACTGATGTCAGTCAGGATATCTGGCTTCTCACCCTGTCTGCAACTGGCTCAAACAGCCATCTCCAGTGTGTCACTTCACACTACTTAACTTTGAAACCTGTTGCATGTAGTTGTCATAGTGATATTTGTATGATTTGAAATGCACTCTGAAAACTTCTACATGCTTCTATAGGATTGGGAAAAAGAATAGTCTTGTGGTGAAGATATTGAATTAGGAGATAGAGTAACAATGAATGAATTCCAGCTTCTGCTGTTAACATGACTTTCAGGCATGTTACATAACTGGTGTCTCTGCTTTAGTTCACCTGGAAACAAAGATGATAGATTCTGGCCTTGAAGGAAGGAGAAGTGGGCACACTTTGGCATTTGGGAAACAGCTGGAAGTGAGGCTTAAGTGTTCAGCTATAAAAACATTTAGTAATGCACGAAATTCTTCAGTGTAAATGAAAAGGTCACTGTGTTGCCTACCTTCCAAAAAAGATACATTTAGTAATGTAGTGGGAACAATAACTGCATTCATTTTTCAGGATGTTCATATTTCTAAAAAGAGAACCTCTATATCTTAATATTTTAAGTTTGGCTTGAGTAGATAACTGTCTCTCCAAAAATACTACATATCCATTTTGGGGTAATGGAAAAATTCAGGGTCAGGGAATAACATCTGTATTGCATAAATAGTAAGTAGCACTTGACACCATCTTATCCAAGTGTATGATCTCTTAAAAATCAAAACAAAGCCCTCAGTCTTATAAGCTGTTCCATGTTATCATGGAAAGTACTAGCAAGATATTTGTGGTTGTTTTGAAAATAGCAACAATTAAAATACTTCAAAGCTACAACTTAAAGCTTACATCATCAGAAAAGTGATCTTTCTGTTTTACAGATGTCCTACATAAATTTGCACATACACAAGCACTCCCATTATTTTTTCTCCATTAAAAGAAGCCATTTGGAGAATGAAAGAGATATAAAAAGAGAAGGGAGACATAAGGAAATACACAGAAGAAAGGAGGGTGCAGTTGACCTTTCAACTCAAAGGAGGAATATTTCTCACTCATTTTCCTCTGATTTAAGTTTCTCTAAGTTTTATGGCCATAAATATTTTTGTGAGTCTTCATAGTGCGTCATCACTGAATGATGTCTCACAAGAACTTGTATTATAGGTATAGCTACAACTGTGATACCTAACAACTGGCCTCTCCTGTTGCTCTTGTGTTACCGCTGGTGGTGATTTTAAAGCAGATGCCATTTCCATTTACAGTTTTTTTTCTTCTGAATTGTATTTAAACACATTTTGGCAGTTACTCTTCTCATGAATTATCCCCTCTATCCACATTCACTTGCAACTTGCACTTATCTCCTTCTTTCCTTCCTGTACAGAAGAAGGTCTTGATAAATTCAGGTGAAAAAAATACAAGAAAAAAAATACGCCTGCCATTAATTATCACTTTCCAATATTTGGTCTTTGTTTTAAAACACCCACAATTTTTATCGTCTATCACTTATTTCTCACTGTTCTTTCCCTGAGTATTGTCTCATCCTTTCCTGTTCCAGGTGTGATAGTTTCTACTTTATCAGGGAGAGAGAGAAAGTAACTACTGTGAGAATAGTGTTTGTCATATGAATTCAAAATGTAATAAGGTTTTGGTTCTTAGATGAAGCTGTACTAAATCATACCAAAACAAAGGTATCTAAAGAGACACTGGACTTTTATGGCACCTTCACACAATGCAAGATGCAAAAATTGATTTATCTGAATTGGTCAACACAAAAGAGTAATGAATCCTCTGGATTTCATCCTCTCCAAAGACTCAATCAAGCCTAACTCAGTGGCTTCTGAATAAATACTGTGGTGAAGAAAAGAATAAGCTTTGTTACTTTTGGCTAAATTAAAAGCAAACTTTTTTTGTAATACAAAACAAAATATTAATTATAAAACCAAATTACTTCACCAAACCAGATCTGCACCAGCCCCCGATGAAAGACAGCAGCACGACCCAACACCTAACCACAGGCTGGTTGTGGCTGTCCCTTTGAATTAAAGTGCATAGGAGCCCACTGCCCATGGTAAAAATGAAATCCAGCTTTCACCAAAGCACCTGCAATGACTTTCTTGGTGGTTTCTAGACACTCAGTGGAAACAGAAATGACACAGATTTGGATAATCTTCTTAGTACCGTGAGTGAAATTTTCTGGCAAATATGAAAAATGCTGACATTGGGCCGGTGCCCAGAGATAACTTGCAATTCACTCCCTGCATGGCAGACGGAAGAGAACAGTTCCTCACCAGACTGCTGGGCACTGATTCAGCAGCAGAGTCCTTTCCAACCTCTCCTGTAGGTTTAGCTTACCTGTAATTGTCTTTTCCACCACAAGATTTGTAATTGCTAAAACGCTTTGATCAAGTGATATTAGGATTTCTCACTTGGGAATGAAGAGTTGTGCTGGTGGATCAGCTATCTGTCCTCTTCCCTAGCACCACTATCCCTTCTCTCTCCAACAGTGTCAGAGCATAAAAGGGCTACCATCTGCTGAGGCCCAATTGCACCTCAGCAAGAGGACTGAGGGAAAGCAAGAAGGGGAAGGTGATTCTATCTGTAGAAGAAGAGCATAAGAGCACATGGGCCATGTTGCTCACTCAGCAGACAGTGGAATTAAAGTCTTCCTTGGGCAAGTAATATCTTAGAGGCAGGGTTACATCAACTGGAGTGAAGTCATGAGACCATTAGAAGATAAAACACCTCATAAGGTTGAAACAGCTTTCCTGATTGGCTACCATTATCTTCAGATTCTTCCTCATGGGTCTGTTTTGGACAAAAAGTATTCAGGCATTCTTTATTTCATTTGAAAAGTTGCATCTAGAGAAATACTTTCGTATTGTGCTTTTCTTATGCCCTGTTAGAATGCAGTTGTGAGTGATAGCAGATGCTGGGATGATCAGTCAGTTGCCTTGAACAGAATGGATAATTTCTTAATATTTGCTCTGGAAAGTTCAGAGTGGAAGGGTTTGGTTGAAATCCTTAGTCAAACGAGGAACTGGAGAAAATACTACTTACAGCATGTGGAACCCATCATCCTGTAAAGGTAACCAAGGCTATACATAATCAGTATAACAGTAACACAATCTAGCTTTAGGGTCCCATTCATAAACATTAGGGTTATCTGATGCAAAGAACACATCTGGACTGAAATGACTGTGCCACTTCAAACACTTCCAAAAACATTGATGAGCAAACTTTGGATTGGAAAGCTTTATGCTGGATTGTGTATTTTTTGTCTTCCTACAGACAGCAAAAAAAAAAAGCTTAAAGCTGTCAGGAACTTTGCCATGGGTTCTGACTAATTCCTCTCAAGCATAATCATGTCTGCATTTGACCAAGATGAAATGTACACTGCTGAGTGATCTAATTGTAATCAAATTATCAGATATCTATAAGTGAGTGAAAAAACACAGCCTGAATCTACAGATAAGTCCAAGAAGACTTATGAAGATCTCTTGTGAGAAGATCACTTTGATCTGAATAGTTGGATGCAAAAACCCACAAGGACAATGTGGTGAATTAGCAGGAGGGGAAACTCAGAGCAGAGAATTGCCACAAAGAGACATCAGAGGTTCCAAGCATATATTCTGTTTAGCAATGAGGGTTTTCTGGAAACTCTGAAATGAGCAGGAGGAGCAGAAAAAAAGCAGAGCAAACTAGGAAACTACAGAAGCAAAACACAGAGATCAAAATAAATGGGGATGCTCCCAGTGTGCAATGAGAAAAAAAGCAGGTCAAGCCACTGAGATCATCAGCTAAGACTTGACTGTAGCTGAAACAGCCTGAAACCTCCTGCTCTTCCTCCTTGTAGGGACAGTAGCTTTTGGTCTTCTCAGTGTCGCCAAACTGAGGGATAACTTAGCTGAGCTCTCCAGAAGGCTGAGGTGGTTTTGGGGAGAGAGCAGCAGATGCCACAGAGATGACACACACCTGCACAACTGACACAACTGGATAAACTATAAAATATTAATTATGCAATACTGCTTATTTTAAAAATATCCCAACACTGTGATGCAAAACACGTGAAAATCAAATTGCCATTATGTCCCCCAGCACTAGATACATGGCTCTGAAAGGACTTTGCACCCTTTTCCATCAGCTTCCTTGTGACAAGCACCCACAGATCTCAGGAGAAAAAAACAAACAAACCTCTTAAAGTTTAAAAAGCATTTTCAAAATGCAATTATTTAGAAGTTATACTTAAAGTGCTTGTTGATCTTGAAGCTTATATGATTAACTCAAGTCAGATGGGGGAAAAATGATAATTTCTTTTTTAAAGAAGCATTACATCCATCACAGTGGGAAAAAATCCCCCAAACTACTAAGCACTTCTACTTACAATAATAGATATGTTTTAGAGTAAAAAAAGTCTAGAAAGTATTGAGGAAAACCTATAAAGAGAACATGACATCTCTCATTTGACTGGTTAAAATCAAAACATTATTTTAATTTTATCAATTCCCCATGCTATGGGAGACATATATCTTATGAATGCCTACTTCCATTACATGGTACTTCATTTTAGTTCAGTTACTCCATATTTACTGTAGGCTACTAGAACATTCAGGTAATGAATAATATAAAATAAACAATCATATATACAACATTTTACAGAGTTATAGCCTAGCTCTTTGTTCACATAATTAATTATAGATACAAAAATAGTCCCACTGGCCTGGGCATATTATTTTGTATACTTCAGTTGCAACAGTAGGAGACTAGGGAAGTATAATGTGTTCCATACAGAGAGCCATGAAAAGTAGCCAGTCTTCTCAGGTCTCCATAATTTACTTAATAACTTAATAAATCTATTTCTTAACAGCACTGATTTCTCATTATTTAATTCAGCCACAATCCCCATAGACAGTACACAGATTCTAATGGGCTTATATTGTAGTATACATACTCTAAAGCAACCCCCATTTCAGTAAACTGAAAAACCTCCAACAGTTAAAATAAAACTTTAAGTATTAACTATTCTACCCCCAAACTAAAATACTTCTGGTTTTCCTGGGAATTGCTTAACAATAAAAACTATCAGTTCAGGTTTATCTCTCAGCAGGGTGTAGGGTCTGGAACTTACCTACAGTCAATGGAGCTATATTGCAGGTCACATATGATAAGCAGCTGAGTGCAAAAGCTATTTATTTGAGAATTGCCCCCACTAAAATCACAGACCAAGCTGTTACTATATTCTTATGCAGCTTAAGCATAGATAACAAAAAGAGGAAACAAATACCGTATTTTCCTGTTCTTTTCCAGAATCAAGCTGAAGAAATTTTAATGTCTGTAAGGTTGCCCTCATATCATAAGCCTCGGGTGCTCTTGGACAAAACCCTGGTGGAAGAACTACAGCAGCCAGCTGAGAACTACTGCAGCCCCTTGCAGTTGATTAAGAAGTGCACTCAGCTTCCTGCCCAACCCTTGCTCTACGTTACTTCTCATCACCAGCCTGCTTTTTTATTACAAGCTGCAGCACAGTCCTTCCCTAGATATTTCCAGTGTAATGTGAAATTGAGAATACTACTGGAACCTACTAACATAATAATCTGCATGTATAGTAATTTTGTATGGAGTATATAAATCTGCCTTTTCATTACATTATCTGTGATTTTTATTTTGCTATGTTGTGTTGTTGATTATATTCCTTCTCAGCTGTCTTAAAACCGGAAAATTTTATCAGCAATGTTTCCTTGCACACATTTTTAACTTACTGTTTCTAATCTCTCCCCTTCCTACCCTCTTCTGCAGGCTTATTAACCCATTGACTGTATCTTTGCCAGTGATGAGGACTCTTTTGCTTTTGTATTTTTTGGCTAAGTCATAGTGTCTTTCAATTACAGTGAAAGCCACAAAATGGCAATAAACCATCTTTCAAACCAAGATTCAAACACTGTCTCCGCCAATCTGAAAAATCCCTTTCCCCATGATTCAGTTGGCTTTCCATTCAGAAATTTACAATTCCAGGTTTCACTACAAACAACATTCCACATTTAGTTACTTTAAGACAATTCTGTTTTAACTCCTGAAAAACACACTGGAAAACATTCGTGAAATATAACACCACAATAGAGAGGCAGGATTTGCCCTTATGACTCTTTTGTGGTTTTGATAAAGCTGCATCACTTCAAAGGGCTCAGGATATACTACTGTAAGTCACCACTGCACATTTCAGCCACATGTGCTGACTGCGCTTCTGCTCCTCTTCCAGAACAATGGAAGCCTTTGCATGCTGAGTCAGCCATCCAAAAAAACACGGATCCACACAGACTGAACACAGCCCCTCATCACAGGTTCTGTTAACCATCTTATCACCAAGAAGGGGAGATAGCTGCATCATTTCACGTAAGACTCTTGGAGTGGGTAAAATTTGGAAATGTGTACATATTTTCAGGAATAAAATCTAAAATATTAGTTGACATGCAGTACATTACTGAAATACATAAATAAATGCATAACTAATGGGTCAGTTCTGCCATTTCCTCCTTTCTGGGTATTCTTAGTACCAATAGGGAATTCTGGCATTCCAGGAGAAACCTGCACAAAGCTGGATGAATTGGCTAGACTGCTGAATTCTTCACTGTAGTGATCTGGTAGGTTCAGATACCACTGCAACTTGCAAGTCTGAGCTCATATATTTGAATAATTTGCAAGTCTTAACTCACATATTTCAATGTGTTCACTGGTGCAAAGACTCAAATGGGTAAGTGAACCTCAGAGGTCATCTGAGCAGGTCTTTTATAATCATAGAATCAATTTATGTCCAAAAAGATCTGTAAGATTATCAAGTCCAACCACTAACCCAGCACTGCCATATTCACCACTAAACCATGTCCTCAAATGTCACATGCACACATTTTTTGAATGTTTCCAGGGATGGTGATTTTACTACTTCCCTGAGCAGCCTAATCCAATACCTGAGAACCCTATTACCGAGATTCCTTAGTAATTTTTCCTAATATCCAATTTAAACCTCCCCTGGTGCAACTGAAGCCATTTCCTCTCATCCTGTCACTTGTTACCTGGGAAAAGTGGCCAATCTCCACCTCACTATAACCCCCTTTCACATCGTTGCAGAGCGATCCAGTCTCCCCTGAGCCTTCTCCAGGCCAAACAGCCTCAGCTCCCTCAGCTGCTCCTCAGAAGCTTTGTGCTCAGACCTTTCACCAGTTCCATTGCCTTTCTCTGGCCCAGCCCCTCAATATCCTTCCTGGTGTGAGTGGCCCAGAGCTAGACACAGGACTCAAGGTGTGGCCTCACCAGTGCCAAGCCCCAGTCCGGCTGGCCGCAGTATTTCTGACACAGGCCAGGAAGCCACTGGCCTTCTTGGCCACCTGGGCACACCCTGGCTCATGTTGACCCAGCTGTGGCCACATTCCAGCCACTCTGCCCCCAGTCCACAGTACCGCCTGGGGTTGTTGTGACCCAGGTGTAGGATCCAGCACTTTGCCATGTTGAACCTCTTGCAACTTGGCCTTGGCCTATTTATTCACCCTGTCCAGATCCCCCTGCAGAGCCTTTGTGCACTACAGCAGATCAACATTCCCACTTAATTTGGTGCCATCTGTGAATTTACTGAGGGTGCCCTCGATCCCCTTGTCCAGATCATTGATAAAGATATTAAACAGAACATTTCATACAGGGTATATTAAATTTTCAAGGGTCCCATTGCTTTCAATTATAATTTATGAGCAGAATGTAGGTCAGTTTTAATCAACCTTCCCAGCTTTTTCTCTTAGCATGCAAAAAGCTGTAATATACAGTCAAACAAGAAGAACTTAATCAAGTATGACTTTCTCTCATTGTAGATCCACAGTGTCATCCCCATACAAGTGCTTTGATTTTACTCACAACTCCAAGTAAGATAAAAAGCCAGAAGTCTAACTCAGCTGATGTTTCAAGCAGGCATCAAGACTTCCAGAACAGGCTGACATGCCTGTGCAAACGTGTGTACTTAAAGCCAGGTCACTGAGGGTTATCTGGCTAAGGAAAGTTTGTCACATATCTAGGTTTTATATGGCTTGTTGGAAGTACATCGTCTCAACATGTGTGAAGGGGTTTATCCTGAGACCTTGACAGTTTCTGCTCTGTAACTTTAACAAGAAATGTAATCAGAAATCTATGTTTTGTTTGTTTGAGGTTCCTGGGAACTTTTCTGACTCTTCCAAATCTACCATGCATATGGATAGTCTATTAAACACAAAAACTGAATAAGAAGGAAAAAAAAGACAACTCCATTCTAAAGAAAAACTTGAATCATGCAGTACATGATCTCCCTGCAGAAAGCCCACTGAAAACCTTCTCACCTTCTCCTAGTTAAGAGGAAGCCACACAGGCAATGCATGCACTTTGAGATGTAAAAGCTATTAATTTGAGAATTGCCCCACTTAAATCACAGATCAAGTTGCTACTATATCCTTGTGTGTCTTAAGGATGTATCTGGTTCATACGCAGTTAATAAAATACATCTGAAGAATATCCAGAAGACCTGCAAGTTTCTAGAAGATAAACTTTTGTCCTTACACACATAAAAACTTATAGCAAGCTCCTAACATGACTGAGAGCTAATGTTTTCACACCTATCAGATATTCTACTGAGGGAAGCTGAAACATCCCAGAACAGTGGCTGATGTCAAACACTAACCAATGTTAAGCACACCTTGTTTTGCAAAATTTAACACACAAGAACAAGCTCCAGAAACAGCAGTATTTCTGTTCTACAGACTTTACATTGTGCTGCTTCTTGTTAGTAAAATACAAACTCATTCCAATACTTTAAGAGGCACTGCAAAAATATTGAAGAAACACCCCAATGAAAAGCAAAAAAAAAAACCCCAAAAAACCACGAGGAGAACCCAAGCAGAACTTCAGCAGGACAATGGAAATCACAGTACTGAAACTTTCTTACTGAAAACCCACCAGCATCTCTCAACTGATTTGAACCAGTTTTAGATTAAGCCTTCGGTATCTCTACGGTAAGGCAAGCAATTCTCCTGCTGGTTGAAAGCAGAAGCAGAAGAAGTGAAAACTCACAGCAATCACAGTATCTTACATTTGCTCTGGACAGCCACTAAGTGGCACTTAAACACCTCATCTTAAACCCTGATGAATCTGCGATCTTGTGAAGGAATTGAGGGGACAAAAGGAGTTATGCAGTCTGGGGAGTAATCCCTTCTAAGAACAATGAAGTTCTCTTCCTGCAATTAGAAAAGCTTCCTAATGGCCTGGCTAGGAATGCTACCGTCAGGAATGCTGTACAGTCCTCCACAGCAGCAGAGATACTGCAGAGAGCTCCGCAGAAGCAACTGCTTTCTCTCCTAAATCCCAGTCCTGATTCGGGAATCAGCGCCTGGTTCCAGTATGTCATTACCCACTACTGTGTCGCTTTGAAATATGCCCTTAAATCGGGAAAATTGAAGTGCCTCATTGCTGCTGGACAGCTGGTCCAACAAAGGCAATCTTAACATGACAAAACAACTTCTAGAAATGCCTCTAAATTCAGCTTCAGTGAAGGTACCAACACTATCTTTACTTGAAGATGCACATTAGAACACGGTTTTCATAGTCCACAGTGAAATAAAAGTGATGAACAGGGCTTTGCTCTTCTTCAGACTTCAGTAAATTATTGCTTCATAGACATATGGCATACTTCTATTTGAAATTTTAAATAAGGAAAGAAACCTAATTTTTGTAATAGTGGTGTTGAATCAATCATGTTAATCATCCTGAATATATTCTTGTATTTGAATTACGATTTTTCTTGTCTGGTTTTAAAAGTACTTCTGTTTCATTAAAAATCTTTCTAAATGAATTAATTTCAGATATTGGAAACCTTTTTTTCCTACATGAACAACATAACTGTCATTGAAAAAACTCTAAGGACAAACCCAAGCAGAATAATATATTATGTATTATAGTGCTAATCAAGCAAATATCTACAAGCATGTTTAAAGTCATTGTTGCAACTATGTCTGTTGTCTTCAAAGGAACTAGCCTGAAGTTAAAGTGCATACAGATTTTCTGCCTCAGAGACTCAGAAATAAGATTTATGTAAAACTTGCTTTCTGACTCTCAAAAAACCATTTCAGTTTCAACATTTCAGTTAGCCGTAGGTTTCGATGCAAATACGCCACCAGATATTCACTGCAAGCTCAAGACACCTTTGTGCTGAACGAGTGGCTTCCAAAAATCTCAAATGAGGAGTAATAAAATTTAGCTTTTATTCCCTCTTCCTGTGCAAGTTCTTTACAATGTAAGTAGAAGCATATAAGCAACAAAGCAACACAACAAACCCCATCATGATTATTAAAAATACAATGTTGAAGCACATTCTGCCTGTGTGAAGCTAGTTTTGTGGGGTTCTTTTAAAGGCTGAAACTAGAAGCTTGCAAATGAGAAGCGTTCAATCAGTTATGCAGAAGAACCAAACTTAACCTGATGCAAGAGGAATCATCACCAGTGAAGCTGTTTTTATGACTAGCAATAGATCTCAATTACTGTCCCTCTGGGAAAACTGGGGGGAGGGTGGGAAAGAAAGGGAAGTCCACATCAACCAGCAGTTTCATACAAAGGACAAACCAAGTATAAACTGCCATTATCCACTCAATCCTTGTATCAGATCCTCGATGATCAACCTTTAGGGCAAACACACATATCCATTTAAGCCTGTATTTGTCCAGTCACACAAATCATTCTTTAGGAAAATATTTCCCACAGCCCTTCCCATAACTTGACGTCCACAGAGAGGGTAAAAAAAACAGAAATACAGAACAACTGTGTCTACATCAGGCAAGAGAAAGCACTGATTTTACGACAATGATTTTCTACCATTATTCACTTTGACATGTAACAGGATGGGAGATTGTGCTGCTAAAGTAAATACAGTGGTTATATATGCCTCCTCTGCTTTGGTTTTCTGCTCCACTACAGCCAAAGAGTCCCCATCTGATGACCTTGGGGGCACAGCATAAATGTCAGCCCAGGAAAGGCAAAACTCCAAATGAAAAGCCAACTGCATGGAAACATAAGGAGCTATTTCAGGAAGGCTATTCATTCAGTATCATAATTTACAAATTGACGTCTTCATATTTTAATGTGGATGGCCTGCATTTGTGTTTTAGAGCCATTTTAAAATCTGAAAAGAAGAAAATACAACTGCCTGAACATGAATGTCCATGTTTAAGTAGCTTCAAGTGTGCTAAAGTCCAAGCTCCCTTAATGAAACTTGCAAAGCACAGAAAATAGGAGATTTTGGTTTTACTAGTCTTGAGGAAGCTTGATATCTTAACTGATATCAATCAGTTATGAGCCAGAAGCACTATTGAGTCTGTCTGTAGACTGTACTAGCCTACATGACAGATACGGCCTTTGTTTATTCATTCAACAAAAACTATCTTCTCACTTTTGCTAACTAAATCACACTGTCCTCAATATGCTTTTGTATTTCGTGCCACAAAAACCAACACTGTTTAAGGTAAGAATGATTTTTTAAATAAAAAAATGTTATTTTCTAGCAGTTTTTCCCCCCTCTCTAATATACATTTTTTGGCTTTAAATTGCATACAACTATCATTGCATCAAGTATCCACAAAATTAATTTAAGAACTTCACAACTGTGCATACTTCATATTACTTAAGAGTGTTAAGTAATTAAACAAAAAAATAAAAACCATCTATTGTGTCTAGATTAGACCTTCTGACTTGAGTTTGGAGATCAATAAGGCAGCATTCAAACTTCCAAACTTCTTCTAGTCTTAAATCAACTTCAGCAAGCCTCAGCAGTGGGTAACTCAGAAAACACACTGGAGTTCCTTCATCATTAAGTATTTCTTTGTATAGTAGTGTGCATGCAGTTTATATTCAATATTGCTATAAATCAACAGTATTTTCTGAACTCCTAATTCTGTATACACAACTTATATTTCCACACTCCTTCTATTTCCCACTCAGAACTTTTCCATGGGCACAAGTCTTTCAGTTTAGTTTGGGTTTTTTCATTTGCCCAGCACTGTCTGCTTGCTGTGCATTTGTTTGAAGCTGTAGGATTGATGAGGCTGCAAGGCAATGAGGAGACCCGTTCACTTTGTTTGCATCTTGCATCCAACACCTTCTCAGAAATCAGACTTCCCAGCGCCACAGTAAGGTGCTCTGGATAACTTTGTTGCTACACATTTTGTTATTGTTACAAGCTATGCGAAGCTGAGGACTTCAACACGATTAGTGATGGATAATACCTGGATAGACAGTTCTCCAGTCGAAGACCACCCACTCGGTGTTCCCACCTTTTCAGAGCAAGGCTACTTTGGACTCACTGGGCAGGTATGCAGTGATTTTTTCCACACGTTACCAGCAGGGCAGATTTCAATGTTGGTGACACTTTCACAGAATATTCTGAGCTGGGAGGGACCCACAAGGATCACCAAGTGCAACTTCTCACAGAATGGCCTATATGGGGATTGAATCTGCAACCTTGGCGTTACGAGCACCATGCTGCAAACAAGGTGGCTCTGTGTACAGAGGCCAAGGAAGGCTGCAAGTGTCCCTACTTTGTACCTACTTTTAAGATCTATGTCATCCTACAAAGAAAGAACAACAGGACTGCAAAAACTGGGCCTGCTCCATGGCCCAATCCCTTTGGAGTACTCCTAGTGTGGCACTCTATTTCGTCCACCTTCTTACAAAAGCACCAGGAAAATCTTGTCCCAAATTATTTTATGTTCACTTCAGTTTCCAAATTTATGTCAACTTGAAATTTGACAAAAAACATCCATGGTGATCTAGCAAGGTGCACCAAATTAGTTTTGGAGCAGAATGAAATTAGTTTCTTTTACCTTAGCCCCTAAAGCAGCTCAACACAGAACTGGACAAACATCAGAGCCAGCACAAGGGAGAACACCAAGGAAGTACATCAAGGGATGGATCAGAAGAGAAAAGAGTAACAGACGCCTCTTTTGACAGAGGACAGCTATACAATCTCCTCAGTGTACCATCATAGATTATACTTGAACTAAAACCCCAGGACAGTTTAAGACTGAATGAATTTGGGATCTTGTGGCCAGGCCTTCTCTCTGCTCTGTATGGCAATGCCCTGACTCTCACAAAGGTGCACATGGAAGTGTTCTGTGATCATGTTAGGATGCTGATTTCATTGAAAATTGATCACTTTTCCTTTGGAATATTCAAATTGCTCTGAAATACCTCACTGAGTGATACCACAGTATAAAGAATAGAGGGAGAGCTGTGAATGCGTAAATCAGCAAACAAAGGAATACAAGGCCACGGAAAGCTGACTCAAACTTGGTTAGGATGTTAAGAGTGAGCTTCCCTTTGGAGGTATGTAAGGAAGCTCTTCTCCGTGTGAACAGGAGCTTCTAAAGAAAACTCTTCTACAGCTCTGGAGGATGCTTAGATATTCATGGCTCCAGTTACCTGTGCTGGACATCATAGGCCACAAGTAAGACAAAAAGAACGGTTAGCAATCAGATGAGAAGCCATCACAAATCCACTAATTATGTTTTTGCCTCAGTTCTACTATTTTGTATTTCTGCTACAATCCCCAACAGGAAAAGTGAAGGAACAGTTAATAGCCTTGAACAATAAATAGCCTTGGCATGAACTCTGACCCTAAAATAATGTGCATGCAAAATCACAAGTAACAAACAGCTACTTTCAGTATTATTTAAGTTAAAAAATACAGGAACAATGTCATCTGATAAGTTTACTATAGAGTTAACTATTACACAAAGATAAGAAATCACAAGAATATATAATTTTTATGATGCTGCTGCTGTAAGAGTGGAAATAGGCAACTCTTTTTACAAACCTTGTACATCTTCTTTGATCAGACACTATCTCGGACTTAAGTCAGACAGCAGCACTGGTATTACACAAATTACTTCCTCCATGTGGCAATCACACAAGGTTTAGGGAAATCCCACAATATTTTTTATGAAATGAGAGCGAACACACAAGCACTTAGCTGATGCAGCACGTCACAAAGTCACTCTAAGATTTGACAAGAGCCCCATAGAGGCTTGGAATAATGCTGCCAGGGACAGGGTCACTGGCCAGTAAAGTTCCCTGACAGAAGAGTTCACATACATGAATTGTTTGAACAGATCCCAGGATAGAACTGGTGTCATCACACTCATGCTCAAGAAGCCTGTAAAGCTTGATTAATTGTGAGAGTACTGAAAGCACAGCTGGTTGTTTGCATTATACAGGATATTCTGTTAGGATTTATACAGCTAAACTTTGACCTACTTTATAAACTGGACTGCGTATGTGCACAGCACAAACATGTATTCGATTTTTCATTTGTTCTGCTGCATTTCTTTTCCTTCTGTATTTTACATTTTCCTCAGTTAGTGTTTGGGAGACAGGAAAGACAGGAAATCAAAAAGCAGTTCACAATTACACAGATTCAATCAAAAACTCCAAAAGGTGCATAAGGAGGCAGAAAACAACCAAATTAAGTTCTCACTTGCACTGACATAATTCCAGTAACTTAATTTTGTTTTGGTGTTTTAACGATTTTTTGCAAAAGAAGAACCTAATCTCCCTAGACTCATCAGGCAGTAAAATACAAAAGAAAAAGATCACCTCTATCTTTAAAATTATCTTCCCTGAATTATTTTAAGAAAGAGAAATGGTGCTATTAAAAATGAGATACTTTGTGAGGCTATACCTTAGAGTCTAATGTAAAAATAAGTTGTGTAAGAGTCGAGAGTTATGCAGCCAAGCCTCACAACAACTGCTTAGGAGTTCACTGGGCCCCTGCCATTCCTTTTATAGATGAATAATGTGAAGTTCAGCTCTGTGCAGCCTCACAGAGAGCTAAGTGTTGATTATCTGAAACCAGCTTCTTCAGCACATAATCAGATCATAAACAACATGTAACAGAGTGTAAGACAGCGTGATCTACTTAAGTGCATAAGCTATTTTAACTCATGAAAGTAGGTGAAGGTTGTTTAAAAGCACAGTAACTGTTAAGCAATAAGTGCACAAAAAAACCTGAAGACCTCTGACAACAGAAGACATCACAGTTGTAACCAAAAAGCTGAACAATAGGCCAAGTGCTACATTTCAAAAAGTGCCTCCGTGTAAGGAGATGGGTGCTATCTGTGTTTGCCTTGGGGCAGATTTGGCACAGGTGAAGTCAATCACAGGCTCAGGCTTCGAGCAGGTGTCCCAGTCTGCTGCAACCATACAGACACTGCAATTCTCATGCTAAGTTCTGCATCTGCCTGGGCCAAAAGCTGTCCCTGATTGACTACACTACAGAGAGAAGATACAGAAGCACCACACAGACTTGTGCATGTCTTGTGCAGCTGTGATCCTGTTTAAATCACAGGCAATATTTTCCTATTGAGCAGAAAAGTTCTACCCAGTGTTTTGCCACCATAGCATTAACTGCTCTGGTAAACACAAGCATATATTACAGGCTGTTATGACAACTTGTGTCCAGAGTCTTGGGGACCAAAAAAACCTAACCTACACAAACAAAAACAGCAGTACAAAATGTAACCCTTTAAAAATCTGAACTGAACTTTTTACCCTTCTTCATACTCCAGCTTTGCATTGGTAATGTCACAGGAATATTTTCCTTGCAAGTTTGTAGGCTCTCCCTCAAATTCTCTAAACCTCCAGTTCACATCAAAGGATAAAAAGGGGAAAACTTTCAAGCATTCAGAGCTTCACTAAAAAATAAATTTTAAAATGACAGACAGTGCTGTCTGCTGACTTCTACTCTGCATACAGGAATCTATTTTACCCTGTGATCAGAAAGAACAGGTGGATGATGCACTCTACAGACAGTTCAGAGTAGTCTCACGTTAGGATACCCTGGTCCTGATGAGAGACTTCAACCACTGAAATATCTGCAGTAGGAAAAACACAGCAGGGCAAAGTCAATTCAGCCAGTTTCCAGAGAGCCTTGATAAGAACCTGACAGCCCAAGACAGAGACACGATTAGGAAAGCCGAAGTCCACCTGGAATTGAATCTAGCAAGGGTTGTCAAAGGAAACAAAAAAGCTTTATAGCTATATAGGTGACAGAAGGCAGCCTTAGGAAAGTGTGAGCCTGCTGCTGAATGGAGCACAGAACATGGAAAAAGGCTGAGATATTGAATGTCCTCTTTGATTCAGACTTCTGTGAAAGCATTAAATTTAGAACTCTTATTCTTCATTTACAATAAATATAAAAGTATAATAAAGGACAGCAGAACCTTAACTTGCCTTAAATCTATACTAGCTCAGGGCATGAGTCAGATAAACTAGTGACCCGTGTTCCATTTGCCAGCCCAAACATCCATCAAGTAAGATTAAACATACCTAAGTAAAACGAAGCATTTGATACACAGATGCAAAGAAGGATCAACATAATGACATCTGGAATTACTTTTCCAGGCTGAAAATAAGAACAGAAATTACTAACTCCGTAATGTTTTGGCTACTTTGCATTTGCTGGAGGGGGATACCCTGCTACAGTATGTCATTAGCCTCACATTATTTATCTCTTTCATTTCTTGGACTGAATGATGTGCTAAAGCAGGGTATCATACAGAAGGAAAGCTGGGGAGAATCAGCTCAGGAAGGAAATAGCATACTTCACCTGCAGTTCCAAACAGTTTAGAACTAGCACATCTCAAATGTAGGACTAAAATACCAATAATTTTTTTAAGCATATAGTTTTCAACAACAACAGTGATATCAACAGCATCCCACTTCTGTAGTACATAAGCAAGTGTCAGACCAGAGACCACTGGGAACATACAGAGGGTGGAGCATGTATGGTTTCATTTCCATTGCACTCCTACAGTAGCCAAGCACTCTCACCAAGGTGTTCAGCAAGGCTGTGTTCTTATGCTTAAGGGACTATTCTGCAAACAGATTTAGAGGAGATTTAATTTTTCCCCAGCTTCCCCCCCATTACTCACCTGACCTCTAAGTAGCCTTCATAAGCTCCCTGCAGGCAATATATTTGAATCCAGCTCCATTCCTGAGCACCTACAAAGAATATGCATTAATGCTTCAGCCCCACCCTCAGGCAGAAATTATGAGGCCTCAACTATGAGGCCACATCAGAACCTCTGCAAAATGAGGGTGTAAGGATAAGAAATGCCACTATCTGTAACTAGTGGAAACTTACAGAGGTTATACAGGAAGGAAGGAATCCAGATCCCATGTCTGACAAATCTACTTGGAAAGAAGACTCTAATCCATAAGAGAAGCTCTCTCTAGGCAGAGTAAACTCATCCTTTAAGCGCAAAATAGAGTGGAATGATCTTCATATCCATACGCTTCTTTCCAAGTAATGTCATCTCATCCTTCCCTACTTACTGCTATCCAGCAGGGAGAGTGAACCACACATTGCCAAGATGCTACAATGCAAACAATTACAGAAGATCCTATAGAGGGAAGACAAAGACCACAATGGGGCACTACCTTTTCTTTCACTGCTAAAGAGCAGCCTAACAAAGAATTCCTAGCAAAGAATCCTGACATTACTTAGTATTAATTACCTGCCTACTTATTTCTTCTCTAGAGTAGATATGTTGGAAATGCAGCAACAAGGAGCCCAAGAGCCTTGTATTCATATGCAGAAAAAACATTGGGTGGCATGCACCTCCATCAACCCTAGAGCTGAGCTAAATATTATGCAGCAACATTGACAAAACTCTCATATTAAACAGTAAAATAATTCCTCACTAATCAGATGTTCTTGCTCGATTTCTGTTTATAAAGGAGTAAAACTACAGTTAATAGACTGCAGCCTATCTGCAATGGTGATGCTAAAAGCCTGACCATTCCTGGATTTCTGCACCTTCTACACCTCCAGTGGTATGCCTCTGTCTGCATGACTTTCAAGTTTCTTGTCCTCCTCTTAAAGGCTCTAAGTGTCTTCTACTCAAGTGCCTTTGTCTTAACATCCTAATCTTCCTACTGTACTTCTCTCACAGACATACTTCTGTCCCCTTTTATTCTACTTATCTTAAGGTGAGGATATACACAGAACTTATTTGCAAAGCCACAAAGTACCTTCTACTTCAAATCCTTAGTCAGACCTGACTTAATCCAAGAACTCTTTGTCAAATATAACCCTACTACAGGTTTATATATGCAGACACAAAGAATTGTGGCTCTTGCAGTTTACAATATTATTGTAATTAGTAATTATCACAAAAGTCTAGATGTCCAAGATTGTTAGCTAAAGATTGTTATGAACATGTAAATTCTGTGAACTAAACGTATCTGTGATTCTTTTACAGACCTGAAGCAATTAGGAAAAAAAGAGTCCTCACCAGCAAGAGTGCACAGGAATCTGCTGAACTGCACAGGCTGCAAAAGTCCAGTTTCTAAAATTTATTTCTTTTGAAATTGAACAAAAACTGTAGTAACAATTCTAAATTCTTCATCCCAACTCACTGGCTCTTAACAAACAGCTCCTTCAGTTTTTAACAAAGGCACATGTGCATTCCCTATCCTTTCAAGTTCGGCATCTGCACAACAGGTAACATCAGTTCACTCCTCCAGATAAATGCACAGATAACAATTAGGTAAAAGGCATTATGCGACCATATTCAGGGCAAAGTAACAACACCCTACAAAGCACAAAGAACTTACTTAAAATGTGGAAATTACACAAAATTTAAGTAAAAGAGGCATGGCTTCACTTAACATGGTAAGAACACCTGACATTTCCATTATGCTTTTGTTGAAACATCAGTCCACAAATGATGATTAGATGTCTACCTAGACGGTAAAAAAATGAAGAGAAACAACTCTTGCATGGAAGGCAAGTTAAGAGACCAGTGGAAGGTAGTTTTTGAAAGGATAGATAGCTGTGTTAAAACAGGCATCCAAAAATTTTGGGTGCTGTCTCCAGAAACATGCAGACACAGGTGCAAATTTAACTAGAGACTTAATTTGTTCTTGAGCATTTCAAACGTGCAGGAATTTGATCAAACATGAAGAAAAAGTACTTGAATCTTTTTTTGCAAAAGAAAATGCCTAAGAAAATGTACTGGAGGTGATCAGTGCTGTGTTCTCACCATAATTCTGGAAAACCACAAGCAGAAGTAAATGCATAAGCAAACCGAAAAATGTATTCACCAGTTGCTATTCAACGCCACGTTTTGAAATGTCTATTCCTTATTTCTTACATATATAAACTTAGTATTCTACATTTAACTTGACAGGATTTCTCTCTTGAATGCTTATGATTTACAACATATTTGCCTTTTAATTTACTGGAACTGCCACTTTATCTGGGGGGACTTAACTAAAGCTGTTTCCATATGTTTTGAGCTGTAAGCTTGAGACCACGGATTTGGAATTGTACAATGTTTTGCTATTGAGCAGGTTGGCATAAATCCCATGTGTGGTGTATATTCACATAATACCTCCAGGGTTCTTCAGCAGGACACCTCCTGTGAGTGAATGAGCATGCTGATTTCCAACATTATGGAGACTGGAGTCAACATTCAAGAGGAGAAGGATACGTCACCATTTTGTCCCCAGTAGTTCACAATAACTTCGTGTTATTCATTTTACTCATTCATGAGAGTGAGTGTCTCACACTACTCTCAAAGAGAAGAGATCGACAATTTTAATGCTTCTACTTTTCCAGCAAAGTCACAACTGCTTAGGAAGTGGTTAGGAAATGCAGACTAAACCAAATCTTACCCACTGCCAGACATGCATACCCAATTCCTGCCTCATGCCACACAGCAGCAAGCCTGCATGTCACGGAGGTGCAGAAACTGTGCCTTTATCCCACTCCCTAAACCTACCTGCCAGGTTTTGTGAATTATAGAGCTAGGTAAAGGTTTTCACAGGTCCTGCTGTTAGAGATATGATACATAGGGAGGTTCCACACTACCCTCTCCTCTTTCTGAGAAAGAAGGTATCTCTGTTTCCCAGTCACAGAGGTCTCAGCTCAGGAAAACAGAAACTTGAGAGGTCTGAGTGCAGGATTAGATAAAGTTCACAGTGACTCGAGAGTGAAATACTAGCCCTAGTGACATCAACAGAAAAGCTCTCACTGACTTGAAGGCCAAGATTTCAGCCTATATTCCAAACTAAAGTGTTTTTTAAGCTGATGAAATTCAGGCCCTGATCCTGTAGATGTATGCACCTTTCATTTCATATACTGAGCAGTTCAAATTCCACTGAGCAATTAACATTAAATAAAGTAAGTCAGTAAGTTTTAATGAGATCTAGTCTCTAATTGTAAGTACAACTTTAAGGTCTTACAGTGTAGTGAAAGGATTCAAACAGCACAAAAACAATTCCAGGGATGCTTGCTTTGGTTCTTTTTACTTACTTTTGTCTGATCATCAGCTTTAAATACATAGCAGATACTTTGCTGATTTGCTGCTTCATCCTTTATCAGACAAGCAAAGTAGCTTGGATCATGGCTGTTGTGAATCAGTTTGTGGACCTGCTGTGGCTTGTACTCAAACAAACTTGAACAAATTAAAGGATCCCACTGCTGGGTTTTCCCTGTGTCTGGCTCACATCGCAAACTGGCTGCTGAAACACAAAGTCGGATTTGGCTGACGCTGGGTTCTTCTTTGGAAGACTTTGCACTGAGCAACTGGATCTCGGCCACAATCCAAGGCAGCATTGACATAGTGGTTAGGGAATGCACTGGGAGAGAACCCACGAGCTGGAGACTGAAACTTGCTGAGAAATCACTAGGTGTTTGACACTTTTTAACTTTGAAAGTTATTGGCTCCATTTTACAGTCCTTTAGGTAACCTGGACTAATTCACCAATATTTCACTTCCATGGAATGACATTATCTGGATGCTGGATGGCTCCTTTGATTAAGGAACAGATGAGTTCTGAAAGGAAAAGAAAGAGTTATGTAGGTGCTGGAAGTCTATGAAAAACCAACCCTCAGTAACACAAATAATTAATAGCTTAACATTAGAAGAGAGCTATCACGGCCCCCATCTAGCAATTGGGCTTTACTATTTCAGGTCCAACAAACATAATTGTAATAAATACATTGCTTGGAAAAGAGTCAGTCCTGATTAAAAATTTGCTTTATGACTTAGCTCAACTATCTAATGAATAACTAAATTAAATGAACATTCTTTCCAGCCTGTGTCTGTTTCTTGAGCAAGCACATGCAGATCACACTGGCCTATTTCAATCCTGTTACCACAGGAAGAACTCAGCTGAGCTATTCTGACCTTCATGACAGTTGAAGTCACTGCCTGCTAAGACACCTATACATTTTGGGGGGGGAAAAAAAAAAAAAGGTCAGCTTGACAACTTTCTTGTCCATAGGTGGATGACTTTGGCTACTAACATGGAGTTGTTTCCTTAGGTGCAGTTTGCCCAGTGATTATTGATTGTAACCAAATAGATTTTTTAAAATAAATAACACCCTAGAAATCACTGTCATCTAAAAATGCCAGTAGCAGTCAACTGAGTGATTGCTGATAAACCTATCCAGTCACAAGCAACAATCCTTCCAGCCTTCTGGGAAGAACCAGATGACAATCACAATTCATGGTTGCATTTTAACGCTGGTCAGTCAGACAGAATTACTTAAATGTTAGCCAGACCGACATTGTGTCATTTTCATTTCTTAAAATATCAAATGGAATATACCAACTTACACACAACCCTACTGTAACCCTGTTATACCCAGCACCTACTACCGCTACTGTTATTATGTATTAGTACTTTTAGTAATGAAATCCAGTAATTGCATTTATTTATAAATTCCATTTCACAAAAAGCAGTCCACGAAAACATGCAGATTGGCATTTGTTACACTACCCTGTTTTAACTCCTCTTTAACTGACCCTAGTTTCAGCTGTCACATTATATTGTGTGAGACTGACACGAGGCTGACAGGCCTGTAATTGCCTGTGTTTAAATACCAGGACACTAGTTTACCATCAGTCTTATGAGAGTTTCCCATAATAAGACCTATTAAAAACAACATAAATAGTACCAATATATCCTTAAAAAACCATTTTAATTACATTTGAACAAGTATTGAATAAGTGGCATCTGTTTACTGTGGCAACAGTATTTCTTGTCTTTGTTCATCTACAAATATGATCAAAACCAGCACTATTTTTCTTATGAATTTCCATTAAACTTTATTTGCTTTTGTAATAATATTTTCAGACTGAGTTTTCAACCTTGCTGAAAATGAAAGAAAATTTCAAGATTAAAAAAGCCACAAAACTTTTTTTAAAAATTCACAATGTAAATTAAGCTGTTTAAAATGCAACCAATCTGTAAATGTCTCAGTGGGGGAAAATGTTTCTGCAGTAACTAGCAAACTGTAAAAATGAGAACTGAAGAAATCATCTTTGGGTACATTTACTTTTTTGAAACTTTTTCATCTTTTGACAAATTAACACTGTGGACACATTACCAGTTCCAAGAATAGCAAATTTAGCAAGAGTGCAAGTTTTCAAGATACTATTCAATGAATTCATAATAAATAGCAGTCTAGATGAGTAGATCAATTTTTAGAAGTCTTTTCATAAACCTCTGTGTGTGTATCTGCACAGGGGTGGTGTGGGAAAAAGGGCCATGAAAATCCAGAATTTATACACCTCATTTTAAGTACACTACAACTTTTTTGTGTTTACTTCACAAATGAGCAAGAAAATAAGCACCTTTTAGATTAATACATATGAATTATATCCTAAATGAAATGGCACTAAGCTGTAGCAGGGGTGGTTCAGGTTGGACATCAGAAGAATTTCTTCACTGAAAGGGTGGTAAGACTTGGAAGAGGCTGCCCATGGATGTGGTGGAGTCACTGTCCCTGGAAGTGTTCAAGAAACAACTGGATGTGGTACTTGGTGCTATGATCTAATTCACATGGCAGTGTTCAGTCAAATGCTGAACATGATGATCTTGGAGATCTTTTCCACCATCAATGATTCTGTGATTCTAAATGGGATAGCAGCTTCAGGAAGTATTTTTACACCTTATCAACACAGATTGCTAAACACAGTTACCATTATAATTTTCCATCAGCCAAGAATCAAAGTGGTCTCTTCTTTGACAAACTATGACAAATTATTTCTCCTTAACTGCAACAATGAAAAATAGTTCAGCAACTGCAGAGTAGATTGGATTAATTCATAACTACCATGGTGTGTAGTCTTAAACTGCATAAAAATTGAAGTTTTAGCTTTTAGTGTTCTTGTCACTTACTGGCATAGCTAATAATCGCAGGACAAGAAAGCCTAAGAAAACTTTATTCTTAGTTGAAAACAGGAGAACTGAGCTACTACACAGACAATGATGTATTAGCCACATATTTTTTGTAGCCAAGGTAATGCAGCCTCAAAGAGAAATTAATATCACAATATAATACATTCTTTTTTATGCTAACCCTAAGGACTGAACAGTATATACAAGCCCCAAGGTTGATATTCTGTCATACTTAAACAAACATTGTACTGCTGGAATGTATTTAATATAAATGTGAAACTTCTTGGCATTCATCTCTATTTTTAAAAAATAAACACCTTGCAAAGTCAACAGCATAAATACTCCAATGTCTGCATTTGTTATTTCCAAAGAAAAACACTTACTACTAAATCAAACCCATTAAGCAGAAGTCAAAATGCTAGGTTTTTTCCCTGATATTAGCAAAGGCTGAAAGTGCAGTTTCTCAGAGCACAAATTTAGCAGCATTAGAAAGACTCCTTATCTAACCCATATCGTTCTGTGTATTACTGTTCGGCATGTTCCATTTTCCTTTCCCAACCATTCTGTCCTTGTTTTCCCCTCCTGTCACTTTATTGTAAACAAATCCCACCAGAAATTATGCCAATTTCCTGCTGCTCATGTTAATGTCCTTCAAGTTTACACCAAGGACTAGGTTTTACTTCAAGACTATGAAGTACTTATGTACATGCTTAATTTAGACATAAAAATAGTTTTGTTCTTCTCAACAGGCCTATTCCCAGCCATAAATTTAAGCACACATTATGACCAAAGAGTAGCCGTGCTCTCAGCTCATCCATGTCTGCCCTGACCCCACTGCTTGGAATTTTAGCAGCTTTACCCATCTCTGGTTGCCACCTTTCACTTCATCCCCTCTGAAATTTGGCTCTGCAGGTGCCATAGGAGCTTACCATACATATTAGTACAGTAGGCTCAAACAAGTTTCCTCTTCCTCCCAAGTGTCTGATTAACTCATGCTTATTAAATGTCTATTTCACCTCTAATCCAAGAGAGAATAGAAAAGATATAAAAATAAAGCTGTCCAATAGTTTCCTTCTACCTCAACTCTGATGCTCCTTTGGCAGCTCTATGCAACATTCAGCTTCATTACTCTGGGCTTTGCTTTGCACACTGGATGTCTCCAGCTGTTCTCCCAGTGCTCACAGATATAACTGGGACAGTTCCTCTTTCTCCTCTTCACCAGCATCTTTTGAAAGATGTTGGTTGCCCCTGCACTCGAAACTGAGAACAGCTTGAGTGGCACTCCTCAGCTGACAGCTTTGCTGCTGAGAAAGATAGTTTATAGAGATACAGAGAATATGAACCTTTTTGTTCCTACTGCTTAGCCTGCTTTGATTCAGCTGTATTTGCTCCATTAGCATAAAAACAGCCAGTCAAACTGTAAGGGATATGATATTTACACAAACCACAGTAACAGATCTATCCCTGCCTTCTATACTGGGAAACACCAGGCTGACTCATTAATGTGGAAGATACACATGGGAACATATGTGTGCCCTGTATCCTCAACTTCTCTTTTGCTCTAATACACCCAGCCAGTTCTCACAAGTGGGGAGCAGGCTTAGAAAGTATGCAACACTACACTGATGGTCCTGTTTTAGCAAAATCTGATAAGTGTGTTTTAAAACTCTAACCTAATTCGAAAAGTATATATATTAGACTCTTGCTCTCCAAAATCAAGTTACATTCTCACCGTGTTATGCCACCAAGTTATAAGGGACCCTTTCAGAGAGAAGTCAGGATGACGGCAAGACAGCATGAAAGGGAGAGCTACACAAAATATTATTTCTGCCACTCTGGACCCCATGTGAAGGTACATGTCTAAGCAGCATTACATCATGCAGGACAGCATTCTTCAAAACTCACCTTCTCTCAAGAGAGAAAAGACTATATCACAAGGGCAAGGTATTGGCTCCAGGTGCCAGTTGGTTAGATGGGGTCAGGTAAGCTTTGAGGTTAGGAAGGAGAATCTTGTGAGGTTATTGTGTTAGTAACCTGGGAAAATGAGGCACTGAAAATCAGGTTTGTACACCTGGAGGAACACCAGGCAGATCTGGGATACACTCAAACTAATACAGAAAAAAGACAAAAAGGACAGAGAATGTTCTATAATCAAAAGAAAACACACACACTCCCCCACCCCCCACTCAAAAAAAAAAAAAAAGGCAGAAACTTTGACAGTGGTGAAGTGTTATCCTTCTTTTGTCCTTTCTTTTCAACTGGACTAAATTCAATACAGACATGCAGCGAAAAGTGACTTGAGCAACCCTTCATTCTCCTCTAGCTACTTCCCCGCTTTGGCTGCAGTTGGAGCATGGGGACTCACAACAGAACTGACGAGCTTAGAAGATACATCAAGCAAGGAAGCAGTCAGAGCTTTCACACAGCAATGAATAAACGAGGGCTTTGACCTGGGAGTTGAACAGAAAGATGCCATCTTCCTTGACCTTTGCAGCTCTTCTGCGAGACAACTGTGCGGTTACTCCACATCAGGCTCAGGACATGACAGCAGCTTTAGTCTATGTAAGCTTCTGTAAGTCAGTTTTTCTCCCCTTCAAGAAGCTAAGCAAAAAATGCAACCACACAGCAAGGTCTTATGAAAAACAGCTGGTCTTAAATAGCAAAAATTTGTTCAGCTCTTCTCTGCATGGCATTAGCACTGAACCTTGTTGACAAATGGAACCAGAGGCACTGGTACTGACTGCACTTCCCCACTGATTATTTTAGCAGAAATATCATACTACTTAAGGATTATGAGGAGCCCTGGCCTTCAGCCAGAACTCTGGAGCACTAGCCAGAACAAAATACCACTTGTCTCCCTCTCTTTCTGATCCCTTACTGAAATCTACATTGTCCTTGCTCAAGCTGACAGATTTCTCTATCCACCTGGCAGGATACATAGAAAACCACAAATGAGAATATATATTAAGTATGTCATGTCACAGTCACTCAAAAAGTTTTTTTATTTAATTCAAATGGGCACTTGGAAACACAATACACCCCTCTTGTTGCAAGTATATTCTTTTTATCTCATAGCTACTTATTATCCGCTGTTTCCTTCTGAAGCTATGGTTTGCTGTGGGCAACAGCATGCACAAGCCCAGAAACCAATTTGCCTCAGAAATTAGTTTTAATTTCCATTATTTTTTCATTAAATGCTTGCTTTTAAAAGACTTAATGCTTAAATGCTGTCAGCAACTCTAGACTGGCTGCTGAATAACGTTTGGCCATATACTCTGGTATTGGTTCCAGTAATAAACACACCTAAAATATTTACCTGTACAGCCAACATTTATATCGCTCCTCAAATAACTTTTAAAAATAAGCTATTAATAAAAAAAAATTGCAACAAAATCATAGTATGTTCTTGATTTAAAAACAAACACATTTATAATCAATTAACAAATGAAGAAAATAGCTGACTGTTCCTGTCCTTAACACCTGTTGCTATTTCCTTAATCAAGTCCACGGAAATTAATACACTGATGATTGAAGTCTTCTGACCCAGCCTCATACAGATCTGAACAAAATATTGAGCTGTTCTACAACTGTAGAACATTCCTTTTTTATTCAATTGCATATCCACAGCCAAAATGCCTGCATTCAACTTTGCAGTTGACCAAATTAAAGTGAAAAAAGCGTAAAGTAACCCACATATCACTGACTGTTTCACTTTCCCTCCCTCCTGTCGTTTTTTTCACCTGCAAACATTTCCACTTTAGTGTATTACCTATGATTTTCAGTATTCCTGTATAACAACCCGAGACAAATTTCTATTTCAGCACTTACAAGTGTTAAAAGTATAGTCATATGTGTCAGTTCAGAAGTATTCGCTACTCAGAAAATGTATAATTTATTAATTTTGACCCATGATGTTCCATTCAATCTCTGGGCTTAACGCAGACACAAATCCCACCATCTGCACTACTAAAGGTTCCTACAGCAGATCTGCCATGTTAGCCGCTCTCCCAAATAAAACACAGCACACAAAGGCCTCAATCTTTTCAAAGTGCGCTATAAATAACCACATTTGTTTCATACCTCTCGTGAACGCAGTTTCAAGAGATCATTCCCTTGCTGACTTAGTTCGTGAATTTAAAGGGCCACAAGAACACCGCGCCGCCGCGGGCGGATGGAAAGTTAACATTGGGCTGTGCCGCGAGAGGAAAGGTCCGCTATTCCCCAGGGAAGAGCCGCTTCGCTGCTCTCAGACGGAGCGGGGTCTGGGAGGAGTTATACCCACCGATTTTGCATAATGGGCGAGGAAACGGCAGACGAGAGAAAAAGAACTAAAGGCACCTCAGGTCACTGACAGATTAAATTCAAGCAGGTCTTTTGGTTATTCTGACGAGAAGCCAGCTCTCCCCGGACCCCGCCAGCGAGAACAGCGGCACCGGCGCCCCCGTCTCCGCTGCGCTCCCGCCCGGCCGCCCCGTCCCGCAGCAACGCCGTTCGCACAGCCAGAGCCGCGGCTTCGCCGGCAGCGGCGTCAGGAGCGACGGCGCGACCGTGCCTCGGGCCCGGCAGCGCGGAGCCCGCTCAGCCCGCCCTTCCCGCCGCGGGCACGGAGCGGGCCCGGCCCGACCCGCCCGGCGCGGCAGCCTTCGCCCCCCTCACAGCGCGGGTGCAGGCACGGGCCGGCCCGCGGCGGGTGCCGCACTCCTCACCACAACTCTTCACTTCCTCTGCGCTAAGAGCTGCTCTTCCTCCTTCCCCCACACCCTCCCGAAACGCTGCTCGGCCCCGCTCGGGCCGGCCCGCAGCGGGGGTACAGCAGGCCCCATCGCCGACCCCTGACAGGGCCGGGGCTGACCGGGCGCCGCTTACCGCCTTAGGATGTGCTCACCTCGGGAAGTGCCCCCGGCGGGCAGCGGCCGCGGGCTGCCAGGCGCGGCCGAGCACCTCCCGCGTGGGGAGGCGGGCGGGGCCGGTAACGGGCGCCGGGCCGGGCCAGGGGCTGCTCGCCCGCCGCCGCCTCCTGCCCTGCCCGCCCGACGCCTCTGGCCGCTGCCCGCCGCCTCCTGCGCTGCCCCTGCCCCTGCTCGCCCCGCCCCTACCTGCCAGCGGGCCGGGGCGAGGAGGGACCCGCGCCGCACGCCCGGCCTGGCCGCTCCACACCGCGGGCAAAAATAGCAACAGGCGGCGGGTCCCGGCACGGGCGGCCGGCAGAGACGGCGGGCAGACGGCGACAGGGGGGCGCCCATGTCGCGACAGCGGCAGCTGAAGCCACCTCCCCTTGCCCATAAGTTCTTCTCGAAGAGCATTTCGGCGATGCTGCCCCGTGTGTCTGGCACAGCCTCTGATCCCTCGCGGAAAACACGTCGTTGTTGCCTTGAGGCAGTGAGCCTGGGCGCATGGCGGGGTCAGCTGGAGCGGCGAGCGAAGTTTGCTCACAGAGCTGGAATTAGCCCGGCTCGAGAGCTCTGAAGCAGTCGAGTCCCCGCTCGGCTGTGGGTTCAGCCCTGGCCGCAGGGCAGCCTTTTGAGACCTCACCTGAGTCACCTCGACGGCTTCCCCAAAGAAACCACACTTGCATGTGCATAAAAGAGCTGGTCTTCCAGTTGCCAGAAAGGATAAGGCATGAATGGATCCGGAGACTTAATTATACTTCTCTGCAAGTGATGATTGAGGCACCCTACATCCCCATTCTGCAAACCACTTTTGTACACAATTAATTTCAAGTTTTCCTGGCAATAAGACCACTGATTTAATTACTTTTAAGCCTGTGCACATTTGTAGAATCACAGCTGTGAGGGGAACAGTCAAACTGTTAAATGCAAGCACAATGTTGCCCCAGATTATGAAAAAAACCCCAGTTTTTGGTATCCAAGCACATCCCCTACTTGGAAAGTATAGGTACACTAGTGTACACAAGTAGATACAAAGTGCATCGTGCCTCCATGACCTTTGGCATCTAGGTGTACTTCCATAGGATCACTGGTAAATGTAAGTAGCAGTTTGCCCAGAGAGTTTGTTCCCAGTCTGTGCTCAGGTCATGGTTTACTGCTTCTACTTCAGACATGGGAATAGATACGAGTGCCTCTTGCTTTGCAGTGACATCTTTATGGTCCATGGAAAGGAATGCCATTTCCTTGCAATCAGTACCTGTTTTATTTTTAAACCATCACAGCTAAGGACAATGCTCTTACTTCCATTTATCACTCATTATCAGTACCTGAATCAAGTATGCCCTTTTGCTCATTTTAAGCCTGACTGAGCATTATATGCCTCTGGTAACTATGCTCTAGCAGAAGGTGAACTGCAATTCCCACCCAGACAGCTCTGGCACGTCAGCCAAGGCTCATGCATTCCCAAACTACCAACTGATGATCTTAGGAAGACTTTTTTTACTGCTTCACTGTTGTCTTTCAAAAAATGTAATGAAACGGATAAGAATCCTACAAGACTATTTCTGGCTTCTTGGAAATTCCTTGAACAACAGCAGAAGTCTATACTAGAGCATCACAATTAGAAATACTCTCTTTTTTCTCCTCATTGATACTGGGAAAGAAATCAGCTTCAGAATGTTCAGCCTGCCTGCAATGAAAGTTACCTAATCATCACCTTTCAGGCTACATTGGACAGCATTCCTTCTCTGCTTCCCGATGAAACTGTTACTTAAGTAGTACCAAAAAAAAAAGAACCATAATGAGGGGTTTATGTTCCAGTCCCTAAAAATTAAACACTTTTATGTATTCCAGGGAGTGGGATCCCAGTACTCATGTGAAAGGTACGAGCACCAGACTTTCTAATACTTTTCTGTTTTCTGAAAGAGTAGATCTCTGTTCTTTTTCCTTCACAGGTTAGAGTTTCTTTACAGTAGCCTAATAACTAAAACATATACTACCACATTAACCCTCAGACTGAAGAGGAAAATCAAGCTTTGATTTCCACATCCTGCAAACACCAGTTTAACATTTTCTCTTTGTCCAGTTATGCTCTCAAAAAAAAATGCAAGGAAAACCCCACTACTGCCTTTAGTAAAGAACCTGAATATACAGGCTTGTATGAAGCACTCTGTGAGAATACGTGGGTAATGAAACTTCTTTTGTAAGTTAAGGACCAGAAGTATCTACTCACTTGGTCCCACTTGGGGGAGGATTGCAGATCAATATAAATTTAGGCTCAATGTGCCACGTCATGAGTGAGGGCAAAACTTGGTGCTGTACCCTTTGAAGTACCAGGAGGAAAACAGGAAGTTTCCACCCAAGATGCTTTCAGAGTTCAAGTTGCTCCATAGTTGGGCAACAGCTGAGCAGTAATGCCTTTGGATTGCAAATTTGAATGCAGGCACCTATATTGTGTTTCAGTTGCCTTGTAAGTTTCTGTGCTTTTCCCTCTATGTTACCCATAATGATGATTTCCTATTGTTATTATATAAAACAGTCTTTTCTTGTGACTTCTGTCATGTAAATTTGTTTAGTACATTAATAAGGGATGTTATTAACTGTTTTGCAGAGCTTTGACTTAGGGAGCCCTGGACGAAGTACTACATTCTTATCTATTGACATTGTATCTCTAGCTGCTATTTATAGTCTCAATTCATAAACAAAATTTACGTAACTGTTATTATAGCACATTTACCTGCTGCATATGGTGTAGGAATACATGCCAGTGACATTAATTAGTGATTATCTTTGTAGACAAGAGACTTTCTATTATCACTGATGAGTAGTCAAGGAGTTGAGCTATTGTTACAGATCCTGCCTGCTGCTGTCTGTATTTTTGAGCATTTCAGATGTCATGATTAATCCCCTCTTGCTTTCATTCCCAAGTATACATCTGAAAATGACTTACCAGTGTTTATGTGAGTATTTTAAGCTTTTCCTTTTGTTTGAAAGCTGCTGTTTCTATGCAGTCATATATATTACAGTTTATTTAGGCGAGTGTTAAGGTATAATTGGAGAGTTTAATAGTCTCATCCCATTATTCACAATGTTCTGATGTGTATGACCTCATTTCAGTTACTTGGCAATTGCTATACAGCAGAGTGATGTTGGCTTCTACTCGGAAGTGATCAGAAATACTAACTTTGATGAATGTGTATCTTACATAGTGCAAAAATGTATGGGAAAGAAAGCAATTCAGCTTAATTACCTTCGATTAGTTTTGTACTTAGAGACAGAAAACTGTTTTATTGGTGATTATTTTTATTTACAATTAATTAGATATACATATGGCATCCAGATGCCTTCAGTGTCAGAATCCTAAAAATCCCCAAACTTGTTAATACTTATGCTGGTGGTTAACAATTGTTAATTTAATATCATTTTAATGTTGCTATTCACAGTGATTGTTAATCAAGGACATAAGATTTGCCTGTTGGTGGTGCGTGAAAATAAAACCCATGACCACTGGAATTTTTAAAAGGATTAGCAAGGAGAAAAACTTTATTTACAGAAACTTTGTAGGTGAATCAGTTACATATTTAAGCACACACTTGTACAATATGAAAATTGCTTATATAATAAATCTTCTTTTAGAATGAATTCCAGTTATCCTTGTATGATTTGTTGCACATAGCAAAATTATCAAATAAATCCTTCTGCAACTCAATAATTGAGTATCATAACAATACTTTTACATAATATGCTGTGGACTAAGTTCATAGCCTGTAAGGAAGATGAAATGTATTTACTTCCTTCCAGCCAAACTGTTTCAATCCATCCCTGAATTCCAATTTATTCAGTAAATTTTATGATACTGGGACTTGTAAAAAAACTAATAACCTTTAAGTGAAATCCATTGGTCTACTCTTAAAGCATTACTGTTTTGGGGTTTTATTTTGGCAGAACTTTCAGTACTATGATAATTCTTCTCCATCTTTTCCTCTAGCCCCATAGGCCTGATCCCCTATAGGATCAATGTTTACAACTGTCACTGGAATTGTGTTTTCATCTGTTATAAAAAACTGGCTCATTTTACACGTTTTTGGTAACATAGAGATGTGTCTTTCTCCAGAAACAGCCAAGAATTCCCTTACACCTGAGTTCAGTCTGGGCTGCAAGCACTTATTCCAGTCATGGCAATTCCTATTTCTGGTTAAGATAATAATGCACCTGCTCCCAGTTCAAGGCTGCTTTTTTACAAATTACATTTGTCTGTGTTTTAATATCTATCTTGGGACTAATAATATCTAAGTAGGCTTCATTATCTTACACAACACTTTAGTGGAAGAATGGACCAGCTCTGAAGAAACTGTAGCTTAACACCCCTTCTGACTTGCAATACTAACTTCTCTCTTTGCTATAAACCTGCTGCCTTTGTTTTGATTCTTTTTTTCACTTCTAGATCCTCTTTCTCTGATGCAAGACGAGGTTAGTAAAGAATTTAGCAATAACAAGTTTTCTCCTGTAATTTTGTAGTTTTTTGCAATTGCTCAAGCAGCTTGATAAACCACTGTGAGTTTGGCTATTTTTTTTGTCACACATTCCCCCACCAAGTTGTGAACTTCTGGAAGAGAGAAAAGAATGGAGCAAGTAAATTCCTTGACCTTAGGAAGACAGAATGATAAAGATTAGGTCATCATCATATGTCTGTACTGTTTCTGAGGATGCTCTAAAGCAATCCTAAGGATGTTTCAGTATACATGAGTGCACTGCAGGTCTCACTTCCAGACTTCTAACATTAGCAAAATCCAAATCCAGGTTTGGCATATAAAGGCACATGTAAAATATGCCTCTCTAGCCTATGGAGATTTTAAGATACATATATTAAAAAATTCAGGACCTCTAATCCTCTGTCTTCAGGCCTTCCCCATGAATTCAGTAAAACATCCTTTATCATATTCTGTACAAAAAGAAATGTGAGCCCTCCCAATAAAAATGAAAGTAAAAGGAATGATAGAATGGTTTTGATCTGAAGGTTTCCTTTAAAAATCACTTACTTCAACTTCCCTACATGAAGCAGAGATACGATCAGATTGCTCAAAGCTGCATGCAACCTGGCCTTGAACACTTTCAGGATTCCAACAGTTTTTCTGGGCAACTTCTTCCTGTGTCTCACCCCCCTAGTTTAAAAAAATATTTCCTTATATCCAGTTAAATCCATCATCTTTCACTTTAAAACGGTTTTCCCTTGTCCTGTGACTACAGTCCCTGGTAAAAAGTGCGTTTCTTTTAAGCCCCCTTTATATACTGAAAGATCTCATAGCCTCTTCTACAGGTGGAGTAACCCCAGCTCTCTCAGCCTTGTTTCCCTGCTCAGGTATTCTAACACTCCGTTTTCATGACCTTCCTCTGAACCTACTCTGACAGGTTCACGTTGTCCTTGTGCTGGGATGCAGTACTCCAAGTGGGGCTTCACAAGAGCAGAGTGGAGGGAGAGAATCACCTCCCCTGTAAAAGCCCAAGGCTGCAGGCTTGTACAGACCCACAAAGCTTCTCTAGCCCTGGGTGTAGCTCATCAATGCCCAAATTGAAGGCACTTCCTCAGCCTGCCTCCTGAAGAACCATTCCTTTGTCTGTGCCTTCAAGAAAGGAGGAAACCAGTAGGATGCAGATCCTGTGTGGTGGGATAGTGCTTTTTATCATGCCAATGTCCCCCCCTTACACAACTGGCTCAGACATGAAAACTCCCCTCTGGAAAAGTACTGGGACATTCACATGGAGGCTTGAAGATATTCATTCCTTCTGATGGGGCATAATTCACTCAAATATGCTGACTTCAGAGGCAGCTGTCATGTCTTAGAAGGGGTCATAAACCACCAAGGATCCCTGAAGCACCCCCAGACTCATTTCTGAGGCCTCTCACCACAGGACTGCACATGATCTGCAGTGGTACATCAGACTGTGTAAAACTTCCTCTCCTTCCACTCCCCCAGGGCTGCCTGTACCCAGCTGCACAACTGCTGCCATCTTCAAGTTGCACTGAAAATAACAAGCACAGAGAACTTGAATTCTGGGAGATAATCAAGCAAAGAAGTTTTGCAATAATAAGAAGTATGTAGCTATAGTTGTGACTATTATTGCCACACTGCTATCCAAAGCAAGTACTGAAAATGCAGAAAAGCCCCATATAAAAGTCAACTGGCAACCTCCAAAAAACCCTCTCAGGCTTTGCAAGCACGGACAAGAGCATGCAAAGAAATGGAAACTTCTGCTCTAAATTAGGCATGCAGAGTTATGCACCAAGTCATGGCAGCAAACAGTGTGAGAGGCTCCAAAACTGGGCTATGCATTGAACTAATTATGCTTAGTTCAGTGAGGCAACAAAAAGGTGCTGTATGTAGATATAATATCTTAATGGTTCATGGTATTCAAAGACAGTTTAGCACACTTTGTATCTCTGGCCTGGAATATGATATATAGTCCCACAGCAAATAGATATTGAATTCATTTGCTGTGAATTTCTTGTTTATTTGGGCCAAAATCCCTAAGAAAGATCACTACTTCTGAATCATCTGCTCCAAGTTTGTCAAAGTCTCACTACAGGCTTTAAATACTTCCCGTTAACAGAAAAACTCGCTTTGCAAATCTAAACCTAGACAAAGTTGCATAGTGTTATCAGATTATATGCACAAAAAAAATAAGTCACCACAAAACAGGCTGTTTCAGATATCAGAATATTACTTATATTTAATTAAAACAAGTTTTGATTGAAATACATTTGTAGTCAACTTTTAGTTCATAAAGCTTTCAGTTAACTGATTGGGTTTTTTTGGTCCATTAAGGGTAAAGGTACTTTCCTTCCAAAATAAGACACTAGAGCCAAGAGTACCCAAAAAAACTCTTAAAAGCAGAAGTCTTTATAGTCAAGAGTTCTCAGATGTTTGGTCCAAAAAACCTTAACTTCTTAAATAATGCACTTCTAATGCTGCAAAAGCCAAACAAGGTAGTAATTTTGCTATTTTACTCAGTCTTTCGTTGAAGTTTGTTTTTTTCTGGTTGAAAGAAGTGTTTTTCAAGAGCGTTCACCAATTCATCTAGTTCCTTCTTCAGCTGTTCAACATCACTGGAAAACAAAAATCACACAAACACAGAAAACAGTGAAACAATGGAAAAGCCAAAATATATATTTTTAGTATGAGGAATTTTTAAATCTGTTGCACTGCTTTAGACAAACATTTTCTATTAATGATAGAAATGTATATATTTGATTTCTTATGGCAATGCACTGATGTTCACTTCCAACTGATGTGCATGAAGACTATGAAGAAACATAGGCCCACAATGTAATCTAAAGAAGAATGGCCAATTCGAGTTCAGAAGATCTTCTATTACTAAATGTAAGTGACTAGAAGTGTAATTTTTATACTCATAACAGTATTTTTAGATGATTTTTCTTCTGTAAAAAAGTGTTCACTTCATCATGTAAGTTAATAATTAATCTTTATGATTGTATGATTTCTAAGCTTTCCTGTTAAAGATACAATTACTAAACATAAATGGGTTTGAAATATAATATATTTCACACTTTATATTTGATTAAATAATTTTAAAGCAACTACATATGTAAAAAAGGGGTGAAAATATTTGCATTTATTTAAGCCAGAAAGTTTTTCCTTATATTATTTCCACTGCATGCAAAACTGAGCACGAAGAAATTTCAGTGACAAGAAGTTATCAAAAAATTTTGCAGAGTTGAAGCTTTATACAAATACAATTATTTAAAATGACTTTAGCAATATTATTTGATAGTGGAGAGCTCTTATTTCACTAAAACAATACAAAAAAGCTATACAGACCATTACATCCAATGTCCTGCTGTAAGTGACAGTACCTGTTTCCAGGGGGTGCACAAAGTTCAGAATAGTATTTGATCTTTGGTTCCGTCCCACTGGTTCTCATTGTGGCCACTCCTCCATTAGCAAAAGTGAATGTTATCATTTGGCTGCTTTTACTAGTAGGAAGTATCTAGAAATATTAAGGATATATATTTTTTAAAACTTGGAAAGAGACTATATTTAATCTCATTACTTGATGTTAGATAATATGACAAAAGCACCAGCTAAAATGATAGTTTAGTTCTGTTCTTTTCAACATTGTGGTCTTGAGACCACAAGGACAGCCGTGCCCTCAGCCCGGAATCTGGTAGAATTGCATCACTGCTAGATAGCTCATTTCAAATCTAGATAATTCTTTTACTGCTAATAGAAGTTGAGCTGTCATGGCATTTCCCAGGAGGAAAGAAAATGGAGATTGTGCAAAAATATAGAATCCAAAGCCACATCTTAATAAGACAGTTTAACTTGCACTCAGAAGAAAACAATGCAGATTGCTGTGGCAAGGCAGCAAGATCCACCCTTTACAAACTGTCATCTTGGAGAGAAAAACACACCACAAAACCTAACAAGAAACCCAACACCCCCTTGGCTTCACTTCCTCTCACCAAGGCAAAACAATCTTCAACAATCTAACTTATTTTATGACTCAGCATGTAAATATGTTTAGTGTTTCTCCACAGAACGTTTTAGGTATGTGTATCTACATCACATATGATTTACATATAATTTAGAAAGATACTTACAGCTTTTTGATCTGGCTGGCTGCTGTCATACCCAGTAGTTAGATCCCTTATTCCAGAAACTTTAAATCTACCACAAGATTTTGGGTATGTGTTTTTTCCATCAAAATTTCTCAGGTTGTCAAAAAGTTGTTGAATAACTTTAGGATCATGGCAGATGAAATATGAAGCTTTGGTAATATGGAAGCCATATCTGTGAAGACATAGTATTAGTAAATCCAAGAAGCAATGTTCTAAGAGTTGTACACCAGACAGATGTACAACCTTCCAAAAAGCAACACTTTGTACTCATGCTCACCCAATTGAAGCATCAGTTCATGCCCTTACAATTTTAAAAAGGTCTAAACAGCTTAATTATCCCATTTTACATACTTTAAAGAAACTTCTGTGCAGATGCCTTTAATTCTTATGACGAAAACTAAGCAAGTTTACAGCAAAACCAGAAAAAAAAAGGTACCGTTATTGCCTTGAAGAGCTCTAACCCCCATAGGAAGGGAAGAGATGACACCTAATAGCTTCAAGTGGATTCCAGCTGACCTTTTCTAAGTAAAACAAATTCTGGACTGCTTTTCCCAATCACACTTCATTAAAGTGTTTTTACTCTCCCATTAAAAGTGTTTTTAGTAAAGCAAACTGTTCTGAACGTTGTCTCTACCTCACCTGCCTGCTGCCAGGTAATGTGATGCATCAAAGACAAATGACCTGGTAACACTGACTTTTCAAAAGAGCATGCTGCTGAAAAACATTACAAGCCTGGACTGATTGTTCAAGTGAGCTCTTGCTACAGCTCAAGACTTAAATCCTTGATAAATATCCTTGATTGCAGAGAAAATCTGAGGGCCAGAATCTTCATTAGTTCTATAATGTTCATGCTAGAAATCTGAATGCCTTCTTAAATAGGGTCATGTTTATGTCCTAAATGGACATCTTGAAGGTTAATAGTACTTAAATTAATATTAAGAATTCAGTAAGGGAATTAATAAAACCTATCCTGTATCTGAAAGAAGTGAAAAGCCTACTAGAACCACGTCCTTTTCCTGATCTGAATTTATTTTGAGACAGATTCCCCTTCTACATTTCCAAAATACAAAATAGTTACTTCTGCTTCAACTGTAACTCACAAGGCAAATCTTACAAAAAAGTAAAACAGTAAGACGTAGAAAACTGCAACTCTTTATTAGCCAAAACAAAACAAAAAAAAAAAAAAAATCAAGCACATAAAAAACAACCCTCAAAACAAAACAAGAGCCATCCCTCCAGCTCATTATCAAACAGTTTAATAGGGCAGATTTGTATCCTTCCCTCTATCTGTAGCTTTGCCACAAAGGGTGACTGACTATGTGCAGTGACATCTCACAGACCGCTTTTATGCTAAAGCAGCTCTGAGTTCTCTTCAGTAGCTATGTACACAGCAACACTGGCACAGCTCAATTCCACTCAGCCAAATATTCTGAAGTGAACCTGAAGCAGGTGTTGACTGTAGTAGTATTTAAAAAAAATAATAAAAAACCTAGCCAGAGGTTGAATGTTCAATTCTTGAATATGCACTTCCAGCTAGTAGCATTTAAGGAAATTCTCACATCAGATGCTGTATTTGCTGCTCTAGGTATGAATTCCTCTTTCATGCTTTTATATCACAGCATTTATCTATGCAGTGTAAGCAAGTCTTTGCCACTTGATTCCTTCCTAAAGAGACAATGAAGCATGGCTAGTGCTGCACACTAATGAGAACTCAGGATTGGCAAAACAAGCAGCACAAAGGCTGGAGTTTTCCATGAGTTTCTTTGCAGGTTCCACGCTCCCTTGTCAGTGTCTATGAGACATGAAGAGCTGGACAGTATCAAGCAGCCTGTGCTGCTCCCTCCTTTAAAGCAAACAACCCAAAAACTCCACAAAAACTACTCCTTGCCCCAAGAAATCCAATATTCATCTTTGCTATTGATTTATTTGAGCCCATTAAAAAAAAAACAAAAACAAAAGCAAAAGTAGTGCCTCATATTAAAAGCACTCAGAGGGATACCCAGCTGTATGTAGCCAAGAGTAATGGCCAGTCACAGCAATTCTGTATAATCAGCTCAAATCTCATTAATCAGGAGCAGAAAGAGAAAAGGACAACCAAAACTCAGCAACAATAATCTATCAAAAAAAGACAGAATAATAAAATAAAAGCCTAACTTTAGAGCCAACTAGAATTAATTTAATCATAAGTAGCTCCGAAGGACAGAAGCAAACTGGCTTCTATGTATAGCATAAATAAGCCAGAGCTACTCAGACCCATTCTGCCATTAACATTTTAGTGTGCCTGGCTCATTTAAGCAGCAAGAAGCACTATCATCTCTACAGCTCAGCAATACAGCTAGCCAAAAACCTGCCCAATCTTCTGTCAAAGGACCCAAGTGCAGAACTTCCCAAAAGGAAAAAACCTTTCAGACAAGTGAAGAAAACCATCACAAAGATCTCATTAACTAATAGAGAATTAGTATGGTAGTTACTATTATATTTAAAATACCTTAAAACATCACAAAACAAAGTCATAAATATATTCATGTCCACAAGGCAGGAACACTTTCTGGAAGATTACTATTAGTACAGAATTGTCTTAACAGTAAAATCCACATTTCATTTCTTTATAAACTATAGGTTGCTATTTAGTCCCTATTAACCCCAGAATGTGAAACTGAGAAAATCTGAAAAACAAAAAATTAAAATTGAACTCACTCATCATAGACAGCTTTCAGTTGCTGAGACAAAGACAAATTCCTGGTTGCCAAAAAGCTGGCCATCTCTGCAGTTATAACAGCAGCACTGACACCATCTTTGTCCAGAACAGCAGGACAGCACATATACCCTAAACAGGGAACATTAGATAAAATTTGATACATTTTTAACAGGAAATAGGATGGATAGGGAAGCTTAGCCAACATCTTTGAAAGGAGAAATGCACATTACCATAGTACAGACATTTTAGAGTCAAACCGAAAGAAGAAAAAAAAAAAAATCTTCTAATCAGCGTTAATTTTAATAAGCAAGGTATTTAATGGAATTTGAGATTTGCATCTTATCAGTGCCACATGTTCCCAGGTCCTTATGGAGCTTTCTAGAAAGAGAAATGCACACTCCAAGAACAATGCAAGTATAGCATTGTCTCAAATGTGATTACCTTATATGGTAGTGTCAGGTAACACTGATAATTATCTGTGAAATTAGCCCCATTTTCTCTGGTTTTCAGGTACTGAGATACTTAAATAGCATTACAGCTTTTCAATTTCCTCCTCATGAATTCATAACTTTCATTCGTGGCTTTCAACCACGGTTTTCCAGTTTGCAAATGTAATTTGGGGTAGTTTTTACTTTATTTTATTGACATTTACACTAAGCTTAAGTCTGTCAGGTAAAAAAACTTCAAGTCTGAAAAATGCATTTGTTTATTTTTTTAAAAGTACTTTATGCAGAATTTGCAGTCCAAATCTGCATAGCCATGCTACTGTAGATTATATATATACTCCTAGCTCAGAAACTTTGTGCTAAGCAGAGATACAAAGTTTTAACCACTAGTATCAATTAGCCAAATAAATAATTATCTGTTACTCACTGGAAATACACCCCTTGTATTGAGGACACCCTTATGTTGCCATTTTTACTTTTTTTTTTTTATACATTTTACATTATTACTGAGACACTAACAGAGCACTGGCATTGCTTGCCCAGAGAAATTGTAGAATATCCTTCTCTGGAGATATTCAAGAACCACTTGGGCCCAATCCTGTGTAATGTGTCCTAGGATGTCCTGCTTGAGGAGGAAGGTCGGACCAAATGACCTCCAGCAGTCCCTTCCAACCTTACCCATTCTGTGATTCTCTGCAATTCCGCCACTTTTTGCAGTAGTTCTACTTTCACTATTTTGCAAGATATGAAAGCATAACATTCTGTCTCTTACCTATAGCCTCTTCAAATGCAAAAAGAACAGCCTTCCCCTGGTCCATGAGCTGTTTGGCACGGTTCCCCATCCACTTGAAACCCGTCAGTGTTTCCTACAGCAGCGAGGAGAAATCAAAGACATGAAAAAGAAAAGCAATGTTATACAAACATATGACACTTTGTAGGAAAGCTAATAAAAGAACATGGAATGTAACATGCTGCTTACCTCAAAGTGAAAACCTTCCTTTAGTGCAATTGCTCTCAGGATTTTGGAAGAAACAGTACTGGATAACATGTAGACATCTTTAATGGCATGAGTATCCCTACTGTTATTTTTCCAGCAAGTGAAGATCCACCAGCCTAAAAGAGCTCCTAGTTCATTTCCAGAAAATACCTTCCATTCACCGCTAGAGGCAAAAAAGTATTAGAAAATACATGAAATCAAAGGATAATACAGGGAAAAAAAACATTGGTTCTATAAATTAATATTAACAAATAAACAACTGCCTTAGAATTCCAAGTAACAGTAACAAGGTATCATGTGTGCATAATGCATAAACAAAAAAAATTCCTGAAAAAAACATTCTGAAACTGTTACCTTTCTTCTCCATCCTACACATAAGCTTTTGCAGTTTTTCAAAGATGAAACAGTGATGTTTTCAATATATTTTAAGTAAAAAAAAAATGTTCAGCATACAATTATAAACTCAGTGATTAAGACAGGCACAGACACAAAAATGCAGTCCTCAAGTAATCAGTATTTTTAGTTGAGCTAGTGACAAATATTTCTAACTTAATCACAAATACATCAATTAGTCATTGGGAAGACTGGAAAAAATATTAAATGGGTAAAAAAGATTAACATTGATGTGTTGCTAGAACAGGAAAAAAATTAAGAAAAATAGAAAGACAAATGTCAAAACTGTCAAAAAAATTCCGTCACAAAAGGGGTCAGAGACATTTCCAAACTGACAAAACCAAGACCTACAGAAACAGTACCTGTTGTGAAAGAGAAGCAGACTCAGTCTCCTGCTTTTATTGATGCCAACAGGCACAAAGCAATGCACAGCGGCAACTTAGTGTAAGAGTGCTGAGAGAGTGTGCTCTAGCAGGAGGTTCTGTCAAAGAAGAAGTACAGATACTGTAGAAGCCTATATTAATATTTGATTAGTGAAAGAAAAGCTACGGCAGAAGTCTGAGAGGACACAGGACTGGAAGTTAGGAGACAACTAAGACTGGCTAAACAATGAGCATAGAGGTAGCAGAATGAGAGCACCACGCTCTCACTGGTAATGGGTACAATAAACTAACACCCCTCTTCAAGTTTCTGGTAGCACAAAGTTTTCAGACAAAAAGCATGAGCGATTTTTCATTCTTGTTTCAACCCATCTTAACTAGCATAATCTGAAGCGTTTTATACCTTTTCCTTAAAGTTGAGTTGCCAACTGAGGCCAGCACATCGAATCATTGAATATTGAATCATTGAAATATAAACCTTCCAATTAACACTGTCCAAGATGCAAGTGCCCACAAAAGACCATTCTTCTTTCAAAGGCAGAGAAACCTTCTTAGTTCATGCTGGGAGCCTAATGAGTTTAAAAGCACTCCAAAACCCCAAAGAAAATATTGCCACTTTTAGAGCTACTACTTTAGCTTTTTTGGTTATCTGTTGAGCATAACGGGTATTTGCACACTCTCCTGTTACTGGACTTTTGAAATTTGTCTAACTGATACAGATTCAACTATTTAATTCACCCACAACCACTGAGGACATCTAGCAGATGTCCACATCATCCCTTGGCTACCAAAAGTCTGTTGCCATAATTTTACATCCCTCTTCTGGTTCTCATGCACAGGGAATCCATACATACTGGCCCAGCAGCAGTTTTTTTTCCTGCTCCTCTCTAAGCTGAAAACATTGAAGCTTATTTTTACTAAGGATTTACAGTTTATAACTGCTCAGATTAGTTTCTGCTTTATCAAGGTAGATAAAGGAGAACCACTACTATCTGTAGATATGATACCAAGTGCTAGAACTTCAGCTTTCTTTTATTCATTAGATAAAACCTCAATATGGAAATGTAAACAGTTGTAGAAGTACAGGATATCAGAGGGCATAAAATAAGGGGACAGCCATACTGAGTCAGAATTATAGGTTACATTTCACAGACATGAACAATTTATTGTAAGCCTTTAACTGAGTGAGTTTATGTTTTGTGATCCCCTTCTTTGACTGGGCATGCAAAGATAAATAATGTACGTATAGGTGATTCTTGAAGGGGACAGTATGAATGACTATACTGAGAAGTACTAAACCGTGAAAAACCTTAAGGTGAAATGCAAATACATGACATTATGTAAAGAAGTGGGAAACTGAGCAAGAGAAGCACAAATCATCTAATGATCAGTAAAATGTTTGGTTTAACAAGATTTGAGAAAGAAGACATTCATACTAAAGAGTATTATCTGGCACTATACAGATTCTCCTGAATCCAAGATATTGTTTAATAAACCTAGAATGAAAAAACGTTTACGGGTGTTATGCAAAAAAAATCAAAATGGAAACCTACCTTTGAAAAGGTATAACACAATAACAATTCCCATGCTTCTGTGCATGCATAAACTACAGCAAGTGTCAACTATTTATTCAGGCTTTTGTACACTGTCTAATAGTGATCATTATTTCACATCCTGCTCCTACTGTGGTCTGCTTCACACAGTCTTCTCACATTTCTGTGTGTTTTCAATCAAAAAAATTACTACTGTGACTATTCTTCCTCTGCAACACAAGTAGCAAGAATTCTCCAAATAAGCCTAACCTTGGAGTAAAAAATGACAACAATTTACATTACTTATTACCATACCTCTCTTGTTTCTCTGCCACTGCCAGTCGATCAGCATCAGGATCATTTGCTAAAATGATTCTTGCCCCATCTTTTTCAGCCAAAGCAAAAGACAATGTCTGAAAAAGTGGCAAGCAGGACCATATGAGCGTTAATATTCCCAAATAATATTTGCACTTTCCTTATAGGTTTTAAATTTCCAAAATAAATTTCCCAATTTATTTAATCTCAAACACCCAAAATCATTATGTGTTTCTCAAAAAACCCAAAAACTTCTAGCTTAGCAGCAGAAGAACATAGTCAGGATGTACATCATTCCACTTCTGTAGTCCAACTTAAAAGCTGTGTAGATTTAATGGTATCCTTCAACAACAAAGCGTAATAGAAATAGTAGTAGAAACTCTAACCACCTGTCAGGACTTCTCCTGCCCCCTTCTGGTGTTGTATCAGAACAAAAGAGTAGAAGCCTTCTAAAACCAATTGAGAAGGTTTGCATTATTATTTTATTTTTTAAAATTAACTATCACTTTGTCCCATGTGCAGATCCTGCCCATTCTGTTAGAGCTCAGAACAAAGTAGTTGAAAGTCAAGGCTAATTGCTACCTGACTGGTTCAAAGAGGGTTATGTCAATGAAAGGATAACAGCTAACTCTTCACTAAATGGAAGACTATGAAACAGATTAAAAATAGACCTTCCACCAATATCCACAGCTGTAACTTTTGGCAAAAAGGAAAACACTGAAAGACATCACAGCTATTTAAAAAAACACCAAACCTATTTACCAGAACACCTTTGCCTTCTTCAGGATTTGGATACTTCACTGTGGGAAAGTCTGGATCAGGATCTTTCTGCTCCGGAACAGCAAAAGGAGGGCTAAGGTCAAATGCCTTGAATGCCAGCTGCACAAATTTATGTCCCACGCCATGCACAGAAGTATGAACAAATTTCAGGTTTGTTTCCTTGTTTATATTCCTGAAATAAAACAGGTTAACAGTAAACTTGGACATGGAAGACTGTTCTGCACAAAACTATGTTTGGAAACAGATACAACTCAGTATTCTATATCACCGTTAAAATTATGAATTAAAGGAGGTCAGATTTTAAAAGCAATGGCTTGAATTTCAGCTTAGCCTAATTTTCAGTGATATGAGCCACTCTTGGCATCCAATATCCTGGTATGTGCAAATCACTGGAGCAAGAAAGACAGTACACTCTACACATCCCAAAGGTGAGTGAAAAGCAAATACAGCTGACTAAAGAGACTCTTGATCCTCAACTCTAGCATTTAAACCACCTCCAAAGACTGTGAACACAGTGAGTCAACAGCAGCCTGCCCAATTTGAGCACACTCATTTTTAGGAAGTAAAAAGCATTGGGCATACCTAAAATCATGCAAACTCCTAAGGAGACATTTAATTCCAATTCTGAAAAAGCAGCGTAATAGCCCCAGCTTCCCAGTAACACCTGACTGGTTTTAGCAAGAGTAAAAACATGGTTACTGGTGGTTAAAATTTCTACACAAAATAAGCAGATCTAAAAGGTTGATACTCATCTACTACATAAATCAATTCTAACCGTTAATCACCAAGAGAAAACATCCACTTCATTTTACTAAAGATTTTACTGAGCAAGTGATAGGAGTAGGCTGTTGTAAGGCACCCAAGGCTACCAGGAGCACAAGCAAGGCTGGAATGACAGAGCAAGACCTTGATCTAGAACTGGCTTAACAGTCTGGTCCAACATCTCTCTCAGAGACTTGTTTTAAGGCTGGTGGGCTGTCCATGCCAGCTCACCTCCGGCAGCCCTAGGCTTGAGATAACACTTGGCTGATGCATGGCCATGAATATACAGGGAGATATCATCAGAAATTTGCTCACTTTGCTGGGTTAGACTTCTACCAGGACAGCTTTATGAACTGGCTTACTACACCACCACACAGGTGCCAGTGCTACCACAAAAGATGACAAAAAACACAGGCAGAACTGGGTCATGGCAGGATTGTGGCCACCCTCACTTCCATCAATTTAAACTGCCCTGCTAACATGCTAGATGGAATAGCCTGTATTCTTAAAGGAATTAACACCAGTCACCTGTAAAAGCACTGTTTTTGTATGTCTTTGAAATACTCCTTATTGACCATGGCATATGGATCATGAAGTAGTGGGCTGCTGTCAATCAGTTTGTCATCCCACGCCTGAGGCCATGGCTCTTGGTTTTCCTCAATGGCCTGAGAAATTCCTTTGTCATGAGGGGAAATGATCTGAGCACCGTTTTCCCAGTAAACCTAAATAAAAAATAGGTGAGTATTTGATCATTAATCTTGTAAGATAGATTTGTTATGTTTTTTGTTGGTTAAGGTGCAGTACAATCACTAGAGTATTACAGTAAATTAGGCTTAGGTTTACCCAAAGTATTCTGTTCATATTCTCAGTGTTTCTTCTCACATCTCATTTTTATTATATTAAAAAAAAAAAAGTAGTTTAATTTTATCAAAAGATACCAAGACCCATAATGAAACACAAAACAAGACCCAGTCATTTACTGAGAAAACTTCCATTTTTGTATTTTGGAAACAGTCTGTATATGACTGCTCAGCTATGGAATGACTGGTGCATAGGCAATTCAGCAGCGTTTTTTCCAGTGGATAGCAGATTACAATAGCATCCTGCTTTCTAGGGCAAATATTTTAATTATATTATTAGTCCAACACGATACTAACTTTAAATACATAGAAGAGACAAGGGAGATAGAGAGACTAGTAATTAATTTAGTCTATACCATGATAGAGCTATACACAATTGCATTAGTTTCTCTACATGGAAAAAAAAAAGAGCCAGAAAATAGATCACATTGGAATACCTTATAACCATTGTCTTGTTTGGGATTATGGGAAGCAGTAACCATAATTCCAGCACAAAGCTTCAGATGAGTTACTGTGTATGGCTGTAACAAAAGAAAGGTACTTGAAGTAGAATTTGCAACATATTATACATTATTTATTCTCATGCATATAGAAAACTTCCATAGTGCTGAATAAAAAGAAAGTCAAGATGTGATTCCTACACACTGACTCCCTTAAGGAGAAGCTAAATAGTACTTGCTCCACTAGACTCCACGTGGCACAACTTTAGCCCTTGTTTTTGCTTGTGTATTTTTCCATTTCTATGTTATTAATGTTGTTCCAGATGCTTTGTGAATCTCTAGGGTAGTGTATTTCTAGAAGGAAGGCAGATGCATGTGTTGCCTACTGTTGAATGACTTGAGGTACCTGAGGCCTTAAAGGGTGCCAAATTTGTTGGGGTAATGACAGAAGTCAGCATGGGGCAGAGAACTGCAGCTCAAGCAGTCTCATCCACACTGTCTTTTGAGAGCAGCCTGGGGAGCAACTACTCCATCAGGGGTCAGAAGAGAATTGTTTTGGAGAGAGCTCTTATAAATTAGCTCAAAACAGATGGAGTGAATTAAAAATAAAGCATTGTTCATGAACACTGCTCCAATCTGTGTTTACTCCTGGCTCTTTATTTAACAGTGAAATGCAATCAACTGCAGTTCTTGCAACATCATTTTAAGCTGCACTGTGAAGAATTTAACTCTAAATCCACAAAAAATTGTTTAAGACTGCTATGTAGAAACTCTGTGCTCTGTTTGCAATGCTCACTAGAGCAACAGGTATAGGGAGAAATGATTGTTTTTAGTACAAAGGCCAAGTGCAGGGCTTTTCTGTATTGCTCTGGAGACACCTGGTGTTCTGATGGGGGCATCGTGGACACAATCCAATAACCCTTCTGGCAAAATATCACTGTATTCCAACAACTTGCAATTCTGGATTCAATACCTTGAAGCCTTGCCCCTCCTCTCCTCATAAAAAAAAAGTAAAAATCCAGCCAAATGTGAGTGTATGTTCCAGACTTCAGACTCCACAGCAATCTGCTGACATTCCACATTCTCCCTTCTCTTGCTATGGATGTTGTAAATTACACATAGCTAAATAAGTACAAGACTCTCTGCAGGAAGAGCTTAAAAAGTAAGAACTGGTTTGTGTAGTTATCCTTAATTTAAGTAAAGCAAGGTGTCTGACAGAATTTGTGTATATTTAAAGCAGATAAAGTACATAGAAAGATAGAAGAGAAAAACCTACCACAAAGGGAGTTGGTATTATATCAGAGAATAGATAAACTGGAACTCCCTGACTGATGAAGGTATTGGCAGCAAGTCTTGCAAACCTAAACAGAAAGAAAAGATACCTAGTGAATATATTCATTTTCTTACCAGTTAGTTTCCTAAAATTCACAGCTTTCCCTTCTACCTTAATGCAATTATAAAATCCCAACAACAAACACCACCACTTATCAATATAGCTCACTTATTATACAGACCCAATTTAAATGTGCTCCCTCATTATTTCCAATAAAAGCACAACACTAAGAACTGCTTTGGCATTACCAATATGTAAGAATACTGTAAATCCCACACATTAATTCACTTTACAGAAAGAAAACACAGTTGAAGTAGATATAAATCCATCATGGATCACACAAGGTATCTACAAAATACTAAATACAAAACCTAAGAAGTACCTTTTGCTACTACCTCCACTGGAAAGATGAGCACGAGCATCAAACCCAATCACAACTCCTCTCTTTTTCAGGTCACTGAAATTCTTCTCAAGGTATCTGCAAAATCCCTAAAGACAACAACAAATCCAGCCAATCTTGATGTTTAATTTATCATCATAATAAGATAATTGCTAAGATGCTGATGTCTTAGGAAGCTGAGCACACATAACATCTCATTGAACTGCTGTGGGATTCGGCTTGTCCAGGACCAATAAACAACAAGAAATTCAGAAACTTTCAAATCAATACTGCAAACCTGGACAGCACTTAAATACTTTAAAAATTATAAGATTTAACTCCAAAAAGGAACAGATAACACAATTAGCCTGATTTGAGAAATGATTCAGCTGTCTTAGGTCTCACATGAGGAAGAGAACAGGTGGCCAGCATTTCAGGTTTTTAACCAAATCTCACCCTTAATGACGACATCTCTTTGGCACGTGATACATCACCACTCCAGACTGCAGTTATTCAGGGTTGTGGGGTTTTTCCCAAGTAGATCTACTTTAGGATCCATGTATGTATACAGACCTTCAGTGCTTTTATGTAAATGATGTCCAGCACACACCAAGCTTAGCCCAACGTTCGTAGTCTTTGGGGTTGTTTTGTAGTTGTTACAACAGCACTAACTGTTACACTTGAGTTTAACAGCAGCTGTATACAAATTAAATTGTAAATCAAATACACAAAGTAACTTCTTTTAATGGTTTAATAGCTTCTCTCTACTTGTTTCCAGAGATTAGCACTCAGCTAATAATTTCAATTTAAATTACTTCTGAAAACTGGAAGAATAGCAGACAACTTGTACTTCCATAGACTACTCATTTGCTTGCCATAAATTAGGCTCTTCCATTCATATACACAACCAGTTAAGTGAGATAAAGTGCTAAACACAATACCTGGGTTGTCTGGATAATAGTCAAGTCATTCATGTGGGAAATCCCTGCTCCCATGGCAGCTCTGAGCCCTGCTGTGCCAAACTCCATCCGTGAGCCAAAGTATTTCTGCAGTTCTCCGGCATTTCCTTCCGCAAGCAATTGTTTCACGATTGCGTAAGTTTTTGGATTCTGTTGAAACAAGATTCAGATATTCTAAATGAGGTTTTGTTTGTTTTAACAGAACTGACTTTCTGTCCCAATCTCTGGGTTTCAGTAACAAAACATGGCACAGAACTTCAAGAACACCAGAACGCCTATTGTCTTCTTGATTTTAAATCAGTACAACCTCAAGTATTTTATATTTATCTCCTTAAGAGAAGATGCTACCTGAACAGCAATGTGTGTGTGTGTATATATATATACACATCTCTCACAATTTGGGATGTTAGAAGATTTCCAAGATGTCTATTTTAATGTTTTCTATTTTTAAAAACAAAACAAACAAAAAGCAGCACTTTGACAGTTCAGAGAATTTTTCCTTATCACAAGACAAAAACTACACTAAACATTCAAGAAAGTAAGTTAAGCTAATTATTAAGAAACATTTGTTCTTTCTATAGCACTATATGTAGAGTTTAAAACAAATTAAATCATAACATTGTCCCAAGACTGGCTTGCACCACAGGTAGCAGCAAAACTAAGCAAACTGGGCAGAAGAGAATTCCCAATGTATTTCCAAGTAATACTTGTAAAAAAAAAGCACAACCCCAGGATGAAAGCCTAGAAACTACAGCCAAATTCTTAAATAAAATAACTCAAGAGTGGCAACAAAAAGGCCATGTCAGACCACTTGAGAACAGTGAGGAGTTTCTAACTTTCACTGCTTTTCTTGGTATATTGCTTCCACAGATTCTCTGTTGTTAATTACTCTTTTTGTTTCCAGACTTAGGGAATTAGCAAAATCCTGTATGCCTCAACTTCTCAATGCAATAACATGAGACTTGTGAAGTTCAGTATTAGATTTCTGGAGAACTGATGAGCCAAGAGGACAGATGGCAGGTGGCAGACTCCTGACAACAGGATTATCTGGAGAGGCAGCAGGTTACTCACTGCATGAGTACTCCACCTTACTCTGGAGTACAAAGATTATAATTTCCAAAGGGACACAAACTTTGATTTCTAGGCAATTAAATGAACTCATAAAAGTCATAGACTTTAATATTTCCTGGATGACCTAGGTATGATTACAGCAAGGGAAAGCATATCACTCGAGGCAAAAAGGAAAAAAAAATTAAAAGTAAAAACATGTATCTTCTGCAGCTTCAGAAAATGCTGCAGAGCACACAGAGTAGTAGGCATGTAAGTTTGCATACAAAGGTATAAACATTCTGTACATCAAACCGAGACCAGAGTCGGGATGTCCTAACCACTGACCTGTGCACCCAGTGCCACAGGACAAACAACATAGTTTAAATACATACTGAAAAAGCTAAAGAGCCTTTGGTGCTAATGAACAAACTGCATCATGGAGAATAATCTAAAGAATTATAAAAAAAAAAAGAAATCCAGCTTCCTGAGTGCAATAAACAATTAGGTACCCCAGAATTACTGATTTCCAGGGCAAAAATTACCAGTTTACCAGTCCATGAATGTTGTAACTGACACTCCCTCGTAGTCAGCTTGACACAATTATCTATTATTATTGAGTAATTACATTCTGTAAGAATAAATTATAAGTCTATGTTACGGAATATATAGGGCAGCACAACCGAGTTTAGGCCGTTTACACGTTGACGTCAAGTTTTTGCTTTAACATCAGGCCTATGTCTCAAAGGCAAAGCCTGAATGACACCATTTGCATCCACTTTTGTACACTGTCCAGTCACCTTTTAATTCCCCTGGGTGAGCTTTGTGCACACAAGTCATGTCAATACTGAAATGAGCATGTTTTTAGGCAGATACTACACACATTTCTACAGATGTTTGACAGACTAGAAGCTGTAATGCCAATGCAGAAGGACATTGGGAGCATCCTGCAGCTCTCACAGCCAAGGAGTTTTTTGTTTGTTATTGTCAGAGGAATTTCCCAAGTTTTGTATCTACTGTGAAACTAGAGGGATCCTCCAGCTTTTTAAGTCTCGTTAAATGTACATATCCAGGTGGCCACCCAAGTTCTAAGAATTTCAGTCCATATAATTTTCTAAAGAAAACTTGGTCGCATTAATTTAGTTAATGCCTGCCTCCACTCCACATCAAATAATGGCAAAAGCCAGGTCAAGTCTCTTTAATATGGTAGAAGGATTTTTCCAGAAGTAATGTTATAATTGTTTATGGCTATATTCTCCTAAGAATCTGCCTTTTTTTTTTTTTTTTGGTGCGTGTGTGTGAAGAATGTTACGATGCCATTGCACACAGCTAAGTAAAAAACTAATCTTGATTTTGACTCTTTCTTTTGCTTAAACAAACTCTTCACAGTATCTCTACCAAAGAAGGACCAAATTGTACCAGAAGGATGAAGTGATGGCTTTTTCCTTTCTTATTGATTCTCTCAGGTTACACTTTTTCTGCTCTCAAATTAAACCTGATGTGAGTATGTGAGTACCATTTTCTGTGAATACAGTGGCAGGTGATTTAATACCAAGTTAATATCCACTAGTGCAATTAGCTTGAACATCACCTGGTAACACCCGACTTATTTACTTTAATCTACACTACAGGAAGACTCAAAGAGTTATCATCAGTAGAGAAGTCCCCACAAGGTTTTAGAGGAGAGGAAGAACTTCTGACTAAACAGATTTTGTTTTTACTAAAACCAGAAGCTACCTTCCGTTCATAATTCTATGATTGATAACAGAAAGAATGAAAAAAAAGCTATTACTATAATGAACACAGTGATGAAAACAGTCTGGTAACAAGCACAGTAATTATCGTTGTAGGTAGAAACTTCCAGTTAGGTCAGCAGGGCCACTATCAGCCATAAAGGCTTGCTCTTGCAGACAATTATTTTCTAAGAAAAATGGGGCTTATCATCATTAAATATTAACCTATCTCCGCATGTCAAAAAGGAACTTTTTTTATATCAGAGTAAATGGACAAGGGTTATACCTGATTCTTCTGTTGCTCAATAGAAACATGCAACAGCTCCCTGAAAAATTAAAATACCTCATCATTTTTGAGCAATCAGCAATGGGTATTGCACACTAGTCAATTATTACTGAGTCAAAGACGCAAGTGTTAACAGAGGGCTAAACTTTCAAAAGTAAAGATGCTATAAAGGATACTGCATTAGATTTCCCAAGGCTTTAATAAAATAATCAGAATAACCAGTTGAAAAGCAAATTATTACACAGGAATATAACTAGTGCTGGTCAGGGAAGTTAGGTAAATAAGAGGCTCTAAACCCAAACTATTATTCTCAAAATCAATTAAACCGGGGAAAAAAGGCACAAAAGCTTATTGTCATTTGACATGATACATTAGCACTTTGGAAAAGATGACTGGTTTGGCTCAGCTTTATCATTAATAAAACCAGAACTAGGTAACTGGTCAGTTAAACAATTGACTGATCTTTAATGAAGAATCACAACAAGCTCGAGGTAATTCTAATGATGTCCTTTAGAACTTGGAAAGAATACCAAAAAAACTATTATTATAGGTTTCCACTGATATTTTTGAAATAAGCAGATGCCTTACCAAACAGGTATGTGTGCTGCACAAAACTCAGAGAGCATTGTTGAGTGCTCAGCCCAGTGGAGTCATGTTAGTGACTGAAGGGGGGCAATGGCCAGTGTGTTCCAATACAGCCAAATGAACAAATTATATGAAGAGGGACATAAAAAATTCAAACCAAATGTTCCAAGAGAGGCCTGCATCTCAGTGGGACCTGCAGCAGCAAGCAACTACATGACCACTTCCAGAACACCACTATGACAAGATGTATCTTTAGGTACGTGGAAAACAGAAACACATAGAAGATTTTACTTCAGCGCATAGTGCTGTCAAAACCAAAATCAAAGATAAGTCTCAACAGGAAGGGAAACAACACCTGAAAAAAACGAGACTGGCAGCCTCTGCATTTCCAAGTACCTTTAAAGTGAGTCCACACGTCTCTTGGGATCAATATTTTAGTAAACAAAAATTTGAAGGTACCAGGAAGTTAACACTGAGAGACAGGCAACACAGCAATGTATGCTGGTCTTTAATAATTAAAGTCTATCAACTGCCCTGCGACTGAAGCGGTTTAGAACAATGCAGGCCTTTATGAAAAAGACGTTCAGTAGAGCTCAAAGCCACACTGAGACCAGCCGGGGCGCTTCTACACGAAAGCGGTGCTGCTGCGGCAGGTGCCGGAGCCGCAGCACCGGGCGGGGGGCCCGCAGCCTCACCTGCGCCTCTGGATGGAGGGGTAGAGAGAGAGCATCCCTTTGTCAGAGAGCTCTGAGAGCAGAGCCGAAGGAGCAAACGGGTGCTTTCACCGCACCCCAAACCGGCACAACGCAAGAGCCGCGCCTCCTGACCCTTCTCCAGCCTGCGCCCCCACCGCCCCCCAGCCAGCCAGCCCTGCCTGGCCGGAGCCGCCGCCGCTCACCTTATCCCAGAGCAGCCACTGCTCGGCCGCGCGGTGGAGCGCGGTATCCCCCGCGGAGTCCTGCGCTGCCATCCCGGTGCCGCCCGGCCGCCGCCGCTCCGCTCCTTCCCTCTTCCGGAGCGCGCCAGCTCCGCTCCGCTCCGCCCGCCGGGCCGGCCCGGGCCGCCCCACCTCCGCCCCGCCCGCCTGCCCGGGCCGGGGTCAGGGCCGGGGCCGGGGCCGAGGCCATGGCCGGATGGCGCGGCCCCGCCTCCGTCCTGCTCGCCGCGGCCGGGTGGAGGCCCTCGCTTAGAGCGGGAGTTTGTTTAATCATATTTTCGCGGGGCGCTGAATGTTGTCAGGTGTTCACAGCCCCGGTGGGGCTGCAGGAGCCCCGAGGGCAGCCCTGGACAGCCCCTGGCCCCGGCCCCGCGCTGCGCCGAGCGGAGCAGGAGCGTTCCCAAATTCCAGCGGGAAGACTGCGGGGGACACGGCCGCCTCCTCCGCAGCATGGCTGACGGAAGAAAGTAGCGCTGTTGTTGGAAATGTCGCTTTGCACGGGCGTTGGACTAAGGCCATCTGAGATTCCTTTTTATCGTCAAGATAAATGAGGAATGAACTCGGGACCACTCTAATTTAGAAAAAAGATTACAACTAGACGATCTTTAAAGTCCTTTCTGACCCAACACATGCTATGATGCTATGATAAATTTTCATAGAAGTAATAACTTGTACAGATATTTGAAAACGTTTCAAAGTTCATTAGTACATTACCAGAATGCATGTGAACAAGAGAAATGCTACACATCACTTGCAAGAGTGTTAATGTACATCCTTCTGATATTCACTACTGATGAGTAAAATAATTGTTATGATACTCTTACAGAAAAATTGTTAGGATGAAACATCAGAGGAACCAAAAAATAACACAATCAGAAAAAAAAAAAGTTGTTTTGCCGCTTTTCTAATAATTTCTCTAGCGTTTTTATAATGGTAATTTAACCCAGCTCCTCTGGCCTCTCCACCTCTCTGGATGAACACAAATCTGACCTCAGCTGCAAAATTTAAAAAGTAACTGAATTTCACTCAGGAAAATGGACTGTGTTCCTTCTGCTGGAATTAAAGATCAGGTTAATATGACTTTGAACAATTATTATAGCCTGTAGCATAGTGTCTTTGATAGAAGCCTGAGCTTCTACCAAGCTGCTGCTCTGTCTAAACAATTCCTGTAACTAAGCTTGTGTTTTGACTGGAATCCCTTGAAGATGCCATGAGAAGCCCCTCCAGCCAGGTTGATTTCTTACAAATATTTTGGCAAACATATAGTCCAGAGGACACTGAAGCCTCTTTTTTGCCTAATAAGATTCTGTCATGAGCTTCCCAAAGTACTAAGGGAAACAGCAGTCTGAGTGCTCTGGGGCTTCAGGACAAGGTGTTCTGGAGTTTTCCCTACATTTGATCAGCCTCTGTCTGAAGCTGGGCTAGACCAGGTGATGCACATCTGCAGGGAGAGCTGTAAGGAGTGACTGGGATTTCCCTGTTTAACTCTACAAGCCAAGGTAGGGGAAGATCCCTGAGAGTGGTACAGATGCAGCGTTCTGAGGCTGCTGAGAAATGTGAGGTCACTGTTACATACAGGAGCAGCAGAGTACCTTGGCAGGGGTGCCAAATCCTGAATCCTCTTGTAAGGGATATCCTATCCAGGCGCTTTCCAACAGTGCTTCAATGGGAGCAAGGAGCATCCCTTTTCCCCCAAGCTTAGAGGATGGGGCAAATGAGGAAGGGGCTGGCCTTGTGGAAATGTCACTGAACTTCTATATGCTGTTCAACACTGACTTTGTAAAGCACCATGACAAGGACTTCTGCCACTGACTCAACTGAAGGAGATGACAGATTAATGGAACATATCCTCTTTCTCTTGAATGCCAGAGGTTGGCTATAAATCAAGCAGGTTTTCTTCAGGATGGACCAAAATGGTTATCAGGATCCATTACAGTATAGGCTCAGCTGTGTCACAGAAGAGCTCTTTCAAAGCTCTTTCAAAGTTCTTGTCTAATACTTTCCGGGACTGCTCTGAACAGAGTGGCCAGAACCATGCAACTTGCAAAGTGCTACAGTCCTGACAACGTAATGATCTAATGACACCCGAAGAGGTGGAAAATGAAAGAATAGCCAACTGCTGCCTGCAGTTGCTGCTGTGATGAACACATTTCTTCATGAAAACAATACAGCGTAAATTATTTCAGAATACCACAAAACAATAAGATCCTTCCTAGTGATTAGTTTAAAAAGTGAATTTCCGTGAATTTCCAAGAAAATGCAAAACCCAACAGTATTTCCTGAGAAGTATTAGATACTGAATTGGAGAAAAACTGGTTGACTATATGTTAAAATCAGATAAAATTGAGACATAAAGGATGAAGGGTTTTTCCCCTTTTCAATTTTTTTTTCTCCAGCTGTTACCAAACCCAGCTGAAACTGACAAAATAAAACTTAAAAAAATCCATTCAATAAACCAAGTTTGCTGACTTTATACTCTTTTTGGGAACTTAAAATACTGTGCCTAATTGTAATTGAATCTTCTTCAAAACAGGTGGAATCATTACTAAATTCAAATTAATGCTAGAATTTCAGAGTAGGGTACTTTGTGGGGTACCTAAAGCAGCTCTCTTGACCTACACTTTCGGAAGTAAAACGTTTCAGATGAATACTGAATGTTACAACTTGAGCTCAGTGTGACTGCAGCTGCACGGGCTTTTCACACCAAGTATGAACCAAATGGCATTTGTCTATTCATTGTGTTAGGCTTTAGCCATAACACCACAGCACTAAATTGCCTTATTTAACTTGCAGGTAGCAAGAGCAATCAATGTGTTAATGGTGCTCATCAGTATCTTCAGTCAAGTTTTGAATTTTATGGTATCTGTAACTATGTGTTGTACAGAGGGATTTTATCAAAGTATATAAATACCTGAAAGCAGGATGCAAAGAGGATGCAGCCAGGCTCTTTTCAGTAGTGCTCACTGACAGGACAAGAGGCACAAACTGAAACAGAGGTTCCAGGTGAACATTAGGAAATACTTTTTCACTGTGACAGTGACTGAGCACTGACAGGTTGCTTAAGGAGTTTTGGAGTCTTCATCCTTGGAAATATGTAAAAGCCATTTGAATGTGGTTTTGGGCAGGGAAGTTTGACCAAATGACCTCTAGAGGTCTTCTCCAGCCTCAACTACTCTGTGAATCTGAGATGTTAATATATTCTGTAATACATGATATGTTGTATGTTCTGGCAAGGAAGCTAAATTTTTCATTGCTGACTTCTGCAGTATGGTGATACAGGTGTAGAGAAAATTTGTGAAATGCTAACACAAAGTGAATGTCACAACCAGTGATATTTTCTTGTTGTATGTACAGATAGTATGTTTAAACTCTTCTACCCAGTTCCCCTATTTTCAGTATACTTTTAGTGCATGATCATTCTCCATTTGCAGCCAGCTGGGACATAACAATTGCTGTTTGTGTTACATACAGAAATAAAAGGACTAAGGATTATAGAATATTACTGATAACAAGTTAAAGTTAGCTTTAGATTCTCAGAGCTTTGAGTACATGTCTTAGCTCCACTACTTTAAGCAGTCTGAAAATATAAAAGTATTTTATTAGTTTTCACTTTCATCACTAGCTTGAAATACTAGTAGGGGACAGGAGATAAAAAAAGCTTTGATTCTACAGCTCAGATTGACTGGGAAACTGTGGTGCACATTGCACATTTCAAAAAGCACATATAGCCCTCGGAAGAGGATGTTGTCTTAAACAAAGCACTGTTCTTGTAATCTGATGAGAGGGGAGGGGGAAGCAGGAGAAGAAAAGGAAGGATGTAGTGGATATTGTATTCTTGGCTTGAATTTTAGTATTTGTTCTCCATTTCTGTAGCCTACCAGCTAGCCCAAGGATGTGTCAGACTATTTTACATTTCCTCTGGAAATTTTTTCTTCACTGTTTGTTGTAAGCTTATTGTTCACAATTGAAAATCTTTTATAATTTCCACTGTTTGGCATAGTCTCCTGATCTCTGGTAGTCAGGCAGAACAGAACTACTAAAACATGCTTTTTATGTTTTGTTCTAGACTGCATTCAGTTTCTAGGTTCAAGGATAAATTAACTTATGTTTGTTCAACAGACAGGACAAAGTCAGAGCTAATGCCAGTTATTTTCAAGTATATTTTGGACTGCTGCCCTTCTCTTACATGTAAAGACCAAAATTACAAGCCGAAGTGAAAAATAAAGTTAGTCTGACTGATGAATACATGATCTTGAACTCACCCCTTGTGTAAATGACTCAAATTATGCTGTGATAAAAAAAGAAACATTTGATGTTATGGTTTCACAGAATTCAAGAGTAATATACACAGTTTATTTTGACTCAATTCCTTTATGAAAGAAGTGAGTAGGGTGAATTATTTTTATATATGTCCTTCAGTTTGGTTGTGATTTAACTTTCTTCCCTCCCTAGGTAATTTCTGGATACCTAGGCAGAATTACCTTGATCTGAATAACACTGTGCTGTCTGTTACAGAAATGGGGTTGAGAGGGATTCTGACAGTTCTCACCCTAAGTTAAGGAAAGCTTTCCTTAACCAGGATTAGTTATCCAGAATAGAAGTAAAAAAATCTAAACTGGTCGCAGCATAAATATACTGGATAGATATTTGCCTTAACAACAATAAGTTATGAGGATTTTCATAACTTGTTATGAAAACATAACAAGTTTCCCAAAAATGTTAAGCTTCTAAATCCAAGTTTAGACTTCTAAGTAAGCTGTTTCTCAAAAGTGCTGAACCTGCAGCAGTTCCCATTGAATGCTCCGGCCTGTAAATGCACGGCTGAGAGGCACGATGGCAATATCAAAGGGGAAAGGCGGTTGCTTTAAAAAAACTGGCACAGTATGCTTTTGTAATATACAGCTATACTCCACTGTTTACACCTCTAAAGTTGAAATATTTATTTTACAGACACCAAAACTGAGCTCACGTACAAAAGATTTATCTGATGTCCTACTGATGAAGGAAATAGTATCTAAAATTTGGAAGTTTACTAGCGGCACATTTCCGTTAGAAAGCTGCTTTAAGAGCGTAGCACTAAATGCCTTACCTTGTTTTTCCTGAATAAATAAAAAAATCTGCAATTAAGGAACTGACCTAAAAGATGTAGCATCTTTTTAATGTAGATTATTTACTCTTGGTAGAGGAGATAAGCATATCTTACTGAAATGATACAAGAACTAAATGAAAGGCTATACTGAGAAATTTGTACAGTAGGTCTTAAAATGGCCTCAAACAACTTGGACATTGCACTACAGTACGCTTTTTAAACAGCTTCATTTTTAATCTCTACAAAGTTTTAATTAAAATGAAGCAGAATAATTAACCCCCCCCCAACCCCAAGTCCTTCCAAAGCGGAGTTCAGGCTTCATGCAATGATTTAGTGGGCACAAGCTGCCCTCTTGCGGTCAGAGCAGGAATACCTACCGAGGTCATCGGCTGCTCTGAGCTGAGCTGGAGCTGCGTCCGCGGGTCCCGCCTTAAAAAACGCTCCCCACTTTTCTGCCAGACAGTAATTGTTTGATAATGTAGTGTTAGTCTTCCTGTAATTTGGGGCAGGAGCTTCCTCTCCTTGTCTTTAGATTTAGACAATTGAGAACAAATGTCAGTGTATAAAAAAAATATCTGCACTCTTTCTTATACTGCTTCAATATTCCTGTTTGCAGTGTTCCAGTACCAAGAAATGAAAAGAAATACTGAGAACATAATAGGAGTGCCATTCATCGAGAAAACGAACATCTTTCCCATGTATAATTTTGCAGAAAACTCTAAGTTGCATTCAACTGTATTTTACTTTTTGAAGTCTTATTGTTAATATATAGAAAACTTAAGTAAATTATCATAGTTAGTAAATACGTTAGTAAAGACCGTGAAACTTCACTACGAGCCTAAGGGGTTTTTCTTCTTTATACATTCCCTGACCAAACTGTTGAAAGGAATTAGTATTGCTACCTATGAGAACAATTTGCTTCTGTAGCCATTGCTGTATTAATACATTTTTTCTGGTGTCATGTGCTTTCTTGGTAAATGCAAGTATTACTCTAAGCATTTGGCTTGATGCCTTCACTGCTTTGGAAATTGTTTTGAGATTGACTTTCTAATTAGCATAATTATGCTCATTTTTATTCTTGGTTTACTTGCCAAATACTCCAAGTTACTTCCTGCTTGTTCATGCTTTGTAGGTTGTAGGTTAGTCATAGGATGCTTGCTTTTCATGGCAAGATGGCAATGACACATGATTAAAAGAAGTAGTAGTGTAATGCCTTGCCATTCTACCCCATTTTCTAGAATCAAAATGCGCTGAAAAGGTTTGAACGTGTTTGATTTCAAGTAGTTTCTTTCTTACAATAATAACAGCTTCAGAATACCATGAGGAGTAACCATCTCTTTGCAAACAAGCAATTAATAATATTTGCCCCCTACATCATAATTACCTGATACCAGACTTTGTCCAGGGATGTATGAGCACCATATAATTAGAACTATATTAGGAATTGATAGTTCATAGTGTAGTGCTTTGGATCATATGGTAACCAAACCTTAAAAAAAGAGAAGAGTTAAAAAAAAAAAAAACTACAAGAGCTTTACTCTTGAGGAAGGAAAACACTATACAAAAAGGTTCTTGCAGATGGAGATGGATATCACACATAGTTGATATTTATTTATAAATCAAATTTAAAGCTTTCATTAATCCCAGATGACCCAAGCTGTCTCTACTTAAGAAGGCATTTTTTGCCACTTTGGTAGTCAGCTAAGAGGCCAGGATGGCTTGGTGGCACTATACCCTCTCCACTCAGTACCATGGAAGAGCCCAAATCTGGTGACTTGTAGACAGACTACAAGTGCCATTCAAACACTCTTTGGTGAATGACCTCTAGGTACTGTGCACCAATGACAAGAGAGAAAACAAAGTTTCTGTAAATGCCAGCTAATGAAAGGACTATACTGAGTGATAAAGCTGTAACATGGATTCTGAATCCTGGTATTTCAGTACTCTAGCATTACTCTTTTAGTATATACTAATATACTGTAATTGTAATTGTATTGTAATACAATATCATTGTAGAGGAAACTGTACAATTTCCTCTGTAGATATAAATATTTACTGGAACAAAGTCTTCCTGAGAAAAACACCGTTAAAGAATTCTCAAACAATTCAGTGTCAATAAGACAAGATAATTCTTTTCTATAAAGAGTTGCTTTAAAGCAATAATCTATTTTATAAATTAAAAGATTAATAATTATGAAGTTAACTGGAAGAATAAATCCCATATATAGCTAACACGTATTGACTCATTGCCACTGTGGCAAGCATGCTGTGCAGGCACACACCATCGTTTACAGCTTTCTGTAAGATCTTTCTGTACATCTTTTTCATGCTACTGACACAGGAATGTGTGAGCTCAGCCACGTGCCAGATAAAATGTCAGCAAGAAGACTTATCGAATGCACTAACTTATTAGCTGAAAAGATTAAACAGAGCATTCAGCTCAAGCTTTATAACCAAAGCACATAAATACACATACAGACACAATCACTCAGTTTCCCATGCTACAAATTTTGACTTAATTTTGAATTAATTGAAGTTTTCAAAGCATATAGCCAAATGTGTGAGACATAAATTTTGGGGGCACATATGCTCTTATTTACCTCCCTCCCCCTCATATCACATGAGGAACTTTTACTACTGTTAGTAGCATTTTATACAGCAAATAATAACAAATTTATACAGCACTACAAGTGTTATTCATAGCAATTAAACAGCAGAAAGATTGTGTGTTTTGCTGTCTTTTAAAATTAGGTTTGCAATCTTTTAAACAAGAAGCCTAAGGAATAGAAATTCAGCAAGTGTTGTTGAATATGTAAACATCACTTCTAGTCACGTGTGCAAGGGTGCAGATTGTTGGAGGCTGTTCAGATAGTCAGTTGTCTTATCCCATAGTCTGTTTAGTCTGGATGAACACCTATGGGCCTCATCTGTCAACCACCTCATAGACAGAAATGTATTTAAGGGCAAACCTTGCTTATTCATACAGAAGGAAAGTTCCCCCCTCCTCAAAATTAAGTAACATAATTAGACATTGGATAGCAGCAGCTGTTCTAACTACAGCATGACCAATGCATCACTTTTCTTCCCAACTACTTCTTCCCACCCTAGAGAGCTGCATTTTCTGATTTATTGTGCTGCATGTTATCTCTTAAAGTCAATATACTTAAAAATAGCACTTCGAAAGGGATCCTGATTCTGAGGTAAAGCTTTCCCTCATATTGCTTATTGCAGGAGCCTAAATATTAGTAGATCTGATGTACATGCCTCTTTATTATGTCTGAGAACACTTATTGCTTAGACTTTCCTCTGTGCTACTCTCTCAGAAGCAGAAGTTTACAACTAAACATTCTTAAGGGCAGAGTTTTAGCAAAAACACATTGTAATTACTAGTATTATCACTTCCCCACTTCTTTCAATTTTTTATGTTATATTGTGTTATTTAATTTTAAACAGCAAATTGCACTCTGCCTCTCCCCTTTCCCAAGAAAGACATTTTGGTACAGTGGCAGTATGAAGATGCTACCTTGTTGTTGACAATAAAGATAATACACCATCAGGCTATACACAGGACTGAAGAGGTAAAATATAATCACACTATGCACTGGTCAGTACAATGGTGTCGCGATTTTTCTTGAGGTGCTGTAGTACAGGACAAACAGTAAGCATAAAGGAGTGTAAGTTCGTAAATTTGTAGCACAGCTAATATTTTGTACTAATGTGGATAGATAGACTATAAAGATTCATCACAATGTACAAGTTTCATCCAATACTACAGGTTCAGAGTTTTGACTTCCAGGACTTCTGAGCAATTTTAAATTTCAGTATAATATTGCAAGTTATCATATTTCTCATTTTCTATGCTTTTATGTACTGAAGAAAAGTATCATGTAATATTTTTTGATCATGTATTTCTGGGAAAAAAGTGGAAATTTTTCTTGATTGGTTAAGATTTACATTGGAAATAAACTCCAGTCTTACATTAGCTGAGAGCCATCACACTTCTGAAGATACCTGAAATATCGTCATTTTGTTGCCTATTAATGACAGCAAAAGTGCAATCAGAGCTCTAGACAAGCTAATTTAAAGCGGCAGCTCTTGGTTTAGAAGCTTATTTGGATGTTAAGGTGATACAAACACAGAAGATAGCAAAGTACATGTATATCAAATCCTGTGAGAAATGCAATGAAAATTTACTAAGTTTTCAGTGTAATGGATAAAAGAGAGGCCCCCAAGCAATAAGGCCTTCTTTCTTTTGTGATTCAGAAGTGATCTGAAATTAAATCTTGCATGATGTTGCCTATGCTTCCAGGAAACTAAAGCTTACTAGCTAAATTCTAGTGAAATAACTTATTTATTTGACAGAAGCTCCCCAGGGAAGCAATAAGCCAAGCTTTGCATTTCTCATTTACTGCAACACTTAGCTATTTAGGATCCTCCCATGTTGTTGTGATGGCTTAGAGGCTCTCAGTAGATCAGCCAGCACTGAAGAACCCAATATAATGTCAACATCACTGTTAAACACATGGAGAATGGTTAACTGTCAAAGAAAAGAGAATATATTGACCGTAAAACAAACTAGCAAACAGAGAAACCTTTCCGCCATCATTTGAAATATTTCCAGTTATAGAGATTTGACCAGACAGACTGATATAAACCTACAAAAGTCAGAAAATGGTAAAAGATTGGGAGAAAGTAATGACTGAATGACACAAAATCCCAGATGTCAGTAGGGCAGTTCTCTTCAGAATGATTTACTATACATGAATTTTCTGTAAATCATCCACTGGAAATATTACAGCCCCCTGAAGACAGAAACAACCAGCAATATAAGCTCGACTTGTCTGTAAACAGGAGAGGGATAACTCAGCAATGCACGAAGCAGCAGAAGTAATCCCTCTTCCCACCATATCCACTATCCTAAATTAACCTGAAAATACTACTATCTCTTACTTGAAAAGACTTGTAAGCAGCTATCCGTGTGACACGCAAGGATCACATGCCAGTGTTTCCTCAGATGATTAAACCACAAGCTCTTGGTGTGACTATATTGGAGCTGGTAACCTTTGCAGCTGTTAAAACAGATCTATGTTCCTATTTTAAGGTACAGAGCTCCTTGCCCTGCAATGCTCAGCTGAACTGATCTAGATATCAAGCCTTATTTATGCGCTGCCTAACTCCAGAAGCAGCTGTGGACTTTGTGACTAGAAAGTAGATCAGTTAGATGTCCTCTAAAAGAGTCAAAGCTTTGGCTGACCCTTTCAAAAGTCTCAAAGCTAAACCAGTTAAGGATTTAATGCAGAGACAAGCATGCAATCAGCATGTCCCCTCCTTCGCTGAAGCAGAATATTGTGCTTTAGAAACCCCCGATTTCACTCAATCATTCACAAATTTTGTTCTCATCTATTCTCATGGGTCCCCTCAAAGACACTGTAATGTTGTTTTCACACCAGCTTTAGCAATGATGACACTGACAGTGTGACAGTTAATCAGCTCTTGCTCCCCTTCCTATTGTTCTCATCACATCTCTGTTTTTTTCCAGCCCTATCCTGGGTCCCACATGATCAGTAAAATTTATTGGTATAATTTGTCTTCTAAGAGCAAACTGTTATTCAGACTACTGCTTGTTCTTCTGCTAGACTTCTGCTGCTTTTCAATTATAAATTGCATAAAAGGCAGAGTAAAAAGCTGCACTGTGTTTAATCACAAATATGAAACTTTGAATGTCAAACCACTAATCTCCTCATCTGATACAGCAGTTACTCTGAGCTGTCCACGGGGCTGCTCCTTTGACGTTTCTTCCGCCCACTGCCCACCTCACCTGGGCTACCGGCTAGCTCCGGGAAGCTGCGTCAGTGAGAGGCCCCTCCTCGGCACCTCTCTGGGAGCCGCAGAAGGGGTGTAGCAACAGCTACGCCTGGGCAAATCGTCTGGGAGGGATAAAGAGTCGCAGGAGAGACCTTTCACGGTTCTGGGGGAAGGGGTTTATTGAAGGAAAAGGTAACAAGTCCGAACCTCGTGGGGAGGAACCGCAAAAGGCACTTTGAAGGGGTCTACACAGGCTTAAGTACGGGGGAGGAGCGAGGGGAAGGCACAGAACTCTGGCCAATAATGGTTAATGGGGGCAGGTACAGAAGGTGGGGAAAGGGGTACATTGAACCAATAAGGTAAACCGAGGGTGGGGATACATACAATATAACCAATCATGGATACAAGAGGGAATGCTTGACATAGAAACTTCTGGAAGAAAGGGAGGGGCTACAAAGGATTGACATCCAGTGGGGCAGGGTTTAGGGTGAGGGACAGGGTAGGTTCCAGATAAAGGGGAGGGGTTTAGGATGACTGACTAGGACCAGGGTGGGAAAGGGAAAAACCATTGTGTACTTAACTTAGGGGAAAGAAACTGGGATGAACCATCAACACAGAAGAAAAATTAACATTAAACAACACAACATCTCCCCCTTTCTTTTTAAAGAGAAGTATCAGTTTCAAAGTCCTCGCCAGAGGTGAGCCCATCCTTCTCTTCCTTAACTGCTTCCATGTCTTCACCAGTTGGGGGATCTTCAAGATCCCAATCCAGGATAGGCCCCACCTCCACGCGGTTAACTTGGGGTGATGGGGAGATGCTGCGGACAACTAAGGCCTTAGTAACGGGGATAGCAATACAAATAAAAATAATAACAAGGACAATAGAAATAACAGTTTTGACAACTGAAGTCAGCCAACCCGAAAGTCCCCAGCCTTTAAAGATGTTTCTGAGCCAGTCTTCGGATTCCTCCTTGATGTTCGTGACAAGGCCTTGTATTTGTTGTATCTTGGAGTGGACACTGCTGCTCCGAGATGACAGGTTGAGACAGCAGAGGCCTTCGAAGTCCTCGCAGCCGTGGCCATGTGCAAGCAACAGGAAATCTATTGCTGCCCGATTTTGTAGGGTCGCCTGCCTGGTAATTTCCTCATCTGCTAGGAGGTCGCTTAAGGCCGCTGAAGTAAGATTTGCCTGTTTCGCTACCCAGCACTCTAGGCGGCCCAATTCACCTAGGGCTTTAGCCGCTGCCACCCATGGTAAAAAGATGGAGACAGCAACTCTTTTGGACTTAGACCAATGAAAAATATCTGCATTGCAATTTTCATCCAAATTATGAGCTTCTCTCTTTTGGATCGCCGATTTTGTTTTTTTTGATTTCCAATTCGAAATTTGGGTACGGTTAGGCGAAAACAGGGTCAGCCGTCCAAGGGTGCACGGCCCTCCTATCAGGCGAGAGGGGATGCCTGCCCATGCCCGGTCGCCACAGATCAAGAAGACCCCCTTACCGAGCTGACGAGGTTGGTCTACAGGGGCCCCCTCAATCTGGGCGGTGGCATTGCACCACGCGGCAGATCTGTAGTCAAGGTTGGGTTGGATAACGTTTAGGTATGATTCGGGGTTGGACCATCTATAATGATTTTGAACACAAAAAGGGGATGGGGCTGAACCAAGTAACTCTAATTCCTGAGGTTCCTCGGGTGCTTTGGGAAGGTCTTTAGACCACTCCTGCCACGCCCAGAGGGGGTTGGTCATAGGATAGGAGGGGTGCCACCGCCGGGGGTTAAAATCATCCCGCATGTTGATGATTGTCTTGGGATATTCATCAGGCTGAAATGGGATCCCCACCAGGCAGGTCGAAAGTGGATTCCCTGTTGCCGCAGTTGACAGGCAGAGATGGTCCTGCTGCATGGCCTGGGCCAGGGTGACCCACACATTCTTCCTCGGCTGCGGGACTATCCACTCCACCGAAGACTGGCAGAGGCACGCCCAGATAACAAGGGCGTACCACATCCTGGGGCTCCAGGTGGCTGACTAAAACAGAATAACAGAAGGGAATGGGTTACTCAAACAGGTCCTGAACTTCAGGGGGGGGAAACAACTTGGAGAAGGGACTGTCCTGCTCGCTGGGGGACCCTTGGTGTTCCAGGGAGGGGCGCCGGCGACGACGAAGTGCTGCATATTTAACATCTCCAGAGGTTGGCCCTGGCAGATGACCCTGACTGGCAGTATAGGGCCGGACCCACCTTTGAGGGACCCACCTCAAACCAAAAGGTGTGGATACGCAAGCATACCCACGACCCCAGGTGACTAACTCATGTGGGCCCTCTGTTTTACCAGTCTCCGGGTTCTTCACCATCACGGGAGGGTGTTTTCTCAACCGTAATTGTGAAGAGTTCGCGAAGTGCCTCACAATGGGAGGATTCAACACTTCGAAGGAGCAGTTAAGAAAGTTGATGGTAAAAAGGGCTTTATGCAATTTAGTGTGAGGTGTATCGAATTGGGTATCGCCCTGTTGCTGCTCCAGGACCCGTTTGAGCGTTTGGTGAGCACGCTCAACCATGCCCTGACCTGTGGGGGAATATGGGATGCCAGTCTTATGTTTGATTCCCCACCTCTGCAGGAACTCCCTGAAGGCCGTGGAAGCATATGCTGGGCCATTGTCCGATTTCAATTCCCTTGGGATCCCCAGCACAGAGAAGGCCTGTATAAGGTGTTTCTGTACATCCTTGGCCTTCTCCCCTGTGTGGGCAGAAGCGAAGACTGCCCCAGAAAAGGTGTCCACACTAACATGTACGTATTTCAACCTGCCAAACTGCGGAACGTGGGTGACATCAATCTGCCATAACTCACAGCTCTCCAGGCCTCTAGGATTGACGCCAGAGCTCAGGGTTGGCACCCCAAGCTTCTGGCACTGGGGGCACGTGGCCACAATGTCGTTGGCCTGATCACGGCTTAGTTGAAATTGCCGTATCAATCCAGGCGCATTCTGATGGAATTTCTGATGGCTCAGCTTTGCCTGTTGGTAAATATCAGGAATCCTGGCCATATCAGCTGGTGCGGCCAGGGTGTCCGCTCTCCGGTTGCCCTCAGCGATAAAGCCTGGCAGGTCTGTGTGCGACCTTACGTGCATCACAAAGTACGGATGCTCTCGGTGGGAGACAGCATAAATGAGCTTCGAGAGCAGACTGTGGAGGTTCGGATTGGAGACTTCTTTCAAAACAGCGTTCTCTGCCCTTGACACCACACCCGCCACATAGGCCGAATCTGTAACCAAATTAAGTGGCTCTGAGAACCTCTCGAAAGCTCTAACGACTGCATCTAACTCAGCAATTTGAGGGGAACCCTCAACAACCTTAACATCTGCCTCCCACTGCTGAGTCTGGGGGTTCTTCCAAGTCATGACTGACTTGTGCGAAGCCCCAGATGCATCTGTAAAAACAGTTAGACCTTTGAGCGGCACCCGGCTCAATTTTTCTTTTGGGACCAGATTGAAATTTGAATTAAATAATTTATGACTTTGGTGGTGGACACATGTTTGTCCTGTGTAGCTATCAAGGGCAAAGAGAAGAGTCTCATTCTCCCGAAGCAAATGTTCCAAAACCTCCTTAGTCAGCTTGCCTGATGATAAGGCAAGTGGTACTCGGATGAACGCAAAATCGCAACCCGCCAGCTCTCGCAAACGGGCCCTGGCCTTCCTGATCAGCTGCGCCATCAGCTCCTGTGGTCTGGTGATACTTTTGGACCTCTGATGACTGAGGAACACCCACTCTATAATCAAGAGGGGGTCCCTCTGGTCCTGGTCCCACTGGTAAATGAGGCCATGGAGGTGCGGCAGCCGTCCCAGGATAATAAACTCAAATTGCAGGTTTGGCAGGTAGCGATGGGCTTGTCTCGTCCCCATCGCCTTCTCTACCTTTTCCAGAGCTGCCCTCGCCTCTGGGGTCAGCACCCTAGGAGATAGTAACTCATCTCCCCCCTTCAATAAATTGAAAAAGGGAGCTAGGTCCTCGGTGGTCAATCCTAGCCAGGGTCTGACCCAATTCAAAGACCCACACAGCTGGTGGAAATCCGCAAGGGTTTTTGGCTTGGTGTTAATTGCCAATTTTTGTGGGACAATAGTCCTGCTAGTAATTTGGAGCCCAAGATATTTCCACGGGGGCATCCTTTGAACTTTCTCCTTCTGGAGCTCAAACCCTGCAGAGATCAAAACCTCGATGACAAGGTCAAGGACATGCTGCAGTATGTCGTCTGTGGGGGCACAAATTAGCACGTCATCCATATAGTGCAGGATGATGGCCTCCCCTGCCTTGGCACGGACAGGAGACAGCAATGAGGCTACGTACCACTGACAAATACTGGGGCTGTTCTTCATGCCCTGAGGCAGCACCCGCCAATGGAAGCGCCTCATTGGGGCTTCCCGGTTTATGGAAGGAACCGAAAAGGCAAACCGTGGTGCATCCTCGGGGTCGAGGGGAATTTGGAAAAAACAATCCTTGATATCCAGGACTGCCAGATTCCAATTTTGTGGCAGCATTGAGGGTGAGGGCATACCTGGTTGCAGAGACCCCATGTCTTCTATCTTTTTATTTATTTCACGAAGGTCGTGAAGGAGCCTCCACTTTTCCTTCCCCGGCTTTTTGATGACGAAGACCGGAGAATTCCATGGGCTCCAGGTTGGCTCGATGTTACCTTTGGCCAACTGCTCCTCCACGAGTTCGTTGAGCGCCTGCAATTTCTGTTTGTTAAGCGGCCACTGATCTATCCATACTGGTTCATCAGATAGCCAATTGAGTTTCTGGACAGGGCGCTCCACAGTGGCCGCTAGCAAAAATCCTGTTGGGTTTTCGGGATCTCAATACGGACACCCCATTGCGACATGGCATCTCTGCCCCACAGGGGAGCTTTATATTCCATAACAAAAGGGCGGACATTAGCCACCTGCCCTTCAGGTCCCTCAATTTTAATTACACTTTTTGACTGCCGAGCCAATTGGGCCCCCCCGACTCCTTGTATTCTGCCAGCCACGGGTTGCAACTCCCAATGTGACGGCCAATTCTCAGTTGGTATAATTGTCACATCTGCTCCTGTATCAAAGAGTCCGTTGAGGTAGAAGTAGTCTTCACCCCGACGGAGTCCGCATCCAATGATTGGTTTATCCTCACCAATGACTTCCGCCCAATAGACGCAGGGATTAACTGGCTTTGCCACGATGGTGTTGGGCACTGGAATCGCCTGCGCTACTAGTTGTTCCTTTGGCAGGAAGTATGGCGGCTGGATGCACCGTGCCAGGAGAGAGAAACCGTCCGGACACAACAGCTGCGTCTGCGGCACGATTTCAATCTCCGGAGGGGTACACTTTGTATCCCCAAGCACGACATACGTGCAGTCGAGTCCGGCAAACAAACCCGGTGACGTGGGCTTCACTGACACCAATCGCCAGTCCTGTGTTTCAAAATAAGTGTTATCTGTCAGGGCCAAGCTCAGGGGAGGACGAGGAGTCCACCCTGGTGCTATTCGTCGTGTTTGGTAAATGTTGGATCCGGTGGGAATGTCACATCCTGTATTAGTTTCGCCCCCCCCAAGGTCCCCCTTACAGCCCGCCTCATTTTTGTTTTCACGCGAGGCGGGGTCGCGTTCCCCAGTTAGTTTTTTTTTGCTTGTGTGTTTCCCCCCGCCTCCCCCTGCCCCTGCCTGTTATCAGTTTTATCTCTAAGAGGGCACACACGCGCGATGTGACCAAGCTGGTTGCAAAGGAAGCAGCGCACAGGGAACGTCTTTGCAGCTGCAGTCATCGCTGCGATCTTCACTCCTCCTCTGGTGGGAATAGGTGGCGCTGTCACAACTGCACGCTTTACACAGGCCTCCACTATAAGCTGGACAGACGGCTCAGGGTAGAGAGGTAGAGATGTTATAACCCGTTTACACGCATCATTAGCATTTAACTTTATCATTTCGATTATTAGTTCTTCTACGGTGTCCTGGTTTTTCACTTGCTTTTCAATTTCTATCTTTAGCCTCTCCACAAACTCAATGATAGGTTCTGCTGGCCCCTGTTTGATGGAGGCATAGTGGACACGGGGCTCGGTGGTTGGCATCACCATGAATGCCTTCTCGGCAGCAGCTTGAATTTTTAAAATCACAGGCTTTGGGATTTTTTCTGCCTGTGCTTCAGCCTGGGACCACTGCCCTTCGCCACACAAGTGATCCATCGAGATGGGCTTTTTGTCTGCGTCAATGGCGCACTCGGGGATCTGTAAGAGCTCAGGCAGGAGTTCCCCTAGCATCCTTTTCCATGTGTCCTCCCACAATCTGTATTCAATTGATAGGAGGAGACATTTAAACAATCCTTTTAAGTCGCTAGGGACCAAGATATTGGAGGAGAAAGTAGCTTCCAATAAACCTTTAAAATATTCACTCTTTCTCCCAAACTCCTTCTGTGCCTTACAGAGCTCCTTTTTATGGGAGTATTCAAATGGCCGCCAATTAGGAATACCCCTCTGCCGAGAATAAAAAACTGGAGCGGCAATGAGTGTGGTCTCGGGTTCCGGGTTCCGATCCCCTGGCCTGTCACTTCCGGTTTCTGGAGCGTGGGAACCGGAAGGGGGAGCGTGGGAATCGGAAGTCGGAAGCGGAGGGGCAAGACTGCCTGCCGAGGAGGAGCCAGAACACTGGCAACATTCATGGTGATGGGCAGGACCTGTTGAGCTCGGGGGCCGCCTCTCTGGGGGTGGAGTAAAGGGAGGAGTTTTAGTAGGAGGAGGAGGAGCCTGGGGAGGAGGAACACCCCTCCCGTGGGGGGAGACAGGGGCAGGACTTGGGGAAGGAGGCGGGAACAAAAAGGGGTTGGGACACGGGGTAGGGGGCGAAGCCACAGTCGGAGGAGGGCACAGATCAGTGAGGAAGGGATTATGGGAAGGAGCCAGAGCACAAGAGACTGGCCACGCCACGTGGCCGGCGCCATCTTGTGTGCCGGAGTCCGGGACACCATTACGTGGCTCCGGGGGGGGTGTCTGGAACCTGACTGACTTCGGGGTATTAGGGGTAGAGCCTGGGGTAGGAGCGGGGGAGGGCTTCGGGGTACATTTACAGACTTTACAACTCTTTAAAACAGGTTTCGGGGTAGAACTCGGGGTGCAACGGGGGGAGATGGAACTGCGGGAAGAGGGAGTAGGAGAAGGCTCCCTGACGGCTGGCGCCTTGCCGCCCGGGCTAGGGTATCGGGAGGACCGAGAGAAGCCAGGCGAGCAGCGGCTGGTCTCCCTGGCCGGGCTCGCCTGCGATCGCTGCCGAGCTGCCTGTCTCGGATCCCCCGATGCAGGGGAAGAGGGATTGGAACGAGAGTTAGGAGAGGGGGGAACAACTGGGGGAACCCGGGATGGCTTGCTTCCCTTCCCCACCCTCGCCTGGCAGGGCGGGGCCGCGCGCCCCCCCCCGCCTGCTCTTTTACCGCGGTACGAATTTGAATGTATAAACTGAAAAATCGATCCACAGAGGTGTCACCCTGATTGCTCAATGCCATGAGCCTTTGTCCTACAAGTTCCCAAAACCGGACCGACCCCATTTCCTGAGGTGACACCCCGGGGAATTGAGAAGCAAGCCATTTTATAAACTTCTTTAACAAACCCCGAGAGAACTTTTTTTTCCCGCCCTCCAGGGTACCCACAACTTGGAAAAACATCTCCCGCTGCTGTGTGGACAGCTTCGTGCCCATTATGGTGTGCCTCGCACCCACACAGCAGAACTCACTCTCCTACTGCAGCGAATGAAAACTTAAAAAACTGAGAAAACGGGTCCCAGGGCCAGTGAGTCCCCCACCCTCAGGGACTAAAGGAAGGGGTGTTTTCACGAGCCCCCACACCTAGGGCTGCCCACCCCCTCCCCGCCTATGGTAAGTCCCCCCTGTACTCCGATAGGGTATACTTACCTGCTCCGTCGACCTCTGGAACAGGAGCTGCAGCAGAAGGTCCCTCCCTCGAAAGTGGTCCTCCGGGCACCGAGGTTTGCCACCTTCTCCCCGGGAGCGCTGCCGACCTGGCCTGCTCCGACCGGGGCAGTTGATGCCCAACACCTCTGATCCTCAGATCTTAGAGGCTCTTCGTGGGGTCACTGGCAAAGTGGCCCCGCGTTTGGGCGCCAACCTGACGTTTCTTCCGCCCACTGCCCACCTCACCTGGGCTACCGGCTAGCTCCGGGAAGCTGCGTCAGTGAGAGGCCCCTCCTCGGCACCTCTCTGGGAGCCGCAGAAGGGGTGTAGCAACAGCTACGCCTGGGCAAATCGTCTGGGAGGGATAAAGAGTCGCAGGAGAGACCTTTCACGGTTCTGGGGGAAGGGGTTTATTGAAGGAAAAGGTAACAAGTCCGAACCTCGTGGGGAGGAACCGCAAAAGGCACTTTGAAGGGGTCTACACAGGCTTAAGTACGGGGGAGGAGCGAGGGGAAGGCACAGAACTCTGGCCAATAATGGTTAATGGGGGCAGGTACAGAAGGTGGGGAAAGGGGTACATTGAACCAATAAGGTAAACCGAGGGTGGGGATACATACAATATAACCAATCATGGATACAAGAGGGAATGCTTGACATAGAAACTTCTGGAAGAAAGGGAGGGGCTACAAAGGATTGACATCCAGTGGGGCAGGGTTTAGGGTGAGGGACAGGGTAGGTTCCAGATAAAGGGGAGGGGTTTAGGATGACTGACTAGGACCAGGGTGGGAAAGGGAAAAACCATTGTGTACTTAACTTAGGGGAAAGAAACTGGGATGAACCATCAACACAGAAGAAAAATTAACACTCCTTCTGACAACCATTCTGGCAGAAAGGCAGAAGGAACAGGTGAGAGGGAAGCAGCATGAAGTACCTACACTAAATGTAGAGACTGTTAGTATTTGATGGTTTTTACTCTCAGTGGAACTTTCAATACTATTTGAGTTGGATTTTTGTTTTGAAAAAGGGTATTTTGAAGGGGAGGAAGATCCTCTTGTCAGAGTTCCTTGCAGTAAAGGATCAAGTGAAGGATCTGACCTTATACTGCAGCACTGTTTTGATCTGGGTTGCTCTCTGTTGTTAGGGTGGTGGAGGGACAAACACCATTGGAAAAAAAGAAAAACTTTCCATTTTTTTCAGTCAAAATATTTTGAACTCAAGGAACGTGAAAATATTCAGCAAGACCTTACCTTTATCAGAGGACCTCAATAGCTGAGACAAGGTTACATTTTATAAACATCAGGTAGAACTCCTGATGATGGCTACTATTTGTACTGTGCTATCATACCAGGAGCAAATATTTGGAGATACAAAGCCTTTTGTTGACTTAACACTCTGGAGGGATGCTATGGAATAATTTATGTGTTTACTTTAGGAGGCTCAATAAAGGTCAAATGAATCCTTAGGAAAAAATCTCTTGTACTGTATACTGCCCATATAGTCCCCGTGAGGAGAGTGAATAATCTTTTTACCTAACATAATTCTAGTTGAAAATATCTCTCTATAATATATTATACATTATCCATATGATAGAGATATATATCATACAGATAATATAGAGAGATATATTATCTCAATCTAGGCTCTAATATAACTTTTAGCAATAACTCTCCTGAGGAAGTCTGGGTTACACTATTCCTGGAATAATGATTATTAAGGTCATGACTATTGCAGATTAGTGTTTGGTGTATATAGTGATTCATACAAAAAATATCCTTCGTAAGGCTGTCCTTATCTTAATGTATTAATATTATTTGCATAATTCTGAGATAATGCTTTGCAAACCTAGGCTGGTTATAATGCAGTTCTGTTTGCACATTTCATTTCTGCCGCCAGAAAATACTCTGGCAGGAAGAAACTGATATGTTTATATCATATATATATATATAGGGTTTTTTCCTGAAAATATAAAGTAAAAACACTTTATAGGAAACATTGAAGTTAGCATAAAGTTACATATTTTATTGAAACCATTAGTAAGGAAAAATGAATGACAAACTATGAAGGAGTTTCTTACCTTCTTTTCCAGTTGTCCAGCATTTGCTATGTTCTCCCGGAATACTGAAACTATGTATTCTGGCACTGTGTTAAATCATCAAACTACGTAATGTTTTGAGACTTACACACTTTTTGAAGTATTAAAAACTTCCAAATAATCATTGTGGTAGCAGCAAAAAAAGATGATTACTCTATGTCCTCGTGATTAGGACACAAGGTACTGCTGACTATAGTTTCTGCTGCTCTATACATTTGTCTGGTTGTACAAAGCAGGACAGCATCCACATCTGAGAAACAGCAGAAATGCTCAGCTTTCACAACTCGTGGATTAGGACTCTGTTTAGTAAAGCAGGACCTATGTATTTATGTCCTTTTAGTTCCAAAAAGGAATCAAACAACTTGTGAACATCTGAAAAGAAGGCTAACACCAGGCTTTTTGATTAAAACCTGTCTCCTCCCTCTGCAAACATGGGAGCCTGTTCCCACCTCCCGCAGGATGTTTTTTCTATTGTTATCCTGCAACAAGTTTGGCTGCATTTAATATACAGTTTGGGAATATCTGAAATAATATATTTTAATTAATTTACTATTTATTCTTGCCCTCCCCTCCCATCACCCTAGGCAAGAAAACCTAAATTGCAAAGACTTGATATGTATGGGCACATCCTAACCAAAAACATCTATTAATGTACAAGATGACTTTAATATTAATTAAATTATCACACACCTATTAAACTCCTGTAAAAGATAATTGCCTCAAATCCTACAGCAAGAGTAGGGGATACAGCAGGGTAACCAGGACAATTAACCAGACCATATGCTCCACACAAAACATGGAAGATGAACAGCTCCTTTATCTCCTATTGTTTGAGAACATAACCTGCTTGTTTCTTTTTAAAAAAGCACACTGCCTTCTGTTTAAGTACAGTTTGTATCGAAGCTAACTACTGAAGTTTTTGAAAGTATGACACTAAAGATAGGTGAGCTCTAAAACAGGATTAATTTAACCAGGGCAGGATCAGATTTGTGAGAGACACTCAGCGAGAAACACCAGGATTTTTTCTTATTGACAGAAGATCCTCTTCAAAAAAACAGTGCCAGAGTCCATTTTGCTTGTGGAGCCTTATTCTTCTCCCCAGAGGGCCTCTCATCATTCCTGCTGGCCTTTGGTACTACTTGTTTCCTGATTATAGTTTTTTCTATCCTCAGTGAAAACTCTAATCAAATTAAAGTAAACAAAATAGAAGATTAATCTATAAATAATACATTCTTTGGAAAACTGGGACTTCTCAGAATTATATATATTACCTTTTTAAAGCTGTCACAAACACTGACTATTAATGAACTGTTAAAGCAAAAAGTATTCTGATTTAATCATATTTCAGATCTCAGCTTTGTACTTAAGTGAAAAAGAAAAATCTGTCTAAATATTCTAAGTTCATCAGGGGATATTATTTCCTGACCAACTTTAAGAAGCTTCTCCTTCCATTGAGACATTTCCCTAGACTCTCATCCACCAGCCTCTCCTGCTTCCATCTATCCCTTGATTCCCTCTCAGGCTTCAAAACGGAATCAACTCCTGAATCAACTGTGCTTCAGATCCACATTCTCAGGTAGTTTATCCAACGAAGTCTGGTAAGCACAAAGAAAACACTGTGCATGAGAAATCAGGAATGATTTCATTATCTCTTCTTGTTTCAGTTCTTATCAATAAACTATTTTGTGTCTTTCAGAGAAAAAGAGCTACTGCAAGATGCTACCTTGGTATGAAGATTACTGTACCATTAGGCTCAGAGAAGGCAAGATAAGAAGCATCAGAAATACCCAATACTCACATTATTTTAGGAAATCCCCAAATAGTACTTAGCCTGTTACATTTAATAAGCATCCATACAGCCATGTTCATTTTACACCTCATTGAATTCAAGCTTTTGTATTTTTCTACAATTATTTGTGTACAACTGCTTTTAAATATTCTCTGTCTCTAAACAATTGGTGACCTGACCTACCAGGGATTATACATATAAATAGAAACACTGTTGTGAAAACAGTAAACTGGAATTCAAATAAAATCTTTTCCCTCTCCCTACAGCTTTTCAGTCAGTTTGTGGCTTCTTGTCTAGAGTTTCACATCAAAAACAGTGGAAATAAACAGGTCTTACAAGATTTGAGGTTTATCTCAATAGATCTGTTCTTCACTGGGTTTTAAACCAAACCCGTTGCATGCAAACTTGGTGAGTCACCTTTGCATAAAGCAGAGTGTGCTTCTGAAATCTTGGAGGAAATAAAGGCTGTCCTTACTAAGACTTTAAATTGTAATTTAGTGATATGTACTTGGCTCTGGGCTTTTACCCACATTATGTATTCTTGCTTAAGGAGATTAAACCTTGTAGGTAATAGTTTGATCAACCAACATGAGAAGTTTAATCATATCAGGCTAACAGATCACTTTCCTGACCTACATTTTCTGCAAATGTATGAGGAAATGTTACTGCAGTAGTGTGTCTTTTACTTTACTGTGATAGTTTCAGCCTCAGTATTATTTTCAAGGAATGCTCAAATTAAAGCAAGTCTTGTTATGGGTAAGTGAGCCTCCAACCTAAAAACTGAAGCACTTAAGTCCTCCGCTAGAGGTCTCTTGGAGGTCTACATCTCTTTTTCCCCAGTTCAGTAGTTTCCTAGAAGTAGTTTCTAAATTTTCTGGAGAATATTACTTATGAGTGATGAAAAACTAGAAAGTAGCTTCTGAACTAAGGATTGAGAAAGTGGCTAGGCAGTGCAGAGCTAAGTGCAAATGCTGCTGACAGACTAGGACCATAAATCTTGAGATGGGAAGGCCAAACAGACGTATTTATGCCGTATCTCCTTGCTAGTTTACTGTCGTTGCATTCTCCTAGCCTGGTCTTTGTTGTGAATACAGTCTTCAGCAGGTTATTGAATAAAGCTGGATGTGGCATAATCTGCACAAGTTACTGCTATTTGGCTACCTTTTTCATTCTTATGTCAGACCCAGTATGGAAAAATAATGAAAAGGTAGTTGGTTTAACATTAGCATTTTATATATTAAAAAAACACCTCCCAGACAAAGAGTTCCATGAAATCATAAGGGAGAAAAAGCAGTACAAAGCTAATTTTTAAAGAGTGCATGATAAGCATATTTGCCATGACTAATCACTTCTTCTAATGATTTAACTGCTATCTCTCATATGATGATAGAGACAGCTGGAGACAGAGGACTTATTTTTAAGGTTTGATCAATAAAAAAGCAAGAAAAGGCTGCCAAGCAGTATATTTTTAGCAAAGAACAAATCTCTTTGTTGCATTTGGATAGAGTCACTCCAGAATTATTACATGAAAACTTAATTAATATTTATATTTTACAAAATACTTTGCTGCTCTCCTTTTCAAATAAATTTATTATCATCTTGCAGGATAGACACGTTGTATTGATCAAATTTCAGAAGCTAAAGAGATTTGCTACAAATTTTATCTTAAGTTTTGAGCATAAAAAATAATTCAACTTGAAATTCAAGTTCCAATTATTATGTTTTCCTTAACAGGAAGCGGGATAGAGAAGAGGAGGAAAATAAATATCTTCAAACTGACAAGATAAAACAAATCAACAGGATTTGGTTAATTAGAATATCCAAGATTTTTAATTTGTACTGATCTTTTTACACACTCTGGGAAGTGGAAAACATCTGTAATGCAACACACACTGCCAGTCTGCCCTGGAAAGAAATGGGAAGTGCCTCCACTCAGAAGTACTTCCTGCCCTGCTTTACACAGCCACACAAAGTCACTGAAGAACCAAGAAATGGTTCCAGGTTTCCACACATCTCCATGCATCCCTTCTGCTTCCCTTTTAGCTGAAATACAAAAGCAATCTTCCCCAGTTACTTTTTTACTCCCATTTATGAATGTTGCCAAAATTATTAGAGTTGAATCAAAATATCAATAGAATACTTCCAGATTTCCTTTTGTATGTACACTTAGTGCTTTAGGCATGTGGAGTGTGAATGTACCCTTTGTAAAAAGGCCACTAATGAAGCAAATCCATTCATGCTTTGTCACTGCACACAATACTACTGAGCTCTGTTCAGTTTCCAACCCCATTACTATCGTTGAATTCCTCAGTGAGTCCAGCTACGACAAATTTAAACTCCATCAGATTAATTCATAATAATGTATGAATGGGGAATAGGAACCAGTGGATTTTGGTTTCATTATTGTAGACTTTTGCTTCACTTTTAATTTACTTAAGCATCACAATATAAAATATCAATATAGTATTTACATGCTAATTTTTACTTGTGAATATTGTGTGATGAATTTCTTAACAAATGTGCCAGCATAAAACCCAGGAAGAAGCTGTCATCTATAGGGACTCGATCTACTTTGTGCTACTTCAGTTTCTGCCTCTACCCCACCCCAAGCAAGTCACTGTGTACACTGTTCATTCATAACATGGTTCTCCACAAAAACACTAATCTTCCTTCACAACTCCTTTCAGCCTAGGATGGACTATGTTGTTTTCTTGTGATCCCCTTGTCAAACTCAGAAGCTGCTCAAGATCCTCTCTCCTCTATGTTCCAAAGAACTGATCTAACAACATGCAACTCCTTATATTCCACTAAAGCCCAAAGCTATTTGGCTTAGGAAGCATCTGAGCTTCCTAAGAGCCATAGCATAATGTCTCCCAAGGCACTGAAGACATGTTTGGTTTGAAGCTTAGGACCAAGTTAATCACATATCATGCCTAAACCTGGTTAGCAACCAGAATATCAACATTCTTCTTCAGTCCCCTGAGAAAAGCTCTATCTACCAGGCATTCCTGGGGAGCACCTATTGAGTACCAACAGGAACTGGCATCTCAGGAGATGTAATGACAACTACAACAGTTTTAAGAATTAAAGCCAATTTCCCACTTCCCTCTTTATACCCTACCACAACTGCTACAACGTTAAGGGCTGGCATCCTGGAGGGGTGTGTTAAGCTCCAATTTTGGTTTCCAATAGATTTTCAATCCACATGCAAATGATGGTAAAGTATTGGCTCTGTCCTTGGGACAGCATCAACAACCTTACTCTCTTCTCTGGCAAGTATAACCAAGTCCATTTTTTAAAATTTCTCTCTGGACCAGAGAAACAGATTTTATCCTCTTCAGTGGAACTCATTACAAAGGGAAGACAGTCCTTCCCAAACAAAAAATCTAGTGCTTAACCTATTTCCCTGAAAGATAGCAGCCACCTGTCCCCTGACCTTACACATGGTATAGCTAAAACTGAAACTGAATTCCTGCTTACAAAGTCCTGTAACAAAACTGATTACTGCATTAGAAGTGTCATGAAAGATACAGGGAGATAAAGAGAGTAAACAGGAGAGAGAGATTTCTTCTAGAAATATACTACCCTTATAGCCTAGTTTCTCTACTGATATTTTCTCAACATGAAGGCTGAAATATTGTAAAACTGGGCAAATTTTTGAGTATAAATTTCAGAATTTTAATGAAGAACTGTATCTTCTTTACTGCTTTGTTAGGTTTAGGGATTTATTTTTCTGTGTAAGAATCATAGAATCACAGAATGGCTTGGGCTGGAAGGGACCTTAATAGTTCCAACCTCCCTGCCACGGGCAGGGAACCACACCTTCCACTAGACCAGGTTGCCCATTAGCAATACCTTTCAGCAATGCTTTTACTTTCACCATCAGAAACAGCTGCTTGCCGGGAAAAGTGAAAGAACTAATTAGGAACCTAGCTTTTATATAGTTTGCTGGGAGTGTTCCTTACCACTTTTCCATCACTAATGGTTTGTTAATACTTTGAGTCAGAGATACCAACTGTTTCCAAGTGTTGTGGTTTAATTCCACTAGGCCACTAAGCACCACACAGCCAAACCTGGAACACCAAGGTGGGTTATACTGTCTGGGTCTATGAATTTTTACTTTTTACTTTTCCATAAACAAATACACAAGCTGTAAAGTAACCACTGTCAGGTAAGTTACCACTCCCAAGGAGTGCTTCTTTGATGTATATAAGTGTTTTAAATAATGTTGGCATTTGGATGCAGCTTTAAAACATTTTGGAAGCATTTTTGCCTTGAATATATAGATAATACATACAAAGAATGATTGTAGAAAGGATGCTTAGAAAACAGAGACAGTCTTAACTGTGATTCTAGTAATAAAACTGAGCAATTAAGTTATGTGGGAATATGTATAATTTGATTTTCAAAGGGAATTTCAATTTTTCACGTTTTACTAGCACTAGCATTGATTAGTTTTACATGGAGGTATTTGTGCATACTTCAAATAGATGGATTTTAATATGTGATTACAAATATATATAATAAATTGTGAAATTAGCATCCTGCTAGTTCAGTATCATGTATCTCATTAAGTCACATAAAAGGGCTTGATAAATGGGATTTCCAGAGTCACTTTCTTTGTTTTGATGTTTAAGACCACACTACTTAAGATGTGCAAACAATGGTTCCTGTCTTCTACTTACCTCTGCCAATGTTTATTCTTTCTGTAACTTTTACAAATGAGGACAGTTGTCTGGTTTGTTGTTACCAATAAAAACGAAACCCCAAAAAGGTCTTCCAATAAAGAAAATCAACAGTGGAATTTAGTTTGGAGATGAAATTTCAAGAATTAGTAGTGGGTAAAGCCAAATGCTATTTAAAGAAAATTTCTTGACTACTTTGCCATAGAAAAACTGCTTGCATGTTTCCCAACTGATTGCATTTTCTAGTAATAGGAACAAACCGAACAAACCTGGAAAGCATGAGGAAATAACTGACATAGATTGGGCCAACCTCATTGAAACTTAGTTTTGAGACTGCTAAGAAGCCTTAGTAATGTTTTGAGTGAGATTTACTATTTTTCGTAAAAGCTGGCAGGTGGTTTCACAGCCCTTCTAGTGACAAAGCTAATTTGATAGTTTCCCCAGGGGTGTTCCAGGGGATGAAGAAGAGCAGGAAGCTACTGCCTCAAAAATTGTGCTAATTCCCTGCATGTAAACCCAGATTAGTTCTCTAATCTTAAAAGTCTTTCTTTCTACAGTCAGAGGGAGATTGAACTATAGCTTACCTTGTTTCATGGGGACCGACATGGTTCAGTAATACTACTGCATTTTGCCACTTCCTTTGAGTTGGGATCTGCAGTGTTGCACTTAACCCAAAAGAAAAGGAAGATTGTGTCTCTCTCCACGTCTGTCACCTTTGTGACACTGAGAACAGTTGTCAGAGAACCACACCCTGAATAAAAGAGTAAATAAAAATTTCAGAGACAGAGCAGAGGCAACTCAGGTGAGCAGCAGTACTTTCTGTAGAGGAAGAAATAATTGTTTTTAAAACAATTGTTTTTAAAAGTGCAAAGAACCCTGTGTCCTGCTGCTTGACTTCCTATTCTGTTGAAAAGGACAGTTCTGCTAGTTTCTCATTAGTTTGGTTAATAAACAGATAAGTCTTGTGATGTTGGAGTCAGTAAGTCAGGAGTCTCTGAATTCTTCAGAGAGAAATCAGAGTGCAAGGATTGAATTAAAGCCTTTGGATGGAATCAGGTATGCTAACTCACTCACATGTAAAGTAGAGGTGTAAGTTTAAGTTTTAGAATAAGCAAGCAAGCCTGTAAATAGAATGAGTTTTAAGTGCTTCTAGTTAGTAAAAGGTCTCAAATGCCAGAGTAGAAGTGTGACTTCTAGTAAAGGTTGAAAAACATAGTCTTAGATACTAGGGGTTCTGTGGAAGCTCCAAGAACATAGTTTTAGACACAATAAAACTATAGTAAGAATATTGCTTACATTTTTCAGATAGAACAAGACAGACCATATACGTAGTTTATACATAGCCTGGCGTGCTAAGAAACCAGAATTCGAATAGATTAAGAAGTAGTGGTCCGAGTCTGTGTCTTAGCTTGTTGGGAAGTTTCTATATAAGAACACGCACTGGGGAGAGCTGGTGCTTTTTGCCATTGCTTTTGCTTTGCTTTCGTTCCTGCTCTCTTGCAGCCACCATCAATACCCAAAGAAGACAGGAGCTGCTGCAGCAACATTGGCCCTGCTGGAACCACAGGGAACAGCTTCTGCTTCTGTTTGGGACTCTATACCAAAACGTAACATGGACTTTAGCATCTGAGACTCTTTTGGTATTGAGACTAATGTGCTTCTAATAGTTGCTATAAAGTTGCTTGTTGCAGAAGCACATTAGCAACTTTATAGCAACTATTTGCTGCTTGGCTCATTTAAGAAGACAACCCGACAAGTTGGTGCCTAGAGCATCGGAGAATTATAACCCAATATTATACCAAGTAGTAAGAAAACATCTGAGTTTTCATGTTCATGGTTATCTTCTTGACTGAGAAGAGGTATTTCCAACTATAAACACCTCAGATACTGAATCACTCTAATCTTTTAATACTTGCATCTCTGAAAAAAACAATTGTATAAAAAATAGTGGCTACAGTTAGTACCATGAATAGAGCAGACAGTCAAGCACAAAGGAAAAGGGTTAAAACTTTCATTATTTCCAGAGCACTTATTTTTTGATCTATTGCAAAAATGGTATTGATGTGCTACTTTTCAGAACATAATTTTCTGCATTTTTTTTTTTTTTTTTACTAGAGAAGAAGACAGGGAGGTAGTGAAGGGAGGAGATATCAGTTGGGGTGATTGTCCCAAACGGGAAGCTGGCAGTCTGGTATTCTGAATCTACCTGTGGATGGGTCTAGTTAGGGGCTGATAAGGGTATTTCTGCATGCAATGTTGGTACCAGATGAAAAAACCCATTGAAAAATCTATCTGTCTTTATAATTATTGCAATACTGTATCTTAAAGAGTGGTGTTTACCTTAGATATTCAAAATCAGTAATAGGAAGTAAATAAATTATTTAGATTAGAATAATTTAGAGTATTGTATTTGGAAGTACTGGGAAGGTACAGTCGCCTCTGCCTTGGTACAAGAATAAGTCTTTCATGCCATGTCAGTAGAAAAGTCCAGCTGTGGTTGCTGAAATGAAAAATGGGCCAAGCTCTAAGCATGGGAGCTAGTTTACTAGAGTATAAAACTAAGCTAGAATTTAGCAGTGAAGATTTAAGGAAGAAAGCATTCATTTCAGGCGTAGTGCATGGGAAGAGGCGACAGAGTGGAAGCAATGCCCCCACACGCTAAGGGACAGCGAATACAGGCCTACATTTAGTTTCAGAATGCTCGTGTGCCCTGGTGATAATGCAGCAGTGGTGGCAACGACTTCCACAAGGCTGCACAGGGCAGGTGCCCTGCCCTTACAGCGACTCCCGTGCCACTGTGACACCAGGCTCCAGGCACAGAGAGACACACCCAAACCTGCCCGGGTGAGAGGCTCCCCCGTGGGCAACTCCATGAGGGTGGCACTGCACCCCAGGCACTAAGGAGCCATTGTGGCACACGACCGATGCCAAGCAAACGGGTCAAGGAGTCACCTCGGGCCCTTCAGGACACGATGCCCCGCGTCCCTCTTGCCCCCTTGCTGCATCCCAGCGTTGCGGTTGTCGGGATCAGGAAACCACATCTGGGAGCTGCAAGACTAAACTAATGCGGGGCGCGGTCGGGGTAAGCCCCACTAAAGTGTGTAAGAAACGCCTTCGCCCCCCGTCAAGCCCGGGCACGGGCCCGCCCGCTCTGCGCTCCCCGACAGCAGCTCCGGCAGGCCGGGCGTGCAGGGCAGCACCGCCCCGGGCCGGCGGCCCCGCGCAGGCGCTGTGCGGGCAGGGCGCGCCCCGCCGCCGCTGGGCTGGGCCGGGCCGGGCGGGGCGGCAGCGGCCCCGCTGCCAGCGCCGAGCAGCGCGGGGCGACGCGTCAGGAATGGCTCCGGCAGCGACCGGCGGGATCCCGCCGATTACGCCATCGCCGGGCCTGACGGGTGACTGGCTGGGCAACAGCTCCGTTCCCGGTGGGTCGCTGCGGCCTCGGTCCTTCGCCGCGGTGGGACGCTTCAATCCGCGACCCCCTCGGCCCTTGTACCGCTCCGCGGGCTGTGAACTCGCTGGGCAGTACGGCCTCACTCGCCGCTTGGATGTTTAGCCTGACCCCGCTGCTTCTGCCGGGGGCCGACGCGGTTTCATCGGGCTCCCCGGCGTTCGAGTCCCTGCGGGCGACGGGGGAGGAGAGGGACAAGGCAGGGGCGCGTCCCTCTCCGCCCTAGCCCGGGGCAGCCCGGGGCGGCGGGCTGGGCAGCGTTCGAGAGGCTCCGCAGCGGCAGCGGCTGAAGTTTCTCTCCTGTCAGCGGAGCGCGGCGGGCGGTCGGGCGGGCGCTGCCGGGTCCCGCTCGGGCGGGCTGCGAGTGCCCTCAGCGATCTCACGGTGCTTACTGTCGCGACATCCCGGCCTGGTGATGTAGTAGGTTATGGCCAGGAGTGGCGAGAGGAAAAAAAAAAACCTTAAAACTGTAATGAGCTGTAGGAGCTCGAGTCTGACAACTCCTCCGTGGCTGATTCACTTTAACTGGAATCGGATGGCTCTTAAGATAGAAGTGCATTAAAGAATTGTTTCTATTTTACCCTCATTGTGAGGTTAAGCTTGGCTTACTCTTTAGGTTTTGGAAACTAAAAGTTGACTGTAACCCTCGAGAACTCTGAAGAGCTCTTGTACACATACAATCACCAGAGGAAGTTAGTTTAAAATGACATTTTCTTTGTTTATGTCTAACCACAACTGTTGCGGTACTAATAATCTCAAAATGAAACCGAATTGCCTGTATAGTCTGAAGTGCTTTTTTTGGTGCACTGTCCGTGATGCTCAAACACTTGTATTAAAAACTGATGCTCATTTCCATTTTCAGCTTGATCAGCTATTTTACCTTTGGGTGGTATAACATAAGTAAGAGTGTTTGAGAGTAAATTTGTTCGAGAGTAAACTTTCAGCTTAGTGGAAACAGTTAAGATGGCCATGCTTACTAGCAAAGAATAAATCCAGGAATGTTTCTTTTCTTTCTGGCGTTTCATTTATGTATTACTTGGTGCAGGCAAGCTTGGTCATAAGGGTTTGAGATATCTACTACCTGCTGTTTATTTTCTGAAAGCAAGAGGAATGGAAAGCTTGTCATCCCGTGCTTCAGGAGAGGTGGAAAGAAATAAGTATCACTAGGCACCTTGAATTTCAGATTTATGTTGACTAGGAGCTGCTATCAGAGGACCTGAGATTTTCTATACAAAGGTAGGAGGAGGAGAGAAATTTTGGATTTTTCTCCTCGATATATATATGTATGTGCATTTTTTTTTTTTTAACAGGTAAAAACCAATTTGCTCTTTGGCTGTTACCTCAGCATATTACGGCATGTTTATACATGCTGTGATTATTATACAGTTTACCTAGTAGTGGTATCTTGAAGAGGCTGTAAACAGACTAAATTAAAGGATGTGTGTATGTAGGTTTATACAGGCTTTTTACAAATGTTTATACTTAGGATTTATTGAGCTTGAAGGTGGATGGAGAACTCTTGGTATGCTATGTGCATTTGTAGGATTTAATAACTATAGCAGCAATTTAGTTTTATGTCTAGGTGAAAAGGATTGTACTTATGCAGGCTAAAAGTTGGCAAGTCTAGCGAGAGATGCAAAGTTATGAAAGAATTTTCTTCTCAGAGTTTTACAAATGTTTTCTGTCAATGTATCTGCTGTATCTCAAGATCACGGTGTACTTCTTCACACAGGAAATACATTGGTTTAGGTTAAAATTGATTTTTGATTCCTGTATACTAGGGAGGATTGTTGTTAGTGTGCATAAATTCATTGATATGTGCTTGATGGCATTGATTTAGTGCTGCTCACTAGATGCCAATTGCACTTGTAAATTTAACCAATGAAATGCAATAATACTAAATAGCTGATGTGTCCAGGAAGGATTTTATTTCACTGCTTTTTAACGGCCATACTGGTGAAATGTGCTTTATTCAATGTACTGTAGCTGTTTGTGGGGTGTGTTTTATTTGAAAACCGAAGTTTGAGGAACAATTTTCCTATAGAAATGCAAATGTAACTCACCAGTTCTTTGTATTTTTGCTATAGGAGCTATATGCTGCTCAAGTAGTGACCAAACCAATTACATCACAAGCACTGCAATTTAGTACTGGTAAACAGTGAACCATAAGCTTTTTGTATCTGTATATGTTAATGCAGCATTATCAAACCACATACTGTGTCGCTCAAAGAGCAGACTAAACCTTACTTCCCTTTATATTTAAATGTTTCCCTTTCTCAACAGGACAAAACTGCTCTATATACTGTTAGTTTGTTTTTCTTCTCATTGAATTATAAATGTCAGATGCCTTCACGGTGTGGTGACTGATGATTGATTAGGTTTAATCTTCCCTGTTGGTTCTTAAGCTCTCTCTGGCTGTGAGAGAATTGCAATGCTTGTTGCAATTATTTCGGCACTCAAAATTGTTGCGTCTTATATGCATTATACAGTAATACTTTTAGCTGTACTTTTTTTGCTGCGAGCAGGACCTGCCTTACTTGGCAGCTACCTCCTTTCTGAATCCCACCCTACCCTCAGCTTTTAAAGAAGCCAGTCTAAAACTTTCTGCTGACAATTTACTGAATGTGTTGATAGGATGTGTAATTCAGAAAAAATTGGCATTAGAATTAGAATTTGTCAGTGTGGAGACTTACGTCTCAGAGTAGAAAGCTCTCTTTCCAGACCTCCTGCAAAATTTGCCCACAGTCAAAATTTTTGTAGGGACTTTGGTGAGCCAGAGATTTTTGTCTCTAATGTAAGGACTCATAGCAGGCTCCAGCGTGAGTGACTCCGAAAAACTTGGTGTTTTATGGTTGTGAACACAATGTTGGGTACCATGGATGCTGTTTGGTGTTAGTGTTCAGGTGGGTCATGCCTGAGACTTGCTGCCTGGGTCATGCTGTTGGTGTTCACACAGTAGGTGCATTCAGAATGAGCTTTAAGGAAACGTCGCTGATCCTTCTGCTCTCTTTCTTGAGATACTGCTTTTGACAAATCTGATGAAGGCTTTGAGGTGTTAACAGAAAATCTTAATCAGCCCTGCTTAACCTCTAAGGCAGTTGGCAGTGTGTTATTAGTTGTCAGTATGTTCCTTCATCATGTGGCTTCCTTTTTGTCATCTCACTTCCTGCTTATTTCATTTCTGGTTGTAGGTTCTGATTACTACAAGGAAGCTAGAAGTTAAGTGGAATTCACAAATGTGTTGAATGTTCTTCTTCGATGATAGGTTTTTCCTTTGTTACTCACTTTAAGCATATTCCCTAAAGTACAATTTCCTTGAACAATAGACAAAGCAAGTGGTAGAGAATAGGTTTTCCTCACTTAAAAGTTTTTTTCTCTAGAAAATAAACTTTTTTTTTAACCTCTTCTTTACTGACTTTTCTAGTTTGTCTTCTCTCTTCTATAGCTACCACCTGACTAGTAAGGCAGAGATGCCCTAATGTTTCCTAATGATTTTTGTGTGTGTGTGTTTTGGGCAGTGATATATTTGGTCTTGTGATTGAAAATGGTAGTAATTTCATCGGCTTAGCTTTGCAACAGCAATTTGACTGTAGTGTCCACAACAGATAAGTACTATTTGAATCAGATAACTAGTAAAAAGTATATTTATTTTGAAATTGCATCAAACTGTTCTTTTAAAATTTACTATTGGTAACATAATTAAAGACGTGTATTAAATGAATACATGATTACCATCAGAGGCAATGATTTACCTAAATGATTTCCCTGCTAAGCACCTGAATTAAGAATCTAAAAAAATAAATTTGACTTATAAATACTTCTACTGCAGCTCTAATAGAATGCTTTATCTCTGAGGAAGTTGAAGGTACTGAATGAAAGTATACAAATGATTTAGAACTTCTTTTCCTTTAAAGAAATACCCACCACTTCTGAAATGCTAGGGGATACAAGCTGGCATTGAATTAACTTCATTAAAACTCGAGTTTTTAAAAGTAAAGTTAGTTTCTTAAATTATTGAGATTAGTCTGTATTTAGGAAATTGAGCTAGTAAACAAGGAGTTCATATTTTTATGCTTGAATTTAAAAGCGTATAATTTAACATGGAAGAAGTTTTACACTAAATGATACTTAAAATGAATGCTGTGAATGAAAGAGCACATCCAGATTGAGCAATCTGATCTAGTGAAGGTGTTCTAGCCAATGCTGGCAGAGTTGGGATTATATAGTCCTTAAAGTCCTTTCCAAACCAAATCATTCTATGATCCATCCACCTTTGATATCTGTCCTGGAGGTAGGAACTGTTGTTAGTGTTTAATGTAGTTCAAAATACACTTCCTCTAGAGCCAGGAGAGGATGAAGCACTAAGTATCATCATCAGGTGTCTTTTCCTTGCATGGGGAGCTGGGGTCACAGGCTGCCTGACCATTTCTCCTTGCGTCATTGCCTCAAAAACCTTAAGCAATACTTTTAGCAGGAGTGTGTAGGTCTGTGTGGTGAACTGAACCCCAAGTGATCCAGATACAAAAGAAAGGAAAAGATAAAGCATCGAAAAAGCCCCCAAAAGAACCAAAACCCTCCCATGCAAATGATATTCTCGAATTATTTTGAACCTTAAGTGATGGCCCTTTTTTCTGCAGATGGGTAGAGTAGCACATTAATGGTGAGGAGGGGGAGAAATCAGCTTAAGCTGATGTTGCTACTGAGGTATGTTTTCCAGCTATGCTTAGCTGTTTGAGCAGGTCATTTGCCATACCATAATATTTCATTTGTCTTGTAAATAGGTTGTATGGAATCATATTTAATTTGCTTAAATATTAATTAGCATTAAGGCCAACAATAGTTTGTTTCTGTATACTGTGAGATTGATATCTATGTTTCATTTTCATGCCTAAAAGCAGGGAATATGATCCTGTAACTCCTTAAACGTCATAGACAAGAAGATAGTGAATATGTATGTACTTATTATTAGCAGGTGGATTGCTCAAATAATAAATTTCATAACATGTAAATAAACCTTTTTAAAAGGCATGTCATAAAAGGTAAATGGCATGGGCATAATGGGCAAAATCCAGAGTAACTAAATAGGATTCTTTACCAGTAGAGCAGAGAGAAGATGACATTGTTGTTTATGGGCCACCTTCTGTGAATTAAACAATGCAAAAACAAGTGGAATGTGCTTGAAGTAATCAGGTGGGTGTAGATTATACTTAGATTTAGTATAGGAGATTTAGCAAAACTGTGTTATTTTAATGCTGAGTTGTATATTGCTAATATAAGAACTAAGTTGTTTTGATCTTGGTTATTAAGAGGATTTTTTTTCAAGAATCCGAGTAATACTTCAAGCAAGATAGGATTAAGATTAAATATTTCTAGATATTTCTCATGTGCTTTATGAAGAGTTTGTCTATGCCATGTAAAAACTGAAATTTAATGACTTATGAAATATTTTTCCATTTATCTGCTAACTTTTTTCCTTCTTACATTCTGTTTCCTGAAGGTGCTGTAAATTGTCTTGAGCAATTGCTGAGGTGGAAGAACACTACCTTTGTATCTGAGTAACAGTGATTAGAGCCAAAAGACTTGTCTGAGGTTGACTATCTTTATATTTTACTTTTTAGGTAAGGATTAAGTAAAGGCAGGCAATATTCAACTTAAGTACTTGGCATATATTAATTTTTAAGCAAATGAGTACATGGGATCTGAATTAGTAGCATGAGTGCAATTTACTATTTACAGCTTAAGCATTACGAAATGTGCTGAATATTGCTCCTAATAATTTCATTTAGATCATATCTTCAAGTAATTTTCATATGTAAACTGGTATACAATGACTGGTGTATAAAAATGTCAGGACATCAAAGCACTGAAACAAATAATTCTTTTATGAATTGACTCAAGTCAAGGAAGATTGCTGTGGCCTGATTAAAACCATTGAGAAGCAGCAGCATACATCATGAGAATAAGGTAAATTTTCAACAGTCTGATATAAGCATAATGTGCCTCTGAGGAAAGGGAATAGAGAATGATGTGGCTGTGACTTATGTCATAAAATGTATTTCCCATTTAGGTACTCAAGGCTTGGCTTTGCATTATGTCATAATTGCTGAGGTTTTCAGGGCAGACTGTGTAGTTTGTTGGATGATGAAAGCTGACTGCTTTGCTCTGCTTGTAAGGTTACACAGCACCAAGTATTTGATTCAGCTAAGTTAATTTCTTCTAGGATATTTTTGCTTTGCTTTTGGTGAATTTTTTTGTCTGAACAAAAAATGAATGGCATCAAGCAGTTTCTGGACTTTGTATATATGACTTGTTTTTATAGAAATGTTATTGCTACAATGTTTTACTAGTAATGTTTCTTTCTTGTTGAATTTTAATAGGAGAGTTGAATTCTTAGGTATCTAATTACAACCAAAGGAAAGTCATATAGGCTTATGTAAATAAGCTGGTAAGTTGAACTATCTAACTGAATGAATTTTTAAATGAAACAAATACTTCTAAGTATATTTTCCTTCCTAGTTGAAAACTTATGTAAACCTTAACCCTATTAATAGACTAATCTATGGTAAAGAGCGTTCAGTTGATAAATTATGATTTTTTCAACAGTCTTCTGTCAGTAAAAAAAAGTGCCAATATGGGCACAATTCTCCTTTCAGCTTGCATAGGCTGTATCTATTTGAGCATTTGTCTAGATTATCATCACCTGTTGACCACAGATGAGATTTTAGCTAATAGGATTTTCTCATTGGTGTTTCATGTGTCAGTCTACAAGCAGAAATTGTAAAACTGATTATGTAGGAAGAAAAAGAAACAGAAAACAAAGAAATTCAAACTGTGTTTTTTTACATATAGGCTTTTACAGGTATTACACACTAGGTAGGCTGGAAATCTCAACCTAAGTAGTTTCCTGACCCTTTGCTTTTCGGGAGGGTGGTGATGGTGTTAAATTGTATCTGTGTTTTCAGCGGCTGTGTCATGGTGGAGGGGCGTTCAAGTTGATGATGGAAAAAGAATTACTTTGGACATTATACTTTTTCTTAATGGAATCATAGAATGCTGAGGGCTGGAGGGGACCTTAAAAATCGTTCGATCCCAACCCTCCTTGCTAGACCAGGTTGCTCAAGGTCTTATCCAGCCTGGCCTTGAACACTGCCCTCACAATTAAAATTTTTTTGCACATAATTAATGCTACTACCCTTATTTTTTGAACATACTCTGAGACTGTGGCTCCTTGTTACAATTACTCTGGGTAACTTTGTTCTGCATGTACTTGGCTATCCTCGCTCATTATTTCTCCACTTCAGCATACTCAGTCTGTGGGTTGTCTTAATAGAGGAGTTTGCCAAACCTCAGGCTATACTGATTCAGTAAAATGACTGCTTAAAAACTAAAGACTTTTTGTGGATTTTTTCTTAGAACCTGGTTATCTCAGTAATCCAGTTCAACACTGTTTTCAGGACTACAGTCTGTCAGGAGCACAGTGATGGGGTAGCAGAGAGCTGAATGGGAAGGGACCTCCTAAAGCTCTTTGCATCTAGAGGAATTGCAGTGAACCACGACTTGGAAAGCCTGAGGCATGGATCTCTAGCCATGTGATAAGGCCTCCTTGCTCTCTAGGTTTGGTGGGAATTGCCTGATATGGTTATGGAGAAAATAGATACTTGTTTCGGCATACAGTGCAACAATATCCAAAGGATCTGCCTGTTGCCTTATATTTGAGCATGAAAGGTGCTTATTTATCAGTATCCTTAAGAACTTGTGATGTTAGACTATTTCAGTTGGTTTCTTAGATTCTGAGATGTTATAGTCATCCAAGTAATACTTCTCCGGTGTGATGGCTTTTCTCCTGCCTTGAAAGTAAATGAAACTACTTTACTGATTAACTGGGGTACCTTGTGGCTGTTGCTACCTGACGAGTTAGGAAAACAAAAAAGAAATTTTATTTTGGCATATTAAAGCATGAATTATAAATTCTTAGAATGCAAATAAACTGCATGTAAGATCAGCCTTCTTAGTTATATGATTGTATCCTTTACCCTTTTCTGTCTTTTGTTTCCTTGCAGTATAAAAAAGGTGTTAAACTTTAGATATTTTTTCAATTGTCCTACTCAGGCATACGTTAGAGGGTCTGAAGGTTACATGTTGGTAAATTCTGCATACAGTCATTTGGATTGCTTGCCTCTTCAAAATGAATAGTTTTCTCTTTGGCTTTGGGAGCAAACTAGACCATCTGGTTTTGTCCAAAGCAAATATCCTGAGATTCTGCTTTAACATTTAGTTTTGAGATCTGTTTAGTAATTTGTTTGCACTTCTTTACATTTTCTGCATTTCTCCTATTTCCTAGAAAATTATTTTAGCAAAATGCTTAATACATCAGTTTTTTGCTAATTGGGGTTTATCAGTTGTTACTTCAAACATTTCCATTGTTTTCACTTTGAGCAAGTCTTGTGTATTGCATACTACTCAACTGAAAATTCAAGACTGTTCTGAAAAATTCAGAAATATTTTAAAATATTTTCTGTTTCTAGAGAAATAAAAAAAAATAGGGTAAATACCAAATTTCTCTTTGCTGTCTGTGACCTTAGTGGTGTTTCCCAAAAGCAACTTAGTATGCAGCCAGTGCAGGAGATGTCTGTGGAATAAAGCTCTTTCTGCAAATTTGTGGAGGCTTCCATTTTTTTGTTTTTGAAAGGAAAGGAGTATTATTATAGACATTTGTGTTGTGAAAGTGTCCCTGTCATATAAATGGTTTTCTGGTGACTCTTCTATTCTTAAACGAGTTTGATGAATGGATCAATTGTGAATTTCTCTGTCCATTTCAGTACAAGTAGATGGGAAATATCTTGAAGTAGATGGATAAAAAACTAACCCTTTCTGGTTGTCATTATTTCCTACTCAAAAAAACTTGTTTTCAGCTGGAGTGGAGGAGAATAGAAAGTAGAAATGCATGTTGGGGATAGTAATGTTGGAGTTTTTATTATGTGGGGAATGTATATAAGCTCCAAGGGTTTTCAAAGGTTTTGAGTATGCAACGTGTAATTTTGGATTTATCTGAGCTATTGAACTTCTTATACTTTGATATGTGAGAAGGTACTGAGTTTTTTGTTTCTTTGTGTATATTGGACATAAAAGTGTGTGAATATTGGAAGAGATTGTCCAGAAATGTGGAATGTTCATCATCTGGATGGAGCTTACCTGCAAAGACTAATCTAATCATTGCTGCTTTTAGCGGCATTTGGACTGATGAACTTCAAGTGTCCCTTCTAATGGAAATATTTTATACTTTCGATAGGTCAGAATCCCAGTTTATAACATGGAATTTACATCTGTGAAATTCAGAACTTAAATGAAACAAAAGTGCTTAATTGTGGATATAGTGTGTGACAATGCTTCAGCTTAAATTCTTTGCAAGCAAAAAGAATTCTTTCATGTCCTATTTCAAGTTTAAATACAAAATGATTTCCAAATCTCAGACAAACAAAGAACAAGCCCACCTTATTCTGATGAGGAGGGAGTAGATGCTCGCTCTTTTGAGAATTCCTGCTGTCAAAAGAAAAATGAGGATCAAGGCTATTTTTTCACACCTGATAATTTTTCTATGCAAAGATCAATATTAAATCCTGTATTTACTCTCATATTAGGGAAGGATCCACATTTTAAGGGTAATTTTGCATGAACTTAGGACTGGAGGAATGGTATAGCATTTTCCTCAATGATGTGAATGAAGAGCAATGGTTGTGTTATTCTTCTGTGAAATATGTGAGCCCTCTATTTGAGATTACAAGTCTGTCAGGTTACAATATGGTTGGTTCTTCACTGTTATATGGAAGAAATATCACACAGGCTTTTTGGATGTTAGATATTTATAATTGTTTGGTGAAGAGGGAATATCTGCTGTTTCTGGTGTAAGTTCTTGGCCAGTAGAGTGTGTGTTTTCCTTGTCAATGCAGAAGGTACTGTGGGGATTTAGGCATGCTTGTAATTTTCTGAATTCTTTCAAGTGATTGACAGTGTATAGTGATACATGCGTTTGTTGATTTACATAGGTGGAGAGGTTCCGTGGGTTTTGTCAAGCCGTGGCTTACAGACAACTACTTTGGCAACTAAAATGGATGGCAATGATGGCAAGGCTGAACACCTAGAGTATATTGCCTTTGCTTTGGTTCCTATTTTCTTCATCATGGGTCTCTTGGGGATCCTTATCTGCCATATCCTTAAGAAAAAAGGATATCGTTGTACAACAGAAGCTGAAGAAATAGAAGAAGAAAAAATTGATGAAAAAATAGGTAATCAAGTCTAATAAACAAATTCCTATTTCTGTACATTGCCACTCCTATGAAATAATTTATTGTGGGCCTTCTGTCATTTCTGTGTCTATATTTGACATCAAAGCAGTGTTAAGAATAATATTTTTGTTATTACATGTCACTTGATGTTTGATCTTTGCCAGTCAAATCTAGGAGTGTTCTGGTTTCCCATGCAAGTCTGCTAACATTGAGTAAGAACTTAGAGGGATAAAAGTATCAGTGTACTTGTTGGCAACTCCACAGATGGAGTCACCAGATCCTTTTTCTACATTCTATATGGTGTTAATAACAAAACATTAGTGTACATAGTGCTAGCTGAGAAGTGGCAAAAAACTGCCATTTAAAGCCTAAAATCTTAGTTTTTATATTTTGCAATCTTAATTTGCTCTTGTTGTGCTGTCATTCTTATCTCCCCTCTCTTTATAAAACCAAGCCTTTGGACTGAATATCTTCATTCTGTTTTATGTAATGCCACTTATAATTTTTCCTTAAAGATGCCTTTGTCTTTATCCTAATGTTTCATTTATGCCCTTGTTTTTATTGTTCCTTATTCCCATCTTTTTGTACTTGGGGAAAAAAAGGGTGTTATGTAGGAAGGGCTATAGTAACATGGTATATAGCATTTTAAAATGTGAGTAAAAACAAAAGTCACGTCACTTGTAAATATTCCTCTTCCTTTCTCCCAATTAATTTCTTTCAGTAGGTTCATAATGAGTGCAAATCACAGTGTCTCCGTGGTAAGGGTAGACCCATGTGGTGCAGTAATGATGTGTCAGTGTGTTCTTAAGCATTAAGTGCCTGGGGCAGCTGTGCAGTGGGTGGAACTGTCAGATCTGTTAGTTCCCCTGAGCGGAGCAGGGGAGTGGCAATGAAACGAGGACATCCCCTATGTCTCAGTGGCAGGAGCTGGCTTCCTCTAAGTTACATTGCAGAGAAGCAGGTATTAAGATGAAGCCTGGGTACAGAGGTGGGGAAGCCCCTAGTTTACTACATAAGAGAAGAATTTAGAGCCTAGCTTATCAAACCTTCCTCCCTCCCATTTTTAAAAGTTAACCATTATAATAATTGCAGTTGTTAGGGAAGGGCACACTTTTGCCTCTTCATTGTTTTAGTTCCCCAGCTGATCTTCTTCAGTCTTTCCAGGTTATTCTAGGGAAGCTTTTAATATTGTTAATGGATTATATTATATATTATAATGGCATTATATTCCAAAAATTTTCAGTTTTTAAAAAATTGATCAATTGTAAATGTCCTTGTAGATGTGGTGAAAATCTTAAATTGAATCCCCTTCATGCTAAAAGCTGATAGTACCTGCTTTAGAATAGTGATCTGAGACAGTTTAATGTTTTGTTTTGTTTTTTTTTTCTTTCCTGTTGTTAGGATTAGAAATGCTGCTCTCTTGTTTGTCCTCTCCTTACTAGCTAGAGAAGGAATTTTGAAATATGTTTGTGAAAATATTGAGCTTAATTAGTTCTTAGCTGAATTTGTTTGGGCTTATGTACAGATGATAAACTTTTGTTCATAGTTTTTACCTAATAAGAACAGTAAAGTCTTATCTAAACTTTCCCTCCGTAGTGGCAACAGATCTTGCTTCTTTTTTAAAATGTAGTTTCTTTTGGTGTGTGTTTGGTTTTGGTTGTGACTTTTTAAATCACTATTTGTTTTTAAAATAGTTCAGTTCTTGATTTATAAAGCCAAGCTACTGACAACATATTTATTTCTTTGCACAGAAATGAATGAAACTATACATGAGAATAGTGACACTGTGGGACAAATTGTTAACTACATCATGAAAAATGAAGGTATAGTATTGTGACATTGAAGTTAGCAGCACTTGTGATGCTGTTCTATAACAACTATTTTTTTTAATAGTCTGATATATAGTATGTTCATGTGCTTTCATTTAATAACCAATTTGTTCATTCTTAGCTCTTTGAAATTGTCTTTACAAGGCAATAACTTCAAGGGCAATAGGGAAGTTTCTTGCTTACTTGAAAATTGTTTTGTATGATAAATTCAGGTCATGCATTTCCAGATACTTTAACTGTTTAGGTATTTGGATTTTTTGGTTCAGCCTCTCGCGTTGTTTGTGAAGTAAAAACTCAATGTGCTATCTTAGTGGCGGTGTTTAAAGCCTGTGGAAACTTATATGTTTTGACTAGATTAAACTTCTTGTCCTGAAGTGATTCTTGCAGCTCTTGTCTCCTGAGAGGCTTGTGCATAACTGAGACAATTGGGTATATAGCACTAATATTGAATTCTGTATGTGTTATCTGCATGTGTGTGCAAAGTAAAGGATAAACGAGGAAGATGTGCCTGAGAAAACAAAACCATAGTTAAACACACCACGCAATGCTTGGTTAGTTCAGAAGGTATTTGCCAAATAGAATAAATGGTTAGGAGAATGGATATTGTTGTAGGACAAGAGCATTAAGCCTTTTAATTTTACATTTGTATAAATCAGAGTTCTAACATTGAACTGGCTTTGAATTACCTCTGAATGAAGACTAGTCCTCTGGAAAAGTTTTTGGGTTTGCACGTGGGGATTTTTTCTGTTGTTTGTTTTTTTTTCCTATACTGTTAGTGCTTTGAGCTTGTGTATTTTTCCTGGAGATTGGGATTAGGCAATTCATGATAGGAAGTGAGCAATTGATAGTTCTTGGTTGATAATGAGTTTGCATTTTGTAGGGCTCACTTGGACTGATGTTTTTAGTCTGAAGTTGGGTTAAGTGTGTGAGGTGATTCAGAGATCCTGTTCAAGAGTTTTGTGTAGATTGCTGTGTTTCATGGCTTGCACTGGGATGGAGCTTTGAGTGCAATACGAAATGCAATTTTAGTAGCTCATGTTAAGACTACTCATAGAATTATATTAACTTTTTTTTCTGCAGTTTTCTCTTGTGCCTTTTTGGAGATACATAATGCAATCATCTTTCTTTTGAATTAAATTTCTTTGAGAAACTTTAATTTTGGTTTTGTTTTTCATAAAGTTAGAATGGTTCACTTTTGAAGAGTTCTGTTTATTCTCATTACAGCAAATGCTGATGTGTTAAAGGCCATGGTAGCAGATAGCAGTGTCTTTGAACCTGAAAGGTAATTACTCCTCGTTTTAATGCATGTTTTCTGAGGCAACTAAAAGCATATGCTTTCAAAGGACTTTGTTTCCTGAACACTTCTAAGACTACATTGCTTGCTTGAGTTACCAGCTAAGAGGATAATACTATGATTTTCTATTGTGTCTGAGTCCTTAGCTTTAAACATACACCCTGGGTTAGTGGCTGGCTCTTCTGGTTATGTGTTATAGGTGCATGATACAGTTTTACTGCATTTTGGGCTAAAGATTGACAGGTGCTGCAAATACTGGTTTCCTTTGGGGTGAAGTTAAGCCACCACAGGGTGGCTTAGTCCAAAGCTACTCTGGCTTCAAAGAACAGAATAGCACTCATTTAATTTCTATAGGATGCTAACTTGAGACATCTTTTTCTGTGTCTCCTTTTGGTTTACTTTTGTCTTTATAATTGTGACAATAGACTTTGGTTGACCTACCTCTTAGGATTTTTCACTGCACTCCTGTTCAGATAACTTATGTAGAGAAAGCAGCTCTGCCTTAGATGCATTGCATGTGTAAAAGAACTTGTAGATGCAACATATGTGTAAAAGTGCTTGTATCTGTATGTGAGTACTTCAGTTATATCTAGACTACTCAATGCTCTTCCTATATAACCCTGTGTTCACATTCAAGGCAGAGGAGATGAAAGTTCAAGCAGTATTGTGTCACTTATAAAAGGGATGCATAGTTTCAGAAAACAAAGAGTTGAGTATGAAATGCTTAAACACCTGTTCTAATGGTGAGAGGCTTGGTTATTGAAAAAAACCCTGAATTTCCAAAGGGATTTCTTCTCAAATTTCTATGTTTCTGTAGAAATATTTATTTGAATTTTTTCCATAGGCACGTGTAATGTTATCTTAGGCATTTTAGACTATGGTTTCAGCAGTGAATTAAAATATGAAGAATAAGGAGGAGGGGAAATGATTGCTATTACAGAATCTGACAGATACTTCTGAAGCTTTTGTAATCAAGTAGAAATTCTCTGTATTTCTTTGCGAGTTCAATGCACTGTGAAACTTCCTAATTATAGAAATAGTTATGGCTGAGTAAAATCTACATTTCTTTCACTTGAAGCCATTAGTTCTGTCTTTGCTTCAGTTATTGAACAACTTTTATTTTCCTTAATAGCATTTTCTTATTTATTTGAAGACCATTAAATATTTCCTGTCAATACTTTTATTTTGAAAATGAACATCCAAGTAACTCCCAGTCTTCTCTGGCATGTTTTACTTCTTTAATTTGTTCTTTTTGTTCCCCTTTGGAGTCTCTGCAGTTTGTTTGTATCTCTTTCTTGAAATAACATTTCTGAATCTGCATGGTAGGATCAGATGTGGTATGATAAGTGCTGAGTAATGTAATTTTAGGTTCACAGGTTATACTTCTCTTACTTCCACTGTTTTGTCTTTTTTGAACAAGAACATTGTTAATGATTCATGTTCAGTTCATGATCCTCTTTTTCTGAAGAATGGTCATCTGTCTTGTTGCTTTTTAATCTAGGTTTGTGTAAAGGCTTTCTGCTAAAACCCTAAGAATTTGTGTTGTTTTTACTGTAATAATGCAAATCCAGTATTTTCAATAAGATTTGTGTATGTGTGAATGTCTTTCATATGCATGTTCTCCTCTCATCGTTCAAATTTCTTATCTTAACCTCTACAGTTGTTGTGTGTGACTCAAAGTCTATGGGTACTTCAGCTATTCTTCTATTCTGTTATCCAGTGAACTATTTAAAGCACTGGATATCACCAGGACCAAAAACCCCACATTTAGTAGGTCTTTGCAGTTTCACAGCAAAGAAATCAGATATATCACTTTCTGTATGTGTTTTTAATTTTTTTTTACAAGGTGTGCTGCCTTACTCTCCAGTTACTTCACTTTTCATGAGCTCTGGCCTACTGTGTTACAAGACAGTGTTAAAATTGATGCTAAAGTACATCTAGTTTCTATCTATGCTATCTGTATTTCTGTTTTAGAGGAAAAAGATTGATTCAATTAGATAATCTTAAATGCCTTTTGGAGGTTGTACTGCTTTTTCTTTCTTTCTTTTTAGCTGCTTAATATTTTATTTTTTCCCCCGAAACTGAATGATGTTGTTTCCTCTTGTTGTTGTGGTATGAATTTTAGCTTTGCCTCCTTTCAATATTGTAGGACTATGCTCTTCTTCTGCAAGTTCCAAGATCCTGTAATAATTCTGAAATACTTTCCAGTTTTCCGAGGTAGTTCTTTCATGTGTGTATTGAGCTTATAAAATGTCTTCATCAGTATAAATTCATGTAACCTATTATCTTCTACTTTAGCCTGATCTTTTCCCTCTATAAATATCTTTGTCTTTTGTATTAGCTACCTTAACCACATGACTGCAGGTGAATGAGTTTGTGAAAATGATTTTAACTGCAAAAATGTGCTATTGGAAGAAACCGTAAGCTGGACATCTTTGCAAATAAACATTTCCTCTAAAAACTGGTTATTCACTAGACATAACTGAAGGTTGGATTTCATACTTTTTCCTTTTTAAAAAGAAATATTTTATAGTAAACATTAAATTCTCTATTTCTTTTTCCTACAGCCCATTATCTCCTACCTCTCCTGAGAGTCCAGTGAGTCCAGGGACTCCTTTGTCACCAGGTGTTGTTCCATTCAGACACAGCTGCAAAGCCCATCACTTCCATACTGTTGGAGGAGTGGTAGAAAAGGATGTTTGTACTCGCTGTAGTCACAAGCGATGGCACCTTATAAAGCCAGCTCAAAAATCTAAAGAGAACAGAAGAAGTCGTATTGGAGAAGTTACAGTCCTTTCTGTGGGAAGGTAAGGCTTAGGTCATTTTGTTGTCTACTTCTCTTAGAATGCTACAGTGGCCAGTGTTGGATCAGATATCCACTGATTCTGCTCTGTTTATAAGGTCAGTAATTTTTTTTTTTTATAACCCTGTTACTATTAGACTGAAGTTATTTCTGGAAGAAGTAAATGCGAGTTTTTTTGGTTTTTTTAAAGAACTATGTGAAAAGATGGGAGATTTACTGTGGGCGTAAATCTAAGACTCTTGCTCATTTGTTACAGACTAAAAAGAAACAAGAATTGCACACTAATACATTTCTCTGTTTGTGAATTTGGTATTTCTCAAGTAAGTGTGAGGCTATAGAAATGACTTCATTCTCTTTGTTATTTTTAATTCCTACCTTATATTGTAGTTGTCTTTGAAAATTACTATTCTGGGAAGTGGTATGCAGTCTGTGGATTCTGCTTCAAACCACAATTCTCTGAGAAAGTGTGATTCAGCAGTAGTGTGTACTAGAAATACCTGTAGGGGATAGGAAGGAGGATGCTCTGAAGTGAAGCAGGGTCCGTGTAGATGTTTGCTCTGACATCTCGTTCTTAGGACCTGGGATTTTGTTTCTGCCCATGCTGTTGCTCCTGAGAATGATCTAACTCATCTGTGGGGAAATACAAGTGAACTTTCTTTTGTTCACCTCAGATTTCGAGTCACAAAAGTGGATCACAAATCAAACTCCAAAGAACGGAAAAGCTTGATGTCCGTTACTGGTGTGGAGAGTGTCAATGGTGACATGCCTGCCATGCCTGCGAAACAGGATGTGAGTGAAGCACCTGCCACACCTGTGAAACAGGATATGCAAGAGAGGAAAAGCTCAGAGTAAATGCAGGTATCAAACATTTGAACGTTTGGAACTCATACTGAAAGCGTTATGTTGTGAAATATGTGAGAGTAATCAGTACAGTTGAAAATTCATCACTTCTGTGTGAAAACTCATATTTCAATTTCAAAATTCTCTACACAAGTCTGCAAAAATTGCATGTGGTCACTCAGTTAATGATAAATTAGGAAAGGCTTTTTTAACCACCAAATCCTTATCTAATTGTTTATTCAGACTTTGTAATTAGAATAGGTGTTGAAATAACTTTTGTGGGTGTGGTGTCTCTAGTCCAACAGGTAAAATGCCTGCATATTAATTTTTTGGCATTAAACAATGGCTCGGATTTAGTGGCAATGTGCTTATTGTTCTAAACAAACAAGTGCTGCTGACAGTTGTGTCACTGGAATAACTACAGTTATTCAATAACTATAGCTGTTTCCTTATGCTTGCTGCTTTGTACTGCATGCTTATATGAGATGGTTGCTTACTAGATACTTCTCTGATAGATCTGTGGAGCTTTGACTAATAGCAGTGGAGTCACATGAAACTGCTGATCTCACAGGGATCTAACTAAGATCTAAGGTTGGGGTTTTCTTGTGAGTCATTAAACTTCAGTGAATTGCTTGAATTACTCTATTAAGCATGTGAAAGACATGCCCGGCATGGTTTTGAAGTGCAGTCCTCACTGTGTTTTTGGTGGTTTTTTTTAAGCATTTTAAAATGTTGGGGGGGAAAAAAACCCTGGAAATTAATACGGTTTGTCTTTGCTTGATGACATGCTGATGGATAATATCAAGGGGAAAGGTGATTTTACACAAATGTGATTCAAAATTCAGACTTGACCCTTGAGGAAGAAAGGTTCTGGGGTGACATAGTAAAGGTACTGGACTTGAAGAAAGTGAACAAAATGCACAGTGCCGAACTCTCTGTATGCTGAGAGAGAGAATAAAATTATGTTGTGTCAAACTATTGGTAACCTGGAATGAAAGAGGGAAATGCACACGAAGAAATTGGGTCTGTTTAGAAAAGCAGCAAGACTCAAATGCCCTTGAGTATCTTGAGATTAAAGTAGAGACCTGGTATGCAGTGGGTAGCTTCCTCCCAGCCCTTACTGGCAGCACAGGTTTGACTGTTGAATTGAGTGTATTTGTCTGGCCTCTATGCCTCATCACTAAATTATACCCAGGTTTTTTGACCCATTGCTGTAGAGGAAGAGAGACTTGAAGATGTGGTATGCTTCCAAATAATAAAAAAATTATGGACGGTAATGAAGTAGATTGATTTTTTGATTGATTTCGGTAAAGTAAGAAGACACTGATAGGCTAAATTGCAAGATGGTGGAGCTCAGGTTTCAAAAATTAAGAAATTGGAATAAGCATCTTTGTTGCAGGACATTCATAAGACCAGACTGGACAATGGCTTGTCTATGCCAGTGTTTTGCTTTTTGATCTGTAGCACATTTTGGCAATTCACAGGTGCCTAGTGGCTGCTGTTTCACTGTGGCACTGAAATCTGTGAAAGTCATGGAAAGGCAAATGGCACTCTTATTTTCTGATTCAGAATAATGTCCTTGTGCTCAAGGTTTTTTTGTGTTGGTGTGGTTTCTATTTCTTCCCTTTTTAAAAATCAATAATAGCTAAATGCAATAGGAGATAACATCTTCCTTCACTAAACTGGCATTTCCATACCCAGCTAATTGTTTTGTTAGTTCTGTCACTATTTTTATTTCTTTTCTGTATCTGTAGTGAGAGATACAGAAATCTCATCAGGTTGTTCATAATATGTTTTTTTTCTACTTAAAGGCAAGCTAGTTATCTTCTCTATAAGCCTAGAAATAGAAAGAATAGGGCATATATGAAAATAAATTCCAGTGCAATTTGATTAAAAAAACCCCATCATTTTGAAGTCACTCAATGTTTTGTAGTCCAGTTTTCTCTCTAATTTGTTCTTTCCTAAATAGGGAAGCTGTTCCTGTAATTACTTAAAAATTCCATAAATTTAAACCATTACTACTTTAATTTAAAAATAAGCTGTTCTCTAGAGAGAGATGATAGTAAAGCTATAAAAAAACTGTCCCTCTATGGCGGCTTTTTATTGTACAACCTCCCTTAGGATTAAAGTTTTGGCCCTTTGGAAAACAAATGTTCTAATAGCAGAGAAATTGCTCAGCTGGTCTCTCCAGTCCAACAGAGCTATTTTGTAAATCATCTGGGAAACTAACCAGGTCTGTTTGATTTGCACTAAAAAAAGTAAGCAGATCTTGCTTGAAAAAGGGTATGATACTGTTCCCTAGCATGGTTCTAGATCAGTTTTTGTCTGCTGTCATGAGAAGCTGTTCAGGTGTAAACAGGTGGTAGTTAGACCTTTACTTCAGCTTCTTATTTCAGACTTCTAATAAATTAATTGTAGCCCAATTTTCTGAAACTGAATAGATAAACAGCATTTAAGACTTTTGCGTCTCTAGTCAATACATTTCTGATTAAAGCTTATAGTTTGGGGGAATTTGACTCAGATCTTCAGATGCATAGGAAGAAGGCAGACATAAATGTGTTTTTAACTGCTTCCAGGAAAGGTTTTTCTGTCATTCAGAGGCAGTAGATTTGTGCCTTGTGGCTGACTTTAACTACCGTTACTGAGAGTTCCTGTATGAGGTGGAATTCCTGAGTTGGGCAGTACCGGAATGAAGTAGCATTGCTGATTGCCTGTATTCACTGCTACTCTCAAGTCCAGGGTTTTTTTTCCCCCCTAAACTGACTTGTTCTGAAGTGACCTCTACAGTGTTTGAGCTTATTTAGTGTCTTGCTGGCTGCATCATTGGAAGTTGTAGCATGTCTTCTCTATGTCTTCAGGGTCCATGTTCTCAGCAGACTCCATTTCATCAGTTAATTTTATTTCAAATACGCTTAATGGCACATGAAAAAGAGTGGTAGATATGCAGCTGATAATTGAAGTCAAAACTTTAAGTTGAACTCTTGCACATCCATTTTAAGCTACTGGGTAAACAGAAGCTGGTACTAGTACACTGAAGCAATTAACATTTTCCATTTGTAGTGCTTCGCACTGTGGTGTGATTTGTCAGTTTGTCCTTGTGTTTGCATTTCAAGAGTACTAGCTCAATTTTTAGTTCCCCTTTATGATTTCACATGCTAAACTTGGAATGCACGGCAACTACTTCATGCAATTGTGGGGGTTTTTTTCCATTTCAGAGCACCTGCTAACTTTTTAATTGGCGTATCTGTCCTAAAACTAATTTTGCTATTTAGGTTTATTTTTAGAAGTATTTTCTTCTCTTACAGGTGGAGCTTTTAGAAGAAGATTGTCTACAAGCACTTAGGAGAAAACTGAAAACTCCCAAGAGATGCATACTATTTAAGGAAATGTATTTATGGCAATGTAGCATTTTACAAGTTCTGTGATGTCATTCCTGCAAGATTAAACACTTAATGGTTTTTGACCAGTAAAATAGTGAGATTTAGACACTTAAATACTGTTGAGCTGTGTGGACATCATAACGAATGGCTTCATCTTAGAAAGGAAACATACGTACGAGTTTTTGGACAGGAAAGGTAAAGGCTTTATCAAGTCTTAAACTCTTTTTGTACTTAGACAAGCATTTATGAGCTCAATATTAAGAGTAATACAATTACCTCGTGGATAAACTGCATTCGCCCCAGTTGTCCATCTGGATTTTTCTTCTCCTGTTCGGCCCACTCCAGAATTGACAACTATTTGCTGAAGATAAAAGCCAGCCTTTGAAAGATGAAAATATTCTTTTAATCTAACTGCTTGTAGCCAAGTAAAACATACAAGGAAGTAATTATATCAGCCAAATCTGCATGTGTGCCTTTAGTACATAAACCCTCAAACTCCGTGCAGGATACCTCACAGTAGGGACTGGTTCAGTTATATGCAGTTGTTAAATTAAATTGTTGTTCCCCAGACCTGTACCTCTCCCTTAATACTTAACATAGGCTGAAGAGCATCTTTTCCTATGCAGTTGGATGAGCTCTTGTGAGGTTACTTGCCTCAAGGCCTTGTGTTCTCCTGTTTTCTTGTAACTGCTGACTCATATTTGAAGAGTGCCTAATAGTTTTGCTTTTCTTTTTTTTGTTCTACCCACAGGTTCCTTATTAAGCTAAGGCAGCATATTTCAACCCTTAGATAAGGATATGGAATATTGGGCATTAAAAAATTTATGGAATATATACTAAAGTGCTTCAGAGTGACTATATTGGACTGAGGGTAGTTGTATTCATTGGCACCAAAATCTTAAGCCAGTGTCACTCCTTTCATATTTTAAGTGTGTCTTAATGCTAAAATTACCATGGTGATGTGATGTTAATTCTTTGTATCTACTTATGATCTTGGCTTTGTCCTGTTACTTGTTTTGGGGAGGGAAATCTCTGTAATACTTCAGCAAACTTTTCTGCATAATAGAAAATCATATAATTTGTTCTGAGTGCCTAAGAATATAAGCTCTAATATAATGCTTTTTAGAGATTGCACAATATTCTGAGAACTATAACTTAATCTGCTTTATGAACTCAGTAAAAATCAGTGTATGTTTTTGGAATGGATTTATTTTAAATTGATACCTTCAATCTTTTTAATACAAGTGCTCTAAATGCTGTTTCTCCTTCGTATCTGAGAATTGTGTTTCTTCATCTATTTATGTGTTAACGATCACTGTGTACAAAATTATTCTTCTTCCTTGTGTATTAATTATTCCCCTGTCTTGTCAGGAAACATCAAGAGTTTTTTCACTCTTGCTGCAAGTATGTGCTGCTGATGGCCTTCCTTCTGTGTGTATCCATAAGATACTGACTGGTCCTATCAATATGTACCTTTCAGCAATGCTATATTTGCCATAAAAACCCACCACTACCCACTCAGACTTTGAAATTAATAAATGTTTTATTGTTCTTTTTAAAATGGAGATTTTTAGAGATAATTGTCTATCCTTGAGAACCCACAATAACTGTTTGGCCAGGACTCTAACTTCAGTGTTTAGCATTGCTCCCTTCTCTCATAAATTTAAAATCAGCTTGTGAAATCTCTTCAATATTTAAGTACAACATAAACACCAATGTCATCTTACAGGCATACATTAAGCTTCACATGATTATTTGTGTGAAGAATATTTCTAGAAGATTTAATTAGTATTGGTTGTAGTAGTGAGCATTCAGTTTCCAAGAGATTGATAACTTTGAGTATAAAATGTTAAATGGAAAAAGGAAGCAGTGGAGGACAGAGCAGTTTTCAAATAATTTTCAGAAAGAAGATACAGCTGCAGACTGTCCCCAAAACTTTTTCTAAAAAAGAGGCAGTTTGTCTTGATACTGTATTTTGATACATGATGGGTTAGTACTGCGAATAAATGGCAAAATGTTGGAAGAAAGTTTAAACAATAATATGTATTTTTTTACTTATTTTAAAAGTAGTTTCTATATTGATTGCATTGAAAATATGTGGAATAAAAGGGATGGAAAGATGTTGTATATGTAGAACATTGCTTACCTGTATAAAGTAATTATGTAAGGTATCGTAAGATCTGATATGTGCAAGAATTGAATTGATGCATTGCTACCTAAGTAAGAGAGGATTTAGGAACTGTGCCTGTTTTATTGCCTTTAACACTACACTGCTATTTTGTAGGGGTATGGATATTGCCATATTAGTCTGCTTTTCTTAAATTTGCTTATCAAATGTATTTTTAACAAAATAGTTTATATATAACTTTTATACTACCAAGCAGTAAATAAAAAAGTATTGATTCTTAAGCTTGCTTCTGACTTCTTTAAGCCTTCACCCATTTAGTGAAATTTAATTTTTGCACCATCTAAATGTAAAATGCAATTTTTGCTTCTTAAGTTTTTGTTTATGGAGGTAGTGAGAAGGTTAGGTTATAGTGTGATGTACTTCAGAGCAGTTTTATTTTCTTCAGAAAGGACAATTGCAAATACTACTTTAGTTTCATATTTAAATGAGAAAGACAGAAATCTGAGCTTTAACCCAAGCTGGTATCTTAGATTAAAAGTATCAAGACTTTTAACTTTTTATTCTACTTGAGACAGAGCTTCTAAAAAATACTTAACATTATTCTTATCTTTTTCTTAAGGTAGGGAATGAAAAATCACAGCTGACAGGAAGCTCTTTGCAGTTGTTTCATCTCAGCCTGTGTCTGTCTGTAATACTACAATGGTTAATTTGTTCCATTATGTTCTCACAGATGACTGTGATCTGTAAAGGGTATTAAAAATGGGTTTTGCTGTATGAATAGTGTGAAGGAGCATTGAAGCAAGTTGTGGCTAGCTAAGATGGGATTATCAGTGTACCATCCTGTTTACAGGTTTGGGGTTTTTTATTATTTCAGTGTTCCTAGCAGCATCACATAGGGTCTATTTTGAGCTCTGTATTTGAATTTCAGAGGTTGATATATAGCTATGCTTTATATTCAGAATGTTAAAAAAAGAAAAATAAAATTAAAAGTCCTTCCAGGCCTTAATCTTCAGACAGAACTAAGACACTGCTGCTGCTGAAGCTTCTAGAAATTCAACACACTATGTGAGTCTCATTTTCAGTAATTTTTTTTTCTTCCTTTTTTTGCCTACATAAAAATTCTGTGTAGTATGTGTAGTACACATTTTTTATTAGATAATATGTGCATATATTGAAATACAAGAGAGTTGCTGTACTAAAGTTTGAGAAATGCTATTATAACTGGACTGACATAGACAAGTTCTCAAAAGAAACACTAATTTTTTTTCAAATGGATTTTGGTTTTTTCACATGAATTAGTTCGTGTGTTACTTTTCCCCAATGCAGGCACTTCATTTTTTAGTAAAGCATTATTCCAAAATTCAGGATCTTGCTTTATGCTGCTGTAGCAAAACAGCCCAGGGAGCTACTTCTATATTTAATAAAATCTGATTTTACTAGTAAAGAACACAGAGTGCATGTGCAATGTATTTTTGAAACATGGTAAGGATTAAAGCATTTCTTTTGCTTCTGAATCTCTTTATAAAGCAGTCTCAGTAGAAAGCATGCCATAGTGTACCTGGTTTCTTATTGCCATTTTCTTTCTGAACTATATCCCTGTTTTTCACATGTACAGAAACTTTGACAAAATTGGTACCTTATATGATCCCTGTACTCCCACGTGTGTTTTGTGTCACTTGGTGCAAGTGTTATTTCGGCCATCTGGTCTCGTTCTGGGGGAATGCAAAAGCACAAGTGTTTTCCTGGGTACTTAAGTCTGCAGATGTTGCAGCTATGCTCTGTCTGTAGAAATGACCCCAGACTTCAGTATTCCTGCAGAGGCTGTGTGTACTGCTTGGAGTGGGGAACTCTTTCGAGGCTGCTGGAGTTATGGGACTGTGTAGCAGAGCCAAACTGAAAGCCACAGAAGAGGGAAATAGGCACTAAAAGCATGATAAGAAATTACAGGAGAAAAGGGAGCCAGATAAATTTGGTGTCTGGTTGTTTTCTTTCTTTTTTCCCCCCCTCTACAAATAAATTGAGCTTGTACTTAACTGCATACTAATACAAAATCATGTGGGTTAAGAAGATCCTTTTTATGAGATTAGCCCTGTCTGGAAGAGACGAGGACATATGGTATGTTCTTTCTTGGTAATGCTGAAAGTGCCTGCTGGGTTGGAATGTGAGACTGTCTCTCCTAAGGAATTAAGTTTCCTGGCTGTTTACTGGTTGTTGAGGACTGTCACCTGTGACCTGTAGTTTGAAATGTGAATCAATTTGTATCTATTAATTTAGGGATTCTGGGCACTTTCGGCTTGTTCTTTTCCTTGCTAAGTGACTAATGCTACTGCTAATGAGTAAACAAGAAAAGAGTGGTTAAGTCTTGGCCATCTGATATTAATGAACAGCATGTAAAACTTGGACAAATGAAAATGGATTTAGATTTAATTTTTTTTTTTTCCAGTGGTAGGGGGCCTGCACTAAGGTGCTGCTGGTCTTTTTACTCAAGCCATGATTTGATGTGATCTCTTGTTCTGGATGCTCCCTTTTGCCTCTCAGATGTGGCTGACTGATTCTGGAGCTACCGTTGCGCAGAGCTGGAAGGCACCCCGTCAGCCTTGGAGCTTCCTTCCTTAAGGTCATCTGCTGAGGCAAAAATAATAAAAGGTTATGTAGGGCTGGAGCAGGATAAGGAAAAGGAAGCTGAACAGTTTGGGAAGGTAAGAGTCTGTTCCTCTAATTTTCAAAAAAAAGCAGAGAGATGCCAGGCTTGTAGTGCTGGAAGCAAGAAGGTGGCAGAAGTGTTCAAACAGACATGAGTGGCGAGATCTGAAAGCTGTGCTGTTGCAGTAAGCAGCCTCCAAATTATCTGTGGCTCCCAAATTATCTGGAGGAAAATAATGGGCTGGTGGCGTATTTTGCTACTAAGTGTAGGCAAATGAAGCCAAGTCCCCTGTGGCATGGACTTAGTGCAGTGCCAGTTAGGTGGGTGGTGCTTGGCCATCTGTTTCTGTATGTCAGGCCTTGTGTGGGTCTGTGTCAGTCTTCAGCTAAGTACACCTGTTGTAACTGAAACACCTCTTATATCTGGGCAGCCTCTAGCGCTGTATAGGTGCAATGGCATCGAGTGTAGCTGCAGCTGCAACACAAAGGAGGATCTATTAGCAAATACATTTTTCTACCAGTGTAACCCCCCAGTGTTATATATGTAAACCCTCTGATGCTCCTTTCCCTTGTCTTTTTTCAGTCAGTCATCCCAGTCCTGTCTCTTCTGTTAGAGTTGTTAAAAGTGCAGCAGAGGCCAGTGAGAGGCACTTGTGCTGATGTGTCATGATTGTGGTGGTCTGGAAATGGTCCTGGGGAATAGAGAGCATTGGACTCAGTACACTTCCCATAGCTGTCAGCATGGAGCAGAACAGCAAGAAAATTTACAAACCTAGCTGGTACCAGATGCAGAGAGGCAGGTTTGGGGATGCACTACTGGGGAGGGCAGGTTCAGAGAAGAGGCAGCAATGGGAGTGTGGAGGACTTTGGGAAGATGGGCTGAAAAATACCAGTGATAGGGCAGGAGCAGTTTGAGATGAGCTCTTGTCTCTGTTCCGAAAAATTGATTTTTGTTTGTGGGTGTCATTAGATATCCAGCTAAATACTCAGGTCATAATATGGTTTAATTTTAGTATTGAATAAGATAGTATTTTGAAATGTACTACTTATTAAAGTACTACTATTTAACTACTGGTCTTCAATATTGATTTACAGTAAGAATAATTATCCAATAAAAGTAGCACTCTTAGGAGAGCCTTAAAATAAAATAGCCATAATATTTCTCAAATCTCATTTTCAAAGGACTCTACACGCATATATGCATAGAGAGACAGGAATGCAATGTGTTCTGTTGGGAGCAAGCAGGTTTTGTGTAGAGTAACTGAATTTCATACTTGCTGGCAGCAGAGGGAGCTATGAAGCTTTTATTGATAATTCAAAAAGGTCCGAGTGGGTTAGTGTAAAAATAAAGAATTAAACCAAAAAATTTGAAGAAGTCCCAATTTAATGGGAGATCTGAGGTGCCTCATGGGGCTGGGGCAGAGCTGTGGTTGTCAGGATCCAACAACTCAGCCCCTCTCCTGCCCTGCAGTGGCCTGGAAGTTGCTGCAGTTATTAAAAGGAACAACGTAAACTTCTCTTTGAGCCAAATTTTTAATCAAAGCAATGAGAAAGAACAGGATCTGTGTGTCGTATGTCAAAACAATAGCAGCGTGTATCGCCTGGTAATTAACACTCATGCATGAATCTGGAAAAGCAATTCCCAATCAGGGTGGAGTATGTGTATTCTTTTGTAAGGCTTTTGATAATTTGTCTTGATTTTGATTAATCTCTATTATGGTTGGTTTTTTGCAGATGCTAATTGGATGAGTTTTTTATGTAAGTCTACGTAAATAGCAGATTAATGAGTAAAAGGTAACCAAAATCAGACTGGCATTATTCTGGCAAAGTATGATGTATACTTGTTAGATAAACTCCTGTGCTACTTTTACCTGCTGAGTTGAAACTGTGCCATTAAGAATCTGTAATATTTCATCTGTTCTGGAGACTGATTCCAGAGAAACTTGTACTAGTTCTGGCCACAGCAAAATCTCTTTTTGTAGTGCACCTTGTATTGATGTCATGGTTCAACCCCAGCCAGCAGCCAGGCCCCAGGCAGCCACGTGCTCACTCCTGTACCAGTGGGATTGGGGAACTGCAGGGGTAAACACTGGAAAACTCATAGGTTGAGATGAAGACAGATAAAGACATTTTAGTAAGGAAGGCAGAAGCCATGTATAAAAGCAAAACAGGGAATTAATTATTCACTGTTGCCCATGGGCAGGCAGGTGTTCAGCCATCCCAGGAGGGCAGGGCCCCATCATGTGTAACATTGACTTGGAAAGACAAACACCATCACCCCAAACATCTCCCCAGTGGGTGTGATATCCTGCAGTGTGGAATCTCCCTTTGGTCAGTTCAGGCCACCTGTCCCAGCTTTGCTCCCTCCCAGTTTCTTTTGTGCATCTCCTAACTGGCAGAGCATGAGACAAGAAGTCCTTGACTTAGGGTAAACACGACTCCCTAAAAAACCAAAACATCAATGTGTTGTCAATGCCATTCTTATTCTGAATCCAAAACACAGCACTATAACAGCTACTGAGGAGAAATTATCTCAGCTGAAACCAGGACAATTGAAGTTAAGGACATTTCTGTGGATCTTTTTTTTTTCTTGAGGATTTTATGAAAAAGCTAATCTGAGGAATGCCCCTAAATTATTTAATACATTATTTCTGGAAGAGGATCTCAAATAAGAGATGTGAGATGGAAACAACCTAAGTTATTAATTCTTGGCCAGATCCCTATGGTTTGTCCTCAAATACCAAACAGAATTCTAATCTCATTCATACATTCATTTTGCTTTGTAGTTATCTTGCCTTTGTCACTTAGCTTCCTTTAATTTTACATAAAGTCTAGGTAAATTACTTGGTTCTGGCTCCAGATACTAAGAGCAGGGAGGGGATAGGATATGTGATTACAGATTTTTGAAGATCTGGCCATGCTTGAGGTTAAGGTGAATAGCTGAGGGTGTTGCCTTTCTCCTCTCTGCTTCTGCACCCTCATAATAATCAAGCTAATCTCTAGCTAGAGTAAACAGAAAGGAGCTTAATGAGCAAATAAATGACTTAAACTGCTGTCTCCATGTGACGTGGTTTTATTGTGGCATTGGTTGAGAACTTGTCTTCAACCTGACATAATACTGGGATGCTGAATTTCCTGAAACACTTCTCAGGTTTTTTGTTTTGTTAATGAATGAATCAATGGTTTCTCAGTTTTTAGTGTATAGTAATTGAGCCATGAATTAAAGCAAAAACTTGTTAAATCCTGTTTGTAATAATTTCAGACAAGATTCAGAGCAGAGAATGATGTAACCTCGTTAGTTTTGATCACAATCAGTGAAGTGACTGTTTGGGATGTGTACTTCAACAATTGCAATAGAAACAAAATCAAGAGAGGTGACGTTTTTCCTGCTTCTTTGAAAGAATCCTGCTTTCCAAACTAAGTTGTACAAGGGAATATTTCTTTTCTCTGACTAAAGGAGAAAGAGTTGGGAGTGAGGAAGTAGCTACATGTAATAAATTCTGTTCAGAAATCAGACTATACAATTTTTAAAAAGTTAAAATGGCATTTAATAAAACCCCAGCATTTTAAAAGTTATTGCTGCTTATGTTAAGGCATTAATTTGTTATAATCTATTTCAATTTTTATTACAGAGTCCAAGATGTACATTAGATTCTTCAAAACTTTCAGCAGTTCATAGTTTGAAATGGAGAAAGTCCCGAAGTAGGTGGGACAGAAGTGATCTGCAGTAGTACCATTTTAGGGGCAGGCAGTATTTCCTGCTTTCTGCTTACTCAACGAGTCCAGTTCAGGGATTGTCTCATGTGAAGTTTAGAATTGCAAAGGTTCAAGATGAAGGAAAGCTGAAAAACAAACCTCCCTGAGATGCCAAGTAAAATTGGTGATGGAGAAGGCAGTCCTAAGACTAGGACTCTCTAGCAGTGCATGCGAATGCATGAAATTTGAAAAACAAGAGAATAAACTGGGGAATTTCTGGTTTGATTTCATGATGGTAAGGAAAAAGAGTCTCTGCCAAGGGCATTTCATGTTGAAAAGATCAATGAAAAAATTTTAATCTGCTTCTAGCAATTACTCTTAAACATTTTGTGGTATCTGTGTTCTAAAATGTCTGAAAGGAAGTTTTATTAACATAATCATTTAAAAATAAATTAGTTTTTAATGTGAAATGACTTTCATAATTTAACTTTCTTGTGCTTTCAGCATGTTAAAGAAGTTTTAATACATTTAATTTTGAAGTGATGCTCTTCTGCAGTTTAGTGGATTTCAATTTCCATCTATATGCAAGAAGAGATACCAAAATTCCAGAGAAATAATCTATTAAGATTCATTGTTTCAATGTAATTAAGATGTATTATATGGGCATTTGAATAAATACTTGAAATACCAAATACATAGACCTTAATAAATGTTGAGATACTGTATTCTCATTTAGCAAAAGGCGATACATTGGTAAGAATTAATCTGTTGGAAAACTAAATCACATTTAGAAAATTGAAACTCCAAATACAGCATAAGGTCAAGATTAGTTTTTAAATTTTATTTCCAAGTCAGTGTTTCTTGTTTCACCCTTCAAAAGATGATTAAAATGATATTTTACTTCAACAATCAAATCTGGAATATCTTTCAGAAAATAAGATTTTCTATTTCTGAATTTCAGTTTTTAATTGTGAAGTCTCCATAGCAACACTGGTCACTGCGCTGCAGAGAGAGAGAAAGGACAGCAACACACACGGACATCTTTGGGGAAAAAAGGCCAATTTTATTGTATGGACAACCCGTATTTAAAGTGTGTTACATGCAGTTAGGACAGGACAGTAGTTCATTGGACAATTGGGAAAAACATCCTTGGGACAGTACTTCAAGATGTATCCCACGGGAAAGACAGCAGGTGTTAATCTTTATTATGAATTCCACTCTGTTTTTCACCATATTATCACCCTGGGACATTTCCTCCCTAACTGAAGCTGTAGTCAACTTGTCAGCCTGGGAATGGACCTGAGAGTCAGGAGATATCCAGGCCTGAAAAGAATTTCCAAGCTGTAATTCCCTAGCTCTCTAAATGTGTGTGTCCACACAACACTTGCCCAAACAATTACCTTTCTTTATAAGGGAAGGAAGAACCTCCATCTTTGTGGAATTTATTATTTCCAGGTTCCTGCTTACTTGCTTGAACTTTGCTGAGCTGAAGAATTCTGCAGTGCCAGGTTTTGGGTTCTACTCTTGCTGTGTTTTCTCTAGGAAATAATTAACTTCCTTGAGGGTGGACTGGGCTGTTTTCCACTCCTGTTGTCATATGTGAAATCTCTGCAGTGATCTGAATTTTTTTAATAATCCAGGGTTGACCTGCTGTCAAATGTGAAGGTGCTAAACTTAGTCTTCCTCAATGTCTCTTTGCTTATATATGAAAGATTGCAAATTCCCTTTAAATTGTTACTGACTTTGAAGAATAACAAAGAAAACATGAGCTTCCAAGATGCAAAAGCTTTCATAGAAATACCAATTCTATCATAGTTTCCCATCCTGTTGCCTGTTGTTTATTGCTACATATGTCTTCACACTTACCTATAAAGGATTACATCAAGTACAGAAATGTTAATAATAATAAATATTGGCCAACCAGCTCCCATATTTTTTGTATCAAAGGAAAATGGAAAGGTTTAAATATGTGAAAGATTTCATAAGTGATCCCTCTGAATATAGGAAACATAGTTGATTGGTAGCTGAAGTTACAGTGTCTGAGTGTCTTAAAAAAATAAATAGATTTTCAGAGAAGTCTTAAAGTACAGTGTACTCTTGCTTCTTGTAGCATTTTTTCTCTGTGATTTTCTGTTTTCTTAAGTTACTGAATTTTACTCTCACAATTGCCTGAACAAAACGAATTATTCAAGCTGGCAGTGTTTGTGTTTATTTGAATCAACATCTGATGGACTAACATTTGGTTGTCACATAATTGTTTAAAATCTAATTTTTATGGAGGAAATTGTGTGTGGCATTTAAAAATTATTTCTTAAATAAGTGATTCTTTCACATTTATTGTGAAAATTGTACCATAATCTGAAATATGGCTAAGAATTCCCAACACTTGGTGGTGTCATGGTAGGGTTGAAGGTATATAAGCACATATATAAATATAAAATGCATACAAATGTTTTTTGTTTTTCTTTTCTTTTTTAATTTAAAAACTACACTGGGTTTTTTTACTTAGTAGATAAAAGAAGTCTGCATGTTGATGTTACCTCATAGGTTTATTATATGGAAGCTTTCCATATGATACAGGTTTGAGATATGCAGATGCCCGACTTTTTTTTTCCTTTTATTTTCTGTGAGAGAACACCTACCAGTTATTTCCAATGCAGTGAATAGACTTGCTTTGTGCTGGATTTTCCCTCTTGTGTTTATGACAATGAGAACTTGAGCTGCAAGCCATGCACTCTGTGGCTCATCTGCTCTCATGCAGAGGGTTTCAGCCTGGTGGCCCATGGTTGCAGGCAGTTGCCCATGGAAGAGTTGCTTGGTTTGAGTTGTCTGGGCTGTGCCTGAGCAGGGGCTCTCCTCTAATGTTTTAATGCCTGGGGAGCAAGGTGAGAAACTTGCTGTGATTTTTCACTTGAGCTAGAGTTCATATTAGAAAAATCGAATTGAGTGGATATTGGAAAAATCAGATAAGTTTTCTGGGGTGTTTGTTACATTTCTTTCTTTAACATCTTTTTTACCTGAATGGTTTTTCATGGTTAGTGTCATGGTGCAGCAAGGGGCTGCTGGCTCCCAGGGACTGGGATGTGGGGAGCAGTAGAGGCTCCCCGGGGATAGCAAGGCTGGATCCTAGAGCCAGAGTCTGTCCCCCTGTCCCAGCCAGGGCATGGGGCAGCCAAGAGCACCAGGACAGCCCCAGCCCAGGCATCTCCAGCAGGACCCATGGCTGGGCTGGCAGGTCTGCCACCCCGGGGAGTGAATGGGGTCCTGGGCCCCAGGCAGGGACAGCCAGGATGGTGACACTCACCATAACTCGTTACTGGCAATGTGCTGACACTTCCACCGACTTTCAGCATTGTAGTAATCTTTGAAAGACAAATGCTGATGTAAAACTTGTATGCACTTATGAGAAAGCTTAGAAGGACCTATTAAAATAGGAAAGTGGTAGAGAAATCAACAGTACTACAATACTTAATAACCATATAAAGCTTTTTTATTTTACAGATACAATATTGTGACTCTTGCCTGTAGCTGAATATAGTTCTCTAGAAGCTGAGACTTTAGGTTGTTTTAATTGCTCCTAGGAGTATCATTAATGTTCTGAGAAATCAAAATCAGCATATACTGTAGTCAAATACATTGTTGGTGCTTTTCATGTATCTAATGAGGGCTATATCTTATTAAACTTCTTTAATGTAACTTTTATATTCAGAAAATGCATGAAGTTCAAAAGCCACCTGATCATTTTTTATATGGTTCAAATTTATTAGGAGTTTATAACAAAAACTTGGGAACCACAAAATTTCAGTATAAAATGTCAAGCACTTTCTATTTCAACCATACTTTTACTGCACTGGCAGCACCAAATTGGTCTCTACCTCCTTTTTTTCCTCCCATTAGAAATGCAGCCCCTCCAAGAATGCAACAATTTTTAGATGTTATGCTTAATCCAGTTGGGAAGCTCGGTCCCTTTCCTTTAGGAACTACAGCAGAGCTAAGGAAGAGTCCACATTGGATCTTGCTGGTTTTGTATAAACAAAACACATCTTGCTGGGGATGTTTGAGACACAGCCTGTTTGAAAACTGTATTGTTAAGACAGGTGACATGCACCTCGAAAATTTAGTGGAGTTCAGAAATGTCAGGCTGTAGTTTTGCAATAGTTTTAGTCTATCCAAACTGGTAGGGACTGAGTTTTGAGCTCTCTCTGGCCTCTCTGATAGTGTGTGTGCAGTTACTCCATGAGCTACTTTAGCACATTAAACCAACAGAAAATTCTTCACTCTCTTGGGTTTGGCTGGGCTTCTGCTGTTTTAAGGAACTGAAGCAGCAACGCTTGGGGTATCAAACACAGTCAAGGGAGAGGTGTATGGGGAGAAATGATGTTATCATTCTAATGCCAGGTGCATGTGCACAGATTTAGGCTTAATCCATAATGGAACCATAGCCATGGTAAAGTTCAGTCCAAGCTGCCTTCCCTATTTCACGTTTCAGTAGATCATAGAACTCTGGGTCACTTATGTATTTTTTTTCTGTGAATGATGAAAATCTGTGGTTTCTAACTTCGTGGCTTCAGTAGTCCTATTTAAATAATGGGAGTTTTGTGAATCTGGATCATGCATTGTGCACAGACCCTCATGAGGAAAAAAAAAGAAGCACTTGCATGAGTCCAGATGAGGTGGGTGTACAACTGAATATTCTGTGTGGAAGAAATGATGCTTTGCCCTCCTGTTTGGGCCCATAGAGAACAGTATTACCATTAGTCAAGGAAGCACTTCTGTACCTCAGGCAGTAGAAATTAAAAGGCTGTATAAAACAGCTGAAGGGACCGAGGTTTAGTCCCAACTCCTTTTGTATATGCTGTTCACAACAGCTCTCCGTGTGTGCTGTATGTATGTTCATATTGATCCAGAAATATCTGGATCTTACCCAGTGTATTAGAAAGAAACCATCTAGTACTCATCATCATCATCTTCCAAGTCTTCTCCTGCTGTTGCAGCATCCAATGCAGCCAGAGCTGCTGCAACTTCTGCATCTTCCTCCTCAATTCCTCCATTGACATCTTTATGGTTGGTGTGTGTGGGTGCCTGTGTGACTTTGGTAACAGCCGCTGTAGTGATACCACCAGTAAAGCTCTCATTCAAACTTGCAGAGTTAGTTTTTAAAGGTTCAGTACTGCTCTCTTTCACAGGCAAAGGTGGGATTACATGAAGGTCCTGGTGCTGTATTGCTGAAGCACCAGTGCTTTGGTCTGAATGTGCACAGTTGACTGAAAAGCTGTCCTTTTCAACATAGTTCCCAGTTTGATGGCCATTTTGGGGATAATCAATATCTGGCAGTCTTATGGCATTGTTTTCTGTCTCCAATATTGAGTTTCCTTTGAGAAAGATGCTGTCTTCTGCAGACTGGGAGTCTGGAATACTGTTAGGCACATTGCTGGCTGTCTTGCTCTGACTGCCTGTCTCTAGGTCAGGTTCTTGTCCAGACCTATTTGATTTGGTGTAAAAGTCTCTGTTGCTGGCTGAAGAAGCCCCTGACTGGCTGGAGTTTCCCTTTTCACTGGTTTCTTTCACTGGGCTTGTGTTGGGGTTGAGCATGGAGTGCTGAGCACAGGAGTTGCCACCATTGACTGCAACATCAAGCTTTGCAGCACACTTCACAAGGCCATCCTGTTGAGAATCATTGCCTCTGTGATTCCAGAGAGTTTCTGTTGTACTGTTTACTGGATTTTTATTTTCTGTTTTGTTTACCTCATCCTTCTGGAGTTCATTTTTGGGTTCTTCATTTTCACTATTCTGTTTGAATTTGGATTTATTGCTGCCTTGTTCTTTGTGTTTATAGCTGTTTACTTCATGAATGCATCCAGATGATTGTACTTCTTCTGGATCAAAGATATAGCTGGAGTAAGGAAAATTTGTAAAGGAAACGTTACTTATGATGTTAATCAATATAATTAGTAAAAAAGATTAAGCTTTGTTTTTAACCTGAAGGTTAAAAACTCCTTGAGGAAGGAGTGTCACTGAACTTTACCTTGAGTCTTGAGAATGAGTTAAACTGAATGGAAATGCTGAATATGCTGTTGGCTGCTGTCTCCTGGGACTGATCATAGCTAATCCCTGTAGTGAGATTCACCAGGAGCATAAGGAGGAGGTTGGAGAACTGTGTGCTTGTCATTGCTTGTTTCCAGCCTTATTTTTTATTTTCTCTGGGAAGCTGATTAGCCAATGAGTAATCATAACATGGATTGTTATTTAATACGTACTCATATTGTTGCTAAAATATCTTCATTTTTTTCCTGGTGTTCGTCTTTCAAGTTTTTTCTTTCAAGTCTTTTGTCTGTTTTTTTTTTCTGCCCTCCTGATAAATTTTCTTCCTTTTGCTCTATAGTTTCCTTGACTTATCTCTCCCAAGGCCTATCTCTTTTCTTTATCTTTCTTTTTTCTCTCATAGCACCATTTTCTCCCCAGTTCCTTACCTGTTCTACAGAAGTGGCCAAGAGAAGTAGTAACCCTCAAGTGGGGCTGAAATGTGGTCTTTATAAAACTAGCTAGTCCTCCTCTCTAGGGAGACTTTTAATATGTGAATTCTTCTCCCAACTAACTATATTTAACACCTATGATTGAAGCAAGGAACTGTCATTCATTTTCATTGCTTGGGAGAGAGGGGATCTGACATAGTGTGTGCCCCTTTTTCTGTTGAATTGAGGGAAGTTAATTTTTCTGTTGAATTGAGGGAAGCTACCTAAATCAGAAAAAACTTTACTAAAGAAGAGTCTTCAATGCAATATAATTCCTTTCGTGGGGTGGGAATTATAGAAGTGGACCTTAATTTCAGTGAATTTAAAGGACTTTCATAGGAAATCTATATTCCTATGCTTAAAGATGCTGTAAACTGTGAGAAAACTCCAACCTTTTAGAGTGGCTAATTAAAGCAACAGGTGTGGGGGAGCACAGACACATGGTTTAATGCTTTTCTTTTATTCAGTCTAAGCAACTCTTGTTCTGTTATACCTTTGTATCATTTTGCAGCACCTGCACCCCATCTGGATTTTCCTTAATCTGAAAAGAGAGAAAGGGAAGGCAAGGGGAAGATAGAGTGAGTGAAGCATTATGAAATTGATATATGATCAATTGCATTGAAAATGATGCTTATGTTTAGAAGGATTTTGTTAGCTGAAAAGAGAGATGTCTGCACAAGAATGGATGGAGTACTGTTTAAGGTCTTTGTAGGTTGTTTTCTTGCATTGGCAAGAAAAATTAGTCTTTAATTATGGAAAAATCTGGGGAAGAATTTAACAATTCTTAGTGATACACTCTCAGAATAGTTTCCTAAGCAATTTTATGACTTGGAGAATTGTAAGTCAGTGTATTTGGTCTGTTGTTTAGTTGGGCTTTTTTTTCCATTTTTTTTCCACTTGACACCTGTTGGTAAAGTTCTCTACCGTGAATTTGCCCGGTTGTTTTTTTAAACAGTAAACTGCTGGCATCTACCACATCCTTTACTCAGTAATTTCACAGATCAGCCTTGCCTGTGTGAGGAGTCATCTGCTTTTGTTTGATCTGAACTTGTTTTTCACTAGTAGTATTTGGTGCCTTGTAATTCTTGTGTTAGAAGAAATAGTGACCAACATGTCCAATTGTAACCATAGTAGAGGCCCTGTACTGTCCCTTCAGTGCTCATCTATTAAAATGTTACCCCTACTGACATGGTTTTGTGCCTATGAACTGTCCATATGGTGTTCTGAGTCTTTTTGCGTTTTAACATCCTATCCAAATCAAGTATGGGAATTGCAAATTTGGAGTTCTCAACGTGTTTGAAACCTGAAAGAAGCAGGTTTATTCTTTCCTAATATCTTGTTTCCATTCACTTGACCCTGTGACACCTACTGAGAACTGAGGTGTTCAGAGTTCCATTAGAACTAGCAGACACTCTGTGCTCTGCTACACCATTGCCTGACCCAGTGAGATGCTAAGAACTATCTATAATATAGCTCTTATGCCAAAGTTTCATTATGAAAATAAATGCTTTGCTAATTTGGACCCTTGAGAACATTCCTGTTCTGAACCTAAACTGAAATCCCAGATCTGAACATCTAAAACCCCCAATATTCTTTATGGGTGGTGGCTATCTTATTTCAAGTTAATAAGTCAGGGCAGGTTGTTTAATATGTTTTGTCTATTGTTATTCAGGCTCTTTCTTTGTCTCTTGGGATAGTCTACAAACTCCCATACTTTTGCCAATGCCAAAGGACAGCAGCTCACTTTCCATAAAGCAGAAATTGATGAAGCAAGCTCAGGGTATTTTCTGGAGTAATTTGTTGGCAAAACATCTGAGGAAAGGAATATTGATTTAGTCTTCTCAGGCATGGCCTGAACTGCACACTGGCAATTGTGCTAGTAGAAATGTAAATCAAAACTCTAAAATCTGAGTACTTCTGGTGTTGGCACTGAACTAAATATCTGCTGTCAGGTGTCTCATTCTTGGAGCCTCCAATGGCCTACGGTCATTCAGCAGCTGGTTTTAGCCTAGGGTATAGCTGCTCATACCTATTCTTTTTGTCTTTGTGTACACATGAACTGTACTGAGCAGAAATTTCAGTCAGGAGTAGCCACCTTGATGTAGTTGAGTGCTTGTTGGAATGGCTTTTAAGCCAGCTGCTTTGCTTCCTTTCTCTCAGTGCTATTTCTCTCCCTGAATTGCAGTCTCCCTTCCACATCTCTGCTGACTGTGTATGTACTGTGTGTCCTCACCCCACGTACCTCAGCAACATCATAGCAGGAATTCAGATACAGGGTTTTTTGTCTGAAGAGGATTGTCCACTGAAATGCCTACACAGCCTTTGGCTTGGCTTTAAAGTTTGAGGTTTGGTGAACCCATTTTGATTTGTATGTAGACCAGCTCTAACAACGGATGTTGCTTCTAGCTGAGAGTGGGCACTTCAAGTCAGGGTACCTCTGCTTAGAATTTTATCTGACAGATTTCCTACTCGGAGATTTTATTTACAGATTTTTTGATTTTTTTAAAAAGCAAAAAATATTGCTTATAGGTTTTAAGCATTGGGAAGGCCTAATTGCTGGCCTTTTGTTCAGAAACCACTTTCCTATTTGTTTTCTTTTTAATTTTAATTACAGCTGCTGTTGGAATTATCTCTGCAGTTACTGCATTCCACTTTTCCACTGATTAGTTACAACTGGATCTGTCCAGTGGCATGAATAAAATATGACATATGGAAAACAGTGTATGTTGTATTATCTTATGAATTATTTCACATCCCTGAAACAGGAATATAGTTTTACAATGTCACTGTCTGAACACTGGCATTTTTTTTACCCTTGCCCTTTCCTTCCATTTATGATAATCTTTCAAGTCAAGCTGGAAAATAATTCTGAGGAACAAATTGCTTTTATAGCATGTAGAAGCATGCTTTAATCCTACTTATCTTTAGATACTGAGCTCTAAAGACTTATGTATTGTGTGATGTTCATAGTTGCATTACTGGATAAATAATACTAATAAGCTGCTGTCTGGAGCAGTTTGAGTCAAGCAAATGCTACAGGCTTGAAACAAAAGAGCATTAGAAATTTCAAGCAATGGATGATGATATGTTAACTGATACTGAATTTAGAAACATTGCATCCTTATTAAATGTTTGTTCTGTCAGATAAGCCATGCTGCTAAATTGATGGGATAATTTCAGATAAACATGACATGATGTGGAATACTGTCTTGTAGAATACTTGGGAGCTATTTTCCCTCTGAAAAAAGGCTGCCTGTCTAAAGTGGCAGTAAAATCCTTGGCTTTAACATTCAGATTGTCAGAATTCAGATCAAACTGCCATTAATCCTACACATTATTCTTTCTTGACCACGAAATTTCTGAAGGCCTGTAAATGCCTGTCACTAGTTATTATGCAGTTACTTAATCCTGAACACTAATACATCACCTGGCATTAAAGCTCTGCAAAAATGTTAAGTAGAGATTTTTTTAGTAGGATTTTTTAATGTAGACTGGACCGCTTGGAGCATTTGCAGGAATGAGACAGAGCTGTTGAGGTAAAAGGAATGAAGGAGACCTAGAATTAATTTTTTTTACTCTCCCAAATTTTGAACTTCAATTTTTCAGATTTTGGTAGTTGCTGAATATCCTGAAGTGGTCTCTGTGGATGAGCTTGTACCAGTTTCTAAAAAATAATCAGATTCTTGCAGTGTGGCAGTGTAGAATAGCCTTGTGGTTTGCATATTCAGTGTCAGTGCTTGTTTAATTTGAAGTGATGAGTCTTTTCTTCAGTGAAAGAGATGGAAGAGGCGCAGCTTTGTGTGTTTACCCCAGCCACCCCAGCAGACCTTTAGTTCACTGTGTCAAAAGACAGTCTAGATACAACGTGCATGCAATGTATTAATTCAGTGTTCATAGAAGAGCAGCTTCTTAAAAAAAAAAAGGTTGGAAAAAACTGCACAATGGAAGGAGGTAGTAATTAGTCTTAATCTGAGAAGAGCAGAACACAAATCCCATCAGTAAAATAAATGCTGAAAAAGGGGAGGTGGTTAAAAACATTTATGGTGGCGCCTGCTGAGAATGAGGTGGGACTTCCCTTTCAAGTGTGAGACCTTGGTGAGGATAACAAGAATGATGTTTTAACTCCAAACCCACAGACTTGTGTTTCATGCCACGGTGTGCTTTAAGAGAAGTCTGCTTTTCTTTATCAGATTTGAGAAACACAAGGTATCTGACTTTAAAATATGTAATAACATAACTCATATTGTCTATTTAAACTGTGGCTGTTGTGAGTAAATAGAAGGCAAACAAGAGATAATGTCATGCAAAGGGAAAAAGAAATATTTTTGAGTCATAAAAATGGTTTGGCACCTTTCTCAGTATTCTTGGAAGTTTACATGGAAACAGAAAAAGGTCAGTCTTGTTTTTTTCATGTTTTTTATCTTCTATCTTGATTTTTATTTTTAAATTCCTTTTAGACACCTTCAGGAGCAGAGGCAAAAAGCTGAGGGAGACAATATTTAAATAGCTTCTCTATTAGATCTCAGATAAACTCTGACTTTGAATCATTATTTTTATGCCAGTCTTTTTTTTTGTTGTTGTTGTTTTACATTTTTTTAGTCTGGAATTTTCATCCCACATACCCTGTTGCTTCTGTTGTTTGGCTTTTTACTCTCCTCCATCCTTTCCCACTCTAGATTACCTTGGCAAGTATGGAGATTTTTCCTACATGGGCATTATCTGGGCTGATGAGCCTGAATGATGTACCTCCCAGGGCCCTGAGGCACCTCCTCCTGATGGCTTTTTCCAGTAGAGGCGTCTCAAACTTGATCCTGCCAGTTTGTGCCCCATCATTTTGCTGTGTTTTGCACTCCTTGGTGAAACCTGTCCATTCTGAAGACATTGCTCTGAGCTACCAGTCTCTTTGCAATGGACAGAAATCCTTGTTTATCAAAATAAAGTCTGTCTGCCTCACTAGTAACACAAACACAGTTTACTTTGTTGGTAATTTTTTGCTAACATAGATGCCAAGTTCTAACCAGCTAGGAGACATATGTACAGATGCAAGCGTGGGAAGAGAAAGTGTTTGCATAGAAATACATGCAGAAGAAATATAGTGAATGTAGGGTGGGAATAACCTTAGAGAGCTCTAGCACTTGGCAAGCTTCTCCAAACAGGAGGTGTAGTTTGCCTTCTGTGCTAAGTAGGCTTTCACAGCTCTCAGAAGATTTCAGAGACTGTCCTCAGCATATGCTAGGTCTGACAAAGGCTCACATATGCCTGGGCTGGAGGAAGGAAGTACAATGTCCATTCTCATTGCAGGCTGGGTGCATGACATGACCTTCAAACTCCATCTGAACCTGGACCATTCCATGCGTCTCTGTGTTACTGAGGCATGGAGGCAAAGAAATAATTGATCTGGATGACAGATAATATAAAAGAGGCACAGGAAAACTGTAGGAGGAGTGGCAGAGTTGAGAGGGGCTATATTTAGAAATTTAGAAAACTAGTAAATATACAGTAGAAAAAATTACCAGACTGTGCTAAGAGGAGGAGAGAGAATAACAGGGAAAACCATGTAAAGGAGAGAAGATGAGGAACATAACTTAGCCATACACTGTGCAGGCTAATCACTACCACTGGATGAATATAATCTGTAAGAACTGTATTACTAAAAATACAGAGAACTCTTCAAATCCTGTGGGGTTTTTCCTGACCTTAGTCACTGTTTTGAGACCAGAGGGCCTCAGACCAATTGCAGGCTTCAGGAGCAGGAGACCCCAAAACATCCTGGGCCCAGAATTATCTGAGCAACCTGATGTACTTGAAAGTGTCCCTGCTCATTGCAGAGGGCATGGGCTAGGTGATCTTTTCCAACCCAAACTATTCTATTATTCTGTCATGGTCTGTGGAGAGCACATTCCGTGCTCAAGTCTTCACTGAGACCAATACTTAGAGCTGGACCAAAATCTAATTTCTTTTTTCCTGACTGAATCTTAATCTGGAAATTTATTTTAAATGTTCTTCAGGGAATAACTCAATTGACATATATAATTTAAAATAAATGAACTAAACTGAGGAACTGTAATATGATCCCTTACAGAAAGCAGATCCCACCTCATGGACTATTTTTGTCTGTTTTTTGCTAGCTGAATTGACTTCAGTCTTTTTGTTCAACTTTCTTAAAATGCAGCACCGAGGTGTTGCTCCTGTGCTTCATCTTGCAGTCCAGCCCTAGTGAGATAGCTGGCTGTGCATCCTCTGACAGAGTATGACCTGTGGATTGACTTTGAGTCACCCTGCAGTCATTCCTATCTGTGCTGCTCTGCAAGGAAAGAAGACAGTGCAAGTGCTTTTTTCTGGTGCAGCTCACTCTTCTGTTTTGAGGAAGGCAGGCTCTATATTTGGGAATAAGAAATATCAGTGTCTGACAGAAAGAGCCTTATGCTATCCAGCCTGCACAAGGTTATTGCCAAGGTTATTGTTGATTGTCCTATTTTTCTTTATTTTACAGAGGTGAGGCACAGCTTTTTGTCAGCCACTTTTATTCTCCACTGAGAATATTATTTGCCTACTGAACAGCTTGCATGCGTTTCTAGTATAGCTAACAGTGAAGACAGGAAAAGTTGACACATTGAGACTTCTCAAAAACTTGTATAAAACTTCTTGAGCCACAGCCTAACTACAGTGGTGACTTACAGCTGTCAGATTTGGATGTTTGACTCCCATTGCCACCGTCTGCTTGTTCCTTTTGAAATTGAAACCCCTGTTTTTTACAGATAAATATGATCATTGCTTGAATACAAATAATCCATACAACGTCATCAATTGTTAAGGCTGATAATGTATTTTTTAAAGTTTAAGATTTTTTTCCCTTTCTCCCTGGCTAGGCTGGATCAAGCCTATGGATTGTACATTGTACGTGGTGGCCTGATACTTTGTATTTTCATGACTAGAGTGTCAAAGTTCTGGGTTATATTACACACAGACACTGTTAAGACAATGGCTATTTGTTTCAGCGAGGGAAGAATTTGATGTGTTCTGTGACATTCAAGACATGAAAGTTGATGTTGGTTTTGTGTGTGGGATTTAGTGATATAATTCAGGCTTCTTCCCAGTAAAGCCATGAAACTACTTTAGGCTTGTAGTTTTTTCAAGGGAGAAAAGTGGCTTTAATCAGTCCAGTTATCAAAATCTGTGTCTCATTGATCAGAAGCATGTGTTGCTTGTTATCTGGAAAAGTAAAGAAATCTCACAGTTACAGCCTCATAAATTTGGATGCTTTGTATTCTGACATAGAGTAGTTATTTCCTTAACGAGGAAGTAGGTCTGATATCACAAAAAGTTTTTGCTTCAAGATAATACATAGCAGAATAACTGAAACCTTACGTGACAAAGGTATGTGAACAGTCATAGCAAGGGGCAAAGCAAACCCAGTGCTACTTAATTGTTACTAATTAGCAGAATCCCACACTTTTCTGGAGATTAAAAAGCAAAGTGATTTAAAGGTTCAGAGGGTTGGAGGACCTCTCCTCTGAAGATATGCTATAAAAGCTGGGGTTGTTCAGCCTGGAAAAGAGAAGGCTCTGGGGAGACCTTGTTGTGACCTTCCAGTAAAGGGGGCTTATAAAAATGAAGGAGAGTGACTTTTTATGTGGGTAGATAGTGATGGGACAAGGCAAAATGGTTTTACACTGAAAAAGAAGAAATTTAGATGAGATGTTGGGAAGAAATTCTTTACCCAGAGGGTGGTGAGGCACTGGAACACGTTGCCCAGAGAAGCTGTGGATGCCCCATTCCTCAAAGTGTTCAAGGCCAGGTTGGATGGAGTCCTGAGCAACCTGATGTAGTGGGTGGTGTCCCTGCCCATGACAAGGGGATTTGAACCTACATAGACCTTATGGTCCATTCCAAACCAAGCCTTTCTATTATTCTATGAATATCAAATACCCAAATAACAAATACTATACTTGACAGATGGACCATCAATACAGCATAGCTAGTCACCAAAGTATGGCCTACTCACCAAATAACCAGTGGGAATATATTACCGTGATTTTAACCTTTATTTATGTTGTGTCATCTGAAAAGGTATACATGTATAAAGTGTTTATCCAGGAAATTTGCAATAGTAATAGTTGTCAAAAATGTGCAGTTACTATGACCTTTGTTCCAAGATCACGACAGTAGCAGTCAACCCTAACTGCCGTGTACATGGAATAGTACTATAATATAATAAATTGTGTTTTATATCTTTGGATTGTTCATAACAGCATCCAAGCTGGAGTACAGTCTCCTAGCTGAGAGATATGTCTACTGTGCAGGGGTCAATTATGTCCCCTAGTTGTGGGTGCATGCTGTGACATTTCTCAACACAGGGGAAGAGCATCCTGCCAGTGTGATGTCTGGCTATGATCTGATGAGAAGCTACTTTGGCAGACAGGGTGGTCAGAGTAATGGAAATATCTGCCTACATTTGTTTTCTCAAAATGCAGAGAAAAGGTCAGATTTAGTCAGCTCTGCTTATACTAGAAAAATGTGTGCTAATTATCTTACATATATGTAGCTGTACTGTCAAGAAACTATACTAGTATAGTTGGCAATGGCAGTACCTGCTAATTGTTATGTGCCAGTGTGAACACTTCAGCTGGAATGGGGAGCACCTGGATTGATGCAAATGCAACATTACAAACTGCTCCACTTCTTTACAGCTGCTCTGTTCCCATACCTCCAGGCATCTGGCTGTGTTTTTATCAGATCCTGATGGGTTTTCTGCTCCCACATTGCCTCTTCACATTCTTGCTTTTTCATGCAGCCGTTTTGCACCAAACTAAGAGGCAGCAGTGGGCAGATCTCAAGGCAGGGAGGTTTGGGTGTTACCAGTATGCTTGAGCACACCTGCACTTGTGTTTTGTGGGTGTGTTGGCAGAAGGGAAAGGTAATGAAAAGTAGATGTTATCAGTTTTACAAAAGGTGTTCTATTTTGATTTATAGCTGTTGGTCATTGCCTAAGCTGATAATATTATGCATAGCTATGTTAAGTCCTGTAAGGCTCCTCCTCAAAATGTCCTTTTCAAACCGGTAAGGTCAGCCAGATCTTCCACTTACCCCTGGTGGCTTCCTGACTGCATTAGTCAGCATATGAAGTGCCATGTTTTATTCTCATCATATATTCCTATTTCTAGCTTGAGTTTCAGGGTTTGTTTGTTTTGTTGTTGCTGTTTTTGTTTTAAGTTAGTTTGTTTTTTCTTTGTTTTGTTTTTAAGAAGTCATTCTTGTACTATTTCATTCACTGACTACTATCTCTGGTAGCTGTTGACTGTTTTATAAACAGTTGAGAGAGTAAGGCCAGCTCACATGGAAGTTGGACCTTTTTGTGAGGAGTTATTGCTGCAGCAGAGTGCCCTCGAGGGCACAAGAGCTACAACTTGGAGGTGATCTGAACATCTAATTTTTTTTCTGTTATGTTTTTGCAATAGATTTTAAATATTTATAAGGTACTTAGAAGGAAATACATTCTCTCTGACTAGTTCCTCGTCATTCACTAGGTCACAGAACATTTCCCTACCCCCATTATTTACCATACAAAATTATTGTTTTATTTTTAAAGAGTAAAAGGAAGAGTGGGGAAAAGGGTAAAACTCTCACAAATCATTAGCCAGTTTGCATACAGGAAAACCAAATACAGCTGGTAGCATAAACCCATTCATTTCCTCTTCAGCTAAGCTTGTTTTCTACATTTGTTTTTACCAAACTTTTATAGTCTAGTGTTTAAATTACTGAAGTTTATGTTTCCTGTCTTTTAAAATTATCAATCTGATAAAATATAATAGCTTGTTTAATACTGGGGCCTAAAACCCTGAGTTCTGTTTAGTCCCATATTGTATAGAGGCAAACATAGAAATGTGCTCCTTCCCAAGGGATTCATGGTCTAAATGTGTGACAAGGCAAAAACTGGGGAAGCAGATGGTCATGTACATGTGAAAGAAACAACCAGCAGAGAAACTATATTTTAGTCAGTAATTGTGTTAGGCTAGGCCTGAGTGGGGATCTGTGTTTGGCCACACAAGCAGAGCCTCAAATTAGTTGTAGCCAATTTTTATGTAGCAGAGAGACTGCATCTGAAATGTAATTTCTCTTGAGAGGTTAAAGTGTCTCTATGTGATCTGGTGCAACTGTGCACTTTGGAGGATGGATTATTGGATTCAGCCCTTCACCTGAAAATCCTTGGTTGTATTCAATGTCTTTTAAAAGCATTTAACATAGAAACAGCACATAGAAACATAGAATCTGGTCTTGAGATGGGGCTGCCATGGGCAGCACAAAGTTCACAAAATTCACAAAGTTCCCTTGCTTATACTTTGCTCCTTTTCCAGTGGCAGACTGCTTCAGAGCGTGCCATCAAGGACGTGATTTTGATAACTGTGAGATGTGTCTTAGAGACTGAGGGTTGAGCTGAGCTGGGGATCCTAATTTAGGATGGAATTCTCTAACTTTGAGTACTGTGTAAAACAATCACTGCCTCCTCTGTGGTTTTGCCTGGGAGTTGATGTGGGTGCTGTCTTCTGGGTTAGAAGTGACTTTTTCTTAGATTTCCATTTTACAGAATGCTTAAATATAGAAGTACTTTCTAGATGTGGATTGTTTCTCAACTGCATATACATATAAAGGCTAATTTTTTTTAGCCTCCTGGAATAATTCTATTTTTATTGTATCAGTTTTATGGATGCTGTTATCAATGAGAAATCCTACTCGGGACATTAGAAAAATCGAAAATGTCAGACAGTGAGCATGAAAGATACAGCATTACTGCGGTAGGATTTAGTCTGTGAGAAAAACTTGACCAGCCAGAATGCTTCCTAAGTATATTCTGTGGTCATTTGTTCTATGCAGCAAGTAGGAGACTGAGGGGAGACCTGATTGCAGTCTACAACTTCCTTGTGAGGGAAAGAAGAGGAGCAGAAACTGATCTTTCCTCTGTGGTGACAGTGACAGGAGTGGCCTGAAGCTGTTTCAGGGGAGGTTTAGACTGGAAGTCAGGAAAAGGTTCTTCACCCAGAGGGTGTTTGGGCACAGAAACAGGCTCCCTGGAGAAATGGTAACAGCACCAAGCCTGACAGAGCTCAAGAAGATTTTGGACAATGCTTTCAGGCTCATGCTGTGACTCTTGGGGATGATGCTGTGCAGGTCCAGGAGTTGGACTTGGTGATTCTTGTGGGGCCCTTCCTACTCAGCTTATTCTGTGATTCTGTGGTTGTGCCATGTACATTGTCAGACACTGCCACTCACTTGTAGCACAGCAGCACTCTGTGCACTATGAAATCAAACTCTTTGTTGGCCCATCTGCTGGAAGCTGTTGCCTCTTGTATTTGCCTGTGAGTTCTGTGCAAAAATAATTTATTGGCCTTCTGAAGGAATTTGGGGCCAAAGGTAACAGAACCTTTAACATATGCTGTTGAAAGACTTTGAATCTTTAGGTGACTTTGGTGAACAGAGGAAGATGGAAAAGGAGAAGTGGAGATCTCATATGTTTTAGATATTGTGAAATTCTTGTAAGTTAAAATAAGAAAATAAAACTTAGGAAATCAGCACTGAAGTCTAAGCAGCTTAACTTTTGTAACTCTGTCATTCTACCTTATTGAAAACTCTTGGTGGCACATCAGTTCTATGGAAAGGCTTAGTGCTTCTTTTTTTGATTATTTGTTTTTTCCCTGTCGAGTCTTTGGAAAGTGGGTATGAAGAGACTTCTGGAGTTTAGCAGGCCTTTATCCTTTAAGTATGCCATACATTTTTACTTTAGGGAGCAATATTCTGAAAATACACTTGAATGTCAATGGAGATTGCTTCAAATACAGGATTGGAGTGTTTTGTGTATATGCATTTGGGCAGGATTTTGGCCAGGCAGGATATGTGATCTCAGTTCTGGTATTCAACTGTAGCTTAGTGTGCTCAAAAATCATCTTGTCCTGAATACTTCAGATGCTTCTGATTTGTTTATATTATACGAAATATTGCTAGTGGCAGGTATTGTGGTGGTATTGTTGTAGTGCTCACAACATCAGCCTCTCATAATACCAAGAGAATTGGATGAAGCCATAAGCAGTTAGAATGAGTCAATGATTTTTTTTGGTAAAAAACAAAAGTAAAAAACCTACCCAGCAAAAAAAAACCCTATGCCCTTGCCCCCCACAAAAAAGAAACCAGCACCAAAAAAAACCCAAACAAAACAAACACTCCCCCCAAAATCCAACATATTGACCAAGGAGATTTCTTAAAATTGTCAGGATGTTGTGCTTTTGTTTTTGACCATTTAATGGCATAACCTGCAGCTTTTTATAGGGAAACTGCTAGATATCTGTGTACTCTCCCTCTCAAACCAAATGAATCCTTATGTTTTCCAATTAGTTCTCTTTTCCAAATCTCCCTATTTCCCCTGATTGCCTTCCATTCTTCTTGTTCTTCCCATACCATTTGCCTGCATTTTCACATTTTCTTGTGCCATTTTTCACCAGTGTTAACTGTCTTAGATTGATTCAGTTTTGGAGTCCTGTATTTCTTCTGTACATTGTCTTTTTCTAGACTTCAGAGTGTAAATTGGCAAGCTTTTATATGCTACATCGGGAAACTTATGGGTTGGAAAGAAACACAATTCTGTTCTGTCCCTAGTGCTTATCACAGCTCAGTGTTGTCATTAGAAAATATTGTGGAGTACTGGAAGAGAGATGATTTATGTTGTGGAATGCTGAAGTCAAAAGAGTGAATGTCCAGTAAGTTTCAAACCTTCACAAGGAGAAAAAAATAATCCTACCTTTCAGATTGCACTCCATCGACTGAAAGATTTGTTTTAAATGTCTTGGTCCTGCAAGAGTAAAACACTTTGTAAGTGGTTTCTTCACATGCACACATAAGTAAGAAGGAACCTCTGAGGCATTAACTGTCTACTGCAAACAATGTGGAAATAGAGCAACCTCCTCTTGGTACCATTGTGAATTTTAAATTTAGACAGTGATCAAATAAATCACTTGAGTAGTATGCTCATCCCCTTGAGCTGAACTGGAATGCTAACCTGCTTAAAGTGAGCATAAGCTTTGCTACAGTGGATTAGGACTCATGTGAAATGTTTAAACAACAACAGTAAAATTAGAAAACTTTCAAATATGCAGTATTATGGGACTTTTTCCCATGTTTTTTGTTTTTTCTTTTTCTTTCTGGGACCCAGGATATTTATAGTATCAGTTAAAACTTCATGTGTGCTTGTCAGAACATCACCCTTCAGATTTTCACAAACTTTGAAACTTAAGAAATGCCTCTGGCATTGCAATAATATCATAGATATTGGTAAAGATGTTGTTCTTTCAGACGCACTCCAGCTAAATGGAAAGAGAAGCAAAATGTCTTTTATTAAGAATTTTTAAAGAGACAAACTCTCTGCATGAAAATCTCAGTGTAGCTTACATTACAAACCACAAATCCACACAGAGTTATGCTTGCACCATTCCTGAAAACTACAAGGCTTTTCTTGTAAGAGAGTGAAGTTTTTATTGTCCTTGAGATCCCTTTCAGCAGAACACTCCTAGGATCTAAGCCAGGGTAGTTAATTCCTGAATTCAGCATCCATAGGCAGTGGGGCTGGGGAGGGAAAGTACGAGGCAGCAAGGACAGTACAAATAACACGGCCATCACTGCTGCTGCTGCTCTTTTTGTTATACTCTCATTGCATACATATTCTTTGCAGTTATAATTTTCAGAATTTATGGGTAAACTCTGGCAAGTTCTTATAAAATGTCCCTATCTAGCTTCCAGGTTTGAACGTACCCCTGGCTGTATAGGTAGTTTCAAAGCTCCTGTTTGCCTACAAATTCAAAAGGACAACACTGCATAGTGTCATGGGTGATATTTAGAATAATTTCTATTAAAAGCCTGAAATATGATAGAAAACTAAATGCAAATCTAAATGGTCTGGATATCTGATGTGACCCATTGCTAAGCAGAACCTGAGATTCATTCAGCCTAGTTTCACTGCATTGTTCTGTTGCCCTTAGAGCAAGTCACTTAAATTGTCCTGTATGTCACCATTTCGTATCCTTCTCAGAGCTTAATGTTTGTGCTGCATTTTGAAGATTTATAGCCCTATTCAATCTTACTCTACTGTTGCAAAGCGTTGAATGTTTTTGTGCATCTGTTAAAGGTGTGATCAGTACTTTATGTGAAGTGAATAATAAAGCTTATGAAGAATGAGTGTGTTCCTGTTTTTATACAACCTTTTACTGGGGTCATTTTATGGGCTTTTTGAATTCTATTTTTTTTTAATATAGTTAGAAGATTACTCCTTTTAATTTTTTCTTCAGATCTCTAATAATCTTACTTGCAGTATAATTCTGTCTTGATGGTCTTACTTGTTTTGTGTAAGCCATGGCCTAAACATTTATGCATACAGTGAAAGTAAAATGAAAAATAAAATCCATGGTCCAGTTATGAAAGGATGCAGATTTCATTTAACAAATTCAAAAGAGGTAGGTTGTTTAACTAAACTTTAAAGTGCATTCTTAACTGTTGTAAATTCCTTTTGTCTGTTTAACAAATTCTAAAGTAGTAGGTTAGCTATAGGGTTTTCTTTTACTTTATTGTTGGGTTTTATTTGTTTATTTTGAATCCTCTAGGAAATTCCTATAATTCTCTAGAAATGTAAAATGAAAATGCCAAAAAGGAGAGCTTCTGGGAGTCACAGCTGTTGGTAAGTTGTCAGCATGCTCCTTATAACATATCCAGTGATAACTGGTTTGATTGTCAATTTCTGTCTGATGTTTGTAATTGGCTTTTGACTCAAAAGTAGACAAACTAAATTATATTCGTTGTTAAACTTGAGTTAAAAGTGTCCTTCTCTTCATTTGTATTTGGACCTTTTTCCTTTACTTCTTGCTGATGATGGTTTGGAGCATGGCTGTTAGTCCTATAAATTGCATTCAGACATCTTAATTAAATACCCTTTTGACCATCATCTTTGCTTAGCAACATCCTTTCTGAGATATTCTGGGAAACTTAATACTTGTCTGATGTGTAGAACAGTATTCATAAATTAAGGTATGTTGCTATATCCTGCTTGCTTCTTGCTTATGTTGTTTAATAGTTTTTATATTACTCTCTGAGACAGAAATATGAAGCCTTGCACACCTAGTCACTCCAGCTTATTGCACAACACAATTACCAGTGAGATTCAGTCTTTGGAATATGGCTTACCATGCTGGTGTCGATTGTTAAAGTGAATAGTGTCTACATGGTTGTCATGGATCCAGGCAGCAAGTAGCTTTCACATTCCAAAATAACCTGGAATTTAAACAAAATCGTTAGACTCTGAGAAGCTCATATTAACATTTTCCATTTAATTTAGTTGTTGAAAACATGCTATCTTAAAGTCATAAAACCAAAATAAAAATGAAATTATCTAAACCTGTTTTGGCATAGACCCTAGGTATGCTTCAGATCCTGGGTGTGTTTCCTACTGAACAAAATCAACCTTTTTGACAAAGTTATTTGAGCAGTTACTTCCCTAATTACCTTCTTGTGCTGCTCTTCAATCTCTTTCTAGGCTTTTGGTTTTAGAAGTTGTGTTTATCCTTCACTGGAAAGGTGCATGGGGTGCTGCATTCTCTGAGCAGGCTGGACAGTTGTCACTCTGATCCACCTATGGTCCTGCTCCATTAGGAGCTCCCACTGAAACTTCCAAGCACCACACACACACCTCTCTTTGTATAATGTGTGCAGTCGATGGGAGCTTTTCATAAGAAAAGTCTCCCTCACCCTGAGGATCCAAGAGAACTAACATATTTTTCTCGAACAATACAGGGCTTAATTCTTTCTTTCTGGAAATCTTAACTTGGTCCTCCAGGCTGAGCTGAAGATCAGTTGGTTGAAGACACCAGGTGTTTTCTATTTTTAATAAAAGGTGTTAGAATTCTATGCTGTCCCCTAGAGTTTCACCAAATGCTTAGCTATCAATAGTGGTTTTAACTGCCCATTTAATTCAAGTGCCCTGAGGTTTGCATTCCCTTCATAGTTTCCTTCCCTTTTCTAGCAACATTGCCCCTTGTGCTTTTGTGGTGCCATTCGAATATTTTCTCTGCTGCAAAGTCTGTTGTCCAATAGCTTTTTTGGGGATCTTTTTGATGAGTTCAATTCTTCATTGCAATTTAATTTTCAGTGGAACAAACCTCTGATTTCCATGCATTCTTTGTGATTGTGTCCATGTGTTTCAGTATGATTGTTTACATATGGTTGTATTAATGTACTCTCACGGCATTTTGATGGTAAAACTCTGATTAACCTTGCTAGGAATGGATTCAAAGTCTTTAAGAGTCTATTTTAAGTTCAAGAAAAGGAGCAGTTTTATGAAATCAAAGCTGAATTTTAAAATCCTGTATTGTTTCTATGAATGCTTGGAGTGAAGAAATTGTGTTCCAACTATCAAACTGCACACTTCTTTCTTAGACTCTATGAGAAGAAGGAAATGTAGGTAACTATAGTTGCCTTGGGTCTTGGTTCACTGAAGGAATTGAAGAGGAAGAGAATAGTCAGTTTTCTTTACAAAAAGTACATAGGAATTATAATCATGTTGAGGTTATTTATTCTGCCAAACTGTCTTGAATTTAATATTTATATATATATCAGTACGTCAGCTCTTAAATTCTGTGATCACATTGTTCCTTGTAAATATCAAACTTGTCACCAACAACATGAAGAATGTAGGCAGGTAAGATGCTATGCACCAGTTAAAATTTAATGAAGATTATTTAACAATTCATTGGAATCTGACCAATCTCCCTGATTCGTGAAGCACCTCATCAGTAACTGTAAAGGCACAAGTTGTTTCCTGAGTGGTAAAAACAAGCTGACAAAAGAAGAGATCTTGATTCATAGCTGAAAACAGGCTGTTTGAAAGAGCTCTGTGGTCTTGCCAGTTGTAGTGCAGAGGTTTTCTGGAGAATTACTATCTTTCTATTAGATGAGGCACCTTGGGATAATGTTGTCTGTTTAGGTGATTCTGCAACCCATTATCATGTGCCCATTCATGCCTAGGTAGAGGTTCTTAGTCGTTGTCATCTGTTAGTGAGGCCCCTTTGGGTCACTGGCAGAGAGTTTTATGTTCTGTTTGCTCCACTACTTTTATAGACCATGCTGGATACTTTTTATTTCTTCCTGGTAACTAGTGATCATGAGCTGTTTTAGATGGCAGTATCCTTGTTCCTGGCAGGCTTTTGGCTGTCTGGGCTATGAATCACAACAAAATAAATTTGACTTATGTTTTACAAAGTGTTGTACAGAATCATAAAATAATTGATTGAAAGACGGATCCAGAGTTCTGGCCCAGCCTTTCACTCTGTCAATATAGGTTAATATCCACCTACAGCATGGTATGAAACATATAACACCCAGGTTAAGCTGATTAATGGGTGGGAAGCTTTGATCTTTTTTGCCATGTCTGCAGAAGCAGCATATGGCTCTGCTGGGTAGGTAATGCAATGTCAATATAATCTGTCTATGTTTATATAGTTTTTTATTAGTAAAAATCTTGCAGGAGTCGAGGGTGAAAGTTCAGTATGCAAAATTTTCCACTTCTGTAACAATTTCCTGTTTCTAGCTTATGTGTTAAATGTCTTCTGATTGCTTACCTCCAGTTTTCAGCCCCAAATGATAGTAATCTTCCTCCTGTTTAAAGAACCTAGAAGAAGAAATAAACACACTGGTGTATTGCTGTATATTTATATTTGCATGTATCATTATGTGCAATATAGAGACATTGATATTCCCTCTTGAAGGAAGTGTTTGTGGCAATTTCCCTAGGTCTGTTATTAGAGAGGTTTTTTTTGTTACTGTGCATTACACTGTTCTACAGGTGCCACTTTCTCATTTTAGAGTTTTTGTTGTTAGGACAAGTAAAATAATTACTGGATAAGAAATGTTTTATGATTGGGACCCCTCTTGCAGCTTTATCCTACAAGTTGCCTTGGCAAGCACAGGTATGTTGAGGTACACAATTTCAGTAGACACTATTCAGCCCACTGAGAAACCATGACAGACAGTTCTCTGCATGGAACAGGTATTTTTCTTCCTTTGTAGAAACTGAGGATGTGCAGCCTTTTGTATGTTTAGAATCTTAGAATCATCCTATCCAGATGCTTCAAAATTAATTAATGAGCGGGAGTGAGCAAAACCAGTTCCTGCAGCTGTCAGTGCTCATAAATCATCTCTGTTTTTACTTTTGAAGCAGGACAAGAGCATGAATTTAATTAATGGGTTTGACTTGCTCTGGAAAAACACAGTAGAGAAATCGCCCTACCCACACGTTTCACAGATGCTGTAAACATGCAAATGTTATTGTGTATTTACTCCTGAATGCTTTCCAGCATCATTGTGCTAGATACAGTTGAATGCCTCAGGCAGGTGGCAAAGCAATGACTGCAACAAATCCTTGTTCTTTGGACACCCAGATCAGAGGAGCAGCAGTTTAGCTCCTGTTTTCTTGGTTCCAGCTGACTTCTGCTTAACAAAGGCATTAATAATGGCTGCTGCAGACAACTCCAGGGGAAAACAAAAAGAGTGGGTTTGTCTATTTTCCATGATTGGGAATTTAACTATAATATGAAAAAAAATACCAAGTAGATTTATTCTGTCACTTTGGTTAAAAAAAAAAGGGGAAAACATCTCTTTTTAAAAAAACCTGTCTCTGCAATGGATCACCAGGAATGTCTCTGCATTGTTTCATTTTTATTATATTTTTAGTTCTACCTTATTAAGTGCAAAGAGACACAGAAACTTTCAGGCTGGATCAGACCCCAGTTTAGTGCTGTAGTCAGCACCAGGTACCTCAGGAGGAACTGTGCAAACACCCTTGGTATTGTGGGGAGCTGGAATTACATAACAATTACATCACGTCAATAATGGCTTTAAGTCTCTTGTGTCTGAAGTCTTGCATTCTCTTAGAACATTTAACTTGTTAAAAGTTAAATTCGATTTTGTCATGTTCACTGTTGTGGTGCTGGACAGTGTTTAGGTTTTTTCTATGGAAACTCATTATACTCTTTCCTTTGGTAACAAATTTATAGATGGCAATTGCCCAGACTTGTTATGCTGAGGAGGAATTTTGTTTCCTCCTGGGCTAGTTCCTTTTTTGACTTGAATGTTCCCCCTTATTTATGTTGTTATGTAACAAGATGGCTATGCTTTCCCTTTAGTCTGCAAAGTTAGGATTTCACTGTCTAGACAGTTAGAGGACTTGAAAAATGTATAGTAAGAAATGTGGCTTTTTTTTTAATATAAGAGGGAGTTATTGAGAACATTATTTGAGCTCCTCTTTATGGGTGGGACTTTTGGTTAGCATGAATGTCTGAGATGTGGAGATAATCTCCAAGTAAATTGGAAAATAGTGGTTCTTTATTCAAATGCTGAAAAATAAGCTTGAAAATAAGCTTGAAAATAAGCTTGAAATTACTGAAAAACTGGTTGAATGTTGCTTTATATGCCCTATGCCCTGTATTGCCTACAAATGAGAAAGCATTCTGAAAACTAGAGGTGCAGTATGGCATTCACCCTCCTATGATTGCTTGAGCCATGTGATGTTGTACTAAAAGTACCAGTTCTTGCTATTTTCTTGTTTTTGTTCCTTAGAGAGTCTTCTAGGAAAGGATGCATCTGAGGCTTCAAAGAGAACTGGGCCTCTAAAATTCAGAATAACATTGCCAGACCTGTGGTGAATGCATTTATGAATATTTACCTGGAAGTTAAGATTTGGTGTAAGTGTTAGAGGAGTTCAAGCCACTGAGCATTCTAATCTTTAAAACCCTCTCTTCCTTTCCTGATGATGCTCATATCCTGACAAGATCCACGATCCTTGTTTTTTAAAAATTCATGACAAAAATATCCATGACAAATAAGTTAAAAAAAGCTTCTAATTTACCTCATTTAAATACTGATACACACCTATAGCTGCACTGGCCAGACACTGACACCAGTAATTCTGGGAAATACAAAGAGTGCCAGGCACTGACCAGCTAGTCTTTGTGTTTGTTATACGAGAACATTTTTTCATCTAACTGTGAGTAAATATTTTATCTGTCTCTTCTATATATAACATTGTCAATTGAAGACTGCTATTTTTAAGAATTATTGTTACAGCTATATCTGACAGCATTTTATAACCTAAAAACATTCATCATCCTGATTTCATCAAACACAACTTTGTGTAAAGGCCATTTTGCACACCCTGAGGTCTTATGTAGGAGTGATTAGAAAAGTAAATCATCATCCCATCTGCATTACTGGATAAGGCTATTTTCAGTAGAGGGGGTATAGAAGAGGGTGCATTTCTTCTACTCCTTTTTACCTAGATTTGCTGCATGTATTAATATGAACTGTAATTTACTGCTCTTTAGCTATCATTGCTGCATGTTCTACTATGTCTTCTCTGTGGCAGTGGGCCTTCCTTCAAGGAGAAGAAACTTATTTGGTCCTTAAGCTTGGTGAAGCTGCACTGCAAATCACTTGTACTTGAGTGTTAAACTTGGCTCTGTATTGTTTCATTACTTGATTGATTAAGCCTTTGACAAATTAAAGGCAAGACCTTATCCACGATCATATCCTGAGTGTAGCTGTTCACAGAATCATGGAATATTATGAGTTGAAAGGGATCCACAAGGTTGGGTCCAACTTTCAAGTGAATGGCCCATACAGGGGTTGAACAGAGAACCTTGGCAGTATTAGCAACGTGCTGTATCCAGCTGAGCCAATCTCACCTGCCCCTACATCATGCCAGGAGCTTCGTGGGGATGCACTGCAGGAAAAGCTTGTTTTCAGCCTTTGTGCTGTAGGGGAAAACTGGATCAGTGGAGGATCAGTGGCTGCAGTGCTGTGGTGTCACCAAGCAGTAAGAGGTGTCTTACAGCTGGGGAGAGCCAAGGATGTGCTCTAAGCCTGACCTCATGTTTCCCTGATGCTCTGCTCCCTGCAGACCCTCTCTGTAGACCTGCTGTGAATCTTCTCTTTGCTTGCCCTTATGAGGAGCTTTTATTGTCTATATTCTTACAACAAATCATGTATTTACTGGTGGAGGGGAAGGGGAGATGTATGTGCTGTAGATGTTGCTTTCTGCTGCCATTAAAACTGTCTGATGTGGCATGCATTACCTGATGCAAATATATCCATTTGATTAGCTAGTCTTGCCAGCCTTTATTTAGGTTGCAGGTATCTTGCTTAGGGCCTGTTTCTGTTAACAATATTCCCAGACACCCAGGCATCTCCCAGTCCCTGACTATTTTCAATGGTGACAAAGCAAATCACTTTTTAGCTACAAAAATTAGTAAGGTTTCTGAAGAGGGTAATTCACTGTCAAAAGCATTTTTGTTGGCAAAGACCTGTGGGGAGCCACCTCTAGAAACGGGGTCTCCCTCTCGTGTTTTTGAGGATGTGGAAATGGATGACATTAAATAATGGGCTATAATTTAGACAGTGAGAAGTTTGCAGACTGATTCTGTAAGCAGAAAAATCCCTTGAGGAAACACATTATGTCTGTAATCCTGTCAGTCAGAAGATTAGAAAGTCACTCAAAAACTAATACAAATGGCTTAATAGTAAAGATTGTGCTAATAGAAGTAAGAAATTTAGCTGAAATCTTTCGCTTAAGGCTGTGGAAATTGGGTGACTTTGAAAAATGATAGTTCTTTTCTAGAAGATGTAGTAGAAAAACGTTCTGAGCTATAATTAGTTGAACATGATGCTTCTATTGCAACACTTGGAATAATTGTAATTACTTAAATTTGTGGTTGAAAGAATCCCAATGTGCTTAGCATTTGGTTATATATTTGGATAACATATGTAGCCTTTAGGGCTCAGATTTCAGAGCGGGACTTGTTCATTATAATTTATAATTTTGTGAATATTATATTGACACAATTAAAACATGAGCCAATGTGAAACAGAGGTGCTTCAGATGACATTTTGTATCCTCAGTGCTAGGAAACAGCCTTATGAGCAAGTTCTCCTTATCTTTTTTTTATATGCATATATATATGTGTATATATATATGTATATAATCTTACTCCCTGTAGTTAGAGTGTGGAAAGTCCTACACCACTAAATTAAAAATTTAGTTTTTAATAATGTACATTCCTCTAGAAATATAAGTGAATTGCAGTGGCTGCTGCCTCTTCCTCCTCTTTTGGTAGAGTGCATCCTCCTTTTGAGTATGAGTTTTTCTTGAGAGGGTGGAACCAGGTTTTGTCTTGCTTCAGAATTATGACACTGACACTGTTCCACTGATGAAGAGTGGAATAAATGGATGGGCCCTTATTCTATAGTTGACATACATTTAGGTAGCTCATCTTACATCAGTAATCAGTGTAATCAACCCTTGCTAAAAATGACACATATATTTGGTTTACTGTTTGTTATGGAATACTTGCACCCACAGTGTGAACACTCCTGTCCCATCTATGGGGTGGGGTTTGCAGTCCAGGAGAGTTTGGCTGACAACTTTCTGGTGTCTGCATCAGAGTAGCAGGAGCACTAAGTCCTGGAGAGCCAGGACTGCAGCAGGTGTCAGTGAGGTGAAGTGTTAATGTGAGGCTACTCGATGCTTACTGCTGTTCCTGAGCTTCCCCATCTTGTGTGTGCGAGCTGTAAAGCTGTACCCAAAGGCCAGAAAACCCCATTGCCAAAGCAGTCAATAGCTCTACCCTTTTCTCCTTCTACCTTCTCTGCATGCAGAGACCAGGCTGTGGTGGGACACCTCCTCTGGGTGAGAAATATAGGAGTTTTTTGTTAAAATTTAATTTAACATAGGGCCGAAAAGGCTCATAAAATCCTGCTGAAGCTAACTTCTCATCCATTTGAAATTTCTAGCTTTATTGTTGGTGTTATTTTCATCCTCCAGACAAATTAAAGCTCAGGAGGAGGCAGCAGCAGCGAGTCGTCTAAGCAAAGCAGGAGTAGCAAAGATGAAGATTTCGAAACTCATTTCAGCAAAGCAGGCAGTAATAAAGAAGATTTTCAAAATGAAAACAGTTCCCTGATGTGGTCTCTAATGTCTTTTCAAGGTGGGTAGTGAAGGTGTTTTTCACACAAGCTGCTGCAATTCAATTAGTCTGACCTAATTTTTATTTCTTCTCTTTCTGCTACAGATTTCCACGCTGATATAATTTAGCTTTTTAAAAATGTTATGGTTTGGAAGGGATTTGGGTACAGCATTGTTAATTGACAGTTTAAATACAGGAAATGTTCCGTAAATCTTTCCTAGTCTGTATGCTCATTTGAGCCAAAAAAACTTTAAAAATACTTTTTTGATTTGGGCAGATGAAAGTTTTTAGAAGGAAGGTAAGCATTGTTGCAGCCCAGGGCAAATGGTACTGGGTATGACTTGTGAAATATATATATAGTTTTTCAATTAGGAGTAGAGATTATAGGCCCACTCTTCTGTATTTATATCATTCTCTTTGTGCTGACTGCTCACAGTGACACACTAAGTGGCACAAACTCTCACTAAACACCTATAAACTCAGTTGTGTGCATCACAACCCACAGTTAGCAGAATTGGTTATGCATTTAAAACAGCTTTATCTAGAAATAGAAATTCTCATTGGGCTTTTTTCAGCAGCTTCTGTTTTCTTTCTTTAACCTAATTAAATGCTGATTTAAAATGCATTGATGACATCAACATTTAAATAAGATTATGGAGCGATGGTTCTAGGTTCCAAGTCTTTGAAATAAGCAAAAGTTCTTTTCAAAGCATGAAATTACTTTCTCTTGCAACCCATTTCTTAATTTAAAATTGCTAATCCTATGAGACTGACAATCCAAGCAACTGTTTAAGCCTGAAGCCTAATTTGGCCATAGAAATGGTGATTCTATGGAGCAAAAATAAACTATTAAATAATCCAGATTTAAATCAGGGCTTCATTCTTTTGTGCAGAATTGCACAAATTGCTTAACTATGCTAGTGCAACACTACCCTTATTTTTAGAGCTGTGAGTAGTACACACTGGTCTTTCCACAAGGTGCTTTGGCAATGGTTTTGCAGCTGCAGCAGTGCTACTGTGGCATTTAACACAGGCTGGGTTGTCACATTTCCAGTGCCAGGAGACCCCTGCCGTGTGCTGGTGTGAGACTGCCTTCCTTGGCAGGTGTTGGTATTTACTTGCAATATGCATATGCAGGATTGAAATCAAAGGGGTGGTTTTGAATGGTGAGAGACATCCTCCCTGTTTGCAGTCTTTGTTCACTTCATATGTAAAGAAGGTCTGAAATTCAGTTATTTATTTCTCTGTTGTAGTTTTAACTTACTGATTTGTATGTAGTCCAGGAATTTTAAGCAGACAACGCAATGCAAAAGTTATTATTACTCAATATTTCTTTAGATTTTACATTAAAAAATGCTATGTATCGCATCTTGAATGAGATTTATCAAAATTTTGAAATTGCTGAGGATAGATAAGTCTAGCAAAGACTTCCTTTTTCTGCAATGCTGTCACAGATAACTGATACCAGTCCTTTAGTCTTGTGATTTCATTCTTTCAATAGAGGTTTCCTCAGCTTTTTGAAACTTATTTTTAATGTTAAAATCAGTTAAAATACTAGAGTTCAATTACGCATCCCAAAGCAAATAATGATGCAGTGTTTTTCTTTTACAAATCACATTTAACTGAGGGTCTAAGTGATTTATGGGAGCTAAGAATAAATAATACCTTCAGTAAGAACTTTTTTCCCTCTCAGCTTTTTAAACTCTTTCTCAGGTTATACTGACAGGGATGCCTGTGTGGACCAGGGACTGGAGCCTGTAAGGGTCTGTGCTGTCCCTTACAGCACATCTATGTCTTTTGTTGTGGTGCTTCACCATACACACTTCCCAGATTTTGACATCTATAGGCATTCCTATTTATTATATATTTTTTTCAAGTGGCATGTGTTAATAAGGATGAGTAGGGAAAGGTAAGTCTGATTTACAGAAGCCACAAAAATGTAGCTTTATTCAGGTTGAGAAAATGTAATTTTCTTGTGGTTTCTTTTAAAAATTCTTTGCGAAAAGACTATTTCCCCTTTAACTTTATAGCATGGTCCTTGTGATGGTCTTTACCTATTTGAGAGAGCCTTGAGGTTTTTGGGCCCCTGGAAAAAATATCAGGGCTTAATTTTTGTGCTCCTTCCCACTTTGATATCCAAAGAACTGGGCTGCTATCCCAGTTTGGATCACAGTGCTAGAAAGATGAGATGGTGATGAGACAGGAAAATGGTTGAGTTACTAATGGAGACCCAGATAGCTGCTAGATTCTATCAAATCCTGCCTTGTTCATGTCAAAAAGACATCAGAATTCATTTCAGTTAGGATGGACAGGCAAATATGCATAAAAATTTAGTCAGTGCTCTCCTAATGCTTCTGCTATCTGATCAAGTTTCACTCTTCACATCTTATTGTGATGAGGTGAGGAAGGACTCTGAAGGAATAAGATATTTTTGTCCTTTACAAGAAAGAAGGTCTTTTCACAATGTGCTATCTGGCATACTAGCTCCTGAAATCCTTTAATTGTATCAAGCTGTATGTTTTTATTTTTTCTGTAGCAAAATGTTCTTGCAAAAGTGACTTATGAATGACTTGCTGTGAAGTTTCCTGTCACAAATTTCTGTGATGCTGAACTGCTGCTAACAGTTGGCCATCTTCTCACCTATTCCTTGTATGTATTCAAGAGGAAGAAATGAATTTGAAGCTTCACAATGAACAAAAGTGCTGAAAACACCACTAATCTGCTGTGGCTAGGGTTTAACCTGAGTTCATAAGGTGAGAGCCTGTGGTCAGAGGCCTTGACACCTGCAGAAGCCATTGCATTGCCCTAAGACAGCTGGAGCTGAGGGTGTCTCTAAGGTATCCCCCTGGCTCTGAGTGCAGCACTCAAGTGGCCCCTGGCAATTGGGAGGAATGATTTTCCCCAGGGGTGAGACAGAGAGACAGTTCTCTGCTGATTTCCTCCTTTCTTCCTGCAACTAAGGTTGTGTTTATTAGTCAGTTCCTTATTCAGCTGGTGTTTAATAGCCAAAAACCCACACGGGAATTTGCAAAACAAACCTGTGGCTTAATCTGCAATACCTGTACTTGTGACATGGTGTTAAAACAACAGCACTGCTAAAGCCTGAATTGGGAGAGGAGAGAGAAAAGCCTTCACTACTGACTACTGTTATCTCTGGAAAGGAATACTCTGCATGTGATGTTGTACAATAGGAACAAAGCTTGGCTAGTTCAAGCTATATTGAAAGATCTGTTGTTTGGTTTGGGTTTGGTTTTTCTTTTTGTTGTTTGTTTTTTTATTTTTTTTCATTTTATTACCCTTTCAGATAGTAGAAAGTTTTTCAAATGTGAAAGACGTGTGGAAACTTGAGAAATTATATCTCCATAGGCAAAGCCTAAGAAGAAGAAAATAGGTGGCAAACATTAATACGAGGGCAATTAGGTGTGTGTTTTGGGTGGAGCAATGACTGGGGAGGACAGCTTTGTGATTAACAGCCTGACTAACTCTCAGCAGTCTGGTTATGTTTCCTGCTGGCACTGCCTGCCTGTGCTCTCTGTTGTTCTAGATGGGGGTGCACTGCAGGAAGGGTCCATGGGACACAGCTCTGGTCCAGCTCCAGCTGCAGTCAAGTGCCATTCCATGGCAGAACAATTCACAATTCCCTGCCCAGCTGTATGGGATATTGTTTTTTTTTTTTTATGCATGAGACACTTGACAGCAGCATGCTACTAGTAGATCCCTTCTGTCAGAGCAAGGCAGCTTGACAGCTCCGTTATCCAAAGCAACTTAAAGTTCAAAAACCTGGTGATTTCTTGACTTTAGAGAGTCTTTGCTGCTCTGGGTGAGCTCTGAGCCACCTCATGCCCAGTGCAGACACTGGAACACACTGCTGCTGAAGCCACGTGAGACAGTGGTCACCACTGTGCAATTACCTCCTGATGACACCCATCATTTGAGAGTTCAGGTACCTGCAATTATGTGCCTCCTGAACCCAAAGGGATAAAAAGCCAGAGCATTTATTTCTCAGGGATTATTATTCTTTAATAATAAGCAAGATGGGATTGGGTTGTGCCTCCTTATTCTCCCTAAAGTAAGGATGTGCTGGAAGCCTGGGTCCAGTCTGAAACAGTCTAGGTGATCTATAAATGTTTAAATATGGTATGTGTTATCAGGTGTCTCTGGGACAGCCAAAGCAGTGAGGCCTTTATCCCTTAGGGTGCTTGGAGATGCTGCTGTAACCTAAACAAGGACATGCTGCAAACCCCTGATGGCAGCTCAGAGACAAGGCACCTGTACCCTCCCTGCATGGGGAAATCATGCAGGAAGGGAGAGGGCAAACCCCTGAAGTATAATGGGAGCATGTTGGGACTGACAAACACCTCAGAGTCTTCCAGGTGTCTCACCTAAATGCTTCAAAAAGGCCTTTAATGGAAAGCTTTGTGGTAATTAATTGTAATCTTGCTCCCATAAGGAGATCTTCAGGCCTCCTGGAAAGCAAAGGTAGTACCTTGAAAAAGTAGGATAGAGCTCAGGCTCTGTTTCAGGCAAGCTTTTCTTACCAGGTCTTCAAAAAAGGTTTATTGACATGAAGGCTAAATCATATTTATGTTGTGTTTTGCTGGACTAGAAATACATTGTTTCTCAGTGGGAGAAAAGTGAATTGGCTCAGCAAGGAGAAGATTTTCTCAAATCAGGCATCTCTAGCCTTTGTTTTCCACATAGGTGTGTTATTTTTCCCATGGGAGGAAAGTACCAAAAGATCTCTCTGTGTGGGAAGGTGGCATGGGAGGAGGGTGAAGCTAGTTCTGCAAACATGCTTATTTCAAATACCACCCTAGAAAGGCTGCAGATTTTGGAGACTGGGCTCCATGTGGTAGGTGGGAGGGGGTTTCTGTGCTATTGATTAATTTCTAATTGTGTGGGATTTTCCTGGCATAAATGCATAGGGTCTTTGCCAATGTAAACTTAATTTTCCTTCTGTCAAAGGAGCTGCAAAAGCTGGGTGAAGAGGATGTTTTGGGGATGAAGGACTCCAGTATCTGCAGGCCTTGATGGAGTTAACTTTTCCATTTTGTCTGGGAGAAGAAGCATGACTTTTCCTGGGCAGTAGTGTATTTACTCATGTAGTTTCTTTTGAAAGAAACTTCTTTTCCAGAGCCTTACTCAGGACACTCTGTATGGAGTACAAAAGGCTTTTTAAAATGTATCTTTGAATATTATGCTCCTTACTGGGAATGCCATGGAAATGAGGCAAACCAAAATCAACCTGAATAAAAAACAAATCCTGCAGGGTAGCAATAGACTTATACAGGTTGGGAAACAGAAGGCCATATCTAGAAGACAGGAGGCTCTTGATGGACTCAGTCCTCCAAGTCCTACAGAATTTGTGCCAGTAGCTAGGTAAGCTGTTCAACCAGGTTAGCACTGCACTGCACAGTGAGTTCAGTGGACAGAGCAATATTGCAGGCTGTAGGAATGTGAGATAAACTAGAATTGTACAGACCAGGAAAAAAGTCTGTTGTACTGAATAGAGAAATCTCAGTCTATGATTAACTTTATGTCATATCAAGAGCAGAACATACAAATCTAGGCTCTTCTGTGGCATGATACTGAACAATTCAAGCCCAGTAGCACAGAGCATACCACTGCTGGATTATTTGTCCTAAATGTACTTTAGAGAAATTCAGTCAGGTTTAGTTTAGGCTAACAAATACTCATTTAATGAAGATGTTACAGCAGTGCAAACCACAGGTTTGCAATAAGCCATGCTTCTGGAGCCTATCTTAAATACTGGCCTTATGAGAAATTTTTTTGTGCATTTTGCTTTTTGGCATCAAGCTAGAATGATATAGAGAATGGAAAAGAATTTCAGAAAATAAGAAGAATCAGTGGTTTACAAACATAATGATTGTTTGACAAAGGCAATTTTATCATATGTGGCAGCTTAACAGGCTAAATAATCAACACATGAGGGGGAATATATGAAACTTTAACTTCATGAAGCACAAAGAGAACCCACAGGGAAAAGATATAATGCTGGTTTCACTATTTCAGAGAAAATTTATAGAGGAATAGAAGATTGAGGAAAAAAAAGTATTTTCTGTGGCTGTAAGATTTTGAGTGATAACTGGATTTTCAAATTGGAATGCAAACAGAAGGAAAAGATACCGAAACCAGTCTATAAATAGCTTGAGTTTGCAGAGTTACACCCTTGGTTTGTTACTGCTAGCCCAAAGTGAGTCTTACACAAAGGAGTAGGTATGACCCACAAAGCACATGCTATAAATTCATTGTTCAGACAAAACCTATATTTTTCTGGCAAGACTGAAACAGAAAATGACAAATTAACAGCTTGGCTACCTGCCCAAATTCATAGCTCCCAGAAGGTTTGAGAATCAGACAGCTATGCACAGGGCACAATGTTTGGGCTAAGGTATACACAGAAAAATGGATTTTGAGAAGTGAAAGTAAAACCTGGAGAACAATATACTTGGTGCAGAAGAATCAGATTTGAAAGAAAAAAATTGATTTTGCTAATTTTAAAAAACAAACCTCACCAAGTTGTCCTGTATGGAAACAGTGATAAAAATAATTTTATCACTTTCTTCATTATTCCTTATCCTTGTTGCTTTTTAATTGGATCATAACATGAAATCCAGATAAGTAATGTGGCTTACATTGTGACAACTGGAGAAGATGCTTTCCTCATCAGAAGAATTTTATATATTGTGGAAGCAAATTTAGTTTATTCTGTGAGCAAAATAATAATATTGATAATTATGTCAGGTATTAGTGGTCCAGTGTTCACATAAATGCCTGGCATATTAGGGGCATCAATCAGGTATTTCAGTGGATGGTAAGGCTGGAATGTGCCTGGCTCAGGTAGTTATTTCTGAGACAATCTTGCAGCCTGTAATCTACAACTGTTTAGACCTAGACCCTATCTGTGGGGATGTTTGAGAAGGATCAAATATGTGCACTAAAATTAAGAATCCTTCTAAAACAGAATAAGCCATGTAAGTCAGCTTCCTTTTCAGATTTTATCTGTTTCTTCTCTCATATCAGACATAGTTTGAAAGATACTAAAACACCTGATTCACTTATTTTTCCTTCACCCTTTTTATGGAGGGGTGATGATGGAGTGGGGTGTCTTTTCCCCAGTTTTACTGCTCAAGATGCTTCTCCTACACAATGCTGCTTTTACATCACAAGTGTGGGAAACACAACAGGATGCTTTTTTTAACCTTGTTGTTCCTGAACTTTTCACATAAAGATTGGTCAGCAGAGAGTAGAAAAGCATAGCTACAGAAGATTATGAAAATGGATAACAAACCTTTTAAACAGAAAAATACTCAAAACAGTTATAAGTCACACTCGAGAATTTTCAAGCAATGACTCTGATACAATACTTTAATAAAAGCCTTTTTATGTGATATGACTTTTTCTCTTACATGAATTCTTTTTGATTCAACAGGCTTTTCTTTGCTTTTAAATACAGCACTTAGATTAAAGTGTAAAGCATAGAGATAATTTAATCTAGAGCTCTTTAGAGTACAGGTGAACTTTTCCATTTGGTTCTTTTAAACCAATTTCCTTCACAGACATTGAGTGATGATGGGTGGCTAAGGGAATGATTACACACAATTTCATGAACAAGAGCAAAGAGCTCTTACGTTATAATTTCAATAACTGTTTCTCAGAACAAGGCAGATCCAAAGTATTGACCACTGCATCAAAAAGGTCCAAACATTGCTAAAATGTGATAATGGTGAGATAGCAGTGAAATACAGCTGCATTTCTGTGGTATTATTGAATTGCTGATCTTGATTGCATTTGCAACCTTTTTTGTCTCTCAGTAAAACAATACTTGAAAACTATAGAAAAAGATTCATTGCCTTAAGAGACTTAGTTTGTCTGGCATCAAGACAGCTTAGGAATTTTTTTTCTTCTTTTAATTCTGTGCGAAGGAGTGGGCTATATTCACCAAAACTTTCAATGAAGATTGCAGTATCAAGTCTAATTTGCTGGAGTGTGTTTTGCCTGTGGATTTGTTCATGATGCTGTAATGCTGTATGTTAACACCAGGCTGACATTTCCAGCAGAACTCCTTGTTCCAGGGACTATAAATGGTGTGTCTCAGGTCACACTGTCATAAAGCAAATATCTGCTGCTTGTGTTGGAACTTTATTTATTGGTCAATCTGACACATTGCCCTGTGACAAGAAAGTCACTGGGTTGGATTTTTAAGGAGTGTTAATGTCTAGAGGCAGATTTGGCTCTTGGGGCATTTGGGAGACTTGGATTCAAATTCTGCCTCCTACCCAGAGATGGGGGCTGATTTACCTCCTTGCTTCTCAAACCTGGCTTTCCCCCACATGGAAAACCTGGGTAGCTAGGAGCTCTGGGAGAAATAGCTTCTCTCTCACTCTTCAGGAGAAAAGTCCAGCCACACTTATCTCTGTGGTGCCACTGTAAACCTTTATTGGGGAAGGATGGCACGGAAATGAAAGAAAGCTGCGGCTGTAGCTTGATGGATACCGAGTGCTGGTAATTGGCTGTGAAAACAGCAAGCTGACCTTTCCCTGGCATCTAGCTTTTGCCCTTGGCTTTCCTCTGTTTTCTTAAACTGTCTTTGAGGTTTTTTTGATCATCTGTACCCTAGCAAATCCCTATGTTTTTACTCTATATAAACAAAAAGTGGATGGAAATGTTTTCATAGAAGGTAATTAATGGGATAATTGCACCGAGCATTAGTTTTTAATGTATATTGGTAAATATGAACTAGCCTTTTAGCAATCTGTGTGCATTCATCCAAAGCAATGGAAAATACTCCCAAATTATTTTAATTTAAAAAGAGATGTTAAAGACAAAAATTGGACATGATACATGGTGGTAGCTCCTCAGGCCCCTGGTAGCCTTCCATTCAGGGCTGATGGCTGTAGTTTTTATTTCATTTACATTGAAAATGAAATCTTATGGTATTCTTGGTGTTTTTCCCTTTATCTATATTTGTCTCTGAAATGGTGCCTGGCAGCTGAATCTGTATTATCTTTTCTGTGCAGACATTGCCTAGTCCCTACTAATGTTCTGTGGAGACATGCACGTACTCTTAACAACAAAATTCAGGGCTGATACCAAGCCGTGCAACATCTGCTAAATTCTCATGGGGAAAGGGAATATAAAAACAAATACACAAAGGGCACAGCCACTGAGATGGTAAATATTGTTTTTTCCATGCCACACCCAAACCAGAAATAGAGACAGAGGAGGCCTTAACAAAGCTTGATTCAGGTTCGTGACAGCTGAGAGTAACTGCTTGTTTTCCACTGAGTTATAAGTGAACAAGACTGCCAACTTACTTCAAAAGCATGAATTAGCCTGAGACTTAGGCTTCTTTTGCTATTAGTAGATCAGAAGTAAGTGAGAAGAATAGCTCCATGCAAATATGTAGTGTTAAAATCATGTTAATGAGATTGCTATCAAGCTTGCTTGCCATAAGAGAGTAGGAGTGGATAACACTGTTTTGGAGGTAATAAACTGCCTGTACTGTAGTGGGACAGCATGGATTCACAGGCTGGGCAAGTGGAGCAGTTGGCAAGGGAGCCTGGATTGGCTGCAGGCTGCAGTCCCAGGATTGGAAGCTGCCCTGGCACAGTGGGCCTGGGTCCTGGTGGGGGGGGATTCCTGCCCCAGCTCAGCTGTGGGAAAGAGCACACAGCCCAGAACAGAGAGGAAGAAATTGCTGTGTGGCTGTGCCAGGGCATAGCTGCTGCTTCTGCATCCTAGGCTGTTGCACAAAGCTCAGGTGTTTAATAAGGTAGATAAAACTGGGCACTCCCAAATCTACTGCTGATAAAACAGGGTTTCAAAGCTGCTGAAGGGGGAAGTGAGTGTCAGAAATACAGTCCAGTCAACACATACAGTCATTGCAATAAATTTAGTGGGGAGGGTAGGTAGTCAGGGGAGGAACAGACTTGTAGTCCGGTGGGCTCTCAGGACTGAGGACATGTGGCTCCACATTGCTCATTTGGGACACTCCCTGCCTCTCCTGCCTGAAAGCTGCTGTCAGATGCTCTGCATCAGAATGTATAATAAGAGAGCATCAATGCTAACTTGCCTGAAAAAGTGCCTTAACCTCCAGATGCATCTGCTCCAAGCATGGCAGATGTGAAATCATCTGTTTTTGTTATGGCCTGGAGAGCTCCTGTCCAGCACAGACAAACCTGTGCTGATGCCATGCTGTTTCTGCTGGCAGCTCTGTGCTGAATAGCACCAGCACCACTTGCATCAGGTTATTCCTTTTCTCCTTTTCTCTGTTGGTAGAGCAAGGATTAGATACTGTTCCCACTGGAACCGGGGAGAAGAGTTCCTAGGGTGGACTTCATACTGAAAGGGCTTTCAGTCATTGGGTGTGTGTTATTCTTGACCTGAGTTACACTTGTGCTTGTTATTCAGCTCCTTCAGAAAAGCAGATTGCCTGCAATAGCAAGGCATTGGACCTTGTTTGCATAAGATCATACAACTAACTGCTCTTTAATAGAGAAACATAACTGTATTAAAAAGCTGGAAGTGATGCAAAGTTGAGCCAGGTCAAGCTGGTAACATTAAAAAGAGTAAGCCCCAAGGAGAAGGCTTACTCTTCCTTGCTATCCTAAATGGAAAAGTGACTTGTGTGATTTAATAATAGAATACTCAACCAGAAATATTTTTTTAACCAGAAGCATCTGTGCCTTTGCAGGAAACATCTGTGATAAAAGTGAAAAAAGGGACTTAAATAAACTTGTATAAAAATGGCAGACAGAGAAAAAGTCACACAGGAAAAAAAACAACTTGGACCTTTTTTCCCTGTCTCCTGCTGTAGGTGATTAAATGTTTGGTCTAAAGACAAAGTATTCAGTTCTTTATAAAATTTTCAAGTACCTCCATATGTCTAAGTGAAAGTGATCTAGAGGAGAACTTACAGGAAAAATTGCTGCCTTTTCCTCCCCCCTCTTTCCAACAATCCCTTTCAACCTTTCTGCTGTAACTCATTTGTTTTGTCCATTTTGATATCAAACCTTCAGTAAGTAAAACTACATTGTGTTTTATACCTATTCTCCTTAGCAATACATCCTGCTTGCCAGCACTGTTCTGTAGGTCAGCAAAAATCAACAATTTTCATGCATCATTGCTTGGGCATGAAGTTTTGACATTGGTTCTCCAGCATGATGAGGTGCTCCTGGTTAAGGAGTGGTGGGATTTGGCCACCTGCTCTGGTTAGCCATGCCCACCATGACTTGTGTGGAAGGCATGGGCATACTCTGCTGACAGGTGATCATACATAATCCTCAGAAAGACAAGGTCTGAAGGAGAAATTATAAATTCCAAACAAATATTTGTTGCCTGACTACATTTCATCACATTTCATTGGGTTGAGTGTTTCCCCCACCCCTGTCCTTTGTGAAACAGTGAAAGATGTAGACAATACTGAGGCCATGTTTAACTGGATACAGTGCAAACACAGCAAAAGACCATCCCTTCCTGAAAGATGTGAAGAAAAGCTTTCCTTAGCTTTCATTCGGTAAAGTCTGAGAGCAAATACTTTTAGCAAGTTTCCTTGAGGTCAGGTACAAACAAGTGTGGTTAGAGCAGGGCCTCAACACTCACAAATGTTTGCCTTGCATGGGGAGCCACTTCTAACCAGGTTTTCCAAGGAAGGAAGTCACAATTCCCTTCACTTGAAGATTTACTCTATCTTCCCACCTACCTAGAGCTGTGCAAAAACCATCAGGTTGATTTTCAGTATTAGCCTTAAATGTGGTACAAGTTCCCTGAGATCTGCAAACTGGAAGATCTGGACTGCCTTTTGATCAATGCTTGTCTTAGCTTTGGGGTAAAGCGAAAACTATTCTAGACTTCTGATAGTGTTTTGATTTTTATATTTGCTTAGCTTTCCCCAAAATTCCAGAGAAAAATTCTCCCTTAGGTTTCCAATTATTTCATTTTCCAAGAACCTCTCTCTTCTTTTGGTTATGAACGGGAAGTATTTGATTTGTGTATCTTCCCTGTGAAACAACACTACATTTGGTTCTATATTCATGTGACAAAGCAAGAAAATAGGTTGTTTTTTTTAATCAGAAAAAATAATAGAAGGTAGTAATTAGAGCAGTACAAATTTCTGCACTAACAAAAAAATTGTGAGCATAAAAAATACCTGAACTACTAGAGTGCTTGACAGCAAGTGCTGCATTTGAATTTCTTTCTTTAGGAAAGGAGTTAAGGAAGGCTCCCTCTCATTTAATGGCCGCTCTGTCTTTTTGGTCACAGAGTAATGTCAGTGTGCCTTCCACTCTACAAAGACACTTTGTGTAATTAATATTTAACAAATTTAACTACCGAGCTACTAAGCTGGTTTACCATGACACACACAACTTATACAAACATTTCTTAGAAGAGACTGGCCATGGCAGGCTGCTTTTCATGTTTTGGGTGCTATGTTCCTCTCAGTGAAAGCCAACAGTGGTTGTCTGTTAATTTGGGAGCTATGGTGTTCCTCTCACTCCCCTGAGATATAAATGTAGCTTACCAAATAAGCCCTTTATCTAAAACAGTTTCTAAATAGATTTTTCTAAATAAAATAGGCTCAGAAGTCAGTTACAGTAAACTCAGAGCAGTTCTTTTAAAGTGTAGTGCTTTATTGCTACACTGCCATGGGCACAGCTGGGAGCTGCTCTGTCAGGACATTGGTACAATGGGTTTGATGAAGAGGTAATTCATGGCTCAGGCTGATCTAGGCTGTGCTCGGGTCTTAGCCCTCCTCAACATGAGACCTACCGTGTTTCAAGATGGGTGCCCTGAAAGTGAATGACAAATTTTTGTAGTGCCACTGGTAAACTTGTTTGGACTCAAATTTATTTTAAATACTGGTAATGACAACCCCCTTTTTTTCCCCCAAAGAAAGTTGAGACCTTACCTGAAGCAAGTTGCTTCGAGTATTATTCTCCATTTCTTTTAGTATCTCCTATCATTATGTGCGAGAAGATACTAAAAAGATGTGTTTTATAGAATAAACTGTGAAAAAATTATATTACTGGCAATCAACACCCAACCATTGTAGGAGCAAAACAACAAACATTGCTTGCTGCTTTTGAGCAGTGGGAATCCTCAGAATGTGGCAATCCTATGATGCACTAGAGATCTTCAGTAAATTTGGATTCTGTAACCCTCTAGAATGCAGTCTTTAACTAAATTCCTATAAAGATATTAAAAAGCTGAGTATTTAGAACACTGTCTGAAAACAATTACAGTTTAACAAAAATTGTGATAAGAAAAAGTTCTTTGTGATAAAACACACAGCTAACGCTGTAGCCTGGAAAATTCTTTCAATGCAAGTAAAAAAACTCCTGCAATATTGCCAGTAATTGTCAGAGAAACTTTATCACTCCATGTGAAAACTGGTGTGCTTTAATGTAATTTAAATTCTCAGTATAAAATAAACTGGTTTTAACTGACTTTCCTCTTACTCTGTATTTTGCAATTTTATTCTCCTTTTATGGAACACTGTAGTACTCCTCATCTGTCTTTTATTTGGTTTCGTAAGATTTAATTTTTAAATGTACCAAATTCTAGGAGGGGAATTTAGAAATCATGTAAGTTCATTGAGGAAGCCAAATCCGTTAAAATACACTTGGATTAGTGTGACTGAAACAATGTGCAATTCATGATATAAGGAAGTTAGAAGAGTTCTAAATCCCCTCATTTCAGACATCAAAGATGTATTAACTCCTCCTGCACTCCACATACTCCAACTCAACCATTTCAATAACTAAGAGATCTTTAAAAACATTGCTTTTTAAATAGTTTGGATTAAAAATTGTTTTCTTTGGATTTCCACTGAGTCAACTGTACTTCCGAGTATAAAAACAATCCTGACTCGACAACAGGTGGAACAAGTGAGATCAGATATATTTCAGGATAATGTTCTTAGACTGTTTTGAAAGGTAGAGAAGAAAGAGAGTACAAAATATGCCCTGTAAACAGTTTCTTTAGAAAGCACGAAGTTAAAAGTTTAAAAGAATTTTTCCTACCTGTAGCTTTTATGTGGATCAGGAAGTGTAGCTTTTCCTGATTACAATCTTCCATGGCTTAGCTTGGCTTCTGCATTTGAATGTTAAATATGTAAGAATGCCTTGTTTAGCTTGGGAGTTTGCATGACCTCTTAATGAGACACTGTAGTTAGTGTCATTGGGTATTAAGGCATCATGTGACTGTAGATGAAAATAAAATCCTTTAAAGTTTGCATTTAATACTTCCTAGAATCTGTAACCCTTTACCTGCAAGCTGGATAAAAATCTGATAGAACTCACCGTTTTCTGGCCAGGGTTAAAAAAAGGAGAAGCGGAAGAACATGTGCCAAATAATTCCTTTCCTCCGGGACAGTCACAATGATCACAACAAAGCCCGAGCCTGTCAGTGTATTCATGCTGCCATTTGCATATTCTTAAAATTAAATCTCCCCATATCACAAACAGTGCTGGAGGGATTTGGCAGAAAGTTCCTCTGTTGCATGTTTCCTGGCAATGGCATTTATTTATTCCCCACTGTTTTGTGGGATTCTCTAAAGAGAAATTAATCTCTGAGTTGTATTTGCAGGGGTCTTGTCACATTTACCTGTGAAAGCTGCCGACTTTCCTGGAGTCATTTTGGTTTGAGTGTGTTGCTTCCAGAAGTGATATGAAAGATATTCTGTTTCCACAACCAGTTGAGAGAGTTTTCCTTGTACAGGAAGAGAGGGTTAAGTTAGGTAAGCACCTGGCTCGTGTGCGATCTTTAACACATATCGATGTACCTGGAAACTGTAAAACACGCCTCCTGGAAAGAACTGGCACTAAGATTGCATCACCTACCTGCCTGTGGCGCAGCTGGGGGGTGCAAAGCAGGGCTAACAAAACCTTCTCTATAGTACAACTAAATCTTTTTTTTTTTTTTTTTTTTTGGTGGTGTTAAGCCTCATGCAAGCACTTATATGACGTTTGGCTGCTGTATTGAGTAGGCGTGCTGTTTTCACTCTAAATAATGCCGGATATACAGTTGCCTCCCTGCCTTGCAGGGATTGCATCCTCGCCTTCCCTGTGGAAGGAGGGTGCTGGATTAAGATCAGCAAGGGCTTGGTTCGCCCTGCTGTGCTTCCCCTGGTATCCCCTGCAGTGGGCTGAAGCCGAGCCTGCCAAACCCATGTCAGCAGTGGGACTCAGATTCTCCACCTGGCCCCAGCCTCCTGCTGCAGGAGCAGCACACAGAGGGGCAAACGTCATGTGCCAGCAAAGAAATCAATAAAAGCTGCTTTGGATATTCTGATTTTAAGCAGGCGACTATGTCATAACGGGAAGACCAAGCATCATTTGCAGGCTATGAGCTAGTGTGCTGCAAAGCTCTGCAAGAGGTCTTTGGCACATTTAAAATATTTTTGTCCTGCAAACGATTAGTTTTAGCTGCAAATAGACTTCAAGATGCGGGAAGTTTATTGGTACAAAAACTTCAGTAAACTCTCCAAAGGCTCTCTGGTCAGTAAATAAAGAATTGCCAGGCTAACATATCGCCAGGTTGTGAGAGAAGGTGAGGGAGGCAGGAGATGCAGAGCTCAGGGCTGCCTCTGCAGCATGGATATGCTGTGCACAGCGTGTGCTTGGACCTGGCTTGGTGCGCTGCCCAGCCGGAGGTCACCCCACGGCCAGCTCTGCGGTATTTCGCCTGTGGCGTTTTGCCATTGTACTTGTGGCTGCTGGGCTAATGAGGTGGGCTAACAGGCCGACAGATGTCTCAGTCGAAAAGCTGCATTTTAAGACATAGGCCACTCAAAGCAAACGCAGTGAGGCTGCCTTCCCTCTTCTCCTGATGCTTGGCATCCTTTTCAGACCCCCTCCGTGGCTACTGTATATTTTGTTTTTCCACGGACTGTTCATGCTTGAGATTTCTCGAAGAAACAGCCGGTATTTCTGTCCTAGTAGAGAAGTTCTGTCCCATCCCCTGCAATCCCAGCCATGCTGTGCTTCTCAAACCTTTTCTGTGAGTAGGTGCGAACTGCTGGGATCTTTTTGGGTTGATTGCCTGACAGGTTTTCACAGATGTGTCCTGCAGGAAATGATCACTTGTCTCACCAATCCATAGTGCTTGTTCAAAAACACGGGTGTGACACTTTTTCAAAGGAAAAGTAGTTGAGACATTCAGACTTCAGAAATCCTCTTTTCCCTCTAATCTCATTCTTGTACCTTAGTCGACTTGTTTTGGCCGAGGCTTTCTGGAGAATGTTCCTGCTGAGATAGCAGGCTGCCTCGAAAAATTGCAGCCTAAAAGGTTAATTTTATGACTTCATATGCTATTGTCGATGTGATATTACAGTGGGAAGTGCTGGGCAATTTACTAGCAAGCAACGGGATAATGTAGACAAATGGCAGCAAACTATCCAGTTGCTTTGGGGATGTTCTGTTTTTATCTGTGCTACATCAGGTCTGGATTTTTGCTTCATCTCTCACCTTGTAATTCCGTGTATTTCACTTTAAATATGCTAACTAGATCTATTTTAGTTTAGAAGCTTTCTCACATGCACTGAAATGCATGTGTAATCAGAGATGCAGTAGGAGAGCAGGCAGATGATTTTATTTATACAAGATTATGTGGTGAAAGCTCTGACAGTGGGAACATGTGAACACGCCTTAAATCCATTTTTGTATATTCCCTACTGAGGCTACAGAGGAGACCAGTGAGCTGGTGCTGCAAATGGAGAGCTCCCAGTACCATGGCTGGGAACACATCAGGGGCTTGGCTGAGTCAGGATGGGAGCCTCACCCACCCTGGTAGGCAGGGTCTGTGTTGACAGGACAGCAGAGGCAGGGAGAAGCGCCTGGTAGGGGCAGATTTAACAGTCACTTGGGGAAATGTGTGATTTTAACAGCATGTTACACAGGACTGGAAACATTCCCTCATACTCTTCTGCTTATTGGCCTCTGTTTTCAAGTGAATTGAGCACTGTATAGCTTGTCCTTTTTCACAGAAGGATGGTGGTTCAAACTGCCCCTTCTGGAGAAAGACATGACAAAATGCCTCATCCTGCCTTGGGAAGGACCGTGATGACTATTCCTGCAGCCTTTGACCTTCCTGTTGAAATTGAGATTATAAATTAAACCCACACTGAGAGCATCAGTTCATGTCATAAAAGTCAGAAGACTACCTCCAAAATGCAAGGAATGGTGCTCTGTAACCAGGCTGGAAAGGTAAACCACAGGAAAAAATGCAGCTCACTGGTCTCCCTGCAGCCATATGGTGATCTAGGAAGAGATAATGAGTAATGTCCATAACAGGCTACAAGAACAAGAAGTAGGTTATATTTGTAGCATAAACACTTTATAATGATTCTTAGTAACCAACCCTTGTTAATGAAACCTATCCAGAGGCTGTAGTCCACCCCTGGATGACTATATGGTCAATTTTATGATTATATTAAAAAAATTCATTAAAAACTATGAAGTAATAAAAATAGATTAGAAATAAAAAATAGAAGAAATAGAAATAGATTTCAGAAGTCTGTCCTTTTGTAGTCTTAATATTTATATTAAAGCAGGTATTTTTAAATCTTTAATCAACAAAATGAAACAATGCAGATTGTTGTTAACAGTTTTATGGAAGTGCCCCAGAGGACCCGTTTTATGCCGTATCATACAGACACATTTATAGTTTTTGAAAAAGTGCAAACTTTCAGGATTTTAAGCTGAAACAGTCCCCTCTGCATACAAACACCAATTAGCAATAAATATTTGCTTTAAATTCTCATTGCAAAATGGCTAAAACTTCTGTTTCCGCAGGTAAAGGGCTTGAGTGTGCATCATGGAGAAATTAGGGCTGGGGAGCCACTGAAACCTGAATGCCTTCTGAATGCAAACTTTTCCAGGCTACATGTTAACCCACATTTTGATGTTATCTGATAATAATGTGAAAAAAGTCGAATGGCCACAGGCTGTTTGAAATGGAGTCACGGGCCATGCATTCCCCAGTTGTGGTACAAAGGAAATGACTGATAAAAATATTTTTTCTAGCTGACCTCTGGCTTACCTTTGTCTGCCAAAGAATTTCCGGCTAATTCCTGTTAAAGCTTTCCTGCAGCTACTGCCTATTCCTAGAATCTTCTGTGTCAGAAAATACAGACCCCATCTGAGCTTGTTTACAGGTGCACTTTGTCTAGAAGATAAACGAAAGCTTTGCTCTAGAGATGCAAAAAGATCTTCTTAACAAAAAGTAAATTGCACTATTCCTATGTAGGGGTAGAACAGCACTTGGTATTTGGATAGCTCATTATTGGAGAAAATACTTTGTCTCAGTACCACTGGATACACATACTTGGGGACAGATTTATGAAGGGATGTGGAGCAGTCACTCTTGAAGTAGCAAGTATCAGCAGCCTGAAGCCATTCAGGACCCTGTGTCTGCTGTATAGGCTCAGTGTGAGGAGTCTGACTCTTGAGAAACTGATTCAGAAAGCTGGCAAGCTGAATGGGATAGGTTAGGCACAAGGTGTGGTTCTTTGGGGTGTCCTGTGCAAGGCTAAGAGTTGGGCTTGATTATCCCTGGGGGTCCCTTCCAACTCAGAATATTCTGTGGCTCTGTAATTACATTATACTCCATTACTACCCAAAATCAGCCACTCTCATGGCAGATAGAAGATGTATTTTACCCTTCCAAGATAATGAAAGAACAAAGTTTCCATTCTTACACAGCTTAGGGACAGGGAGTTCAGACACAAAATGCACAAGTTATGCACCGTGTTTGAAAGAAGGTGGAGGTTTGGGACAGGATCCTGGGAACTGTGGCATCTCTTCCCACAGCTTCACAGGTCAGAATGGGAGTGGGGTTTCAGGTGCCTTTTTTTGGTGTTTTTTACTGGGTTGGTCACAAAAGCCTTCATGTCTGTTGATTTGCATACTACACACGTCAGTATGCAATCTATAGTTAGCTGCAATGGGAAAAATATCAGAATTTTTCCTTATCAATACTGTCCTTAAAAATTTTTAATGCACAGGCCAAAGGAAGCTTTGAAGGCTACATGTCCCTCTGCCAGAGTGGAATTTCCATGAAATTAATGGACACACACAAGTCTGCTTCCATAGTTTATTAGTACAAACAATGCATACACAAGACTGTATATTTGTTTGAAGACTGCAATAGATTTCTAATTTAACAACTCTGTAACAAAATTTAACTAAATTTGACATTTATGAAAATATAAATCTCTGATTGGGTAGGTTTTCCCAACAATACAAAGTTTACATAAAAACATTCAATATGATCTATTAGTTGCAAACCAGTTAGGAAAAATCATTCAAGTCACTTAATATACTATATTGGCTTGTACATTGAACATTCACACACTACATTAACTTCTAGCTTAGCATTCATTTCTTGGAAATTTGTGACATGGAATTCTGATTCTAAAAGTAAGATTATTCTGTTTAAATAATTTGAAAATGGTGTGTGCCCTCTTTAAGATACATAAGTAGGGAAAAATTTTCTTATCCTTTCAGATGTTGTCCAGTATATATTTTTACTTAGGAAAATGCAAATTTTTTTTACAGCATTTGTCATCATTTCACAATTTCTGCCTTGAAACTGGTAAAACTGTACAAAAGGCTCAGAACAGTTTCTAAAGCAGAAAGTGAAGCTTGTATGTGAAAGTAAGAAAAACCCATTACAAACTGGACTAGGAAAGGACCTCTAGACAGCCTTTACATTTAGTGGAATATTTCAGCAGATACACAAACAGTCCCAGAGTGTTTGGTCATTTGATCTGTATTTATCATGGGAAAGAATAGAAACAATACTAAGGCAAATATTATAAGGACTAATACATGGCATGTCTGAAAACTACCAGGATTATTCTGGAGACATAGGAGCTACTTTAGACTTTCCTACAACAAAATGGACAGCAACCTTTTAACGTAAGGAAATTAATGTCTTTAAGTGTTCATCAGTAACGCCCCTTCTCTTTGAAAAATTTTCATTATGACCTGTACTAATACACACTATGAAGACAAAACATTTCCCCAAACCAAAAATAAAACCCCAATCCCTATATTTCCTTTAGAACTCAGGACTTTTATAATTTTTATCACAATACATAAACCTGAAATCCTTGCATGCAATTTAAAAAAAAAGAACTTTCATTCTGTTCATTAAGGTGAACAAATACTTGTTGCCTCACATGCTGACATGTTAGCAGCTGTCTGGCACCTACTCTTTTCAGCCCAAAGATTAATCCCAATTAAAAAAGAAAAATAAAACTAGGTCTTTTTAAAATGATGATGGAATGTATCAAGTGTTCCAGGTTGGCAGGTGACATCTTGTCATTGCACCATCAAGGAGAAAAAACACATTTTTGCAAGTGGGTATTAAGTTGACTGTTAGCTATAGATCCATCTAGGTGATCTGGAATATAAAATAGTGGTCTGACTTCTCACCAATCACTTAGAGCTTTAGTTCTAGTTAAAACAGTCTGTCAACCACAGATATGATCACCTAACTTCTGTAATAGCATAACAATTTTGATAGTATTGCTAGAAATTTTTAATCAAGGCCCTGGTGAAATTCTGGACTAAACCTTGTATTCCGAAATTAAAAAAAAAACCCCTGCAGCCCACTTGCTTTATGTTTGCTTTCATGTTTACAGAAATGTAAGACAGGAAAAAACAGCTGGTCTGCCCTCTGCTGTTTCTATCTGTCTTCCAAGAAATGCACTGATTTTTACATTAATTCAGAAGACATACCTAAGCAAGTGTACTATTCAGATAATCTCGTCCAGATGGTTACTCAGTTGTCAGATGCAAAACTGTGTCCCCTGCAATCTATGGCTGAGCACACTTTCTCATAGCAGTAGCTGTGTCTTTTGGTTGGTGTTGCTTCACTCACCTCAGCCTCTGTAACTGTAATGGGGCTATCTCTTGCAAATACTTCTGTTGATTCCCTCCAAATGCAGTCTGCAGTCACTTTGAAACTATAATTGTGACACTTTGGCCTAATCACTTGTGTTGCGTTGTTGAAAATCTGACGGCTGTTAGAAGTAGCAATTTTGATTTTCAGTGCAGCATCAACTCGATCCACTACTGTGTAAGTACCTATACTTCCATCATCAAATCCAATAATAATGTTTAAATGTCTCTGTGAGAGTGCAAGAAAAGTGGGAGTTTTATAAAGAGAACAGGCACCGATGTTTTTGCCATCTGCTAGCCTCATTACAATTAAGCTAGAGACTGCACCATTGTCATCATCTTCTTCCCCACGACAGCAAATGTACACCAGGTAGCGGCCATCACGAGACAGCCTCTGCCGCCAGATGACACCTGGAGCGTGAACCACACGAAGTTTTCCACTGTACAGATCAAGCACGTTGATGTTCTCATCACCACGGGTTATAATTCCTAGCTTCCCATTTGGAGATATTTCAAAGTCTTCCAATTTTTTTAAGAAATTGGCAGGCAACTGTACACGTCTGCAGATGACTTCCTCTGTTAGGCTCCAGATGTTCACAGTTTCACTAGATGTTATAAATACTATAATATCTGGGCAGTCTGGTATCAACTTAATATCCACAATGCTTGCACCATCATCACAGCAAAACTTCTTTGTTATACTGCCTGTCCAGAGACTCACTGCCAACACTTTGTTCTTTGCCATTCCAACTACAAACGTATTTGCAGTTGTTATAAATGCATTCTGTAAGGCAACTAAAATATTGCAGACCCTATGTCCCGTAGCCAGCCGCCAAACTCTAGATGCATTCTGCTCGCAGAGAGAGACTACAAACTGATCATTATGAGTAATCATTAGCTCTGAGATTTTTTGTCCATTAATGCGAAAGATATTTTCACCACTAACTGTGTGCCATACATACTGGCTGCATTTATCATCTGATGTAACCATTATCTCTCCAGAAGAGGTCAGCACACAGTTTTCAACAATACCTTCATGCTTGAACACAGCTTCAATAAATCCAGTGCTGAAGTTCCACTTATGGACAGAATCTGATCCATCCAATGTGTATATTAATTCACCTCTGGCTGGCAACACCAGTCTTTGGATGGGTTTGCCAGATTTGTCAATATTGGACATAGCAGTTATGATGTCTATGTCCCAGATAGAAAGGACACCACTGGTGGATAAGGATAGCAGCATGTTATGATGATTTGATTTAATTAGCCTGACTATAGTTCCTGAGATTTCCTGTAGGCTTGCCATACACTGTCCAGTATCTCTTCTCCAAACAAAAATGGCTGAGGTATTTTCCATTGAAGCAATTATACAGTTGCCATTTTTGGACAACACAGCAGATATAAAGCGCTCATTGTGTTTAGCTCTAAACTTTTCAGCCACCTTCCACACACGAGTGTCAAGAAGTTCAATGCTGAGAGCCTTACAAATTAGAATTGCACTTTGGTCTTCAGAAAGCTCTATGCTGACAACTTCGCTGTCTTCTCTTCTGCAGTCAAAGTCATCTGTAAGCTGGGGTTTTGCGATTTCCTCTGTATTCCAAACAGAGAGGCTACCCTCACTGTCCACCATCACCATTTCTTGGGCTGTGTCCAAAATGAGAAGGAATTTCACAAATCCACTTGAAAATTCGGAGGTCACGGTGGTCAGCTTCTCTCCACTGCCCAAGTGGAAAATGGTGGCGGTGTTCAAATACTGCCCGCAGAATGCATAAACTCCATCTGGAGAACACTGCACACAGGTCACTTCGTACCAGCAGTGGAAGTGATAGAGAGGCCAGCCGTAAATCAGATCTATTACAGTAACATCTTTACTGGCCTCCAGCCAGGCAAGCGCATGGTTGACTGATAATGTAAATCCATTTATAAAACTGGAGTCCCCTGCAATTCCACAGTGTTTTGACCCCTTAATTTCCACCTCAGATAGAAGACAGGAATTTATGTTATCATATATCAAAAGAGTGTTGTTTGTTGTAGCTACTACAAGATACTTTTCGTCACTAGTAAGCTTCATCCCTAAGATGACAGATGGAGCTGTTGTAATTTGCCTTAGTAACTGGCGGGTTTCTACATCCCAAGTGCTAATGGAGCCATTTTCTAAAGCAGCAATAATTGTGCTGGGATTAAATGTAGGCAAAATCTCAGTGACATGCATGCAGCTGGATGACAGCGGCAGGCGCTCCGGGCTGTAAGTCACATCCATGGAGGAATGCAGAGGGACAATAGAGCAGTACTTGGGCCCATCCTTGTCACATTCTAGGAGGAGATGTCTCAGTTTGGGCAATGAGCTTACTACTGGGAGAAGTCTCTGCTGCAATTCAGCAGAGAGAGAACCTGGGTATTTTACTACTTTGAACTTTATACTGCGGAGGGTACTGGCCAGAAATTTCAGCTCTTTTTCTTGAGAGTAAGTGTAAGCCAGCTCTATGTCAGAAAGTGCTTTATCAAACTGCCCTATTCTAATCATGGTATACAGCCAGCTGAAGTTCATGATAACTCCATACAGAAGATCATCAGTTCTTCCACATCTTGTTAAGTGATGAATAAGCTCTGTCATTTTTCTGTGATTAATGAAAAAGATATCAGGTTCCAATGGGTTACACTGAAAGACCCATGGCTGATCTGGTGCCTGCCTGTCAAAAGCAGCCTGATCCATGCAGTGCTTTTCATCCTCGTTCAGGCCTCTACTGTCATGGTCAGGACAACCACCCGGATATTGGTCACTGCTGTAAAAAGGTTTTCTTCGTCCACCTGACCAAACACCAAGGAAATACTCTGCCATGACCGTGTGCATTTCACGCAAGTCTTCTTCATTGTGCAGGTACAATTTCTGGGCAATTAATTGCAAGTGCCTATTTGCCCAAAGAAGCAGTGTTACATTTTTCACCTGTCGCTCTATTAAATACCCCTGTAAGCCCTCCTTAAGTCTTGCAATGTATATATATGGAATTCTCAATGGGTTGCTCTCTCTGACTCTCTCATTCAGTTCATACATAACACTGTTGTCAAGGGCTAAAATATCCTCCAGTTCCATTTCACTCAGGCCAGATCTGGACATAGTGATGTAGCCAAGAGCTCTTGACAATAGTCTTGACCCACACTTGTTTTCCAGTGACCAAAACAACTGCTCTATGCTTTCATGTACAGTAACACAAAGGGAGGACTCATCCACATCCTTATGAGATCTCCAGTGCCTGACCTCTCTGAAGGTTAAGTTCACAAACATAGGCAGTGTGCACTTGGAGAATGCCTCGTTGACATAAATTTGTTGCCCTGATGTTACTTTCCTTTTAACTCGCAGCAGCTGATGTTTCAGTACTTGACTACACATCTTTCTGTCCCTTGCAGTCAATTCAATATAGTTGCTTTCTTCATGAATAAGGCACCTCAGTTTTTGCAGGATCCCATGCTTGTTTGGCAGTGTTGACAAAATTATCCGTACTGAACGTGGAAGGTGAATGGGAAGCCACCAGAGCTTCCTACCATCGTCACTATCTGTTAGCTGTTCTAAAGCATCAAATATAATCACCAGTGGCCTGTGAAATGAAGACTCATTCAAGAGATTTATGAACAAGTCCCGAAGGTCATGAATCTTTTTTGGGTAACTTTGTACAAGGCAACGATAGTTGACTGCTAGCTGTTCACAAATGCTTTGAAGTATATTCTTCAGATCTGTACTTGTTTCAGTGGATCCCAAAAATCTTATAACTACCACGGGGTCAGAATCTGGTCCCATCTCTTCTTGCAACCAGGAATAGGCCTAGAATATAGAGCACAATTTAGTTTATACCTAAATGAAGCACGGTAACAGAGATTAGAGTGATAGTCTATATATGAATAAACATTTTAAAATATTACTGGTTGAATAGAAATGCTTTCACTGTCAGAGTTCAAAGTGGGTGCACTGAATGAAATTCAAATAATATATCATCTTGGTTTAGCACAAAAAGGCTTACATCAAAGGGGACATGACTAGAATGAACTCCATAAATCCGAGGGTACTCTTTGCAAAATCTGAGTCTCACCTCTGAAAGTAAGTAGATAGAGTCTCTTATAAATAAACTTCCTTAGACACTAAACAATGTCATTCTTGGTCAGGCACACCAGCCTACCACCTAAACCTGTTCAGCATTGATTCTGACTGAGTATAAGGACATGTCTCTAGAGGACACGGATCAGAGTACAGATTGCCCTTAACAAGCTGGTTACTTTAATCCCTGGCCCACAGAACTACACTTTCCCTTGGTATACCTGTGACTTTTGCTCTAAAACATTGCCACAAAAAGGAAAAAGTATCTATCTCCTGAAGTTTTTTTTGCTTAGAGCACTCCAAGCCAGTGAGGAATGTAACTTCTTTAAATCTTCCCAGTCTGTGCAGGCTAACACGCTCGGTTTTACATCTCTTCACCTCTCTTTATGTTATTACAGTATTTTAAAAGAAAAGCAGAACCAGAGTCTCTAGGCTAACTTATGTACTCAGATAGGAAACGAGATCTTGAGTTGCAAATCCCAATTTCATATATGCACCTAATGTGACTCCACAGTAAGCAGATATAGGGATCTTACAGAGTATTGTTCCCTTCTTCACTTCCTTCTGGCTGATATGGCTGTTTCTCAGCTCACTATGCTAAGTGCTCTGACCACCCCACCAGGAGATCAAAGTTGTGACTGTCTCCTGCAGAATTAGGTCTGCTGATGCCAGCTTGGTCTTTTTCTGCATCTTGTCCTGCCTTGCACAAGTATTTAATTCATTTCCCTGTAGTACTCAGCTCATTGACTTTAACAGCATACACCAGATAAGTAAGTAAGGGTATTTTTGCAGCTTATTACAAATAGATTTGTAGCCAGTGTATTAGAATAATTCTGGAATAATTTCTAATGAGAACATGAGATAGCATGACTTGGAAAGACGTACTGCATTTGTGTCTAAGACATAACCAGAATAAGATGTTTAGATGGTTGTGGATTCATAGGACCTCAGAGGAACAAGAAGGAAAGAGATCATTCTAAAATATACATTGTATATACACTGTATTTGCTTTGGCTAAGCATATGATACAGATATGTTATTATTGAAAGGTAATATTTTCCTGCATATGTGTACAATAATACGCTGAATATACATGTTATTATTTCTATTTTATATATCAAGGGCTGATAGATCTGTTGAGAAAAGAAAGAATTAAACTAAGTTAGCATTTACACACAATAATGCTCTCAATATGACCTTAGTATGTAAGGCACTTATTTACCTTCTTTGCCGCTTCAGCTAACAAAAGAGTCTTCCCTGTGCATGGTCCTCCATATATGATAAGAGGGTTAATGTGTCCTATTTTTCTAGGTAAAACATATTTGTGAACGATGCTTAATGCCTCACATCTATATTCATAAAAGGTGGAGTATGTTTTACAGAGTGATGAGTGTTGAAGAACTTCATCATACAGCGTGTCTGTCTCCGTGTCAAAGTTCTGCTGCACTGTAGCTTGGATTATATCAATCATGTCTTCATAGAACTGTTTGCCAAGTCCTTCAATGTAATGGCTCTCCACTTCTTGGGAGTAACCCAGTTTCATGTCACAGTGGGTGACAGATGTGTACACTCTCAGATTGGACGATGCGACAATGGTAGGAATGAATTCATCCCTGAGCTTGATCAGTTTCTCATGGGCTTCAGGATCTCGTAGAAACTTCCCAGCTTTATGTACCACATCCATGTATTTTCCCATCTCTGGAATTTTAACGAAACGCTCAATGTTGGCAATTTTCCGGATGTAGCAAACACACTTCTTTAGGAAAGCTGGTGTTTGTTTACCCAAGGCAAAATCAAGTTCATCTTCAATAGCTGGGGATGAAAAGAGAACACAAGAGTCTCTGTCAACTTTTCATTATAAACAGTTCAAGAAACATGCCCTACCCCCAACAGGCAGACTCGACAACATTTGTTCTCTGTAAAAACCAGAAAAAAACAAACAGAGAATTTGCTAGGTTCTTTTGTATGGGTTTTAGTTTCAAGCAAGCACAGTAAACTTTTTTTTCCCCCTTTAATTATACAAGAAATGCCAACAGAAATACATTTTCATGTTTGTGGAAAGCTTGACAGAAAAGACAATAAATGAATACACAGAAATTGTTAATGTGAACTTTACCAGAGGAAAGGTATCTCTTTGCTTGGCTGTGTTTCATCTTTCCTTTCTCATACAGCAATTTCACGGCAGTCTTAAAAATCTTCTTGATCTCTTCTGATATGTCTTGCCATTTGTTTTCACTCATAGAATTTGAAGAAGATTCCATCTTTTAAAAATATCCACAGTTAAAAAGTAGGTGTAATTCATACATATACAACATCAGAAAGTAAAAGTCTAATATTCAAGGCCAAAAATAACATGGTAATAGAGAAACACACACACTAACAAAAATAAATAAAAGGTGAACATTTTATACTGCAGATGATCATATTGTATTCCATTTTATAATTTTAAGAGTTAGGTCCTTGGAGTATTTTCTAAATCCCTAGTGTAGGTAGCTAATGCAGTATTTTTCAAGAATAAGGCAAATTACACCTTTATAGAAAGAGGGTTTTGAGAACCAAGCCTGAAAAAATGATAATAAAGCAGCAGCAATGCTGCTAAAATTATCACTCCTTTAATGAGATGTAATAATGATAATAATTTAAACTTGTATCTCAAAACTGAAAATGAGGTTCTTGGTACCTGTAATTAAGTGCCTTATATTAGCTACCGTATTTTAAAAATACAGGATTATATGTGACATTATGTTCATTCATCCATTGCTATAGTAACACTAATCTTAACTGTCATCAGAGGAACTCTAATATAAATTCACTAATCCTTTCAGATGGTATCTTGCAAATGCCATGCTGGTGCTTTCTCTAAAGCAGCTAGGTTTTATTTACTGCTTGTGAAATATTTCAGGGGTCTCCAGTTTTGTTGGAGTGTGGAATCTCCGGGACGAATTCCCTAGCAACTCTTTCTTGACAGAACTGAGTATCTTGCATTACTTTCTATAAGTTTATGAGATGTAACTCTGTGTTACATCTTTAAGGTATGTTACATCTATGTTACAGCTTTAAGTTATGGACATCTTTTTAAAGTCATGGACATTAAGTCATTTAAGTTATGAACAGCTTTTTACTTAGTCCCATGTTAGTCAGTAGCTTCAGGAAAAGTACAAATATTTAATAACAAAAAACCTCAATAATACAACATGCACTCAAAATGAAGTAGAAACTCTTTTAAGGACTTCATTTTTTATACACTAAAATATGTCCTTAGGTATATACTGGATGTATAGGAGAGTAGAACTGAGCCCTGAGAAATAGATACAGTTTTTATTGTCATCAATTAAAGAAAAACGTCTGCTTTAAAAATTATAATTAAAAGTGTTCAAAAATCTTATGTTAGAATACAGTTAATAAGTTAAAAGTATGATATCTGACTTGGGACAGTGCTAAGCACTTGTTTGACTGTTAAGAGTTTTCTTTTATGGGGATAGAAGGGAAAATTTGTATTTCCTCTGCAAGTCCTATTCATTGAAATCTAGCAAATACACAGTACAAAGCAGAAGAGCCTGAGTTCTCCATGTTAAAACATCAGGGAAGGGAAATCTGTACAACTGTCCCACTAGCCCTAACAGGTCACAGATGACCCAAGCTCACTTGCTCTAGCAATCAGAGAGTGCATCAGTGCAGGAGTCGTGTTCCTTGGTGTTTGCAGGTGCTCCTTCACCGTGTACAGGAAAGGAGAACCACAGCAGCAGCTGTTCAGGTGTGGACAGGGCTGTAGCACCTAATTCAAAGACAACAGCAAGTGCCTGGCCTTGGAGACTGTTAGCCACTGTAACAGAGAGAATACTTTTGTGATCAGGTCACTATGACTTACCGTATTCTGGTAGTTCTTCAGCATTTCTGATTTTGGTCTGAGGTAATACGCTGGTGGCACTGCGTTCTCATCCCTGCAGTACCACTCTTCTAAAATCCTTGTCTCTAGCTTGGCCTCTACAGCAGCATCCAGGATCATTTCAAATTCTGCTGATTCTACTTCCCCTGGTATTCGGATGTTCCCATACTTCTCTCCCAATAGGCCCTATGTATTTACAGAGAAGTAGGGATTAAATTTTTCTTCTTCATTATGGAAAAAGCATCCTCAGGATCTGAATTTCCTTAAAGTAAGTCTGGTAGTAGTGTCATGACTTTGAAATTACTAGGAAGGGAAAAAGATACTGTGTGACAGGAATTACTGTTAAGGGTACTGTACTGAGCTGTATTTTACTATGATGACTTAGAAAATTTAAACTAGATGTATTTTTTCTCATAGTACTAACTAGTAGTAAAAATACAAAGGCATTCAAAAGAAACAATTAAAAAATACCCTACATACTTAGCAAGGTATTGACTCATGTATTATTGAGTTCCATTAGTCACAGGTTGAGATTATCCTCACATGCAAAAGCAAATTGAAATTGTGGCTTATACCAGCAAGGATCAATGTTCCAGAACCACAAGCTGCTTTTCTATTCTTCTTGTCTTTGCCCCAGTAGCTGAATGAACAGTGGGGCCAGGATGGAGCAAATATTGAGTAGAAATTTATCAAACCCAATCAATTTCCACTCACACAGGAGATATTTCCCTTTTAAAAATGAGGATTAAAATACTGGTTGTGGTGCTCTAAATATACTCTTTTAAAAGAAATTTATTTCTGTAGTTTACTGTCTGTAAACATTTCACAAAAATATGATTTAATGTCCTACAACTTCATAGGCAATAGTGTTATAGGAAATAACTGCTATCTTTTTGACAATTTTTTTCAAATTTGTGATCATCAGATCAATTTTGCATTAAATACTTGGTCCACACAAGTCAGTGAGAATTCTTACTTAATTTAAAATCTGATTTTAGAAAATTCTTTCCTGGTTTTAAATGTATTCAGCGAAGATCTTGCGTTAACGAGAAGGAGTACTTAATGTGGAGAGGAACCAACAGTATCAGAATCTTGATTTGAATCAGAAAGATCTCTTAGTAAAGTAATACTAATGCAAATATAGTAGTGCCCTAAAATTGTAAATGAGCATGTTTGTAAATAATATCTAAATATTCATTATTTTTAAACCACTCATCATAATGAGGAGCTGTCTGGAAGTCTTCCAGCAGAAGAACACCCTGAAAAATCTGCTGGCAGCCTCCACAGAGGAGCACTGACAAAGAGCTGGTGGACAGCAACAACTCCATGTCTGTCCACTGCTCAGAAGAAGTGAAGGAATGTAGGAATTGTGATAGTTCACATAGTCCAGGATCCAGTTTCTGACAAGTTACAGCATCTGAGTCCTCCAAGAAGCTTCTCCAATAGAGAGGCTTTAGGAAAAAGTTGAGTTTGCCCATTCAGATCCCACCATAGCTCCATTCAGGGTACACATCAAAGGGTCAGGAGAACAGAATTAATGTGTTCAGCAACCAGAATGATATAATAATTGATTTAATGAACCAAAATGATCCACTATTTCTATAATCTAAATTTATTTTTGATTTGTGAGCATTCCAGCTAGTAGCTCCCCTCAGAGAGGGCTATGTTGCTTCACATAATGAGATAGCTGGGGAAAATTTTGAAGCTTTTACTGTTTTGATCTATTCACACAGCCCAGAATAATTCTGAAGCTGCAGAGGTTAAACAAAATATAGTATTATTTTCCTTCTTCATTCAAGTGAGGTTAATAACTTATATCATGCTGAATTGGAAAGCCTCTTCACATTCAGGTTGACGTAGAAATCTCATAAATTGCTCTCAGAGGAGCTTTTATCTAGTATAGAAATTATTACTTGGAATTTATTGGGCTACACTTTTTCTGAATATAAGTCCAGTGGATTCAATAGACAGTTGCCTGAGCAAAGATCAATAGCTGGGCCCTTCATTAGCAATACTAAAATGTCAACATTATTATGTCTGATTTTAATGTACTGCATTTAATCAACTAAATTTGTTTTGGAACTATTCTGTGTACTTTTCTGCTTCTCCGGTAGTTTATGCTGCTCTCTCTCCACTGTACCATAGTTAAATAATGACTGGTTTTACTTTAAAATGAAAAGACAAGACTTTTTTTATACCTCTCATGTATCATTGCAAAAGATATTATGTAAATAATCTTTTATTAGGGATTATCCTCCTGACTACTTGAGCAAAACACAATAAAAAAGAACTTTGACATTATCCAGCAAATCCTAAATTCAGTGCTAAGCAGGTGTATCATTTAGAGCAGGGCCATGCCAGGCTCTGCAGTGCAGCTGTGTTCCTGTTTGAGCCCTAACAGAAATGGCCTGAGGTGCTGGTATTAATACCTGACTCAGTGTAGTTATTTGAAGAATATTCTGGTAGAAAACATTATGAGGTAGAAAACTCCTCATGGAGTCACTCCTGTGCTGTTTGGCAACTTCAGACTAGCCTCAACCTACAGCCCAGTTTTACTGGGCTTTTAATGGAGGCATTGAAACAAAACTCTCCATTTTACTGGAGAGTACAAAAGTGACTAACACTGGTTTTCTGAAGAACTGTGGTATCACAGCCCAGGCTGGGAGCAGGAGACATGCTGAGTAAGAGCAGTTGTTTTCTATTGAGGAACTAATGCTCAAATGCTGGGTTATGCCACATAAACACACCAGGTTCCTGGGGAACAGTTCTTCACCCAAATGCACCTTCCTCTAAATGCACTGCATGTTTTCCATTAGCAGTGGCACTGACAAATTAAAAAAGAAGACTAAGGGGTATAAACAGATTATATGTATTTGCTGGAATTTTAATCTACTATTTGTTTCCAAGGCTGCATGACAGCCTTAGCATGGGTGCATTTGCAAGCACAGGCTGTGAAAACGGCATCTTCTCATGTTAGAGGCGAGGCTTGGAAGTACCTCCTTCCCTTCACTGTTTTGGTGTCATTCTGGTTAAATTCATATCTATCTGTATAAGTGTAATCTATCAGGGTACCACAAAACAACTCAAATCTTAGAGGCCTCAATGAGAAGCTCTGAACTGCACTTTTCCTTCAGGAGCTTCAGTGTCGGAACTGCATCTGTGTCAGAGGCTTGCAGCAGCCTCTGGAAATATCTGTGCCATACATTCAAGTAAATGCAGATTTCTTCTTAGAAAAATAAAGAATTATGAAGCAACAGGATTGAGAGCAAATATAATTTCTCACAATCTTAATGTTGTTTCATACTTAGTCTGTAAATAAGAATTACCATTATTTCAGGTCCTTTTGAAATATATAATAGTACTGTACAGCAAGAACCTAAAACTTCAATTTGTGATAACAACATTGCAGCATTTTATTATTAAAGGGAATTATTTTTAAAGGGAACAGTAATGTTTATGCTGTGTTCAATATCAAGAGACAGTTTTATATGCAGACTCGTGAACCAAAATCTCCCACCTGATGAGTCATTTTCCTTTAATAGTAAAACAACAAATTAAGGACTCATTAGACTGAAGGTGATTGAATTGCATAAAACAACCAGGCTGACAAACATATAAAACCCTCAGCAATCATTTGTGTCTAACAAAACTTTACAGCATTAACACAGAGCAACCTCAGCAGGAGCCTTGTTAGCTTTCACAGAATCACAGAAACATAGGAAAGGTTGGGTTTGGAGGGACCTCAAAGATCATCTACTTCCAAGTCCCCAGCCTAGGGCAGGGACACCTTCCAACAAAGTCACTCAGAGCCCCACCCATTGTGGATTCCATCAGGGATGCTTTGTTGAGCCTGAGGCTGAAATAACTATTAAATGAAGGTTAAAAAACTACTGTCTATAAGATGGGAAATACATTCATTCTAATATTCTTGGTGTGGAAAGATATTAAAATTATGGGCACAGTCACAATAATGAACAAAAGATCACAAAGAAGATTGAGATTTGATCTTGAGATATGAGGGATTCACATGGCGTGTCATATAAGTTCAGACATCATCACTAAAATATTCATGAATTCTGATGCCATACATTATATTAAACCAGAAAAAGCTGAAATTTTAGATATGCTTAATTCCAGCTAAGATATTTGGTGGTAATTTTAATAGAAAACAGCTGTCAAATAACAGCAAATTATATTGATTACTGATTGGTTTAATTAGCCTTTTTAAAAGAAATTATATATTGACATCTGCTAATGAAGTAATTTGAGAAGTCAGATTTGTAATGTTTTATGGAGTGACTTCAGGTACTTGTCAGCTTAAGACCAACAATATTTTTGGCCATTTTGCCAAGAGATCTGATCCAATGATCTTTTGATGGGCTAATTGGAATCAGTCCTGTTTCTTGGTCTTTGTGAAGACATGTGCCATTAAAGTGCATACATATGTCCTCTCTGCCTCTTCTCAGAGCAGTCCTGGATTGCCAGCTTTTTGAAAAATAAGCATTCAATAAATCATCTTTGAAGGATTTAAATCTAACCACATTTAATTTTAATTGTAATTCTAAACTTAATATACTTCCTTGTGTACAGGACTAAGCACTCCTTAAACAATTTGGTTTTGCAAGATCCATGAGGAATTGGGAAGTATTACTGTCCCCAAGTGACACAAGAATGAAGTGCAGGGAATTAAGCCTGGGCCAGGGCTCAGAGCTGGGACAGGTATGTAATGGTTAGTCATAACCATGGAGTGGAAGCTGTTTTTTCCGAATTCTCAGCTCTGTCCTTCTAATAGAAACTGCTCACTACTGAAGGAGGAAAGCCCTGACCCCTTGTGATGAGGTCCTGAGCGACTCACACTTCAGCCCGTTAAATTAATGCAAGCCTAAACTAAGATCACTTATTCAAAGTAGAACAGCTCCATTAGGAGAATGAGTATCTCATTATTGAAGAGGTGCTCAATGTATCACACTGTGGGCTGAAAATTGGAGGGATTTCAGTGCTTTTGAAACACCATGGGGTATAAACTTCATGTTGTCAGGGCTTGGGAAGGGCTGGTGTTACTGATGTGCCAGAGGTGTCCTTCTGTCATTCCCAGAAGAGCTGTGGATTGCAGTGTGGATCATGCTGTGCCCCAGAAGGAGGCCTTGCACAGAAATCTGGTGTAGCTCATGGGCAACCACCCGGAGCAAAGCATTTAACAACAAAGCACATCCACTGCACAAAAGCCCTGTTTCAAAACCTCCCCTGAGTGGGAGAAGAACAAGTCTGTGGTCACCAGGGGTAAACCCTAATCATCAGAATTCAGGGCATTAATGATGGGGTAACAGTCACACACCAAAGGCCCTGCTACTGCAGCTTCTTTCTGTGCAAGCAATCTCATAGCACTGTATAAGCACCTGAATATGAACTGCAACAGGAACGTGAATGTTATCTTTCCATGGTTTGCATGACTAACAAGGGCTACAAAGTCCTCTGGATCTCTCTCTCCCCTATAGTCTCTCACTATTCATTGCCTTCTGTTTATCCTGGGGTTAGAGACCTAACTCTCCACTTCCCCAGCCTTTGCTTCTAGGCTTCCTCTCTTTGGTATTAAAATCATTCTTATGAAATAAAACCTTTTTTTCGTCTTTAAAGCCATACATTTCAGCCAAATAGCCATTTTTTCTCAGACAAACACATTTTTTTCTCTACTGCTTGCTGGGATGTTCACATGCGTGTTAGCTGATAAAATGTATGTTACTCTCTAGTGGATCAGACTTCTATAGACAAAAGAGACACATAAAAAGTAGGTGAAATATTGATTTATAAATTTAAAAATTATAAATAAAATTTATAATTAAAATCTATCTTTAGGACCAGGCTTAAAAGACGTCATATTTCATCCAAATTATTTTCTAAAAAGCCTACTTACTGTAATCAGATTCCAATACCCATCAACTATTTTCAGTTGCTATATTTGTATGTATGGAGACAGAATCACTTCAGCATAACAAGAAATGCTCCATTATTTTCAAATCTTACTTTCTACATGCATGCTGGCTACATTCTATGTATTGTCTTACTGAATTTGGAGGTAGTAAGACACTACATTTGCACGTGCAAACCTGCCTAGGAAGCCATTCAAGTAAAGGAAGGCACACAGGATTGTAACATGTCAGCATATTTACCCTCTTTGCCTGCAGGAATGTGGGCTTAACTGATATAACCAAATATACATCTTGAAAATATGAAACAAATGGTCAGGATACCAGTTTTTAGGGGCCTTTTATTTAACATCCCATCCTAAGAAACTTAGTGCAACTATAGCTCTTTCTGGTTCCTTGCAAGTATCTGATAGTGCTTTTCTAACGATATCCTGTAGAAATCTCTTATGTGATATAAAATGTGCAGGTGCAGCCAGAGATATTTTGGGGAAAAAAAAAAGAAAATTAAAATAACAGGATTAGCTTGGTGCCTGCCTCTCAGGCCTTGAAACCAAGAATTTACTACCAAAAAACAAACAAAAGAATGTCCTATTTTTAATTTTTTTTATAACTTAAGGGAACAAAGCCAACTCCTTTCAAATTCAAAGCAAAAATGTTAATGGCTAAACAACAGTGAATCATCAGAACTAAAGCCAGAGAAGTATGTTTATCTCAATTTATCTCAATGGAATATACATGTTAATTGCTTTTTAGGGCAAACTTCGAGCCATTGTACTGGAAACTGAAACCAACGTGAAGAAAGCTGTAATACCATGCTTAAACTAAACCAAGTTTTAGGAAGCTGGAGTTCCAGAGAAGCTGGTGCCCAGAAGATGTCCTGAAAAAATCTGCCTCTACTCCTTTTTATTGTTCTAGCTGAAGTGAGGTACAGTAGAAGGACCTCATGACAGAAACACACAGAGAATGTCCTCCAAATAAATAAATGCATTAAACGGCTTTTCTTGCCCATCAAAGCAAAAAAATTATGTTGCATTGGTATTATTAAGTCTCCCAAAAATACTACCATTAGAAATTAAAAATATGAAAAAAGCACAAAAATGTCATATTCTGTGATTGCTTGCATGTACATATCAAAGTGTCTTTTAGAGCATCATTTTTCCTCTCTGCCAAGGGTTGTAAGGCAGTGCAGCTTATCAGACAGAACATTAGAGCTGCTGCAGATCTCTTAAATCTTCTTTCCACCTTTACTACATCTCAGTATGGAAACCTGAAAGCTCCTGATACTTTTGCCACTGACTCAGACTGCCTATCCATAAAAAGATACATTTTGCAAGATGATAGCTTGCAAAATAAGCATCTTATTTTGAGAATTTCTATTTTGATATGCAAAGGATATGTATTTACATATCAGCAGAAATGGAACTGTTATTTTACACTGTTTGTCCTTTTGAGTTTTTAAAGGAAAAATGATACCACAGAGTAGTATGAAACATTTTTATTTGCTTTTTTTCTATAGGTTGAAGCTGTGAATAAATAGAATTAATTTTAGAACTTCAGCTGACTGTAGAAAACATAAGAAATACAATTTTTAATTGAAGTTACTGAAGCAAATAGGAAACTGAAGGCATAATAAAGACATTTCTGTACTGAGAATTGTTTTTCCACCTGCTCGAATAAATATTTATGTTCCTTGGCTTGAGAAATATTGCAGTGTGTTGTTTCACAGAACCATGCCCTAATTTCTCTCTTCCCTTTTTCCCTGGAGGAATTAAAGAAGTACCCTGGGGGGACTAGATGAGTTTCAGAAACTTGAGACAGATCTTGGTTTCAGTTCCATGAAAAATAAAAAGGACTGCTGAACTACTTTGTAAGAAAACTGACTGCAATTGGGACTGGAAGGATGAGGTGCAAGTGCTGAAGTGTTTTGCTGTGAGCACAGTTCTTGACATAGAAGGTGTAGAAAAGAAGAAAATGATGCTGGAGTTTCTTGATGCTTGACCTGTCTTTCAGGAAAGAGAGCAGCCAAATCTGGTTGTAAATGAGCTAATTCCCTCAACTCTGAACTTCACCCACAGTGTGGTATTTTTAAATCTCAAAGCTTTTCCCTAGTGGTAGGAAGATATGAAATAAGGATGAGTAATTTCTCAGGACATAGTGTGTAGGAGCTACCAGTCTATCATACAGAGTGAATGTGCTTCCTCAGAAGAAATTCATGACCTACTTCCCCGATACAGTTTGCTTCATCAGAACTCTCATTTCTCCTGGCTGAGAAAGTATCAATGGTCTTCCTCCACAACCTCCCTGTCTTCTACAGGATCATGCAGCACCAACTTAGCTCATTTTGTTGCCTTTTCCTTCATTGCTTATCACTGCTCGGTCTTTGATCAGCCTGATCAGAGATGCAGGTGAGAAAATCAGTCAAAAGGGATATAACTGGGGAAGAAGTCAGCGAATAAAGACAGCAGAGAGGAAGGACTGGAGATTTAGCCTACCTCTGCCTAAAGATTCGAGGTGCTCACTCGTTCTGATTCTCCTCCCAACCAATGTGTTATTCTCACTTTGCTCTATTTTTGAAATTGCATGGGAGATTTCTTGACAGGCATGTACATTTTTCCTTTCACATAAAGCTCAGGACCTTGCAGGTAATTCCTACTGCAGTCCAGATTTCTGTCAACTCTCTGACAGGTCCTGTAACACTTGACAAGAGTGGAACTGGATAGAAAAACAAATCAAAAGGGTTAGATTTAATAAAAGACTGTAGCACATAGCCTAGACTGAAGTCAATAACCTTGTCTGTGGAAATCACTACTCTTCTTACAGAGAATGGTGAATGCACCTTTCTTGGAAACAGCAAGGAGATCAATGTTGTCTTTTAGAAGAAGGCATAGTGGTGTAACCTTCCCTACTTTGTAAAATAATCACAACACTCATCCAAGTCTGAAAGAATTGTGATTTGAAACCCTGTCTTGCATCTCACAGGTGAAGCGTTGGCTACTGGGGAAAAGCTTCTCCTCCTACTGCTGTTTAATGTGCCTTCCTGAGTATCCAGGGATACAGGTATGATGGAGTCAGAAAGGAAGATACTCTGAGCCTATCAGTGTAGTCAGCTGGGAGGACAGGGCAGTGGCTTTTGGACACCTGGAGGAGTTGGCACTCCTCCACAATCTTACTGACCTCTTTGGTACCCTTTATGTGCAAGAAGGGGCCACATCTTTACTTTCTGTAAAATATACTCTTTCTTGTATTTCTCAGAAAGGCAGCTTAGTTTCTACATTCCCATTTTGGGATGGTATTTAGGTGTTAAACAGTGAGGCAAAGAGCTTAGATTGAGCTAAATTTGAGCAAGGCGAAAAGGGCTGAATAGGACAGTTTAGGAATTGACAGAGACATCGAGTCTGTAGTAACCTCCAAAGCTGCAGCAGATGACAAGGGGTTTCTAGAACTGCAAAATCTCTCCAAATCCCACTGCACACAAATACACACACTCCTTATTGTAAACAGACTTATATATTTATGCTTTTTTATAATACAATTAAGCTGTGTGTTCTTAGTAACATACACAGCCACTATGAAGGTATTAGAAAGTGTTAATTAATGAGTATTATCAGAGGCAGAGATGGTGTCATGGAATTTTCAACACCCCTCGTGACTTTAGGAATACTGAAGCTACTTGTAATATGACATGACATTTCACTACAAATGTATTTTTTTATTTTTCCTCCTTCTTATTAGAGCTAAACAGATTGGTAATCGTTGAGTCAACAAATGAAAACCTAATTGTGTAATTAAATGTAAAAAAAAGATTTCACAGCTTTCATAGAGTAATTCAGTCACTGAGAGCCTGATATGACCCATGACTGTGTAGTGTTGAATGAAGCACCTAAAACATTGTTAAAAAAACATGTTTTACGTATAACATAAATGAAGGCCCTCAGAAAGATTTTTAGTATAGGTGACATTAGTACTAGCAAATTATAATGTACCCATAATTTCGATTTTAGCATAGCATCCAAAACAAGTACCAGAACATAACATCAATTCAGCTTTGCAAGTACATGTGGAATGGCCTATATTATTTATTTTGACCAGTTCCTTGCTTTTGATAAATTTTATTTATGATTTTTATTCTTATGTGCTATTGTAACAAATAATTCTGTTTTCCACGTGGGCATTGGCTTTTGTTATTTGGGACAATTGGTGGCTGGTACTCTCTGGACAGGTGCTTTATTATAGTCCTTCAAAGAAATTATTAGAAAATTCCTTGTACAAGAAAAATGTAATTTTCCTTCCCCAGCAATACTACCAGGATGATGGCCCAGTGAATTTCATACAGTTGTAGAAGTGTCCATCTCTTTTTAATTTTCTTATGTGACTTGTGTGCATTTCCTGCTTTTCACAAGCTTGGAGGGAGAGAACCCTTTTTACTGTTTGTTAAATTATAAATTCGGAGGAGGACAGAAAGGACAGAAAGAACAGCATAGCTGCAGGATGAGAAGAACTATTTCCTATGAAAAGAAAGCAATGATCTAAACAGTTAAGGAGAGAATGCAAAAATGCAAAAGGTATATTTAAAGAAACTGAACAGAAGTAAAAAACTAAGGCAAGTAACAAACCCTTTAGGCACTTGACCTTTAGGCAAGGTTAGGGATTATCAAACCCAGCATCATTTAAAGTGTTCAGAGTGTCAAAATCTTTTACAGCCAATTCACATCACCAAATATTGCAATGAAATTGCTATTCCTGATCATCTGAATTGTATTAAATATAAATCCATCTTTTCATAAAACCATCTTTACAACTGCCATATTTCAAAACCTATTCTTCTACAAAACTATCCAATATTAGTTTTCTATTTATGACACAGAGGAAAAAAACAACTTTTTGAATTTTCTTAGCTTTCAGTTGCCATACTTCTTCAAGGATGGGATAAAATGAAATAGTGCCTTTCTCTTGGGATATCTTAATGACTTTTCTAACACTAATTTTTATATAATAGGTTATTTGACTTATAATTAATGGTAAGCATAAAAACACGGAATGTTAAGTACTGCCTGCAGGTAATAGGTCAGATCATTAGCCAAAAGCTTAAAAATTCTGCAGCAGATGTCCATAGAAATGAAAAAAACCTAGCAAATATATATATATATGACATTCACCTGAATGAAAACACTTTCTTGCCTGTGCTGTGCAATTGTATGACCGAGAGGCAGAATATATGGTCTGCCAAAGCATGTGGCCAGCTGATGAACTGTTTTTCCAGCCATGAGTAGCACTGGTATACTAAAACATTTTAAAACAGTTTCAAGCATTAAAGTAATTTCTGTACTATACAAATGAGCGAACAAGAAAAGAACATGTAATTTAATCACAATAATTGCAGTTTCTCTAGTTTTCTAAGCAAATATTCTATGCTTGATTTTTTCAAGGTGGAATGAAATAAAAAGTTACTCCATCAGGTTCTCCAGTTACAAAAGAAAGAAGCTTATTACATTGCATATTAACAGGACACAAAAAAGCACCTTGCACTGAATGCAAGTATTTTAAGAGAGAAGAGGCAATAACTTAAGGATGCATAACAGTATCACTATGAAGAACACTGATACTTTTTCAATTTTACTTCTTAGATTATCATCTTTCATTGAAGAAAGAGTGATCCTGTGAAATTATACATGCTGATCATTAAGAAAAAGAAGAAAAAAAGAAAAAAAAAGAGAAAAAAAAGACCCAGCTACTGCTAGCTGGATTTGACAATAATCAGACTGAAAATGAACTAGTTATTTTTTGGGTAGGTGTTTCTTTCTGGGTATGTTATTGGAGAACCAAAGAATCTCTGAACTGGATGTCTGTATTTGAGAAAAGGGAAGGTATTTATGCTAGGTGCAAGCAGCACTATTAACATCTCTCTTTGAACTTACCAGCTGCCTGTTAAATATTGTAAAATATGCTGTTTCTTTACACAGAAGTAGCATTGCAAGGTTCAGAATCCCCTCCATCCCTCTCATTTCTGCAGAACGGCTGATGCTGGATTTTTGATCTACAGATTCATTTCTGGGGGAGATCATTACATTTAACAGATTATAGTATTATCTCAGAAGATGGTTTGGTAAAGCCCTTGAGGGTCATGAGAAAATAAATTGCATAAATCTCATGCAGCCTATTTCTTCCTCTACACATTACATAGAATGGTGGAAATACGACTTCATGTTAATCTTATTCTCGCTAATATGGTCATTCATATTAAATATAATACTTAACCTTTCTGGAACACAGCACCTGAAATTGTATTTCTGTCAAGAAAAAGAAGTACAGTGACTTAGCAGAAAATACGTGCAGTTTCCTGACTGAAAATGCAAGTTATTTTTAGACTACATAAAAAACCATGCAGTTTCTGTGTTACAAGGAAAAGCTGTCTGATCAATCTTGTACCCATTTCCAATGGGCTAAGTATAAAAAATGGGTAAGTATTTAAGATTTAGAGAATCAGAGGTGATTCACAGGAAAATACATTCCATCCCTAAAGCAGATGAAGGAATTTACTTACAATAGCTTAATCATGTAATATCCCCCCAAGCTTGATTTCACTTTCTGTGTGTATCTGTTGTTCAGAGCTATATGGAAAGGGATAGACATCCTTTGCCTCTTAGTTTGAAGGTTGGGAAAGAAGACCAAAGCTTGCTGGGGAGAAGGTTGCATATTTTGTATTTAAAATTGATCATTTTGTCTGTTTTGAGGGATTTCAAAATATACAAAGCTCTACTTTGATATTTACAGAAGAATCTTTCCTGTTGGTCAAGTCCATCTAAAACAGGATTAATATCTTCAGACATATACTCTACTCCAGATCAATGCCAAGAAGTCCTATGGAGCCATTCTTGTTATGACCCCAAACCCAGTTATATTAGAGGGAATTCTTATTTGGATGGCTTTTATATCAGATGCAGAGTGAGAAGAAAAGTAATAATTTGATCTTTCTTTCTTGGTATGCACTTAACTGGAAGAGGTGCACTGTTCTGCCATGTCTGGCTCCAGGTATTTATCTCTATCCACTTAAAAACTATAAATAGAGCTGTGTCCTTGGGGAAAATTAAATACTGAAATGCCCAAGCACAGATAACTTCTGTTGAATTCCCCAAAAGCACTGGGTACTTATCATTCCTCCCGAACTGGTGTTTTAGTATAGAAACACTTGACTGACTTTTGCCTCCCTAACTTAAAGTGTGTGGCAATTTTCCCAGGAAAGCAAAAGCAAAAGCAAAATATAACTCAGGCATTCCAGAACTTGTGTGTATTTAGTTTTTACATTAGGTATAAGCCTTAAAGTAACACCAGAACTGAAACGGGAGTTGAGGAGATCCAGCAGAGCAGGAATAATATAATTTGGAATTTTCTCTGAGCTGGAATGCACTCAAAATTAATCATCAATCATTTGTACTAAGCAGAGAGAGTGCAGCAATATACTTCATGGAACAATTAAAGCATGCATTATACTGAGGAACACAAAGATACAAACAGTAGAAACATTCCACTCCATAATTTACCATACTTCCTCTTCAATTTCAGTGTGATTTAAGGACGTGCCAAATATTGTAAATTCCTAATGCTTTAAAATCCTACTAGATTTCCAAATTTATAATGCTAGGTTCTTTAGGTCTATGGAAGTTGAAAGAGTTTTGTGCTTCCCTAGGGACTGTATAGGAAGGGATGCACGTGTTGCTCCTGAATTCAGGCCCAGCAGTTGCTTCCTCCTGCCCTTGCCCTGCACTGAAAATGCAGAAAAGAGATTTTATACATCCCCAGTAGGTCTGTGGAAAGAGGAACTTCAGAAATACTCTGTGGGGTACCTCAACAGACAAGTGAAAACACAAAGGATGGTGCAAGAAATCAGGTTACATCTGTTGAGATGTGGCAACTCTTGAGGACATGGTGAGACCCAATTCAAAATGTTTGGTGATTCTTGTATTTCTAAGTGGTAATCTGCTCTCCATCAGCAAACAAGGACAATAACTGGTTATGGATACCATTAACAGGTTCAAAGTAAGAACAAGCTGCCAGTAATTTGAGAGGGCTCATGTAAATTCCAGTTGCTGCTCAGAGTAGATAGAGAATGTTTTTACTATTCTTTGGCCCAGATGTTTTAAATGACAGGTGGAGATAACCTTTAAGGTTTGTACAATCCCAAGCATTAACTGAGCAAACCTTTACAGGTAACAGACTGACATTTAATTTCCATTTCTCTTTTTCCTTTTACAATCTTTCAGGACATAGTCATGTAAGGACAGCAGTTCAGGCAGAGACTGTGGAGCTATGCAGATGGAAAAGCACCTATGTGTTATAATTTTCAGGATGCATGTAAATGTAAAGGTTCCAGTGATGCACTGAATGCATTTTATCTTTGGTATTGTTGTGGAATGTAGAATTCAAGCAGTTCACGATTCAATAAATATACTGCATTTCTATCTTCCCCTGTAGATTCCAAAGATAAGATTCCTGCATAAAATTTGTATGAAAACTATTTTCCCCTCATAAATGAGTCTCCCTGAATTATTCTGTTGATCAAAAATAGCATGGTATGTATTTAGCTACCATAAAAGCTATGAGTATTTAAATGATTTAAATGATAATATAATAGGCACTGATTTTATACAGCAGAAAAAACCCCAAACAAAAACCCCAATCTAATAAAAAACCCCAGCCTAACCAAAACCAAAACAACTTCCCTCTCCCTTAACTGAATCAAATATTAATAGAGAGGTCAGGCAGCAGTTAAGGGAAGAACTGTACATTCCAAAGGTCAGTGTTCATAGGAAATTAGTTTTGCATTTTTTTCAGAACTGTCTCCTACTTGTGCTTATGAATATATGTTAATTTTGATTTTGTTGTTTCATATTTGGAGAAAAGCTTGGGACTTCCAACTTATTCACTGCACTAATTTAAGGACTGAATTCATTTTCTCTCCATACAATATTACAATCCAGGCAAAAATTGCCATAAAGAAACACTTTCTAAAATATATATATTAAGTAGCTAATTCTGAATAGTTCCACTTAATCCCAGATCTGTGTCTCAATTCAAAAAGTGGTAATTGGTAACTAAAAAAACCCCCCAAAACCAAAAAACCAAAACAAAACAACAAAACCCCTACCAACTGAAAAGAAGTGGCACATTTTATAGAACTTTCTCAAGAAATGGCAAGTTGCCCAAAGCCTGCAGTGGCAAAGTCAATTTTTCATGATGTTACTATAAATTAAAAATCATCTTCAATTTTTGCTGTAAATGAAATAAACCCCATCTCTCCATGGTACAGCAGAGCAAAAAACAAATGTGCATAAACAGATTTCTGAGGTTTTGCCAGTCTAGCCACTGGGAGAGCTACTACTTTGGCCCATACTTGGAAAACCTGAAATAAATATTGAAGTAATTGGCTCACTGCAACCTCTTTGTTAACTGTTTCATTCTGTTTAAAAATTTTGATTTGGCTTGATCTCTTTAGTAACAATATCAAGCAGGCAGTTCTTAAAAGCTTCAAGATTCTGAGCTGCTAAAATATGCAGCAATAGTACGTGACAAGGTTTCCTTCACTATCGGAGATTTTACAAATCCATATCTAAGGACACTGGGTGTTGCTACATGAGAAACTCCATGCCTTTCTGTTCCAGCTCATCAAAGGGAAGATAGAAAGTAGAAAAATAAACCCAGAAAACTAAATATAGTCACACAAGATGAAAGCTACCCAAACTCTCTAGAGATCTGGGCCAGTGTGTGCTTGTGAAAAACGGTGTCATGACAGCATCAAACCCAGCTGAGACTGTACTCCAGACGCTTGGTTCGTATGGTAAAGTCTTTGCTCTGCAGGGCTCTGAAGCTAAATAAGAAAGTGAGGCAAACAGGTGAAGGAATAAGAGCCAGAGAGATGGTTTTAAGGGGGTGACAGAAGTACAGAATGACACATGATACAGGTTGCTCCTTGTCTAATCTTTGGCATGGACAGATGTGATCTCCAGCCTTCACAGCAGGCAATGTTTTGTATCCCTTCCATCCCACTGGATTCTGTGGTTTCAGTTCACAAAACCTTTAACATTCTTCCCTTAAAAAAAATAATCAAGAACTTGCAGTTTTTTCTCTGTCTTATTGTAACAAGACTAAGAATTAGAGTTGAATTAGCTACGTTTATATACAAAGGAGAAAAACTTAGTACCTTTTGTAAAGTATTTTCTTGGCAAATGTATTATAGAAAATTTGACAGAGTGAGGGCATGGTCTTAAGACTATTTTGCACTGAAGTCTAGCAAGTGATGATGGAGAGAACCATCAGTTGCATACCAGTATACCACAGACTCAGAGCCTCTTCAAGTTGTCACTCTAGACCTCACTCTAATACCAGGCATCCTAAATTGCCCTGGGTTTATGACACAAAACAGTAAATGCTGATCAGAGCAGATAGTTCTTTGCTGCTGCTGCTTTTTTGTAAGTCTTTCTAGGCCAGCTGAAAATGCATGTGTGAGAGGTACCAAGAATTAATTAACTGTGGCCTCCTTAAACAAATTGTCACTAGTTCTGTTGTGATAGGAGTACAGTCATACCCATCTTGCTATGAGGATTGATGATTAAAGATCCTTCTTTCCTCTCCACTAATACTGAGTAATTAGTGTTAATCTACAGAGCTGCATAGGAGATATACTTGCACAGCAAACACACAGCAATAAACATAAAGTATTTTAGAAAGAAGAAAATCACGCCTTTGTTACTGAATCATGCACGTTAGGATAGATAACATTATATTTTTATTGTAAAAGAAAACATTATTTTTATACCCACAACAAAACATGGACCTGCAGAACTTTTCAAGCAATCTTCAAGCAGCTTCATGCGAGTCTTTTGCAGCTCAGGACTGTCCCATTCGTCTGCTTCAACTCCCCAGTATAAGTCTATGACCTGGAAAACAGTGTGCAACGTAATTAGTTACCACAAGCCCGTTCTACCAATCAAATTAAAAATTAGCTTTGCCAACATCTTGTGCACTAAGCTTTGCTCTTCAGTGTGGTAAAAAGCAATGAGGTCTACACCAGTCCTTAAACAGACTGGCAGGGTTTCCTCATATAAATGAGAATTCCAGCCTCTTACTTTCCCTCCCAGATAGTCCCTCCTGGGACGGTCTCTCATTTCATAGTCATATGGAGATTACCATGACAAGATCTTGATTTGATGTAGTCTTTTATTTGCTACTAGATTGCATATAATGGAGAGGTAAGAATAATGACAAAAGAATTGAAAAAAATCCTGCCTCCATGAAAATTAATGGGAATCTCACTGTCAAGACCATGACTTGACATTTGACACAAGTGTCACTTGTATCCATAGGATATAAACTCATCCTGTGCACATGGCTCAAAAGAAAGAATAGGAATGGTTTTACATTATCATACTTCCTTTGTTAGCTGATCTTTGTACCTTGGAAGCAGAGATTGTAGAGATATGCAGTGGCAGAGCTTTCTGTCCAGCCTTTCATATTTAGCTACAGACTCAGTTTTGTGACTCTAATTAGTTGCAAACTCCTGCAAGAAACTATTCATGTTATACTTATTTAAACAAATTAAGTGATGACCTGTGATTTCAGTGTATAGTTTAACTAAAAGGCTGAATTCTTACAGTGGGAAATCAAATTTAAAAAGACAGTGATCATATGTATGAATTACTTTTTGAACAAAACTCATGGTACAGGCTACTTTCTTTCATTTTCTACTGATTTTTATCATTTTGTATGTAACTTTAACAAAAGTCCAAATGGATAGTTTAAAAAACCAAACAAAACTGCATTAATACATGAATATATGACGAAATTACAGTTTATTTTAATATTGTTTATTCTGTGTAAGCACTCTGCAAGAAACAGAATAATAAAATTAGCTCTTGTCCAAACAGATTATAAAATTAGCCTTAAGATTTTATATAAGAACTAATAATGACTTGATGTAAAACTAAATTTCAGCAGTTCACAGCTGGTTAATCTTCTTGGGAAATTTCTCCTACCAATACCAAAGTTGAAGACCAAATCCTAGAGCTATTTATGCCTATGTGTAATTGCAGTACCAGTAGTCTCATTGATTATTTCTGCCTTAAAACTTTGTGACTCATATCAGTGTCTGCTGGAGTAGGCACATTGTTACTAAACATGACAGGTATTGTCCTGTGTGACTCATGATGAGTGAAAAAACCCAGGTATGCAATGCACTGAGTGCGAATAAAGATATTGAGTGTATTTTCTTGGCAGTGTAAGCGTAGATGATACACTTGGCAGTGTAAGTGTAGCTGATACTGCCAAGTAAATACACTCAATACCTTTATTTTTTACAGTAACTCTATTGCAAATTCTGCTGGATCAGGTATTTTCTGCTCTACAAAACTGCATTTCAAATAACCTTCCTATTTCCCTCACTTGCACAGATTTCTTTTCTGTTCTTTCTCCTTTAGTTTTATTAGGAAAAAAGTGTTCCCTTCTTCCTCTCTACTTTCTGTTATTTATTAATACAACTTTATTATTGAACTTCACATTGTATTCATCTGTCTGATTACCTGCATGATGTATGATAAAGCTTAAATATTCTTATTATAAAATACTTCACCTACAGATCTTAGCATACAGTAAAAAATGTTTTAATTACTTATTGAATGAATTTATTGCGCTGCTGATGTTCTTCTGAAATGTGAAAGCAATTTCTATTTTAATTAACTGTTCAGAAATCACATTAATTCTGTAAATGTGAAGAGGAAACTCCCTGGAGTACCAGATAATCATAGGGGCTCAGGGGCTGTTTGTTACTTTATGAGGTAACAGTTTTGGTGCACAGTATCTTAACATGACACAATTTTGTCCTGCAAGAGTAAATATTTTACTGAACAAATTTCTGAAGACAGCAATAATTTCAAAGTAAGGTCTCATCAGTTGCTCATTATGCTAACTAAAATAAATAGGATTTACAAAATTAAAGAAATGGAACAAGGAGACATTTATATCTGATTTTGATGTATGTTTTTACTTATGCTTGGAAAAACTGTGTGACAAACACTCACTCAAATTTTCAGTAAGGCTGTCAAGGTTATATGACAACTAGTGCCCTCTGGAAGAGCTCCTTACCCACAGCAGACTGACACTGGTCTAGTTCAATTCCACACTAGCCACCTAACAAGACATTTTTCATTCATAATTCAGTGTTTCCTTTTGCTTACTTTAGCTTTTGTCCTACCAATCCCACAGTTTCACAGATTTTGCTTAGGAGATAAAATTATTCTATTTTTATCACTTCCAAGAGCTTAAAAAGGAACGGAAAATTTCATTCATGCAAAATTCTACTCTCCTTCTAGCATATATATCCTAAAATATAATGAAAATTATTTGAAACAGTTCATTGTTTTGAAGAAGAAAAGCGTACGCTGCTAATTACCTATGTTTGGTTATCCTCCCAAAATTTTCAATTACAACTACTTTCTTTAATCTCTCCATCCTCTCTTGTAAAAGTACTGTATTTCAGGTCAAAACCACCATGCACTCTGGAAGACTTTTGCTCAGCTTATTTGCTTTCTTAGCCAATAAGTGTGGCTAAGAAAAAGTGTGTCTTTTTCTGAAATATTTTCTGATACAATGGAAAAAAAGGCCATCAAGCTAACAAACTGAGTGTGATTGAATGCAGTCAGTTCTGCTTCCACTCATACGGTGACTATGCTCAGTAACAGCTCCCACCAGATTGATGACACCTCACAGATCTCATGCTTTGCAACAACTGAAATAATTTTGAGTGTAGCCAGGTGACTCAGTGAAACTTGGAGTAATGCATGCAGTCATTTTTAATTTGGGTCACGATTTATTAGGTAGAGAGTGTCCTGAATAGTGCATCTGTAGTAGTCACATGCGAGGTAATTCTTATTTGAAGATTACATATAAGGATGAAATGTGATGTGCTCTGCTCTGTAAAGAGAAATGTAAATTTATCCCTGTATCTGAAAATTACATAATACTTTAGCACTGTAGTAAAAACTGTAGTCTTGATTTTGCATGCCAGCCTAAGAAATTTAGTGTATCAGGATTGAAATAAGAAAAAAAAAAGTCTTGCTAAAGTCTACATCAGCATCTCTTTCAAAAAGCTTTACTACTTCTCCTAGGATATTTTTGTACATATTCCTACTTTGCTTCCACAGATATGTGAAATGTGATGTGATATGTGATAGCTTTCTAGCAGTTTTCTGAACTGTGGCAGTAGAGCTGTCTTTCAGACCTCATATCACATAAAGATGCTCCTGGTGTTGAAACTATATAATAAAATAATTTGCTTCCATGAATATCAGCTAGAGTAAACTTAATTACTTCTCCCCTAGAAACTACATGACAATCTGTTTGAATAAAGACATGTGTCCTCTCACAAAGAATTCAGTGGATTATGATATACTTGGAAGAGACATTTCCCTCACCAAGATGTCTCCTCAAAGATCACAGAAATAACAGGTCAATATTTTCTATGAATATCAATCACATGGTATTAATACAAGAAAAATATTATTTAAATATCTTTTCCTATTCTTTTCATGTACCACTGCAGCTGGGACTTCCCAATCAGCTGATGAGCTAGGACCCTTAGATGAAATTCTTTTATAGCAATAATCAAAAATCACTGGAATTTACCACTATGCAGATTCAGCAACTCCACTGTGACTCAGGGAATTAAAACCAAATATCGTAATTTAAGAACTTGTTATTTTGATTAAAAACCAGCTGCACATGAATCAAGAATAATACACTGGGAGGAACAGGATGTTGCATAAAAGGCATTAGCTGTTTGCAACTAAGCTACACTCTGGAGAGATGAATTTTTGGGGTCACTAAGTACACAAGGAAAACTTGTGGATGCAGAGCCAGAATTTTTGGAAAACTGAAGAACATTTTTACAACATCACAAGCGGCATTTGTTTCTCTTAGCAGGAAACAGTTCAGGCCTGCTGACATATAAGGGACTGTGAATTAGAACACACCTGATTTAAAGTACGAGTGATGCCAAACACACCTGTTTTAAATCAAATACAACTCTTTTATTACCAATTGGCTCTTGCAAAAGATGTATATGGGTCTATGTCTCTTACAGCAAAAAGGAAAACATTAACTTTCAGAAGCAATGGGAATGCTACAGTAGACATTAAAGAAACCAAATTCCATATAATTACAATAAAAATGTACCATGCTCAATTCATTTTGTTAATCAGTTTCAGTATTCACTTGGTTAAATGATTTTATACATTACAGTGAAACTTAAGTATGGTTTCTAGAAACACAACATAGTCATTCAGATGTAACATTACGTCTTCTTATATACTCTGAATATCTAAAATAGAGATGGTGCTTTTTCACCTATTCAGATTTTACCTCAAATCTGCTTGTAAAATAATTTAAGTACATCAAAGGATGAGAGAGTTAGGCCTCTTTAGCCTGGAGAAGACACAAATAAGAGGGGATTTTATCCAAGCCCACAAATAACCTAAAGGTGGGTGTCAAGAGGAAGTAGCCAGGCTCTTCTTGGTAGTACCAAGCAATAGGACAAGAGGCAAGGGACAGAAACTGGTGCACAGCAAGTTCCACCTAAATATGAGGAAGAACTTCTTTCCTGTGAGGGTGACAGTGCACTGAACAGAGAGGCCAGAGAGGGTGTGGAGTCCTCTTCCCTGGAGATATTCAAAACCTATTTGGATGCAATCCCATGCAACCTGCTCCAGGTGAACCTGCTTTGGCAGGGAGAATGGACTAAATGACCTCCAGTGGTCCCTTCCAACCCCAACAATTTTGCATGTGATTCTGTGAAAGAAAGTTTTTGTAATTTTCTACTTTTCCAATGATATTTTAAAATGTTATCTGTTCTAAAAAGAGTTAATTTCAAGATAAAGTAATGCAAGATTCAACACAACAAAACCTACCTGAAATTCCAGGCCATAGTTTTCTCTGCAGAATTCTCTCAGCTTAGGATATACGTGTTCTCTTAGGGCCCTCCTTTCTGCTATTGTATCTGTGTTGTGGAAAAAGATACTATTAACAATATTTATATAAACTCTTCTTTTAGTCAAGGATACAGATTTTTGACTTGAAAATGATCCCTTAACACACACAGAGCAGTAATGAAAATCGAGTTTTGGGATCCAATCCCCAAATTGTACGTTGTACAAACACACGGAAGTGTTAGCACGCATAACAACACATGTAAAATCACATAAATATGTTTGCATGTGTCAAAATTATGCTTCATACACATTTTAATGTTGCAGTCTATTACAATTCAGTGGAGCTGAATTCATTTTGTAATTCAGCAGTCAGAATTTATATATTGTTTTGACTTCTATTTAGTTTCCAGAAAGCTGAATTTTACAAATAAGAAACACCATGGAAAAAAAGAGATATACCAGAGATGAAAGAAATCTCAATACTTAGATACAAATCAATAACACGAATTAACAACATAGTCTAAAATATATCACTTTCTTCACCATCTTTAATCTAATAGTACCTTAAAACCATTATTTATCATAATAACATTATTTATCTTTTGCCCAGGTGATTCCTCCCATAATACCAACTACTCAGTTCTAATATGTTATTCTTACCATGTTTTGATAATGAAGTACCATGTGGCAATGACATCAAAATTATTATTAAATTCAGTACGTCCAAGTTAATCTGAACACATTTATATAAGATATGCCACTTGCACATATGGTCAAATACCAATTAAATTTGCTTAGTAGTGAAATCTTGTATAGATAATAAATTTTATTCTCTTTCACAAGACTACGATTTTGCTATATTGTAACTGAGTTGAGATGACACAGAGATAGCACTGTTACTAAGTTATTTCCAAAAATAGAACATAACTGTTGTAAACCACTATCTCTGAGTGCCATGTGGTGAAAAATGAAGTGCTAATTTATGAATGATGGAGAACATCTACTGCAGGTAATGCATTATTTGTGTAACTGCACTGAAACTAAACAACAGATTACAATTGATTTGACCTTTCCCATATTGTTGCAAATAAGAGACACCTAACAATGCTTTAGAGCCACAATCAGAACCACAGCTGATATACCTGAGTTAGATGTCTGTTCACAGAATCATGGTCACAGATTTACAGTATTTTTATCTAAAAAAATCCAGGAAAATATGAAATCTGTAATTTAATTTATTACACCAAACTAATAACATCCTTCTCACTATTTAAGTGGATCTTGGAAATATTACCCAAATGTGTGGCATAATTGCCACTTATTTTCATGAACAGAAAGCAATACAGAAACATCCAGAGAATTATTTCTCCTGAAATCTTCATCAAGGTAAAAAAGTCTATACCAAAAGGCTCAAAAGTACTGTCGGATTTAATTAAATTTATCTGAATTACCACAGTTCTTCCTTCACAAACTTTTGATGTGGAAAAAAGTCAGAGATGCTTTCAGAAAGCGTTCCCTCTAAGCGAAATAATGTAATACAACGTATTTATGTTTTAATATTTTAAAATACACTCTGCTTATGTGTTCTGACAATGGTCCAAGTAGCATTAAAGTCCTTGCTACACCACCAGCTTTCCATTTGACTGTCTACACACCACGCAAGTCGAGGTCCTAAATCTAAAGTGTAGAGCCCTTATACACCCAATCTGAACACTGTTGGTAATACTGAGACCTGCTCTGGGCTACATTTGGATGAGTGTAGCCACAGTTTCCATCAGGCAGTCATTACTCTCCTCTCCCTGACACTAAAGAGCATCAGGGAGACACAGGAGTGCAGTGCCCAGCCCTGGGCATCCCAAATCAGGAGGGTGGGGAGGAAGCTGGAGAAGCTGTAGAGACAGAGGCCAAAAGCACATGGCCTACCCAGAGAGAGGGAGGGGTCTGGGCACCTTCAGTCCAGCAAAGAGTGTGAGAGGCAGCCAATGCAGCCTACAATTAAGGCATTTACAAAAATGATGGAGCCAAGCTCTTCATGCCAGAAAGTACAACAAAGACAACCACAACATATTACATCCTGGAAGTTCAGGCTGGACATCAGGACAAGCTCCTCCGTCCTTGGAGCTCTTCAAGACTCAACTAGACAAGTTCATGGTTGACTAAGTTTCTGTTGACAGCACTTGAGGAGGGAGGTTAGCCCAAGTGACCCTTCAACCTGCAGCGATCCTCAGGAGAACTTGCAGGTTTGGCTTAGTTATCCAGGCTGCTTCTACACTGCCTGGGAAGACTTTTGCTCTTGTCTGGGCTACTGGGAGCAAAGCTGTAGAGTAAAATAGATGGTGCCAAGGACCCAATGTCCATGCCATATGTTTTTCAGGGCATTTTACTTTACATTGAGCTCAAACCTCCCAACATTTGGAATGCATTTGGTGAGAACCTGGAGTTATCTTCCTGTTTTTTATCTAAAAGGAATTCAATTCATGCACACCAAGACCCCCTATGATGTGAGTCAAAGTGTATTAGATAGTGATGATCAAGAGATTCACTTCTCTTGCAGATATGGCTGAATACAGACACATCCTTCAAATATTTAGGAATGAAAAAACCAGCACTCTCAGCTCAGAGCTGTCTGTGTTAGTACATAAAAGGGATGGATGAGTTGCTCCCTCCGTAGGATCCACAGTCATTAATTTTCTCTCATACTTTAGTGTCTAAGTCATCCTTTCCTTGCAGAATGTAGTACACAGCTAACAAGGCTAATTAGTCAGAGGGTTGCACGATGCCAACACAGCAATATTATTTTGCCTCCAAAGAAATGGTGTTGCTGTACCTTGTGATAAAACCTAAATGTGTAGTTTGCTTCATTTGAAATACTTCATTTTTTTTTACCTTCACAATATCCGAGACCCTTAGATCAATCAGTGATAGAAGATTCTTTGCCTTAACACAGGATAATCTTGGCATGCAAGTTTATGAAAACACATATCTTCATGATCAAGTAGAATAAACTCTGTTGAAAACCAACTTACTAGTCAGTAACTGAGACAAATCAAAATGATTCTTACCTTTTAAAATCAAAATCAAGCATGACTATAACTTGGTTATTAAGGAAGCAACAATCCACAGTTTTGTTTGCAGTTACTTAAATGTGACAGCAGACAGAATGGTCTTACTAGGGATATAAAACAAGCTAAGTGGCAGGAACAACAACAACAAAAAGGAAGCATTGGAAAAAATAGCAGAATTTAAGAATAAACATAATTAAATGATAAATGGGATATATTTTGCCTAAGGTTTACAACAGACAAAATAATATTCTCCTACTTTCTGTTTATGCCCATAGGATTTATACTGCAGAACCCCACTGGCTCTAGTTTTGGAACACGGCACTGTTCCCTGCAGCTTAACATGTAGAGTCTTGTACAGAAAATGAAACAACACACTGCAGGAGTAGTGCTACTTTGTAATATCTTAAAAATTAAATAGATAAAACATTCCTTCAACTAGAACTGTGGTTGGGACCCTTGGCATACCCATTTTGTGTTTTTATTTCTACTTCCATATCTAATGGAGTGTGCATATCTAATTGGAATTTGAGTCTCGTGCTTATATTAATTAATATTAAGAATTCCCGTATTTGAAATAAGCTTTGAAACTTTAAGGAAACAGAAGTGTATATAGTTAAGATGAACCCTGGTAATTAGTATGGATGGCAGAGAAGCCGGTTTAATTAAATATAATCGAACTTGATTTAAAGTGACAGCAAATCTGTGAAACTGGCAGTTCCTAACAACATCACACAGGCAAATTCCACCTTCCAGGCTGCTGCTGCAGATGAACATATTAACTAAATTACATTCTTCTAGCAACAAAAATGAGACAGTTAGTTGTGAGATGAGCTTTCTACACCTCTTAATGTTAATTCTGATATTCAGAAATACAAATAATAGTTCACAATAAACTGTAGGAATGAAACTACACCTGAAAAAGCATAAGAGAAAACTTAAAAAAACCCCTCAACCCTGAGTTTGTCTCCAGTATTTAAACAAACCCAAACCCACAAGACAGTGACTTGTTGAGTGCACATCTTCCATACAAGAGCCATCTCTAGGTGGTTGCCTCCTAAGCCATTCCATACCCACGCTGTCCTGCCCACCCCTACCCTTTGAACTGACTGAGAATATCAGTGCACCCTCCTTCTCCTCGTGTTCCCCAGGGTAATCCTGAGGACTGAACTGAATTAGTCACACATCCATCTATATCTTTTCTCCTGTCCAATAAACACAACTGTTTGTGTGCAGTGTGATTTCTGAAGGCTTCTAGCTCAGTCAAATCACTGCTAGTTTTCATTAGAGAATGCCAGGGTGCTACTTCTCAGCGTGAACTATTCCCATGCCAAAGTCTGACCTTCAAACACAAGCTGTTCTACTATTCAAGTCACTTATTTTATTTTAACAGAGCAAGTACGTTTTTCACTCGTGTTAGTAAACAGATGATGTGTATTTACAAAGAGTTGCCAAACATTCATCTCTGGGATAAAATAAGTCATGGAACACAGCCCTGTTGAAGAAAATTTCAAAATGTATATGCAAATGAACAGAAAGAGTTAACATGGGCCTAATGGAAATTGCCCATTTCCAAGCACCCATTGCCAAGTCCTAAGACCAAACAGTGCTGTACTGGTCTGAGTTCAGATACAGTGATGCCAATGGCTGTTTTCATGTATGTGGGTTGCAGTCACACATTGACTCTACTCAGTCAAGGCTTGATGCAGCTGAACAAGGATTGCTCAGCCCCATTCTCCTACCATGTGTTGCAAAGGAGGTGCCAATGTGGGGACAGCGAATCCCACTCTACCACGCTACAAGCAGCAGCATATTCAAGTTGACAAATCTATTCGTGGAAAAGTAACCTGTGAGTAACCATATCCATGCATGATGCAAGCTAAGGCCCTCAAGCAGAGGAAAATCCTAAGCAGGGAGGGTGTTTGCCCTGCCACTCTTTGACTGACAGAGGAACATTGTAATACCCAGCTTGAGAGAGCCAGCAGGAAAATTGTTGACTGACATAACAAGTTGAGGCAGGTAGCTGAATCTGGAAGAACCCAGGCAGAAAAAGAAAGGGGAAAAAAAGAAAAAAGCTGCTCTTGCAGCTGTTCAAGATAGAAATGAATGTCATGTGGGGTCGCAGAGCTGTCTAAAGGTGCCATCTCCAGGCAGTCCTCCAAGACAGAGCAGCTCCTTGTACAGGTGGAAGAAACAATTCCTGTATCACCTCCTCCATTCTCAGTGTTCTCATGCTTTGCAGGTCAGGACAGACACTGGCTGGGGGTTTTCACTTCATTCTTTCAGCCCACTTCTCTGCTGCCATAGTCTCCTGCCCATTTCACACCATTACATTTATTAATACATAATGTTGGAGCCTCTTGTGCAACTATGGAAACTCTGGATGAGCAGTGAACTTCTGATCTAGTCCTGAATGCATGTCCACTAAGATAACCAACTATTTGCTTTCTTGGACTTTTCTAAAGGCTTAGATTTGATAGAAAGATAGAACAGATTCTTGCCTTAGGATATTTTTAAAGCATTACAATATTAAAAAAATGTGGGTATTTCATAACTGTTGTCTATTAACTGCAGTGAGAATTTCTGCACTTTAATTACTTAACAGCAGTGCCAAGTAAGAAGTGGCTGCCAAGTCTGTTAATGCTAGTATGTTCTTGACTCATATGACTGTTCAACTGAATTATTCCTTTTAAACTGCCCTTTTCATTGATAATGCACAACAGCATTGTGCATTATCTGTGCTACTAAAAAATTCGGATACTAGGAGGTTACATGTCCCTAAATATTATGGAAAGTTTATCTCTGAAAAGAATATAATTTTCATTTCTAGAGTGCCTTACATCTCAGAGCATTTTGCAAGCAATAACTGGGTTTGAATCATATAGCAGGTAAGAGAGGGGAAAAAAACTTGAGCTCCCTACTACCCTTGCCTTCCTAGAAAACTAAATCCATAGACACTGCTGTCATTTATTTCCCTTTGAGTTTCTGTGAGGAAAGAGCATTAGAATAGGCATCCAAAGCTTCCCAAGATTAGGTAGACCAGGAATGGGAACAGGCTGGTCTGGGTCAGTTCTCCCACTGTCCCTTCCTCGAACAACAATGCCAACCTTGAGGTCTCTACTGGATGTCTGGAAGGCAAATAAGAAACAAGACAGACTGAAGACCACTCATTAATTCAACTAAACCCCACAAATAACTAACCATCCAAATAAATTCTGATCAGAAAAACACTGCAACATTACTGTGATGTAACACAGTTGTGTGTTCTCATCCACCTGATGGTCGGAGCTCTCTCATGAGATGTGCACAAAGTCTACGTGACTCAACCTTCTCAGTTCTCAAAAAAACATAAATACAATACTGGACTAAGCATTTCAGCCTAAAGGAATTTCTGCTTGTCATGAAAGTCAGAAGAAATAATGAAAAATAACATTAAGATGGTAAGTTATTCTGAAATGTGTCTCTCAAGCGGGAAGAAATGACAGGATGTGATTACAAATTTGTGATCTACACCAGAACACTTAAACAAACAAACTTTCAAAACAAAAGACCTAACTAGGCAGGATTCAAAATGTAGGGTGTAATTATAAGCCTAAAACTGCTAGTTGCAGCAATTACCCCTTCTTCTTTAGCCCCAAATCAAACAATACCTGATTTAAAATGAGGCATAGTTTTCTTTGAAATGTTCCATGTTGTCAGATCCATAAGATGACAAAGGAAAAAAACCACATAAACAGTAGGTGAACATATACAACATGTATTTTTAAAATTATACATTTTTATATTTTTATTTTTTTTAAAAAATTATAATGGCCAGAGTTTACAGTGTCATTTTATAAAAAACCTTATGTCTTGACTTCTAATATGCTTAACCAGTGCCACCTATTGGTTTAACACCCAAACAATTAAAAAAAAAAAACAGTTGGCTGGTAAAATCAGAGGGGTCCAGACCCATGTTAAAATAAATAATTTAGGGGAAATATCTAAAGTACTAAACTAATATCTAATACTAAATATCTAAATACTAAACTGATATAAGAGAAGGGAAATAGTGGTTCCTATATCCAAATATCAAGATTCAAATTTTCATTATTCACACGATTGCCTTCCCAATTTGAAACAAATGTTGATTTCTGACAGTTCTATTTTGTGTGCAGCATGCTTACATGAAATATATTTGGAATTGCATCAAAAATTTGGTGAAGTTAATGGAAATACCTGCTAATCTCAGTAGATTTTAAATGAACTTCTACATTTGGCATGTATTGAAAACCTCTATATTTTGATATACTTACTGACTTCCACAGAGTCTGCATGAAATTTCTCAATCCATAAACAAATCAACCAGTAAATAAACAGTAGATACTCTTGTGTCACTATAGTGATGACGATATGGATGAGGAGTCCAAAGCAGAATTTTATCTCATAACGTGTCCTAATTAATTAACCTCACATTGTCCCTTGGGAACACAGCACCCTCATACATAGATGTTCTTAAATAAAACAAGAAGAATTAGGGTGACCTAGAATCCTTTACCAAGTCTGTATGTTCTCCCTAGACTGCTGCTTGGGTGCATAGGTGTCCCTGTGTCCCCTGAGTGTGGTTTGTGGCAAACACAGAAATGCAAACGTGTCTGCACACAAATGGCACAAACACCAGGAGCTTCAGCAACACTGAAGGCTGAAGGCAGAATCTCTGCAGGGAGAGAGCTTATTGCACTGCAGAAGTGGAAGAATTAAAAAAAAGTCTAATTCTTTCATTTAATAAAGCAAGTGAGAAAAAGCTCCTGAAAACATGACAATTTGCAAGCCATTATTGTGGTAGAATTAAATAATGTGACAGGAGAAACTGAAGGCACAGCACACAAATTAAATCTGAAAATTATCTCTGCAGACCACCAAAGGTTGTGAAAAATAAGCACTGGAAAACAACAAGGCCTGTTAGGACACGAATTTGCTACTATGATCAAAATTAACATGAAAGAAAAACTTCTTGTGAAATCTAAAGGAAGAGTTCTGAATGAGTTGTGGAAAAATGAATAACAGAGGACAGAAATAAGGGCCAGTGAAGTAACAAAGTCATGGGCAAAAAGCCCATTGATTCATTGAGAGGCGTCAACTCACACTTCAAAAACTTATGGAATTTCCCAGAAAGCAGAAAAAAGGCTTACAACACTGGAAAATGCTTCTAAAAGTTAAGTTATGTGTATACAGTAATAGCTTTGCCACTTTTTTTCCTCACATCACTAGACCAAAGAGAAAACCACCAGGGTGTGTTACTAAGGCACTTAAGGTAATGAGGCTATGGCAGTCAATAAAGCAATGGGATGTCACAGACATTCTTCCTCCTAACTGCAGGTTCAAGTGCTGGAAGAGAATGAATTAGTATGTTCTGGGCTTTGAGAAAGCATAAAGCAGTGCAGAGCCCTAAAAAACTACAAGAAAGCCAGTCTCATAGAAGCACACATTTATTTCACAGTACAGTCTGGTACAGACTATTAAATGCACCTCATTCTGAAGAAATTCCAATAAACATTCATATGTGACTTTGCATCTGGCAGTACTGCAAAACAATGGAAGAGCTCTGCAAGCACTGTTGGCTCTTGAGTAAAGTTGTCCTTCCCTTATCTGAATTTTCTACTTTAGGTGCACAAGTCATGGAGTTCCAATCCAGCTTGCACTCTTCTTTAAGTTTGATGTAATACAGCACAGTTTGGATCACTATAAAACTGGTGAGGTTGGTTGGGCCAACTGGAAAAGCACGACTGATAAATGTAGCCTACTGTGTGGGCTTCAAGTGAAAGATGTGAAGACTTTTATGCCAGAAGATGAAAAAGTCTCACTTCTGGGTGTGCAGAAGCACCCACATAAGAATGAGTTGCTGCTTGCTATCAGTGCAGTAAGTTTGCATCAATATAGTAGGAGTTTTCTTTGCAACAGATTTTCTTCCTTGATGCTAAATGGAGAGGATTAATAACATCACTGAATAGTCACAATAGCTCATGGTTGTTGTAGAAACTGTTATCAAAGATGAATAAATGAAATGACAACCCCAGGAAAGGAGAGCAGCTGCAAGAGGGCATTAGGCCCAGGAAAATGGGATCACATGAGGGAGGGATGTCAGAAACTCAAACACGGCTTGCCTGAAGAAGAGGATCTCAACTGATTTTAAAGGACTACTTCACTTACTGACAGACAATTTCACCCTAGGTATCAACACCCACTCACAGGCCCTGTGGCACAGCAGTTTTTAAACTGAGAATTCCAGGTAGGGTCTGCACTGAAACTCATTGAACATGGCCAAACAATTTACAAAGCTGGCTCGTTTTGATGGATTATGCAATGTCTGAGAGGCAAACAGTGATTGACATGTAAAGGAAGAGTGATTTATCAGACCTTGTTCTCCTTACCCTTCCAATTCTAATGATTCATCTAAGCATTATTTTTAGTGAAGATTATATAATCCAGTTGAAAAGGCCATTTTAAATAAATTCTAAAATGTACCTGTTTTTATCAGTCAATTATTCCTCTGATGCCTTGATTTTCCTAGCTATTGCTTTGTTGCTCTAGGTTTAATTAATTTTTTTCTGCTTGGTAACCACATTTTGTTGATTATACGTAAAAGTAACAGTAAATTTGAAGTTTAACCATCTTGAGGAGTTAGTAATTGAAAATGGACAACACATATTCTAGTCACTTTGAGAAGCAGATGTAGTAGAAACAAGTTAAGTATAATTTCTCACAAGTACCTTATACAAGTATGATACAGAAAATAATATTTAAAGAAAACTTCCAAATGGCACATCAATTTAATTAATCGGTGACTGAACTCCAGAATGTTTCCCAGATTAGCACTTTCCAATTACTTTAGCCATCTTCCCCAACTCTTTGCTCTTATTTTCCTAATAATAATACCCACTGAGTTACAATCACCTTTAAAGGAATATAAAGACCTTCTGTGATGCTATGGTCTCAATGGCAGTGTAGAATCTGGCTGAAAGGGTGGACTTGACTTTATTTCCATTTCTTGTACTGCCAGACACTATCAGTTTTTCTCAGTGCCTGCAAAGGTATTTGTCCCTTGGCCATAGAATAAAGAAAAATTAATCTTTTATCTGCCACACTACACACAGTTAAAGGCAACTAAATCTATAACTGGAGATTTAGTTTGAAATTATTTTGAATTTACATAATGACTGTAAGGAGCTGACTGTGGCATTAACATTGGAACAATATACCAGCAATGCAATTACTTAATAGAATTATATAATGTTATACATGGTTGATTATAGAAACTGTAAAATAGAACATTTTTAATTAAAACAGGTAGAGTGTAAAGAGATTATTTGCATTTTAATCTCTGTTTTCTAAAATATAAGGGAGGAATAAATGATGAACTGTGTTTTCTACGTCTTTTAGGCTCTTTTGAAAAGTATTCTTAACTCATTGACTGACATTAAACAAATCAGACCAACGAATCACCAGGTAAATAAGAGAAATCCTCTAAATGTGTCTCCTCCTTCCATTCAGAAATAAACCACCAAAGCAAAAGCTGCAACATGAGCCATAACACTATAGACACTTCATAAACGCCTCATTTCCAGAAAAGCTTCACCTGAAACAAGCAGACCACTGCAGGACATACATCCATGATAAAATTATCCATACAGGAGTTTATTGATTTATATTATCAGATTGAGTTCCTGACATGGTAAAAGGATGATGAGGAAGAGACTGGATTTGAGAAATTTGTGACTTACATACACCAGTTACTGAAAGTTACTGAAACTCATTCTAAACAAGGAAGTTTTCAATAAATTTTTCACTTTTGCTAATGTTATTGACTAATGAGCTTATTTTGTGTCTGTCTGTTGCTTGTAAGCATCACCATAGCAATATTGAAGACACACCACTGCAGAATGCTGTACAGTCTGCTTTCCTATGTATTTTCTTAACTGGTTTGGAGACAGCTCATGCAGAGTAAGATAATCTGTCAGGAATGGCACAGGTATGTTTGCTCCTGCTTCAGGCACCAGGACAGATCTGAAAGCTCAAGAGGTCCCCTGCAGCCCCTGTAGTTGTGATTTGCACAATAAAAAAATAACTAATGAAATAGCTGTCTAAAGTCCCTTGGACCTCTGTTACAGCCACACATACCTGCTTTAGATGGCACATCATGGCACTAACTTTGCTTGCCACAGATGGCTTAGTTCTTTATAATCCCATGTCTCAAATTATTTGCATTTCAAAGTAAATCATGATCCAAATTTTACTAGTGTTTTGATGTACCAAATTAGGGATCACACAAACAGAAATGCTTCAATAACTTGTTTCAAGAGCACTGCATAATTCTTCATCACTTTAAAATGTACTACAATATATTTATAGATAAAACAAGACCGTTATCAAATAATAATGGTTCTATAATTTTCCCAGTATTTTCTAGCAACCACTCCTAAAAAGATCAACACCTACTGCTCACTGGTATCTGAGCTATCAGAAATATTAGAGTGAAAAATGGAAATTTTCTTCAGAACTTACTACTTTGTCTTGCCAGAATAGTACAGGCTGTGAATCTACCCACCCGGACTATTATCAAGGAAGAAAGTATTTTTCCTTTGATCTCCTTTTCTAGAATTTGTGGGGCCTTTATGACACAGCAGTAGGTATGAAAAATAAAAATATTAACCCTTGAATTTCAAGAAAATCACTTATAAAATGGTCATACAAGATTTATGTTTAATTATGACAGTAAAGCAAGATCCTCTAGATGTGTCTTGTTGGCATAGTTAGGTGCAAAAATTCTTGATAATAAGGTAGCCCTTAGATTAGAGTCCTGCATAACACTACTTTGGATCAGCTTTCATACCTTATGCTCCTTAGATTGTTGAATTCTGTCATTTCCTTATTTATTTCTTATTATAGCTCCATTTTAATAACTCTGTAGGAATAAGGACATTTGGATACCTAGGTCTTCACAGTTAACCTCTCTGTGTATAGATAGACAAAAATGGATCATTACAATGATGGTTTTGGATAATGTTACTCTTTTAGGGAGATCTGCTTCTAGGTGCTCCTTCTCCACAGATACTCCCACATTTGTTTCTTGAGATCTCTTCTTTGGGTGAAAACGCATGGTCTTGTTCATAAAAAATTTCCAGTAAAGTTAGCAGGACTAGGTATTTTACTAGGCAATAATCCATCTTAAGATTTGGAAAGGCTGTTACAAGTACCAAGACTACTGACTAATTAGTAATTCAACTAGACAAATTCATAGAAGCAAAGGGCTTCACAGGTTATTAAGCACAAAGACATAACGTTCATAATTTTGTTCCTGTTGTGATTTATTATTCTTTCATCATACATCCGAAATTGCCAGGGTCAGAGAGGAGTATTGGACTCCTTTGGTCTAACTCACTAAGCCTGATCTTACTGCATTGGCTTCTCGTTTGTCTTGTATGTAACAGCTCATTTGCATAACTCTTCAAGTATGGATAACTCCTCTCATCTAAAAGTATTTAACCCATATGGTTACTCACTGGTTCTCAGTCATTTAAAAGTAATCTTAATCTAATATTTTAAACTTAATTTTAAACTCTGAATCTAAAGCTGTCCAGATAGGGCTCTTAGTCATTAATTCTCCTTTCATCTTAATGTTTTGTAAAACTACTAGTTAGAGACTAATTAAGAATTTCACAAATAATATCGCTATTTATCATATATATACTATAATAACTATCTATCTCAACACCTGTTTCAGTTTGGAGATTCATGAAGCCTAGATGAGACTGTGAAGGTATTCAATTGCTAGTAAGGTGAAATGGGCTCCATTAATAAATACTTTCAAGGGTTTCGTCATAACACAGAGGAGTGCTACTTTAATGAAGACTGCTCTGCCACCCCAGTAAATGCTAGGAGCAGGCTGAACAAGAATATTTGACAGGCTCTGACAGTTTGAAATTTGACCTGTTTAGCTCTTTGATCAGTCCCAATAATTGATACATACAACACCATGACTCTGGAATAAGTTCAGTGTGGAAATCCTACCATTTGCTAGTCTTTCCAGCTTCTGGCAGGAAGTGCATTTTGAACACTCTGATAAATCTAGTCTCTAAAGGTGGCTTTTTTTCTCTAGATATATATTCTGCACAAGAATGACTGTAGCTGCTCAGGCCTAAGGTGTGTCCAGCACAGTGTCCCATCTCCAACAGAGGGTAGTAACATGTGGTGATAAAGGGAGTGTAAGACCAGGTCAAAGATAGATAGAGCCTTTTAATTATGGTGGTGATGAGGTGGCTTACAAAAGTTACATTTGGTACATGTCCTTCTTACCCAGCATAGCAGCATGTACATGGGTACACTGCACCGATTTGGGACTTCTTACTATTTACTCTGCCCCACTGCTTGTTTTCAGCTACCTGTGATTTAGCCCTATTCCCCTTTTGACTACAGATTTTTAAAGTAAAAACTTACCTCTGATACAAACCCTATATTAATAAGAGTATTTTAGAGGAGCACTGACACAACCATGATTAAACTATGTTCTCTAATTCCATCTATTATTATCCTTCTTTAATTCAAATTCCAGTAAAGGAATTTTTAAGCAGTTTTCTTGAACAGTGCTGCCTATATTAAAATCTGCCAGATTTCTTTGTAATTCATGCACATGACTATTTATGATATTATATTTATATCTACCACCTTCAATATATTAAAATCTTAAATTACTGTAGGTAGATATCACTAATGTATTATTACTGCAGCCTGAAAAGATATCACATCACAAAGTACTCTTTCAACTAAATTCAAAGAAATTTTGTTTTAGTTGAAAAAATTACCACTTGGGCACTGCCCTTATATTTTGAATTAGAAGTTTAGTAACTCCTTGAAGTTTCTTTATGTGACATATATTTTAAAATTCTCCAAACAAAACTCCAAGTCTAATTAGGATTTCCTCTTGCATGTTCACACATCTGTGGACACATGTCCACACTGTCACATATGCTCAAGTTTGTTAAGAGGAATTATTTTGCTGCATAAGCTTAGAGATAGGATACCAACCTAGGCAGTTATGTACCTTTTGTACTACACTGCTCTTATGTGATTACACAAATCCCACCACAGAATACACGTGGCCTCCTTGAAATACAGCCTTGGAAATCCTCTTCAGCTTGCTGCCCAGCAGGCTTGCTCAGCTGAGAGGTTATCCCACTGCCCTTGAGCAGGGAGAAAAGAAGGCACTGGGATGCTGCCTGCTTGGTGCTGTCTCTCATTTAAAGGTCTCATACCTTGCTGAGGGAGCAATTTACAATAAGGACCCAATTCAATACCACTGCTGTTCATCATCTAATACATTATTTGAGAAATTAATATCACATGGAATTTGCACACTTGTTTCACTGTCCCTCAACGTACTTAGAAACTGTGTCAAGGGTCCAGAAGCTCCCCTTCATCACTCAGAGAAAGCCACTGCCCCCAAGAACAAGGCACGGTCTAGTGTGCAAATACATCTGAAGAAATAAAGCAATATTTGCCAAGTGAGAAAGAAAAAGAAGAAATTGTAGGTTCTGCTTTGTTTTAGTATTATTTCGTCAACGCTATGAAAAGCAATCACACTCCTCTGTAAAGCTTTTACTTTTACAATAGCATTCAACAAAATCTAGGCAGTTCTTCAGCACTGCTAGAAATACAACCTTTAGTGATGCCCTTTGAACATGCTTAGTTCTCACAAGAGAACTGAGCACTACCAGCAAGTTTGAATATAGTCTATGACAGTGTGACTTGAGTGTCACACATCCATTTATACCATCCTACACACCTTAGAGTATTCTATATAATTTATGTGTATGTGTGCATATGTGTGTATAGACAACTATAGATACATAAAATTACAGAAAATGACAATATTTTTAATATTAAAAATAATGGACATGTGGAAAAAAGCAGATAGTGTAAATACCTAATCCATTTGCAGCGGATAACTCCAGGTGTTGCTACCAGGAGGATGATTGAGTTTCAGGTAATTTTGCTTACTTCTAAATATTACGAAGAAGCCACAAACCCAAGAAATTACATAGCTTGCTCTTTTATTAAAATAACCCTACCCAACAAGTCTTGATTATGGTATTGTTGCCAAATGCACATCTTACCTTTTGAGTACATGAATGAAAATTTTGTGGAAAATGAAGCAAAAGTTATCAGTGTTGCCATTTGCATATTTGGTACATTTAGAGGAAATCCTTAGCCCAGTCCACAGGCTACATAAGCAGATAACCCACATGAAGAACAGGAGGGCATGAAGAGCAGTTCTTTTTATATAGATTGTCAGATTATTACAGTTTTTTGAGTTTATCTGCGTGCCAGAATAACAGGAACAAAGGCTTGAGGATCTACGTAGCAAAAAACCACTTTGTTCTGGTTGGTTCTGCCTTACAAAAACGTTAAAGCCTGCATAAGACTTGGTCATACAGTCTCAAGGAAAATCAGATCTTGCTTTTTGCTCAACCACACCAACAGTGGAGTTGTTTCATAGCACAAGAGAAAAGAGAAAATTATGCATAGAAGCAGAAGTACTGAAAATGGCAGGTTTCTTTCCAACTTAACAAACTGTTGGTATCTCTAACCTCTGGATGTCCAGAAATGAGACATATTTCAAATCAAGGTTCACACCAAACCTGGGTACTTGGATGATTTTTCTCCCCCAGACTCTGAGATACTTTATCTCTAAAACTTTTTAATTTTTTCCCCAAATGGTATCTTGATTTTTGATTCTTAAACACTACAAGTGATGTGCGTCACACAAGACCAGAAATAGGTACAAAATTAGGTAACCAGAACTAACACTTAGCACAAAAAAAGTCCTGGAGTTATTTGTCTCCACATCTCCGCAACACCTCCTTTGCAATTTCATACACTTGAACATCTGTGGTTTTCTTTAGCTAAGGAATAAATTCCACTCAGATTATATAAAATTGTCTTTATAAAAAGATCTTCATGTAACGTATCCAAGTAGGGACACCATAAGGTATTTTGGGACCAGTCAGAACGGACCATCATTAACTAAGTATTGCTCTGGCTTTTGAATATCTTTCCACTTTAACATTTCCTCAATTATATTTTCCTTAAGGAAGACAATATTTCAGGTAAAAATAATATAGCAGACCTCAAACATGCTAAGAATGCCAGATTATGCCTTTCTCTTATCACATATGGCAATAACTTTGTAATTAAAGCAATCATAATTCTTCATCTGTTTCATCTACCATCATGTCCTAAACTACAAATTCACAATACTTTTTTTTTCTTTCACATGTACATCAACGAAGAAAAAAAACCACATGTAATTCCTGCAAAGCAGTGTACAACAACAGGTCCAGATGAAAACATTGGTAAGACCTGTTTCTGCAGTCATTATTTAATTCTTCTCTAGTCAGCAAAACTAACTGCTGGTGCCAATTTTGCTTTTTGTATCATGAGAATATAAGTAAATTTGGCATTAATCACTTACACTTCACTAGAATGAGTGTTTTCTAAATTAATATGACGTTCTGGATGATGCATGTCAATGGAAATAAACAAAGATGAAAAACTGAATAATAAATCAAGAAAATTCAAAGTCATTCAATAGCATAAGACAAGGATACCTCACTCTGGCAATTTATGGGAAAGCTGGTGAAGTTACAGCTGTAGAGGTTGGTTTTATACTTGCTTGTACAAGAGAATCATGAAAGTGGTGGTAACATTAGGAGTATCTTCTAATAGAATAAGGTCTTAATTTTCTATTTCTGCATAGGACTTCATACTTAAGACTGTTAATCATGTCAAGACTAGTAGCTGGTTTAATGGTTTTAAAAAATGGGTACTGGAGGCACAGAAACCATGAGGAATTAAACAGGGCTGTTAAAACAAATCTTGTTCATGATCTCATCAAAGTTGCTTGTTTATACTAGAGGGTATTAATAGGCTAAAAATGGCTAAAAACTATGAACTATCAAAATCCAGTAACAGTAATCCAGTGATGGAACTTAGGAGACATGCAAGGGTGCTGCTCAGAGGAGAGTGCAGTATGTAGCTGAAAGAATGGCTGGGAAAGGGATCATCCTTACTGTGTGAAGTGCTGAGTGCAACCCTGGTTACACCTGGAGATGAGGCTGGCTAACACCACCTGTGTCAGGACACACTCAGGTTCCATAGAAAGGTATTATCGTCCTGTCTGCAGTGGAACCACCTGTGTGTAGGATTAGGCTTTGTACACATCCCTTGTCAGTGCACTCATTTGTTTTGACTGATTACTAAGGCGTCTTCACAACTAAAACTCCAAGAGCTCAGAGTAAAAAAAATTATCCATGTCTTGACTAATTGAAGCAGTAATAGGACTTTAAGTCAAACTAGCAAAGGGCTGATTCCCCCAAAAGGATTTAAAATGTTCAGAGTTTTGACTGCTTGTTCCAATTCACTGGATTTCATTTTCAAGACAAATTCCATTTTAGGCACCAGTTTCAACAAGAGCTTGTAATATTTCCTTGCACCACCACATAGTTTCTTGAAACAGCCAACTTTGCAACTGAAATAATTTTCTATTTGAAGTAGTGCCAAGAATCATTGGACTGCTCTGAACCTATACAGGGCTGATATCACAGTTCCATGTAATGGAACCATAAGGGAGTTTATACCTGTTGTTTTTCACGTGAACTGTATGTTAATGGCAGTCATCTACAGAGGCACTACTGAGTAGCAGAGAAACTGTCATTAACTGACTTGCTGTTAACAGTTGACAGATTTCTACAGGGAACAGTAAAGCATTTACTACAATCAGGCAAATATGACTTACTTTTCTTATCACTTTGAAATAATGAAAATATCTTGAGAAAACCAAAACCAATAAAAATCTCGAACCTCTATTAGACAAAATGCCTATTTAAATACATATTCAAAATATTGTTGATTGCTTATGTCTACTGAAATGTGAAAACAGATTTATTTGTATTCAAATAATAGAACAACTTCCATGTTTCTAAAAATCTGGTCATTTTCAGTGATATGAAGATAGATTAATTGGTATTAACAACTTCAGCAAAACAATAATGTTCACTACTAGGGGAAAACACAGTTTCATTTATCTACAAAACTTCCTTTAGAAAACAAGACTGCAAAATGAAGCAATCTTGCTACTACTGCCCATGCTCACTGTCTCCACTTGTTCTTTTTAGGGACTTCTAGTTAAGAAATTTTTCAAATAACCACTTTCCTAGTTGCATAATAAAACCATAATGCATTTCAGTCACAATAAATTATGTTTATTAAGAACAGACCAAACACTGATTACCAGAGTTCTCCCCTACACACTTACTGATTATAATTCAAGAAAACTTCTTCTAGGTTTGTACACTTTCAGCACTAAATAAATTTTTCTTGTGACTGCTAGCAGGATTAATCCCTACACTTCTCTGACACCACAGTTCAAGTCTACCTCTGTGAGTCTGGAGGCTCACTGCCCTTTTCAGGAATGCTCTGCATCAAGAAGAAAGGGGTATAAACTGTGGTGAGATGCTGAAAATTGACAAGAGAGGCCTTAGTCATGCAAATATAAATTATAGTTGAATATGTTAAAAGATTTACTGAGTAGGAACACTTCAACTTTCTCATCCAGAATTTTGGCACCGTGATAAACTTCTTCGAGTGTTTTGCCAACAACAGTTCTATTTCAAAAAGTACTTTACTAGATGATGCATAAATGCCATTAAAGGCCAATTTCTTGATTATCCTTGTTTCCTTTTTCAAAAGTCACATTCAGTCAGTAATACTTCAACAACAGTACCATCACCAATAAATAGTAATGGTTGTTTCTTGTCACTGAGAGTCCTTAAATGTTCGTAAACAAAACCTGTGACCACTCTGAAATTTTGTTCCCCTACTATCATTTTTAAAAGGAGGAGCAATGTCACAGATAAAATATTTGGCATGAGGAGTGTTAATCATTGTAAACATGTGAGACTACAACAAAGATAATGTAAACACTCCTAAAATGTTTGAATTGTGTTCTTTCAGTCTTGAGATTTTTTTAAGGTTGATATTTTCAAATTACAGTTCCAGAGTAAAATCCTTGAAATGGATACATATGGCTTTAAATCTCAACTTTTAGAATTAGTTTAGTGGGTTTTCTATTTTAGCAAATATCTAGCTAACATACCAAACTACCCTAAATGCCAATCACATTAAATGCAGAGGCATCAGCAGCTTCCCAGTTAAGGCAATGCTGGCAGAAATCCATTTCCAATGAGTAACGTATCTTCTAAAAATCCACAGTAATTTTCTTTCAGAGCCAAATAGATTTTTTTTCAGTTATCACTATTTTTATATCTCTTTGCTTAGATTGCAGCAATAAACTGCAAACATCTTCATGCCCTCCTTAAAGAATGTCATCTTTTTAAACAAACAGGGATGTTGAATATGAGAGCTGAGAGTTTCCTTGTGTCAAAAGCAAATAAGAATTGCTGGAGGTGTGGGAATTCTTCAAAGCAGTACTATGCCCAGGTTTTTTTTTTTTTTTTTTTTTGCTTGTGAGCACTATTTCTCATACTCCCGTAAGTATTCGTGCCAAGACAATTTTCACTTCAAAGTTCAAACTATTTTGTCGTTTCAGGCATGATTTTCAGCTCTCCGATGTTTGCATAAAAGGTGACAGTATTGTAGAATTAGAAGTGTTGGGGGGAAGGTGGTGGGTGGTGGTGTGAAAGATAATTGTGAATACAGTGGGCTCATTTTTTACAGACAAGTAACGTCATAAGTGTGAATGCTTAATTTGTTATTTCCGTGCTTCAACTGGGAATATGCTTCAGCAGCTCCTATCTTACAAGTGGGAATGACACCTCCTGAATGTATGCAAATTCCTCGAATCAAAGGGTAATTTTAAAAATAGGCTTTAAACAGCAGGATGCCTAATTAATTCCGATACTGGGTATACGACCCCAACTTTATTTAGCTAGAACTGCAGGTTTCAAGGCAGGCTTCCTTGGAAGCAGAGTATAGCCGGGATCAAAGGATCACCTTAGCTGTAGCCTCAGCCGGCTAAGATCTGCTTTCATTGTGCTATGAAACCTATCGGAAACTTATTAACCAGACCCTCCAGGAGAGCTCTACAAAACATCCCTCCCCTAAAAGCCTCCCCTCCGCTAGAAGGCAGCCCGTTTCCGTGTCCCCAGATCCCGGTGTGCCCTCCAGATGCCCGACAGCGCAAAAATGAGAGGATGCCCCGCATCCCGGTGCCTTTCAGGCGTGTCATTTACGGACATAAAACTTAAGGAGCGGAGTACACCGGTACCTCCGAGCCCGTACACCCACACCCGGCAAAGCCCGCCCCACAACCCGGCGGCCGCCTCGCCCCGCGTCCCGCACCGGACGGAGGGGCCCTGGCTCGGAGAGGGGCAGGGGCCGGTGTGGCCACGCCGCGGCCCCGAGCGGGGTTCCCGGGAGCAGCGGCGGCGGAGCGCGGCCGGGGAGCGGCGGGCGCTGCGGGCGGCAGGGGGAGCTGCGGGGCGGGCGCGGTTACCTTCGGGGTTGGCGCTGATGAAGACGCGGACGCTCCTGCCGCTCGGCACCAGGTGGGACGGCAGCGCAGAGAGGTTACCGGAGAACGCCGCCCGCCGCAGCGCCGCGTCCCGCGGGCAGGGCAGCCTGCCGCCCGCCCCGGCCGGCCACATCCCGCAGGGCGAGCCGCCGGCTCAGAGCAGCCCCGGGAGCGCCGCGCCGGCAGCTCTCGCCGCCGGCTGAAGGGCAGCGGCCATGCGGACCCTCGGGCTGCCCGGGGCCGCCGCCTGCCTCCGCGGCGGCGGTGCGGCTGGGGCTGCGGCCGCCGCCCGGCGCCGGAGCGCGGGGGGAGCGAGGAGACGATGCCGACCGCCCCCCGCGCCGCTCCCGTCCCTTGCGGCGGCCGGCGGCGAGGACGGCGCGGGCAGAAAAGTTTGCGGCGGAGCGGTGCCGGGCGCGGCGGGGCCCCGCGGCGGCGGCCGGACCCCAGCGCCGCCCGGGCGGCCACGGCCACCGCGGCCAGCGGCGGGAGGCTGCGGCCGGGAGCGCGGGCTGGCCGGCGAGGCGCTCTGGTTCCCCCTCCGCCAGCGAGGGCTTGCGGTGTCCAAAGCGGGGACGCCTCCGGTGAGGCTGACGACGCCTTCGCTCCTCCGAGTGTGTCACAGCCCCGGGATCGGATTTTTATAGGAAAACCGCTGCCGGCTCATCCTTTGGGCTCGGAAGAGTTCAGAGCCCTTCTTGTGTTGTGTTCCGTAATCTCCTGCACAGGAGTCCCACCTGCTCAGATACAAAAGAGAGATGCTCTTGCTGCTTTTTTCTTTCCTTTGTTTTTAATCAGTTATTTATTTATCGGAATAAATGAAAAGCTGCGGTTTGAAGAATGAAAGAGACAGGAAGCAGCGAGACGCGCCGCCGGCGGGATGCGGTCCTTTGCAGCAGTCAGTGGCGGGGCATCCCGTTGGGCAGCGCCGATGAAATATTCAGGAGGGCGGCGGGGTCGGGCCGCGGCTCCGCCGAGCGCGGGGGCGGGCGGGGGCGGCGGGCCGGTCCCCGCCGGAGGGCGGCGGCGCGGGGCGGTGCGGAGCGGAGCGGCCCCAGCGGGCCCTGGGCGAGCCGCGGAGTTTAGAAACCTCCCCGGGAGGGGCGGGCAGGCAGGGACATGGCAGCACGGCGGAGAGGAGGGGCTGGGGGCGCAGGGGAGGGATGGGCGCGGGGCTGTAGACAGCCTGATGGGTCTGTCGGCCGTGGGAATCCCTTCTGAGGAGGAGGATGGAGGCTTCGGCAGAGGGATTTGTCAAACACTCTGCAGGTGTTTGTCCGTGTTTGAAAGGCTGGAGACAAAAGTCTTTAAGGCGGGTGGTATTTATACATTTTATGTGCTGTAACTCATACAAAGCTGATTTATGTATTTCCAGATATATCATACAGTATGTACAATGTACACGAAACAATCTTACTGTGTCTTTAAACGCAGTATTGAAGACCTGTACTCGGTCGCGTTACCCCCTGCGCTGCCGTGCTCCCCGCCGGACGAGTTGCCGCTGTGGCAGCACTAGGGGAGCCTGAGCTGGCTTTCGCGGAGGCAATGCTACTAAAGTACGCAAAAGCAAACTGCTCAGCTCTGTTTCAGAAACGAAGGTGACAGCCAGATGGGTTCCTTAAGTACCGATGAGCAGATTTGTTTAAAAAAAAAAATCCTGATTTCTTGAAAGAAATATTGGTTTATGCAGAATTGCAACCCGTATGTATTTGCATGTGAGTATAAGGGAGTAAATTTGGTGCTGTTTGCTTGCTGTTGCTTTGTTAGTTCTGCACCCCATAAATTTTGGACTGATTTCAAACAAATGAAACAGAAGGGTATATTTTGAGATATTAGCTCTCAAAGAAAGAACATTCCTCCAAGTTCTGTGACCATAGCTGAGAAAGGGAGAATGTACTTATGTGCAAAAAGGAAAAATATGCAGCATATATTTCAACCATTAATATTGAAATGTCAGCATTGGGCAGAAGGGTTGTGGGACTGTTGGGAACTGAATATCCAGGAATTGGAAGAATCACACTTTTAATCCAAGTGTATTCCTGTAGGATTCAGCAGTGTCCAATAAGGAACTAATCTCACTTGAAGCCTGTCATAATAGACATGCATATTTATCTTCTCTCTGGATTCTCTGATGCTCTGTTTAAGACAAGCCTGAAGCTTTGGTATAATTCGGTTTAAAAATCTGACAGTCATGAGATGCAGTTCCCTAGGAAATGAGGCTTCATATGTGTCACTGCCTACAAAACTGTTGGTCTTATCTGCACTTCCCTTAGCCTTTGTGTAGCCAATATGCTTAGGCGTGCCTTTTTCTGGCTGGTGTCATGAACAGGTAATTTCTCTAATACAGAGATGAAAAGCAGCTCCTTGAGGCTGCAGACAGTTAATGAGAAGGAAATGATTTATAGTGTGGGCTGAGTTACGTCTTAGGTACTTTGCTGAGACTAACTCTCAGCTGGGCTATCTCCTTTGCTTCTCCTGCATAAACTACTAGGCAGTTGTTAAGTAGGAATTTGCTTGTGGAAGCAGCTCCTGGTAAGGATGCAGAGACTATCACTTCATATTGCTGCTGCCTTAGTGTTATCATCATTTTCTCAGACAGCTTTTTTGTAAGATGAGGCTCTTTGATCTACCCCCTTACCATACCAGCCGTAATACAGTGCTTTTTTAAGACTCTTTTTGGCAGTCATCTTTACTAAGTTGAAAACTTGAGTTTGCATAATTTGAATTATTTTGAAATTTTGTCTTTGACAGGTTGACAACAATATCAGCTTTTAACTGAATATATTGTTTCATGCACGCAGGCTGAATGAAATGGGACCAGGCGTATCACTTCCAGCTGTTCACCCTGTCTGTTTGTTGCCTGGCTGATACTGTGCTGGTGGCAGGCATAGCTGTGTTGCATGTGAAGCAGGTAGTCCGTGCAGCTTGCAGGCTGCCACTGTGCAGCTCAGAACCTGTGCTGATCTATATTACTATTTTGATCTGTACACTGGATTGCCTTTATGCATGACTCAGCTTCCTGTCACGGTAGCTGCCACCTCTGTGAAAGCTGAAATGGATAGATGCCTCAGAGTGGTAATCTCTTCTGCTGCCTGGCTTCAATCTGTTTGTGTTTGGGGCTCAATATACTAAGCTTTAGCACCTGTGAATATAAAATGCTGGGAATGAAGTACAGTGAGGCTGAAATGGAGAAGATAGAGACATGACTACAGAGAAACTAATTTATTGCTTTACCTGAGACTTTATCAGTGTGAAAGCACTCTGGGTGAACTCAGTTGGGAGATTAGTTGGTAGCTTTTCTCAAATTAAAAATAATTATTTTGTTAATTCAAAAAATTAAAACAATATCAAAAAACATTATATAAGCCAAAATAAAAATAATGTCTAGAGTTCTTCCGTGTTTGTTATAAGCATACATCAAAATGACCCTGTTTCATATTGAAAAACATGTTTTTTAAATTGTTCATTTAGAAGTGATATGTTAGAATCACTGTCTATATTTGAGTCCCCACACTAGTTATGTAGAAGCTGCCTGGGCAGAGGTTCTTGTCCTGTGGGAGATGGTAGAGTATTGCCTGTAGGCATGATCCCCATATTTCCACCCTGACTTTATTGTACTTAATGACTGTGTCTGTCATTAAAGTTGGTGCAGGAACTATCCTTGTGTCAAACAGGAGTAAAACCAGGTCTATAATTCTGCAAGTCACTTCATATAAACATGGCTTGATCCTGAAAAACAAGAAATCTACATAGCAGCAGGGCATCTTTGCACATAGGCACTTGGTGTATGTTTTTTTTCCCTTTTAACATAATGTTTCTTGGTTATCCTTCTGTCCTTATTTGCTCTAAGTTGAGTTACATTTAAATGAAGCTACTGAATTCATTCCTGGGTAAAACACAGGAGTGAAGTCTAGTTATTCCTGATAGCCTGATCCTGCTGTAATTCAAATAAAGTAGTGCTTTATTTCTTGAGTAGTCCCACAGGAAACTGTAAGATACTGAAGGTAGGAAGAACACTTCAGTAGTCCTGATTCACACTCATCGTGGTGAGTAAAAAATGCACCAAGTTGTTTGGCTTCAGCCCAGCATGATAAGGATTTGCAAATTAAAACCAGCTTTCAGAGTCAGGTTGTCTAAAAATGAGCCTTTAGTAGATCAGTTCTATTATGTTGAAGAGCTTGGGAACCTGAATGACATGCTAAAGGTAGTGTTGTGATAATGCACACTTAACTATGAGAAACATTTACTCTGTCTGCAAGTTAAATTTAAGTTCTCGCTCATATATGTTCTAATACTTCAATATATATTGTGGGGTGTGCAAAAGCACTTGGTAGTAGTTCAATTTCAGTCTCACTGCTATCAGTGGAGACAGGCTCAGTACTTCTGTTTGAAGACATATCTGTAGCTGACACTTTTGGAAAACCTATACCAAGTATGTGACAGTATGTCACAATAGCTGAGGGGTTTTATTTATATCTTTCAAGTAAAGTGTTTTGCTGTGCACTAAAATACAAGCACTGTGGTATACCTAAAATACCCATCAGTTCTCCTCAGATATTTAGAGCCTGGTTCTGCCAGGGGCTGTGTGTGCAACCTTGCTATTGTCTTCATTCCAAATCAGTACCTATTTGCAGGTGTTGGGAAGGCAAGGTTTTAAGATCAGGTCAAAAATCAAGGTTTAAGGGTCAGCAAATTGACCAGCATCTCACCTTTCATGTAGAAATTAAAAGACTCCTGTGTAGAGTTACATCATCTGATGAAATAGTAACTCAAAGCTGAGTGTTACTTTGCTGCTCCTTAGCAAGCTGGCCCAGTTTTCCGAGCAGGCGAGGAAGGCAGTTGCCTAGAGCGACAGACAAAAGGAGGCAATAAAATCACATTCTAAGCAAGAACAAGACCCTGTGACTCTGTGCCTGTTTTTGGCGGCTTAATGAGGACCCAGTGCATTCCCCAGGCAGCATTCGCCTCAAGGTGCTGATGTGCTGAGACTGAGCAATCTCCTTACTACAGGAGCCATGGCCATGGTTGTCTGAACATGCCATCTATCTCTGCTTGTCTCTGCTTCAGCTTGCTGCCGCTGAAACTAAGCGGAGAAACTTTATATGCTCCTCCTCTGCTCCTTTTTCTTGACAGTGCTGTATTACTTTTGCCAAAATGGTTGGATTGGCAGGAGAGCAGGGACAGATGTGCTGAGACTAAAGAGCTCACGAAATTCATGCTTCACTAAAAATCTCCTTGTTATTATTAGCCTTGCAAATTAGAAGTGACAGGCTGCTGAGACTTACCGAGTTTATATTTATGTCAAGAAACTGATTGCAAGAAATAAGACATGTCTTAGTAAATCTTATATGGGTACTGGATTGCTATATGGACCTTTTACAGCCATCTCAGGATTCAGTTAACACTACTTGATGTAGGCTTCCATTTTCCACCCAGCTTTGAGTGCTAAAAATGTTTCCTTCCTTTGCTTCACTGCTTGTGCTCTGACACGTCTAGACTTTTGGGATGGATCTCTTCCATGCTGTGAATAGTTTGCTGTATCAGGCTTTGCTGGTAGACTCAGTGGAGACTTCAGTACCACTGACCACATGGTTAACAAGCTGTAACAGAGAACCTCTCTGGGATGACAGTCATTTTGCCCTACTGCTTCTCAGAGGAGCTGCTTGGAGCAGCAGAGATTTGCGAGCTGACTGCAGGAACTGAGGTGACACCGTACTGTTTTGCTTTAGGTTCACAGTTGGGTTGTCATGCCATCCAAAGGCATGCACTGAAAGCATTGCTAGGTCAGCCTTCACCACACATCCAGGTCTGTAATAGAAAGAAAGAAAGCATGTATGGATTACAAAAATAAGAGACAATATAATATCATCAGAAGTTATAAGAATTTGGAAAGCCTACTACATTTCATTAGACGTTGCTACTTTAGTCAATCACTGTGTCATCAAAAAGAGATTTATGGCAGGCAGGTTATTCCAAATTGGCCCACTGGAATGTTCTTACACTTTGTAACACCTACATTGCTTCATCCAAAAGAGGATGCTAAACGGTGGTCTCATAAAACAAGGACAAGTTTTTGAGCTTCTGTATTTTTAATCCAGGAATACATTTTTTCTTGTGGGTGAGCCCGTGATAAAATTCTGCTAACTTCTCCATGTTCTTTGCACAATTTCATAAAGATTTTTTTTTTCATTTTCCCTTTTGCTATTTTGCTTTTGAATATACAGTAATGGGATATGTGTTAGGTTTTCAAATCACTTTCACAAATGCTTAAGGAGAGGACTTCAGCCTAGAATATGATTTCCAAATATGGAAGGATAAGAACAATCCTGGCTTTGAGGAGCTGTCAAACAATATGATTGTGCACCTTACAATGCACAAACTATTTTGTATTTCAAGGCAAAGAGAGAGGTTAATACCTGATTGGGTTTGTACCTTTGTACATAGCTGTACTTCATTTCCACCTCCAAGTTCCAGTTATTTTATTCTAAATCCTCCTTCCTGAGAACCTGCCTTGACCCCTGGCTTGACAATGGACTAGAAGAAGTTGAAGAAGTCTGCACCCTGGATTTTTTTGTTCATTTGTTGTAAGTGGCTACAGCACATCTATAATTTTATCTCATCTCACACTTGATTTAAAGATTCTTCAGACCTAGAATAACATCATTAATTTTTTTGTGTGTGTTAGTTTCTACTGGAAGATTAAAAGAAGCCCTTTTAATTCATGCAGAGTTAGAGTCCTCTTGCACACATATGTAGATGTACACTCCCCAAGTGGAGGTGCATACATACATGTACACACTCAAAAGACACACAAGAACGTATGGATAACTAAATTCACATGGAGTATGCAGTAATAAGATTTCCACATTAGTAATTCAAATTTGCCCATGTGCCTTTAAATTTTACCCTGTTGCACATAAGCATTATAACAACCCATAATTAACTGACCCAGTACTCTCTTTTGCAATCCCTTTTCATAACTCAGTGCAGAAAAGAGAGGTATTCATTTAATGAAGTTTTCAGCTCTTTGTCAGGGTGTGTTTGGAGGCAGGCTTGCAGGTCACCCTGGAGACCCTGTTAGAAGCAGGTTTTTAACTTGTGAAGTGTCCCATATAATTTCCTAAGGTAGTTAGTATATAAGCATTTCCAAAAGCTGAGTAACACCCAAGTTAGAGGAAGTTTCGTGTTTCTTTATTGAAGCAACCTTGTTCCACTGAAGCACAGGAAAACTAACACCTAAAGTATCAATTAATTTTGGATGCCTTCTCTGAGATAGCAAGGACTGAATTTTTTCAGAGTAACTGGTATTAGATGCTGAGCACAAGACATGATTTTTTATCAGCTTTGGTTGTAGCTGAGAGTGTTCAGTGTTTTTGTATATCAGCCTTAGGACTTCCAAGTTAGGTCCCCAGAAAATGAAGAACCTAGAGTTAATGACCACCCCTGAAAATTAAATTACTTAATTAGCATAATAGAAAATCTGGGGTAGAAGCCAGGATAAAATGTCATTCCCTCCCCCTCTGCAATGTTCACTTTCTTATCTGTGAAAGTGGTTCTTTCCTGCAATTCCTTGCCTCATTCCTAACCTCAGCTAAAAATAAATTTGCAATCTGCTTTATTTTATGGTCCTGCATCATCCTTCAAGGTAGTTACAATAAAATAGGCAAAATATGCTCTCAAGCATATATAAGCTTTAAACTTACTCATTAAGCCACACTTTCCCTCCTTAGCCCACCCTCTGAGTCTTCTCACATACTTGATCTACTTCCCTAGCGACTTTATCCTACTCTACTCTCCATTTCTACTCTCCATTTCTTTATCCCATTCTGCTTGTCTTAACCAGTTCTTCCCTGCATTTCCCAGATTCCTGTCCAACATGTTTGTCTCTTTCCCAGCACCGGTTTTTCCCCTCTTCTAGCTACATGTCCTCTTTTTGTGCAGTGTGAGTGTCCATCTGTTGTTCCTCCCCTGCCCTTCCCTGCCTTGTCCTCATTTTTTTGGCCAACCATTCACTTTTAGTTCATCTCTCCCTGTGCTTTTTAGAGTTCATGGCTTCCCTTAGTTGTTTTGATCTTCTCCTCAGTTCCCTATTTTATTTCATTCTTCCCTTTCACCAAGGGCAGTGGGGTGGCCCCTGGTCATCCCTGTCAGATACTTCTAGGACAGTGAAAAGGAGCTTTAGTCTTCTCGAATATATACTGGTAGTGGTGAAAAGCATGGTAAAGTCCCATATGATGAGAACATTTGAGATGGGATGAGATGAGAACCTAAAGGCTTCTGGGTCTAGAAGTTGCTTATGGCAACAAAGAAGATAGGCATTGCCCTCTGAGAAAATGCAATCCAAATACAATCCAGAGGGGGTTTGTAAGGAAGAAAAAGGAAGGGGAGGGACAGAAGGCTGAGATGTTTCTCTGAGAGTCTGTCCAAGTTTCTGTGTCACTGCTTTTGCATAGATTCTTGTGGCAAGGAATCTTGGAATTCTATCTGAAGCAGAAATTAGGGAGAGGCTGAGCCTAGGGAGTATGTACATGTCTGCAGCTGAGTTAAGCCCATCTGCTGTGCAGAGTTTCATAAATGTTTTCTTCTTCTAAGTGAACTATACCTACTGCACAGTGGCAAGTCAATTTTAGATGCATAAGTCAAAATATTCATGTTGCAAGGTTGCTGGTGAATAAAATCTAACAATCTGATTTTACATTTGTGTCTTTGTGTATATACTTATTTATTTGTGCACATTACATGGAAAATAAAATCACTGCTTTCTGATGTGTTTGCGCTAATAGAAAATGATGCCATTTACACTCAATTGTTAATGTGATTTTATGGGATTTATTGACATGGCAAGTTTATTTTAGACATATGAAGACCTGGGGGAGTAGGATTATAATAACATTAATTTGTCTTCTTAGTGCTAAGAACGAAATAAAGAAAAAAAAGAAAAAAGCCTGCTAAGCTTTGTTTAGCCTGCAGAGGTTCTGGAAAAGCAGCTGTCACTTTTTAAAGTCTTATTTAGTACATGCTATCATTTTTCATCCGGATCCTGAATTGATACTGCAGCTGTGCTGGAGGAAAAGGAAGTTTCCACCTTTCCAAGTCCAGAACAGTGTACTTAATATTGGAGGCAAGCAGTGAGACCAAAAGGGAGTCTCTTTGCATGAATCTGATTATTTTGGCACAGAAGTGGTGGCAGTGGATTTCTGTGTCTAGTCTACTGTTGCTAATGGTGATTTCCGTAAGTTGATGGAGCACAGAGTGCCTTATTACCAAATGTCTTCACAGACATGTTTTACAATCATTGCCATGTCACAGTTGTACAGTGCTGTGCTCTGAAGTGTTGTGAAGGCCCTTAGGCAGCCTCAATGTAAAAACATTTGCTGAAGAATCATGAAGACAACTATCATCATCCAAGGGTGAATTTTAATTCAAAATAATCTTTATCCACAAAAAGAATCGTTCATTTGGTTCATTGCTTCAGTAAAATGATTTAAATTTTTTTTTTACAGAAGCAAAAATAGTTTAGTCTATTCTTGGCAGTTAATCATATTTGCTGAGCTATTTAAATAATTCAGTAACTCTCTTCCATGAGTTATGCATTACTTATTGTAGGGAATTACATCAGTCTGTCTTTTCATCAATGTAGGTGTGTATAACCAGCAGATGCAAAAATAGAATTATAGAATCATCAGGGTTGGAAGAGACCTTTAAGGTCATCAAGTCCCACCATCCACCCTAAACCATGTCACCCAGTGCCAGATCCAGATGTGTCTGGAGCACCTCCAGGGATGTGACTCCACCACATCCGTGGGCAGCCTATTCCAAAGCCTGACTACCTTAACAATGAAATATATTTTTTTTAATATCTAATCTAAATCTCTCCTGTCTCATCCTAAGGTCATTTCCTCTAATCCTCTCACTGTAGGTATGTTGGAACAGACCAGCCCCCACCTCACTACAACCTCCTTTCAGGGGCTTGTAGAGAGCAAAGAGGTCCACCCTGAGCCTCCTCCAGGCTAAACGAACCCAGCTCCCTCAGCTGTTCCTCACAGGACATGTTTCGTCTTCTGAGAAACAGCAAAAATGTTTCAGTGCTCCCAGCTCTACAGTCACTGAAGGTTGCTGTTAGGGTGAGATGATGTACCAGCTCCTTTTCTGCATTCCTTTTTTTTGGAAGAAAATCTGCCTGTTTGGGCTGGATGGGAGCAGCAGCAGGCACCAGGCAGAGACAAGTGCCTGGACACTCACTGGCTGCTTAACTCCAGGCACCAACCTCTGACTCAACCTTTGCCAAGTTCTCTGTGAGCAGGTAAGTGTGCTGAACATGCCATTTGATATTTCCTATCAGTTGAGCTGCCTGATGGGTGCAATCACTCCTTTTTTAGTTTTCCTGTGTAAGAGAGTTGGCAGATGCTCTTCCAAGAGACACAGTTTTCTCTTGTTTGTCTGGATGCCAACTGAAACCAGTTGGATGGCTTTAAATCTTTTATAAAAACAACTATGTAAAAGCTTTGCTTTAAGGTGTCCAACTACCCACAAAAAATCTAAAAATAATAAATTCCCTCTTCTTCAGAATTAGCGTTTGTTCTCCCAGTAGGAGTGTGTGAAACTGCTTTATTGGTTTTTTTGTAGCTGCTTTCTATTGCCAGAAGTGAGGCCTGAAGATGTGAAGGGACAGTTAAGACATATCTGGGGAACCCAACCCCAAATTCTTGAGTGTCAGCTGAGGTGGTTGTTTTTACTCTTTTTCTGTTAAGAAAAAAAAAAGTAATCAAAGCAATTGAAAGCAATTTATCACTCCCCACCCCCCAAATTCATTTGTTCATGAGAGCACATAAAAATGGGAAAGGTGGGGAGAAGTGTCTTCCTTTGAAGATGTGAGTACTGACACCTGGTAATTTCAGTAGGAGACAAAGCACAGCTAGAACTGGGATGAAGCACATATAGTTAAACAAATTATTAAATCTGAGTCAGGAAGACGATTCCCTCCAGTCCAGGCAGGACATTGAATGTATTTACGCCACAAATTCTCATGCCTACAGTAATTTTGTGTCTTTGTAGTGCCATATGCACTACAAAGTATGCAGGCTTCAGTTTGCTACTGAGTGTTGAAAAACATGTTATGGTGTATTATAATATACTTCGAAGTAAAATTGTTTTCCTTTAGGTTTTCTTTGCCTCAGATACATGTTATGTATTCTCTTCAATTTGCTAATGGAATTTTCTACTGAATGAGGTATGGTCAAGGTGTCAGGATTTAACACCAAGGCCTGTCAACATTTGCAATGACTAAACAAGTTAATTAGGACTAGCTCATCTGAGAAATTTAAGGATATAATTCCAGGTGATCATGATGCATCTCTGGCTGCTGCTGAATCCTTAATTGCTAATTTAGGTCATTCAGCCTTATGGTTTCTGAGAGCCTCCTTCCTTAGAAAATAATTATTTCCAAGGATATGTGGAATCTAGGGAGTCAAAGCTGCAGCTGATGACTGAATAAGTTTAGCAGTAAATTTATATGCATCATTTCCTCATTAGTAAGCTGTGAGGGAGCTGAGATACAAGCTGTAGTATTTCCTCACCTCACAGGAACGATGGGAGCATTAGAAATCATGAGAAAAACATAAGCAGAAGACCTTCCAGGTTGTACTGGATCTCTATTAAAAATTTCAGTAGTTGTGATACTTAAAATGAAGGAATTCAATTTTAAAAATTCAAAATATCTAATTTACCGAATCAGGATTTGACCAGGACAATGAACTCGAGTCTACTAGTCTTGAGAGGACTACTTTTGGTACTGTCATAACACAATTGCATAAGATGTCATTTAACTCTTCACCTGGAAAATAGCATTTCGATCCACATTCTCTGCTAAATTCAACTTGTGGCATTGAATCACTGAGAGCAGATAGGTGTTACAAGTTACCATGGCACCTCCTTGGTGATTTCCACTTCATGGTTCCCTTGAGCAGCAGGATCTTTTGAATTTTTCACAACACTGCATCCTGGAATGTTTGTTTTTCAATAATTGTTTTAAGGTATAACACCAAAACTGAGTTTTTAAGATTGAATGTTTCTCTTTGAAGACACAACCTTGAGGTGTGAAGCATTAGCAGCTCAGAGTAGGTGCTGGGGCTATTTGCATTGCTCTGCAGCAATGCTTGGCAAGTAATGTGGTTACAGTTTGGCCCTATTTTGGGACACCAGGAGCACAGAGGTTTCTTGACATAGGTGTGACCTGTATTTAGGAATGAATTAAAGTTTCATTCTTTGTATTGAAGATGTCACAGAGGTTGCTTACTGCTCTCCAAAGGAGGTGGGCAGCTGAGCTGTTCAGAAGATAAAAGCACACTTCTGAATAATCTGTTGAGCAAATGACTAACTGTGCCTTCAGATTGCAGCAATATCATGATTGTTCAGAGAAAACAGCACTGAAAATGTCTGACAATAGTAAAGTCTCACAAAATTTAATCTCATAAATTTATTGCTGACAAACCTAATTATGTATCTCAGTGAAATGTAAAAAGCTGTTTACTTCTGTACTCTTAAAGGCTTTTGGGACATTTTGAAACAGTATAGAAACAGATGGCTCTTTATAGCTGTTGCATTTCAGAGTCCTGCTGTGTTTTCAGGACACACTAAGATGATCAATGACAACCTTTTTTTGGTCATATAGATTCAGCTCTCTTCAGTCATTACATCTGCCTCTCCAACTGGGGCTGACTTCTATCTCTGTCAGGATATGCTTCAACTCAAGGGGGATTTTCCTTATGTACACTCAAATGGACGTGTTATTTTCTCTGAAATCCTGTTTTCTTGGACCTTGTAGAAAAGCGTTGGAGTGAGAGATACAATGAATTATTTATTGGAGTGACTGGGTCAGGTATGTGGCAGTAGTGTATTTAAAAACTGAAAATCAGTGTGCAGTGAATAGCAGCAGTTTGATGTGATTTTCTGCTGATAGTGGCTTTTCAGTCTCTAAGAACCAAAATTGAGAGTACGTATTGAAGTGGATGTTGGAGTGTTTTCCTGTTTTCTGACATGGCATGAGCTTCATGTGTTCTTAAGGCTTGGAGAATGCTCTTGTTCTGTCTGGCCTGGTAAAGGCAAGCATTCAGCTCTGCCTGTGGCTTCCAGAGCAGCAGACAACTGAGAAAGAGGAAGAACTGCTAGGAAAAAAAGTTGTGGGAAATCCAAGCTCAGGAAAAGATCATCTGGACCTGGAATGTTCTTGTGGACTCCTCAGTGAGAAGACCGCTTGGGAGGACATGCAGGAGAGGATCCTGTCTGTGGTTTACCAGGGAAGTACAGGAGGTGTTATGATCCAATTATTGTGATTATTAGAGATGCCTCTGCCTGAATTAAAGTGCAAACAAGACCATATACCAAAGCCAAGTAAGGATTTTTTAAACAGTAAATATGAGGTAGAGAGAGATAGAAAGAAATAGGGAAAAGAGAGAGTGGGAGAGAGAAAGAGAGTGACAGAAGGACAAATTAAGTAGAAAGATAGTCACCACTTCTCTAGATCTAGTAGTGTCCCACTGGTCCTCTTCTTCTGGTCTTCTCAGTGGTGAGGGTCTCACAAAACACAGAGCTCAATGAGTTAGACTATGTTCAGGTGGGAATGTCCAAGCACCTTCCCCGGGGGCAGTTTTACATTCTTTTGCAACACTGGATCTGTTGCCACATTTGTGGATTGTGTGCAGTCCTCTGGTGGAAAGCCTCAGAAATGCATCTGAGGGGTACTTCAGGGGTCTTTGATGGTTTATGCTCCTCTCTGAGACATAACAGATGCTTCTCCTGTGAGTGTCCCATGTGGATGTGAACCTCCCTTGGGCTGGTGGGGAGTTGTACAACCAAACTATAAGAGAAGACAATTGGCCTGATAAAAAGCACCATCTGCAGGGTCTGCTTCTTATCTGGCCCAAAACTCAGCTTGTGATATCTGTTGGTGGATGCTCACTCCCTCTGTTTTATGCAGACCAGAGGTTTTGCCATCATCCCAAAAATTTTCCTGCTCCCTCTCAGTTCATGGGGAAGAGTGTCAGAAACCCAGCCTCAGCAAATGCATCTGTGGACTATAGCTTCCCCCTGCCTAGTTTATGTCTTTTTAGGCTGGAGATAACTGGACTACAGAACCACCTTTGTTTCATCTGAAGTTCCCATCAGGTGGCATAACTCACAGTCCAGGTTCCCAAAATCCAGGAGGCATACTGGGTACATACACCCCAGGGAGGGTGGGCTTTGGTGGTGCAGATGAGCCATTGCTTCTTTGCACGCTTTGCTACAGTGCACAAAGTCCTTTGGTAATCTTAGAAGTATTTAAGAATTATGATTTTTAAGTCTGTTACAGAAGGGCAAAGAGCACACACTGTTGGGAGGGTTCCTGGGAAACAGTGAAGGGGGTGCACGGGAAGAGACAGCTTTCCATTGATTTAGTAGGCAAAGCCCTCAGTGCTGCATAGAGAAAGTAGTCCTGTTCTCCTGATATTTGCCTGGAGCTGGTGGCAGAAGATGATTTGTAAGCTTATCAGAGGATACTGGACCTTGATATGACAGGAAAAAGGAAGTCCTGGAATATGTTTTTACTTGGATCAGCCAGTTTTCTCATTTGTCCAGGGTGTTAATTATTCCTTGTGTCAAAAAAACTCCAAAAACCAAAAAAACCAAAAAAACAACAACTAAAACAAAACAAGAAAAGGTAACATATTTGAAGACATTGTAAATCAAGGTAGTACAGAGCTGTCATTTATTTTTCATGAGAAAAAGAGAAAGGTCTATTTTTGTTCTTAAGTAATCTTTTCACTTTCCTTCTTTTAAAGCACATTGACAGTTAATGATTAATAGACACAGTCCACGCTGCTGCTAGCAGGAAGCCAGCATAAGTGTTGAGGAAGTCTAAATAATTGAAGGGAAAAGGTGACAGAAGCAGCCATTAGTTCTTTGGGATAAAAAATTCTTCATTGCCTGGCTATTTGCCCAAATGAAAGGAAAAATCTTGTGTTTGAGCAGCACAATCGTAGATTTCATGATGAACTTCTCTTGGGGACAAAAGAAGCAACTGGTTTCAGTCTTTTTAAATTAGTAGAAATTTTGTGCAAAATCCTCTAATTTTTAATTGTGTCACAACACATTATTGGGCTTGCAACATAACCAGCTTGTCATAAGTAACTGGGCAGCATTTCAGAAACAAACACCCTAAAGCAGAATGAATATCACACTGGACACTTGCCTTCAAAGAGTGACTCCCCTCCTAGACATCCTGGTGGTCACAGGGGACCCTGTGTACTTGCAAAGAAGGCTGGTAATTTTTAGTACTGAGTAAAACAAAGTGGCAAATGTTGAGCAGAAAACTAACTTCAGTAGTTTCACTAAACTGGGTGACAAAAATCAAAATTATCCAAAATAAACAAAAAATGAAATAAATAAAAATAATAATTAAAGAAAATTAAAAGACCAAGCTTTTGTTTGTTTTCTGAATTGTGCATTCTAGAACTCTGTGTCATGGGTGTAAGTGGAGAATATTATTTCATATTCTTAGAGGGAGAATGAGGATCCTTTCCAGCATTTTTTGAACGAACTGTGGATTACTGTCTCATCTGACATTTTGCATAATTTAGTTTCCTTTAATTTCTAGTCATAATTTAACAAGTGTCCTCTCTTCCATAGAAAAAGTTTTCTAGAGGAATTATTAAATGTGTTCATTTAACTTGTGATGTAAAATGAGAGGATGGAGGCAGCAGTTACATCCAGCTCTAGATAACATCACATCTTGGACAAAGCTCTCCAGGCCTGTGAGGTGATTGCAGCAGTAGCAATGGTGCCCTGTGCCATGCAAGGGGGTGTGCTGCTGCCTTTCCCTTTGGTGTGACAGCTGTGGCGTTCTGGGAACAAGCTGTGGTAGCAGGTATAAAGAGAACCATTCAGCAAAGTGAATTTGAGGTCCTTGACTGTGGCAGATTTTATTTAAGAGTTTGTGTCTGCTACTGTTCTCTCTCTTGATGAGGTCTTGATGCCTCTACACAGCCCTGGTGAGTCCTCGTGGAGGGCTGGATCCAGTTCTGGTCTCCCCAGTACAAGAGGGATGCGGATCTCCTGGAGTGAGTCTGAGAGGTAGTGAAGGGCTATAAAGATGATTAAGGAACAGAAGCATCTCTCTTGTGAGGAAAGGCTGAGGCAGCTGGCTGTGTTTAGCATTGAGAAGACTGATCTGGGATCTCATCAATGTGGATAATATCAGAAGACAGGGTGTCAAGAGGATGGAGCTCAGCTCAGAGGTGCCAAGCAATAAGACAAGAGGCAATGGGCACAAACTGACACACAGGAAATTCCACCTGACTATAAGGAAGAGCTTCTTTAAAATTCACTGAGCACTGGCACTGGTTGCCCAGATAGGTTGTGGAGACATTCAAAACCTGTTTGCCCACAGTCCTGAGTAATGTTTTTTTTAAAAATATCTGTAAAGATACAAGGAGATCTGCCAAGCATAAGTTTACACTTAATATTCTGGTGAAATTTTTTTCTGCATAGGCATTTAGGTATTTTCACATGTTCACTAAGCTCATAAAATGGAAAGTCTGTGATTTTGTATGACATCTATGGCTCCTCACAACTAAAATTGTATGTCTGCTTTATATATTCCAGAAAAGTGCCAAAACACCAAAAAGGAGGGTTACTGACCTTTTAAAGGAATTTTAAATTAAGGGGAATCACAAATTTAGGTTTGATTCTTTTCACAGAGGAGTCACACTCACTGATAATAGTAGGAAGAAAGGCTGAAGAGAGAAACTGGAGTTAAAGGATTTTATTTGAGAGCATAAGATAGTACCAATTCCTTGGATGTCAATGAGAAGACAAGACACAAAAAGAGAGAAAAAGTAGAAGTAAAGAGTAGAGTCAAGCTAGAGAAGGTTATGGAGGAGGAAAGAGGCTGTGGCAGGAGAAAGATGGTTGAATGCACAGGAGGAGGAAGAGCTCCACAGTCCAGACTCAGAAACATTTAACTTATTTACAGACAGCCCTTATGTTATGTCATGAATGAAAGTCAATGATATATTCTGTTGCTTATTTGAATCTGAAAGATCTATAATAGTATTTCCTGGAGGTATTTTGCCTTCAGAAACTCAGGATGTAGCAGCCACCTTCCCACAGTGACAGTCAGTGTAGGAAACTGCAGAGAGGCCGTGTCCTGATCCCACCACTATTTCCCATCTGGTAAGGCTGAGATAATTTTTCTTTCCCTGCTTAAAAACGTTGCAGCAAAAGGCAGTTTCAGGAAGATACCAGAGCAGTTCCCAAGTGAAGGGTCTCAGAGAGGGGTTATAGAAGGATGTGAGGCAAAAAAAGCACTCTGAAGGATGGAAGATGGAGGGGAGCCTGGGAACATCCAGGTTTCACATCTAGTCTTGATGGACGGTGAATTGTTTTGTTGGATTGAGTTTGCTGAAGCAAAACTCACGTGATTACTGTGATCTTCTAGAGGAGGTGGAATATAACTATTTCTTTTGAGAAATAGTTTTTACGTGTATAGTTTCTGTATTTAAACTATTACAGCAGTTCTAATGCTATTCCTAACACAACTAAATTACAGAAGAGAGGCTTTATTTTTATTCATCAAATAACACATTGTAAGTCTTCAGAGATTCTCAGTGAGACTGGAAAAGAAGTAAAAATCATAAGTGATCTTATTTGAATCCTCCTTCCATTTTATTTCTTTTCTAATCATGAGGTTTTTTTCTCTACCATTTTAATATCTTTGAATTTGATACATTATTTCTAAATATAGTAAAGATGAAAACTGCAAGAACTGTCAGTAACATTGCTTGCTTATTATACTTTGTGAGGATAGTTTTCATTAAAACCCTAACATATTTACAAAAAACTCTGAAGCTGATTTGTTAAGTTTTCTGGGCACTCTGCAGTTCTCAATGGGTATTTTCCTGTGCTCCTGTGACTTCTGTGAGTCTCTCCTCATTTTGCACAGGAGATATTGATGTATCAACCAGCTTGCTTAAGCTGATAAAGTCTGTGTTAGAGGTAGGTACTACCAGATTTCGAATCCAAAACTAGTATTTTAAATGCATATTTTAAACAGGTCACTGCTCAGATGGATCGTCATAGTAATTGTAATTTGATTTTCTCACACGAATCTGATTAAAATAATATTTTCAGCGCATCAACATACTTAACTTATTCTATTATCTTGTGCTTATTTGAGGTAGAAAAGGTGCTGCAAGTGCTGCTTCTACTTTCATTTTTTTCAGTTGGCTTGCAAAGAGTTTAATCAGGTTTTATTCACTAAAGAGTATCTCCATCTAAAGAGTTCTCTTACTGACAGAAAGATCAATGAAATCATAAGGGAACCACCAATGTTTCCATTCCACATCCATACTGTAAAGTTTAAAGATGCTCCTATTCCATTTGCTAGCAAGAACTTCCTCAACATTTCTCAGAAGCAAAGGAGAGTATTTTTCTCTGTTTGGTGGGAAACATCTGTCTTTAAAGCTCTCAGCTCTAGAATCAGAGAAGTGGGCATAAGTGTAGGCTTTTTCAAGATCCTTTGCTCATATATAGATGTGCAGGCATTAATATTTTGTTAGTAAGCAAGGTCACTGATCAAGGCTGGGTCCTTACCCTCTGTAAGCATATGATGATGGAATTTTTTTTTCAGATAAGAACTGGACTGGAACCATCTTGTTTTCAAAAGCTACCAAGTAAATTGTTTTTAAATATTAATGTTTTTTTTCAAAATTAAAATCCTTGCTACACTTTGGAGATATTCTGTGAACCTCTAACCCTTGTCTAATTCATTTTGACCAGGTGCTGAATTCACCAAGGACTGGTCTAAAATAGTGGGGTTTGTGTTGGATAGAGGGTAGGGGTTTTGATTCCCAGCTCCACTGCAGAGCCAGAATCTTGGGTTATTTATCAAAAGATCCACCCTGAAAATGTGGACCTTGAAATGGATGTGCTCCTGTCTTTGGGAAGGTCCTGGGACAGGCACACAGAGGAGGGATTTTGATTCTGCTATAGGCTCCATGACCCAGAACACTCAGGCCTAGAACACTCAAGCGTTTGACAAAAGATTGTCAAGTCCAAGACATTTTTAATAAAAGTTTGTGTTCCACACATTGACATTTTCTGACAAATATTCATCAGAACATTTCTACTGAATTTAATTCCTAAGTAACAGAAGCCTTAAAATTTCACCAAGCAGTCCTCAACAATAGGATGTATTTGGGTCAAGCTACAGCATGAATCTCCAGTGCTAAATTAATATCCTCTCTGCTATTGTTAGCCCAGGCAGCTCATAGCTAGCCAAATACAAGATAAGCTGATATTGAAAATTACTGAGCAGTGGCTAAGACGACCAGAGAAGTGTTGGTATATCATGTAATTATCTTGATACATGAGGAGGCTCTGTTATTACTTTATCAACTTATGTATTTTATATAGGGAAAGCCACTGTACTATGACTTTGGGCTCATTTATATGCCTTTTTCTAGTCAGAATTAAATGCAAATTTTATGAGAAAAATAACCTTGAAGTTTCCAACAAAAAGTATTCGGATTATTCAGATATTCAGAATAGAGCTTATGAACAAGGATGATTCTCTATTGATTTAATTATAAATGGTGTGGGCAATAATTTAAACATGTTCCCTTGAAGAACCTAAAATCATATTTTAAAAATATTCTTATAGTACATAACTGTAGGTTTTCTTAGGATTTGAGCTTAAGTTCCATATTTTATTATCACCACCATATGGGTTATCTTTGACTCACCCACCTAGACACCACAAACTGTTGGTGACAGCGTCTGGAGCTCCTGCTCTGATTCCATGCTAGATTATTTTAAAATAGAGATAGCAACGTTTCAGACATCCCGTCCAGAGATGTGACTCTGCTGTGGGAGCACAGTCTGACATAATAGTACAGCTACTTTACTGCATTGCTGGAGGGATAAGATTTTTAACACCTGTTCAGATATGAACGATACATTTACTGCTCATATCTCTACACTGAAAACTCATTTTGCTCTGAAGATAAAAGTAGTTCCTTCTGTCAAATCACCAAAACCTCCCGTTTCCACCCGGGAACCTGATGACCCCTCAGAAGCATCCCATTCCTCCCAAACTCAAATAATCTATTTCCAGATGGAACAGGAGCAAAATTTTGAAGGAAGTGATTAGACTAAAACTGCATGCATGCCCTGGTTGCCACATTTTCAAATTGCCCCTAATATGTCGATCTGTTTAGAACAGATACTTACAGGATAGTTGTAGCTCTCCTGTGGCAGGAAAAAAATGTTTGAACTTTTTACGAAAGAATGTCATCCTTACTAAGAGGTTACAGAACAGGATGGAAAAGGTTCATTTAGTATCCAGAGAGCAGGTGACAAATATGAAGGAGGCCAAATGCCAGGTGAAAAACAACCTGGCTTGATCACAACTTAGTTTCTATACTGCGTGTCATATTTTTCATTGTGTGCTTGGATGACTCCAAACCTAGTTTGTGGTGACACTGCATGCTCTGGGAGGTACATATGAATGTGGAGCTGGGATATAGGTAATGCACAGAGACCAGCCATGGGGAGGACACATCATCCCCATGCTAAGGAAAATGTGTTTCTTGAATATAAACTGGAGAATGTTCTGTGTGTAGCAGGCCAGACCAAGCCATCCATACATAATATGAGAATGCCTGCTAGGGAGATATTCAGTCTTTAGAAGTAATTCATACTTAGAAGTCCAGACAGCAGAATTTAAGAGGCTACAAAATGTTTCATTCTACTAGGAATGCATTTGCTGTTATAAAATCAAATTCTTCATGTTGACACTCAAGTTTCTTTCATTATTTTTCTACTCTGAACAAAATTTTGGCTGAAGATTTTATTTAGAAGTCAGAATGCTCTGAAGAAGATAGGAAAAAAAAGCCACTGGCAAACTAGATACTGTTAAGCTAAATCATACAGTGCAGATCTTCTGTAAAAAATTAACTCCCGAACTTACTGTGCTCCTTAAATTAGGTCTGTAGTAGAAAGCAAAATTATCTGCACTGTAAGCAAATTAATTCATTTCCTGTTCCCTGAGATATGCCTATTGTGGGAGTAATTCTTCAGTGTCAGTTTAGCCACAATATTTATATGTGTCTGTACAACTCTTCAGAGACTGAGCTGGTAATCCATCCTGTTAAAGGCTTAAATACTTCTTTGATACCAGAATATTTTTCTTTATTCCATAAATATCTGGTGCCACTGAGCTGGCTATACTGCCTAATGTAACAGTGAGCTACAAACTTGGAGCCAATGGACGATGTTAAAGTGAGCCTTTTGCAAAGCAATTAATGTGATAAAACTTCTAGAAACACATTCTGTAGGCTTATAAAAAGATCTGTCAGCATTGCAGATACCTGGCAAAAGTTTTTGATTCCTATAGTTGGCTTTAACAGCTATAATGGGGTATTTTTAAAATGTTTTAGGAACTTTTAACAGTGCTGATGCCAGCAGAACAGCGAATATGGTACTGTGTAGAACAAGCACATTTCTCAGCATTTATTCACCTACCATTTATGTCTTGACCCCAGCTGCATTGGCCTCTGCAGGGACTGTGCCCTTTAGATTTACCTGAAACTGAATTATAGACTAACTAGGAACTTACTGTCCACTTAACCATTGCTCCTTTGAAGAGGAAGAAGGGAATCTTCTTTTGAGAGGTTCTCATTAAGTTCAGTGGATATTGGTTCAAAGTCTAAAAGTACCTCATCTCTTCCCTTCATGCCCCTAGCCTAACACCCAAAACCCAGGCTAAATACTGCAGATGGAAAAAACAGCCTCTCTGATTTTTCTTCCAACGGATTTTGAATAGTCAGCAGAAGGTACTTATGTCTCAGACTTTTAAAAATAAAACAGAGTGTCAGTAAAAGTAGCATAATTCTGGGAATTGTATTCACATACTAATAAATACATTGTGCACTTCATATTAACATAGAAGTATCATTTTAAATTGGTCTTCTCATTTAATTTTCCTTTTCTTAGTACTGGCCAGAGGAGTCAATATGTTCATTCTTCATCAAGCAGAAATTCAACAGAAGTAAACTTAAATGGCATTTGAACATGTTGTATTTACCTTGCAGGATTTTACATGAAGAAAAATATATGGATTATGTCACTGTCAGATTGCGGTCCCATGTAAGACATGAGGACAAGTTAGATCAAGGTAATATTTGTAAAATACAAGACAAATGTTATTTCGAATGCATGCTGATATTTATTGAGGTCTTGCAGAGTCATCATTGGATTTAATTCAATATAAAGGTCTCTGATAAAAACAACAGCAACAGCAGCAACTCTTGCACTGCTGCTCTTGCTGCTTTGGGGATTTTAGCAATATTACAGAACAATTCCCAAGGAAGAGAAAAAGCTTCTAGTACTCAAATTGTGACATTGTGCCAGAAGAAAACAAAAAGACATTGGCAAATTTTTACAAATCAATCTTACGTTTCAGTTGGAGGGGAAAAAAGGATGTCAACATGTTTCAGTATTTATTTGACATGCTATGTATTTCAGGGGACATTTTAATGCTATTCATAATATATCATCTGTTTAGAATATGACACCACACCAACTGGTGTTACTCTTTGTGTATTTCTGAATTGAAACTCATGAAACTCACCTTTTTTAAAATGATTTTTTTTTAAATTTTGTGATCTTGGCCTCTGTAGAAGACTTTACAAAAGACTTTATAGTTTAGATTTTTTCTTCTTTTTTTTTTTTTCCATGTCACACCAATGTACATTAAAACATACACTGGTGTGACATAAAGGATCCATTACTAACTTTTAAATGAATGAATTTTAACTCAATACCTATGGAGTGTCATTTGCCAGCAGATAAGCCAAAATTTGTGCTATTTAGTTCACCAAGAGGTGGCAGCCTTCACTCAATTCCCTCCAGACTTGTTCTCTGCTACAGGTTGACCAGATGTGTACCTGGCATTGACAAGCGTGTACAATGGTTGGTTAATATCTGAGCTGGATCCTCAGACTCTATGAATGCTATTGGTATTATTGGTATTGGTATTATTGATTGATAATAACTGGGAAAAGACAAAATGTGTGTCAGCTATTGTTTGTTATAATTCTTTCTATGCAGTTTGTATGGAAAATCAAACTGGAAGAGTTTTAGGTAGGATTTTTGTGGGTTAGTTTTCTAGAAGTCAGATATCCAGTTTAAACAATCATTTGGGTTGTCATCATTCACAAGGAGAGAAAACCTCCTCTACATTGCAATCCTGAGAGTCTAGGATATATGAATTGAATAGCTGGTTAAACATGCCCATCTCTCCCTGCAGGCTTGGAGGAAACTGAAGTTTTCTAATTTAGACCAGGTCTGAAATTGAAGAATGAAAGTGAGATGTCCTGAATTTTTGTGTCTTTAAATTCTATCTGAAGGCAAGCATTAATTTTCATATTTCTTTTAAGGGCTTGTGGACGTGTATGAATGAAGGAAGCCTAAACAAAATATTCCTGCTGATTTTCATTGCCTCCTATTTATATTAGGAAGAGATGGTGAGAAAAAGCCTATCCCATTTTTTTCTGGACATTTTGCACCTTTGAGAAGACAATGTTGTGATTATTACTTTGTGAAGTTTCCATAAAATTTATAGCTAAATAAAGTTTCTAAAACATTATTAAGGCCAAAGAGTATCTGAAATAGGACTACATATTGTGAGATTTTGATTCCTTATATTTGCATTGTGAAATGTGCAACAGCTTTGATTTTAGATTTTCTGACCTATGAGGATAAATACTGATAGAAACCAGATTGAGATATGATGCTCTGTTTGTGATTTAATCTTCCATATGCCTTTTGAAAGCAGATAAGTAATTTCCATCATAATTTGCATTAATAAAATTCTGGAAAAACATGTTGGAGAGTGATTTCTCTCTTGGTCATAACAGGTCTTGACATTTGCAGAATTCCTTTGGTAGCTGAAACAGAAACATCACAGATGAAGCCAGGGAAGAGTAGAAGAGTTGGCACAGATAATCCAGATGCAGTGACTGTAAGAATAACACTGCTATGTGGGTATGCTGCCAGCGTCTCATTAGATCACAACACTCTTCCCCTGTTTCTGTGACCCCCACTGACCCTGTGCTAGCACACATTACTGGCTTTTGTGTCACTCTGGAGGTCCTTGAAAAGGCGATTTAAAGCACAGGGGGCAGTTGCCAGTTTTTAAACTGCTCGCCCATTCTGCAGTTTTAACACTAGCAGTTTTGAGGAAAGTAGGTGTATTTTATCTGTGATGGTGATGCTCCTTGCAGTTTTCTTATTTCTAGGAATAAGATCTGAACTGTACATTTGCACTAAGAAACTCTGAAGGATGTTTATAATGGTCTTAGTATTATTTGTGCACCTCAGAGGCTTCTCATTCTGACTAGAGACAACATCTGCGTGTCTTAGGCTATTCAAATAAATGAATGTCTGGGCTGGAATAATCTGCGTAGGGATGAAAAAGAGAGGAAGGTTAAAAGCTAAATGAGATCATTCAGAAGATTTACAATCAGCTGTGAAAGCTGTTTCCCTGCACTAAAGCTAATCAAGACAATGAATTTTCATGTTTGTCTTGTACTGCAGAGGAAATTGAATCAGATGTCTCCTGGGGATTCGGTTATTATTTGGTATTCACACGCTGGCACCCACACTTCTTCAGCTGCTGGCAGTGAGAGAACTTCGATGCACACACAATAACTAGCCTTCTTACCAGAAAGTGAAGAAACATTTCCCAATAACCCCTAATGTATGTTATCTGATCCAGAGAGATCCAGCACGTAATGAATGTGTTCATTCCCACCTGTTGGATGGTCAAATTTTGTCAGCTGTATGGGACAGATTTGGGTTTTTGGATCTCTCCTGGGCTGTGATTTTTTTCTCCCTGCTAGGAGTAGGGGAAATGGTTGTGGCCTGACACAAGGAGTTGGTTTGCACTGCTGGGCTGTGGATGGGGCAATGCTTGGGACTGGTGGCAAGAGGTGAAGGATTTGGACTTGCAGCAGCAGCCACAGTGGTCCCCTGTGGCAAAGCACAACTGGAGCAGAGACAGGAGGAGACACGGCTCAAGCGTCGTGCTTTTTAATTGTTTTTAACATAAGCCTGTTACTCTATTGCTGTTTCAGCTTTTTTTTTTCTTTTTGAGAGGGGCACAAAATAAAATGTGACCCTCTTAGTGCCTTGGGTAAAGAGAGAAACTGCAAAGTAATAATTCAGCTGAAACTGTAATATACATGCCCAGCTAAAGTTAAAGCTGGCTCAGGTCATCTGTTTTAGAAGATTAGTCTTGGTTGAGATTAACTCTCTCTTGTGCTAGCACATCATGTTTTGGTAGTTAAGACTTATTCAGTGAATTCCTTTCTAGTATCTCAAGATTCATAAACTATAAGCTAGTCTTTGGCTTTTCAGAATCTTCAAAAGGCTTAAATCAGTAAAAGAAGGGTATTCAGCAATTTCCGGGACATCAAAATGTCACAGAATAATTGTCCTGTTTTCATTAGGTCCAGAAGATATAATGAAGATTTTTTTTTTTCTACAAAAAGAATGTCAGTTAGTATGTGATTTAAGAAAATATTTTCCAGACTGCAAAGAACTACAGTTTTCATAGATCATTTGAGAAAAGCTAAAAAAAAAAAACCCCTCTGAGCTGCTACTTCATAAGGGGCAGTTACTCAATACAAGGATTTTTTAAAAAGCGACACCATTAGCTTTCTCTACGTAAAAATGGAAACTGGGCAAGGTTTCATTAGAAAGAATAAAGTCATTGATACTCCAGCTCTTTCTGAGCTATGAAGCCAATTAAAGCTGCTACAGACTCATGGCACATAAAGGAAGTCAACCCTCCCTGGTGCCCCAAGGAGCAGGTGTTCCCCATCCAGCTCTTAGGGGGAGGTGGGCAGACCAGGTGACACCTGCATCTAGAAACAAGGAGAGGAAATCGAGGCTACTCTTGATGTGTTTTCCACCACTTTACCTTGTGTTCTTTGCCTCTCCTGCCTTGGAAAGGAAATGGGAGGATTGGTTGCTGACACTAGTTGGTTTTTTTTTTAATGAGAAATGCTATATAATTGGGCAGTAAGTTTCTGTCTACTTGTTCCCTGGACATTGAAGAAGAAAAGGGTAAGTAGAAATTTGCTTTTTCAGGAGCTAAGGAAGAAAGAGAGACAAAAATTCCTTGGAAAGGGCTCTGGATTTCCTTTTGAGAAAAATTCTAGGAAGTAGGGTTAGAAAAAAAAGAATAGAGGAACTTTGTAGGTGTAGTCATGTTTGTGGTGTTGTAGTATGCTTCAGCATATTTGAATTTTTAGTTCTGAACATAGGAGAGATACTCTGTGAATGGTCCTGGCTGCTTATATAAATCGAGAGGGAATTCATGACTCCATTAGGAGAAGTTGGAGAGAAATGTAATTAAGTGTGTGGTTATGTGAGAAAATAAGCTGAACTGGTTGATAAAGGAGTTGTGATCTACTGGCTTGTGATGAGGAGTTTGCCATGGAAATAAGATGAAGGAGGAAAAAAAGGAATTTACAAAAGCTTTCTGGGTAAAGTTTTTATGATTTACCACTTGGGATGAGCTCGCTCCATAATGCCCTGATTCTACAGGCATACACAGGCTGCCTTAAAAAGGGACTATGCAAAGACTGAGGAAGTGTTTTCTTGTGTTGTAAGGTTTGTAAAGTGGCTATTGATGAAGAGTCATTCAACTGCATATCTGATACCTTTGTCAGGTGATTGTGCTTAGAGGTTATTGCTCTACTTCAGAAAGAAGAGTCTATGCAAATGTGTGCAGCTCAGTCCAAGCAATATTTCTGTTTTGTGTGGGCAGTTATTTTTTAACTTACAGCAGCTGGAGCACTAACAGTGTAGTCAAGTTTGAACTGGCTTTCCTGGGGAGGTGCTTTTTGCTAATGTGCAAAATACTTTTAACAATTAAAAATATCTTTAAATTGTGAGGTATTGAACCATCCCCTCCTTCTCTATATGCACACCTCATGCATCCTGGTTTGCTGCTACCATGGTGAGGGAGACTTGGATGTGTTTATCCTTCTTACCAGAGGGGTTTGTGTGTAAGTGAATTTGGCTCTCCATGATGCTTACAGTGCCTTTGCACGTGGCAGGAGAAGGTGAGGGGAAATAGGGGCTTGCTTGATTTTTAAGTTAGTTAGTAGCCACTGAGTTGTGTTGATGGGCTAATTATCTACCTGACTGTAGAAATAAAAATGTTATGTCCTTCTTTCTCAGTGTTCTCTCAGTTCAGCATGTTTTACTTTGTGTTGAAGTCTAGCTTTCCCCTGAGACAGCCAGGATATTCACCAGCTTTTCAGTCTGAGTGCTGTTCTTGTCCTGCTTGGTCAGCCATACAGGAAAATAAAGCTGGGTGAGTGAGCAGAGATAGTAGCTTAAGTTTTGCAGCAGGTTCTTGAAGAGTGGCCTCTGCTTTTGTGGAAGGTGCTTCCCCATGAGGTAACTGTGAGCTTGGACGGAAGAGTTACTCAAAGTCTGTGCAGTGAAAAGTCTTTAAACCATCCCTTGATGGAAGGAGAATTGGTGACTTTACACTGTCTGAAAGTTGTCTATGTGAGTAAAATGGAAATACTAATGTGTATAGTGGCAGTTATGAAGTTTGGGAGTTGCAAGAACTTCCAGCTCCAGTAAACTGACTTGTAGTTGCTTATGTTGTCTATGAATGCCCAGCCCTCTCCCATACCTCTTCTATAGCACCAAAAGAGTTCTGTGTGGCCTACAGGTGCTGAAGCAGAGGAATACTGGGCTCTCTTTCAGGTGCCAGACATATGCTCTTGCTGTAAAGGGGTGTTCAATGCTGTGATTTGCTCTGAAATTAGACAGTTGCTGATGCAAAGAGGTGCTCTCCCCAAATGTTCTCGATGCACTTGAGTTGAAAAAGTCAATTTCTCCCTGGGAGGGGGAGAGAATGCCATTGTTTAGATGTCACCCTGTTTGGTGATTAGGGTTAGATTATGCTAAACCTGCCTCACATTAAATTGTATTTGGCTAAATTACCCATAAAACTAGTATTTGTCTCATCCTTAGTGCATCTCTTGCCCTGAAGTTGTATAGTGTTGAAATACTTCCTTGGTACAAACAGTACTAACACTGTTTTTTAAAATAAGGGATGAGCCACAGTCAGTGCATCAGGAAATATGGTTATTATTACTATTACATTTGTTTTCCTATATTGAGGTATCTAATTGTGATGTGTAGTGATACTAATAATAAGGAATTTTACCTGTGAATTTTCAGGGAAACTATACTATTGAGAGGTAATTAATGCAAACAGTAGTAATACATCATGAGGTCTTCCAATACCAAGAATTTTTTTTTTTTCATTAAACTCTTGCTTGCATGATTTTGAAACTTCAAAGTAGAAAATGTTAGGTCTATCAGGAGATATCTGCCATGGAAGTGGTTGTTTTGTTTTCTTTTTTTTTTATGTTGGTGGTTGTGGTTTGTATTTTTATTTTTTTTATTGGAGGTGCAGGAAAATGTGCAGGTGAAGTGAGAACCCTTTAACTTGTATCTTGCTATAGCTAGTCCTGTGACATAGTGTTCTTCCAAGATGTGAAAGTGGTTAGAAACACTACCTGGTCTAGGTCCCTTCCCAAACAGGATCCATGCAAGGGGAAAATGTTAGACTAAGCTTTTGTTTGGGAAGTTAGATGCTTGAGGCAGGCTTGCTGTATTTTTAAACCTTTTCTGGTCTTTAATGCAAAGTATTTAAAGGAAAGCAATGACTCTAGCATACTTTTAATGCAGTTAGTAACTCCAATAAAAATAGCTAGAGGATTCAACTATAATCAGGCAGGACCCCAAGATCTAAACTGAAAGCTGCAATAACTTGAAACGTGAAATAGGAATGAGCATCATATGGTCAGTTTGTGGAGGTCTTAAACTGACAGAAATTTGAGTAAAACCGTCTTTACCTTCAGCTCTCATTTTTAAAGAAATGTCTTATTTAGTGCCTTTAGGTGGTAGTTATGGATCTTATCTGTGATGCTGGTCGATGCAGTAGTCACATCAGACTTGAACAAACAGGATATATCATCTTTAGAGGATGCTGGAGGAAGTCTCCTGGGAGAAAATATCACAAGTAGGTATCATTTTGATCTCTCTCAAGGGAGTGCTATTATTACCATTGACTGGTATTCGTGACTTTTCTGAAACAAAATAAATCAAGTTACTTGAAGTAATGATATGTGAAAAAGATGTATATTATATTCATTAGACTGACCACTTTGATAGTGTGGTTTTTGCAGTATTCTAAAACTGAAACATCTTCTAAATTTTTGATGCAAAAATGTATGATATAGAGAAGCCCCTTAAATCACAAGAACTGACATGCTGAGCAGGCATTGTGCTGGTTATGCAGTGATAAATTTTTACCAACTTAAAAATTTTCTCCAAATGCCTAGACCAATTGTATTTCAAAGCATTCTTCAGTTTTTCTAGTGAAGAAAACTGAAATAGGTCACAGTGACATTGACCTTTGAATAGAACTCAGACTTGATTTGAAGAGGAGCCTTAAGGCTTGTTTCCAGTTATCAATTTGACCTTTCATCATAGTCTGTTTTGTTTTGCACACAGATTTTCATATATCTATATATTCATGTCAAACTGATCCTCCTGATGTCAGGTATTCTAAGCAGTATAGCAAACAATTTTTGGTAGCCAGCAAGCATTCTGCACAAGATGCAATCACCTAATACAGAGTAAAATCTCATTTCAGCATAAAGCCTGTTGGTTATCATACAAATGATGAGTAATGTGCATGTTGGGATGAGTAATTTTAAAAATAGCTTCAGGAGTAGAATAAGCAGTTTTTACTTTTATTCTTCCTATGTGGATGAACTATGAAAGTTGGTTTTATTTCTGTCTCTGTAAGACTGCTCTAACAGGACCAGATGGCAGCCCGTGAGTTGTAGTGTAGCTAGAGAGAAAATAGGCCCTCATCACAAGCAGAAAGTCATGTAAATTTAAGGGTTATATTAGTCTTGATATAAACGTGAATATAAATCTTGAGTAAATGTTGATGGGTATAATTGTGCTGACTCCAATACACTACCTTGTTTGCAAAACAGTGAATTACCTGAGGGTGAAGCTTCTCCTTCAAAAATAAATGATTCTGTGTGAGCTGGAATAAAGTAGGTATGCTCACACTTCTGGCAATTGAAATTTTGACTTTGTACATTTCATGTTGTGCCTAGTTCAGTGGTGCACATTTCCTGATTTTTCTAGTTTGGCATGTATTCTTAGAATTCTAGCTGGTGAAACAGTTTGTTTGCCTAAGTGGATTTTTATTGCAAATGGGTGTACTGAGATTTAATTTAAGAGTGAAATATGGCTATATTGCATACAGTGGACTCAAACAGCAAAAATCTATAGTTACTATTCAATATTTACCTGAATATTTTTATGGTAAATCATTGAAAGAGATTTTCAAGGATTTAATGTGCATTTTGGGTGGTCCTCAACCTTGTGTGTTCTTTTGTTCTTCTGTGTGAACCCTGTGCTTTATTTCTTCAAGTTTCACAAATGCATCCAAACGTAAACACTTCTGTCCTTGCTGTGGCTCAGTATGCCATGTGCTGTGCAGCAAATTCATTTGCTAATAAAAAGGTCTGGGTTTTTTTTGTCATTGGTAAGAGAAGATGGAATTGTGAGCTCTTTATACTCTGGTGAGTGCTCTTTCCTTATGGTTCTAACTGATTTGCCTTCCAACTTAATTAAATGTTCTTTCTGTGTTCCAAAGGGGTAGTCCATGGAAATGCTCTGAGAGTTGGAACTACTGAAGTCTAAGCCTCAAGTTGTCAGCCTAGTGTCTGAGGATGGAGGGTGAGCAGAGAATTAGATTTTACCTTTCTTCTGACTTCCCTGAACCTGAATTTCCTAGGACAGGTGGTCTTTGTCAAATTGAAATTTGCTTGGGTTCTAAAGCTTACCTTTTCTATTTAAGGCTACGTAATGTGTATTGAGAGTAAAATTTTAAGCATACTGGCTTAGTTTTATTTCCTCTTGGGAGATGTGCTGATTTTAGTCAAGGATGCATTAAGAATGAAATAACCAGCTTTATGCTACACGTGATAGTTCACTAACTTCCCCTATAGGGAGGGTGAAATCTGAGTCTTAAAGCCATGCATGAAATTCTGCCTCACTGGCTGATGCTGCTGTCTGAAAGGTGTGCAAGTGGGTTATTTTCTTTAATGTTCTGAAAGCCACTAGAAAATTAAAAAGGGTATTCCTGTCTGTAGGGAAACCTACGTGATTAAATGAGACTGCTTTTGAACTGAAGGGTTATTGTATTTGGTTTGCTTTTAAGATTAAGACCAAAGACAGATGAGTACCAAAGCACGTATGGTTTGTCAGTTGTGAACTGGCGTCTCTGTGGAAATGAATTGGAAAGAACAACAGACTCGACGGAACAGCTCTCATATACACAGTACTTCCAGGGCTTCCAAATAAATGTGAGACCTCTGTAGGTAGGATTTGAGAGGCTTTAGAGCCTTATAACTTTATTTTGTTAATCCCAACTGGAGCTGAAGTAGCAGTCCTCCCTGACCTTGCATGGATTATATTGTAAGTACCTGGATTTGTGGTGCTGGCTGGCACTGCAATGGGGTTGCACTTTTCAGCTGCTTGGTGGTGGGAGGCCAGTAACACTCCAGTTTTGTCACAAGCCAAACAAACTGGGTTTGGAAGCCATGCTGAGCTCTGTTTCTGATAGCTAGTTCAAAGCTACCTGCCATACTGACTGCAGATTATTCATTTGGGGTATGCCTGTATTGTTTTGTCTGCATCAGTCTGGAAAATGATGTGTGTCTTGCACGTGGTTTGTGTGCAGATCAAATGTGAGGTTAATACAGCGACCTACTGAGCTGAAGAGAAGAAAGGAAATTAAAAGAGATGAGAAACTAGTGCTCTACATTCTTTGGAAAGTAGCACATTTGGATGGGAACACTCTATATTTAACAGGTTATCAATCAAGAGGTCATGCATGTGGAATTGTTTGTGGTTAAAACTGTCCATGAACAAGGTGTAAGGAAGAGAGCTGTAGATGTAGTAATATTAAAAATGTCATAGCTGTGGAAATAAGTGCAGATTCAGTGAAAAAGAATACACTTGGGATCAAAATGGTCATGTGCTTATTTAACTGATGATATGAAAATCAATCCAATTTATTGGACAAGAAAGCACTTAAAATGGGATTTTAAACTCTGGAGATCAGTAGGAATAAATGGTTTTAAGCCCTATTGCATAATTCATTATTTCAATGACTTATTTTTGTTCAAGAGTTAGGAATCTAGAAGGATTACTGCATACAACATTACACTGTCTTTCCAAGAAGAAACAAGTTCTGTAAAAAGACAATATAGTGGAAAATTTAAATGCAGCTGCTGAAAAGGAGAGTTATATTAATCCTTTTTTGTTGCAAGTAAACACTTGTATGAACTGAAACACTTATTTAAAAAGTGCTAATTAGCATTTCAGTTCCTCTTCATGAAAAGCAATCACTTATCACTTCTAGTACATTATAAATAAACTGGTGAGAAGTACTTATACTCTTATTTATAGTGAAATGCATTTTTTCTTGTATTTTTTCAACTGGGAGCTGCTGCATCGCTGTAGTCCAGCACAGTCAGTTTTATTATTTTTAATCAGCAAAACTCACTATCTGTGTGAAAATGTGAATTTTAAGAGTAAATCATTGTAAAAGAAAGCAATCTGGGAACTAATTCATATTGCAACCAAATTTTTAGCATGCCTATAATCATGAGAAGAACCAGTTGGCAGGCTAGTTGTTGTCCCTGTCAATGTACAACTGAAGTTAAACCTCCATATTAGTCTTTTGTCTTGCAATAAAAAAACCCCAATTTTGTAGGCTTTAAACAAGAGGTGTGGGGGGCAAAAAAAAAAATGAAATGTCTCTTCTATTTTCACTTTTCTTGTTATAGTAGCATTTGAATATCATGCGAGTTTAATCTTTAGGTTGTATGAGGCAGCACTTGCAGTCTACATTTAAAATGGCTTCCAAGTGAGTAAAACCTCTTCCTGATATTTTCTGCTGCTTTTGAAAGGATAGAGGAATTAACATTTTAATGTAGGGAATGAAGCCATTTCTGGACTAAGTTCTAGGTGCTGAATCAAACCCCAGGAAAGACATTTAAAGGGATTTTGGACTGCTGTATCGATTTTTTTTTTTTTTTTTTTTGTAACATAAATTCTACTCCTTATAGATCTGTGAAGAGCTATATTTATGCTATATATATTCATGCTTATTTTCTCTTAAGCTATATCAAGGAATTAATTATTTTCCTACAGGACTTGCTGTCAACTTGAACCTAAAAGCTATTCTTCACAGCTGATATCTAAGGATTTGAGCATTTTCAAAACTGAATTGAAAGGTGAAGCTGCCTGAAGGTTTAACATGACAAAGAAAGAACTGTAGCATTGCTGAATAAGGAATGTATTACTAGAGATCATGAGCTTGCTCCTTCATTTATTGCATCTGGTTGTCTTTAAATTAGGAGTTAAAGTGGGTATTAGCCTCAGTTGCCCTGATTTGCTAAGTTTGCAGCCTGTCTCCATAGGTGGTAGTGGTTACATGTGTTCATGTAAAGTGATATACACAGCACGTAAGTAAATCTAAACAAAGCATTATGACAACTATGGCATTTTTCTAGTCAAAACAGAATGACATCTTCCTCACAACTACTGCCAAGGCCCTCTAAACAGCTAGCAACCCCCTTTGCTATAGACTGCCTGCTCTGATGAATTTATTTAGTTGTATCTGCATGACTCCTTGCATAGCTGTGTCTTGAATCATGCTGAAGACTAATAAAATTAAGTAGCAATGACTAGCTGCTTTAGAATTATCAATTCTCTTTGCCTGTGCTGTACCCATGACTATGTGCAATATTTTCCCAAGAATTCATTTATGACTTAGTTGTGATGAGCTCATGACCTAATTTTAGATATGATCAGCTCTTGTAACATTATATCCTTAGTATAACTGCAGCTGCCATTATTTGTGTAAATGGCAGTTTTTTGAAGAAGCTTCCTTCTTGCCGGATATACTATGTATACGCTCTATTCTTGGGAGGCTGTGGTCTTTATGAGAGCTAGAAGACCATACCAAGTGTGTGTCTGTAAAGAAAAGCAACAGAATTCTCAAATGTTCCTCCAGATTGCCCAACAACATTTGTGGCAAGTAAACTAAGTAGTAAAAAAAGCCAGTTAATTCAATAACAGCAGACATGAAGGCTTTGGATTTTTAGTTTTATTTTAATGGCTGGAGTATTCAGCAGGTTAACAGGACTGTGCTGTGACAGCTCTGGAGCAAATGGCAGTGGAAGAAGGATCCAGTAAGAGAAGCATAATGTGCTGGTTTTGACTGGGGTAGAGTTAAATTTTTTCTCAGTGACAAGTATGGTGCTGTGTTTTGGATTTGTGCTGGAATCAGAGTTGCTAACACAGAAATGAGGGGTGTTTCTGTCACAGCTGAGCAGTGCAAAGCCTTTTCTGCTTCTCACCCACCCCACTGGTGAAGAGGCTGGGGGAGCAGGAGATGCTGGGACAGAGCACTGCTGAGCCCAGCTTAATGAAGGGATGTTCCAGCACAAATGGTGACGTGCTCGGCCAGAAAGTGGGGAGGAGGGGGACAAGGGCGTGTTGGGAGTGATGGTGTGCATCTTTCCGAGTCACTGCTATGTGTGAGGGAGCCCTGCTTTTGTGGAATGGCTGAACATGTGCCTGCCCTTGGGAAGGGGTGAATTTATTACTTGAGTTGATTTGCTTTTACATTACCTGTTAAATTGTCTTTATCTAAAACCAGGGGATTTTTTCCTCAATTTTACCCTTCTAGTTTTCTTCTTCATCCCACTGTGTGGGGCTTGGTTGTCAGCTGGGGTTAAACCATGACAGATAGTCAGGGAAATGATCAAATGTTGGTCATTTTATGTTCTAGTTGAGATCTCAAAATGAGTTTTTATTTTATTTAAGTGTAATGTGCATCTGCAAGCAAACAGTTTGCAGAAACTGTTAATAGCCAAGTTCCCATTTGAATGCAGGTTTCATGCCTTCTTGTGATTAATTACAAGTTCTGATGTGATAGAAATTTCCCATTAGACTAAGATAACAGAATAGTGCCCTGCTTTTCAGAAATGTGTGAGCAACAGTTAAATGTTTATAGCCTAATGGTATTGTGACTGGGATATCTCCAAAAGTACTTGCAAATACTACTGGACATAGAGGCAGAAGAAAGGAGAAAACTTAGCTGTGGAAGTCAAGTAAGGGTCAGATGGATGAAAGGATTTTTAGAAGAAATAAAAATAGAATTATCTAAAAGCAGCAGGCTTGCCTCTTCCTATTAGGTTTTTTTAAATGTAGAAAATGTATCACTGCTCTGCTTGAGTCAGAGTGTGAAATGCTTTCAGGTTCAACTTTTCATATGGTGAAGGAGTGTTACTGTAAGACATGATTTAAAGAGGAGGAAACTTGCTAGGTGCCGTTGTCTTTCAGATGTACATGTTAAAGTCGTAGCAAATGTATGAATAAGGAAGGGTGCTGGTGATGTGGCATAGGCTGCCCTTTCTCCTTACTTGCTGTCTTATATGTGTGCTTTCAGTGCTCTATTAAAAAAAAAAAGACAAGAACTGCAGAAAATAAACCCACAAAAGATTTTTTTTTTTAAATCCAAAGTGCTTTTTATCTTTTTGAGTAGTTTTCTCCCTGGAATGTCTGGAACTGAAGACAGAGGTAGAAAACATGTGCTATAGCAGAGAAGGCTTGGAGGGTGTCCTTAATTTTTTGGATCTTGAGAGCTGCCCTTTTCCAAAGGTGTAAAAATCCCTGGAGGTCATTTTGCCATGCATTACAGAGAAAAAGTGAGGCAGGCGAGAGGCTACCTGTGAAAAAGCAGCTGCTGCCTCTCCTACTCGGTGTGCAGGTGCTCAGGTGAGGTGCATAGGGGATGGTAACTGCAGTTCCTGCTGTCTCTTCCTTCTACCTGCCTCCCTTTCCTGTGGTGTCAGTAAAATTATAGGTCCTCCAGAGGGATTGGGATTATTGCTAGAAGATGGAGAGAAAAGACAGGAAATCATTTTGAGCATGCTGAACTGGGAGTGGGTGAGCCCAAGGTTTTTTCTTTGGATCTGTAGCTCTCTTGTGTTGCTCCTGAACTAATTTTTTGTTTTGTATGTTCATAAGCTTTTTTCATCAGTGCTGAATAAATTTTGAAGGGATCTTTATGCTTTGATAGTGTCACTTCTTGACTGGCTATGTTTAAGTCGGATAAAAATGTTGAAACCAAGTGGAAAAATATCCAAGTACTTAGGAGTTCCAGAATGAAACCATAAAAATGATTAAAGCCCTCACCACTGTCCTATCCTGAAGGTAAAAACATTTTATGGAAATGCTAAAGATGTACCATCAGCTTGATTGAAATGTGAATGAAGGCATCAATGGAGTGTTTCAAAATATTTGTAACCTGTCATTGCAATAGACTTGCTGTGAGGTGACAGATTGTTGTGATGCTGATATTAGAAGACCTATAGTGGACTTCTGAGGCATATATGAAAGACCAGTTTTCACTAATCAGAGGCATGCTTATCTGAAAATCTAATTGGTATCTGAGCCTTGAAAGTGTGACAGGATTAAGTAACTAGACTGCATGTTGAATCTCAAATAACACACCACCAAAAACATCTTGTTGGTTTTGTGTGGGTGTGTATCACATAGGATCACATTGTAACATAATTTCACGGTGTATTTTAATCATAATATACTATTTATCAAGATTTGGCATTTTTATGTCACACACTTTGTATTCTAGCTGTCTAATATATGTGTGGTATACTGATGTACAAATGTACATTTAATGTATACATGTGTATATTAGCATTTTTACAACCTAAAAAGCTGTATTTTGTGCTTATTTGTGATTTCTACCTTTTTCTAATAGTGTAATCATTGCTTTTAAAGATTAATATTCCTTCTTAATGCTGTTTTTCAAGGAAGTCAGTCAGGCTTTGAAGAATACATTTTTCTGCACAGATAAGTATTTCAAAGGAGTTAATACAAATAAATAATAAAATATGTTAATTTAGAAACTTAATTGACAATTTATTACTGTCTTGATAATGAGAAAGTGAAGTGCATGTCATTTCAAAAATCCTTTCCTAGAATGGGGATGGAACTAGGTCACATAGTTTTATTAGAGAAGATGCATTGTTTATGGCTGCAAGATGAAGTTTAGTGTTTTCCTTTCATGAGATACCCTGTAGGTCTGAAACACCTGCTATGGATGCTCTAATTCTTATTAATGTTGAATTAGAAACTTGTCTTGGAAGAAATATGGAGACGTTTATATTAAAAAACTGAGATTGAACTGAGAAATAACTTAATCCACAACTTCAAGTTCAGTTAAGCTAGCAGCCTCTTTGATTTGTAGAGAGAGAATATATCTTTTTTTGAAGAGAGCATACTCCTTGCTCTCTTCAGTTTTATCCTTAATGTCCTTTGGGGAAAAATACCCTAATAAATATAGGTTGGATGAGTGACCCTTTTTCTTTTTTGAAGTTTCTTTCTTAATTTGTGATTGCCATCAAAGAGTAGGCTTAGTGAAGGCAAATGCAGAGTGAGGTGCTAGCAGTGATTGTATTGCAGAGCAAGGAGACATTTCTGCAGAGATTGTCTAATGAGGGAGAGAGAGTGTTAACTGCATGGGAAGAGGTGACATTTGGTTGCATGAAAGCACTCTAGGGTTCCTGATGACATTTGTTACTTCCTCAATAATTTAAAATCTGGTGGTGAGTAATGGTGCTGTATTTATCTACCCTATTTAGATTGCTAAACGCCAAATTTCTTGAAGTTGAGGGAAATCCTTCCTGTTCACCAAAAGCCATGCAAGGCCAGTTCAAATGTAAGCAGAAATAGGTCTTCAGTGTGAGGATCTGGACTGATAGGCTAAGCTTCAAAATCCTTTCAATGTGCAATGATGAAAAGAACTTATATATACTTGCTAAGTAGCTATTTCCTTAAGTCCTTGTCTGTAGCCATTGCCTTTCATGATATTAGTGGATTTTTATTTGGGGATAGGATTGTTTTTATTGGATCTATGAAGTTCTACATGCTCCAGGGCTGGTTTTTCTGATAGTCTTGTAATTCTTAGCAAAAAAGAGACTTGGTCAAAGTGAGAAAGTGTAACAGTTGAGGTGTAATTAATTTTGCATGCTGGAACTCATTACCTTGTGTAAATCTGCATTATTTGGATGCTGACATGCTAATTCATCTTTCCAGGATTGCAGGCTGCAACTGGAGGGTTCTAGTTTTAAGACACTTATGTAGCTTACAGTGATGAAAACTTGAAAGCCTAAAGGAAAAAATTTCAACTAAGAGTGTCACTCTGGTCTCTCTGAGCTTGTTACAAACCTGTACAATTTTGGCTTCACATCAGCAGGCTCACTTATAAGAGGAAGTAGGAACATAAGTGATGCTCATTCCCCTGCTCTTGTACATTTATGTCATTAGGCATGCTCTTGGCAAGGGATCTCTGAAAATTTTCTTTGCCACTGGCAGCAAGGGTAATACAGCCTTAAGAACGCTTGTAGAACACCCACATTGTTTTCCTGCCTATTTCCCCTAGAAATAGGCACTGACATTGTCCTTGTTCCTCTTGGCATGTAAGGTTTTTTTTTTTTCTGTGTTGGAGCTACTCTGTAAGTAAAAGCCTATTTCTGAAAGAAATAGGATGAGTGGATTTCTTTCATTTAATTAACAGAGAATTGTTGACTTCTGTTTTATTTATGACTGCCTTTATGAATGATGGTAACAACAAAAAGATTGAATGAATCCTGTTTTTAGTAGAAGCAAGTCTTAAATGTAGGCCAAGTAAAGGTTAACTTATAGGTGAAAAAACATTACAATATTTGAGATGTGCTGGTATTTCTGTAATTATTGGGATTTAAGATTTTTTCACATGGAGAAGCTGGGTGCATGTACATTTAGTTATCCATTTCTGGGTTTAAATTATTTGCTACAGGAGACTAGGGAGATCAAAGCTGAGATTTGAAAGGGCTTCACGACCTTTGTTTCAAAGAGGATAAAGAATTTTTGAAGACGGTTTGTTGGAAAGCCTCTTTCAAGTATTTTGCCAGTCAAAGTGGCATTTGAAAGTTAGCTGCCCCTACAGAAGTGCCAGACAGGCTTTTCCAGGCAATATTGCACACTCGACTAATTTTTCCTTAAGAGATCTATGTGCTTTCCCTTAAGAGTCCAGTGCACTTGAGGCTACTGAGACTCACACTGTAAATAAGTAGCGAACAGTGTCTTGAAGCTTGATGATCATTGCTAGGAAAAAACCAGTTGACTGAAATAGTAAAAGATAATGGCTTGTGTGCTCTTGAGAAGCTTGGAAACTAAATGGGAGAGTGGAACCTTGTACTGAAAATGTATACCCTGTCAGAAATTAAAAACTAGAGTGTATCTTACTGGAGTTTTTAATGGATATGGTCCGTCATAAAGTTTCTGCATCAAATTCTTTATTGTGCATTTGTGGGATTGTGGAAGATATGTAAAAAAGGACCTGGGTAGGTCATCTAGTCTTAGCTCATGCTCAGGGCAGGATTGTGGAAAATGTTAGGCCAGCTCAGTTGTTGTGTGGTCTAGCCAAATCTTGAGAGCCTTCAGGACTAGAAATTCATGACAATCTTAATGGATCTGTTCCAGTACTACATTAATGTCCAGATGCTGTGTCTAATGTTCAGACCAAACCTTCAGAATCTGATGACTGACCCAAATGATTTATGGGAGTGGCATCCAGTGAACTGTTTACCTATAAAATATGTCAATAGAATCACAGAATGATTTGGGTTGGAAGGGGATGAGAGATGATCTAGTTCTAACACTCTTGCCATGGGCAAGGGCACCTTCCACTAGGTCAGGGCTGCCCAGGGCCCCGTCCAGCTTGGCCTCGAACATGTCAAAGGATGGGAAATCCTCAACTTCTCTGGGCAATTGACGTGGCCTGCCTGCTCCACTCTGCCTCGGCTCACCCAGATAGCTCCTGCAGGTGGGTGCCAGGGCCAAGAGTGGGCACTTCCCAGATACTAAAGTGCCAGGAATGTGGCTGGGGCTGGGAACCCTTCTGGCTATCAGCGTGTCTGGGGAAAGGCAAAGGACGAGGAGTCGTCCTTCCGTGGGTCCAGGGGTAGGTTTATTGAGGGGGTGCAGAGACCAACACGAGGCAAGGGAAGGATTCCACGAAAGGCGCAGACCACAGGGGTACAGCAACTTAAACACAGGACCTCACCTGTGGGAGGCTACAATACTGGGATTAATCACAGCAGCTCGGGGGTGTCACACAAGGCAGGACTGCATATACAATTAACCAATGGGGGAAACATAGGCGGGGATTGCACGGAACAACAAATAATACTCCAAGGAGGGGATGACTGATAGAGAACATACTGGAAGTTTGGGAGGGGCTAGGAGGGATTGACAACTGCATGGGGAGGGGATTTGGGAGATGGATAGGGAATGCTCTGGAAAATGGTTCGGGACAAGGGTGGATTGACAGGGTAGGGGCGGGAATTTGGACAACTGGAACTCAACAGGGGGGGTACAACACAGGAGCAAACCATTTAACGTGGGGGGGAAACAAGTATAAAACAATGAACCACAACAGGCAATAACAAAGTTTTTTTTGTTTATTTTTCTTAACCAGACTTGTAATGATGCATACTAGAATTGAAAGATGATTCCAAATACTTGTTTCAGAAGCTAGCACCAAGTGTGAATGTAGAGTTACAAAACAGCTTCTTGCCCCAGATAGAAAATGTTTCTATTTAGCAAATACTGTGACTTTTGGCAAGTATATATTAAATTTGCTATTTTCTGAAGGTAGAGTAGGAAAAAGGTGAGCTTTCCCTGTCATATGAAGCTCATATCATGCAAGCATTGCTAAATTTCTTAATTTTTGGATCTTGAATTATTGAACTCAATAATTTTGAGTCCATGTGCAGAAGTTTGTTAGGGAAGACATCACAGAAAGAAGCTTGATCAAAAAAGCTTGTAAGGAAGTGTAATATAGTATGACTTTCAGTAATGATGATAAACATGCTGTCTGTGGACAGTATCATAATTATTGTAGATTTGAGTATACTTTTAGAATACTAAATATTTGTAATATATTCCTTGTTCTCTTACCACATATGGAATACTATATATAGGATCTTAAAGTTCCTGGAGTATGGCTTGAATGGTTCATCTCCAAAAGCCTTACATTGTTTCTACTCTTTTATGACTATGAAAAATCATTTGTTGTTAACCTACAACTTCATGTTTGCTACATCCTGCATAATTAGAAAAAAACCCTATGATAAATACTGTGGTTTTTGTTGAGAACAGAGACTATATCCATGCTTAGCCCTTGCAGTTTTCTCAAAAAGAATTTTCCAGTCTAAACCTGGTGCGAGATCCTTGTGTTGGTTTATCAGAAGAAGCACAGTGGATGAAGCTGCTGTTCTTTCTACAAATACCTGTAATGTGTTATCTCTTTTCCAGATGCTGACATTTAGGCTACATTTACATGACATGAGGCACTGTCCCTGTCAAGCTTTGAATAAGGGTACTTAGATGATCAAACTGTTAGAAATGCATCACAGCACATAATCTTTGGGATAAATAATCCTGTTGAGAAGCAGAAGGTATTATTCAGGGGAGTACTGTGCTAATTTGGGTTTCTTGTTCTGCAGATATGCCCTGAACTCTTCTTTCTTCTAAATAACATGTAAAATATATTAAATATGTATTTTTTTTCCTTATGAACCATGCAGCTAGATATTTTTTAAAAATTTCCCTGGTTCTTTCAATGAGAATCTGATCCAACAAAAGAATGTTTAAGTAGAAGTTCAGAATAACCCAGGAGATCATCAACTTTAAAAGCTGCTTTGCTGTCACTTTTAAATAGGAGAAAATCTTGTTTTGTTTTTTTTACTGTTGTGAATAAGGCCTTCTTGGGTGTTGGTGTGGTGTAGGGCTGGTGGGTGGTGTTGTGTTTTTTTTTTTTTTTTTGTAGGGGGTGGTCTTTGAGCAGAGTACTGTTCTGTTCTTTCTGATAAAGAGAGTGTATGGGCCAGGGATGTTCTTTCTATTGATGAGTAAATCTTTACTAGCTTTATTTTACACAAGTGATAAATTATTTGATATTATGAGATGCAATAGTAAATGAGTAAGTCTTTACTTGTAAATGGCTAACTATAGTAAATGGATCAGTTTTATGTGTAAATAGGGCTGCTGAAGGTAATTTCTCTCTACCATCCCCAGATATATCTATTTAAAATACTTATACTTATTTTTGATTTTAAAAAATCCCAGTGAAATTATAAAAAGAAGTATTTATTACTTTTAAGGTGATATATTATTATTAGCAGTGTTCTGGAAATGGTGTTCGTAGCAATATGAGAATTAAAATAGAACTTTCTAAAGAAAATTTTTAGTAAGATCTAATTTTTAAAATCATATGCATTTCTATAACCAAAGCTCTGCTGGCTTTACTTGAGCTGGATCATATGAACATAGGTGTTCTATGTTTGTATAAAACTTCTCAATGCAGTGTTAAGACTGAAAATGAATTTTGGATGAAAGTGTTAGGATGAAAGAGACATCCTTGCATTATGCTTCATAACTTTACAAATTCACAAGCAATGACATGGTCTTATAACTATAAACAATTCAGTGTTATTTTAAAACTTAATTTGGCTTTTATTTAATGGCAGTCACAAAATGACTATCAGGTTCAAGGAAAAGAACTTTCAGCTGGAGTGTTGCTGAAAATGTGATCTCTAAAAACAATTTTTATTATTAGTAATGAAGTAGACACCACTGTAAAGTCTTTTGTGCATCATGTGAGCACTGATGTTTTGGTTTATTTGGTATTATCAGTAACCATAAAGCAAAGTTAACCTTTGTTTTGCTAATAAAACCTTTTAAGTGTGTTAATTCAAGGCTAGTCTTTGTTCTGAGAGTCTTGGACTTTGATACTCAAACACACTTTTAACATCCTGGATGCTCCTGTCTGAAGCCTGGCAGATGTGGTTGAACCCACGTGAGCTGTGGTTGCAAAGATTTCTCTTGTCTTTACAATCCACATCAACATGTCCTGACAGCTTAATATTTGTTAGCCAGCAGATTACTGCTTCTCAAAATGCAAGCAAACACTTTGGGTGGCTACACAGTAATGTGTTCAGTGTAAAGCCACTGTACCCTGAGCACTTCACTGCAGAGTTCTACACAGACAGCTGCATCCAAATAATTTTCATTTAGTTTTAAGTAGAAGGTTTACAGATATCTTTAATTTGTTAAGTATGTATTGAAGCAGCATCTTCAGCAATGAGAGTGGAATTAATTCATTGCTTCATGTGCTTGCTTGATAGAAAATTTTGACCTAATGAAGCTATTAGATTGATTTAGAGCATTTGATTCTTGCCAAAGACTGTCACTTGAATATCTGTAAAAAACTGATCTCTGTGTGTTGCCAACATTTTCTGAGTGAAGACATATGCTTTTCTTCCCCCTTAGGATGTAATTGTAGGTTTGCTTGCACAGATGATAATTTAAAAAGAAACCTGAAACTAGACAAAGAGTTATTAAATACAGGTTGCCTTAGAACTTTATCTTGTATAAGTAAGGAATTGAGGGAAGAGTTCCAAAACTTGAACCTGAAAGTAATGTTTCCTCTTTATTGTCTAACAATTACTATGTAATCAAATTTGGAGATGCTCCAAATAACACCCATAAGATTAGGTTCTGTATCATTAGGATTATACTTGTATAGTAGTTATTTCATAAGAAAAACACATGCCTCAAAATGGGAAATGCGTTAATGTGTTACTGAAGCCTCCTGAAATGGATGCCTGACTCGGTAAATTAATTTTATGTTTAAACGTTTAATTAATCTAAAGATTTTCTGATGGTATTCTAGAAGTTAGCAAGTAATAGAAAATGCATTCATTTATTTGATAATTTTTTTGGCTTTGAGCTGATTTGCAAGAAGTGATTTAAAAAAACAAGAAATATAAGTTTGTGTAACTTTTGCTGTTTACCACTGTTACTGTGATAACTTTCACTTGTGGCCAAAATAGTCCTCTTCTAGAAATGCAGAAATGCAAGACTTCAGTTGTGTGGAATAAAAAGCATGTCTCAAAGGACCTGCAGCTGCCAGACCTCCCAGAGGGAAAAGTGTGATCTGTTGATGGAGTGTGTCTCTGCTCATCCAGCTCTGCAGGAGAGCAGGAACATCGTGCTCAGAAGAAGAATCTGAAAGCAGATGTGAGGTGAAGGGATTAACAGGTTGCTTTTGCCTTGCACTCTTGGCTTGAGGTCGCTGTTGTTGCCTTGGGTTTAGGTTGGTACGGTCTGCACACTGACCTTCAATCTGGCTTTATCTCCAAGCCAGCTGGCTGCCTCAGCAATAGGGAGGCTGGCTCTCCATTCCTAGGGCAATATGGAAAAACTGGCAGTTGCCGTTCAGAGAAAAAGGTTAGAAGGTGCTGGGAAGTAAAACTATGTGGAGTAAGTCAGTAAGAGCATTTGTTTTTCTTCTACTCTCTTAAATCAATTGGCTTCCAAAATATTCCTCACAGAATGTTGAGAGAATTTTTCTGTAACCTTTTGTAAATATGTTAACTTTAAGGATTCGTCATCCAACAGGGAAATACTGAAATATTTTGTTTAAAAGGAAAAAATCTCCACACAATAGCAAAACCTTTTAAGTATTCTTGAGTACTAGATTAACTGGAAGAAATCCAGGTGACTCCTTGGAGTTACCTGTTGCTAACAGCAATCATAATTTTGTGTTTTACTGTGCCAATTGAGTTTTCAGCCACAGCATGGTGGAGTTAATAACAAAGTGTTCTCTTCTTTTTGCTTTCAGAGATTAGAAAATACAGATTAAACTGCTTTATGCTGTGCAAACCCCCTCATGACCCCGCAATTGTGTGCCTGTTCTAGCAAAATATACAAACAGTCTTGTGGAAAAACCAATAACTTTGTTGCTGAGAAAGGCGCAGAAAAACCCCAGGGTGTCAAGTTGGAATGCTCCAAGGCTAATTAAGACAGTCATGCAGATCTGGAAACAGTTAAAGATAAGATTGTGACTTTCCATCACTGCCATTAAACAGAGCTTTTCTTGAGCATTGTAATCAAGTCATCAAACCTATATATCTAGAAGAGGACTGAAATTTGCTCTCTGAAAGTAGAAATTATTAAGAATTATGGCTCTTTTGAAGATGCAATTCTCTACTTAATGTCAGGAGGATATTTCTAGTCTTTAGAGAATATTTTGATTTCAAATATTCACATAATTCTTCTAGTTTAAATTTTGTATTGTCCAAGAGGAGGTGACAAAGATGACTAAGGGACTGAAGCATCTCTTATGAGGAAAGGCTGAGAGAGTTGGGTGTGTTCAACCTCAAGAAGAAACAACTGAGATGGGACATCAGCAGTGTCTGTCAGAGTCTGAAGGGAGGATGGCAGGGGGATGGAGCCAGGGTCTTGGGGTGCCAAGCAGTAGGACGAGAGGCAATGGGCAGAAGCTGATGCACAGGAAGTTCCTCCTGAATATGAGGAGGGACTTCTTTCTGTGAGGGTGACCAAGCACTGGAACAGGCTGCCCAGAGAGGCTCTGGAGTGTCCTTCACTGGAGATATTCAAGGACCATCTGGACACAACCCTGTGCTCTGGGATGACCTTATTTGAGCAAAGACCTCCTATCTTAAACAAGTGTGGGTTTTTTTGGTGTTTTTTCCCACTTTTGTCTAACTCTCTCTGGAGAGCACCTTAGAGGTGTATCTTATAGAAGGGTCTGCTCAGGGAACTAAACAGGGATGATTTTTATTACCTTCTAAGCAGATAGAATATTGGTTAAGGACCACGGTAGCACAGATGGCTTGATTCAATTGTATAAGGGAGCAAAGTGAGCATTCTTAAAATATTTGCTTCTTTTAACATGACTTAGCAATGACATCTGTTCAAAGGCTCTTTTGAAAAAGGCAGGTCAATGAATCACTGTGAAATTCCAAATTTAACTTTGCTATTTTGGTTTGTTATGATTGGCTCATGCTGCTTTTATGGGCACACATGGGCTATTCTCTTCAGTATGAAAAGTAATTAGTATTCTGAACTACAATAACAGCATCTCATTAAAATCATTAGATATCCTTGAATTTACTGGCAATGCCTAAACTTCTGTCTTGCTGCAGAAAGTTTTATGCTGGGAAGTTTTTGTTCCTTGTTCAACTCAAGAGAACTGAAGTATTATATGACTGCAGGAAAAATGCTGTGCAAAGACTGAGACTTAGCCAATGACCTTTTCAGCATCTTTATTTCCCTCAGCTATAGTCTGATGTGTAGTTCTGGTTGGGATGTGTGGAGTACCAGTTGTTGAATTGCTGGAGTGGAGGTGCTTACCCACTGCTCCCAACTGTGTGCTTGAGGACCTGTTTCTAATGCTGTTTCTTCTAAGGATCATACTTATGCAGCCTTGTCCAACTACTGGGAAAATTCTAATGTAACTAATTTTTTTGCACCCAAAATTATTTGCTGTACAAACCACCTCACTATTTGCATAACAGCTTCACCATTAGGTATCAAGAAATGACTGTGTAGGTGTTATGTAGTTTGGATCTTATATTTTTAGAGGAGATCATTGCTGCAAAGTACTGAGGAATTGTCAGCATTTATCTTATGGAAAGCAAGCATGAGTAAAAAATAATCACCACTTGCAAGGTCTTTTAAACTTGCTATTTAAAAGCCATAGGTTACTTATTTCAACATCAAGAAGAATACAATGAAAGACTAAATGAAATCTAACTAGTCTGATTTCAGAGTGTGATAAGGTCTCACATGTGCTGTTTTTTTGAAGGATTATGAAAAAAGTGCTGTACATTTTCAGGAAAGTCTCACTCAAAAATTTAAATTTGAGATGCTGTGGCCTGTTCTTTACTTGGATTGTAGCTGTTTGATTTCTTTATGGACCAAAATGGTCTTTCAATTTACCCGTCAGTTACAGAATCTTAGAATAATTTAGTTTGAAAAGGAGCTGTGGAGGTTGCTTTGAACCCTGTTTAAACAGCAGGAGCCTGGAGATGCTCAAAACTTACTGGGACAATCTGGGGTGTGTCCAAATGAATTTTGATTGCTTCCAGGAATGGAGTTTCCAGTCTCTCTGGGAAACCTACCCAATACTTGACCACTGCCATGGTGAAATTTTTGTACCTAAACAGAATGTCCCTTTTTGTAGCTTTCTTGCTTCTGTGCACTTTGCAGAGAAAGTCTGGGTCCATCTTCTATGTATGTTTCCATTCGGTGACTGCTATGTAATTTCATTTCAAAAATGAATAAATAAACCTGCATAAGGCAGCTTATAGAAAAAAATCTGAAAATCCACACAGCACAAGACGGACCCAAGACAGACAGCATCTTTGTTTTTGGAATAGCCCTACTTGTGCATGAGAAATCATTTGCAACTAAAGGCATGTGTTGGTTCTACTGCTACCTTTACTCATAGGTAGGGCAAAAAAAAAAATTAAAATGTCTGGTAGCCATTAACTTAACCTGGGTATAAATTGATATGTAAATGTTAATGCTTACAGAAGACAGAACAGTCTATAAGTTTAATTGTATAGAAAAATGTGCAAGTATTTTTTTCGTTTTGGTAAAAACCCCAGCATAGTTAACTTTAAAATGTACTTAATCCTCAGTGCTGGTGAAAATCAGTTATCTGCTATATGCTGTAGAACTGGGATGTTGGATTGGAAATGGAACTCAAAATAGGGATTTTATAATCTCTAAACACTTTGAAAATTGACTGCAATGTTCGAAACAGGAAACTATATCCTTTTAGCTTTCTTTGAAAATACAAGGTTCAGTTGCTTCTCAGACTCTGTAAGAGACGTAAAGAAGGAAATCTAGGCTGTTTGAACTATTATGAATCTGTAAGTGTAATGAAGATGTACTGTTTCACTCTTTCCACTTGCACTTTGAATAATCTCATTTCACAGAACAGATACTGTATGTCAAGCCAAATTTTATCATATCTTAGAGCCCTCAGGACTTCTATGACTTTTCTACTGTAATCTTCTTTCTGTTCCTTATTCTTTGAGTTTTCAATTCAAGTTACGAATGAATTGTGTTGCTCCTATATTTATTATAGATTGAAAAGTCTGGGGGAGTCATGCTCAGCAATGTACATTATCCCTCTTAATTTTCTTAAATCAAACTTGCTTTGAGAATTATTTTGCTTACTAGTAGATGCTTTTTCTTTCATGTTTGATTTAGTCATTTACTAAGATGTAGTCATTGTTTCATAACCAATATAAAGAACAGGATGGCTTGTTTTGTATTACAAAGAATTTTTCACTTTTATGGCAGATTCCTCTGGCTGTTCTCCTAATTGAAACATTTTTTTCACAGTTGCTCTGTAAACTGTAAGCAAAATGTTGACAGCTGAGACCTAGTTTCATCTTTAAATTATATCCTATTTAAAGTACAAATAAATACATGAAAGTGTTCTAGGTAGAACTTTTTGAACATGGGTCTTGTCATCATCACTGAAACTTGCAACAGTAAAATATGAATCTCTTGGATTAGTAGTACTTGGACCTTGCTATGTGCTAGCACATGCCTGGGTTTTTGTCCCTATATGCTTGAGGCCTTGTAAGGACATTGGCAAGAAACACAAAATAAGATTTAATATGAGGTTTCTAATATGAGTTCTTTTGTGTTCCTAAAAAAAAAAAAAGAGCCTTTTATGTCTGAAAACCTACCAAATATGCACCTTTTAGGTAGAGTATAAAGATACTGTGAGGGATAGGAGGAATTACTGCAAAAGAAAAAAAAGAAAAATAGTTTCTTCTGAACTTGAAATTTTCCAATAGAGATGCCACAGATTTGAAAAGGGAGACTAACAGGAGTGGAACAGCAAAACATAAAATATTAATTACTTGAAGCTTCATAGCTATGACCATGAATAAATGGTAATTAATAAGGATACTGGGAAGCATCTGATGTGAAGGTCAGGCTGACTTATGCTAAAATCAGTGTATAAGTAATTATATTGCTCTTTCTAATTTCTGTAGAAAGGACTGAGCTGTGAAAATAAAGGCTTTTAAAAATTTGTTGGAATATGCTATGTTGTTGAAAGTAAAAAGTGCCATGAAAAAGAGTAAGAGAGACCAGATACAGGATACAGAACAGGAGATGAACAAGGACACAGATGCATTCCTCAATGTTGAAATTTGAAAACTGAATAAAAAACCAGGTGTAGAAACACATTAGTTGAGGAAATTAGTGCTATCTTGCTACCACCTTATACTATCATGCTAGAGGCACTTACCCATGAAGTCAGGATCTGTTCTGCCAGGTCTCTGCTTCTACAGTTCATCATTTTTCTCCTGCATAAGATATGAACCCCCCTGTAGCTTTAGAACAGCTAGGAAGCAAGTCTTGCACACACTCTACAAAACTCCTGCAACATGAAGTGCTAGCAGGGGGATAGCTGTGAAATTGTAGCTGACAACAGAAGCTCTGTGGTAGGAAAAGCTGTGGCTTTAGTGCTCTGCAAACCTTTTTAAAGTGAGGTGCAAAGTAAGAGGGAAGATAAATTGGCAATGCTGAGGCCAGGTGCTCTTAATGAAAAGGTAAAAGGCCAATATAAAGCTTTATGAAGTCCTGTTTATAACTACATGTAATAAAGCTAAAGAGAAGATGCTTTTTCCTTTTGAGTTTCAGCTCAATATGTTGCTCTAACAGATGAAATCTGTTTGAGTTTACACTGTGGGGATAATCCTTCTTTTACAAGAGATCTGCTGTGACATCAGGCAGCATTTGTTTGTGTGATGTGAGCTGTGGCAGTAGTTGTCTGACAACTTCTTGGGTTTTTTGTGTTTTCTCATGTTCCAGTGGTTACAGAATGTGACTGTAGGCATGTGATGTAGATTTTGATGTGTCTGTTGCCAGGAGCAATGTTACACAATGCCTGTGTACAAACATGCAATCTGTAACATCAGCAGTGTTGCCATGGCATGTCAGTGCTGTCCTCCTGTGTCCATGGCTAATGGCCTGAAGCACTGTAGAGAAGAAAACCTAAAATATGATTGATATTAATGAATTGGAATATTTCAAGTGTCAGCTTCTTTTGAAGGCTGATCAATCTCTATTAATTAACTTGTCTCAAGATCAGATTTTTCCTTTGCTGGGGAGTTGTTCATTCACAGTTCATTGATGTCTTATCTGCCCACAGCAGAACCAGGGGCACTCAGCCCCTTTCCCATGTGTGCCTTGATCACCATGCAGTAGTCTCTCAGCCCATATAAAAGATCTCAAATCCTAGCCCTGCCCTAAAAGACATGGATGGTCCATGTTCTACCAATTTTTCCTGCTTTCTCTGTCCAAACCTGCCATGCTGCATAAAGCCATAAGCTCCAAGGAATAACAATGGAAAAAGGGCTGTAGCTCTATCTCTCTTGGTCTCATCTCAAAAGGCACTGAAGTGAAAGTACCTGAAGAGCTGTAAAGTTGTCTGGCTTTCAGCACAGTGCTGTTGCTGATTTGTTGTTCTAATACTGTAAGCTCAAAATTAGTGTTTTTTTCATTTAACATTACTGCATGCTGGGAGGAGGAGGAAGATCAGGTCTCGACACCTGCTGCTTTCATGTCTTGTTAGGAGACAGTCACTTCATGGAAAACTTCATGCTGAGTACTTAAAATAAATAGCAACCAGCTGCTTGCATTTCTTTTACAAAAAAGTCAAGCATAATAAAAGCCTGTTCACTGTAAATTAATGTAAGAAGGAATGTCCATTTCCTTAAGTGAATTGTTGCTCTCTTATTTAGTTGTGGAATGGTACTGTCTCCCTCTGCAGATATTTCATCTACTAGAAAATCTCATTAGGATTATGGCCATTTCGCATGATTTTCTGGGGTGTCTCAGACCTTATCAGGAAGAGGATCAACAGGTGAATGAATCGTTCTAATGGTTTTACTGACATTTCTTTCTTGCAAACATTTGGTAGCCTCATGACACTACTGAGGGGGTTATGAGGTGGTATGCTGGTTTCAGCTGGGGTAGAGTTAATTTTCTTCACAGTAGCTACTACGTGGATCTGTGCTGAATGTAGGGTTGATTATACAGGGATTTATGTTATTGCTGAGCAGGACTTACACAGACCCAAGATCTTTTCTGCTTTTCATGACATGCTACTAGTTGGGGATGTGTGAGAGGTTGGAGGCAGACACTGCCAGAACACATGACATGAATTGACAAAAGGGATATTCCAGACCATAAGGGATCATGTTCAGTGTATAAACTGGGGAGAAGCAGTGAGGGGAGGATGTTTAGAGTGATGATGTTGCTCTTCCCAAGTCACAGCTACCTGTGATGGAGCTCTGCTGTCCTGGGGATGGCTGAGCTCCTGCCCCTCCATGGGAAGCAGTGAAATAATTCCTTGTTTTGCTTTGGTTGTGTGTGCTGGTTTTCCTTTCCCTATTAAAATTCCTTTATCTCAGCCCTTTTACCCTTTGGATTCTCTCTCTGATCCTGCAGGCAGGGGAGTGAGTGAGCAGTTTTGTGGGGCTTGGTGGCCAGTGGGGTTAAACCGTGACAAGTGGATAGCTTATGGCAGACACTTGTTTTGATGATGAAAGACCAGAAAAACATGTTTTGCATATCTCCATAAGAAATGGTATGTCTTACTCCAGTGTTTGGATGTGCCTAAGTTGCAGAGTAAGTGATGTTGGAGAGGATGCACGAGGATCATTGAGTCCAGCTGCTGGCCCTGCAGAGAACCATCTGCAAGGTCACACCATCTGCCTGAGAGCACTGTCCAAATGCTTCTGGAGCTCTGTCAGGCTGGTGCTGAGAAGATGGACTCAGACCACCTCCCTGGGGAGCCTGTTCCAGTGCCCAACCACCCTCTCAGTGAAGAACCTTCTTTTAATATCCAGTGTAAACCTCCCCTGACACCACTTCAGGCCATTCACTCAGATTGTGTCCAGAGAGAAATGGAATATATAGATGTAAATTAAAACAAATCCCATATTTTATAAGCTTTGATTTAGAATAGCTCTTGTGAATTTTTCTGTGAAAAAAAGGTTAGATGGCTGTACTGAATCTGTGTTTTTATGAAGATATCTTTAAAAGTGGTCCAATAGCTGCAGAAAACTTATGCAGAAAAGAAATGCTTTCTTTTGTATTAACTCTGCTCACAGCATCAATTTAGCTGCTGATTTGAGAGGCCAATGATTTCTGAGTATAAACAATTTTTAGGTGTGTTGTGAGACTGTTTAAATTACAGTCTTACAAGTGAAGGAAACATTCAGAAACTATTTCTATAAGGAAATGTGATGTGCAGTGCTGTTGATCTTCAGTCATGCCATAGCACTTGGTTTCATAGCAAAATCTCTGATATGAGAACAGCTCCCTTAAATAAGGTCTCAGCAGCTTTCTGAGCCAAAAGCCAGGAGTAGTAAAGCAATAGCATTTATTTTTAGCCATGAAGAGAAATAGAAAACTTTTCTGAATCAGAATGTGATTAAAGAGATAATGAAGTCCTCTTTTTGGAGCATACTTTGTGGTTTGTATTACACTTCAATGGGCTGTCCATCCAGAGAGGAGAAGGAGCACACTCTCATGAGGTCCTCTGTACCTCTTTAGGGAACTTGTGGGACGACTGAGGTAATTCACACTACTTATTCCTCCTGAGGTTAAACAGGAAAGTGGCTTCCAACTATTTATTAGGAAATTCATAGATTTGCAAGAACAATGGACTTAATTATAGGATTTTAATTGTAATATATAATAGGATTATTTCAAAATTGGTTCTAAGCTGTCAGTTGAGTCTACTGCAGTGACAACAGGCACTGAATTTGCTGCAGCAAGGAAATCTGTTCTGAGTTGCTCTACAGGTTTGCTCTTGGCTGTGGGAGTAGCTGTGGGCATTTAAAATGCAAATGAGAAAGGACATTTTCACTTTAGTCTTAGTAGATGTAAGCAGCTTTCATATTGGATAACTGAAAAAAACATAATATTTTATACATTGTAGTCCAAGACTTTATCTTCTCACTGATCACCTGATTGTTTAGTGGTGCAATTTTTTTCAGTAAAATTAAACAAGTTACTTAATCTCAAGCTACTGCCTACTTTTTATTGAAGGAACCCTTGCCTGTTTCTCTTAATCTTTCTGGAACATTAATCGGTCTGAGCTGTAAAAAGAATCTACCTCTGCAGTTGGGAATATAGTTTATCTCTTGTTTTATTTCCCATTGACCATGTCATAGTTGTTTGAGCCTTAAAAGTTTAATCATTATACAATACAAAGTAGTGGAGGGAAAAAGATAGACATGTTGAGCTTGAAATGCATGTTGTATCTCTGTAATATCAACAGAAGTGGGAAATCGTCTCTGGTTTTGAGAACTTCAGTACCAGTTATGGAAGTGAGCTTTGCAACAATTTACCTAAATCACAAAGTAGTTTTGAGATGGGATAAGCAGCATTTCAGAAGTGCGTCTTCTAAAGTGATGTATATATTGGCAAAGTAGTGACTGCACAGAAAAGGTGAGAACTGCATCATTTGCAGAGGACACGAGGATGGAGCAGAGACTTTATGAGAAGCTAGCTACAACGAGAAGCTCTGGCAGAATGGAAAGAAAAGCCTATTTGTACCTGGATTTTGCCTTTAGATCTTCAGGATGTTCTCAGGTCAACACTGGGGTGCAAGAACTGTGACTTGTATTAAGATTCACCAAAAATAGATCTCAGGAGGATTTTGAATGAGAGTGCGTGTGTGGGGGAGGGGGATGGCATATTGGAGTGTGAAGGCTTTTTTCTTTTTTTTTTTTTTTTTTTAGCAGAGTGGGCAGCATGGAGGGAGTGTGAAAAAGTAGCAGGAGAAGGAGACAAATAGGCGTTTCTGACTAAGTTGTTGTGACAGGAGGCAAGGTCCAGGGGATAATTTAGGATGGTAAACCTTTAAGACCAGATCTGATGTGATATGGTAATGTGGAGGAAAGTACTGTAAAGGTTTGAAGGAAGGATGTAATTTGAATAAAGAGAGAGATTGAACAGATGTTTATTAGAATTTCCAAAAAGCGGTGTTGTGAGATGAAGTTTTAATGTTTTGAGTGTGGGTGACTACTAAAAGCCATTGGACAAAGAAAACTTAGCTATCCTTTATGCTGATAAAAGTTTAGTGAATGAGATGTGAATGAAAGGGTGAGCCTTTGTTGTGCTGCAAAATTAAATAATGGTGGCAATAGAGAGTTTGTCAAAAGAAATGGAAAAATGCTGTTGTAAGAGGAGAAAGAGGTATATTTTGTCCATACTAAGTTTTGGCTTGCCACCACTCATTCTGGACAAGTGCTAGCTGACAAAGAAGAGAACAGATAAATTGATAGGTGTAAAAGCATTAAAAATCTGAGGAGTAAAGCAGATGGGAGACTGTCAAATAAGAACACAATAGGTGAGAAGCAGCAGACTCTCAAGCTCTTAGGACAGAGGCACAGCAAAAATTGCATTTCAAATATTTTGCTGCCCAGCAGCCATTGTCACCTATTTTCACATCACAGCCCAGGCTGGTTTTTCCTTGCCTTATGTTATATGTGGTATTGTGAATCCTTAACCTTTATGCCATAGGAGAGATGAATATGTCTTGTGTTGTATTAAGATAAATACTTTGCTTGAAATGCAATTTGATCAAATGAATTGAAACAAAGCTGTTAAAACACTGAAGACCTGAGAAAATTTATTTTGAGTTATTAAAACCTGTAGGCAAATTCAGGCCTCGTGGGCTCATATTTCTCTACAGCAATGGAAAATTGTCCTCCAGCTTAGTTTTTGCTAGGTCAGTATTTTCTTTCCATGGAGCAATATCCAGGCTATGGAGACCTTTAGATCCCCTGGAGTTGCACAGAGGTCCTATTCAGGGGCCAGCTCTTCCTATGGCATCTGCACCACAACTGTATAGTCTTGGCTTCTTGTGGCACTTGTGACCAGGCACACACTGTGGCCCTACTTCAGACCTGCTGATATTTAATTGGGTTCTATTTAAGGGGATCAGCTCAAGTTAGAGGGAAGATGAGTAGCATTGACCTTTTCTTTCTGCACTTGAAGGATCTTGTCTATCAAGAGAGGGATTTGTATCAGAATTTGTATCGTAAATGTCAGCCAAGTGATTTGCTTCAGTCTCAAACTTTCAAGCAGCTCAGAAGTACATCTAAAGCCCTGAACAGAGGACAATATAACAGTGGTATTTAACACAACCCTGTATCAATTATTACATGGCACTTTCTTGAAGCAGAGCTGACTCTCCCTTGCCCAGATTTGTCTTCAGTATAAACACTAAAGATTTTCTGGAAGAAAAATTGTGTGTGATGATGGAAGAACCTGAGGACACTCCAACTAAGGCAATTATGAATTTTGATAATGTTATACTTATGTCTATTTCACAATTCAAGTTTTACATACTCTTTTTCCACTCAGTTTTGTTATTAAACATCTGTAAAGTTAAAAACAGTCTACCTTTTAAACCATTTTCTTTAGTGAGACACTTCTGCCATTTAATTTAAATACAAAAAGCTGTATGTTTTTTATTCCTTTTCTTGACATAAAGCTGGTGCAATTTTAAATGATTTAAATGGAAAGGGACTGAAGGCAGTCAAACATATCTGCCTCCATTTTCTGTGGAAACAAGCAGCCTACCAAAGGCTTTTAGCAAGCCTCAAGCAATGCCTGTTATAAGATTACACACAATAATATTCTATTAAAAAAACCTTTTAAAATAGTGTTAGTAATCCATTGAATCTTCTTAGACAGTTTTATTTTGACTTGTGTATATGGCCTTTTAAAGCAGATTTAGAGACTGACAAAAAGTTTGCAAGGCAGTGTGAAGGTTTGGTGCTGCCTTGATAATCCTGAGCCACAGTGACACTTGCAGTTGGATAAGGGCCAGGAGAGGCCTGCAAGTGTGTCCTGGGCAAATGATGGCTGTAACAATTCCCAGGGCTGCTCATTGTTGGACACTGCATGGAGAGCAGGGATGAACCTGTGCTTTCTGCTTTACACTCCTGTCAAATCAATGGAAGTTTGACATCTTTATTAATGGCTCTGTACATGCAATTCACTCATATATACCCTACCTTATTTGTAAGAATTACTGGTGGAAAAGAGAAATCTGAAACATCTGTTCTGCCTGAGTCAGAGTACAAGATGCTTTGTGAAATGGCATCTGAGAGAGTGCTGTGGTACAGACACATCAGCTTTTGACTTTGGTAGGGATCACTGGCATGCTGCAGAAAAGCCACTCAGCAGATGGTAAGTGAAAGCATCTTCCTTCCCCAACAAGGTGGGATGACATTAAATCACTGAACTGAATGTAACAAAAAATATTTGTCGGTTATCTAGTCTGACTTAATATTTCATAATAGCACAGTTTGCATTTTTGGGCAGAATTTGTGCATCTTAATTTTTTCATACTTTCTTTGTGTTCTTGATCCCATGGTTTTGGTTAGGTGCATAGACGACTTAAAACAGGTTTGTTTTTATTTTAATTTATTTTTTACTTTGGTTAGTTTGTTTATTTTACAAATAATGGAAATGGATAAGTTTTAATGGGGATTTGAATTACCCATGTAAATGTCTGACAACAGACAGGAGGTAGAATATTCTTCCATTTGCTTGATGGAAGTCCTTCCTCTTAGGATTTTCATTTGGTGGTGTGTTTTTTTTTTTTTTTTTGCGTGAGTACTTTTTACTGTTTAGTCAGTAGTTCATTTATATAACCACTTCTGTCAGTTTTAGAGGGCTAGTGTTTTTATTTCTGTAGAAGTGCTTGAATGAAATGCAAAGGTTTGTAAACTTGGGTATAGGTCTCCTACTCTTTTAGAAATCCACTGTCATTTTGCTATGAAAAGGTAATGAGAAATCTTAGAGTATTAAGCCAATTGTGGGGGACCACATCTGCATGCTTTAGGACAGCTGGGAACAGGAGATGGGAATATTTTAGTGATTCTGTGTACTTTTCTTCTCATTGAGACTTGACCCTATATAGCCCCTATACAAAAATGTGTCAAAAGCCAGAAGCTGTCAGTCAATTCTACTTAAAGACACTCAAAAAATTGGAACCTATATTTTTAGAATAAGGGGTCCTGACTTCTTCTTTGCATGGAAAATACTTCCAAATAGTACTTAAATTTCCCTACACTTACTTAGGTTTTTTCTGAAATATTGAATCATGAATATCTGGGATGAAAATCAAGCACCTGGCAGTGGTAGGTGCTTAATTTATCTACATTTCTTAAAAATGACATTCTGGTATGAAGAAGAAACTTGGAAAGGGAGAAATTTTTCCTGTCTGGAATACTAACCCTCTCAGGCACAGCAGAACAGCTGTTGTGAGACTCTGCTGGAGGTGCTGAGTTGGCTGTGGTGCCATGCCTATAAGAAGGGAAACGTGTGAATAAAAGGAAATATAAATGTCAATGATGCTGAATTAAGGTTTGTTTGCAGACCGCATGGGAATGTTTATTATATGTATTTTAACGCATGTATATAAAAACACTTGCATATGGAGGGGCATGTTCAATGCAGAAGGGAATATAAAGAATAATCAAGAATTGTACAAAGGCCTTTAAGTTCTTATGAATAAGGAAATACGATTGAGAATTATAAAGTGTTCAAATTATTCAATTAAAGGAAGAAGTCATAAAGGCATAAGATGGTTTGATTGAGAAGGATCTTTAAAGATCCTCTAGTTCAACACCTTTGCAATAAGCAAGGAAACTTTCCACTTAGACCAGGTTGCTCTAAGCCACATCCAACCTGACCTTGATGACTTCCAAGAATAAGGCATGTACAGTTTCACTGGGCAACCACCAACTTCATAAATAACTTCTTCCTTATATCTCCCCTCTTTTAGGTTAAAATTGGTGCCCTTGTTCTGTCATTACAGACTCTTTACAAGAGTCTTGCTTCATCTTTCTTACACGCCCTCCAGTTATTCAAGTTACGTAATAACATCTCCCCGGTGTCTTCTCTTCTGCAGGGTGACCAGTCCCCACCCTCTGACCTGTTGTCATAGGAGAGGCACTCAGCCCTCTGACCATTTCTGTGACCCCTCCCTTTGGACCCACTCTGCCAGATCCATGGCTTTTTTGTGGATCTCCAAGCTGCAGGCAGTATTCCATGTGGACTCACATCAGAGCAGAGAAGAGGGGAAGAATCACCTCCCTCAAACTTCAGCTGTGTCTTTTTTATGCAGCCCAGGACACAATTGAATTTCTGGGCTATGAGTGTGCATTGCTGGCTCATGTCCAATTTCCTATGGCAGTTAAGGTAGATGACTTGGTATCAGTTGTTCTTCCCTTTCCCTGCAATGCAGTCACTCCAGTAGCTGGAGTGAATTTCTTTGTTACTAACCAGTAGCTCATTAGTTGGAAATAACAATAATATTGTAGTGAAGACTATAGGTATTAATATAATATGAGCAAGATCAAAAGTCAGTCTAAATTTTAGCAGGCAATCTTTGATAGAAAGAGCATTAAAAATATAAAGTTTGTAAATTGATATTTCAATGAGAAATTATGCTCTGTGAAGTTTTATGGTGGTTTCCCTCTGTTGTTCAAGAACTAGCAAAAGTGATCTATCTGCCTTGCAGATTCTCTATTTTATAAGCACCCATCTTAAGAGTAATTTCAAGTCCCAAATATATTGATCATATTTCCAACTGCTGGAAACTGACATGCCTCTGCCTTCAGCAAAATGATGTTCAATTTGAAGAGTAAAAAATTTTACCTTTTAGTCTGGAGTAACCCTTAGCACATATGCTTTGTTGCACTTTTGGGACGAAGGTTGTAACCAAGAGAATGAATGGAATAATCATGCTTTATTTATACTTAGTTACTTATCCTAGTCATTTTCCACGAGATAAGTCATCTATGGAGGCAGAAAAAGTAGTGCAAAGTGGCATTGAATGAAATAAGTGAAACATGAGATGTTTTGGCAGCAGATCAAATCAGTTTTCAGATGTGGTGAGAAATGATTGCCTTAGTATGTTTCTCTGTGTACTACAGCCTCCTTTAAGTTTTAGTGAGTAATAAATACAGATATAGTACTTGATGAAAAATTTTTCATTCTTAGGCTTTTTTTTTTTTTTTTTTGCTAAAATGCTTTTTGAAATAGAGAACAAAGACTGGCTGTGCAAACTGGTAAAAGTGACTTAAAGTTATAGATAAGTCTGCTTGGGATTATATCTTGGAGTCTTAATAGTTCCCAAGTTCTCATCTTGTCATACATGTTCATTTCAGTTATTGAAAGGGAGAAGGTTTTCATAAGATGAATTTTTGTCTGAAAACATGATTTTTTTCTTGCTGAAATGGTAGCCTATTCCATCTCTCTGGACTCTGTTTTAGAAAGGTATTTTATTCAGAAGCACTACCAGTGTTCTTAAAATATGATTATATTTCTTCCTAGATCCTCAATGATGTTTGTTTTGTCTACAGCTGCAATGAGAAATTACTGAAAATAAAATGGAAAATAACCTTAGGTGATAAATATATACTTGTTATTCAGAATACATGTTATTTATGTTCTTATACATGATGTAAATCTTGATCTCTGCTGGAGGGGCTTTACTTACAGGGGGAAAGATAGGTGAGAAAAAAAGAGGCTACACAAAAATGGGAGTGCTTGTTCTAAAAATAAACAGATAACTGGATCTTTTTATCCAGTTTTCTAGAATGTTGTGCTGATATTAATTTGAATATTGGATTTTTCACTTAAAAGCAGCCATTCTGTAACCTGATGTGTAGATGTCGCTATTCTTGCAAGGCAGGTATATTAGTCATTTTACTACATACACTTGATCTGGATAAACCCAAGGTTTTAAAGGATGAAAAACAAGTGGAAGAAAAGTGAAAATGTATCAGCTGTCTTGACAGTTAGAGTTTCAGTAACAGAAGTTTTAAACTCCAAAAAAAAAAAAAAAAAAAAAGGATGAGTAGGATTTGGAGCTGGGCTGGAAAATATCTTGTCATGGGTTAGGCAAAGTAAATTTAGTGCAGATCTAGATGCTGGGATGGGTTTATCTAAGAACAGATGAGATGAGAGGTTTTGCCCTGCTTGACTGGAGCTCACATGAGCTTCCTCACTTGTAGTCAGTGCTGCATTCTCTAGGTCTTCCTTCTGTTCCTGGCAAAGAGATTGCTGCTGGTCCGGGGAGCTTGGGCAGAAGGTTGTGGTTGCTGCTGTGGGGATGCTCACAGTTACGGAGTTGCAGTCCCTGGTATTCAAGACCAAGGTTCCTGTGCACCACTGGCATTTGTCTCCATGCATCCTTCATCTCCAGGTTTTTCCCCAGCATGGATCAGTTTCTTTGTGCCTCCTAGCTCTCCTCTTGTTTTCTAGACAATCTGTTTTTGGGAGCACTTCTATTTTGTCTCTCTATGGAACCTCAGGTCCCTGGTTATTCTTGCCTAGACAGTCTTTGTGCAGAAGCACAGTCCATGATGAGCTTTCTAATCTGTGGTTATGTCTCATCTTTTCCTGAGTTGGTAAATTCAGGATGTGCTGCCTTTGTGTAGATGTTATCAAAGTATGCAATCAGCCCATACTGGTTGCAAGTAGCAGATAGGCTTTGGCTTGAGAGTTTACAAATTGTGTTTTGGATATTCACTCCCTCCTTGTACATTCCCATCCCCTCTTCCCAATTATGTGCCCTTTTGTTTGCATTCACAGCTTAGGCCATATATTTCCTATAGTTGTGGAAAATTGAGTCTTATGATGGACTGAGTTCAAAACTGCCTGTTGGGTTTTGTCTTGAGACCAGAGCTGAAATGGAGACAGTGCTGCAATTATTTTGAATATGCAAATATCTACTGGTTTTTAGTCAAGGGAGCAAGACTTGTGACAGGCCATTACTCATTCTCATAATTATCTTTTTGAACGATAGGTACAGGACCTTGTTTTAGAGCTGGTTTCAGCAGCATTAAGTTTACTGTGGTTTCTCAAGTGCACTAAATTGTTTTCTAAATTAAGCTATTTTTGCATCTCCTTGAAAGTAAAATATAGCTTTCAGATAGCTATGCAATATATTTCAAGTGAGGTGAACTTGTTAATTTTTAGCAGAATGGTTCTTCTTGTTAGGCATCAGCTGTACTGTAGGTCAATGTAAAAGTCTGGCTGAAGTTTAAAGGATTTGAAGCAGAGCTGGTTACCGTTTTTCTTTGAAGCCAGATTTACTGGTACAAAGTACTATAATTTTTTTTTCTTAAAATATCTGGTTTTGCTTTCAGACATCTTGAGGTTGATATTCAACAGCTGTGAATTTCCAGGTAATTAGCATAACTCTCTCAGCAGGAAAGGTGTCCTTCCTGACAAAGATGTCACTGTCAGTGATATTTTCTCTTTGACTCACATCTGCTACAACTGCTGTGTTTTTATTCTGACGGGTTAAACAGGTGGATATCAAACAAAAGCTCTATCTCCCAAGGTGGTATCAGATGTGATTCTAGGAGCAAGTAAAACTGCTAGCATTTCTTTGCTTGTTTAATTTCTTTTTCTGGGTATTGTGTGAAGAATCCAGAGAGCTACATTCTCCAGGCGTAGCATCTTTATGAAAATTATGGCTTCAGAAGTATTTTTTCATAACATGTACAATATATTCAAGACCCATGAAAGAGTTAGGAAAATACATGCTCCTTTCCTTTGTGAATTAACTGAGTAAAATCTGAAATGTTGACCACTTGTATGGAAAACACAGAACTTCCTGCTATCCTGTTATGGATTCTGATAGACATTCTCCATGTGAATTGATCTGGGAAGATGGTGATCAAATTTCCATTATTTTCTTGCAGAGATTTCCCATTAGAATCCTTTAAAGACAGTGAAGAAGTGAACTAAATGTCAAAGGTCCTACATCCTCCAGGAGCTATTTCTGCCTTCAGGTGTTTGAGAAATGGGGCACTTATAAATGCTGTCAAGTTATCATTAGTACTCTAGCTGCAGGTGGAAGAGAACAACAGGAGTTTATAAGTACCTCACAATCTCAGAAGGTAAAATTAAGATGCTAAATTGCTAGGAGGTAGCAGTAGACTACATTAGAGAAGTTTAAAAATTCCACTTTATAGAAATAATTTCCATTTCACTTTCATTACATTTGGAAAAGTCTATTCCAATAATGGTCTTTTTTTGTTTCATTTTAAAATTAACCTAAATCTCTATGTAAGGCTTTCAATTGCAATTGTGACCACTTGAGTAATTAGAGAACTAGAAACAGAAGGAAAGGTTTGTGAGCAAACCAAGATATTCTAAGTGCTTCTTGAAGATGGAATAGCTTCTTAGGTGCATATATAATTAGGAAGGTTTTTTAATGCTGAAGGAAAAATAGTATTTTATTTAAAATATTCTAGTCAGTTCTGCAGTTCTTCTCAGATGCAAATACATACCTCTTTCCTCTGCCAAAAAAAAGAAAATCACCAAAACCCACAGCAAAACCTAAGCGTTACAGTAAAAATGTACTGTATGTACCCTGAAGGCAAGATTGAAACCAAATAATTTTGGGTATTTTTCTCCTAAAAATAAGACTGTTCTTTCCTAGAACATATAGGAGCTAATGGTCATGCTTCATTCTTTTTAATGTCAGTATCTGGCTGCCTAATTCAGTGTCTGAATGAGAAATAAGCCTTGAATTTAACCTTCTAATTGTAATATATTGAGCCATTGAGCCTCTGGGTCTCTACACTGGAATACTTTTGTCCTTTTTGAATTTATTTCTCTGAAAACTTTCTTTTTACTGTCTTCATGTCTATTGTAACAATACTGGCTGGTGTAATGCCATGTGGCTAGAGGCGTGTGACAATCCTCCATTTTGCAGCTATCAGGTCTCTTAGCTGGTTGGACCTCCCCTGTTTCCTGTCCTGAATCGGACCAAAATTGGTGTATAAGAAGAAAAATGCGTTATTCTTTCTTATACTGTAAGACTTCTACAGAATCACAGTCATGGAATGGTTGAGGTTGGAAGGGACCTCTGGAAGTTTTCTTGTCCAGTGCTCCTTCTCAAGCACAGAGCCTGTTGCCCAGGATAGTGTCCAGACAGTTTTGAATATTTCCAGGGATGGAGAATCCACAATCTCCCTGGGCAACCTATGCCAGTGCTCAGTCCTCCTCACAATGACAAAATTGCTCTTGATGTTCAATTTGTGTTTCAGTTTGTGCCCATTGCCTCTGTCCTTTCACAGGGCACCATTGAAACCCTGGCTCTGTTCTCTACATGCTCTCCCCCTTCAGGCACATCTAGAAGAGGATCTCTCAGCCTTTTCTCATATCAAAGATGCTCCAGTTGCTTCATCATTTTCATGGTCCTTCACATAGTTCCTCTCCAGTATGTCCCTATCCCTGCTGTAGTGGGGAATACAAAACTGGGCTCAGCCCTTCAAGAGCGGTCACTGCTGAGCAGAGGGAAAGGGTCACCTCCCTGGACTTGCTGGCAGCATTCCTGCTAATGCAGCCCAGGACAATATAAGCTTTTCCTGCCACAAGGACACGTTGCTGGCTTGTTTTCCATTTAGTTACTCTTTTTTTTACTTGTAGGCTATGTTTTTTGTCACTCTTTACCCTATTTCCCCAACCAAGACACAGGGAATTGTCAGCAATTTTTTCAGCCTTACTGGCACAATAGTTCTCACTGTCAGGTCTTGGACAGCTGTGTACTTGTTTTCTTTCAGGAAGCTACTGAGGTGCAAAATCCATCTTAATCCATCTCTTCTAGGCTTGAGAGGATTAACATTTTGCTTTGGTTCAAAACAAGAATGTTCCCTTGTAAATAAGACTTGTGTAAGGCAAATCAGTATATCTATTTGAGTTTACCCTTGTGGCTTATACAGGAACTTTTTTGATTTGGTTGGTTGTTTTTGTGGGTTTTTTTTGGTTTGTAGTTGTGCTGTCGTTGTTGGTTTTTTCCTTCTGGAAGTTTAAGATCCTTCTGGTTCTCTTTCTTGGTTTTGTGTATGATTGTATCAATCAACTCAGATTACTGCAAATATACTATTTAAATGTGTATTTATTGTTTTTCAAGGAGAACTGTTAGAGAGCCTATGGCTATTTCCAGGATGTCATTAATAGGAGTAGAGGTTATTTATTGCCATTAACACTAACTGTAGGTAGAGGAATTGCATGAAGTCTGCAATTTTGCAAATCTTCACTTGGGAGGTTGACAGAAATATTGAAAATCAATTATTTTTTACTGTATTAAAAAAAAATAATTTAAAAGTTATCCTTGTTTTCCAGCTCAGAGAAAACCTTTTTTTCTTCTGGAGATGTCTTGTAAAAGTAGGCACTGTATCTACCTCATCCACTATATCTTTTTTGGGTGCTTAATATGAACTTTTCTGTCTGTGCCTCAATATTGGTGTGGGTTTAATTTTTAGTGTAAACAAATTCTTAAACAGTTACAGATTCACAGTTTAAATTTTACTTATACGTCTAACTCAGGGAGAATGTGTGAAACATGCCAGACAAAGGAACTGATGCAATTGTGGGCAAAATATGTCTGGGACATACAAATGAGAGCATCTGATGTCTCTCACTCATCACAATGGACAGTAAAAATGGCCAGTTCTACATTTAAATCTTAGATTTCGCTTATTCCTTTCACTTTCTCTGCATTGTGCTGAAGATATTGGAATTCATTCAGTTCACTATTTTGTCCAAGTCTGGATTTTCAGATGACTGATCACATTATTAGTCTACTTGGTTTTGTCCTTAGGGAAGAGCTGGATGGAAAGGACTGAGTATTCCACATGCTTACAAATTTTTAAGGGTGATTCTGATTTACATTTAATTAAAACTTTATGGATACTTGCAGCTACAAGTGTGATCTACCTATTAACGTAACAAAAACCAGCACTGCTGCACTTTCAAAGTTATTTGTTCTGTGACTTCACTAAAGATAAGAAATTTTAAATCATATTTAACTGTAACAGGATTTTGCTAGTGCTCTTGAGTCTACTTCTAATTGCAGAATGGTTGAGGTTGGAAGGAGCCTCTGGAAATTATCTGATCCAAGTACCTGCTCAAGCAGGGCTACATAGATCCAGTTGCCCCAGACTATGTTCAGATGGCTTTTGAATGTCTTAAAAGAGGGAGACTCCACGACCTCCTAGGGCAACCTATGCCAGTGGTCAGTCACACGATGAAAAAGAAATTCCTGGTGTTCATTTGGAGCCTTCTCTGTTCCAATTGATGTCCTTTTCCTCCTGTTTTGTTACTTGAGCACTCCTAAAAAAAGCCTCACTTCATCCCCTTTGCAATCTCTCTTCCTGTAGATCTATACATAAATAAAATAAACCATGAACCTTCTCTAGACTAAATAGTGCGGGTCTCTGACTTTCCTCATGATCCTATCCCTTCCTCATTTTCTTGGTCCCTTACAGGAATTGATCCAGTATGACTGTATGTCGCTGGCACTGAGGAACTCCGAACTGGGCTTGGCCCAGGTTTGGGCTTATTAGCCGTGGCAGCACTCTCCTGACACAACCCATGACCGTGTTAGCCCTTTTTCAGCAAGGGCACATTGCTGGCATGATCAGCTTGGTGTCCACCAGGACCCTCAGCTGCTTTCCAGCTGGCCAGTGAATACGGGGGCCTGGGGCTGCTCTCCCCACATGCAGGACTTGGCACTTCCCTCTCATGAACTTCAGGATGTTCCTGTCAGTCTATTTTTCCAGCTTGTTGAGGTCTCTGAATTGCTGCACAAACCTCTGATGTAGTGTGGCAAACTATCTATTCTACCCAATTTTGTTCAATCAGTCAGTCACCTTCTGGTGGACTTCCATTTTATTTAGTCTGTGAACTTCTGACCTTCTGGAGTGAAAGACCTGTGCTCTTATATCAGTTGTAATACAAAATGTGTCATAAAACATGTATTTTACTTTCTTGTACTAATATTAAAGTTAACACTTGCTTTATTTTTTCCTACAGACTTAAGGGCTGTGATTATAAAGAAAAAATATATTATGAAATGCTTTTATCAAATGGACCCCATTGACAGTTATTGATTTAACACCAAGCATTTATAATTCTGAATACTATTATGAAGATGTCTGTCTTCAAAGAGGGGAGAAAAATTATAAAAGATGGAAAACTGTAGAGGTGTCACTTATGAAGCTGAAAAAAATTCATGATTTGCTTATCAGCAGTATTAAATAATGTAAGTCACCAGAAAAGTAGTCATGTTTGACAGTCACTTCTGTTACTGTTCTCAAAATCTGATTTCCCAAATTTGGAAAGAAATATACTCTTCAGTGATTTAATACCTGTAGTGTTGTTCCCAGAAAAAAAGAAATATACTTATTGGCAGCTGTAGATATCAAGGACTGCTGAGCTACAATAATGAAAGTTTGCTTTAGTCTTCATTCTATTCACACTCTGAAAAGCCTGTTCCTCTATGCAGGAAGCAGATGCATGTTTTTGCACATTTTTTCTCTCTATGAAAAATATGAAGATATTTTCAGAAGGTCAGAAGACCTAGCCATCTATGTCTCCCAGTGAATCAAGAGATTTGGAAAAAAATGTTCTAGATGAATATGATGTGAAACAAAACTGATGATTTTTTAATTCACACACAAGAGGAAAAAAACCTGTTTGCTCTAAAACACAATTAGTGATGTCTCCCAGTCTACTTGAAAATGCTTTCAGAAAGAAAAGCCTAATGTCTTGTTTGTGAAATCATTGTCCCTAAAATGAACATGTCAACTTTGCCTGGTAAGATGAAAGTTTTGGGAGATTGCTGATCCTGTGGCTGAGAGTGATAGGGAAGAAAACAGTGACATTTGTTGCAGATTGGCCTTTTGGTATTGAAGCGTTTTGGCTACTGTGATGATGTTCAGAATATGTTATTTGGGTTTTTAACAACTCTTGACTTTTCTTGTCTGAAAAAGAATGAACAGAAAACAATGGTACTGCAGAAAAAACCCTGCAACATCAGATTCAAGTCCCAATACGTAATTCTGTAAGCATATTTTCATATGGTGTTTTGTAGGATAAACAATCTTAATAGATCCAGACGAGAGATACTTTGCTGAGCAACTGTTGGGTTTAAAGCTCCCAATACTTCAAGAATTAGTAATAGGATAATTATTCTTGGTCCAAAAAGTAGCTAATAAAAGTTCCCTGAGATTCAATACTCTTCCCCTCATCATTGTGTATTGAAGATTTCAGTTACTGCAAAAATACCTTTATTTTTGACTAATTTTTCTTGTTATGATCCTGAAATAGCACTCTTACACACCTCGATCAGAATGTGTAACCTGTGTGGAAAGCAAAGCTGATTTCCTCTTTTTTTTTTCAAAGATCAAAGAAAAACACCCTAAATATACAAAAGTTTCTTTGAGCATCAGGAATCCATTGCAATATTGTCAGGCAGCCTAGCACAGGAGCATGCTGAGGCTGTAATGCCTATATTAAGAACATGGCTACATCTCTAACATAAATATATGCAGTTCCTTGCTCTGCAGCCCTCCCCAGTGCTTTATAGCCTGGTTTCTTCCAGGAGAAGTCAGATATGTGGGAGGGGTCACAGTGCACTGAAATGTATCCCACTTTACAGGAAACACTCCATGGAATGACTGCCCTATAGGCAGACCTGGAGCCCAAGTGACATTCAGAGGCCATGGAACTTTATTGCTGGACCCTTGAACAGGAGCCTTTCACTGCAGCTTTCTGACAGCTTGCATCGAGCCTCTGGTGTTTGTGCGCCAGAAAGGTGCCTTAAAGCAAAATTCTTGTTTTGTATGCTTGCTCTGCTCCTGTGTAAGCAGAGTGTGTGTGAGTGGGTAAATTTGTGTGCATATATATATATACACTCCCAAGACACAGCATTTCAAAACACATTTGTCTGAATTCCAAGCATTTAAGGAAAACAATGTAGATACAAAACATGAAACATGAAAAAGTGTTCTGCTGAGTAGCAGCATTAGAGCAATGCAAAAGCAGTAAGCTTCTACTTCTTAAATAACAGGACTGCCTGTAGTCAAAGGACAACAAGTAATAGCAGCTCTGCTGAAGTCAGACCATGTCAGATTATGGTGAGATCAGCAGGCATGAGGATTCCGCTATTAATCATAAGTGGAACTTTTGTTCCCAGTAGAATATAAAAAATTACAAATATAGACTTTCTTAAATATTACTTCTTACTGCTGTGACATGACTAAGTGCTTTCATGGTGGAATAAGGTGATGTATCCTGGTTGTAATTTGAAATATCTTGACAAGAAGGTGGATTGCTTTGTTCACAGCTCTCTAACTGACTTGGTCTGCCATCTGTAATACTCTTCTGCTTTTTGGAGATTCAGTTTTGACTCTAATTTTAGTTTTGTTCTAATATAAATTCCAAACTCCATGTTTAGTGGAGAACGCTGCTGGCAGTGTGGAGTGACATGACTTTTAGGCTATGAAAGTTTGAGCAGAAGTATTTAACTGTTTTGCTTAGCAGAAATCTAATGGATAACCACAGATTCAAAATGTTAGTGTTCTTGAAAAAAATACATCATGCATTTCACTATAAAATGTCTTCTGGAGATAAGATAGAAGAAAAAAAAGAAGAGTTTTTTTTGTTTAACCAGCTTAAGTAAATGGGGTGCAATTTCTCACTTAGGTCCATAGATGCATCAAAATATAGTGAAGGAATAAATTCTTCCTTGAAGGAGGTATTTTTTTCTATGAGTTCAGACACTTCAGGGAACTTGCTTACTGATATACAGAGATCTGTATAATTTCGCATTTTAACTTGACTGTGTGGATGGTTTTCAATATTTTTGGGTAAACACACTTGCAGAACCAGCACTAACACTTCCAGAAGTGCTAATCTGTCCACGTCCTGAACTGTCCAGAAAGAAGTCTGGGAGCTAAAGGAAAGTCTGCTATAACAGTGATCCTCAGTTAAAAAGCACTGCCTTTTGAAAATCAGCACACTGGTGATGAGGACACAGGCTCCAGTATGGAAATTGCACCCAGTCAATTGAAAGTGCGGGAAGCATGAACATTGAAACCCACAGAGGTACACACACACACCTTTGTGTAGTATCAGGATTGCCCTCCTGTGGTGAATGTTCAAATGCTTCCAGTGAACTCTAATTGTATTGTGGCCACAACCTATATTGTTCAGGTTGCAAATTATTTTGCAAATGATGTTTGTTGGGTCACTGTGAAAGCCAGTTATTATAATGTAGATGAACATTTTTCAGCCCTGAGTAGCTGCAATGAGCCAGAAGAATGGAGCTGTTCTCTCAGGACTAGAGATTTCTGGTTGCTTTTCTATTGTGCACAATCGTGATACCTTACATGCATGTGCGGATTTGTGCAGCCCTCACATATGAAAAATAACGCCTCAAGTTTGGCATTCTCAGTTACTGGAAAAGGATTTACTTTATGGAAGAAGGGTGAATTAGAACAGTCTTATAAGACAACAAAGTTTCTACATTAAATATACCTTGAATTGCAAAAGTGACCTAGTAATAGATATTTTTGAATTACTGGTCCTGGTTTTGGCTGGAGTAGAATTAATTTTCCTCAAAGTGGCTGGTGTTGGGATATGTTTTGGATTTGTGCTGATCACCAGGTGAGAGATGTTTTTGCTATTGCTGAGCAAGTCTTATATGGAGCCAAGGCCTTTTCTGCTTTTTTCCCCGCACACTGACAAGGATTTTGGGGGTCCACGGGAGACTGGGAGGAGACAAAGCCAGGACAGGTGTTATAAATTGACCCAAGGTATATTCCAGACTACAGGGGATCATGCTCAGTGTATGAAGTGAGGAGAAGGAGCAATGGGGGGCTGTTTGGAGTAATGATGTTGCTCTTCCCAAGTCACAACCACCTGTGATGGGGCTCTGCTGTCCTGAGGATGGCTGAGCTCCTGCCTCCCCATGGGAAGCAGTGAATTAATTCCTTGTTTTGCTTTGCTTGTGTGTGTGGCTTTTGCTTTCTGTGTTGAACTTTCTTTATCTTAATCCATGATTTTTCCTGCTTTTATCTTTGGATTTTTTCCATGTTCCTAATTGTAGGGGACTGAATGAGTGGCCGTGTGGGGCTTGGTGACTGTCTGGGTTAAACCATGACATACTGCTTCTAAATTTTTGCTTAAGTGTTGTAGCTTAAGCTACAGCGAGCTTTCAAGGATGTTTATTTCCAAGTTGCTTAGAATCTGCCTCCTGGGGGCATGTGGATGGAAAATGAATGAGTTCTGTATCTCCAGCATGGAGTAAAAGGTTTAGAATATTAAATTTTATTTTTTGTCCCCAGGGTTTTATGAGATGTGAGCAGATGGGACTTTGATTTCAAGTGTAAGTGCAATGATAAAAGACTGGAAATCACACCATTAAAAAATTATAAGCATTAGGTTATAAATTTTTACCTCTTCCTATTGTTAATTAACCTTTAAAAGCTGATCATGTAGAGAAAGCCTGGGGTCTGGTTTCTGTGGGAACACTTTTTAGTAGTAATGAGCACCTGAGGATTCTTTTCTCTCCCAGAGTGAACATGACATTTCAATTCTTGCAGATTTGTGCATGATGTTAGCACCTTTCAGTCTTTTAAGCATAGCAAGAAAGTTTGGTATTTTCTGTAGAGATGCAGAAAGGGCAGTGATTTTCTTTTGCTTAGGCTGGATGTGATTTCACTCTCACATTCAAGAATTAGTCTCCTGAATAACACTCATTTTCAGAAGTGTTGCTGGGAACCTTTTGCTGACATTTTGCCATCAGCAGGAGTAAAAATGAAAGCCTTTAATGGTGACTTCGCCTTTACTTATATTTATCCAACTGGATATGATTGAATTTTTGTAGCTATTTAAAATTACTCTTTTCTTTCAAACAACTTGAATTGCACCAAAATAGACATTAAAAATAATGGCAAAAGAACGCTATTTTAGGATCTTGAATGAAGTTGCTTGAGAGTGCAGAAAGGTTATTGGACTAGTCCAGTTGTATATCTAGCATGAGCTGGGTCTTGCAAATGTTTTGCATGAACTTGGATTTTCTTAAAAAATTTCTTCAGATGGTGGAAAATACAGTGAATAAAGTGCATGAAAATTATTTTGAAATTCATTTTAGTGTAAAGCATATGCAGTTTATGAAAGATGTATGTGTTTTTCGTGTGTTTCTGAGCATAATGTTTAACAAAAATAGTGTAAGGAAAAGGTTGCAAATACTTTGACAAGTGAGAGAGGCAAAATTATGTACCATGAAGTTATTATTGGTGTTTGGCACTTCTTCATTGTGATTAAATCAGGTATTTTATTTTCTATGGAAAACCACATTCTAGTATAGCTACTGTGCTAATAATTAGAATTTGTCTGTAGGTAAGTTGAATATCTTCTGAATCTATACAATTACTTTGTGGTGCCTTTCCTTCTCTTTGCTTTAGACTGGGAGAGTTTTCTGACATTTCCACAGGGGCATGAATTTAATAAAAATAATCACTCTATGAATAAGAATTGGAACAATTTTTTTTAACATTTTATTAGCTCTAACCAATACTGTATTGTTGCTATTTGGTATTTAAAAATTATTAGTTCTACCTATTTCAGCATGAGATAGAAATAATGTCCTGTCCACTTGTTTTCACTTTATATTAAAAAAACTTTGGCTTTGCTTTGCTGTATTTGTATTGACAAATACAGATGCAGATGACCAAAAAATTGTTTTACAGAGAAGTGTGCAAGTCTACCTGGCTGGTACACCTGACCTTTTCATAGATATATGAGCAACATGAGGAAAAGGCCTCTCCCAAGCAAACAATAATCTGCCAGTATATGGCCAGCAGTACATATCCCATGTAGGAGAAATGAATAAAATTTGTAATATCCAACTTGTGGGAAATTCTCATTTTCCATTGTTTGGTTTTCATACCAACATACCAAGAATCCAAAGCTTTGGATTTTTACGGAGTGGAAATTCTTGCAGTTTGGCTAGGAAAAGAAATAATTTTGACTTGCCTCTTGGAAGGTAAGGAAGCATGAACTGAGGTGACCCCCTCAAAGCAGGGGGTCTCAAGAGATGTGATGCCACTAGAAAGTTAGGATAGCCAAAGTTGGGAGCAATGTGTGGTGAAAGCCAGACTGAATAGACAGAATATATTTCAGGGAAAAATGAAAGGCTCTGCTAGTCCAGCTGACCAAAGGTTACCTCAGCCTTAATGAGGCACTTCAGAGGAAGGACAAGAAAAAAAAACCCTGTTAGAGTTTTGCATGAGCGTGGAAGGGAATTGTATCCTTACATGCTGTTAATAGATTGACAAAAACTTTACCCTCTAAATGAAATCTTAAGGAGCCAAATGGGGTTGTTTATTAGACGATGAGGAAGACATAAAAAGAAAAAGAGATTTTATTTTTTTCTCCTACCTATGCAATTTCCTGTCAAGTTTTGCTTAGCAAATCAAAGCTCCCATTAACTGATGTTCGTATGAAGTAGCTCACAAGATAGAACTTTTGATCTCAGCAAACAATCGCTTTTTATAGACTTCATAGCAGTAAAAAATTCCTGATATCCTTGGTTTATGACTTTGAAAGAATAAAAATAGTACCTGAGAAATAAGGAAGAAAAAAATAATAAAGATATTTTCTAATTCTATTATTAATTTTTCATGCAAATACTCTAAAAATGTTCAATATTCCATGTAATTTTTTTCTTGTTACTTGCAAGAGTGTGCTTCAAAATAAGACAATGAAGGGCTTATATTTTATTAAGTATATATAAATACTGTATCAAGCCTCTATGTAATTCATGAACATAATACTGTAGTTTACATTTGTATAAATAATAAAAAATGAGATCTATAAAAAAAGTCAGAATATGAAACTGGAAGTATAATTTAGAACCTCTAGGAATTTATAGCTGGAATTTACATTTGTTCTGTGGTCTGTTGGATCCTAATGGCTGAGGTACTGGTAAACTTTTAAAGTAGGGTGAGAATTTTAGAAAAGAAAAAGCCCTGCTTTTTTGTCATTAGCTATGAGCATATTTTCATTTTATTGAAGGCACAGTCACCTTCTGCAGTTGAGACCTGAGTTTTGCTGTTCTAGTGCTTTATCTTTCTCCTCCCTGTGCCAGTCTTTCTTTCAAAATGCTGAAGCCTAGCTGGAGCTAAAATAATTGAATTATGGTAGTAGCTTTTGAGTAGCAGCCAAAATATTCTCTGCAGTCAGAGGAGGCTTTTGATGCACTTGGCTTCTTCACTGTTTAAAAACACCTACTCTTTCTCAGCTTTTAAATTAACAGTGACGAAATCTGAACATGAGTTTGGAAAGGGTTCTTCTGAAGTCTAAATAAGCATCTCTAATCTTGGCAACTACTTCTTGTTTCTGATAACTTTTTATAAGAAAGACTTGAAAAGAGGGAAACCTTGTGGTAAATCACCGAGGAATATCCCTCAAACAGATATAGTCTGAAGTAAAAAGAAAAAAAAAGGTAATGATGCTGAAGGGTGTAAATATCTCTTCTCACTTGACTCCTGTAAATAATACCCAATGAAAGAATAGGGGAATGTGACTATGGGATGTGCCTTAGGTAGCTGCAATAGGCACAAACAACTGCCAGGGCATTGTAACAGCCCAGCCATGCTCCGCAAATGTCATTGCTAGTGCCACCAGAGCTGAGCTAATGACAGGCTAACGATATTGGCAGCAGCCCAGACAAAATTAGTATCTCAAGAATTGCTGCCTTCTGCTCTAATGATCCTGTAATAGTACTCACTTATTTTTAGATTGGTCATCATACGGCTTTTTTACAGAACATATTATCAGGTGAGGAAAAAGAAAGAGGAAGTGGAATAGTTAAATCCTCTGGCTCTTTCTTATTTTTCTCAGGTTTCTTTGTTGTGTAGATATGGTACTTTGAAAGCTTTACTTTTCACTGGAGGTATACAGTGACTTAGGTCTGAAGATACCTGCTGAAGGCCCTTTTGTTTACAAAAGCAGCTTTTTATGCACATCTCCTTCAGTGATATATGTGTCTGTGCAGCAGCTTATTTAGGATGCTGGGAGGAATGACTTTTTGCATTTGGGAAATTGGATCGCAGGATGTAGAGGATTTTTTAAAAACTTTTTGTAAAACAAAGTGTGTGCCTTGCCTCTGGTCTTGCAGTGTTTGCATACTGAATCACTTCCTTCAGATTTCCAAGGAAATTTCTACTTCTAAGTACAAGGCTATTTTCTCTGGTTAAAAACGCCTAAGGTGATAAACTTAATCTGGCAAACTTTTTGGATAGCTCTTAAGTGAAAGATACCAGAAAAGAAACACACTATATGAGGAACAAAGATTTTCTTCAGAAGCCCTTGAAGACCTGTACAGCTATGAGGAACATCATAATTTGTCAATTTCCTGATGTTGGTTTTATGAAGTACTAGTTGATAAATGACAGGGTGCCAATAAAAACACTCATCAGTTTCCCATCTGCATGCCTCTGCATCCATCCATGACGTGCAGAGTATGCATTTTTCTCTGCTTAATGTGTTTTTGTGTCAGAATCTATTTTGTACAGTATTTCAGATCCTGATTAAGAAGCTGTTGACTGAAGTTACCTTGTTTAAGTTACAGGAAAAGGTGATGGTGATCAAGTGATTTGTTTCTTCCTTCATGGTCTATTATATTAGTATATCACCTCTCATCATGTAGCTGTTCATAGTAGCAGAGCATGCTAACAAAACTACTGCAGTAGGGAGAAACTTGTGGTCCCTCTGTGGCTGCAGGGCTATATCTGACAGATGTTGGAAATGGTACCTTACACCTCACTGGCTCACTATTGTAGGCAATATTCTTTACTTGTCTCTAACTTAGCACAGCCTTAGGTTATACATTTCCTACTACTGAACTGTCCCTTTCAGCTGAGGGTGGGAAATCTGTAAAAAACCAGAAATTCTGCAAGTCTGTTATTGCTTCGAGATTGTCTTGGTGAGTTTTCTGCATTCCACCTCAGAAGTGATTAGCTAGCTAAGACTTTTTTAAACCTTTTTCTGTTCTAAACTTTGGTGCCTCTATTTTCCCTGGCAGGATTCCCAGAGAATCTTCCAGTCTATAGAACAAGATGAAAAGATTGGCCTCTGAAGCTGAGCAAGATACTTGCATTTTATCCAGTTTGATGTGTTCTCCTACTCCCATCGTCTGTGAAACTACTTGTCGCTATTCATTTTAGCCTGAGCTGGCATATAATTTTGGAAACAGCAAAGGTGAATGACCTAAAGTTTAGCTCCAGGATACGTAGTATCTGTTTTGGTGTGTTTATAAAGCTGTTTCAGTTATGATGGAAGGTGACAATCTCCTGCCACCACTTCCTTTTCTCTCCTGCTTCATGCAGAATGTGAACAACAGGGGGAGAGGTTCTTTCTAGGGAAAAGGAAAAGGAGGAGTTAATTCTCTTATGAATGAGAGAAGGCAAAAATTTCACATTACTTCTCACCTCATGGTAGTTTTCTTTCAAGTACACCTCATGTACATGTCTGTCAACTACATGGTTTGGTACAAGGTTTTCTGGTTTTGAGCTTCTTCTCAGTGGTCTTGTTTGAGGTTAATTATGATGCTTTCATTATTTTTAGATTTAGCTCTTTATGTATAGCATGGTGTTTGTTATAAAATAGTTGCGTGAAAAATAGACTTTGCTTTCCAAAGATCTTTTTCCTATAGCTCAAGGATTTTTTTTCTTGGTGTAGGAAGAATTTTAAAATAGTTAGAGGATACTATTTGTTTCTTAAACCTTCATCCTGGATATGGACGTGCTTTATACTAGCCTTTGTTTTCGTTTAACTGGCAAACAGGGCTGTGTCTAAAACCGTTAAATACCATTTTCCTTCTTGTAAACACCATTTTCCTTTTTTTAATTAGAGACTGCAGACATCTGAATTTGACATTTATTTTACTGCCAGCTCTAAGAACATAAACAGTCTTGTGCTCCTTGATGAATGTGTTACTGTAAGTCTATAGGGGAGGTCAGGGGAAAAACCCCAAACCAAAACAGTCCCTTGCAAACTGTGCACTGTTGATCTGGGTAGGTGCAGCAGGTCAAATATCAACATGACTCGCTAAAATTCAGTAAAATTAGACTGATTACTTTCTGTTTCATGAATAATTTCACTGTGAACAGGCACTGTTTGTATTTTAGTACAGAACAGACAATGTGTCCATGTAAAAAGCCCAAGTGTAAATAAGGTACAAAATCTCCTCTGGGGTTTGGCATTATTTAACAAATTAGCAGGAAGCAGTTGTACTAATGCTTACCTTTTCATCCTAGAGTTACATCCTAGAGTTACACCTAGGAACACTGCTCATGTTCTGTCTTAGAAATGTAGAAGTGTCTTCCAACACAACGTTCAGGTAAATTATCTATACTATAATACTCAGCTAGAACTTCTTGAAATGACATATTTCATTTGAAACTTTCCTTCTAGTACTGCAGATTAGAGATTGCAGTGGCAGGACCTCTTCCCTTCTCATACAGACTGGGGCATCTGAGCACAGATTTTAGCCCTGCTTAGGCAGTGATGGGGGCTGCTCTTAGGCTGCCCTGTGGGAATTCAGCAAGCACTAAGTCCCTCTTTCTAGGCAAAGAAGCAGTACAAATTCCTGAAGAGATCTGACAGCTGTTGAAAAAACGGAATTTTAGTTGCTCTGTAATATTTCAAGCCAAATTTTAGAATAAATTTCTGTAGAGCTTGGAAATCCTTTCTGTTACATCAAAGAGCTTCAGCTCAAGCCAACAGAATTGCAACAGTGCTGCAAAAGGAACCAGAAAGAACTGAGCTTTGTGCTCATAAATCCATGTTCTGGATTTTAAGGGCTACATTTGAGTTGTGTAGATCTCGGCATTTCTACTGTAAACACAACCCCCTTTGGAAGATGATGATACTGTTTTAATCAAATTAATAGGAGAAATATTCTGACATTCAGTTTGAAAGTAATTGAAGATGATCAACCTCTTATTAAGCTGATTATTATAAAAGCTATAAAATGGGTTTGGATATTGAATAGTTTTGATTGACTTGCAATAGTTTCAGTGACATTAATTTGATATAACTACCAGTTTTCATTCTTTACAATTTATTAGTCTAATCAGATTAACGTAGCAAGGAGAAGGTAATAAAAATTTTTTTGCTTCCTGAATATTTGTATGATTTTAAACACTTGTGTCAGGGTGTCTACTGTGTCCACAAACATATCCTGGGATATACAAATTCCAGATAAATTTTGTTCTTTAACTTTTAACAAAATAATTGATAAGAAATATTACAAAAGGGCAGAAGAAAAAAGGAATAGAAGTCAAATGACCTAAAAATCAAGATGACTCTGTTTTTATTTTTCTCTTTTAAATAAACAAGCCAGACATACGTGCTCAGGTTTTTTCTCTGAAGATTCACCTTACATTTGTCTGTTTTTTGTGAATGACTTATAAAACTTTTCAATAATGACATCTTTCATCCCCATTTCAATGGAAATGGAAAATATGTGTTCTGTGTTACATTAGGAAAGGAAGAGAATAATTACAAGTGATTAGAGTAAGGCTTAAAGGGTTCTGGAGATTTGATTAGCCAATGATCCTGTGGTCATCTGGCTTTAGGAGCAGGCCCCCTCTGTCAAGGAGCGTATCAGTGCATCTCTTCATAATAAAGAAATGTGAAGCAAGTGCCAAGAGAGCCATCTGTACTGTATTTTATTCAAGATACATGAAACTGAAGATGGTGAAATTATAACCATATAGCTGAAGACATTGAAGACATAAACATGGTGATCAGTTTTCCTCAGAACATCCAGACAACTGATGTTCATTAAATGAACCCTGAATAAAAGGGGTTGTTTCATTCTTAACCACCTGATTTTTACAGTGCCTATTCAACACTCATAATACAGATGTAATCAACTGTTCTACAGCACTGAAAGTCCAAAATATCTCTGCCTATCTCTCTCTAGCAGGCAATAGCTTAAGTTGCCTGGTGTAGTTACTGTACAGTTAAAGCATCTCTGGAAGAATTCTGTTTTGAAGTTTCATTGTTTCTAATTTTTCTTTAAGTATCCATGGAAGTATTGTAGGGGAAGCTCTGAGAATTTTTACCCTTTTAATCATGGTGAAGGTAAAAGTACAATGAGAGGCATGTTTTATTTGTATTCATATGACCTATTCTGGTATTACAGCCTCTTTATTAGCCAAGTCCATTAAATGCTCTTTTCCCAATGGCAATATGCAGACTTTCCAATAAACCTGTGTAACCTAGTTTACTTCGTAGCTCAGAGTGTGATGCTGAGATCTCATGAGGAGAGATGTGCCACTTCCTTGCTATTTTGGGAAGCAGTAACTGGAGCATTTACCAGTTTGCAATACAAACATGCTAACATTTATGCTTCTCTTTAAAATTGTTCACTTATCCATATTAGCAGTGTGGGTGGCCTACTTTGATGGGGATTTGCCTTTGGTTTTCTGGTCTTAATTCATCTTCTTCCATTCTAATGCTTTACTCTTTTTATCTGTTATGCTTGCTTTTAATTTTCTCTCTTAGGAAATTCACTTATATTGCACAGTCTGTTGTATGTCTCTGATTGTGTGGGGATTCAAATGGAGAACAGAGACTGTGCCAGTGAAAAGACAGCATTAATAGGTCCCAAAGGATTACTAGGATTTATGACTACTTCCATTAGCACTGGAGTAAGTACTACATATTGAGCAGTCAAGTAAATGAGAATACTGTGATTTATCTAGGATGATTCATTGTTTGACTATAGTCTAAAACTGTTTTTTCTGAAGATAAGTAAAAATTTTCTAAACCTTCACACAGTACCTTTGCACATGTGTAAACAGGGGTTAATCAGATGTATGGCACTGAGTATGGAACAAAAGCATGGACAGTTTTGAGTGCTATTCTCAAAATGTTCTGGTATGTCATACTTCATGGTATAGGTCTTTATAAATAGAACTGCAGAAGAGGCTTGCTTGTCCAACTTTCTGGAGCTGCAGAATTATTTCAATTCATGGATAGATCATTCACTGACAGGTGTTATAAATCTACTAAGTGAAGTGGTAATACTGTGAAAGAGTACAAAAGGGACAATTGATAAAGTATATAAGGATATTAGTCCTTTAGTATCCTGATGTGAAGTTACTTTCCCTTGAGGCTTTTCTGTATGTTCAGATTTGGGCACATCATATGTTGAACTAGCCAGAATACTGCATAGTCTTGCTAATAACAACTGCTTGCCATTTGAACATAATGTGTGGGTCAGAACCAAGAGCACAGAACCATAATGTAACTAATAATCAGTAATTCAAACTACTGAAATGTGCATCTCTTGCTTAATCATGTTATTTTATTAAGTATTCTGAATATGGTTTTTTAGCCCCACAACACTGGTGCAAAAAAACTGTCAGGAGAGCTGGCTTCTAGCTATCGGATTGGTTTTTCTGTCCCCAGTTTAAAAAACATTATATGGCTTTGTTTGGAATTTATCCAAGCAAATTTAAGCTGCCTTAGAGGCTGGGTGTCCTGTGTAGCTTGCTGAGTGACAAATAGTTCCCCAGGAGCCAAGGGGATGAATCAATGGGGATGGATCTATACTTTTCTATTGATTGCTCAGGCTGGATGCTAGACTCCAGGCATTTAACTGTTAGGTGATTCGACTTGGTTAAGGAGGGTGGCACCATAATTAATTATTTTAATTTGTTTCTTAAGAGTATTGCTTCAGTTGCTCTAGAGAAATAATTTTCAGGAACTGAGTTGCTGGTGATGATATTTTGCTGCTAGTTAAGAAATATATTGCTTGTGTATTCTGTCTTGTTTGTTTCTCTTGCTGTGTGACTGAGCTTGCCTGTTATCTCTCCAGACATACTGAAAGAGAGGACAGAAAAATTACTAGAGGTAAAATATGATGGAATTTTAAAACACGTTTTTGCAGTCTAAAGCCTGTGTGCATTTTGGACAATTGCATCAGTTCAAGGCATAGGTCTCCTGTTTTTCTCTGCCTTCACACTTTGAGTGTCTCCATCTTGCCCTTCGTGTGGGAGCAAAATATGGTCCTTTTCTTCAGTCTGTGTGTCAGCTCTTTTCCTCAGGGAACAAAAAAAATGGTTGGGCTGAAATTTTAAGGCATGGGAAAAAAATTATGTTAAAATATGGCTATTAATAGGAAATGTTGAGATAAGCTTGTTCTTTTCAACTTGAAAGTTTCATCCTTTTTTTCCAGCTGTGAAAAAATGTTGGCAGGTAAACAAGGATTTGGTCCTTTTAGCACTGAGATACAGACAAATTAAGAGTTACAAGCTAAAATTCAGCCAAACCAGATATACATCTATTCAAAGATATGGCATAAAGATAATGAGCCACGGTGGTCTTGTAATTGTAGTTCATAACATGGTTTCTGTTTTCCTCCAGAACAATCACTTTTGCATCACACAGCAGTCAGCAGATAATCTCTTCACTGACACTCATTTCCATGAGATTCTTATTGTACTGCTGACTTGTGATAACAGCCTCCTTGGGAGTATTGTTTGGGTTATTTTTGTTCTTGTTTTTTCTTTCAAACACATGACCAGAAAATACTGAATGCTCCCAAAACACTGGTGTCTTCATAGATGTGAAGTCACTTCAAAAAACTGATAAAAAGTTTTAGGGTTATTAGACTTCCAAGCAGAAGCATCTTCAGGGGGATGCAAATTAAATGGATATAAGAGGCAAAACAATAAGTCAAGGAGAGGAATGGGAGGTAAGTGGAATGCCACTTGAGTATACTTTGGCAAGGGTGGGAGGAAGACAAGAAGTGAAGAGATGATCTAGTTATGCTCAAAGATATCAGGACTAAGACAAAAATTCAAACATGTTATACTCTGTAGCCAGACTTTTAAATAGGTTGGATGCCCTCCAGTAATTTAAATGAATCTTTAGCATGACTCATGACCAGGCTGAGCTTTGCCAGTTTCACTGCAGGGAATTCCTTCTATGTGAAGGTGACACTTTGTGGCCTGTATAATTTTTTGATGTTGTGTGTCTCCATGCCAAGTAATAATTTGAATAGAAACACCATTATTATTTGAATATCACTTGTTATGTTTTATGTAAGACTACAGCAATAAAAAAAAAGAATAGAGGATAAAATGAAAAAGTACAGAATTTGTAAAGTTTTTTCTTTTGTTATTGTTACATCTTAGTGCAGTATTCATGGGATAGAGTGAAATGTGAGAATAAAACTTCCCAATTACAGTTATTCCAGTTATTGCCACTATTCATTCTTTTTGTGCACTTTATTTGGGGCCTGAATTAACTTTCTGTGAATTTTGAAAAAGGAATTATAACTGTTTTTATTCCACTGTGTGTCATATATCATTCTAAAATCCTATCTCTTGTAATGCTGTAAAAACAAATAGATGGTTGGCTTTGGACCAGCTCTGAGAAAACCTTTGAATCACTCTATTTAGCTTGAAATGGTTTATCTTTCAAAAAAACCCCCACAAAACTAGTAAAAAAAAAGATTGTCTAAATAAGAAAAAACTCCAACCAAACACAACTCCTGATCAAACTGAAACAAAACCTATATAATTCAATGTATAGTCAGAAACAAACTTCTCAGTCTCAAATATCACTTGGCTTGCAAAATAAGAGCACAGTTACAATGGCCTCATGTTCTGGTCAAGAAGAATGTAGTTCTATCTGAAATGGGTATCAAACTCTGAAGCAGGCTTAACTTCAAAAAGTTAAGTACTGTAGTTTTAATTTATTTATATATATAGTTTGAGACTTGTGTAGTTCCTTTACTTTCCAGTGTTGCTAAAACAGAAACACTATTAGTTGATATGTGTGCCAGGTCAGAAGTCCTGTGACCAAAGCCAGTGGGAAAGACCAGCTAAAATTCCCCATATATTCTGCATAACGTGCCTTTTTCCTTACTTATTAAGTTTTTTTTTTTTTAAATAGCAACATCAACACTTTGTTAGTGGGGACTACAATACTTTCATTTAGTTGGGACAATGGGTAATTTCCCAAACATCACAAAGAAAAAATCCAGAGTGAGTTAACCTATGTTTCAGAAACTGTATACTTTGTAGACAGATTTAAGTTTGCAGCTGGCCAGATGTGGGCAGGTCATCTTGAGCTATCTCTTACTTTTGGAATACTGTTACTCTATTACCACAATATTTTGACTGAGCCAATCAACACTCTTGAGAATGAGTTTATTCAGTCAAACAAAATATCACTGACATGTGGTTACACAATTTCTGTCCTGGAAGTCGTTGCCAATGACAACAGGGTTTGCAGCCAGGATGTGTGCCATATCTGCAAAACAATTTAAAGTCAATTCAAGACTTAAAAATAAGGGCCTTCTTGGTCTGTGGCTACCCCAGTTGATTAATTTCTATAGGTCTGTGTGCTTGGCTGTCAGGTTTTCATTCTGTTCATTCAAGTAGCTTTGACTTGTTTGATGTTACATCACAATATGTTGTCTGTAGATTTAGGCTGTGTCATCATTCAGAAATTGATGCTGAATTTTGTGAGCTTCCTAATTTTAATTCTTTAAAAAACAACCATTATTTTAAAATTTTGCCATTTTTCTATAGCTGTAAGTTAACTTCTACTTTCTGTTTCGAGCTTCTAGAAATAAGTAGAGTCCCTTATAGAAAAGTTTGTATCTGCTGTTGTGGTTGCCTGAACTGCTTTTTTGTTACAGTGGGATCTAAAGAAAGACTGGTTTTGACATGCATGCACCACACCTATGAAGTGCTAAGGTATATTCATAAATCACAGTAACATCCAAGAGGTTGAAAGGACAAGTTAAAGAAAAATAAAATACTGAGACTAAATTCCTGATTAATAAGCCCATATTTAAAGTCCCACTGTCTTCCGTTGGGGTAATAATTTTTAATATGCTGTTTAAAAATATATTCTAGTTACTCATAAAAATATTTATACTATATTCATCTATATTTTCAATGAGGCTTTATAGTAAGCATCTGTTTCTGAGACAAGCTGCTAAGAAGTTGCTTAATATTGCTAAAGAGGGAAACAAAAATTCCTTTATAGTTGGAAAGTTAGATGAAAATCAACTTAAAACCACCTCAGGCTATAATATAAAAAGCAGTTTTTCTACATGCTTCATTTTTCACACAACACAGAGCCTGTTCATTTCTGCTATAATGGCTGACACAGATAACACAAAGAGGATCTGTGACAGACCACCTGGAAGTGTCCTTCACTACAAACAACAAAGCTGTGTGGGCCACTAAATGGTAAGACTGGAACCATCCTACCACAGACATTTGCATATCCCAGTGGAGCCCAAGTTTGCAGTCTTAGAAAGTGGGGGAAACAAAGTTAACTGATTTAATTCCGTATTTAGGAAGTGGTACATGCAATCTCATCTTGAAAAAAATGATGCTCAGCAGCTTTTGAAATGCAGTAATGTATCTTGTTGTTTCAATATGGGTTTGTGTACCCAGTTTTTAGGGTCCAAGTTGGTAATTATTGGCCTTTGGGCTGTGGGAATTGCAGTTCTTGACTGCTTGAGGGAAGCTGTTCTCAGCATTCTGTTCAAGTTGTCTCTCTTTTTCTTCTCAGTTTGCTGTAATATTTTTCTTAATTTTTGAACTCTTCTCTATAAATGCCTTCTATAAAACAGATGGCTGCACTTCAGTGGTGGATGAAGTGCTGCCTTATACATCTAATTTGTAACCTTAAATGAACAGAAGCTATATTTTAAATTGCTGATTTTCAGGAAAACTGTCTAAATCAGTTCACTAACAAACTTTACATAAGGGTGTCATGGCTTGAACTAAAATGGGATCTCCTTAGTTTTGGAATAAAACCTAAGCAGTTTACCATTTATACAGCCATCTGTTGTATCAAGGGTTGGATCTCTTTGTCTGCTATCTCTTCTCAACTTCTAGTCTGATGTTTAGTGGCCAAGTTTCCACCTTCTTCAGAAAAAAATCCAACAGCTTTTCCTATTGTGTTAAAAATCACGTTGTTGCACGAATTGTTTAACAGCATAACGCCTGCAGAGAAGTTACCTAAGTGTTTCCTACATTGAGAGTTGTTGTTCAAAGTAGTTGTGGCTCATATAATGATGAAAAATCACAGGAGAGAAAATAGTCCATTTTCTTTCACCCAGGTCTCTATTTTTGGTATCTCAAGTAAGTTTAGTTTAGCACAGCTTCTGGACAGGGTGAACTAAGTTTCAACAGTGTGAGACTGCAGGTTGATTATAGAGCACCTGCAGCTTTAGCAGTCCTTACTCAATGAAATTATATAAAACTCTGATCTAGTATAACCATATGCTGCTGTTTCAAACACCTCCAAAAATACCAGCAAAATTAACTTTATGCTGGTGGTGCTTTGCTGGATGGGGATTTGCTGAGTATATGGCTATTGAGCACGGATGATATAGAAAGCTGAGGCAGGTGTAAGTGTTGTACACTCTTGATGGTTAGAAATGCAATGTTTTTTTGTCTGATGTGAGTCAAATTGATGGTTCAGCAGTGCACAAATCTGGTGTTTAAGACTGCAGAATTGCTATTTTTTTATATAAAGTCTTAGATGTTTTTGGAAACTGTTAATTATTTAACTGCAGGTCAGAAGGCAAATAAAAAAGCATGGTAAATTATTATTAATTTGTTCTGACAGAGAAATATTGACTACTGAGATTGACAGTAGTATTATGCATGTTCATAATCAAGCATCTTGTAATTTACATTGCAATTTATGTGTGTATGTGCACACACACAATGCTATATTTGTGTAAATGCACACAGATATGTATAAATGTACATTGCTCCTTTGCTCTCTTCTCCCTCTCAGAAGAAAGGTATTTTTTAAAATATACTGATTACTGGTTAAGAAATATTAACTAGGGAAATATATAAATTGTCAGAGATAGTCTTAAAAAGTAAGGAAAAATGAATAAACCTTCAAAGTGGCAGATTGAGTCATGTGATTAAGTCAATAAGGAATTGAATTCAAGGTCTGGGGTTACAGAAGTTGATGGCAGAAAATGGATCATAAGAACTCCTCAGATCTCCTCCTGATGAATTCAAACTTAGATATAAACAGCTGTAGCTGGGTGGAATTTTTTTTAAAGGCTCATTCAGTTGCTTCAAGTGGCCTTGCTCGCTTTCTTATCCCATCCTTAAGCTTAAGGGGTAATGAATTTGTCTTGGTTTGAGGAAGAGAAAAGTGTTTGCCTTTTTGACATAAAAGTGACTCATATTTTGAAAAAGGGTTTAGTCACAGTAGATAGTAATTAAAGATTTTGGAGTGTACTACAACTTCTGTAGATCTTAACATTCTCAGAGCACTGCTTTGTTGCTGTAAAACCTTAAGAATGGCATCAGAAAGTCTATTTGGGAGCAAACTAGATAAGGATTAACATTTTTATTATCATATTAAACCCCCTGCCCCCTACCAGGCCCAAAAATACATTAAAATCCGAAAAACCAAACACCCCCTTACACACAGAGTCAAAATTTGGACATGCTTACTCTTTTTCCTATCGTTTCTTCTGTTGATTATGTGCTTAATATGACAGAGCAATGAGATTTTCACCTGCCCCAGGGAAAAATTATATCTAGGTAACAGCTATATGTGGGAAAAAGAAAAATAGATGCCTGTGGTGGCCTGATAAGTTACTGGATATAGGTGGTTTAAAAAAAAGTTATATTGCTTCATTTATCCTTCAGGAAAGGGTATTTCTATTATTGTAGCTGCAGACAAAGGTTATGAAAAGATGGCTACCACATCACACTTGTCACTTTAATGGTTTCCTAAGTCTTTGTACTCTGAATAAAACAGTGATGCTTTATAAATAACTTGGATCAGGTTTAGCATGGCTTCGAAAAGTTTATCTTAAAATTCCCTAAGATTTCTCAAATTTCTGCACAGTAGTGTCATGAGAGAGGTTAAGTTAAATTTTGCGAAGTGAAGGTCTGTCTTAAATGTTTTTTATCTTTTTGTAATAGAGCAGGGAATAAAAATGAAAGGATTATCTTGTTTTAACATGGTTTATTGGATGTGTTCCTTATGTTCTCATCATTTGTGTTTCCTACCCAGTATGACCTCCCTATGAAGGATTTCAAAGGCTAATTACTAGCATGTAAACAAAAGTCCTTTTTAGTCACAATAGATAATGCTCATAAGGCATTTCTAAATGATAACACTTTGGTCTGTTACACAATTAACTTCTTGAAGACTTTTTCAGGAAATAGCAAAGATGGTCTTCTTAATTGCCATCATGCCTTGTATGTTGGACTATTCCAATTTTCTTCTTTTCTAATTGCTAATCTGTTAGAACATTCTTTTTAGTAGAAGATGGAATATATTCACTATTAATTGCCTATGCTAATGTAAATAAAAAGATACAGTTGATAGGCAGGCTTTTTAAAAGTCAAGAACTAATAAAAATTATGGTTAAAAAACGATTATGCTTGGACAAATACTAGCTTTTAACTATTATGTGAGCTCATTAGAATGATGGAAAATACTCACTATTTATATAGAGAATTCTTTTGCTAAAATGAAACCTGGCTTCTTGAACTACTCTAATGTTCTATAAACAGCTATTTAAGTGGGGTTCTGAGAAAGTATATTTGTATAGGAAAACTTTTTATAGCCTCATATGGTCCTTAAGTAGATGAGAGGTTCAGTGAAATATTAGAGTAGAAAGTGAACGTTTTCAAATCATTATGGAAAACAGAAGGGATTTGTTCAGAAAGTTGAGATTCTTTGGTCGTTGGTTGTATAATGAATTAAGCAAGGAATTTAGATGCACACATGGGGACGTGTAGTCACTGAAATAATAACAAAACATGATATTAGATCTTAAACTCGCAGAGATATTTTAAAGAATAATTAGACCAGACTTGAAGAGTATATGAGTTATTCTAGGAGGTACAAAATATATGCAGTGCAGTCTTCCAGTGGAAATTGCATCAAAGCAGATGCATCACAGAGGGAGTAATTCTCTTAGAAGTCTGTTTTCTGCCTGTCATATTGTAGGTCTATCACAATGCAGAAACTTAGGCTGGTAGTTTGTATTAAGGTAATATTGAAATTTTACAGAAATCAAAGAATTTTCTGTGTTTTTTGTTCACAGCAGGAAAGATGGATACATCTATGTGAAGGAAGGAATGGATCCCAGTATCCTTTGAGTTTGAGGGGGAAAAAGAGATGGAAGAACGTGTATATAGTAGGTCAAACCTGCATAGGAAAAATGTTTTGTATCTAGTTGGTCAGTTGTTTTTGCATAGTTTTATCTTAATTTTGGTTTGGCTTTTTTTTTTTCAATGGACCTCATACTGCTCTGTCTTTGCAAACACGCATGTTTTCTTCTTAAGCTGGTTGAGCCATCTGGCCTAGAAGGAGGCAAAAATGTTTTGTAATAAAAATATAATGCCGTATTTATATAAATAATTCATGACTGATATATTTCATAACTTTACCAAAATGCTTCAGCTTGTAGAGACTATTTTATAGGTACTATGAGAAATATAGACACTACAGGAAATATTTGAAACTGTGGTAATTACTAACTTAAAACTAATTTTTCTAGTGGTATATTCTTAGGATTGTCTCTATTTAAAATATGTGTCTAAGGTGTTATCCCTTCTATGTGTAATTATTAGTCTGCAATATCTGAAATGAGAAAGCTGCCATCTATTCTGATATATAGATTGAAAATCATGTTTAAAATTTAAATTATATTTGTAGGTATTTCCCCCCCACAAATGCCTTATGGTAAATTTGCCATTTTTACTGAATTACCAATATATACTCTGCTACCTGATGAAGACTTTGACTGCCTGAGGGCTTCTTTATATGATTCATGATGCCTTTGTTTCTTTTTGCTTGTAGAAACAGTAAAATAGATGCTCTTTCTGAGCATCTGATATTCTTTTCTGAGTTCAGAAACAACCAAGATAAAAGGAGAAAATTCCTCTTGCTCTGATTATTTTGTAATCTTACTATAACAGAGATGGAACTTAAACTTTAAAATTTTTCTCCCACCTTGCTAGGTATGATTATTGCTTTAGTATTTAATTTTTCAAGGATTGGAAAATGTGTATAACTGTGTAAAAAACATTGCACTGAATTTTTTTTTTGAAATCATGCGTTTATAATTCTTAAGAATCATTCTTTTCAAATGAGTTTTGCTTATTGCATAGCAGTGCCAAAGCCAGCAGCAGCTGGCTAAGTCAAAAAATGTATTTCATCTTTATAGTTCTGATCTTCTTAAGCATCAGTAGAAAATTCTGAAAGGATGCAAAACTCCACCAGGCAAAAGAATGGGCCTTGCATTGATTATCATGATTTGATAATCAAGGAACTGGTTGTCTGAAGTCAAGTGGGACATGATCTGTCACAGGGCAATTTCAATTATTCATGCTATTGTAGGAGGCATATTACCATTGCTGCTGCTTGTATTGTGTCAATTCTCTGCTCCTGACTTTGTTTCTTAGAAGTAACTTTGAAGATTAAAGTCAATTTGTATCATATCAATTCGAAATTGTGTGTAACCAGGGAATTATGCTCATGCAAAAAAAACCCCAAAAACCAAAATCTTTGAGATACCTCTGAGGACTTTGAAATAACAGCTCATACTAGGGTGTCTCAGAAACCCATGCGCAGAAAGCCAGTGGACTGGATAATTTACTCAGCTTGTGCTGTAGCCCAGTATTTAAAACAGATCATGGTGATGTGTGGGTGGGTATCTCAAGTCTTGTGTCCCCAGGACCACAATCTGCAAGCTGTGCAAACCATCTGAGAAGTCTTTCTAGTAACTCCACACTATCCCCAGCAGCCAAGCTGCTGATCATGAAAGAACTTAGAAGCAGGTGTAAACTCACAGGTACAAATTAGATCTTTTAAATCTGTAAGAGTAAAGATCTCTTTAAACTTGGAAGTGTATCTTAGGGAACCTAGCAGCCTGATCAATTCAGGACAAGGTGCAGCTACCCATCTCTCAGCAGCATTATCCTCTTCTCCTCTTCACAAACACTCTTTAACAAACACTGCATAAGAAGAAGGAAGCCAAAACATATTTTGACAGGTCTCCGAGTCTGGGTAAGCAAGGGACATGATTGAAAATCATGATATGGAGAATAAAATTCTATTCCATCAAGTCTTTCATATCCATCTGTTTTCATATAATCTCTTCTCATATAATAATGTTACAGCTGATGCATTGCATTTAAATGATTCTCGAAATTGAGCCACTCATCACTTCTTTGTGTGGTTTTCCTTCTCTGTTTTATTAAATCGAATTTCTTGCTCTTACCCTGTCTTTGACAGCCCAACCTCTTAACTTTCTAATGAATACTACTTCAGGCATCCTTGCTTCTTCCCTTTGCTTTTCTTCTCCTGCTGGGATATGTTTCATTTCTGGCTTTTGTGAGAGTCTCAGTGGTCTATGCCAAGAGTTTAAAATAACAAATTTGATTAAAAATATGTATTTTCATCTCTTTGGGAAACAGATTGTCTTCTGTGCACAGCTGTCATCCCTGTTTGGATCTTCTAACTGCTAAAGACTAACTAATATTAATAGTAAATATTGCACAATATATGAAACATAAGGTTTTATGATAGGTCTTCTTGGGTTAGATTTAAAGGTAAAGATTATAATTGCCTGGAAAATCTTAAGGGAAAACAGTGGTGTATTAAGACATCTCATTTTAGTAAAAATTCAGTGTGCCTTAATTTTGCAGGTAAATCAATATACCAGATAGTAACCCAAAGTTTCCTTCAAGAGCTAAATAAAAGCATTATCTCAGTTCCATACAATGACAAGGATGGAGAAAAAGAAAAATATCATGTATTACTACCTTAAATGAAAAGGCCAATAAAAATGCTTAGCTACTAAAAGTTCCTTTGGAAGAATGGAAATACTGTAATTCAGTAGAAAGATTGTATTTTATAAGCAATATTATATAAATTTAGATGCCTGTAAGCCCGATAAGATTATAACCTTGCAGCCAGATCTTTTGGTATTTATTTTGTAATTTGATGGAAATTATTTATGGAATTTATGAAGTGGTCCATCTCAACAAATAGCTTTTCTACTACAGGCTTATTTAATATTTTTAAATTTTAGTGAAGACCAGTAAGAGGGATTTCAGGAAGTAACACCTTAGAGTGAAAATATCAGACATTGCAATAATATTCTAGTTGGAATGGAAAACATTTATTAAAAAAAAAAAAGAAGAAAAAAAGACTGGTGATTTGCACATGAGATTAGGAATAACCACAATATATCAAGAAGATAATTTACCTTTGTTTTAAAATGCACAAAATAAAAACTTAATTAAAAAAATGTTAGACTGTGGTAAAAATAAATAAATCCTAGATGATTCATATTGTACAAATGCCATGAAGAACAATCACTGAAAACAACACTTTTATGTACATGTTCTGCTTTGCTTGGAACAGCTTCTCTCTCTGCTCAGTTTATGAAGGGTGTTTATTATTGTAAGACATTTTAAGGGCTGGTCATTCAGAGAATGTTACAGGAAAAGGTATTCACACATAGCACTCATGTATTTTTCTCATTTTTATTAGTATGATAATGTTCTTCTGTTTTGATCTGTTTCATCCTTATGATGAGTTGGAAGTATTGTTGGAAATGTTTGATTTCAGAGCAGCTGAAATTAATAATGAGCATATAGAAGCTGCAATTTTATAGAGATTTCTGGGAAAGTGAAGCTTTTCTGGATCTATTAATAGAAGGGAAGTACTTTAGCACTTCACAGTAGCTGGTAATTACCTTTACAAGAGTTGTGATTTTCTCTGTTTGAATCCTAGATTTTCTTTGGCATAAGGCCTCTTGGCCATCACAATAGTTCCTATTCTCTTACTGAAATGTTTAATTGACTTAAATTTGGAGAAGCATTTGGAATAATTTTCTACAAATTGCACAAACATCTGGAATGATTTTAATAGGTGGAGCTGGTTCATGAACTTGGTTGTCTTTCTAAACTTAGATGTTGTGGACTGCTGGCCAACATAGGCTCTTGGAAATAGCAGTTTTTGGCACATTGTTGTCCATTGAAGGAAGGTTTTAAATCAATAGAAGAAGGGAGTGAAGAGCATGCTTTTCAATTAATCTTATTTCATCCTCTTATCCTCTCTTTAATAGTGAAGTGAAATTTATTCATATGTAAATTAAGTTTCAAAATCGTTCAGCTAAGGGAGAGTAACAGTAGGCTGGATGACCTCCAGATCCTTTTAAGCTTTTGGTTTTCTTCCACTTGGTGATATTACAAATAAATAAAAGAAGTGTCATAGTCTTTAAAAGTGAACTCATAACCAGTGAGAAGTAGGAACTTTTACCCTAAAGATCCAAGTAGCTGCAGAAGTCTTTAAAACCAAACTACTTTTTAATTTTTTTAAGATTGGTGTTTCATAATAATTCTTTCAAGCTGACCAGTAAATCCCTTTGTCTTAACTTTTGGAAAGACTTTATATCATCAATCCCATCTATTGTAGAACAGAAAAAAGGCAAAAATAATGTCAAAACAGAATCAGAAAAAAGAACTAGAAATTGGCAGTTTATCATTTCAGACAGATATGAAGGGATAGGTTAACATGTGAGCTGGCACATTAACACGGTGACTGTAAATCTACTTCTCCTGTGATTAACAGTCACAGAAAAGCAGTACTTTTTCCTGTAGAAAGAGAAAAATGCAAAATTTTTTGTCAGAATGTGTTTTTTGATTGTATAAAAAAAGATGTCAGGAAATTTTAATGACTTTTATAATGGGATAACAAAAGTGTTTCACTCAGGTGCTTATGAGAGAAAAAATGTGTTAGATATTGCTATATTTTATGGCAAAAACAGTGTAATGGATAATGGATAAAATGCTTTTGATATCTCATCTGAAAGAGCCATGCTTATAATTTAGACAAATTCCATCTCTCTGCTTTGGGAAAATGAGAAATTGACTTGCATTTTTAGCAACTATGCTCTCTAGTAGTTCAAACTCCTTTCAAACTTTTGCATGGTAAATGCTGAACTGCTACCTACTTCTTACTTCTACAAAAATGAGTGTGTTTTCATTGCTTATCACATTATCCTAGTGTAGAATAGAATTTATGCTGACAAATTTGTTTCCTAGTTTTGGAGTTGTCTGACACTTTTTCCCTTGATTCATCAAAATAAGCATAGTTCGGTTTCAATTCGGCAATAAAACAGCGTTATGAAGGGCATTCTAACTCAAATAACATTGTAAGTATTCTCAGGTTTCATGATCTCACCCTTTTCAATTCTGTTTACTAGGTTAGAAATGTACTCCTCTCTGGGTTTGGTTAATTTGTGATTGCTTTGAGGGGTTTTTTACAGTTCTCAAACTGGGAAGTTGTCTTTAAGTGTGGTGTGTTTCTGATGAAATCTGTAATGATATTTGAAACGTGAATATCTGTTTCATTAAGTTAACTGGTCAAGAACTATGGACTGTAAAGAGAATAACCAGGGAAGTGATAAATACACAGACACAATTGTCCAACAAACAGATGATAAAAGAGGAAATAAAAAACACTTAAATTTTTCAGCTACTAACTGATAAGTCATTAAAAAACTATTCAGATACTGGTGTTTTATAAGGCTGAGTTTGGCAAGATGAATCTTAGCTTCATGTGAAAGATCAGTACTGAAAACAGTCAATGTATCTGAGCAACTTACCAGTAAAAGTCTAGAGAGTATAGACCCAGACCAAAAGAAATGGAAGGACAAAAGAGAAGGATGCAGTTCAGTGATGCCATCAAATATGTGCCCACTGATGCCTCCCCAAGAATTATATTTTACATGGTGGTGATGTGGTTAAACTGGGTGAACAGGGTCTTATGGTAACATGGAATATTTCAAGTAAATAATATTCTTAGAAGGGTGCAGGATTTTTCACCTGTCAACCACAGCTGTAAATGGTGGGACAAGGAAGTGCTGTTGGTCTGTGTTGGGTGCAGGTCCATCATTTACTGTCAGGTTGAGTGGCCAATGGCACGGGGTGCCCAGGGACTTTGCAGAGCTTCTCTCCTTGCAGATATTCCAGATATATCTGGATATGGTCCTGGACAGTTGGCTGCAGGTGGCCCTTGCTAGAGCAGGGGATTTGGACCCAATGACCTTCAATAGTCTCTTCCAAACTCAGCCATTCACTGATAATTCAGTGTGTTGAAGCTGCAATTGCCAATAACTTTGATAAACAGCATTATCTCTAGCTTGAGAACACAGAGTCTGAAGCGTCAGTATGTGAATAGTGACCAGTAAATGCCATGTTTGATCTGACCCAAACTCTGCACCATCTTAAACTTCAGTTATCCAGGGACTTTTCAAATGTCTTGCTTATTCTTGATGCTTAAGAGAATAAATTAGATTTTTACTTAAATGTATGTTATGTTGTTGTTGGCTTATGTTTGTACTTGCTGTGATATATACTGTGCTTAAAGGAATGTGCCTTTTCTCTTGCCATGGAAAATAGTGATACTGTGAACTAAACAGCTTTTCTCTAAAGCTGTGGTTTCCTATTCTTTTTTTCATTCTCTTGAAGGCCTTTTTTCCTTCTTTTCACTTGTAAGGCCAATTTGGTTCCTTCAGAAATGTGGTTTATGCTGACAGTTACTAAATGGGTTACTTTTGACCCCAAATATGTTACTTCCTGTTTAGTTTACATGCTTTCTTGAATTCAGTCTAATTAAAAAGCAGAAATTCTGCATCAAAAATAAGTATTAGAATTTCAATATCAATAAATAAAACATTTTCTTTCTAGTTTCGTTTTTTTTAATAAAGAAACCAATTAACTTGGTGTCTTTTTAATTTATAATGTGTTATACGATATTTCTAGGTACTTTAAGAAGCAATATTTTATATTAGTATTAAGAACATACAGAAAATAAAGAATTGTTTACAAATTTTTCTTCTTGTTCTTTCCACATGCCAAATTAAACTCCACTGTTTCCAAAAGACCTTTTCTTAGACCTGTAATGTTCATGTAGCTAATGAACTAAATTTTCTCTTTAGTCATTCATATATTTTAAAAAAACCATTTATATGTGATTTTCTTCATCTTTGAACATCAATATAGGAAAGTTAAATATAAGATCTCTTCTGAATATTTAAAAAATCGGGTAGCTCATATCCATATACAATGTTAAATTTAGGAAATTAAGTGGAATTTCATGGCTTTTGCTGTATTAAAATATTGCTTATGCAAATTTTCTAATGAATACTACCATTGTAAGATTATAAGCATATATATGCTTTTATTCTCTCTTTAAATATGTATCTGGTAGTCTCACCAAGAGAATTTATACAAGGTTGGTTCTTCCCACCAGGTGAATGTTCAAAGCACTGTTAAGGCTTCTTCCTAGAGCTGCTGACAATGAAATCACAAACACCATAACAGCAATTGTTCTTTGCAGTCTGCAGATCTAGGCTAGTTACTGACTGGAATAAACTACTCAAGAACCAGGAAACTCTTGGTGTCTGTCCATCTGAGAGTGGCCATCATGTGTCCTTCCTCTCCTGCAGGATGAAAACAAGGCAGATGATGACTATGTAAAGATTATTTTGCCTCTGGCTTTCCCTCGTGTGTCTTGTTAAGAACTGGGATGTTATCTTCACCGTAGTGCTGGGTTGGCATGGTTACCCAGCTCCTGGCTTAGAGCTGGCTTGTGCTTGGTGGACTCAAGGACTGGACAAAAGGGGTATCTACGAATCCCTATTGGATGTGTCCTGTATCTTCAACAGTCACTGAGGCTCCAGGATTGGAGATCTGGACAATAGTCAACAGAACTGCTGGAGATATGGTTTGATTTTCTTAATCTTAGTTCTAAACAGTCCCAGTTGTATTTTTTATTGAAATAGTTAGTCTGTGGCTTGCTGGGACTTGTGCTATCTCCTTGTTTACTGTAAATGAAAAAAATAAAAAAAGGGGGAGAGGAATGCTATGAGACTTGGGAAGAAACAAACTGGGAATCCAAATGTCATGGATCAGCATTTCCTGAAATTCTAAATTATGTTTTAAGCAAGTGTTTAAAAATCAAAACCTACTCTCTTCACTGTCATTCACCTGTATCAATCATTTCCTGGTTCTTACTGTTACTAATTGTGAATAGAAGGTAGTATTTTCTATTTGGAGGACAGTGGTCTCCTAGCTTGCTTGATTTTGATTTTTGTAAACAGTGTGATTTAGGAGGGTATGTCCTATTTTACCCTAGTAACCTGAAAACATGTAGGGGCAGATCAATTCAGAAACAGTGTTCAAGTTCTCAGGGACTCGTGCACAGGCTCTGAGTTTATGGCTTGGATAGATTTCACAGAACCTTTAACTTTCATGGAATGTATTGAGTTGAAAGAGACCCACAAGATCATACTACAAGACAATTCAGAAAGAGGTTTTCCTATTTTTCAGGGAGATTTTGTTTTCCATCTGTACCTTTTGATGTGACTTAGCATGGTGCATTTGTCTGTTTATGTTTACCCCTGCAACAGAGCATTAGACATATGTAGTGTGACTGGACAATGAATCCAGCTGATCTGGAATGGTGTTGGATCCACTGTGACTCCACAGCCACATAGGTACTGGGTCAGCAAGATCCATGGGTGCTCTGGGGTTATAGCATGTGAGTAAAAGATTTTGCTCAGTAATACAGCATGTCTTGATTGTTTCAGATTTCCAGAGATAAGTATGGAAAATTAAACCTGTATTCAGGATGGGGTTAATTCTGCTCCAAGATTGGAGAATTTGAGGGCTCATAAAACTGCTAAAGAAAATTTTGCACATCACCCTTATTGAAAGGAGAGATGAAAAGTATTTTTTATATTTCTTTAGTACTGCAAAGTTTCTGGTCAGAAGTCCTGAAATAGCTTTAACTCAAATTAAAATGTCAGTGGCTCTACTGAGCTCATTACAGAAAGCATTTAACTCTGTCAAACCACCTGCATTGTTCTGTGAGAGCAGACAGATATTGATTTGCACATAGAGTAATTCCTCTGAGATGCATGGTAGCTATGGAGTGCTGTATGTTGCTATGGTCTCTCTTATTTTCTTTAATTAAAACATGACTCTGGCCAAGAAAATCTTTTAAAATATGTTCTGTTCTCTTGCATTTCTTCCTTGTGATGGATTGGCTATGGGATTCTTTTCCTTCCAAGTGATAGTTTCTGAGAAATCATTGACATGTATAGCAGTAAGCCAGGCAGTGGTTCCTTTCTTGTTTCTTTTCTGTCTCCCTTTTCAATAGGTCCCAAATCAAATGCTGTCTTTAAGGTAGGCTAAGCCATGCCTGTTTCACTGGCTATATTTGCAGCTATTGTAATGAAAGCAGTGTGATACTGACCTTGCTCTGTAAGTAGTTTTCAGAAATTTGTAATTGCTTCTTGCTAAGATTCCTCGTATAGGAAAGCATATGTTATCTTCCTGACACTTAAGGACTTGCTCAACCATGTATTTCTTTAAACATTTCTTTAACCCTTTTTTTAGTGAACTTAGTAGGAAAATCTCATTTTATTTAAACCTTTTTAAAGTTCTCATCCTAACTAATGCAGTTGGCAAGTTTCACTTAGTAGGGTTAACACTGAGGTAGCTGAGGTCAGAGTATTGTACAGGAAATACTGAACAAGTTATCGCTGTTCATATAAAACAATTCTAGAATCATAAAGTTCTTTGGGTTGAAAGTTCATCTAGTTTCAACCAAAAAATAAAAACTAAAAGCTAGAAATTGATCCCATAATGGAGACTGCTTTCTTGATATGCTAGACTTTTTGTGTAAATGCTGGTGAAATGCAAATTAAATTCTTACCTTAATTTCCTTGTAATATATACTTGTAATATAGTCTTATTGTAACTTAAATTATATAAATGTAACACAAACATGCTCAGATAAAACACATAGAAGTAAAATGAAAAATCCTTTCCCAAAGCATATTTAGAAATTCATCTTTCTTCTTTTCTCTTTCTGTTTGATTGTTTTATTCACAGTTTTTAAAAGGACAGTCTATACATAATTGTGACATATTGCTCCTGAAGCTCCAGATAAAAGTTGTTTTCCAAGTTGATTTTAAGTGTAGAATGAGGCTGTTGAGTCTCAGTTCTTGAACTGATCACATTGAAATACTTGAATGAGTAAAGTTACTTCCATAGGCATTCCTAAAGAGATGGTACTGTAATGTGCAATCTCATTAAGCTTTGTGGAAAATTATAGAACAGTGGAATAACAGCCTTGTAATTATGATCTATAATTTTTATGAAATTACATGAAGCTGTACCATTCTACCTCAGCTGCTACCCTATAATCTGAGATTTTTATAGGAGTAGAAGGCCTTTCCCACTGGCAGTCACTAATGTTCCTACAAAAGTAGTTCATAGGGCAAAAGAGAAATTATTCCTACTTATTAACAAATAGATTAGAAGGTCTAATTATCTCCCAAGTGTATCAGTGAACAATAACATGAAATAATTAGGGTCAAGGGATGGCCTGCTTCTGAGCAGCCATAATTTACAATATGTTGGCATTCGGAATTCTAAGGACGAATAATTATGATAATTTTGTCACTGTATACAGTACTTGCTCTTTCCATCTATTTTGGATGATAATACAAGAAAGAGATACCTTATAGCTGAATTTGGTGTAATTAAAATTCTTTTGTCTTAGCACATTATCATTAGGTCTTCATGGTATAGAATGACTGTCATGTCTAGTCACAGTGTTATACATCGCTGCTCTTCATAGAGCACAAAGCTTTTCATTCAGTGAATTAACTTTTTTTTTTTTCTAAATGCCAGCTTTTGATGAGCAACCCAGGTTGGCAATTGCTATCTGTTCAAAGTCTCACATCAGTCAAGTCCCAAGCAGTTATTTTAATCAAAAGTAGAATATATTGCTCAAATGAGCCAAAGCTATTTCTAGAAGTAGCAACACTAAGCACTTGGTGTACAATAAATTACCTTATATTACTTGATGGATAATGATTATAGACTTGGAGTGGCATGTTAACAGCAGCTTCTAGCACTGTGGATTTTACCTACAGTTCATCTATAATAAATACAGCAGTGTGAGAAACATAAGAATTAAGATTCAAGAAATACCCAGTCAATTTCCTTCATAGTTTTACATTTGGTTTTATGTTTTAAGATTAATTCCTTTACCATTACTTTTCCAATTTCTTTTTCTCCTGTTAGAATCAGCTGTATTTTGCAGCATCAGAAAGATTTTGGGGCACTTGACTACCCACCAGGCTGAGATACATGCCAGCTTGCCAGCCTTTTTAAGCTCTGATAGCTGATAGTGATGGGATACAAACCTGCACTGGTCACAGTAATGGGATTTGACAGGGTCTGTGAATTGTTAGTTTTTCTTAAGTTTCATTCTTGTCACTATCGCCTACAGCACTGTGAGCAGAATGACAAAACAGGCAGTGCAGCTCCATTAATGAGCTACCTGTGCTGTTCATACAGGAGAACAATCAGTCTTCTCTTATTCCCTCAGGACATTAAATTAAAGTTGGCAGTGCATGCGTAACTGCTGAGGTCTGATGCGTAGGTTTAGTCTGTGGCCCCCTCAATTGCATCTGTACCTGTAAGCTTATAAAATAACCTGCTTGCATCTGCTGAGGACATAGCCAGATCCATTTGGAAGCACACAGGTACAAAAGCAATGTTTAGTGTACCTAAATACATTTTGTAGAACACGAATACACAACACCAAGCTAAGCAGAGGAGTTGATATGTTGGAGGGAAGGGATGACATCCACAGGGAATGTTACAGGCTGGAGAAGTGGGGTCATGTGAAAAACTCTTGAAGTTCAACAAGGCTGAGCACAAGGTCCTGCACCTGGATCAGTGCAACCTCCAATATAAAGTGCAGACTGAGTGATGAGTGGATTGAGAACAGCCCTGTGGAGAAGGGCTTGGGGAGAACCAGTGGTTGAAAAGCTGGAAATGAGCTGGTAATGTGTGCCTGCAACCCAGAGAGCCAACTGCATCCTGGCTGCATCAAGGTAAGTGTGACTATCAGGTTGAGGGAGGTGATTTTGGCCCTCTACTTTTGTGAGACCCCAGCTGGAGAGTTGTGTCCAGCTTTTGGCCCACAAGTGCCGGAAAGACATGGGCCTGTTTGTGTTCCAAAGAAAGACCAAAAAAATGGTCAGAGTGCTTCAACACCTCTCCTGTGGACAAAGGTCGAGAGAGCTGGAGTTTGTTTAGCCCGAGGAAGAGATATTATTGCATCCATTCTGTCATTAAAGTGGGCTTACAGGAGAGACAGCAAGAATTTACCAAGCCCTGTAACAACAGGACAAGGGCACCAGTTTTAAATGAAATTATAACCTCATTGCATCAGGCCCTCTGCTTTCATGTTACAAGAAATAATTTTTTCTAATGAGCACATGGAGGTAATACAGCTCAGAAAGAGGAGTGGCATTTGTGGCTGCTCTGCCAGGCCTCCACACAGGAGGTTTCAGAGCTGCTAGAGGTAACTGCATAGAAGTCAGTGTAGGTCCACATGCAGTCCACCTGAATTCCCTGATCCCACGCCTGGCTTAACAAGCTGTGACTAGCTATAACTCATTAGCTGTGAGCTACAAAGCTTAGTTAACATAATTTGACTGCATTCAGAAATGAGCTTTGAATCTTGTGCTGTGGTGCATTCTGTGAACTTTTCATTCACTTGTTTATAACTGTTTATGATCTCAGTTTCTATTTGGGCTTTTTGCTGTTTTTTTCATTTATTTTCCCCTTATGTTTCATAAGAAACTAAATTTTGATAATGGATAAATCTAGATATAGGAATTGTGAACTTTTCACCCCTACTGTGTTTTGTAAAGAAACAGAGAAAGAAATTAAGTCAGTCTCTGGCTGTATGAGCCAAAGTAGGTAATTCCTCCATAACTATTTGCTCATTGTAGTGCACAAGTAGAATACCAGGTAGCAGCGCCACCAGCATTGCTTTACATTCAGAATACTCAGCTTTATCTTGAACCAACTCTGTGTGTGTGTGTTTACTCCATGACGGAACAGTAAATCCTATTTCTTCTGTTCTGGTCTTGAGCATTGTCAGCCATGATGGCTTCTCTGACCTGAAGTGAGTGAAAGTAACAGGTCATCTCAGAAAAACAGCACAAGTAGTCATCCTCTCAGTCCTGATGGAAATGCATTGCTTCATGCTGTCAGTGGCATCTGTGTAGCTTCCTGGTAGACCAAAACAGGAAGAGAGTATTCACCATGCTGTTTTGTGATGGAATAATCTCATCTGATCAGTTTAGGTATTGGCTCCTAGACATATTCTGTTTTCTTTTAATATAGATGGAAAAACCATTTTATATACATTTGTTGGTTGTTTAAAAGTGATAGAAAAAATACAGCAATATATTTATAAAAAAATATATTGAAAGGATGATCTCTTAAGAGACTTATGGAAAGCTGTAAGGCCTGTGGTGGTGGGGAAATAATACAGTTAGAGTCAGTTTTGTTTTGGGGTTTTCTGCATGTTTTCCCTGCCTCAGGCAAGAGGCAGGTAGAGCCTGTGATGCTGTGGCCAGAGCTGCACTCCCTTGGCCACTATGGTCCCATGCCTAGAGTGGGTCACACTGCAGGTGTGGCTCGAGCTATGGCTCCATGGCCTTTTGGCTGTCAGATTGTGTTTGAAGGAGGCAAAAGAGGAGGGGAGGGTCATTTGCATGGGATAAGAAGGATTTATTGCTTTGGGGAATCTGTGGGGCAAAAGATAAAAATGACGATGGTGCAACAACTTATATACGGGGGAGGTTCAAGGGGAAGGTGCAAATTCTTAGCAAATTGGAGAAATTCTGAGGAGGGACAAAGGGTAGGGTTCAAAAAGTCATTGCCCAATGAGTGAGGTAGGGGGGAAATCTGGGTCATGTGGACTAATGAAACCTCCGGTTTTAGGGGATTTCCAAAGAGGAATTCTAAGCATGAGGCTGGCACAAAGCAGGCTTGACAGGTAGTTTAGGATAGATTGACAAGGTGGGTGGGAGGGTATAATTTTGGACTAAACCATGAGCTTAGGCAATAACAGAACATACCATTAACAAGAAACACACTGCAACAAGCCTGGTCTGAGAAATTGGCTTACAGTAAATGTGATAGTACAGTTCTGCAACTTTTACAGAAATGGGAATGGGAGGGATATCAAGAGATGTCGTGGTCACTTATGCTGAATTTAAATAAGCTTTCTGAACAAAATACACTTTTACCTGTGAAAGATGTTTTTTTTTTTTTTGTGGGGCTAAGCAGTTGAGTTGTCTAAGAACCTGGATCTTGGATACTGCCCAATAAATGTTATAATAGCACAGTAAGCAAGTTCTCTCATAGTGATTATGAGTGATGGGCATTGCCACAGTTGCCATGTGTGACTTGCTGAATCATAGATTTCATAGAATCATTAAGGTTGGAAAAAACTTTCAAGATCATTGTGTCCAACCTTGTAAAGTGATCATATACAAAGAGCTCATTTAGCTTTGTAAAAGTGACAGTGTAACAGTTGCAAATGTGATTGGTCATCTAATATTGATGTTTTCTGTTTATTTAATTTAAAATTATGTACCAAGGAACCTCAAAGACTTAAATAACAGACCTGTCTCAGTTACAGTTGTAGTGCCTGTTTTAACAGGCAAACTGTAGGAGATTCATAGCTATTTTTGCCAACTTCATCATTCTTTGGTCTCCTTCAAGCATGTAGCATTGCACATTTGCATGCCATTCAACTTGACAAAGATGCTCTTTGTTGTGGACAATCTGCTTGCTTCCCTGCTGCCCCTGTAAAAAGCTTTTTTTTTGCTTTGTTTACATCAGTACTCTAGCACCAGGCAGTGGTGAATTAAAAATAAAATCGATGAAATAAACAGTGTGTGTAAATAAAAGGTAGTAAACTCAATTGATTGACTTTTGAATCACAGGAGTAAAATCTCATAGACTTTGTTGCCTGAATATAACCTTATTCTGTTGTTTCGTTTGCTTATTTTTAGCCTAGCTACACTGATTTTTCACTGGCAGAAGCATTCACTACCTCTTGTGTGAAGTGTAATACCATCTTGTACCTAAGATTTACAATCTGACTTTACTCAGATAAGTAGAGAGGAACTAATAGTGTCGTGTGTAACTTGGATGCTGAAGAGTTCTGGAAACTTGTGTTATTAATCAGCCTTTCCTTGTTCTGCCTTTCATTGAAGAATATTTTTAGCTGCACACACAGAGAATGACTCCTTGAAGCCACAGTTCTAGAAAGTACTATTTATAGTTTAAAGAAATTTTCTTGCTCACAGAATTGTAGAGTGAGTTAGTTTTATTTTGCACTTCTATTTGCATACCAGTGGAAGACCTGCAAGTGGTCTGTTGAAGAATCAAGCATATAGATCAATCTTCTTTGCTGATTGTGATAAAACCCTGGGCTTGGCTGGTATGGGAATATTTAATGAGTAGTTTTCATCCTCTCCCTTTATTTTCATATATATTGAAAAGTCACTGCATCTAATTCTTTTGCTAATTCTTTTGTGGAAATTAGCACAAGAGCAATACTGATTTATTTTACGTGTCATTTAGAACTGTTAGATCATGCTTCCTTAAAAATATTCTAGCTTCATAAAAAAACTCCCAACAACTTAAGTTACCTCTGTATGTTTTATTTTCCTAAAATATCTTTGAATAATTATTTAATAGCATTTCCTCAAAAATTACTAGTGCTCAGGAGAAAATTGCTTCTGTGTATCAGAGTGCATGCTAACATTTATTAATAATGTAAGAATCTGTTTCCTCCTCTGTTCTCACAACTTTGAGAAATTAAATGTACCTGCAGCCTCCCAATTTGATGTGATTGTTAGAGTTTAAATGCCTTTCATCTGTTTACTGATTTTTATTTCCAGGACTTTGGTCATTGGATCACAACTTAATTTTCTTTGACACTTAGGATCATAGATTTGAAATTGTATATTCGAACTTGTATGCTTTCATTAAAGAAATGTAGAAAAAAATTATAGTCAGGCAGAACCCATTTACTTAAAATATTCAGAGGCTCTGCTGTCCTGTGTGGAAGATCCCCCTTCAGCTTTCCCATGTCATAATTTTAAAGGTGACCTTCACAGAGGTTTAACCAGGGATTTAGTCAAAGAAAAACATGTACTTGCAAGGAAGCCAGAAAACTGACTGAAAACTGCAGCATGGCCCATCATCTGTAAGAAATATCCTGCTCTGCTTGTAGGAATTGTGCTCTGAGCACTTCTGCAGGAGTCTGATGAGACTTGACACATCTAATTTTGTTAGGAGCCTAGAATTTTAGCCTATTTTTGGGTTGTAAAATATTTGTGGTGTTCAAGGAAATATTTATGAAATCTTGTAATTAATTTGAAAAACTATGCCTATATGAACTACTATAGGAATCTATTAGTTTAAACCAGCTAAAAGTCAGGACGTTAAAATCACCCAGCATATTACTGTATGCATGATTGTTTTCCTGACTTTCATATACCAAGTGAAACATAAGTACTGCACTGTAAGAAATATACTGATAAAAAGCTATCACAGCAGTTTTAATACAGCAGAAAAGTAACAGAAAAAAAATTAGTGGTTTACGTTAAGGTTTATGCTATAGAAAAGTAGCAACCAATAAATGCAGAGGTAATAAGGGCAGTAATTTAATTATACCTTTTATAGAAAGGGAGCTTTAGCTGTAAATATGAGCTGCAAGTGTTTAATTGTTTCAACTTCTAAATGGCAGAAAACAATGCAAATCACATTTCAGGCACATTTTGTGGACTCTTGTATCACATGAAATGTACTGAACTTTAAATGGACTAAAACATCAAAGGCATAAAATGTCAGTTGAAGCTAGGGCTCAGAAGTTTAACTCCTTTGCAATATTACCAATGGAAGAAATGTCAATAACCTTTATACAGCTGAAGCTTCAGTGCAATTTCCAATATAGAGATTATAAGAGGCAGAGATCTTTCAGGTCATGGGCCTTTTTTTTTAGTTAGTTTTCTCTTCTTAGTTAGAGGTATTTATCCCCTTTGATGTGAAATTTTCTGAATGCAATTTCTTATGTGGGTACTCAGGATTGCCAGATGCTTTACAGTTGAGTGCTAATTTTGAAATATATTGTCTGCAAAGATTTTTAAAACATTGCTCACTCTCTTTTCCAGATAATTCATGATTGCTAAAGCTCAGATCCTGGGGGTACTTTGCTTAATAAAACAACCATGAGACAGTCAAAAGGCTGTAAGATCTTAAAGAATAGTTGGAAGAAAATGGAATGCAAAGGGGAACTAGCACAAGACACTGGACCCATCTGACTTTCTCATGTCTGAAGTAGAACAAAGATACTGAATAGAGAAAGCAGGTTTCATTCTCTGCTCTTTATTGAGCCTTCTATCTGTAAGATGAAAGAATATGAATAAGAAAGGCTTTGCTCAGCACCCCCAAAAAGCTGAGAAAAAGCTGATCATTCATAGTGGAGGTTCCTGCTGATGGTATCTCTAAAATTCTTCGACTTTTTTTCCTGAGGCAATTTCACGTTACCCCTCTGGTGATTTCTCACTAAGAACTGGCTGATACATAGTTCTACTGGCATTTGTATGGCAAATATGTTCCATTATCAGGCAAACATGAGTATGCGGAGTATGTTGGTGCAATAGCTTTGTCCTTGCACACTAGTCCCAAGGTGTGTAGTATTTTGGTCATTAGCAGTATAGCTTTGTGCCCCTCATTTCATGAAAGACATTGAGGTGCTGGAGCGTGTCCAGAGAAAGAAGAGTTTTGTATGTGTTGTTGTCCCTACCCACCCCCGACCCCCCTCGCCCCGGTTGATGTAGCCATCCCCACAAGTGGGCGAGAAGGCCCGGCCGCCCGCGCCGGGGCCGGGACCCGGGGGAGGGGGGAGGGGGAGGGAGGGGGGGAGGGGGGGGGGGGGGGAAAGGGGGGGGGGGGGAGGGGGGGAGGAGGGGAGAGGAGGGGGGAGAAAGGGGAAAAGGAGGGGGGGATAAGGAAGAGCGGGGGGGTGGGGGGAAGGGGAGAGGGGAGGGAAAGGGGAAAGAAAGGGGAGACACCCCGGGGGGGGGCCGAGGGGGGGGGGCCGCGGAGGGGGGGGGGGGGGGAGGAAGGGGGGGGGGGGGGGGGGGGCGAAGGGGGAAGGGGGGCCGGGGGGGGGGGGGGGGGAGAGAACAAAGCTGGTGAAGGATCTGGAGCACAAATCCCATGAGGAGCAGCTGTGGGAGTTGGGGTTGTTTAGCCTGGAGAAAAGGAGGCTCAGGAGAGATCTTGTTCTCTGCAGCTGCCTGAAAGGAGATTCTAGCAAAGTGAGTGTCAGTCTCTTCTCCTAGGTGATTAGCAATAAGAATAGGCTTCAAGTTGCACCTGGGGAGGTTTCAATTGGACATTATGAAAATTTCTTCACTGAAAGGGTTGGCAAGCACTGGAACAAACTGCCTAGGGAAGTGGTTGAATCACCAAACTTGGAAGTATTTAAAAGATGTATAGATGTGGTGCTTAGGGCTGTGGAATTGAGTGTGCTACTTACTAGTGGACTTGTCAGTGTTAGGTTTTTGGTTGGATTTGGTGATCTTAATGATTTTTACCAACCTAAGTGATTCTAAAATTCTGTATGTAAAATTTTTTTTCTCACTATCAGTTGCTCTGTTATCTTTCCTCTTCCTCCGTTATTTTAAAAATAGAAGTAATGTGCAGAGCAAACACTGCTCTATCATTTAATGAGACTAAACTTTAAAATGAGAATAATTTAAGCAGTAAAATAGGTTTCTCAGACAAAGGAGTTTCAGGACTGAATGAGAAATCTGCCAACTCTGTGAAGGTACAAAGGACCTGTAGACAAGGCCTGATATTGCCTTGAAGTTAGCCCTACTTTGAGTAGGAAGTTAAACTGCTTGACTCCCCTGAGCTGTCCTCCAACACTATTTTTCTATGGGGGTATGATGTGCAACATGTTCTGGTCCTGCTTTATAAACGTCATTCACCATCCAGCAGGAGCTGGTTTTCCTACAACCGTCAGAAAAGTAAAATGTATTAAATAATCTGACTGATAAACCTCATGAAGATAATACTGGGATTTTAACAATTAATACAATGAGAATCATTTTGGACCATAGCTGCCAGTTTCTTCATGTCAGTTCTCTACTCTGTTCCAAAACCAAAAGTTTTTCTGTCATAGACTGTGTAGATATTCATTAAAAAACTAGATAAAACATTACAGAAGGTGAAAGATTCTAAAGACATGCTGTATACCAGCATTCCCTTTATCCCATATTTCCTTCCATGTGCTACTCTAAAGCAACAAAAGGTGAGACAACCTATATGGGAATCTCAGTGTTTTCTCCTACGTTCCTGATGATTTTGCAGTCCACTGCTTCTCTACAGCTGTAATAGTTCTCAGGGGCTTTCATTAATGAGAGATAATTCAGGATAGTGCTTGTTTGTCCAAGTTTTGATAAGGAATCAAACTGATTCCCAGTAGCCCATAAAGTAATAACATAAGCACTGTCTCTGTTTTAGTATTTAGCTGGTGCACAGGCCATAGGATGATGCTTCTGCAAATGGAGGATACTTGATGAACTGCAAGATGAAGCATTGTGAGAAGATTGTCTGTAAATGAAAAATCTGAAAAGTTGTTCTCTTCTCAACTTTATTGAAACACAACCATGGATTAAAGGGGAAAAAACCCCAATATTTTGACCAATATATGATTTCCTTTGAGATAGGAAGATTGAATTTACTGTCCTTATTTTTGTGCACTATCTTCTGTCTTTTTGTGTTGCCTTGAGTCTATATCTTCTTTGAACGAAACTGTGCAAAGTCCAGCCCACAACAAGTCCTAATTGTACTCTAAGAAGCCCAAAGGTTTATCCCAAGTCTGACTATGCCCCTACAGAGAATGCCACAGAATAATCATTGTAGTAGCCTTACTACCTTGTCAAGAAGCTGCTATCTGGACTAAATAAAACCTAAATATGCCTACAAAGTGGTAAAAGAGACTCAGTGTAGCTTGAGTTATGGGTCTGAGGTAATCATATGTGCTCATCTTCCAGCATAATATATTATGGTAGTTCTGCCTGTGGTGTAAAGTAGAAGCAGGATCAGCTTCCTAAAGTGTTGTTTTTTTTCTTCTTCATATTCTTTTTAGTTAAAATTTTTAGAAACTTTTTGTCAGAAACAGCTAGAGCTTTTGTACAGGTGTAGTGTGGATAGGTAGTTACTGGCAACTGGGTCATAGCTCATCTTTTCTTTTTTCATCTATAAAGAACTGTGTAGCGAAGTTGAAATAGCAATAAATAGGAAAAAAAGATTTATTTTCATTGTAGATAAAACTCTCACCATCAAATAGAAACTTTTATGTATTTGTATAAGAAAAGTTAGAAAAGAATGTTTGAATCATTCATCATGAAACATTCTAAAGCTGAAAGGTCAAAAGTTTCTCACATCTGTCAGAAAACAGTCTCCAAAGCCAGAAGGCTGCCGAACACATGCTCATTACAACTTGATTTTGACCATTGGGAAGTGCTGAAAATGAGGAAAAGTAAAAGAAAATAGCTTCAAAATTAAAGGGGAGAAGTTATTTTCAGTTGGACACTTACATAGAAAGAGTTGTTAAATTGTGACTATCCCAACATATATATACAACCCTGAAAAAATGTGAATCCTAGTAAGTCTTAAAAGCAGATAGAAGTAAAATATTTCTGAAGCCTGCATGTTGCCTTTCCTGTGTGCTTCATGAGATAAAAAAATGATATTAATAAACAAAGGAGTCAAATGGCTCTTGGGTGACTCAGAGAGACAATTCAATGTGTCTTTCTGTATTACAACTTGAAATATGAGAGAGAGAGAAGCAAAGTTTTATATAACAAGAAAGATAATCTAAGCTTGCTGCAGTATCTGGGGAAATTATGTATCTGGAGACAGAAGATCTTTACGTGATACTACTAAATCCAGGACCATTCTTGTGAATTATTACAACTTTGTTAAATTCTTATTTTTCTGTGTGTTGCAGAAAGCACTAGCAATCTCAAATCAAAGTATTTATTACGTTGTTTTCTCTTAAGGAAATGAATTTTGATCAGACTGCTTGGAATGCTATGGTTTCTCTGTTAGGTAGTAAATGTAAGTCATTATGAAATCTGGCTCAAGTATCCTAAATGACACCTAAATATAACCTACACTTACTAATGTTTCTACTTTTATGATTTCATTTTTCAAATATACCAAATAAGCAATTTTTCTTTTTTAAAGTGATTGTATAAATATCATGATATATATGTATGCATGCACTATATTCACTTCAGAATATTTCCTCTTCTTTTTCCACATTATTGATAACATATTAGATTATCACATTACTGTATTTGGGCTTATATTTATTTTCAGATTTTAGTCTATTTCTATGTTTGAAATCGATTTCCTATCTTATGTTGGATTCCTTCTCATTTGTTCATGTTTTTCTTATTTCACTCTCAACTTCTGCATTTCTTTTAAATTTTTCCTATAACAATAAATACTAGTATGGGGAAAAGATTCAGCTCTGCCCTCTTAGGTCACCTTACAAACCTTCCAGGGATTTGTCATGCTGTCTCCATCTTTGAAATCCGTTTAAAAATCTTTCACGAGTGATCTTGAGTTATGTGCAGACTTTAATTTCCAGTAGGATTTTTGCTTATCACTTTATGCATACACTCTGTGTGTGTAAAAAAAATACAGCTATGCATTATTTCAGTCTGCTTCTTCATTTCCTTAGGCTTTCTATTTTTGTGCTGCCTTGTTTTGTTTCCTCCATCACTCTCTTCCCCTCATCCCCACTCCTTGTTTGCTAATATTTGTATTTTTTTCATTGAGTTTCTTCCTCACACATAATAACTCGTGTTTCTGGAATATACATCTGTTGCAGATTGTCTTGCTGATTTTTCTGCTTCTACTACTTGTTCTGGTAATGACAAACCATGACATTACCTACATCAGCCCCTGCCTTCTCTGTGCCATATCTTTAAGTTTCCTAATTATGTAGTGCGGAGTGATGACCTTTACTTGGGCTGCAGAAATGCCATGGAAACAAGCAGCCGTTCACTCCACCTGAAAACTTCAGGATTACACTGTAATCCTGTGTGATGCTGCACTTCAATGTTTGGGAATCCCTGACTTGCTCCTGTGCTAGGCCCTGGAAACAGAATTAGATATAAGGCAGGATATTTTCTTTAGGCTACTGGGACAAGTGGCTAATTCAGAAGAGCATATTAAAAACACCTAACAGAAACCCGGTATTTATTCACTAAGAGCTTACATGCCACAGAAAAAATGCCTAGTCTATTCACCTGAGTCCCTTTTCTTCTCTCAAGTGTAGGGTGCGTCCTGCTCTGACAAAAAATACATCCCTCTGTGCCTTGGACTGCACTTTGTGGGAGGAATCATCTTCTCAGAAAATGTTTAGCTGTCTAAATTTTTCAGTCTAAAGCTCTAAGATTTAGAATATCATCCACAGACTTTTTGAGCAGCAATCACTATTTCAGCCATCATCACCTTTACTCAATTACTTATCTTTGGCTACTGTTGTGTTTCCTCATATCCTTTTTTTGATGGCCTCAGGCAGGCTAAAATATGAGTCCTAAAAATGTTCTTGACTGCACAGGAAAGAGCTTTACATGCCTGGATCTTGGCAGCAGTGCCTCTCAGTAAATGTGATGATATGGCTGGAATATGTTTCTCATAGAGCAGAGCCTCTCAGAGTGCTCTAAATAGAAACAAAGTTACAGAATAATTAGGAAATGGCTATTATGCCTCAAATTGTGTGTGTATCTGGTGAGGAAGGATTACAGGGAGCAGGAACTGCTCTAATTTATTTGGTGTGCATAATCTTGCAAACCCAAAGTATTTTCAGATATTCCAGGTGATGCTGAATTCTGGCTAGCTAGAGATAACTGCTCAGTGTATTTTTCCTACTGCTAAAGCTATTTTTTTTCTACCATCTGGAACTTAACCTTAAGAAACAAATAAAACTTTAGTATGTTTTTAAGAGCTTTTTTTTTCCGATTAAGTTTAACCCAATAATGTGTTTTTCCTTGAAGGGAATAAGGTTATTCGATGCCATGTTTTTGTGTTGGTGTAGAAATTGTGGAGAAAAATATAAATAATTTAAAATTTATTTTTATTTATTAATTAAAATTCTGCTAAATTTTCAAAGTAAGTGTTTCTGAGATAAACCAATAAACAATATCTGTCAGTGGGAAGAATTATGTTCTTAAAACCTTGAAAAATCACAAGTTTGGAGTAAAAACAACATTTATATGTGTATAAATTAATTTGTAGGAATAAGATCACTGCAAATGGGTCCTTATAAAATCAATTTCTCTGTTTTTAAAAACTGGGCCTCATTTGGTATTCTGGTATCAGTACCTATTTTTGTCTTCTTCTCTGAGTTTTTAGAAAAAACATGTCCCAGTCAGATATTTTTAGTTAGATTGGCATACCTCTAGCATATTTACCTTTACTCCTCTCTTGAATTTCGTAGACTGAAAGCAAATATTTGCTCTTTGGATCCTTGGCAGATATTGTAACTGTTTTGAATCCCACAGCCAGGATAGATGTGCTGGGTTAAATGCAGCAAGAACTGAAAGGTCACATCTGATAGCTGACATACCTACTGATTACTGTGCAGCAAAACATTTTTCTTGCAAGCATTTTTTAATAAATGCAAGTGAACACTTCAACAATTTGAGAAAGATGTACAGAATATTTAGAGATTTTCAGAGCTAGAACACTATGACTGTGTGATTTGTAAGTGTAATGATTCATAAGAACTTCAGAGAAAATAGTAATGCATTTTTTGACAATAATAGCGAACAAAAATAGTAATCTCTAGTAACAAGATTTAATAAAAGTAAAGAGACTGCCAAAACATATATTCTTGCTACTGTCAACCCCCATGGGTTTTACAGAAAGATACAGACACCAATTACACATAACAAAAGTATTTATTCTGTTGACAGCACAAAAATTGCCCATCACCTGACTTATAGTGTTTAGACTCCCCAAATTAGTTCATGCTTTGTCTGATAGCATTATATATACCATCTGCATACTAACTAGCAGATATTGCCATCTTCCAATTTATTATTCTCCCTGCATAGTTTCTCTCCAAACAAAATAATTAAAAGAGTGAAGATTTTGTCTTGCAGATGGGTCAAAATATCAAGAAAAAAAAGTGATATTCTTGTACTAATTTTTCTGACTAGCTGAAGTAAGCCTATAGTAGTTTCTGTCCTACAGCAAAAGCTTCTGAATCCGTGTTGCTTAATTCTTAAGATTCTGTTATATATTTCAGGGCTTTTTGTCATACTCCAGAAATGAAACCAATGTCACACAGCAATGCTGGAAAAGATAAATCCATATCTATTAGTGTTTTTATCTTAAGTCATTATCTGAAAATTTTGATAGCATAATTTAGTTGCAGAGATTTCTAAATGGCTGTTGATACATTGTTGACAATATAGAAGAATCAGCTAGGAATTGAAAAAAAATAAAAAAAAAAAACAAGCAGAAAAAGGAAAAGCTGAGGACTTTCCAGAATTTTGCTGAAACATTAATGCCTACTGTCCCTAGGTAAACAAACATTTATCCCTCTATAAAAGGTTTGTATTAAACATATGGAATAGAGAGAGAGAGAGAGGCTGGTTCTTGCAAATTTTGTGTAGAATCTCTGATCCTCTCAGATGTAAAAGTGTGCTGCAACTAGTCTGATACAATTTCAGGAAGAGGTGATACGACAAAGAGAAAGGAGTCCAAAATTACCACCAAGCTGAGACAGATCTCTGCAGTTCAGCATCCAGTTAACCTCTACACAGTCACTGGGCTGGTGTCACCAGGGCTCTACCAAGACTAAAAAGTGGAGCCAGAAACTCTTGTAAAGGCAGAAATACCCTCTCTCCACATCACTTTTCTCCTAAAACAGAGTGGATATCTTTTTTTGAGTGAGGAAAGTACCTTTTTTACATGCAATAGAGTAGAGGCTGTAGCAGTTCCTTAGCTAGAGGGAATTTCTGTTCCTTCATTCCTGGCTATCTTTCTAAAGGCCAGAGCTGTGTTTTACACTAGGCAGCACAGGGCACATGTTATGGAGACAGACCTGGAGACAGTGAGAGGAGGCAGGGTTCCCTATTTCCTCCTCCTTGCAGTTGGTCTCCGTTGAAAGTTACATGAGATGCAAGGACAGAGTGCCTTCCCTGGCTGGAGAAAAGCATCAGGCTCCCATGAAGAGCCCTGCAGATGGCCACTGGAGCACTGGGCAGTGGAGGGATGGGACTGAGCCCTCTCACTCTGGAGGGCAGGGAAGGCCCCAGTCCAACAGCAGTAAATTTTGGACAGAATGAGGGGGATTTGCCACTGTCATCTGTCTTTTACAAGAAAGTGGTCCCCAGCACATCAGTTATGTGGTGCAGAGACCGGCTGGGTCCAGGGCTGGTGGAAAGCCGGGGTGTGCAGGTGTGAGGTGTTGGCGGGCAGTGAGTGACAAGCCTGCGGCCACTGAACCACAGGACATTGGGGCTGGTCTGTAACAGCAGCTCTCTGCTGGATGTAGGAGCAGTTCAGGAATCAGATTTCTTTATGGCAGTAACTGATTGAGGGGGAGAAACAGGGATCAAGTTCAGGATTATGTGTCTGGCCTCCAGCACTTTTTCCTGCCTGTCCCAGGTGTCATGCTGTTGATTTTATCTGGTACTTCACCACGAGTTGTGTTGGACATAGGACAAAATGTCTCTTCCCTCAGTAGCTTTTATTTCTGTAGGACAAAAGTTACCTGAGGGCCCTTCTACTTTAAAATAAGGTAAGTGGCTACTATGTGGGAGTTATTTATATATTCCAGTGTAGCCTATTCTAGTTACTGACACATCATACTGCTGTTTTCTTATAGCAATGCATTTATTGAAGCAGGGTACTCCAGAAGAGTGAAACAGTGCTTGGGATCTTTTGAGTTCAGCCTCTACTATCCAATCTGTATTTCAGAAGTGACATTTTTCTATTTCTGGTGATAGTTATTTTTCTGAATTAGTCATATAGTGTTTTACTGAGACTTTGAAAAATAAGTCGAGTGGGGTGGATGCACTGAGGCAAGAGGTAAAGAATTTATAATCCACCTGGAGGTGGCTTTCTAGGAGGTCTCTCTTGAACCTCTTGCACATGATTCTCTTCTATGGAATCTGAGAGATTTCAGGAGAATCTCTGAAAGAAAGTCTGTGATGAAACAATCAAAATTTTAAAATTAAATCACCAATCGATTCAAAGAAACCTTCAGCTTTAATTTAAGCAAAGAGAAAGGTTAGGTTATTTGTGTGAGGCATACTTTATATTTGTGTCTCAGTTTGCTCCACCTCATAATGGACTATAAATGGAATTGAACATGACCAGTCTCATCCATGTCTTCTACTGTGTGGATTTTCCACAAAATGAAGTCTTCTGACTCCAACTTCTAAACAATGTCTTTTATGATAAATTATTATTCTTCCACAGTTTTTATTATCAAAACAGTAGCGTTAGTTGCTCTTCAGCTAAATTTTTGCCAAGAAAAGCAAGCTCATTTAAAACTTCATCATTTGGCAGTCTATGTGACTTATGATTTATAGACTGTTTGCCATAGTGGATATTCTGCATATTCTGCACCCTGTTGCCAATAGAAGAAAATATTATCTAATGAAAGTAAATTAAGAAAAAAAGAGTTGGTAGTTTAGATATTTAGATCTGGAAAGTAGTCCAGATTGTGGCATGAGTCTAAACTGCCTCATTGCTCTGGGGCAATTACAGAATTAAAAGACATAAAACATCTACTCCACCAACAATAAAGCAAATCAAATAGTCCTGTCCTCAGACAATGGAATTTAAGTTTACAGCTCTAGCTTTACATCCTGTTGGTCTTCTATCTAAAGTGGAGAGAGAGGAGTGTGTTTAAGAATATATGAAGTAGGTAGACTCAGTCCAGTGTCACTTAGGCTAATGTGCCTAGCTAGAGTGTCACATGAGTGTAGGGTAACTAGCAGGGTAAAAAGTGGTTCAGCCCTCTGACTCATGAGTTGTGAAGCTGCATCTAAAGTACTGTTTTGGATTCCCAGCGTGAGGAAATGTTAATCTAGTGGAGCAAATCTAACAGATGGCAGTAAAATGAATGGAGTGTATAATGTGCAGGAGAGATGGGTTTGTTCAGTCATAAGAAAGATTGTATTGCTGTTATCAGCTGCCTAATGGAAAGCTATAGAGAAGGTGAAGCTGGACCCTTCTTATGCACTCTAAATAGAAACAAGAAGACACAAGGTACAACAACAGAAAATCCAATGATATATCAAATATATATTTTACCATGAGAGCGATCAAATGTAGGATCATGTTTCCCAGAGAGCATCCACATAGAACCTTCTTTCTTAGAGATAGTTAAAACTTAAATAGGTAAATATCCAAAGAAACTGATCAAACCAGAACTGATATGAACCAAAGACTGAAGTAAATGCTCCTCAGAGACCCCTCTGAAAACTCTCTGTGGATATATAAACAGCCTTATTACAACTGTTGTTGAAGGAAAAGATGCAATAGCTGCTTTGACAAGATAATATTTGTGAATGTTTCAGAATAGTGCTAAGCAGATGTTGCCTAAAATGAGTGCAGAGCCCTTCTCTGAAAACCACTGGATTTGCACCTTTTAGATGTTGTAGGGCTTTTTCTTCTCTACATACTCATAGAATCTTAAAATATCCTGGGTTGGAAAGTACCGGCAAGAATCATCAAGTCCAGCTCCTGGCTCTGCACAGGACAGCCTTAAGAATCAGAACATGTACTTGAGAGCATTGTCCAAGTGCTTCTTGTACTTTGGCAGGTTTGGTGCTGTGGCTGCTCCTCTGGGGAGCTGTTCCGGTGTGCAACCAACCTTTACGTGAGAAACTTTTTCCTGAAAGTTTCCAGCCTAAAGCTTCCCTGATGCAGATTCATGCTGTTCCTTTGGGTCTTCTCACTAGTCAGCAGGGAGAAGAGATCAGTGCCTGCCGCTCTGCTTCCCCTTGTGAGGAAGCTGTAGACTACAATGAGATGTCCCCTTCCCTTTCTTCATACTGAACAAAACAAGCAACCTTCTTATGCTGTGGTGCCCAAAACTGCACACAATATTCAAGGTGAGGCTGCCCCAGCTCAGAGCAGAGCAGGACAATCCCCTCCCTTGCCTGGCTGGTGATGCTGTCCCTGATGCCCCCCAGGACAGGGTTGGCCCAGAACACTGCTGACTCATGTTCAACTTGTCACGGACCAGGACCCCCAGGTCTCTTACTGCAGGGCTGTTCTCCAGCCTCCCACTCCCTTGTCAGCATGCATAACATGGTTGCCTTATTCCAGGTGCAGAATCCAGCATATGCCCTTGTTAAACTTCATATGGTTGGTGATTGCCCAACCCTCTGATTTGTCAGGATCTTTCTGCAGGACCTCTCTGCTGTTCAGGGAGTCAACAGCTCCTCCCAAATATCTGTTTAAGCAAACTTACTTAGTATGTTTTTTGTCAATCATACAAGTAATTTATGAAGACAATGTAGAATACTGGCCCTAAATTGGAGGCTGGTGGGACCCCACTTGTTATATGTCACCAGCCTAATGTAACTTCATTTACTAAGACCCTTTGTGCCTGATCTATGAGCCAGTTGCTCACCAATCACATGCTGTGTTTATCCAGCTGTGTGCTGGACATATTGTCCAGAATAATACTGTAAAGTACATTATCAAAAGTTTACTGAAATCCAAACAGGTTGCTGGCTTCCTTTGATCAACTTGTTGGGAAAGCACATTAGGTTGATTATGCTGGACTTTGCTCTTATGAAGTCGTGCTGGCTGTGACCAATGACTGCACTGTCCTTCAGGTGTTTTCCAGTAACACCTAAAATAATCTTCTCTGTAATTTTACCCAGCCCTGTGGTGAGACTGGCAGGCCTGTGGTTTCCAGGAACATCCTTCTTGGCCTTCTGGTAAATTGGGACGAGCAGCTTCCAGTTGATGGGGATCTTTTTGGATTCCCAAGACCATTCAAAAATCATGGAGGTCTCATGATGATGTCAGCCAGCTACTCAAACATTTATGTAGTCATATAATCTCAGTGAGACAACCAGCAGTTCTGATGATGCAAGTGATTGCCCTGGCATATGAGTCACTCTAGTTTTAGTAGTGCAGTTTTTTTTCTAGGGAAATCAGGACAACCTCAGAAGTTAGGGTTGTAAATGATTGCACTGATTATTGATTACACTGGGAACTGCATAATTGCTTCACCTCAGAACATGATTCATTTGATGTTAGTGGTTGAATCCTGCTACAGGGGCATAAAAAGGATGCATTTAATATATGAGTTATCTCTTCTGGGTTGATTAATGCCGGGAAGTTTTTTGTAGCACTGAAACTGTACACACGCACATAATTGTAAATAAAGCAATTTTTAAAAATCTGTCATATATATATGTATTTAGAAGGCAGCCTTTAAAACTGAAGTATAAAAAGGAAGCATACAGGAGGTAGAACCACAGAAATATTGCCTGAGAGGAACATGAAGACCTGGTCCAAGCAGGAACAGGGTGAGGAAAGCCAAAGCCATGTGAATTTGAATATAGCAAGGGACAGAAGGGCAACAAGAATGGCTTCTACCAATTTATCAGCAGCAGAATGAATATCAGGGAATGTGTGGGCCTGCTGCTGAATGTATCTGAGGGCATTGTGATAAAGGATATGGACAGGGCTGGGGTACTCAACATTTTTGCCTTTGGGAATCCCATATCCTTGAGATTGGTGAGGAAATCTGGAGCAAGATAGACTTACCCTCAGTGGAAGGGGACCAGGTTAGAGAATATCTATACACATTGGGTATAGTTAAGTCTGAGGGACTCACTAGTGCAGAGGGAGCTGACCAACATCACTGAGAGGCTGTGCTTGGTTAGGTGTGAGAGGTTGCAGTAACTGGGAAAAGTTTTTGAGGATGGGAAGACAGCAATTGCCGTCCTTCTATGAGGAGATGAATGGATTAGAGGATGGAGTGTAGTATTGTTTTTTGACCTTAGCAAGACTTTCCAATGCATCGCATCCTCATAGACAAGCTGAAGAACTACAGAATAGATATACAGACATCCAAGTAGATTGAAAAGTGGTTAAACCTCAGGATCAGTGGCAATAAAATGCAGTTGAAGACTAGTCACTTGTGGTACCCAGGGGCTCCTATACTGTTTAATATCTTTGTTAATTTTTTGGATGGTTGTTCAGAGTGCACCCTCAACAAGTTTGGAAGTGATGCAAAACTGGAAGGTGTGGTTAATGGATCAGATAGATTGCAATAGGTTGGAAAAATGGACTAGCAGGGGGGTGGCCTGACGTTTCACAAAAGGAAATACTACGTCCTGCATCAGGAGAGGAATAACCCCAAGCAGCAATACATGTTGGGGACCAGTTGGATGGAAAGCACCTTTGCAGAAAAGGACCTGAGAATCTTGGTCAATAAATAACATGAATTTGTGATGTGTTCCAGTGGTAAAAGCCCTCCTGGACTGTATTAGGGAGAGCATTGCCAGCAGGTTGAGGGAGATTATCCTTCCTTTCTGTAGTAATGACCAAAGAGACTAAAAGAATGCCATGGAAAAATAATATTGCCTAGAGGTCTGGTTGCATGCTTAGGGGCCAACTTTTACAGTGCAGACTTTAATAAATTTTATATGAAATAGTAATAGTAGATCTTGTTCTGTTTCAGGAGGGTCTGGGTTTAGGTAATTTAGAGATTTTAGGCCTCTGGCTGCTTATGTCCAGACCCTGGTGTGAAGGTGCTGTGCTCAGACTCCTAAGATAATGCTTTAGGCTATACAGTAAAGTGATCCTAAAAGTCAGCACTCTGACTGAGAGGACTACTAGATTTGGATAAAGGGGAAATTTGGATAATGACAAGAACTGGATGTCAGTGGCATTTCATCATTTATCTTAGGTCTGTGCTTTCAACCCTGAATCCAGACCATGGAAAAGCTGCAGTATGGCACCCATCCAGTTCAGCTTTCAGGAGTTGATTAGAAGCTACTGCTGTCTGGAAATGGTCACTGTTCTTGCTTTTTATACAATAGCCCTTAGGCTAGAGCACTTTCCTCAGATTTGATAAATTTAGTTTTAGCCATGTCACTTTATCTTATGTCATAAAAGTATTGGATAAACTGAAATACAAATATGAACAAGTTTTAAAGGCAAATCTAAAAATAAGCAGATTCTGTAAATTTTTGTCTTTGTTTTTACCACCTTTGAAGTGATTTTGAGATCTTCTCTGGAAATAACAGTAATTTAAGTCATGCATTGCTCCTTCTTCTTGTCATAACATTAAATGTGCATCACCTTTCAAGAAAAGTCTCATTTTATGATGGACTGGCAACTTTTATGTCTCTAATTATTATACCTGTTAATATGGGAAAATTCAGTTGAATTCACATATCCTTACAGGTTTTAGACATCTTGTTACACAAAAGAAATATATTATGGAGTTGTGGTCTTTTAGTTTTAAATTAGCAATTACATAATTCTGTTGAATAATAGTGCTGCCCCATCAAATAAAGGGACTGAACTTTTATGGATAAAGCACATGGACTAACAATGTTTTTCTGCATTTACTTTGATTGTGACAAATCTCACGATACTCAGAAATTCTGAATTGAATGTTGGCAAATTTTTTGTGATGAAAAGGATGTGGATAATATATTTTCTCAGGTCTCAACTGTCACACAGTTAAAGGAATGTCCAAAAACTTAGCTGGAAGGAAGATGATTGTATTTATTCTTCATTACTATGTGTTCTCTGCTCACTGTAATATTTGATATGAATACTTAGAAAACAGCTCTCCTGATTGATGCCTGGCTCTTAAGAATGGCAGAAATAACTCTTAATCAGGTGCTTTGGATGCCAGGTGACTCCATTGACTCTTACCTGCTTCTTGTTGCCTATCAGCTTCAGGAATGCTGTAAGTTTCCCCACTGTATTTCAGTCTTCAAGGGAAAAAGTGTAAACATCATGAATCACATATATTTTTGGCCTGATTTTGTAGACATGTGTTCAGAATATTGTATTTACACAGAGTATTTGCAAGCGTCAGCAGCAGTTACAGCAGATAACTCAGCACTTTGGGAATTAGGCAAGTTCAGGAATTTCAAGATTCACAGTAATGATTTCTTATACAAACTTCTGAAAATTTGTCTTTTGATTCTTCTTTTATCTTTAGATACTGACACTGGGAATCAGCAGGTGACTTTGCTAGAGATAGTCTAGGAGTAGTGGCTACCATAAAACAACATCCAATAACACCTTGGAAGTATGTACAGAAGTACACCTTAGAGAATGCAGTACAACACAGAATTTTCATTCTGCCTCTGAAGTTAGAGGTTATTTTAGATTGTATACTAAAATAACTTACAGTTCTAGATGTCTTTAGTAATCTTTCAGTAAATAAAACTACAAAGAGACAGCTTCTATATCTTTAGTCTATGCATTCAGTTCATTACAGCAGAATAAATCCTAGTAACTTAAATTGTCTTGCTGTTATACCATAATTATATTTTTGAGAATGAAGCAAAATTATGAGATTAACTAATAAAAGGAAAATAACACATGCTATCGTGTGCCCAGCTGGAGACTGTTTCAGGAATTAAAATTACCTTTACAACATTAGGCACGATATTATTTTGGAATAAGATTTAGGTCTTTTTGGACAGCATCGGTCTAGAAATGGTAAAGTCATAGGAGCATACCTGCACTTCCTAGCATTTTTTCCATTGTATTTTTTTTTGCGGGTGCCACTCTGTCATGAAGGTTTTTATTTTAGAAATGTAAACCTTGTAAGTGGTAATTTCAAAGGTTAGCTTTAATCCATAGCTAGCTGGACTTTGTAGAATGTATTTAAAGATTCCGTATAAAAATATTTGTCTTTTGTGATTTGTGACAATGTGATCCTACTATAATCAAACTATTAAGCTAAATGGGTTTCAAAATCTAAAGAAGAAACATTTTTGAAGTGTGACTCAGTTATCAAATTGCAGCTGGGGCTTTGCCATTGTCAGTAGAAAAAGAAATTATATAGGATTCAGAAACATGCAATTTAGAGTCAAATATGGTTGTCATTATAGAACATGGATGTTGAAACAGAGATTACTCAAGAAATTGTAGTGATTGATGTGTATGCCTTTTTATACTCTGGAAATGCTGGAAAAATCTGCTGTGGATAACATCAAATTATGTCCAATACAGAGTTGCTCTCATATACTTGAATTTTTAGTAGTCATGTAATCACATGGTGATTTTGAATACTCATTGTTTTGGATTTTTTTTGGGGCTACCTAAAACAATGAGACCTTCCGACTGAACTAATCCAGTTAGTAACATTTCTTACAAATACTAAAAATGTGGGAGAGAAAAAACCCCCACCAATATGCAAAATTCCTGACTGTCCATTAAACACAATTTAATTAGTGTTTGATTTGTCACAAGTATTTAGTGACAGACCAGAAAAATAGTTTCTTAAAACCATTGTGCATCAGTAAAGTATTTTTTAGCAGGAAGACCTGCTGCATGCACTTCCTGAGCCATCAGAGCCCTCTCATGACGACATCAAATAGAGCAGAACAGAAACAGTCAATGCACAAGCAAAGGAGATACCTGAACTCCAGGGTGGTGCAGGAGATGAGGAATTTGCCTAACTACCTCAGGGTAGTTAGGGTGCTAGTCTGAAGGGTTGGAAGAGAGGCTTTGGATATCTAAAGACTGAGCTCGAGTTTCTGTCACAGTCAGTGAAGCTGCTGTGTTTTGTGCTGAACACACTCTGCCCAGCATGACTAAAGGCTCTCCTTCCCCAGCTGGACCTCTCGGAACATGCAGGCTGGGCAGATGCTGACTGTGAATGATGTCTTTTGGTCCTCAGCCTGAGGTGGAAACTACATTATGGGCTTACCTGTGTGGCAGCAGTTGTGGTCTTGCTCTGAATTACCATTCAGTTGCCAAAAATCATGTGGTAGTAAACTTGGCAGCAGGTTGAGTACTCGCTTTTTGGTTTAAGATCAGGAATCTTTTCTCGACCCTGGTGTATGTGTCATCTTATTTGTGTGCTTCCAATGCAGCAGTCAAGGACAGTTAGAATAACTGTGATGTGAAGCAACTGGAAACTATATTCAGTGTTGGTGAATTTTTAATATTTTTAAAAATACCGCTCTGCTATAGTTATTGCACTGAGGGAAGCACTGAAGATATGTACTCTGTTACATACCAAGCAGAAGCTCTGAACTCTGTCTTTTGCTTTCTTGACTTGAGAATTGTAATATTACACTTTAAAATGTTAAATATTTCCTGCTGTGGTGAGTTGAACCCAGCCAGCAGCTAAGTTCCCACCCGGCCACCTGCTTTCTGTTCCCCCTCTACATCGCCCCCTTCCCTTGTGGAAGGGCAAAAGAAAGAAGTACTCATGAATCAAGTTGAAGGCAGTTTAAAACAAGAACGAAACAATCCAACAAATGATTCAGAGGTGATCCCTCTCCACCTCCCAGCAGCAGCCCAGTTTACCACCAGTTGCATGAGGAAATAAAAGCCCTCCAGGTGATATCCTCACTGTGCTCCTGGGTCCTGACAGAGTGGAGCACCAAACTGCTTGGTGTTCACAAGATGGTGGGGATTCTAGACTTTGCCACCAGAAAAACAGTGAGAACTGACATATTTCATACTGAAATGTGAAATGCCTATGAAATTGAATGTTTCAGGGTTAGGAAGTAACTGCAATAGTGCAGAACTGAGTTCTGGTTTCAAGAGAGAATTTGACTCCGAGATGTTTTTCCAGGTCTGTCCATGAGTCCCTAACCCCATTATATCCTACATCCGTCTATGAAAAATGCAACTATTTAATGAACAGCTGTTGAAAATCCTAAATTATTCACTGAAGAGTTCCAGAGCCTTATTAATTCTGGGGTTAAAATCCATTCCTGATCAGTCCTGTTATTAAGTGTCTATTGTGGAGTACTGATAAGGTGCAAAAGATTACATTTTAAATTTCTGTCTTTTAACCTATGAATACAGTTAACATCTGAGAACTTCACTTTCTGTGAGAATGACAAAGCCTGTCAATGAAATTATTGGTATTTTAAGCTAAATTCTGCAGAATTAATGCTTTCAATTTAATGAGTCTTTGAGTCACTTGTAGTGTGGTTCAAGCTGAAACAGAATGCTATTGCCCTCCTGGAAGCTTTTCTGTTTTCCCTTTTCTTATGAAAATGCTGATGACCAGAGTTTGAATTTTTGGCCATTTCCCACCTGAGTTCTGATATTGCAGCAGAATGTTCCATGTTGCTAATGAATTCAGCAGAATAGTACTTAACCTCCTCTGAAGTAGAGAAAAATAAGTTTTAGGGCTATGTAAGTAGTCATCTGCTTCTTAATGACACTCAGAGCTTTTCAAGCTCACATCTAATATAATATATTTGTTTTATCTCAATTAAAAAAAGGTATCGAAACTAAAGCTGTTCATTCTTCATAAGGAAATTAAGCTTGATTCTTATTTAAAAATCTGCAAGCATATGTAAGTAAAGGTTGTATTGTGCTATATACAAAAAAGAGTTCTGGATTTTGGCACTTTAATTATAAAGATGAGTGAATAAGAGTGATTTTATGGTTCAAGGGTATTTTTTAGATTGAAGTCTTGATTTTAATCTTAGCTTGTCCACAGGTAATTCCTACCTGCCCATTCACATGAACTGAAAACCGACAGTTTGACCAGGTGAATGTGAGCATTGCTATTTCAAAAAATAAAACATTTCACAATCCTATATCTTCTCAGATAAATTTCAACATATCAGATCGAAAATAAATTTAACTTATTAGCTGCCTGTGAGTCTCTAGTTTGGAAACTCTAGTGGCTGGGGTGTGGTGCAGAATATCACTGAACCCAGTGGAAAGGAAAATCAGAAACCTCTGAGACCTTGCCTTGGAGAATGCAACAAAAAATTGACCCACAATGGCTGAAGAATATCTAGTTCAATGAAATATTTTTCATTATAGAGTATTTGTTTAATTTTTTTAAAACTTAAATGTATCACATAAATATACTTAATAATGACCTTACAGAATTGTACAACAATTCTTAAAACACAACATCCACCTATTCCATCACCAAATAAAATAAGAAAATATATAAAATGGTAAAAGCTGTTTGGGATGTCTGTGTTTCCTCCATGACTACATAGTTAAAAAGATTTATTTCAATGAGCTTTACTAAAATATATAGTGAGACAAGGTGTATCTATGTTCACCTATGTTGTCTATTGACCCCAGCCAGCAGGTAGGTGCCCACAGAGTCATTTGTTCCTCCCTACCCCACCTTTCCAGGAGGACAGTGGGCAGGATAGGAATGGCAAAAGGGAGGAAACCTGTGGGTTGAGATAAAGGCAGTTTAAACAAGTGAAGGGTGGAAAAACTTCAAGTAATGCAAAGGAAGCCTCTCACCACTTCCCATAAATGGAGCAATGCCCTGCCAGTCTCTGAGCAACGACCAACTTGGAAGCAGTCCTCCTTTCTTCCTCTACCCAAATTTTTATTATTGTCCATGATATTTCATGATACAGAATATCTCTTTGGCCAAATCAGATTAGCTGTCCCGGCTGTGTCCCCTTCCAACTTCTTGCTTATCTCAGCCTACTTGCTTATGAAAACTTTCACACATGTAAATCTGATACTTTGGAGCTATTGCATTTATTTTTCTCTCTTTCTTGCACTAGGGTATCTTTACAATTTACTCTTTTGTCTTGATCAGTTGTATAATTTTTTCTGTTCTCAGAAAACACATTTTGACCTTTTATATCTGTCAATATTTTTTATAGCTTTTTGAATTATAGGTTCTGAAGGAATTTTTTGTTTTCTGTCTCTTTCTTGAAGCCTCAACAAAAATATTCAATCTCTTGCCTAAGATTTTTATTCTTGTGGCTATTCAAAGAAAAATGTTCTTGTTCTTTTTTGAAAGATATATTTTAAGACTATTTATGCACATTGCTGCATTATGCATGCTTGTTATTGCACAGCTTTAATGATAATTCTGTCTTATCAACATTGATATCTAATTTCCATTAACCTTATGAATTCTCAGATAGCAAAACACCATACTACATCTCAGTACCCTGAAACCATGGACAGAACAAACTCAGAGCTTGTCATGGATGCTCATGGTGCAGACCTATAAAAATTCTAAGTATAGAAGGGAAGAGAAATTAATCCCAATACTCAATGTATTATATCTGTTATAAAATAACTTCTGTTGGTTAGGACACTGGAGATATAGCTAGCATCTCTAAATTCATTACTAACTCTTATACTGGATTTTTAAACTGTAGATGCTACTTATATATATGTGTGTTTGAGTAGATGACATGGTTTCCTGGGGTGTTCTGGCTGTACTCTGGTAGTGACTCCATTTGTGTGTGGTGTGTGTTGAGAAGAGCACTGGGAGGTGAATTCTCTTTGGCAGCATGATGTTTTCTGGACATAAAACATATTATAAACCAGCATAGTATGCCAGCCTGGCTTAGTTTTTAAGCTACAGTGCTTCATATGCTGTGGTGTTATAAACAGGACACTGGCCTTTATTAGGGAACTACAGAATAAAAATCTAAATCTACATTAGCTATTCTACTTATGGACTGGAAATAATAAACATTTTGATGATTTTGAGGTATGATGGAGACCTGTGAGTATGCAAAGGGTACAGCGAAGTTCATTTTATATAGATGACAAAGGTATTGATTGGATGGTTCTGTGTTACTCTGCTATGGAGCATCAGGTCTGAGCTGCCTCTCCTGCTCTGGAGTAGGAGGCAGGGCTAGCCCTAGTAGCCAGGGGTCTCTGCAGCAGATGAATAAATTTCATTCCTTTTTCTTGGGGAAAGAATACACTAACAGAATACACTAACAGAAAGGACCAAACAGCTGAAATAACAATCACCAAATTCTGAATCTAATGGAATATGAAATTGCAGTTTAAGCCCTCTCACTGCTTCTGTACAAAACATCACTGACTGCTAAATTCAGACTCCCTACAACACTTTGCAGAGTAGTTAGTCTCTTGGATGGTTTGATTGCTTGCTGAAGGCCTCGGTGCTGATACATTTTTATTGTTTTCTGATGATGGAGCAGTTCTGGCACTATCAGGGCTCTCAGTGATTATACCTGAACCAGCACTGCTAGTGTCTCTCTGCCTCTGAGCCATCGTTGTCAGGTTCTGCACTTTTCCTCAGGACTCTGAGGAATTGTGTGCTTTAGATATGAATTACCCAGGCATGTTAATAAACCTTGTTACTAGCTCAAAGCAAAACAGCTTTGTCATCCTGATTTGCCCCAGTCAGAGCTACTAACTGGGGCAATCTTTGCCCCATGGTACCAGGAAGTGCAGGACCCTGAAAAACAAATCTGTGCAAGATTCTACAAGGAATTTAAAATTCTCAGGCTCAGTTTGAATGTGAATTTTATACACGTGCAAATTTTATTATGACAATGACTTCATTTTCTGCCATTACATTGTTTTTCTTTTAATTTTATTTTGCACCATAGCCACTAAGATTTGAACTGCCAATTACCTTTTAGTCTGTTTTTTATGTCTTTAGCTATTAGACTTTCCACTTTTTATATTAGAGAGTGTGTATATGTATATGACATGCAAGTTCAGTGGTGTCTTTCTTGCTAGGAAGAACTGTACATTGGCATGCTATTACTAGTAATGGCATGTTATTACCACTTATTCAGGCAATTTGGTGACATGATATTCAACTATAAAGAGCTTTGGGAGATGCTCTGTAGGCATGCTGGTAGGCCAAATAAATATACTTTGTTCTTGTTAAATGATTGTTTAAAGCATTTTGAAAAAATGTTTTTTGCAGTAATGGGACAAAATAAAGAATAAGGTATAAAGAAGCAGCAGAGACCACCAGCCTAAACAGATACAGAATTAAACCAATGAACTACACCAACTTTGCATGGCACATGAAATTGTCTTTCATAGACAATATGCCCTCAGAAAAAAAGAAATAAAAACCAGTTAATATATTATGTTTATTGTAATGATCTCTAAGTGTGGTGTAAGAATGAGGTGAGGATTTAATCTGCACTGTGGATGAATCTTCTGAATTTTTATCTTAGCCTGAATATTGTAATGACTTCATTCTACAATAATATACTGCTTCTACATAACATTTCATTAGGTTTTTTGAAAGAAACTGGGAGACAAGACCGTATTAGATTTCAGAAATTGAATTTGGATGAACACAGATTTTGGAAAGCTGTGTATTTAATACAATTTTCAGACTGCCTGTTTGACTGTGAGCCAGTGACGTTGTGTCTGTGCACAGTAAACAGAAAGTTGAACACGACTCTGTTGCCAAATCATTTGATTCACCTTCATAGTCTAAGAAGAGACAAATGCAACTGTTAAGATCAAAAAAAATAAAAAGACAAACTTTGGAAAATAACAAAAGAAAATTTACCAACCTTTTTTTAGTCTAATTAAATAAGATCCATTAAAGTGTCTTTGAAAAAAGTACTAAATCTTAAAATCATAGAATGTTTTGGTTTGGAAGGGACATTAAAGCTCATCTTGTTTCAACCCTCCTGTCATGGTCAGGAACACCTCCCACTAGACCAGGTTGCTCAGAGCTCCATCCAACCTGGGCTTAAACAGTTCCAAGGTTCGGGTATCAACTTCTCTGGGCAACCCGTTCCAGTGTAAAATGATGCCCTATTTTTCCTGCTAGGCTTTGTTTTAGGATTTCTTTTCTAGTCTGCTTTAAAAATAATGTATGAGGTCATAGAAAAGAGTATGGAGAGTTAGAAGGAGAAATATTTCCATGGAATTACATGATACAAACCACGTTCAGATGGTTAGGTCCATGGCCCATAGATGTTACTTTCATTTAGAGAACAAATACCAAAATGGACCAATTATTTACTATAAGTTTGTGAGTAGATTTTTTTAGGAATTTTGAATGCAAACTCTTATTATTGGACACTGAGTGCATAGCTAGTGATGGTTTACTGCTGTGCACTCATTTGTCTCATATTCCTTCCATTCTTTTGTTCTTGACTAATTTTTTCTTTTTTCCTTTCTGAGTTTACTAGCTGCTCTTTTTGTAACCCTTGCTCTTTAATGCTGACAACTCTTAATCCTTCTACCATCTCACTTTTTGTAGACAGACTCCTCTTGTGTGCAACCTGAAGGGGACTGTGTGTGCACCATGAAAGGACCTATGGAAGGTCTATCCTTTCCCTGATATCCAGTGGTGGAGTTCAGCACTTGACATTGCTAGAGAGAGACCATTGACCAGGGGCCCCACAGGGCCAAGGAAAATATTTATTGACAAGGGCATCTTAGGTCCCCACAAGCCCGGGCTGGAAAACTCTTAAAATGGAAAGGTCATATACTAGACATCTGCAGAGCAGCTGGAACATACACTGTAGGAATAAAATTGTAGGTCTCTTAATTTTAAAAAATGTGTCCTGTGCACACGTGAGTGTAAATATTTTTATAGCTTGCCTGTAAGTTGCTGATGTCTTAAAAGGAAGGATAAAAGCACAAATACTTCTCCTTATCCTGCTTGAAAAATGTCTGACTTTTTTCCTCCTTTGTAGAAGGCTGAAATCTTAATAGTAAAGAAGATAGAAGCTTTTTTTTTTTTATATGAGCCTAATTTTAACAGTTTTTGAATGTAAGAAGGCTTATAATGTTGTATTGTATTTCGACTCCTTTTATGATAGTCAACAGGATAGAAGAAAGGCCCAATGAAGGTATGGATACACACTCAAAAAGAAAAGTTCAAAGTGGAATGTTTCACTTAGTAAAGTAAAAAGTTTCCAGAGGTATAGGAAACGGCAAACCCAGTCTCAGAGTGGAAGGAGTCAGGCACTGTGGTGCAAGCACTCTAGCTGATGGACAACATATAAACTGAACATTTTTTGTGTTATTCTACACTGTTCTTCTCTCTTGCTGCTTCCTTTATCTGGCATATTATTGCTGAATTTCTCTGAAGACTTTTAATGCTTGCTTTCATTTATCTATCTTCCTTGCTGGTTTTCTCCTCTCTGCACTTCCTGTCCTCCCCCTGCCCTTGCTTCTCACCCTCTTCCAGGATGTATCAAATTTGGCACTGTACCAGTTAGTCTGCTCAAAGGAGAACAGCTATTTCTGAAAACTCATTTGCTGCTAAGGGTGGAGTTTGCCAAAGTTCCTATTCAGTTTAAGGGACAAATAGTTGGCTTTCTGCCTGTCCTAAATGCATATTCAAGCAATTGTCCTAAACAAAGCCAGGATAATGAGAAATTTCATAATGAGCTGAAAGCTGTATATTTCCTCTTTTTATTATGCCCTAAATAGTCTAATGATCTCAAGTTATAATTTAGTTAGCAATATGAAGTTTAAGGGAGATGGTTATGAGGGTAGTGTTTGATGTAAGAGACTTTTTATAACCCTTTAAAAAAAAAAAAGAAATTATTCTTTTTCTCCTTTAGCATGCTCTTTGCCTCAGTACATGAATGAATTAGTGACAAATAAATAATCATTGAGTTTTCCTTGAATGGAATTCTCTACATGTCTCCAGGCATCATCATGAATTGCACTATCACAACCTTAAGTTACCCACTCTGAATAATAGAAGCAGGCAAACAAAATGCTATCACTGCATATGAGACAAAAAAAAACCCCAAACCAACCCTTGCTGATAATGATTACAAGTGACAGTTACTTTCATGCAATCCATAAGCTGGGGTTTGAACTTGCAGTAGTGCCACATCACATTATACAAAGTGATTGTGGCAAGGGAGAGGAAAACAAACAAAAAATAACATTCATATATCATTGAGGAACACTCAGTTAAATAGGAACATTTAACTCCGGGAGTCTGCTGTGTCAAAGACCACAATTATTAAGTGTGTGATATAAATCAAATTTATATGAACATCTCACTTGAGTTACAAACACACACTTGTATCTTCCATAGCTTAAGAACCATCAGAAGAAATATTAGGTTAAGAAAGACTAAATTATATAGTATCTCAAATAACCAAAGAGATCACTTCCTCAGAAAAATGAGTGAATGAAAGTCTATTCTGCAGTCTGAAACCCAGAATCTAACAGGAACAGTCAAAATTCAAATGTCTTTCAAGGAAAATTTTTAGATAATACCTTTTCTGCCTTTTGATAATAATAGAGTCTCCAGTAATGTGGTTAAGCATGCTCAAAGCTAGTTCTGAAATCAGTTTTCTTCTGATGTGTTCTAGGCAGTACATGGGTTTGTTTTTGCTTAGTTTCCATTTGGCCTCTAAACACTCCATCTGGAATTACCCCAGTCTGATTTCAGGAGAAGCATTCCACCTGTTGGTCTTACCTGATGTGCTGCACTTGTGAATTCAGTCATTCTTCTGTCAGGTTTCAGCCTGGACCTTGTGTTTATATTATTTAGGAAAAGGTCTTTTGTCCTTTGCATGATGAGGCTGAAGATCAATCTTTTTGATGAGGTGAAAATGCCTTACTTATTCGTCTTCTCAAAGAAACAAGAAAATGATGGATGGGTAAATGCTGTTAAAGACCAAAAGGGAAGGAGGGAGGGGAGTATCTCTTGCATATGTCTCCTTGTGAAGGCTTTCACAAATACCTACTGAGTACAGCTGGTTATAGACAGAATATGGAAATCCAAGGTTTTGCATAATGCCCTTTGTCAGGGATTTTTATTTCTCTGCATCCATACCAAATACATTTTTTAGAACAGAAGTAAAAGTGCTTCTTAGCAGGAAGAATCATGCTATATTCATGTACTTTTTGTTCCATGCATCAGTTAAAAATACACTTTCATCTGCTACAGACAGCCTAGGGAATTTTGAAATGTGCCCATACAATGACATTTCTCATCATATTGAGTATTCCAAGACCCAACTTTTATCCACAGTGTTTATCTGAAGAAGAAAGGCTTTGAGGTCCACCTTATTTCTAAAAATATATTTGGTATCACCTCAGGTAATCATCAGCAAAAATTTTAGCTTAGCATTTTATTAATTTTCTCGTCTGGTTAGGCTGTTTACAAAAAGTAAGAAAAAAATACCAGTCTCACCATTTGCAAATATTTCAATTACTTATCTCCTAGTGTGTGGCAATGTTTGTCTGAGGTTTTCTGTTTATCCTACAGCACCATAAGGGAGACATGAACTAGAACTTGCATTATGATTCTTGGAGTTCTTTTGTTCTGTGGGTGTCTATTTGAAATTAATCTCTGAAGAAGAAAATTATTACTACTTTGAAAAAAAGCACATTCATGATCCTCCTCATACACTTGTCAAAGACCAGTAATATGTTAAACCCTTGATATTAATAAAAGTTTGGTCTACTTCATAACTCTCTGTCATAGATAAAATCAATAATTCTCAATATAAAGAAAGTGTTGCAGATAGGCTTTAGGGTTTCTCTGATTGTTCACCACCCATGGAAAATAATGTGATAGAAATATATTTGGAATTGTTTTATCTATTTTTGAATTTATTGAATAGAACTGAATGAAGACATATGGTACCTTTAACAGGTTTAGAAAATTGCTCTGCTGAAGTGGACATGAAGCATGCTAATGCATTTTTTTTCTCCTAAGTAAATCTGCATAACTTTGATGCATTTTAAAATGGTAGGGATGAATATTCTACATATCACAAAGAATAGACTTTCATTGAAATGCAGTGTATGATAATATGATCAAATAGTTAGAAGAGGTCCTTAATAAAACCAGACCACATCCATTTCTGAGCCTCATCTTCATACTGGAGTTCAACGCACAATTATTCTTTTTGATACTCAATATACTATGTATGTTTGCATATCAAGTGTATATGTATGTTTTTCCTTGGAAAACATGAGCCAATATGCAAAAAGGTGCAAAACCATGCAATAATTTTGCATACATTATGCAGGAAATGTTGAAATTTTGTGGAATCCCACAATAACAGTTGTGTGTGTTTTTCAAAGACAGTGCATTTATGCAAAAATGAAAGATAAATTTCACAAAATATGAGTGGAGATTATTCCCTTATAGTTTCCCATTAGTTGTGTCACCTTGTGTGCATGATGTGAACCAGCAACTGTGACCAAGAACTATCAACAGAAGCTGTCACACTGTGACTGAGAATAAATTAAGGTCTAATTCTCTTTAAGTTAGAACTTTTTTAGATACCCATCAAGATTGCAGGTTGTGTAAAATAGTTACATCCAAAGATACCTTTCAGAAGTGATACAGTTTTTCTGTTGAAACTGTTTTTTTCCATTTTCAGTGAGATGATAATACTTTAAAGATATATGAAAGAACTTGGTTGTCATTTATTTGTTTCAAAAGGTTTTTTGACTCTAAAGTTTGGCTGTAAACCACAAATGTTTTAACTAGAAATGTAGTTTTTGTTCCCACACAACCCTTTCCAATTTTTTATTCCTTAAGAAGAGATTGAAAAATTTTATTGAGATAAACATAGTTCATGCACTGATTGCAATTTTTGAAGATAGAGTTAGTAAGGCAATTTTGCAATTTGTGTAATTTTGTATTTTTCATTTGTGAACTTCTGATTACCAGTGGAAAGATTTGGGTTAAGTGAACCTTCAAAATTTAAAATTTTAAGTTTCATTGAAAAATATATTTGACTTGAATATAACTTTTAAAAACTTTTAAAATTTATATGCAGGTGTTTACATGTTATTATAGGATGTATTCTGTACTGGTATTAAAGGTTTTAAAATGTTTTTCTGACCAATTCTTGCATTCAATTCTAGCAGTACATTTTGAAATAATGGTTTTGGCAGATGAAGGCTAAAGTAATTCAAGCTTTTGTCAGTTGACGACAGTGTAATGTTTCTATTTAAGCATATGCTTAATTTCTTCCTCAGAAATTGAATATTTTGTTTCAAAGGAAAAGTACTTTAATAGCATTGAAATTGAACTAGTTAATGGTCTAAGTATACTCTTGAAGGGTCTGAACATAAAATTGATATTGATTTATGTCATTTTATTTGTCTGCAAATTACTTCATTTTGTTTTTAAATAGTTCAGCTATCTCAAGTTGTTTCCTGAATCATCCTTGCAACCATTCCAGGATTCATATTATATGTTAAAACTGGTTGTTAATATTCAGTACCTGAAAACCTAGCTTGTGGGATAGATTTACCAGTCATTGAATGGGTTTCTCTCTTCTTACCAGGAGAATTCCTTATACCAAAGTTTCCTAACATTCTAAGTCTATTTGTTGAATATTCATGTCAATTGAATGCAAAGTGGATGACAATGTGTTGTGATATTTTTGCAAATACAAGAAGGGAAATGTGTTGGGGAAATCCTGTAGTTATGGTTGATTATGAATCTAACATTGCAATATGGTAAGGACCCATTCCTTTCCATCCCGAGTCAGCTGTGTAGCACTCATCCCTTTTTCCTTTCCTTGTCACAAATAAGGTACATGAGCCCAGTTAACCTGACTGGCATGTTTTCCTTTTGGGAGGAATGCCTGTGAAGCAGAGTAAGTATTTACCTCTCCCATCTGCTCTTGGAGAGGAGTCTCTGTCTTTGGGTGAGCAGTGGAGAGCAGGGAGCTGGAGTTGGGAATTCCAAGCCATACCTGCCTGCATCCTCCTCCCCAGAACACACCTGCAACTTGTGGCGTGTGGCCAACAGAAGTCTCTACTGCCTTCTACCGTTTAAGGATGCAAAAGAATAACAAAGTAACTCCTAACAAAGGAGGATGGGAAAATAATATGCAGGTAACCCTTTTTTTTCTTTTGAAAGGGAAAAGTCATTATGACCCTTTAGTGTTCAGTACCAAATCACACAGTGAGTTGTTAATCATATTTTAAAATTATTTTACAAAAGTTTTACAAAGATTTTCCTCACTGATGTCGTGGTGTGGCTAACTCTAGCTAGCTGGGCCATATATACCATGACATATGTGTTATTGTACATGGGTTTTAAGTTAAACTAATAATACAGCTTCAATATTTAAAGCATCGTATTCCAAAAATGAATAATGGAAAACAAAAAGTAACTAGCATGAAGAAAATGCATGTTTTCACTAAAAAGTTTAGAAATAAAGCTGGTAAAAATACACTGAAAACTTGGAAAGTTTTGTTATCAAATTTTTTTCAAGCCAATGCATAATAGAAAAAGGTTATATTTCTTGAATCCACATCAAAATTTAAATTTCAAATGAGAAGATTTAGAGTTTTTCTAATATATAGTTCTGGGGAGGATTTTGTTTGTTGCTTGTGGCTTTTGAATTTATTTAAAGCACATTTTTTTCTGTCATTTTATCAGTCTCCAGAGGAATACCATCCTGAATAAAAATTTATTAGTTATTTCTAATTCAAAAATTTCTTTAAAATTCTTCCTATATAGAAAAATTAATGAACCAATTTGCAAGTAAAATTTGCCTATAGTAGTTTATCCTGATGCTCCATTATTTCTAAGTCAATTAAATTTTTTTAAACCGTTGACTATTAATGACTAGATTAATACAGTTTTAAGTAGAGATAATAACTAAATAAAAGTTAGAGAATCCTGAACAATATTTTAGTGAATGCCACAGAACTGGGAAAGCTGAAGGTCTTTCCTAAGGGTATCAGGCACACGCATACAGCAGTGTGCAGTCTTTGGAAAGGTAAAGACTGAATAAAAAGTTTAAGAGAAATAATCCTGTAGAAACTAGTCTGGTGTACTTTTATAGTAAAAATAATTTGTTGATAGGTGCCAAAGTTACTGGAAGTGCCAGTTAGTTTCTCGAAAATCCTGAAATTTATAAATTCAGATATTTATGTAAAATATGTAAACATTGCTCTTCTTGTCTCTTCTTGTTTTCTCATACAATCATTTATCTGAAATATTGTTAGAAGGTCATAAGTCACAAACTAATAACATTTGGGTGAAGGATAGCTCATGATCAAAAATGTTAAAGCCTGAAAACATACTTCAATTTAAACAGGTTTTGTGCCTAACAGAAGAATGATTTCTCGAATCAGGAAGAAAATCAGGCACTATTATGTGAAATGAATGTGACTAAAGAAACGTTCCTCATTAGATCAGTCTTGGGATGATACCTTCCTCAGAAGTGAATAACCACCTAACTTTTTGCTAAACTCTGGAAGTGCATTTCTGCTTCACCTTTTTAGTTGTAACATTCTTTTTGTGTTTGTCTTGTCAGAGAGAAGGTTAAAAAAAATTGTGAAATGCCAGCTTAAATTTATGTGGTCTTGTTCAACAGTACATAAGGTAGATCTTTAATATCAGTTCTACAGCTAAGTTCAGTGCTGATAGATGCATTTTCAAATGCTGAGAGCATCGGGAATATCTTGGTACTCCAGGAAATTAGCACTGCTATCAGAAAAATGTTGAAAACTGAAATTCTGTATGACAGGTAATGGAAGCTTTTGTGTTATTAATAATGCAGAAACTGTGTATTTTTGCAAAGCACACAGGCACATGACTGTTAGAAATGCAGGCCTTATTGCAGAAATAAAACTACCTCTTCAGATTAAAAGTCTGGACTAAGAAACTCAATTTTGTGAGGATTCTTTGGTCTTTTTTTTTAAAGAAAAATAAGTTCTTTTTAGCCCTTTTTTGTAAACATAGGTTCTACACTTGAGAGCATTATTATATCAAACCAGGAACTGCTAATATCTTATGTAATGTAGTCCAGGACCAAGTTCAGATATGTTGTGGATTGAGTGGCAGCTTCAGGCAAGCCCTGCCTTAGCCTCAGATTTTTGGCAGCAGCTTAAATTTAGGTGGCCTGCGCCTAAATTTGTTCTGGCCCGCAAGTTCTAAGGATGGCAGATCAGGTCAATTATAAAATGAGTTGTTTATTGAATAGACAGGAGATAGCAGAAAAAAGGCCACAGAGTTACTTACTACACAGTATCAACCAAAAAGAACTGCTTGTAGATGACATAAAACTACATGATATCAAGGTATCTCTATTGAAGCTAGCAGAGTAATAGTATAGATTAAGAATCAATGTAACTTACTGCCAAAATGATGATAGTGAACACACAGTCCTTTCACTCAGCCTCCAGAGAAATAACCACAAAGTAGGTGTCCCAGCTTTGGGGAGAAATCCCAACACTTTTCCAGGAAGCATGCAGAAGATTTCTGCTTTTTGAGTTTGGTGTAGTTTGTGTCTGTCAGTCAGAAATTCCAGCTTATCTTTCCAGATCTCACTTCCACAGCAAGATGTTTATTGTCAGCTGGGAGCGTTACTCCCATGGTGGCAAATAACTCACTACAAGACAAGCTGTCCTGACTGAGTTATTTCATCAGTTAGTGAGCAACAGATAAGCTCTTGTGAGGGGAGAGATGCTCTGAGTTATTTCACCAGCTAAAAGGCAACAGGTAAGCTCTTCTGGGGGAGGATGCCCTGCTATAAATGGCTTTTGAATATCTTCAAGGATGAAGAACTCCAAAATCTGAGGAGCCTGTTCCAGTGCTCAGTTGCCTGCACAGTGAAAAAGTGTTTCCTGGTGTTCAGAAAGAATCTCCTGTGTTTAATTTTATGTCCATTGTGTCCGGTTCTGGGCATCATTATAACAAGTCTGTCTCTGTTCTTTTTGTACTCTCCCTTCAGGTATTTATATACATAGATAAGACTCTACCAAACCTTTTTGCTTCATGCTAATCAGTCACAGCTTCTGAGCCATTCCTCAACGGAGAAATGCTCCAGTCCTTTCGTCATTTTAGTGACCCTATGCTGGACTTTCTCCAGTAGGACTATAACTTGAACTTGTCTGTTTTTCAATATACATGAACAGATACCCTCCTTTATGATCAAATTTGATCCCAATGCTCCTTGAAAACTGCAGCTGTGTAGAAGCTCAGCTGTTGACTAAGTTTATTTCTACTGAACAGCTAAAATACTGATACAAAATAAGTCAGTGGGTACATTGCAGAATTAAATACCTGGGTTACCTGCAGCATCAAAAGCAAGTTAGTCATAGCCATACTGAGCTCAGTTTTGGTTGTTAACTTGCATTTGCACTTTCTTTCTTTAACTCCCCCTTGTATTTTTTTTTCCTAGATATTTCCCATCTATTAGAGTTCTGCCACAATCTGCTCTCTCTTATGAGAGTGGTGGCTCATCCTTCTGGAGCTTTTCAGTATTTCTGTGACACCTACTTTTTTTAGTGTCAGACAGCATATTTGAGGATTTTCTAGCACTAAGATGTCTATTTGAGCTTTCAGATTTTGTGTACTTATCTGAACTAATCTTCTATTCCTTTGAAGTGTGTCTGTTTCTAATATTAATTCAAATTATGAATGACTTCAGTATGAAGAATTTATGGCAAAAGTGTATTAATAAATTTGAACTTCAGACTTTGTAACAGGGGGAGGGTTAAAGAAAACTCCTGTGTTAACTTTTCATAACACTCCATTAGAATTTGGTCATGGTAGTAAGAAAGAAATTAGATAATGAAAACTCTGAAAAGTACAGGATGATTTCTTACTCTTCCTTCTAAAGAGAACTTCAAATACACTCCTCTTCTGCAGGAAACAAAAAAAGAGTAACCAATGTCATTCCAGGCAGTAAGAATTCCAGTTATAGTGTACATTTGCATGCAGATAAAAACGTGTTATGTAATTTTGTGTGTCATTCAATTTTAAATTCACTCACACATGTGTTAGTAAGTCGAAGTCAGGATCTGAAGAAACAGTGTCTATTCTGAAATGAAAATATAACAGAGATTGAATGGCTTTAAAATTATGTTTTCCCTGTGTCATAATGTATTATTGAATTCCCTTTCTCCTTCTAAAGTATGTGAAAAACAAACTGGCAACTACTGTAATTTCTCCTTTTTTCTAAACAAAAAGATATTGGTATCCAACCCACAGTTTCATGAGTATTTAAACAAAACAGAAAAATAACACTCCTTGTGTTTATTACATTAGTTTACATTGATCAGAGTTTAAAAAGCATTGCAGTGTAAAAGCTGGTTTCTGCAGCAAAGCACTGAAGCAAACTACAAAATTGATTCATTCTATAGAATCTATGAAAGATGGAAAACCTAAGTTATGAAGGCAATGATTTAACTTGAGTTAAACATACACTATAGCTCATGTCACTAATGGGTATCTACTTGGTGTTTTGAATAGACTAACTTAGCAATTAGAAAGCAATTATAAACCCATTCAGGTGGAAGACAATTTAAACTGAAATAGAATGATATTAATTGGGAGCAGTTTTAGAACATTTAATTAGATGCCCCCAAAGCCCCAATTCAATAATTGGAAGGGAAAACCATGCGGTTTAAAAAAGAAACTAGCTTATAGAGGAAATAAGCTTTAATTTAAAAAGGAATCCTAGAGAAGAGGAAGAAGAAAAGGTAGAGGAGAGGGTAACTTAAGAGCCTGTACTATCATAAGCTGGTAATTTCATTTAAAAGCTAACAATCGGAAAAAAATAACAGAAAAAAATGGAAAAACCCCTTAGTGACTAGTGAAGCAAAAGCTCAAATCTTTCTAAATCTTTCATATACATCCATATGATTTTACTGATGGGTGAAATTCTTGGAAATCTTTTTAATAAGGATTTTGTTTTCAATAGCTTGTACTAATCTATATTTGTGGGTGGGGTGCCAGATAATCCCATAAATCCCGATGAAGGAACAGCTGCTCCTCAGTTAAAGCTGTAGAGACTGAGAAATGACAGCTAGATACTTTTTAAATTAGGAGGGTGGGTTTTTGTATTATTTTTCATCAGAACAACAAAATTTCTATATCTCTCTATGGTCTTTTTGGCTTGCTAAATTAGACTAAGTGATAACTAGTTTCCCAGTGCAAACCATTCAAAATTCTAGAAAATATCACATAAGGACTTAAGGAGTTTCAGTACAGCCTTGACATATTTTCTGTCATCATTTTGATAAAGGTGAAAACACAAAATAATTACTCTTTTATTATGTTTATAAGTAAGTTTTTACTTGTTTGTTTTTTATGGGAGAATCCTGAGAGACAGAAAGTATAGTGCATTTTTAAAATGCTTTAGGAAAGATAAAGAAGAGAGGAATTGTTAAAGTAAAAAAGGTCACATTTGGACAGATCGAATTTGAGATGAGAAGACTTTCTAAAATATGATGTCTGAAAGGAAGAAGACAAGAACTAAAAAGGAAAAAAAATACTTCTGAAGACAATCTTATAAGTTTAAATCTGTACTACAGAAGTGATGGTGAAAGAAAGCTGTTTCATACCTAAATAGATGCTCTACGGCTCATATAGAAGTAAGATTTGTTCTGCAACTTAAAAATCAGATTTGTCTTTGAAATCCTAATGATGCTTTTATTTGTGAGGATGTGTTGGAGGAGCCTTGTATTAAAAAGGCTTTTACACTCCTTTCTAGCCAAATCCAGTCTTAGCTTTGCAAAAATGTATAATGGACTGCTGCACAGACTTGTGATCTTTGTCTAGCTTTGAAATTCACAGCCTTTTTGATTTTGATTCTACTCCAAGTTGCCTGATTCTTGTTCATTGTCTGAGAATGTCGTGGGGTGTCCTGCATTATTTTGGTTCAAATAAATTAGTCTTCAAGCTCTGTATAAAGTATTTCCTAATGCAGTAAACTTTTTGTAAAGATTTTCCTAGACAATAATCCCATTATAGTATTAATCTAGGGATGTGCATTGCATACCCTCTCTCAATGTTGGAGTTAAAAATTATGATTACCGAGGGGTTGGCTTCAAAAATTTTATCAGTATTTGACTGAAGAAAGCAATTACCAATAGATCAATGTGTTTGTTTTATATACATTGTATCTTAATACCCTCCATTACTTGTCTCAAACATCAGAGCTGGCCTAATGAGACTATCCAAAATTAAGAAGATGAAACCATTAAGAGGCAGTATTTAAAAAACACTCATCTCTGACTAGCCAAAAATGTGCTTTGGGAAAGCTGTATCTTCTGGTTTCACTATTAACATAAGTTTGAGTAAAAAACTATTTGTTTCTGTTCAAGGTTCTTGCATGATCTGTGTTTGTTTCAGGTTGCACTGTATAAAAACTGGGCAAATTAATATTGAAATGAAAGCACCTTTCTTACTCTCCCCACTGAATCAAATGCTAGTGCTGATTTTCTAGACTTGCTGTATGTAGAAGCAGATGTAAGAATATTTGCGTGTGCTTGCACATTGTGTCTATTCAGTCTGGACAATTCTGCTGTCAACATTAAACAGTTGTTGACATAACACTTGGAGTGGTATCTTCTAATTAAGAAAAATAAAAAAGCTAGTATCTTCTATGTTGTGGTTTCCTGGTAAGGTAACAAAAGGCTGTTGGTGTTGAACTTCATCCAGGAATTTACAATCTCCAGATAAAGCATGTACCTTTAGTTGTTAGGTAAAGTAGGTAGTTTCTTAGAGTCTAAAATATATTGCTGGAAATAATAGACTGATTCAGGCTGATTTAGAGAGTGTCTGGGAGCCTGTGGTACCTCTCAGACAGTAGACACATGGGTAGGCAAGTTTTAGTGCTCCTGCCAGAAGGATTAGGTGGGGCTGTGGCTGCTGCTTGCCTCAGCTCTCTCTCCCCCTCCAGCACTGCTGACCAAAGCCTTGCAGACCCCTCCCTGGCTGTCTGGACTACTTCTCTTCCCAGGTTCTTCCTCCTCTTCCTCCTCACTTGGATGACACCAGCTGTGGCAGAGGTGTAAGGTGCAAGGAAAAGAAAGACCCATCTTGTGTGAGGAAGGGGAGAAGAAAAGGTTAAATCTGCAAAATGATGGGAGAGACAGTGGTGGAATTGTTAAGACAGAAAGGTACATAGGAAGGCAGGAAGAAAAGTGCCAGTGTAGGCCCTCTGGACTCAGTATTTACTGTTCTTTCTTTTTATCCTGAACTAGAGCTGTGTATTTGTCCTTGTCTTATTATTGCTGTTTGTTCTTCTATCATTTTACGACTTGATTACTTCTATTTGTTTTTTGTATGACATTTTGAATGATTTTCTCTGGGGAAGAGTCCTCACAATACCTCAAGTGGATTGTTTTTAAAAGCTTTACTGTTTTCAGGCAATGTCTGAATAACTCCTCCTTGACATATTTACCTTGATAAATAAGCTTTTTTGGAGTCCTGCAGAATATTTCCCAGGAGAGCAGAAAGATCCCAGGATGTTCCCTGAAGGTTGCTTTGTTTAATGTCAACTTCTCTTCAGCTATCCAACTTTGTTTATAAATTAATCAAGGAGCACATTTTTTTATATCCTTATCTACTCCAGATCATGGCTAGGTAATACCAAAACTGGGACTTGGTGGTATTGTTTCCAGCTGATGAATGTGATAGTTTTAATACTAACAAGCCTATTCAAGCACACTTCTCATAAGAAAAGTAGTCCTGACGAAAGATAGAATATTGCCTCAAATTAAGTCCACTTTAAAGTAGTAGAAACTGATACAAACACATTAGTAATATTCCTGTATCCTTTCAGGAAAAGGAAATGCAAACTGAGCTTATGAGTATCCTAAATATTGAGTGAGATTCACTGGTAAAGTGCTCTGTGAAGGAAGCAGGTGCTTTGTTTGGGCTACTCATAGACTAAAGAAATCCATAGCAATTTGTGTGTGTTTTTCTTTGCTAGTTTCCCATATCTAGGGGAGGGCACATGGAGATACTCAGCTTGTTGGTTTCTCAAACAAAGTGCTATCTGGTTTGGGAGGGTGGAAGTGGCAAAACAAATAAGAAGACACTCCTGCCCTGAAGGTCTTGTGTCTCCTTGTATTAGAGACACGAGCGAGTCCCATGCAGATTGTGATTCATTTTACCTCATACTTGGGCGTGTGAAGAAAATCTTATAGGCTTCATGCACATAGAGATTACTCTCAGCAGTAGAGCGTCTTCTTGATTTATTTATATTCTGATCTTCCAGCCAAAGTCTGTTAATGGAGAAGGACATGTAGACCAAAAAACAACAGAAAAGGATAAAAAAGAATGGGGTGATGGTGTTTTCTGGACATTCTTTTTGGTGGCAGTTTTGAATTTATTTGTTCAGACTAGTTTAGTGTGGTTATTGTAATTCTGGATGTATTGTATTTTGTAGGTAATAAAGCAACTCAGCTTTACTCAGCTTTACTGATGGAGAGATTCAGGAGTGACCAACTGGGGCAGGGATCATGGCAAAGCAATGACAAAATACTGGCACCTCCATGGGGAACAATGTCCATGGCATTCTTGTCTGAGATCTGGGATGGCAGTATTTAGGATAAAAACAGTGCTGAGTAGAGAGTGTGCACATTTGTACATTGAGTAAAGAAGTATGGTAACATCTGAACAGCATGGTTCCTGAGGAATACTGTTGATTTTTTCTAAATGTCAGGAGTTCTCAAGTTTGTGTTCTAATGACGTATTTTTTCTCTAAGTAAATAAAAGCCACTCTGGTTCATGACTTTATTTATTTATTTATTTAAATTTGGCTGGCTGATTTTGGTGGGGTTTTTTTAAGGGTATATATTTTCTTGCTACAGAAACCATTTTATCTTTTCCAGATGTTCTCTTTAAAGTCTTTTGAGGGCATTCAGATAATTGATTAAGTCACTGGAAGTAGGCTTCATTACTTTTTATTAGTTTTGATTTGCCTATAAGATCTTCCTTCATGCCAAAATTACTGTTCTCAGAGTGATTAGAAGATCACAGTGAAAGATTTTACAGCTAACGTTTCAGGCATTCTTCACTTGCTTTTCAGTTCTGACCAAAGATTAACCAGTTGTTTCCAGTATCTGTGTAACCATCCAGGTACGACATCATTTAAAGAGACAGAAAAGGAAGCAAAGGAATCTCTGTAGACTGAAATGGACAGGCCCCATTTAATGTCTTTGTCATACTTAATGGCAGGAGCAAATTCTGCCCCACTGGCCCAGAGAAGTGGGGAGCTTGTCTAACTGATCCTGAATGGAAGGTCTAGGAGATGAGAAAGCTTTGGAAATTTGTGTTCAGGAAACTGTTTCTCTCTCTGCTGTGAATGGTCTCCTAAACTAAATGTTAATTTTAATAGATCACTGTAACTTGGTATGTGTAAGACATTGTAGTTGTCTTTCATCTTTGTCTTCAACAATTGTACTTGCAGAGATGTGAAAGATAAAATGTTGAGCTTTAAACATGAGAGTCCAGCACTATTATTTTGTCACATATTGTTCTGATCTTTACAACAAAATCACGAAAAGCAATTTGCTTAATAGTTGTGCACAAAGCATAGAACTATTTTAGTTCTTGTTTATTGTTTCATCTGTGTACCTATCAGTGCTGATATACCAATTGTGTGTTTTGAACAGATGACTTGAGACTTCTCAGAATTTCCTCGCTGTCCCTACTGACAAGACTACAGGCACCCCTTCCTGCCTTCGTAAGTAGAAGAGACAGGGAATCTAAGTGCCTCTCTTATGGTTTTTCAGATTTTCTAAACTACTAGCTTTCCCTGTAGTTTGGAATAAACGTGTCATCATTTCAAATGCACTAAGCAGGGGAAGATTAGCTGCTGCACTATGATGTGAAGGTTTGCAGGCCCAGTACACTCACATAAGCTCAATAGTTTTGTTGGGGAAGCACCCAGAGTAAATGTTAAATATCAGAGTTTCCACTGTTGACCTGTATGAGGACAGGCTCCTATGATGGTCATACAGTAATTGTATAACAGCCAGAGTACTGTGGGGAATCCTTCTGCAATGCATTTAATTCTTCTGATGCAATAGGATACTCAGAATAGCCCACCTTTGCACCAGGTCTGCTGCAGGACACACCAAAACCAGGTGTGTATACCTAGATTGCATTTTGACATGACATCATAGCAGCCCTCCCACTTCTGCCTTCGCCTGTCTCACAGGCTCTGCTTTAAACACTTATAACATATATATTAACACTTATAAAATATTGTGCCCATGTTTTATAAACATCAGATGAGTCATCTCTTCAGCTGTCCTCTGAACTGATCCTTTCTGTCTCCTGTATGGTTTTGACTAAGTACTTTCCAACTGCTTTTATTTAAATCAGAAGTAACTTGTATGGAGTTGAACCTATCAGAGCAGCTTTGAAAAAGAGAGGATTTAATCCAGGATGCTCATAAGTCTTCTTTAGCAGTCCTTTCTGTTCCTCAGACCACTGCATGTTTTTCATAAGAGGTGCACGTCATTTTGGCTGAGTTTGATATGCCTAACTGGATGCCAGCCAGGCTGAATTGTCCCTGTGCTGACACTGTGTTTGCTGGAGCTCAGGGCCTCTGGAAGTTGCCTTAGCCACTGTGAATTAGTGCTGGATTTACATGACAAGTATTGCAACATTTCGAGAGGAGGGATGACTTTCCATGGGACAAACTCGTGGGTCTGAGCATGGCACAGTTAATCCTTCCCTGCATGTGGCACCCAGAGCCAGTAGCTAGGGCTTACCTAGTACATGTTGAATTGTGTCTATCACAGGGCTCCAACTTCTAGTGGAACTTGCTATTGAATTGTGGTAGGTCATGCTATTAAAATGCTGCCATATAAGATCCAAACGTGAGAAAATTACCTCCAGGTAATACCAGAGTAGGTAAAACTATTTTCCAATGACACTGACTACATCCAAATGCAGTTTTTCTCAGTCTTTTACCAAAAGTGACAAAAAAATGAATTTCAAAGGGCTATACCATTAGCTTATGGCTTCAAAACTTTAAGTTCATAGGCAAAAAGAGGAGGCAGATGAACTACAGGGAAATAAAGGTATTATCTATTGTTACCTGTCTAAAAACTGTTTGTAGCATGTTTCTTGACATATGTTTAGCATACAAGTGAATTATTCTGCCCTTGGTTTGGCATAATGGACGTTTTGAAATTAGATGTTGTTGTTGCAGCAAAAGAATGGTCTATGTTTCAGCCTCATTCAAAATCACTGTAGAGAACAGCAAACAAAAGCTGTTCCATATTTAATTTATAAGCCTTAAATAACTTTTCCATTTCACAAGAAACACCTGTAGACTTCCTAGGTCCTTGCTCGATAGATTTTGATGTTCAAAACACTTTCAATGTCATAAAATTGGCTGATAAATTAATTTAGCGATAAAAAAATTATTTCAGTGTTGTTTTCCTTTTACAATTTCTTCCAAGTGCTGATTCATTTGCTGAACTGTAAGCTTGAAAGCTTATACTTACGTATTTTATTAGTTTGAAAAGCTATTATGGATTTCTTGCACCCCACTAGGAAAGGTGGTGTTGCTGTTGATTTGATATGCGAACACTTATTCTCTTTCACGACTGGACCAACATTTTTCTCAGAATAATAGATAGGCATGTTTGAAGTATTCCCTTAAGCTTTTTCAATTTTTTTCAAACCACTACTTGCTGCTTCCTGGAAATGTCAACTTGAAGGGAATATATGTGAATTCCAGTCTGTGTCAGTACAGTCTAAAAGGGCCTTGTTGTGTGCTAGTACAAAATGTAAATGCACTTTATGAGTAATAAACTTTACTTATTAGTGCCAGCAGGACAAATATAAAATTGAAAGTAAAATAATTACTTATATATCAGGCTGTGGGAGTCAACTGCCTTTACCTCAAGATCAACCTGGGCAAGCTAGTTAAGGAATAATTAAGGAAAATTATGTTCTCCAGTATGATCTTTGGGATTGCTGTTTTCTGTAGCTATCTAGTAACACCCCTGAGAGAATTCCAACAGAGCAGAGAAACAAAATGTGATCCAATTTATTCTCAACAATTCTCACGTCTTTCATAGCAATATATTACCTAGTGAGCAAACTTGGTGTTGTGGGGTTTCATAACATTTGGACTGAAAGACTCTGAACTGGTTTTACAGTATTCTTGATGGGATTTTAATGTGGGATATTGAAAAGATGTTTGATGTCTGTGAAATATAGGAGGCAGCTGCTCTTGGAGGTGAACTACTGCACTAGTTCCATAACAAATGATAAGTGCTGCTAATATCAAAATAATTCTCCTGGGAATTATGTCAGTCTCTTGGACTTTGTCAAACACAGTATTAATAAATACACAAAGGCATTATACTATACAGGCATAAATGAAAGCACGTAGTCCTAAAATTACATTAAATGGTACAAACTAATAATGAAAAATCTTTTAAATTATGAAATTTGTTGCCTGCCTGAACCATTCCAGAAGAATATGAGAATCAGGGTAGTAATGTAAAATCAGTGTATTTAAAGCAATTAAATTTCTTTAAAGACACAGTACTTCACTGAAAACTGTTCATTGTCTAAACTGCAATTATTTTTCTAAGAATCCATTCTGTACCTTACATTATCTAAAGTGCAGTGGAATTACTGCATTTGCAATTACCTGCAAAACCACTGTATTTTTGATGCTAAACAGTTGAGTGAAAGAGAAGACCACACCCAAGAGTACAAGATCAAAACGAAATGCTTGTGATGATATCCCTTTGATGTTTCAACCTATACAATAAGCACGATGATGAAAAAATGCAACTTTTCTTGAGCCTTGAGTTTTTTCAGTTCATAAAAGTCTAAGTTGAAAAGGGGCTGCCCAGCTACCAAAACTTTATCAAGAAAAGTAGCCCTCAGATAAATACTGTTTGGACCAAAAATAAAGGTGCCAGTAGAATTCTGGAAAGAAGGGGGAGAGAGAGTTCACCAACAGTAAGATTGAAATAGATCTACAGATAGGAGATTAATTTTTCATTGTTATGGTTTTGAGGAATGTTGGTTGGAGGTTAGGTTGTGTCATTTCCCCTGCTGTCAGTGCAGAGGGAGAGACTCCTTGGGGCAGCATGTTGGAGCTGCAGCTGGACTGACAAGTCCAGTGTGTCTCTGGGGAACCCCACCACTTTCCACTGACAGCAAAGGAAGGGGTTTGGAGATAGAGTTGATCAATTAATAGCTCAAAATGAACACTGGGAAGATGGATATCTTTCTCCTTGCCTCAGCTGTGTAGTAAACTATTTACTTGAGGCTTTTTGAGCCACAGCAGGTGACTCAGTCAGCCATTGACCTTTCTCAGTAGGCAGTTTGCATGTGATTGTTCGATTGAGAGGAGCTGGTGAGCCTCGTGTGGCTGGGCACTGCACCTGCTGATTCAGCAAGAGCTCTGCTGGTCTTTTAAAATCATAAATTACTCGGCCTGAGGAGACACTGGAGATTAAAGATGTGACATTCAAAGTGTAGCGTGTGTATTATAAGGGACAATTTAAACTATTTTCCCCTTCCCTTTAAAGAAATTATTTAAAAAAATAATTTTGTCTAATGAGAACTTGCATGTTAAAATGTGTACCTTGTAAATTGTATAGTGTACTTATTGGTAACACCAGTGTCATACAGGATTAGACTAGAGTGTTCACACACTCGAGTTCTTTGAACTGCAGGTTTATTATCATTGTGATTGTGCATTGAAAAAGTACAATATTTCCTTGACTTATGAAACTTTGACACAATTACAGTATTCATGCTCTCTCAGCCTAAACTCAGTATTTAATATATCATAGTATTATGTTGAAATGTGGAAATTTATTAATATTTCCACTAGAAAATAAATAGGATCAGACTTTGGAAAGATGGAATCAGACTTCAGAAAACTCCAGTGGTAGAAAGAGCACTTTGATAGTCATTCAATATGATTTTTTCACTACTTTCCTCTTGAAATTCTGGAATTTAAATATATGTAGCAAAGGACCTAATTTTATTTATTTATTTATTTATTTTTTTATAATAATGGCACAGCATGACCCAAGACAGTGAGCTTTTGGTGAACAAAAGAGGAAATTAGGGTCCCAGTTCTCACTGACTTTCATAGGATCTGCAGGGGCATCACTGAGCAGTCACAAGGAACCAGAGAAAATACTTCACTGCTTGCTGCCTCGGGTTTGTTTGAAGATGCTGATTTCTAAGATGCTCTCGGTCTTCCTGCTGCCTCTGGCCCTGAGGAATGGAACAGAACAGGTCTCAGCCATCCATCCATGGGGTGGAGCGTGAGGGACTAAGCACCTGTAGGACTTCAGCTGTGTCAATGTACAAGAGGGCACCAGCTTTTATAGTTTCTGCTCTCTCTTTCTAAAAGTTGATTTCTGCAATTCAAACATACCAGAAGGAAATGGTCTTAACACTGTTTTAACTTCCTTAGATTTTTTCTACTATTTTCCTCTGAATTTAGTAAGTAGTACAGGAAATTAACTTCTTTTTTTTTTACATATATTGGTTGCTTAATCACAGGACCCTTTTCCTTAGGATTCTTTCTTTTCCCTTTGATGTACAGTGGACAGGGTATTGAGATGCTATGTAGACACAAGGACTCAAGCTAGCATGTGACTAGGAAACAAATATACTGACAGATGGGCCCATTAATCTTTCAGTAAAGTCTACTGACACTATTGTCATCTGTACTTTGCTTGACAGAAGTGACAATGTGTTGAAACATAAGATAAATGCAGCTGTGCTAAATTTTATGCTTTTCTAGCTACAAGAAGACCAATAAAAATATTATCATAAAAATGATCTGAAGTCATCTGTTTTGGTAGGAAGTGTTATGGATTTGCAGAAGTATATTCCATGCAGTGAAATGAGAGGGAATTGCAAGTGTATTGAGAAAATGCATACCTACCAATGAAATGTTATTGGCCTGGCTATTTATAAGGTTAAAATTTCAGCCAGAGAACATATAAAGATCAAAGTTGTGTGTTTCCATGTGTTGAAGAGTAGATAATAGTCTATCTTGGAAACACTATTTTGAAGAACTTAATTTTCTAGCAAAACTGAAATCAGTGTGGTAAGATGTAAGAGGTATGTTGATTCTCTTGGTAGGGTTATTTTTATGAGTAAGCTGGCTTGAGAACATAGGTCCATCTCACAAATAGAATAGAGAATATGTATTGGAAGCAAATTTTCAAATACTAACCTTGACCAAACCAGAAGCAGTATACTTCACAGAGCATACTCTGCATCATGTTAACATTACATTCCCCATAACACCTTGTTGTTTCATGATATCCTATGGTACAGTTGACTTGCAGATTTGGAAAAGGTCATTCATAGTTTATTTATATAGCATAAAATAAGCAAGCTCTTTATGAATTTCCTCTACTTCTGCTGCTGGAGGAAAACCAGTGTTATCATGCAGGACGAGTTTGTCATCTGAAAAACCTGACGTTTTTAAGGTCAGGACTAGAATATATTCTAGGTTTAAACTATTGATGAAACTGGACTTGTTACTAAGCTAATGTTTTTAGACTAGTGTAAAAAATGTTTTCAGTAAATAAAAATGTATTCTATATTCACACAGGGAATTACTACCAGCCGATATCAAAGACAAAATGAAAGTTTCACATTTGCACTCTGGGGACACAGTAGTCCAGCTCGTAATCTTTCTCCTTGATACAGGTAGGAGTCCCTCTTTCATAGAGAAGCAGGTGCATGCTGTCAATTATTCTTGTCTTTATTTCCCCATGGAATGCTTGCTGTCATATTAAGACTAATTGTTGGGTTGCTGAAAGCAACTGCAGGGCTGCAAGATTGTGAGCTCAGATAGTTAACCTTCTGTTTTCTAGACATTTTCATTCATCACCATGACTTTTTACATACTTTGAGCTCCATATTCTGTCCATAATATGGCTTTGTACAGAAACCTCTTGAAATGGCTTTCCTGTCATTCTGACTTTTGGAAGGAATGGAAGGAAATACAATAGGATGAAGATCCTTTTTGGTGTCAGAGCTCTCCTTAAAATATAGCCTTATAAGTTACTGAAGGTCACTCTGCTTTTGAATGTATTGCTTCTCACTAAATAATAAAATCTGTGTGAGCAAAATAGAAGTTGGATTACCACTTCATGCAGTACTATAAATGAAAACGCATTCTTTTTCCTTCATCTGGAAGCTTTCTTGACTTCAGAAATAATAAACCTTTTAAAATAGATATCTGTGTTCACTTTTGGGCACCACAATATAAGAAGGATATCAAGCTATTGGACAGTGTCCAAAGCCCATAAGGATGATGAAGGATATGGAGGGGAAGCTGAATAAGGAGTGGCTGAGGTCACTTGGTCTGTTCAGCCTGGAGAGGAGGACACCAGGGGAGACCTCAGTGTGGTCTACAACCTCCTCATGAGGCGAAGAGGAGGGACAGGCACTCATCTCTTCTCTGTGGTGACAAGATACAGTGCCTGAGGAAATGGCCTGAAGCTGTGATGGGAGGTTTAGGTTGGATATTAGGAAAAGGTTTTTCACCAAGAGGGTGGTTGAGCACTGGATCAGGTTTCTCATAGAAGTGGCACCAAACCTGACAGAGTTCAAGGAGAGTTATACAACACACTCAGGTGCGAGCTGTGAGTCTTGGGCGTGTCCTGAAGGGCCAGGAGTTGGACTCGATGATCCTTGTTGGGTCCCTTCCAACATAGGATATTCTGTGATTTCTTCTCTGAAAGTTGCTTATACAAGATGTTTCATAATAGGTATAATTTTTTGAAAAGTTTCCTTTTTATTTTATTCACCTAACACTCATGCACAATTTTTAATATGAAAAACAGTTTCTAATTATTTTTTCATGTTTTCTCCCTGTTTCTAGGGAATTTCTGCCCATGAAGTTAACAGCAAAATTATGATTGATTGAGCCTGTTATTCTGTTGGTGTACTCTTCTGCTATGAGGTGTGTATATATCTGACTCATTGATTCATTTGTAGTCCTTATGATTCCATGACTTAGAAAAGAAACTTAGGAGCATAAAAAGAAATGATGCTCAGTATCTACCAGTGTTGAAATGGTTTTATTTTATTTTATTTTTATTTTCTGGATTTTGTTTCAGTAAACTAAAAACAGAGTATTACCATTACTCTAGTATGATTGAGAAGAGGATTTGCACTCAGGCTCATCACACTGGGCTCTAAAATGATAACAGATGTGCATCCACCCAGGAAATTACCGTTTTCAATAAGAACCAGAGCAGCAAATGGATTTTCATGCATGGAAAAATAATGTAATAAACTGAGCAAGACCTTGGCTTGATGAATTATATAGTCATAGAAGGGAAAAAAATATAATTTGTTTAAATTTCTGAAACTTCAATACAGCTATGAAACAGAAACACTTTCTACTCTGAGTAATAAAATAACAAGCAGAGCCTTACCAAGTAAATACATTTAGAAGCCTGAAGCTTCACACAATTTTTATGTATTTCCCTACAGACAGTTTTATCTTTTACTGTCAAGTACTGAAAATAGTTAGGAAATATTAGGTGTGGTTTTATATTTTTATGATACAGTGCTCTTTCTCAGGAGACCAACCATGGTAGGAAGAAGGAAAATGATATTCTATTCATTCCTTTAAGAATCTTTCTATTCTCTAATTCCTTACTGAAGTAAATGAAAAATTCTTCACTGAAGTCCAAGGATATCACACAGACCTTGAGAACTGAAAAGAAACAAGACCATTGTAAGTGAAAATAAGTCTAAGTCTGAAAAAAGAAAACGTCAGAAAAACTGTTTATCCAAATCAAAATTTAAAAAAATGTTTTAAAATTAATTGAAAGGGATAAATGATTATTCAGAGATATAGAAGAAAATGTTATAGATATTTAGAATCAAATATAATAATCTACTATATGATATTATAATTAGAATATTATATTTAAATGGAGCAATAGCAATAATAAAAACATCAGTAATAATAATAATGGTAATAATTTTATAATCTCTTATATGTAGTATAAAGTTAATGTAGTTACAGAATCAAAGAATGTTTTGGGTTGGGAGAGACCTTAAAGATCATCTAGGTACAGCCCTCATCTCGTGGGCAGTGATACCTCCCACTAGAGCAGATTGCTTAAACCCCATCCAACCTGTTCCAGTGCCTCACCAGTACAGAGTAATGAACACATTTATGTTTCTTTTTTTTCCCCCATGGAAAGCTGGTTTCTCTCTTACTCGCATGCCTTGTACCATCATTTTTGCTATGACAATTCGTTCGTTCTTTAGTGCCTTGCAAATTCTGTTGGAAAAATGCTAATGACTGCATAAATCATCACCTTAAACATTGAATCTCCACTGACTGCTAAATAAACAACTTTTCTTTCTTTGCTCTAGGAATCCACACAACATCCTCTAACCCGTTTCTCACCTTTGGTATTTTCTTTACTCCCCAAACCTACTTTGCATTCATCCAAGGGAATCTCTTTCCCTTACATCCATCTCAGAACTCACATACATTGCTGTTCATGGGTATCGTTGTGGTTTGACCTTGGTGCACACCAAAGCCTCTCTATCACTCCCCTTCTCATCTGGGCAGGGGAAAGAAAATACAGGGAAAGGTTCGTGGGTTCAGATAAGGGCAGGGAGGGAAAACTCACCAATGGGCAAAACAGACGACTTAGGGTATCAATTGAATTTATTACCAATCAAAATCAGAGCAGGATAACGAGAAGTGAAACAAATCATAAAAACATATTCCTTCCTCTGTCTCCCTCCTTCCTGGGCTTAATTTTATTGCAAGTTCTCTAACTCTTCCCCATCATCAACTGGGGAGATAGGGAACGGGGGTTATGGTAAGTTCATCACATGTTGTTTTGCTGCTTCTTCCTCCTTGGGGAGGGGAGTCCTTGCCTTGCTACAGCGTGAGGTTCTCCACAAACTTCTTCAGTGTGAGTCCTTCCCATGGGCTGCTGCTGTTCATTAACTCCTCCAGTGTGGGTTCCTTCCACAGGGTGAAGTCTTTAGGAACAGCACAGTGCACAAGCTACAGTAACTATGACCCTGAGTTAGGTCACAATTCTTATTTATTATTGATAAACTGATAAAAATGTGCTATCTGCTTCACTGTCTATAAACCAGGGCTTCTGCTCCAGGGATTTTATAGTCTCCTCTATTAGTTGCCTTTTGCAGGGTAGTGGAGAAAAGGCTCTGCAACTTTTTTCTCTCTCACCTTGTGTTTCTAAACAAAGTACAGTGTTATTCTTTTGTTGTCTGGTGAGTAACCTAAGGCATGTTGTCTGATGTTAGTACTCACAGCTACTGGTAGAGATTGCCTGGGAGGTGGGTATGATCCCAAAAAGGGCAAAGTGTCAGACTCAGACTCTGCCTTCCTTTTGCTAAGCTTATCTGCACTATGGATCCTAGCCAAGAAGGGGACTACATTAAGTAAAATCTGTTGAAAAGAAACAGAAAATGTAGTTCCTTTTAAAAATGTTGTATTGCTGTTTTAGCATTTCACAATCAATTCCTGAATTAGCTGAGTCACATGGACAATCAATTATGCTAAGTACATTTATTAGAAGCTGCCACACCAAAACTAATCACTTTGATGGCTTTACCATACTTTATACCCAAGTACTAAAGTGAAATGCATTAAAACCATCTATCATGCTGCTTAATAAATCACACTTTGGAACTCTGTGGCATACTATTTAATGCATTTGGGACACTACTAAAAAATTAATTGCAATATAGGGAATACATGTTATGAATGCAGCATTTGATGTGTTTGCCAAAGTAATAACTTTAATGGAGGTCAGAAGATTGGACATTGCTCTAAAAAGGTGATGTCTATTTACTCTAACTTGATTTGAATGAAACATTGAGTGACTTAATGGATATTGCATACTCTATAAATAAAAAAGGAATGAAACATAATTTATCTCCCAGAAATTGATCAGCAATTTGCAGAATTTATAAATATCATGTGATTAAAAGGTGAAAAAAGAATAATAGATTTAAGTAGTCAGAAATACAAAAAGTAGTGAAAAACTTTATTTAGTTAATTTTGAAAAGCTGATTTAAGCTCAAAAAAGTCCACGTTGTGCATCCATAACTTTTCAAACATTTGCACAGATAAAAAAAAAAAAGCAGAATTCTTAAAAATTATAAATTGCTTGATTCCTCTTCAGAAGGACTTATATTGAAGAAAAAAAATCTTAGCCCTTTTAAACAAATTATATATTAAATTTAGCCACATAAAAAAGATGGTGGAAAAATGTTCAGCATGAAATATGAATGCTTGATGCAGCACAGCAATTGCAAATGAATGAGTCATTGACAGAGAGCAATCTATGTGCCACAAAGATGCTGAAAAATTAAGAACTGTACCAACATTTAACTTGGAACAAATAAGGAAGCTATTACACTGGATAATTTAAATTCAGCAATTTTCTGCCAGAAATCTTCACAGCATAATGTCTGTGCTGTATCTTGCCTCTGAAGAGAGAGGCTTACAATAAATAGAATCTGAAGTTGTGTCTCAAAAATGTCTTATTTTTACTACTGTCTTATTTCTGATAAAATGAAAGTTTCCAAAAAGGAATTTCGAACTTAGATCAAAATCCACCAAATGATTGTTAGATTTTTGAGTAATTTTCATTTGCCACCTTCTGTAAGTTTGTATCATTCAATTTGTTTTCCTAGATTTTATGATTTTTGTATGAAACACTTCTCTCTGCTTTCCGTGATCATTTGTTCCCTTCATCAGTCATGGGTCAGAGCTAAGTAATTTCTGTGCAGTTCTACTCAAAATATTGGGTTTAATACAAATTTGTGTATTAGGATGTGTGTAAGTGTAAACCATACTCTAAAATGTCTATTACTTTGTGACCAGACTACTTTTCTGTCGTCAAGCAAACATCTGGCTGTTTACATGAAGCAAACTCACAGGATAATTTGGTCTCTCTGTAGCACCTTGAGGAGGGCTAACTTTGCAAATAAAATGGAAAGTTTTAAAGGAATTTTTTTACGTTAATTTACCTGTTTAAATAGACGTTTATTAGACCTGTGCTACAATTGCACAGTGTGTTCCTTCCTTGCAGCTACTTTTGTGGACATTTTAGATAAATTCCCAGCAGCTGTGTTGCCATGGTGATTGAATATTGCTTATTGCTTCAAAGACAGTAATACTTAAAGTTTTCTAAAATCCATTGGATTTTATTTGAAGTACTCTAAAACACAGTAAAAATGTAGAGACTTGAAAGATACAGACATGATGCATGGGCACCTGTTTGATCTTTGTCTGGTTTATTCCAGGGAGCAAGAGGCAATAAAGGAAGGTTGAACACTGAGCAAGTGTTTCAAACTGTGAAGTTTTCCCTGCTGTATCAAAGATTCAGTGGGCACACCCCCAGCATTGTTCTTCATGTCCAAAAAAAGAGGTGGCTCTGCAGCTTTTCATTTCCCTTCCCACACATGCTGCTTTGGAGTGATGTGTTTTATCAGCAGCAGTTCTGGGCAGGGGAATATCAGGCAAGTGATGTTGAACCTGATTTTTTATGGATACTCTATAATGACTCGGGTTAAAAAAAAAATCTGACAATTTTCATGTTTCGGGTGAGCCAGTCTTTCTGTTGATACCAGGGATCAATTCAAACCCTGGTGCTGTGTGCATCTTGACAGCTAGCCTACATTGTGCACAGATTGCTATGTTAATTATAACAGTTAGCTGGTGCTCTGCACAGGCTGTATGCTTTCACTTCTGATGTACAGGGCTGATTTTTTCCCTATACTAAACTTCAAATGATAGCATATTAATAATCTGTTGCAAGAATGGCAACAGATTTTATAAATAAATGATGTAACTTAAGCTGGTACTGTTTCTGTCCCCAAAATCTGTTTGTTTGATCCATACCTGTATTAGCTGTGAGAATTAATCTATCTTTACATGTTTGCATTTAGATAATCAACTTCTATTGTCCTTAATCTGTTTTGAGGGGTGCCTTAATTTGCATATTTTAATTCCTCACAAGAGAGAGCTTTACATAAACCCACAGCAACAAAATGGTAAGAACATAAGTAGGCCTGTTTTATTTGTGCTCTGTCTTGATCTCTTTCTGGTGGTAAAAGGGTGACTGAAAGCATTTTGCACTTAAGTGTGCATTGCTATGCTACCGTAGCATAGCACTGGGTGTTGTTAGGGAATGGTACTTTAAATTGATGAGCTGTAGGGAAGGTGTCATGCCTGTTTAAATGTTTGATATTTTGAAAAATAAATTCAGCTTTCTGCTTAGGAGCTGAATTTGACATCTTTTTAACAGCCTTCCTTCATTCCCTATTTCTTATTTTTAGTGGTAAAGAAGAAGTTTTATTTGACTATATTTGAATTACTCTGTGTGTTAACACACTTCTTTTGGCAGTCTTTTATCCAATCAATATTTTGGATAAAGATTGATGGAAGCATACTAGAGAGCAATTTTTACACTTTAACTGGAAACACATTTGCACCAAGTCATGCCAGTTGGCTGCACCTGAGCTCAGAAACAGAGCAACAAACACAGATGAAAGGGTGAAATATTTACGTTTAAAACATCCATGAAAAGGAAGACACACCACCCTAAAAGTGGAAATAATGATGCTTCCTGAATGGATCACCACAGCTGCAACAAGGACTCCAAGACTTGTGTGGTCTTTCTGGAAGAGATTACTGAGCTACTCCTCTAAGTTTGGAAAAAAGAACTGTGCATAACTGGAATCAAATTTGAGAACTGATTTGGTTGAAAAATACTGACATAAAGGAAAGATTTTCTGTCACTAACCATTGAGCAGTTTGTAGTCTTGATCACTGTAGCATAGTTTAATGCATTTCTTAAGGGCAAAAATGACCTCTCTTCTGCTTTCTTGAGCAAACTGCCATTTTAATTGCCTCTTTCATCCCTCCAACTTTTTTCTTGCTTAATCTCTGTCCATGATTTTAATCAACCATCTGTCAGCAGAGGTGCTTTACCCCACGTTGTATCTATGAACGTTATTGTAACTGAAGAGGAGAAAATTTAAAAAAAGAAAGGAAAAAAAAAAGAAAAAAACGCATCTGAAATAATAAGTAATGAAAAAACAGTGAAATAAAAATGCATACAGCTCTGTAGGATACCCAAATAAGTTCATTTTGTAGAAATCAATTGTTTGTTGAGGATTGAACTTAGCTACTGAAATTCTTCATAGTCAACATTCATTTCTGCTTTTATAAAACATAGAATAAGACAGAATGGTTGTAAACAAATCTATTTTAAGTAGATGGGGATTTGTGCAACCAAGATTGCATTCTTTAGAATCCAGTTTTTGAGAATATTTTAGCAGAAAATGCAGAGCCAGAGTGTGTTTGTATTTATGAATGCATTTAGAGCAATGAAAGCAAATTTTTTCCAAGGCCTGCTAAGAGTGGCACTCAACATCTCATATGGTTTAATTTATACAGGGCAAGCTCTAGTATGTCATGTACTATTGTGTGTTACATTTTCTGGGAAGTGCTGACATAGCCATAAGGGCTACTGCTGTATCCAGTCCTGCTCTAACTGCAATACAAGTCTCGGTGTTTCCAGGCATTACTGTTTTCTAAGTTAAATATCTAATTTGGGAACAAGAGAATGATGCAATATAGCAGTACATATTCTATGGTAAGGTTAGTGTAACTGTTTATGAGGTGCTACAGGTTCTAAAATATTTTTATTTTTCAATGGAAAAATCCAAAGAGGAAAACAAAAAATTAGCATTTCTATTGTTTTATTTCTTTTTCAGATATGCATTTTAAACTTTTTAAAAAAGTAAAGAGACAGAATAGTGTAAATATTAGAGATCTTTCCTCTTTTAATAATCCAAAGAATAAAGTACTGGGATGAAAATATCACTTGCTGATTCCATAAATGTTTATTACCAATATTAAAAATTACATATATATGAGAACTAAATGCAGGCGTTATTTAACAGGACTGCTGCCAAACAACACAAAATACTTCTGTTGAACTAAAGAGAGAAATTGTTTCATTTTTAACAAAATAAAGATGGCTCTAATCTAGCTGAAGTCAAATAATAGTGATAATATGTTTCTCGATCTGAAGGTGAACTGATTGGTTAAATTAGCACAGGATTAAATTGCTCTGATGTATGCAATAATGAGGCTTATGTAATTGATATTTGTTACATAAATTGCAAGATAGTTTTCTGATTTAGGACTAAAGACAGAATCATCATCTTAAATTTTACAGTAATTAATCTGCATGGTGATTGTCTCAGAGGATAAAGCCTGAAAATGCTTCTATACCCACCAGGTAAAATAATGAGGAGTGTCTGGGAAATGGCCAACTGCAGAAACAAATTCTGCAGGAGCTGAGAAACCACAGAATAGCTTAGAGAAGATCATTGTACATCTGCCAAGCGATGGAATGATACGAGAGCAGACCTAACTAATTAGTAAGCCTTCATCCCTCCCATCTGGAGATTTAACTCTGGGGTGTGCAAGGTGGTCTTTATTAATCATGAATTGAACAAAGATGCCTGTGACTCCTAGGCAACATTTTTATGAGCTGAGCCGAAACAGTTTCATTTGGCTAAATTGTATCAATGCCATACAGTGACTCAGGCTTGTTTTGGGCTATTCCATATATGCTAAATTAAGAAAAAAATGAGAAAATGCAGACTTGAAAGTAATAACTTTCACAGACATTGGATATATACTTTATATTACAAGACATATATACGGTAGAACTGGTTTTAAAAATCCGTTTCTATAGTGGCTAAGTGGTTCCAAGTGGCTTCTCCATCAATGATTATTTCAGTGCCTGTATCCAAACCTGTGGCCCTGAGGGCTTCTCTTTCCAATTAGTTTCTAGGTAGTGTGCAGATAACAGTTTCAGTGCAGAGCTCTTTAGAACCGAGGTAGATTTTTTTTCTGGACACATCAAGAAACAACTTTTCAGTGTTAAACATCTGTTTCACACCTAAACATACCTGAGATAAAAACCCAAAATTTTCTGCATAGGGCCCAGCAGATGGAAGTCCCACAAAGCAGAGCCACAGGAGGACGATTATCTTATTTCTTATCAAGCAAGTTTGAGAGAGGTGTAGAAGACTAAATTTCTTTTTCTGATGGGGACTCAGATCCAACTCTTTCATTGACAGAGTGACATTTGCTATCAAATACTGAAACATTCATCATGCCAAGAGAAAGAGTAAGACAAAGTGCTGAAAATGTACACCTGATGAAAAAAATGTAGGCTTCAGGCCTTGCAAGATATTTCCAAAATTTATGGGGGGGGGGGGGGGGCGCGTTTGTATTTAATCTACTACCCTGACATTAATTAAAATACAAAAAAAGTTTGAAGACAGACTGACAATCACAACCAATTTTTTTTAATTATTTTTTGTTAAAACACTTTGACATGCTCCCTTAACCTAGGTGGTTAGAGCAGTCTCTGTCAAGATGACACATCTGAGTCTAGAGGGTAGGAAGAGATTAATGATTACTTCCGCAAATGTTAGAGGTACCACAAAACAACAATGGTATGTGGTACTGTATAACAGCTTCTAATGGTGCTATATATTTCATAGTCTTTCAGGAGTCTTGCATTAATCTTTCAAGTGATAGAAAGATAGGTAGAAGAAGAATAACAGGGGAGGACAGAGAAAGATTTTGAAGTGTTACATGATTATTTGACAGAAAAAAAATGAGATTCTTTCAATATTCTGTATCAAGAAAACCATGTCTTATAATTGTAAAGCCTTCTCCCCCCAGTTTTTGCTAGCTGAACTTTCAAAAGTAGAAGTGTTGTTGTTGCAAAATGAGAAAACTAAAATACAAGGGTGATATTTTAGAACTCTTCTTTCCACCAGAACAAAAACTATGAATTCAACATCTCACTAATGGGTTTCCTTTTAAGTGGTTGGTCAGAACAATGTGAATGCTCTTTTTGGATAGACTGGTAATAAAAATGACAAAAATCAAATTGAAGAACAGAAAATAATGTTTTGAGATCAAAGCTGAAAAGAGTAAAAGAAGGGTCTAAAAGCTCAACATCATACAAGCCAGTGAAAGATGTAATTAGGCACAGAGCATGAAAGATTGCATTAATGAGACCTTATACTGTAAAGTTAGTGTCAGAACACTTTCTCACTGACATTTTACTTTCTGAATAGAATACTTTCTATTTGATAAAGATGAACTTTTCCATTTGTTGAGGGCAGTCTTTAACTTGAATACTGAATTCTGTTCTTTAAAAGTAACTTGTGATTGTCTTGTCTTTTTTAGTGTCAGTGGAGGAATATATTTTCATTCTTGAATCATATATTTAGTTCTGCTCTTAGTTTATCAGGTAATACTCTTTCCTCACACCTTATAAACGTCTATAAAATTATTTATAGACCCTTACCTTTATAAAATGAAATTCCCTATTTTCCTCTTGACCCTGTTGTCATGCCTTATTCCAGAATAGGCAACATGTGAAGCCTTTCCCCTTCACTCAAGTCTGTGACTAGTATTCCAGATGACTATCTTCTCCACTTTTGTGCTGTTCAAACCATCTCTAAATTTGTTTTACTTATTTTTGCTGAACACTTTGCTCTTGCCATCACAATTATTGCCAATGCTTCTTTCTTGCCAAGTTCAATTGTCTTTCCTCTGACTTCCCTTCAAATCCCAAAGTTAAACCTCTCTGGTTCCAAGTCAATTCTGCTAACATTGCAGATGGAATCACAGTGCTCTCCTCACTGTTATTCATCTTAGAAGAACCTTTATTCTGGAAAGTAGGACATTGTCCTTGGAGGTGAAAGTCGAGTTGAATCTTTCATGTGAAGGACTGTTGCTTTTGCAGATTTTACATTGATAGGCATTTATTCCCACAAAGACTCAAGGATCATATCCTTGTGCCACCTGATTCTATATTTATTTATTTATTCTATATTTATTTTTTCCCCCTGCACCTTCCCTTCCCCTTTCTCATACTGCAGAAAATGTTATACTTTGTACATTTTTTTTTCCCAACATCTTGCATAACTATGAACCTCCAAGGTTCTAATTTTTGTCTTCATATTACTAGTGTATGTCATTTGCAAAATATGTCTTTCTCAACAATTCATTCTTTGTTGCTGATAGAGTCGTGTCCGTGCATTCTGTCTCCACACTGCAAATCCTTTTCTGGGTGGGTTCATAAGACTGCTCCCCATTCGGGAAGATTTGCAACACATTTGTGATTCTCAGAAATAAAGATCAACTCATGTACTCTTTGATCAACTCTGACCCTTTTATCCAGCTCTCTTATTCAGGATACGTGCTGTTTTTAGACAGAAGCAGCCCTTTGGAAAGCACACTTTAAATATGGGTAGCATAGCCTTGTATACCCACTGCATTTTACCTCATGGAAAGCAGCATTTTATTCAAGATATATAATTCCTTGCCAGAAATTTATTCATAGAAATATTAATTAGAAAAAATTATTCTCATGCAAAGTAGGAAATTAAAACAATAAAAATACAGCAAGCTCAGATTTCAACTGGCCTCAGCTCAGCAAATTCCGAGTGAGAAAGAAGGAGTAATCTGCACTTTAGCCCAGACAAAGGGCTCATGGCTGCTTCCTTGAAGAAAGGTCCTTTGAGCAATTTGATCATTCTTTTAGAGGCTAGGAAGTGATTGACCTGTTGGAAATAATGGGCCTAGCCAGGCAAATTACTCCTCTGGGTCTCCTTGTCTTGCCACCTTTTATCTTTCTTGTTTGTGTTTTTGTAAGGTCTTTTGAACAATGTTTGTCGTGTATGCACAGGTGCATGGTTTTGCCCATGCTGTTCTTATCTAAGCTGTGATTTTGTCATAGAAGGCAGCTGCAAGAAACATATGCACTGGTGCAAGTCATTCATACACTGAAATCTCTCGACCTATGCTAGTGAAAAAAATCTCTGATTTGGTATGCTTTAGTGGGTGTTCCTTGTCCCTTTTCTTCCTTGGTTCAGTTTGAAAGCCATGGCAGATAATGTATCAGTAGTATCTTTCAGGTCTTCTAGTATATGTTCAAACTATGAGACTTTGAGTAAAATCTCAGATGGATGTATGCTGAGACATGCAATTTAGGCATGTTTAGTGGCAGAGTAATAAACAAGCAGGGAGTACTGAAAACCTAGATTAGCTGGTCATCAGCATGAAAATAAACTTGCCATGTTTTTTATCCATTCTATGTAAGCAGTTACTTTATAGGTCTTGGGATGGATTCTAGGACATTAGCTTGTTGTTTTGTTTATCATTTGCTACAAATCTATCTGCTGTGTTCTGACAAGAGATAATGGTATATGACTCATCTATTTCTGGAAATGTTTCTTCAGCGTACACAGATGGTGTTTATAGATCCAACGTGAGGGGTGAGCTATTCAAAAACAGAGATCTGCAATGTTAAAGATTTGTCATATATATTGTTCTCTATATTGAGCAGAAAAACTATCCTTTCTAGTCTGGTTCTGAGGTGTTTGTATTCGTGAAATTCAGAAGACAGAGGCCATTAACTACTCTTTTGTCTGTGCTAACACAAAACTCATTCTTTATGTGGAATATAGAATTCTCTTTTGTCAATATCTCTTGCTTCAGCTGTTGTCATGGCAACAAGTAGCATCTTTGCTGAAATTCAACTAAAGTTTAACATGGACTTCGTCTGATGCAATACATTGCTAAAATTTTAACCCACTTTATCACTTTCTAAAGTCAAGTTTTGTCTTACAAATAAGCATATTCTGTTCTTGCATCTAAGCAGCCCATTGAAAGTAGTAAGCTGTACATTGCTTGTAGCAGCCACAGGTTTAATTAAAGGACACTAGTTACTGCTTGATATTCATATTTTATGGCATTCAGTTCATGCGTTTCAGGGCATAGGAGTCTCCAAGTCTTTTCTCTGTCATTCATTATCCTGCTTTTTAGCTGTGCTACCATCAGTCTATTCATTTGTCTCATGTGTATGCAATGCTGATATGCATAATGCTCAGGTTACAGGAAAATGGCATAGAATTTTCAAACGGAAAATTCTATGTTATACATGCTCTCCTCAGACTATGGAGATAAAATGTATTGTTTAATTCATAACTCTCTGCTGCTTGTGCATTTTACTGTGCAATCTTTCTGACAGAGTATTGTTTATGAGCAGAAATAAATTCCTGTTAAACATTTATTGTTCTGAAAATCAGTCTCAGGAGATATAGAACAGCAATAGTGTCACCGGGGAATTTATTGGATTTGGGGGTATTATTGCTTGAGAGATCATAAAAGATTCTGCTATTTCAAAGTTTATTTAATTTGATTTAAAATATGAAAATCCAGCCATATATTGAAATATACATTGCTTGATCACTGCAAGCATAATCTTTTGAAAATTTAAAGTGAAATAGAAGGAAAAAGTTGCATGCTTATGAAGTCTTTATGGCTTTTGCTAGCATTTTGGTTTTTTTCTGTACTTACAGGGACCTGTACGTTGATCAGATTGTGAGTTCATGCCATTTTAGAGTCTCTTCTATTGTCTTTCTAAATGGAATGGTGTGAAAGTCAAGACTTATTAATTCAGAATTTCTGGAAAAAGAACAGCAATTGCCTACTGTGCTTCATTCAATATGGTCTAAGTCAAGTAAGTATATTTTGATATGTTAGGATGAAGTTGCACAACATAACTTAATGACATAGGCTGACTTAACAGTTCAAGAGAATTTTCAGTCATACTTTCCTTGCTGTCTTCTCTTCCTGTCCCCCTTCCAGGACCAGATTTCCCTGCTTCTCTTAAGCTGGTTGCATGGTAAATCAGATAGATATTAAATTTCCCTTTTTAACTACCAGGATAGAGTTCTACCATTTTCCTGAGACTGCTCTAGAAGTTAGAGCATAAGAAGAGGGTGAAAGGAGAGGGTCAGAACCTCCTCTTTCACGCTCAGTAAACCTCAGCCAAACTGAAATGTCTGATGTCATCTCTAATAAGCCCTGCTACCTCTTAGCACATAGGAAGTGAAAGGAACATGTTTAACTGTCTTGAAGGAGTATTAAACAGCTGCTGAGAAGGAGTTATTTAGAGATTCTTTCCTGGAGTGTAAGATAAGAATAATTAACTAATCCTCAAATACACAAAGCCACTGTCTTCCTGGACCAAATTGTGCAGAACTTCCTGCTAGAGGCTGTGCAGCTCAGGCCTTTACATAATAGAGCTAAACCCATTGATGACATTCATCTTTGAGCAGCAGCCAAAGAAGAAAATTTTATTAAAGAAGAATTTTATTAAGATGCAGACAGAGTTGGATGTGATCCTGAATAAGTTTTATTAAAAAAAAAAAAAATGCACAGGAAACAGTGATGTAGAATGTGCAGAGAAATGGATTAGGTTGAGAGAAAAGGAGTAAGGCAATGGTCAAGCTCTGTCTTGCTGAGTTTGATTTTTCTGTTGAAACCATGGCCAAATCCTTACAAATTTCAGGTAAAAATCTGTGTAAGTGAGATATCATATATCTTCCAACCGAAGATAAAGAAACTTCTTAAGAAGATGGGTACCTTGGACCTAATGGATGAGATGACAGAAGTAATTGCCCTGCTGGCAGAACTGATCAGATATTGTCGAGCTGCAGAATGCAGATTGGAGTGTGAAGTCATTTGATATTTTAGGATTTTTCTTAAATAAGTATAATCTAATATTTGTCCATAACTGATATTTCAAATTACTCTTTTTCATTTATGTTCCATAAGTCACTGTTTACAACACTGGTGATTAATATTGAAATGGCAATTATTTCTCTTTTATTACTGTGAATGTTTCATATTCCATTTTAAGCAGTTGTGAATATTCTGCGAGAAGGCAGTAGCAATGGCAATTTTCCCTATTACTACTGTAATTATGTATTTCCAACCACAGACGCAGTGCTTGAAGTGGTCAGCTCTGTCAGGAAGAAAATACTAATATTTTGCTATTTTAATCACTTTTCTCTTTCCTGTTCTTATACTCTAATTAAACAAGTTTTAATTTTTTTTAATAGAAGTTTTCATATTAAAAAAAAGTTTTTCACTCTAACAGTAATTATATTCCTGAAGTTTGTTACAGTGAACAGCAGCATTTCTCCTTGAAAATGGTTTGTGACTCGAAAGTGTAAAATCATACAAATTGCAGTCTGTGCAATTATGTCACGTAGGCTTCACCCTTTAGCATCTTTTAAATTTATATTAAGTGCTGAAAGGAAAGCCACATATCCCTCATATCTCTTAAAATATGGTTTCTAGAAAGAATATGTATGTTTTAAGAAATTGTTTACAGTTGGATTTTTTGCTTAAGAAAATCAGTATGTATTCTGGTATATGGTATGTGAGTACTATATCCAGTTATATTTTCAGAATTCTGCATTTTCTTAGCTATTGAAGTAGATAGTACACTAGAAACCTGCTTTTCTGTGGGCTTGCTACAAGAGATGGACATCAAAGGACTTTATCTGTCATATCTCCTGCTCTTTCTTCCCATCTATGAGAAAGCAGATCTGAGATCTTTAAGGCCCCACTTTCACTAACACCAGCTCAATGCTACATTCGAACTGAGAAAACCTCCTCAGAAACCAGATAACAGTATCTCCCCTTAGTCTTCCAGCTCAGGAGTCACAGGTAGTGTGCTGGTGACATAATATTCCTGCTAGGGTAGGAAGAGAGAAAAGCCAGTCATCCAGTCATATCCATTATGTCCATGTCTGCTTGCACCTTCTTCAGCAGTGGGACAAACAGGGTGTAGATGGACAGATGTGTGTCTTGTAGTCAGGTTTTTAGCAGTCTGTTGCAGCTGATCAAAGTTGTCCTTGTGTTTGGGACAATCAAAATGTTTCCCCTTGTACAGATGTTATGTGATGTAAGGGAAAGTAATTTCATGCTCTGTTAATCCCTCGAGGCTTATTCTCTTCCACTGTTTTGCTGATTTTAAAATTGCAATACCTGTTCAGTCTCTTACTATTTTCCCAGTGTGGTTAAGATTTCCTACAGTTTTGAAAGTATTTGGGAGGGAACCAACAGACAAAAGATGAATATTCCCACTTGTTTCTGCATATGCATAGGGATGAAATGGAAACCTTGCTTCCTAAGGAAGATGGGGGGAAAAAAAGAAAATATTTCATTTGTGAAATGGAAGACATGGTAACTATTTAGTTACTACTTTCAGCGAAGTATTGCTTTTTTCTTGGTTAAAGTTATTAGATTTGTTTTGTAAATTATCCTAGAAGCTATGTAGAAAGCAAGGCTATTACTGTTGTTAAGCAACAGGACTTTAGCCAAGATATTTTTACAGTGACTGATTAGTAAGCCTTACTGCAATATATCTCTCCATTACTTTAATTAAATGGAAAGGTAACATCCTCTAATGGATTATGGCATAGAGCTGCCTACCACTAAATGGGCTGGTTGTGCCTTGAACTTGTACACAATGTTAAGAGATGAAGAAAGGACACACGGTCTTTGATTTTGGCTCTGCTGAAAGCTTTTAATGAGTGATCTGGGTCCTGGCTCAGCCTTAGTAATATGAACACACCACAGCACTGAATAAAGCACCTTTATGACTTGATCAATGTCTGAGGAGCTCAGGGTGCAGGCAAAGCTCAATTCCATCCACTCATGTGGACAGATTCTGAGGCTCCTCGAAGCAGGACCTGGGTGAGTTAGAACCAGTATGGGTAGCAATCATGAGTAGCCAGTGAGACGAGCTGACTGTACTAATGGATCCCAGATCTTGCCTTTGTTCTCAGACACACTAGTCAAGGTTGAAAATTGAGACCTCTACTGATCTTTCAAATAACTGAGCAAAGCTCATTTTTTATTTTTAGCTCCACAATTCCCACAAGATATGGAAGCTGAATATTCAATACCTTCTCTGACTGAGGTAAACCTCACATTTTTCTGTCAGGAGAGTAACCTAACCCAGAAAAGTTGAACTATCCTGTCTGGACTGAACCTTTTGCAACAAATAATATGATATTTCAGAGACAGGGAACATGATAGTGATCATCCCAAATTCTAGAGACAGATAGACCTGGATTCTGATCCTTTCTCCAACTTGCATGAGGAAAACCAATGGTGTCTGATGCCTGCTATGACTGCACACTAAGCATTGGTGGCATGCATTAACAGGGCCTTTCAGACCACAGCTTCAGTTGGAGAGACATCTGTCAAAACTATGCTTCAAGAAGCTAAATTTCTTTTTGAATACCTAGATCTGATGGGTGACATTTCAGTTCCCCTGAGGAAAAGGTCAGCTTTTGTGTATTTTTTGCACTGCCCATAGCAGACTCTGGCAAGGAAGAAGCAATCAATGGCAAGCTGACTGAACTGGCACCACCTGCCTTGCTGTAGGTGGCATCAAGCCCTTCTAGAAATGCCTTTTAAAATATAGCAGTCAGTTTATTAAAGCATATACTAAGGAACTGCAATTTGAGAAATGCTGGATGATTCTTAATTTTTAATTGCTTTCTGTTTTGTTTTTTTTTGTCCCACGTTCTTTTGCACTGTTATTGTAACACTGACTAAATCTTTTTCACTGTAATTGGGAGAGGAATTTCTAATTAATGAATGGTATTCCACAGCAACCAAAACATTTCTAGACACAAATGAGACCAGCACTAATGACACCATCCAAAAATACAATGATTTGGGTCTTCACTGAAGATGAATACTGTGACAGATTTTATTTATGAATGCATAAACAACAATAAGAAAAAAGATTGCAGATCTGTCAGATAAGATTATTATCCAAAAGATGAAAAGAGTATTCAAATATTTCTAGTGTCTGTTTTCTAACTCCCTGGGGTATCATTTGACATTTCTGTACACATTTGCCCCATGCTATCAGAAGGTTCACTGTTTGTTGTTTCACAGTTTTTACTCTGCTGTATCAGGTACTTTATGCTCTCTGTGCTAATAGCATGCCAGCCTTTTCTCATTGAGAGTGAAATTGCAAAATGGAATGCTCCAGAATAATTTGTAACATGTTCTTGATTTTAATAGAACTCCCAACCTTTAATATGATAATTTAATATTTTTAAAATTCTGATATGGTTTGAACTTGAGCATGTTTTCTTACTAAGAGAGGAGATATGCTAGAACATTAATTTACTGATCTGGAGATGTTATAATGAAGAAACCAAATCTGGAGCTGCTAAAAGGAGTATCCAGACCGAATTTGACTGGTACACATAAAATTTGTGAAATAGACAAAGGATTTTCTTGGGCCTTGGCAGAAAGTTCACCAAAATAATTATTATAAAAAAGTGAAATCTCCCTTTTAATACACTATCATCAAAATAATATCTAACAATATTATAAGTACATCTGTAGGGCTTTGTTGAATTTGCAGTTGCATAGCTCAATGCACCATGTAAGTGCATATCATGTCTTTGTCTAAATAAAAAAATACGAATTATAAGCAGCGATATATCATGCCTGTCATGAGATTTCAGTGTGGAAAGCTGAGACATGTCCACAAATAAACTGTTTTAGAAAATTAAGGAAATTGGACAGTTTCTAACAGAAAATAAGTATGGAAATAAACTCGTGGTGCTTGTTCTCTGTGCTAGTAAATACTGGCAGCAGATGTCACCCAGGTCTGTTGTATGGTTTTTCACAAAGTGAAATTATTAGAAATTAGAAACTTAATATAGTCCCAGCCTCTGAATACCAATACTTGCATGTACTACTCAAGTGCAAATGGGAGCTTTGATCTTTTGGGTGCTGTAGTGTTGGATGGATGGGAAGACGGTTAGCAGGAGATGCTGTGTTACATGTATCCCAGTAATACTCCCTCTGCTGTGTTTAATTTGCAGAACTAGAACTAAGATGAATGATGCATGGTTCTAGATTAATTTTGCTGTAACTGGAAAGGATGTTTTCTTTCTATCCTTGATTGTGAATACCGGTTGTTTTCTTTTAAAGAAAACCTTGCTAATAGTTTGTATAGGTAGATTCACTTAAGGGGTGAGGGAACAGCAAGAGGGGTAGCCAGAGCCTTGAGGTCCCTGGTGCTGTGGAAGCCACAATAGTTTGTAGATGCATGCAGAGGAATGGTGTCTGTGGTGCCAGTGGCTGCCCATAAGGCAGCTGTGACAGTCCCTCCATGCTATAGTCCTCTGGGTATGGCACAAATATTGTTTCCATTTCTGTTTCCATTGATGAAGCACCCCAGTGCAAGAATGATGTCCTTTGTCCCCATTTATGTCCCTATTTCTTCCATTTGTAAACCAAGACAGTAGGGATGATATTTAGTGATGATACTGTTGTAGCAAAGCATCTTGAAATTGACAGATGTTATGGAGGAACGATATTAATGTCAAGAGGCAGTTACTGCCACAGATGTTAATCTGGGTGAAAAGTATCACCCTGAGCAACTCTGACAAAACAGCATTTTTCTAAAGAAAACCAAACCATCTTGTGGGACTGCATCGCTTCCAACACCATTTTTGACAGGAATGTTTCAAAATGAATTATGTTACCTTTTTGTTTAATTTCTGTTATATCAAAATATTTCATATTCTTTTTTTATGTCTTTTTTTTTTTCTTTTGGCTGCTTATGGGTAAATTGCACATGTGAGCTCTCTTCTAGATTCTGTCCTGTGGGCTCTCCTGCTAGGGTAATCTTTCTAACCCAGACAGATAACATTGCTTGTCCTCAGTCTGATTAGTGGTCACAAAAAGAGGACTTTGTGGTTTTTTTAAGAGAAGTAACTATCTCTAGGTATCAGCCCTTGAGATATTAAAATCTTTCTGTGTGGATTCCCACAAATCTTCAGCCACAGTATGAAGCTCTCTCATGTGTTTGAAATCTTCTGACTGTGAGGGTGCAACATGGTCAATGTTGACACTTTCCTCCAGGAGACTTGGGCGTGAGTAATTATGGAGACAGGGAATAGCGTCTTTTAAATAGATGTACTGTTTACTCACCCCAAACCGCCTGGGGCTCACCTACTGAAACACTTATTTGAGATCTGGAGTCTTGAGAAATGAGCTTAGCTCATTGCCACACCATTGCAATGGCCTCTGTCAAACTTGGCACTGAGTGACAAACTTTCCTCTTCCTGTGACCCTTCCTGCTGCAGGCTCTGCTCTACTTTGCTCCAGGCTGAGGTCCTCAACAGTTCAGTGGTCTTTCTAACCTTGAGAAACGGGCTGGTGAAAGATATTTCTTACTGACTGATTCACCAATTCCCCTGAGGAATTCTAGTATTCTGACTGAAGATACTTTAATGATGACATTACTTTGTTTTCTGCTCATAATGGCTAGCAGATCTCTTTGATTTAATTTCACAGAACCAACCAAAATAACGTCAAATAGGTAAAAACAGAGACATCAAAGACTCAGCTATAAAATAAGGATGAAAAAAAACAATTCCAAAATAGGAACAACATATCCTATTGATGAGGATTATAAGAAAATATTTTCAACACCGCAAATAAATTAATGAAATTAGATTTAAACAGACTATCTAAAATGAGGATTTGATATGCAAGGAATTATTTGTGTTAGATTTTTAGCTTTGGTTTTATGTATCTTTGCTTAGTTTTTGTTATCACCCCTTTCCATTTCTATCCAATGAAATAATCTAAAGCTGGGTAGGAAATTGGAATTGTACAATGGTCACAGATGGAAATACAGAGGAAAGTAAAGAACTACAGCATAATTCTACTTGCTTAGCTGTATCCCCACTCGATTAGTACAACAGCCATTAAGAAATGCAGGAAAAGGATGAAAACATAGGATTAGTTTTAAAGGAATCATTTCTTCCTGTAGTTATTGGGTCTCTTTTATTGGAAAGAGCTACTCTTAAGTATATATTTGGTATATCTAACTTTGAAAGAAAAGTAGTTAAAGTAATGGAGAATTGAAAAATGGGATATGATATATCTTTCTTTAATAGAGACAGCTAGACGAGTTTACTATGTGTGAGTAATAAAATATGCAGTGTAATGACATGGGAAAATTATTTTGAAGATGGAGAAAGTTGAAAATAGCTGGAAAATTATTTAAAAAGTAAGGAGCTGAAGAAACAGATAATAGATAAAGGAAGTGCTGAGATAGGGACAGCGGTTGTACATTGTTCCTGAAGGTATTGTTTTAAACAGATAATTTTAAATTATTTAATTTCGTAGATATGAAAGCAAGGGAAAGGAGCTTTAAAACCCTCATATGGACCGTTTCCAAGGCATCCTTCGTTGTTGGTTTCTGATCCAGTTCCATGTACTTAGAATTTCAAGTAAATGCCTGTAAAATCTATTGTATGATACAGTAGGAAAGATTCCCCCTGGTAATCACAGTTCTGAAAGACTCTTGGAGATTTATTGGAGAAAATATCTCTTTTCATGATACTTCAAACACTTCATCTTCTTATAAATTGATCAAAGCACCTATCCCCATAATCAATCAATCAATGCCATGTTTATTTAGCTAAATTCTTTAATTTCTGTTCCTATCACCCACTGGAGGCTAAATGATGGATCCACGCTACTCAAGAGTAGGCTGTAATGGTTGTGTAATGCTGTTAGAGATCAAAAGAACCCATTCAATGATTTATTTTGTTAAGTAGGTGTTTCATCGCTGGGATTTCTTTGATGTTTTTGTCTATTTTTCCTGTGGCAAATCCCTGGTAAAGTAGTATCTAGAAACACTTAGTAACTAGAAAAAGATACAAATCCCTTCTGCTTTATTTCAAATTGTAAGGCAAATAAAACAATTTATAGTTTTCTGAAAAGACAAACATATCCTAATTCTTAGATGCAGTCTTAGTTTCCTCATTTTTTAGGAAGAAAAGAAAAATCTTTCCAGTGATGTATGACAGAACTCTGTAACTAAAGAAGATACTGCTGAGAGGAACAGCCTACTTACCACGTCTGGTTAATTTTTCCGTATACCTTTCAAAAAGGAATGTAATTTTGGCATTTGGATTGCCAAACCACAACCTAAAGTCTAACTTCTCTGGTAGCCAACACATCGTGTTGCTATTTAAGATCATTTAGTGAACTGCTGAAATGGGATTCTGATCAGGCTAATACATATTTTATATGCCATAATTCAGGGAAACGTTTCCATATGTTTATGTTTTTGAATTATGGTAGAAAAAGTAAATAAGTGTTATTTCATTTTTAGTATTAATTGAACTGAAGGATTACAAATTTTCTTTTAATGAAAAGTTTTTATTTTAGTTTCTTAAAGAATCCATACAGTAATGTGTGGTGTATTTTTAAAATGTGCTAGATAGTGATGCTTCCATTCTGCACTTTTTGTTAGTCAAGAATTGATAGGTAATAATAGTTTTCAAATTATCACAACCATAATTTTATTGTGGGATTTCCTATCAGATGACCTAAGCCGTGTTCTATTTTATTTTATTGCTGTTATCTATTGATTTCACTTATTTATTTACCAGAAATAAGTGTTTATATATTTTTAATAAGTCTGACATGAAAAGCAAATAAAAGATATATATATTTATTTGTGTAAAAAGGTGCAACTCATAGGCATCTCATTCACTTATCTGTGTCTTATGACCAGGGGTACTGGATATGTAAACACTGCTACACGAAGTGGGAATGAAAACTCTCTTATGCTTGGTAGAGAAATGACTCTTAATCAGCTGATGGTATATGCAAGTTTTACCTGGTGCCCAAAAGGATACCTCACAATTGAAGGATGTATGATTCGAGTTCAGTGCACTCACTATACATATAGCATATATATAATGCTGGACAATAAAGAAAATATCCCAGATGTTACTGCCAGCAAGTTTTGGCAGAAATTAGGGCAGCAAGGAAGACAAAATGACCACAAATTTTCCAAAACCAAGACGATCTTTTATCACTGTTATATTCTATATTGTTTTATCTTTATTATAATGGACACTGAAACTAGGCTTTCACAATGAAGAAAATTTTTTGAAGTCTGAAAACCTAAGAATAGCCTCCATATTTCCTAATTTACACATCTCTTAAAATTCAACTTTACGTTTAAATTTACATTTAAATATTGCTGAGAGAGAGTGCTTTTTAGTTTTAGGACCTCTGATTCTAGGAGGAAATCAGATGTACAAATTTAGCACAATGACTAATTTTTTTTCAGGCATGTGTACGTCTGTATTGGAAGTCAGATGTGATAGTCTAAACATGAAAGTTTAGTTTTCCCATTTTAACAGTTGATAGACAAAGGAACCAAAAAATTATAACTGTATGAAAACTAATCAAAAATCAGTTTTAAGTTTCCTTTAGAAAAATAAATGGCAGGTTGAAATAGCATAATTTTCTAAATTGCTTCCCAGATTGTCTGCTAGTAGGTATTGCACTGCAGTACAAACTGTTGTTTCTGTTATTATAGAAGCATCTGGTGGATCTGAACAGTCTATGCCCATGATTTGTTAGGTGCTCTGTGAATATTAAAGGAGGGAAAGTATCTTTGGTCTCAGCCTTAAGTCTGTATTGTGTCAACTGTTTGAGCAGTAAATTTTCTGTGAATATTGGTATAAAAGAGATGAAAGATGCAGGCTCAGATATCCTCCAGAGCCATGTTTCTTCTTATAAGAACAGAGTTTCCAATTTCATTTATTCTTTATGTCTTCTTTTGTATCTGTGCATGCACACACAGACATATTGTGAATAGAGAAGCTGAACAGTAAAAGCAAAATATCATATATATTCCTTCTTCCATATTTCTGTTGTGTTTTCTTGCAGGTATGTATTTAAATGTATGTGACAAACTTTTCACTTTTACCTCTGTATACAAAAAAATTATATTTCTCATTCTGGAGCCACCAAAATGATCAGAATTTCTTCTTTCAGTGGGCTGTGATACTGCAAAGGCAACACTCAGAATAGTCTGTCAAACTGTCTTCCAAGACAGTGGTGTTGGACACTTGCACTCTTAGGAAAAACAACTGAATGTAAGAACTGAAAGAATGATGAACAGAAAATAGAAATGAAAGTAATTTTTTTTTCCTGAGCACCATGCTGATTGTTTCATATATTTTCTATCTTCGTGTAACACATATAATCAATATATTTTATAAAACTAATATTTTTTCTCCCTTTGAGGCTTTTGTAAAAGTATCAAGTAAATTTTTGAAGTTGATTTGTTTTCTATTTTTAGCCTGTATCTTAAGTGCTCCATCTCATTCTTGTGGCTTTTAAATGCTGTATGTAGCAGCATGAGAAAGACATTAGTAAACAAGAATGATTTTGGGGCACCTGAGAAATTTCTTCTTCAAGATGAACTGAATAGTCAAGAGCTAGAAATATGAGAACTGTGAATTTAAACTTTTTGAATGTTTAGGAAATTTAGGAAATAAGGAAATCATTATTAGGTTACTATTACTAAAACAGTAATAATTAAAAAAAATAATTACAATAGCCTCTCTTTTAAGCATCACTGTTTTACAATATATGATTAAAAAGAAGAGTTATGAGATATAATGGCAAAAATCAAAATGAACAAGCAAGTGCTGAAATGCTTTGCCAAGGTGTAATCAAACTGAGCACATGCAAAAGGGCAGGTATGTAAACAAATCCCCTTTTCATTAAGGATAATTGATTTACATAATTCTCAACTATCAAGGGAACAAATAACTTTCAATCTTGAGCAGAACAGCTAGTTCACTGGAAATTCTGATAATAAATGTGTTTAAAGATTGGATATTTGAGTGATACTATCAATGGATGTTTCTATCTATAAGAATTGGTATTTTTCTTCCCTGAATTTATATTTAAAATCCCTCTTTTTTTACACCTAGGGCATCACTTTCTACAAGGACTGAAACATAACAACAGTGATAGAACACATTCTGTCAAATGCGTTGAACAAAAGGTTATGACGAGCCTATGGCAAATAGAATTCAGTGGAACACTGAAACAAAAAGGAGGAGAAATGGGTTCTTTGTTTTCCTTGCAGTGTGAATATCACAGTATCACAGAATGTTTTGGGTCAGAATGGGCCTTAGTAAAGACTGCCTAGTTTCAGCCCCTCTACAGAGACAACTTGCATTAGACCATGTTGCTCAGAGCCCCATGCAGCCTGGCCTTGAACACTTCCAGGGATGGCACATCCACAGTTTCTCTGGACAACTTGTTTCAGTGCCTCATCACCCCCACAGGTAAAGAATTTCCTCCCAACATCCTACCTAAACCTATTATCTTTCAGTTAAAACCATTAACCCTTGTCCTTTCCCTACACGCCCTTGTAAAAATTCCCTCTGCAGCTTTCTTACAGAGCCCTTTTAAGTATTGGAAGGTACTATAAGGTTTCCTTGGAGCCTTCTCTTCTGCAGACTGAACAACTCCAACTCAGCCTCTCTTCATGGGACAGGTGCTTCATCTCTCTGATCACCTTTGTTGCCTCCTCTGGACTCACTCCAGCAGGTCCATACTCTTCCTGTGCTGGGAACCCCAGACTGGGACACAATATGCCAGGTGAGTGTCAAGAGAGCAGAGGGGGAGGATCATCTTCCTTGATTTGCCATAATATTCCCTTATTGAAAGAAAACAGGAGATGCTTTTTGACTTATGACTCTCATAACTTTTTATGAATCAACACTGGGCTAGACCATATTCTCTAGTTTATAAAAGTAGGCTGAACTGTAAAGTTATATACTTTGCATAGTTTCAAAGAAGTGGACTGCTATTCTCCCTTGTTCAACAGGTTCTTGGGAAGGAAATGATCTGAACAGTCTGTCACAGACAACTTCCTTTGGGCCCCATCAATACTACACTAATGAGATTTTTAAGGCTGCCATCTTTCCAACATCTGTAGAAAAAAGCAAGGGCATATGAAGTTGGAGTCAGAGGGATCTTGCATGTTTACTTGCAGATAATACAAATCAACTTTAATAATTAGATGATTATATCAGGGCAGTGCTTATGTATTATACTGCTTATCATACTATTTCTGGTAAATGAAAAAAGACTGTACTTCAGGGGCTGCTCTCAAAGGAATCATCATCAGTGTCTAAATATACTTAGTTCCAGAAGGAAGGGTGGTACTGTTGCAGCCTACTTAAATTTAGGCTTTTAAGTTTAAAAACTTCAGGTGCAGCAGCCAGTCTGACAGGAAGCTTTGTTTTTCTGCTTGCATGATTTTGCTGTGAACAGAGCATAATCAGGATGGCACTCTGTGGATGCACAGCCTGGGAAAGTGTGAAAACAGGAAAGCTTTCCCATGGACTGCCTGAGAAGTACAAGCTTTCTCATAAGCTTGGAGAAAACAGAAAGGAAAGAATCTCAAACAAAGATGCACCTGCTATTATTTACAAAATTACAAAATGTGTACCGTGAGAAATTGTATTGTTTACAATAAGAACATCTTGCAAGGGGTGTTGCTTGCTCTGGCCGATGAGCTGTGTTCTGCTCTTGGGTTAGCGTTTGAGTGTACATAAAGAAGGTAGTGTTACAATCAAGTGTCCCTTTCCTGTCTTGAAAGGAGACCGTGTTGCTGTGTGTTTTATTACTGCTGTTCTATAGCTAACTGTACACCAGCACAGCAACAGCACTCCAGTTTTGGGGTCATGTCCTGGCTCTTGTTTGAATTAACACAACAGTATTACTTGTGTTAGACAAGGGATAAAGCACAGGAAGCAAAATTTTTGAAAGTCAAAATATTTATATATGAATTCAAGCCATTTTACTAACCCTTTTGGATTTCAGACAACCTGCTTGGTAGTTAAAAAGAAGTTCAAAGAAGTAAGAGTAAATTGTAAAAAAACCCCAAACCTATGCCTGTAGCCTCTATTATCTTGAAAAAACTTATATATGTGTTTAATCCAGGTATAGGATCTCAATTAATATTTTACAAAAGTCTGATAAAGGTAAAATCAATCAGAAGAGATCTGCAATCCCCATTCTTTGCCTGGGTCCCTTCTGAGATGTCTGATAATTGCAATGATACTGAGAACTTATCATATTTTATTATTCCATTGAAGCCTAAGATACAGATCAGTCTTTGGTTGGCTTATGTATGTTTAAATCATAACAAGAAGATGCAGTGGGCAGTTCTAGTGAAATCCTTGTTCAGCAAACTGCCAGTGTTCTCAAAGGACTTACAGATATTGCAAATTGTACTCATCAGAAATCATGCCTGTTGTAGTGTGGGATTCCTGCAATTTTTTATGGGACTTGCAAATAAATGATAGACAGACAAGCAATAAAGATAATCACAGGACCACAGAACAAGCTGGGTGGGAAGGGACCACAAGGATCATCGAGTCCAATTCCTGGCCCTGCACAGCACAATCCCAAGAGTCACACAGGTCATGGGGGCATTGTCCAAACACTTCTTGAACTCTGTCATGGTTGGTGCTGTGACCACTTCCCTAGGGAGCCTGTTCCAATTCCCAACCACTCTCTGGGTGAAGAACCTTTTCCTAATATCCAACCTAAACCTCCCTTGACTTGGGGAAGGCTATTCCATTGGGTCTTCTTGCTGGTCACCATAAAGAAAAGATCAGTCCCTGCCCCTCCCTTCCCCTCATGAGGAAGTTGTAACTGCAGTAAGGTTTCCCCTCAGTGTCCTTGTCTCCAGACTGAACAAACCAAGTGCCCTTGGCTACCCCTCATACAGCTTCCCCTTGGCCTTTCACCATCTTTGTAGCCCTCCTTTGGAAGCTCTCTAATTGCTTTAGATCCTTCTTACACTGTGGTGCCCAAAACTGCACACAATATTCAAGGTGAGGCTGCCCCAGCTCAGAGCAGAGCAGGACAATCCCCTCCCTTGCCTGGCTGGTGATGCTGTGCCTGATGCACCCCAGGACAGGGTTGGCTGCCAGGGCACTGCTGGCTCATGTTCAACTTGTCATGGACCAGGACCCCCAGGTCCCTTTGCATGGTGCTGCTCTCCAGCATCCCATTCCCTATTCTGTCTGTACATCCAGGTGCATCCACCATCCCAGGCACAGAACTCAGCATTTTTCCTTGTTGAAGTTCACATGGTTGGTGATCACCCAACCCTCTGATTTGTGGAGGTTTATGAGACAGAGTATTGCTTTCCTTCTCATCTATCCTAGCTTGTAAAGTAGGAAGACAACATTGCACATATTTCTCCTCAATAAAAGAGAACGGAGGAGCTTTTTAGCTTAAACACAGCACTGACCTTTAGCTGTTAGAAAAAAAATGTACACATATCAGCATATTTATGTGCATGTACGTGAGTGTATGTAATCTTTTGTGGTATTTATACTTTAAAAATAGCCTATATGTTTTATAATTCAAGAGCAATTAAAATATTTTGAAAATAACAGTATTAGTTATGATAGCTGGTATTAGACTTTTCTTGTCTCTGTAATAACAGTACCAGTTAAATTCCTATGATGAGGAAAGCAAAGCATAAATATTGCAGTAGCAGATGTGACTGAAGAAGTGGTTTGCAGTTCCAAGGCTATCACTTTGATTGATTGTAGTGACAGTGAAGTTGCTGGAGGTTATATTTTTTAAATTAGACTTGAATTTAAAATATAATACTAACTCCCTCTTTTGCGTCAGACTCTGTTATTTATCTCTGATACAAAAGAGAACATGATCTGGAAAAAAAGACATTACTTAGACTTAAATCCATGATTTTTAAGAGTAGTCTGCCTAGAAATAGTTCACATTAATTGACTTTATTGAATTTATAATGGTCCAGATAATATATCTTGAGGAACAGAGTGAAACATTTATAGAACCATGACGTAAAACGGTGTGTAGTGGTTTCTATTTGTATATCTGAGCAGCTCTGCTCTTCCCATTGTATCAGCAGGACATGCCAAAGTGCCATCGTGCATCATGAACTGATTTCCAAAGACCTCCTTTTCCTGAGGCAGAATCCTTGTTCTAGTGCTGGGGCTGGAAAGTGACAAGTATATATCTCATTTATGCCTGTACTGTTACTGTGGATAGCTCCCCAGAGCGCAACAACCTCTCTTCATTAGAAGCATTATAAAGAGTTTGTTGTAATCTATTTTGGATTTCTTGAGGTCTTTTGAAATATGCAAAACATTCATGGTTTGATATTTTCTTCAATATTGAATCATGTCAATTTCCTTTATATTTCCTTTTCTCTCCAGTCTTTAAATCTGCACAAATATATTTTTCTAGGTACATACTTATCTACACATATGGAGCTTCTTTCAAGGTTATAGATAATTCAACGCTACTTTATCATCTAAAATTTATAATGTCCATCTCATGTTTCTCTTGTGTTTGATTTGAATTTCCTGTGGGTAAGGCAACTTAATGGTGAAATAGAGGATTAACGAAAGTGGTATACAAAACTTTAGATCCTGCACACTAAACATAAAGAATATACTTCAGTTTCTTAGCAACACCTGCATAATGATTCAAAAAATACATACCCATTTTGGAAGAGATTCTAATGCGTATTAGCTAGTACCTCACTAAGCCTTTCTTAGATACATTGTAACTTCCACGTTCTGTATGCTGATCTCCTAGGAATACTTATCCATCCTGTTGACCTGCACCTAGGAGTGGGTACATTTAGTTACAAGTGGTTGCTCCTGAAAGTCTATTTTGTACAGTAAATGCCAGAAACTGCCTTCTCAACATAAATAAAACATATTTTGATATAAATAAGAAAATATCTGCAGATTAAAATAGATTTTTCACATCTCTAATTGAAACTGTTTCCTCTTCATATTAAATTCATGTGAATTTTGTGTACAACTATTATGAATGAGCATTGAATTCTGGAGATTACACAAAATCGGCTGGAGTAACTAATAAACCAGAGGGTCATGCTGCCATCTAGAAGGACCTCTAACAGGCTGGGGAAATGAGCTGTCAAGAACTTCATGAAGTTCAACAAAGTGCAGTCCTGCACCTGGGAAGGAACAACGCCAGGCACCTACATATGCTCAGGACCAAGCAGCTGGGAAGTAGTTTTGAGAAAGAACTTGGGGATCCTGGTGGTCAAGCTGAATATGAGCCACCAATCTGCACTTGGAGCAGAGAATGTTAATGGTACATTAGAAGTGCTGCCAGTAAGTCAAGGGACTTGACCCTTCCCCTCTGCTTAGAGCCCTGGTGAGGACACAGCTGGAGTGCTGCATCCAGTTCTGGTAGCCTCCAGTAGCTTCTCTGGTGCAAGAGGGACATGAACATAGTGGAGAGAGTTCAGCAGAGGGCCACAAGGATGGTGAATGGCCTAGAGAATTTCTTGTATTAGGAGTGGCAGAGAGAGCAGGCAGTGTTTAGCCTAGAAAACCTTGGGGGTCTCTCAGCAGCATATACAAGTACCTAAGAGAGGGTGCACAAGGCATTGAGTCAGGCTCTTTTCAGGTGTGCTCAGTAACCAAACAAGAGGCAGTGAATGCCAGTTGAAACAGAAAAGGTTTGGGATGAATATCAGGAAAGGTTTCTTCACTATGAGGATGACTGGTCACTGGAACAGGCTCCCCAAAGAAGTATGGAATCTCTGTCCTTGGAGATATTGAAGAGCTGCCTGGACATGGTCTTCAGCAACCTGTTCTAAATGGGTCTGCTTGACCAGGAGGTTTGAGCAACCTGACCTTTGGAGGTCTATTTCAATTTCCACCATTCTGTGATTCTATGACCTCTTATTTCTCATTCCTCTGATTTTGTACCAGCTTTCATGCTTTGGTATGCAGGAAGCAAAAACAGCCAGAGACACTGCTGCAGAATATATACACAGTAATCTCAAAAAATTATATTATTTTTGCTAATTTTGACAGTCTGTACTTAAGAAAACCTTTGCTTTAATATAGGAAACATCTCAGAAAGGTAGAGTTTAATACATACTTCGATTTTATCTGTGGAATTTAGCCTGGCATTTTGCTCCTCTTGAACTGTGAACATTGCATGTATTTTCACACTGCCTTTCTCAACTGTTCCTAGTAGGCACATACTGATTTAATCAAATCTTACAGCTGTAGTCGAGAAGTGTCCTGAATAATAATAAGGCTTTTATACTGAATATGACTTCATTTAGAAAATATAACTGATGCAAGATGGCAGGTTCATTAAATTGCCTAATTGATCAATGTGCTTATACTTCAGAAAATTCTATTTTTAAAAGTTAGATGACTTGGTTATCTAATAACATTTTATGTATCTTGCTTTGTTTTACAACGGTGTTTGATGAATAGCTCTTGTGAACCAAAAAATTAAACCAATGATCCAGAATTAGCTTCATAAGACAGGTGAGACTTTCTAATTTTCTGCTTTTCTACATGAAGAAGTGCATGGAGATTTTACATGGAAACACAAGATTTATTCCTTAAGGAATCTGGTCTTTGTAAGTCACAAAGCATCAAGGATGCTTAATTTTTTTGTTGAAAAAGACATTTTGCTGTCACTATGACCATTCCACTTGCTTGCTAGTGGTCCTATTTTGTTGGAGTCAGTAAGTCAGGAGTCTCTCTGATTTCTTCAGAGAGAAATCAGAGTGCAGGGATTGAATTAAAGTCTTTGGATGGAATGAGTAAGTGAATAGATGGAGTGAATAAGTAAGTAAATGGAATAAGTTTTAAGTGCTTTTAGTGAGTAAAAGGTCTTAGATACCTGAGAAGTAGTACATGTTCTAGTGAAGATTGAAAAACATACTAGTGTTTCCTTAGAGGCTCCAAGAACCTAGCTTCAGACATAACAGAGTTAGAGTTAAGAATATTGCTTACATTTTTCAGTTAGAACAAGATAGGCCATGTACGTAGTCTATATGTAGCCTGGCGTGCTAAGAAACTAGAATTCTAATAGGTTAAGAAGTAGTGGTCCGAGTTTGTGTCTTAGCTTGTTGGAAAGTTTCTATAAAATAACATGTATTAGGGAGAGCTGGTGCTCTATGCCATGCCTTTATGCCATGTGCATTTTGCCACTGCAGTTTTGCCATTGCTTTATGCCATTGCTTTTGCTTTGCTTTGTTTTTGCCTTTGAGACTGATGTGCTTCTACAATAAATAACTTTATAGCAACTATTAACTTGCTTGGTTTTTTAAAGAAGAAAATAACCCGACAGTGTGGGTGCCTCAGAGCACCCGGAGGTCCAGAAAACCTCACACTATTTCATTAGTGCAGACAGATGCAACCAAAATAATTCTTTCTTCAATAGCTAGACAAGGAAAGGAAAAAAGGCAGCTGGACATTAGAGTGAATTTGATCTCTTTGCTGCACATTGAATTTATTTTAGCCTATTAGTACTTTTTGATGTTTAAATAACCATATTTTTGAAACTACTGCTGTCCTTTGGCTGAAACAGAGCAACTGGTTCAGTCTTTCTCATGTCGGTAAAAACATAGTGTAACCTTGATACACAAGTGTAGTGATTAAAGTTTCTGTTTGAAAGTAAAACGTAAAGAAGACTGCTTTCTCTCAGATTCTGTTAAATTTTTATTTTAGCCCTTACTATTGAAGAAGGAAATTTTGAGAGTTCCCATTTAGTTTCTAATCTGTGGTTTGGTTGTCTGTAATAAGGAGTAAATATTTATTCTTTCAGTGTCACTGCATGCACTGATCTCATATTGGAGTGAGATTAATCACACTGTCATTCGAAGGAGACATTTCTCCCCTAAAATTCTGCTTTGTTTTTTCTAACTATGATCTCTTTTCATGATATCAATGAAATATTTTAATTCACAACTAATTCTAATTAATAAAATATCTGTCTATAAAATGAACTGCCTAACAGTTTTTCAGTGGAAAAACTGAAAATATTTGCCATACATGGCAGGGGAATAACATTACATTGGTCAACAACGTGCTAGAATCAAGACACTAGAAATGGACAATAATAAAATGAAAATATCTGGTGCTCCATGCATTCATGCTGGTTTAGAAGACAACGGGATAAGGGGATTTTTTGCTTTAAGAAAACAGTGCACAAACACACTGGACCGTAGCAAGTTGGCATTTGGAATTTATGCTCTATACATAATGAAACTTCAATCACGATCATTATAGTAAGGAAAAATGTTGTAGCTTCTATGATTAGTTAATATAATGGCTGATTGCTTACACAGATCACATAGGATCCTGCTTTCAGGGAAAATACAGAAAATACACTGTGAAAATCTAATTGCTTAGGCAGCTATTTCTGGTAAACAAAAGAAGCTACAAGAGAAGTGAGCATTGTCCTTTCTTCTAGGAAAGAAGAAGAAGAAGAAGAAAATTATGTCACTGGGTACTGAAAATGATATCCCTGGGTGTTGCTCCTGCTCTAGGATTAAGGACAGGGTATATTATGACAAGGTTTCCAGACTGTCATGCAAACAATTAAGTGAAACTCACCCTGGCAGAACACAGAGGTAAAAGTTGAATTGAATTAAAAAGTTCTTTGATTTGCATTATCAAGTCATATCATTATATTTGTTTTCATTTTTCCCCAAAGGCTTATATTTTTTACTCCTGATCGATATGTATGACTGTTTTGGATTCCTATTAGTATATCACAAAAGAAAAATCAGTCTAAAGAAAATGAGGTGTTTCATGAGAGGGTGAAAAACAATATTTACACCATCCTTTTCAAAACTAAAGAAGAATAAACCAAATAAAATCAGGAAAAAAAAATAGTAGGCTTCTTCAGGAAAATTTCAAGGCAGTGTCTGGAGTTTATTAGTAATTTTGTGACTAATCTCATCTCTATCACTCTTTAGTATCAGAACAATCCTATAGAGTTAAGAAAATAGAAATTAAGTAGTTTAAGACATATACCAATGGAGTTGTCAGCTATGGCCACTAAATGAAAACAATGTAGTTTTTTGTCAACCTGTTTAGATAAAAATCTGCCTTTTTTTTTGTGTAGGACTTTGTGGCTACATGGATTGTGGCATACAGTACCCGTGAAATTCTTCTGTGTACCACTTTTTAATGAAAAATGGATAGGAGAGGTGTAATGTTAATTACTACAAAGATCATATTCATTATTCAATATTTGCAAAGCTCTAACAGGATGAGAATCCGTTGTTATAGTCAGTACTTTCAATCTGTCTTCTCTGACATTTAGTGTGTGTAAGATGGTAGACACTCTATTTGTCCATGCCCTTGGGTTTGTAATAATTACCCTTTTCTGCTATTTTAAGTTTGCAAGAGGTAGTGCAGGGTAAATTTTGGGTAGATGAGAAGTCAGATACGTGGGTTCACTTGTCTCAATGTCCCTTATCAAAATATTAGACCTCTAACCTTTTTGACATTTCAGCTGTAGTATTTAATAAATAATACATTCATTCTGCAATATGGGAGATTGCATTTAAAACTCTATGGTACCTGAACATTTCTTTCTGCTTTTTGCATTCCACGAGTCACACTTTCTGCATCTATTTGTCCAAATGCATCTTATCTTAAACAGTTGCCTTGGAGTTATTTATGTCATCATCATCCCTACATATTACTTAGGACACCTGAAGGAAAATAAGGCTGGTGTTTCTTTCCATAGTGATGATAGGATTTTGTACAGAAATTCAGGAAAGCTAAAATACTAAAACTTTAAATTCATAAGCTTAAGTGAAACGTGATTTTTATTTATTTGAACATATGCAATTTTTATGAATATAATCCACCCATACCTGGAAGGCAGATGCCACTGGTATTTTCAGAGATTTCCCTAATAAACATATCTGTGTACTATTTTTGTCTATGTCAACATTATGAGATACAAAAAGATACATTAATCCTGTTACATGGTAAATTAGGCAATAAGCTAAGGGCATTTCCATTCTCTAATAAACCAGCAAATATTTCTTATTTCCCTTCCTTATACTGGAAGTTTTCAGAGTAGTAGAGGTGTAGAAAGCAATGAGAATGGAGTTGCAGAGATTTGGACACTTAATTTCATTTAAGTAAACTATGTTTGGGTTCATTTTCAATTTCCTGTATTTCACTTAGCTCAGGGCTGTCCATCGTTTCAGCTTTAAAAATAAGGCTCTGTTTCAAAGGTGCGTGGTTGCTTTTGACACGTGGGTGCATGTTATAAAACTTGCACTTTCTGCTTCAGAAGGATGATTAAGTGCCTCCTACTTACATACACAGACTGCTCAAGGCAGATTAATTAGCCTAGAAAAGAATTCTAAAAATACTTATTCTTCTTATCAATCTCCCATGAAAACTTTAATACATGCTCTATTCCTTGCAATGACTTACTGCTCTGTGGATAGCAGAATACTAAAAAAATGACCAGAGGTACTCTAGTGATTTAGTTAATTGTGCAAATATTTAGAAAGAAAAGTGTCTATTAGTTCATAATTGTTTTAAAAAGAGGCCATTAAAATTTAATACACCTTCTCAAATTTGATGATGTCATTTTCTCAGCATATTCAACAACCTGTGGGCAGTAGAAAATGGAGATGGAATCCCCTCATTACCTACTGCCTTTGGAGAGGTGTTTTCTCTGAACATGTATAATATGTCCCGTGCTTTGGCTTCAATTTAGGAAAAAGACTTATTGAGATAAAAAAATGCCGAATTCATATTTTTCTACTTTTGTAGTCTTGGAAAAAAGGCTTTTTCTTTTTGAGATTGTTAAAATTAAGTCTTTGCAATAATACTGTGTTGGATGAAGCAGGTTGTTGTATCCTCTGAATTACTATTTTTAAAAAATAGACTCCTATACATAAACATTCATTATAAATCATGTTCAAAATGGACAAGTATCTACACTAGCAGACCTCAACATAAAATATACGCCCTGGCACCTATAAAAAATACTGGAGTAATGTCAAAGTAATTTATACCCAGTATTCCAAGTTTGCTGCAACAATTGACTAAACAAATTAAAGCCCCATTGAGACAGAGACTTGTCTTTTTTATATATATATATGTATATGAGAAAGGCTTCTTTGGAGGAGTTACACTGTTCTGACTTAATTTCTTGTGCCATTTATGACACAAAGTAGTGTAAACACTGATTATACAAGGTTTTCTGCATTGAAGATTTTCTGGATTGAAGCCATGTGGGAAGTGAAAGGAGAGGAATGAGAGGAGCAGAAACTGTAACCTGCTGGAGGATTTCTAAAGCTGAATTTCACCTTTACATTAGGCAACAAATCAATGAATATTCTAGAAATCGGACTGATCATCTTGGTTTCTCTCCCATATTCTTTGTTGTTGCTATACCACACCTGAATGGGACAGATTTGTTTCTTTTTTATCTAGTAGGCATGAAGTCCTCTGCACACTCTTAATGTGAAGGAAAGTAGCTAGGAAGGGAATTGTGTATAACATTAAATACTGTAAAAGTGCTTTTTGTTACCTCAGGAATAGCCTTCCCTTCCCTTCCCTTCCCTTCCCTTCCCTTCCCTTCCCTTCCCTTCCCTTCCCTTCCCTTCCCTTCCCTTCCCTTCCCTTCCCTTCCCTTCCCTTCCTTCCCTTCCCTTCCCTTCCCTTCCCTTCCCTTCCCTTCCCTTCCCTTCCCTTCCCTTCCCTTCCCTTCCCTTCCCTTCCCTTCCCTTCCCTTCCCTTCCCTTCCCTTCCCTTCCCTTCCCTTCTCCAAAACTGTAAAGTGAACAGTGCTAAAGTCAGGGGCATTGGTACTGTCTCTCAAGTGTGAGGTGCCTGGCTAATTTGTCCTCATATGCTCAGAATTAGAATGATTTAGGAATTTATTGGATTTTCTGTCTGAGAGTGTATCTAACTTGCACATATTCACATACACAAGCAAATGTGCAGGTGACTGTAGACCCATTGGTTTAACCCTGCACTGCCATAAGCTTTTTCAAAGAAAGCTAACACATATTACATAGAAAAACCTAGCAAGAACACCAAATCTGTTCTAAGATACAGCAGTGGAGATGGATATTTTCAAATTTTCTTGACTTTGTGGGAAATTGAGTTTAGTTGATATTGGTAACATTTTAAATGTTCTTACAGCTAAGCTATATTCACAGTTATAAATATAAAAAAAAAGTTATGATAGATAATAGGGAAATAGATGGCTTTCAAATGACCAAAACTTGATATCTTTTAAACTTGTTTTGTCAAACTGTGCAATCCTTTATTCAAGTAAATAACAGTTCTTAGTTCAACAATAATTATGGGTGATTTTTGCATTAGTTGTTGAGCTAAGAACTGTTATTTACTTGAATATATTACCCCTATATATATATAATATATATATAATATATAATATTATATGTTATTTATATTATTTACTTGAAGTATGTTATCCTTCTGCTACAGGATCAATTTTCACATTTGAAGTTTTCAGTCAGATACTGCAATAACATTTTAAAAAAACACTGCCAAATTATTAATTTACAAAATTTTTCACTAGCACAGCAATAGCAGAAATTATTTATCCTCTTATTTGAATCACCAAGTAAAATTGAAAAAAACCCCAACAAAACAACAAAGCTAGAAATAAGTACAAATTCACTTCAACAAAATGTGACAATATAAAAGGAAAACTACAATAACAAGATGATAGGCAAGATAGATACTGAAAGTGAAATTATCTGTTTTTGCATTCTTCTAAATAGGTATTTGAATTAGAAATTGTTGTAGTACAAGAACTGAATGAAAGAAGATACAGTAAAGGAATCTGTAATAATAAAACAATATGGAAAATGTTTTACACAAAAAAATATATTTATTCCTTCTTAACATGAAATAGGTGGTTGTATTCAAGGATGGTGCCAGGCAGAAGATTTTAAGTAAACAATCGGAAATATTTTTAAAAAATGTATACTTTCACTGTGAAACTTGTTCATAAAGCTATGGTGTTTAAGAGAATAAATGGAAATAGTATATGGATTAAGCAAATTAGTTAAATAGAGAAGGCTAGGCAGAGCCATAGTCCTATTTCTGCAACATGAAATGACAGAGAAATGAAAAATTATTTCTGTATTTTTCCTAATTCATATATTCCCAATTATTTGTTATTGGCTTTTTTTAGAAACAAGACATGGGGATATTTGGACCTATCATTACAGCTGTTGGACTACCTAGGAGAAAAGAAACTAGATATGTCTGTCCAAACTTAAACAGCTTTCTAATACAAAGAGAGATTGCAGGACTAGGTTCCTTCAAATTCTGAGGGAGATTATGGACATGAAAATGATACACATGTGTAATGCCATTGGTGAGACAGAAAAAAATTCATTTTTCATCTTACACTGTAAAAGATGGCTTAGTAAGTAAATCAGACCTTAGTTTTGAACCCCCTTGACAGCTGTTAGATAACAACTAATGCTAAAAGAAATGGAGATGTTAAATCAGGCTTTCAGAAATTTATGAAAACATTATTGAAATGTGTGTTTTGCATTTGTCTATCTATTTTGGGGCAAGGAGTGTTATTTTTCTTATGCAAACCCATACTGTATTATTATGAGAATACACTGGCATAAAATAGTAAATTTTATTGAGAATCTTCCCCTAATAAAATGAAGAAACTTTCTGAAAGAAATAATGTGGATCACTTAAAAAAAGCCTGTATGAAAGAAACGCACAAAAAAATAAAGTACTGAAGGTTTTCCAAAGAAGCAAAGCTTATTCCAAAAGACCAATTATCTGCATGATAAAGTATATGAATTATGCAATTTATTGAGTATAGTCTCTAGTCACATTAAGGACTTAGTTTAGCATAATGAGCATTTTCTTATGGTGAGAACAGTCAAGCACTGAAATAGGACTGCATAGAAATGTCATGTAATTTCAGCAACAGATGAACTTTAAAGTCACTCCTGACAAATGTTAAAAATGGTGCATTTAGACTTGATCCTGGTTTAAAGGAATAGGATGGACTGTATGATCGTTCCAATACCTTTTCAACACTACTATTAAGAATTTGTATTTTTTTATAATTTAATGAAAGTATCTAACACTTACTCAGCTTCAGTATTACACAGTGCTAGATCCCAAAAAAGGATTTTGCTAAAGGAACTGAGATCCATCAATCCCAAGTGAAGAGCTTGAAAATCCTGATTAATAGCTGCCGAGTCCTGCAAACGTGTAAGCACCACAGTGCTCTTGAGGATCACACAGGTTTCTGAAGAGCCATCAGATCCTTATCCGTGTGTGCAGCAAAGATACGAAGCTGTTCAGGCTTCACAATGCAGGCAGACAAGTGACTGCTGTGCTGTAGAGAGAGACACGAGCAAGCTGCAAGTTAAAGCTGATGTAAGTCACCATTGACAAAATTGTCACAGAATAAGGGATTTTTGTGTTTACCTTGCTTCTCAGACAGTGCACAGCTATGTCAGGAACACAAATGCTGTGACAACGTTGTCAGACTTGACATGACTGCATACTGTTTACCTCCCCGTAAGACAAACTGAGTCTGAAAACAGTAGTTCTTGATCTCTTGCTTGAAAAACAAGCAAGAGTGCTCTAAATTTGCACACAAGCAGTTGTGCTCTGAAAATACCTGTTCTACAGTCTCTGATCTAAGCTCATGATACACCATATGCATTTGACATTCAGTACAAGCACACAGTGCCTCTCGCCTTCAGATATGTGCAAAAGCTAAGAAAAGCAAGCAAACTCAGTAAGTCTACATAGGCATTTATCTTCTTTTAAAAAATATGGACTATTATCCTTTGTCTCCAAATAGCCCTTTAGCTTACAGGAAACCTGGCTAGAGTACTGTTTGCCTCTGAATGCTTCAAGCCCACATCTCCACCTCCCTAGACAGAGGTGACACTTAAGATTATACACTACTCTCAAGTCTCTCTTTTAAAATATTTCCACTCTTCAGCAGACTGAGGAAATGAAAAAAACCCCTGGCTTTATTGTGTGATTGGAGGAATTCTGTCGTCCACTGTGTATGTTTCAAGGACAGGGTACGTTGGTTAGTGAAGAACTGAGGAGAGAAATAGGTTTTAAAAAACAGTTCTCTGTAGAAATGCCTGACTCTGTTACAACTGGGGTTCAATACAATAAACTGATGTTTATTTTTATTCTGAAGCACTAAGAAACTTTAACAAAAAAGCAGATATAGTAATTCTGCTCAGCTTGTTTTCATGTTCTATGTCTGAATCTTGGCAAGTTGCTGAATATACTTGTTATTTTCCCTCTCTGAGACACCTTACTACATAAACAAAGTAAGGAGCCAATGCATTTAGCCAAAGATCTGGAGCTGTGGAAACCAGGCATCTAGGAATGTAGGCAATACCTACCTAACTGTCATTGCCACTGGGGTTCATGAATGGAGCACATAGTCCAGAGCTGGCGGGATTATTTTATATGCCTTATTTTCCATGTAAGGTATTGCTTCTATGTGTAGAAGCAGTTTCAGGGAGATTTCTCGGCTTCCTGTTAGTGAACATTTGCCAAGACCATATAGACCAGCTCTGCAATTTATTGGACCTTGAAGGGGACCTTATCTTATCCCTTCCATATGTTCCTGAGAGCTATCTAGTGATATTGCTTTTCTCTGGGGAAAAAATATAGAGGATGGAAACATCAAATAAAGCTATGCTTAGTTCACATGCATAGTGTTAAAGCTTTGTAAGCTTTTCTTTCTAGTTTCTATTAAATTACTTTGAGAAATAAGTTATTGTTTCACTGCTTCCTCTTCCAATACCTCTACCTGATTTTAATTAATTCGACTTCTTACATGGGAAGAAACTGTGTGAATTTGACTTGGCACTAGAAAAAGCCAGATCCAGCAAGTTAGACTAATGCTCTAGTGGAAGAAACAAATCTCTGTATCTACAATAACTTAAAATGATACTAGGCAAAATACTCCATCAGTGTACTGACAGTTTATATAACAATTTTCTTAATTTCTCTCTTCTTCCTGTTGACCCAATGGTTTCCTGAGGAACCTTTCTGTAATAGATTTCAGGGCATGGCTGATTTACAGATTAAAAATAGAGAGCTTTGAAAGTCTCAATTATATTTCTAATAATAGAAGTGAATATTCAGTATGCAAAATTTCACAGGCACTTTTAATGAAATTAATTGGGCAGATCTGTCTAACAGATTTGTAGTTTCCTTTTTTTGATCCAGTGACCTTAAGAGAAAGTATTTGCACAGAAATTTCTAGTATAGCAATATAATACAGCTTGTAAATATTTGGGGGTTTTTTTTTCCACTTTATTCTGTTAAGAAGATTGAATCTGTTTGTCCTTTTGGTGGTAGGGAATGTAACCTACGCTCATAGGTGCTGGGAAATCCTCACCTATAGTGGCAAGTGGTGGGAGATGGGAGGCTTTACCATGGGCCAATAAGTGAATTTCTGCGTTCTTCATATCCTTTAAAAAGCTTACACGTTTTGAATTAATAGAGCTGATTTCTTTATATGTTTATTTCCACTACAAATTATTGTGTTGCATTCATGTATGAAAATGTAAATCTTCCCATCAAAGGGCTATAGAATAAATTAGGCTGGACGTTTGGACATTTTTTCTAGTCAGTGCTCTAAGGCAGGACCAATTGCAAAGTTAGATCAGGGCCTAAGGTTGCACTGATTGTAATGTGACAAAAAGGTGAGAGAGGCCTGCCTTAACAAAAGGCCTGAAAGTTTCTTTTTACTTGCCACCTGTATCTTTTCTAGGGCAGAAACTTTATCTGCTTCTTTAAAGTCAAATTTTCAAAGGCTTTCTTTCCTAGCTGCACAAACTCCACACGGCCTCACCAGGATGCCTTGAGGGTCACGTTTTATATCAGTTCTGAGGCTGCTTTTGGAATGGCAAGCTCAGGAGATCCCATCCCTTTAAAGAGGCAGGGCTGCCCAGGCAGGCTGGGCAGTGTGGAGCTGGGTCTGGAGGGGTTTTGGTGCTTGGTTTCCCCTCCTGCTGCCCGCACAGCGCTGGGGACAGCGGTATCCTCGCAGCAGGAGGGAGCTGTGGGTGGCAGCGCTGACCCCACCGATCCCGGCACACCCCATCCACCAGAACTGCTCCCTAAGCTCCTGCTTTCCCAGGAGGGCTCTTTCTGACCATTGCCTTTCCCCTTTGCCTCTCGGAGCGTGTGGTTGCCTGGCGGGCACCATCCTGGGGCAGAGAGCTGACGCCATTCTCCCTTTGTCTCCCTACACACGGTGGGCAGTGGGGGCCGCCATGTTGGGTGGAGGTACCCAAACATTTTGGGTGTCTCTTTGTTCCTGGAATTTCTGAGATTTAGCAGTTTTGTATCTAGTGATCATTCACTGTTGCTCATTTGCTCGTTACTAAATTGTTATTTTTTCACTTATATCTACTGTATTCGTACTGGTGGAAATTGATTGGTTGAAACTGAGGGGACGTAAGTAATTTTAGAATACCCACCTCTTTAAATTGTCCAAGACACATGGATTCTTCCAAGAAGAGAAACTCTTCTAGAGATTCTCACCTGACCCAGGGCAAAGCAAGCAAGATAAAGGACCTCACACGCACATATGAAAACAAATCCCAGATTATGATGCACTGAAAACAGGCAAATGTGATGCAACTATCACAATATTCTTAAGGAGTATCTAAGGGATATTTTCTAGGGATCTCAATCACAGATGAGTTGTACCCAAACAAAAATATTAAACTACTTTTTCATACAGATGAAGCCAAATTTACTTTTTTAAATATCCCAACCCTTCCCAACTCCAGAGCTACTTCTGGCAACAAATTGCATTTCGTTTCTCATGTGTAAATTGCCTGTTAGTTACTCCATGTAATTGACTCTGATTGATCTAATTTAAGTAAATATTCTGGATCTCATTAATTACTTACAATCTTAGCTTGTACTCTCCATAATCATAGCTGTGAATTACTAAATTTCTTCAGGCCAAAAAGATTTTTTTGTGTTTTAATAAATGTTTTGTACCCTTTTAACAAATTAAGCCCTAAGAAATACTATCTCTGTGTTAAATGATCCAGTGTATTAAACAAAAATTTTTGTTGGGAGAGGCACAAATACTTGTAATTTTTCACATGTAAAATTCATAGCAATTTTTATTTAATAATACCTCAATACAGGGAAGGCCAGCCAGATAGATTAAAACCTAATTATATCTAAAACAGAATGCATTTAAAATATTTTAAGAAGTTCTTGGCTTAAATAAATTCCTTATGTTTTTCTTTCCTAACAATTTAGCATTTAATAGTCTAAGATTTGTACAGATTATTGTCTCTGAAATTAGGCTTTCTGAGACCTAGAAGGTAACTGATTCAGATTAAAAACAAAGCTATTTATTAATTTCAATTCTCTGTAAATTGTCTTAAATATTTCTCCTATTATCGAAATCTTTTGATGTGGAATCACATTACCTAGATGAGGGGCTACATTCTTTAGGTCTACATGTTTAGCCAGCCATAGGATGGAGAGGGATTAAATTTGCTTTTTTTCTTGAGGAAAGATCATGGCTGATTTGCATACACACATGTGCCCTTTGATTGCCATAATTTTCAAATAGTGCATTTCTTAATGTTTGCCTAAAAGGATAAATTCTCAGAGATTAAGGGACTAGGGGACATTAATAAACACAGTTTGCCACAAAACAGGTAATAATCCTTGCACTGACTTTTAATAGATGACTCTATTCCAATATTTTCTGAGACTCCAGGTGTTGCAGGAAAAGGGGGATAATCACTGTGGCTATGCTAGCTATTTTTGCAGTATAACTGCCTTGGGCCATGCTCTTGGCTGGTCAGGCCCAAGGGCAGACTTACATCCTGGACAGCAGGTGCTTAGTAGTGACTACAGGCTGTCATTTTGACATCTCCAGAAGCACCCAGAGTGCCCTGTGTGTGTGACATTTGCTTACAGCTTCCATCTCGAGTGACGTTCCCTATACATGGCAGTGTAAGAGTAGGAGCTTGAAATCCTGAGCAGCAGTGAGAGATGCTGTCAATGGGATCCCTGACAGTGACCACAGCTGATTTGCTCACAATCCCTATGGAGTCTGTCCTCAACCTACTCACCTGTCTTGTTTCTCTCTGCTGGCAGTAAGTTGAAGCTATAATTTCCCTTGCTCGAGCTCCAGATCTTTATTTACTCTAGCTGCCCAATCCCTGTCTATAGACTGAGAGGAGTTCCAGAGTGTGCTGTAAGGATGGCTGCAGTATAATCTTAGAGTGTAGGAGGAAAGGAGTCTGTGTGATGTCTAGAGCCTGTGACATCAGGGAGGAAGGAAAATCAAAGGAGTCCCTCAGTTAACCACCCCTGTAATCAATTTACTTTTGATAGAAAACCACAGAAACCAGTAATCCTGCTAGAAAGGTGATTTCTGAGATTTTAGTTTGTCTTCCCCGTGGAGCAAACCAAGCTAATTTTTAAACCAATGCCATGAGACAGAATCTGTGGCTATTTACATGAGTAATCTATGGATGCTTAGACATGTCTATGCTCTTGTCAAGTACATATATTGCAAATTGTTTCTAGCACTGCTGGAGGGCTGGGGTCTGCTGGACAACTGAGATTTGATTGCTAAAATAGTCTTCCTTCTGGGCTGAACAGCTAAGTAATCTAGCTAGACTGTCAGTATTCCTCCTTCCTTTGGTAGTTCTGAATTACAAACTGCTAAGCCTAATGGAAACACTATCTATCCCCTTATCTGTGGAGAGATATGCTATCTGCTCTAAAATATCTGTTCCATTTATTTTTCATGGCTTTTATGTTTTCACTACTTAGTATAAAAGAGTTAAGCACAGTTTTCTGAGATTTGCCTTCAAATTTTCAGTCTTCACAGGAATGACTATCAGATGGAATTCACTTGTTTTTGCATAGTTCCACTAAGAATTAGCATTTATGTGAGTTTGTTCTATTCCTTTCTAAATTGTTCCTGATTACCCTATGATCTGATTCAATATTCATTCCCTCAGACCTGAAGGTTGCTGATGAGTATCTTAAGCAGAGCTCTGTGGGAGACTCTTTTTCCTGTGGATGGTCAGGGACAATGACTGACAAGGAAAGATTATGCTTTTTTTCCAAAACATTAATCAATCATGATACAAAGTGGATATATAATTATTTTTCAATTATATTCTAAATAGTTGATAATTGAACAATTTTGTTCTTTATGTGGGATAACTACTAGAATAGTAGAAAGTCTTTGAAAATTTAATTCTCTCTGGGGTGGTCTAACACACCGTGAACCTTACAAGCCTCCAGGCTTAATGGGCTTTCCTTCTTGCTTGCCAGCTCTAATTAAAAGCAAACTCTGTTTCAGGATGTTATTCTATTAGCTTGCATAAAATCACTCACATTTGCATCAGCCTGTCAAACCTCATATTTGATCCTACCTAGTCTCCTGAATGAAACAAGAGATTTCCTTTCTTTTTCTTCTGGCCATTGTGGTCTCCTGAATTAATTTTTCTAACTCTTTGCTTCTGCAACAGTGAACCCGACAGGTAGTACATTTCTCATCACAGAGGCATTTGCTAGTTCTGGTATCACACTGCTACTTTTCTTCATGCTACAGTAAGACTATTTCCTAGTCAAAGGAAAATTAAGTTGAAGAGTCTGAGAGGCTATCTATATAAAAATGACTATGTAATGGCACAGTTTCTGCAGACAGAAACTTGACAAAATTTTCTCCTATTAGTAAAGAAATGCTAATTGGATTTCCATTACTCTCTTTAGTCCTTTACATCTTAATATACATAAGTAACTTTTGTTGTGATTATGACATAGAATCCTTAACTATGGAAAATACAGTGATAAGCCAGGAAAACTATTCCTACAAACTCTTTACAAATATATTGGCTTTAACTTTGAAAACTTGGGTAATGACAATGTAAACCAACTGATTATCTTTTCTTGTTAGATATATTTATTTACTTTTACAATTAAAACATTAATTTAAAAAAGGTGCAGAATCTGTCATGATCCTAATTATCTCCTTCCAGAAAACTTGCAAACTACTTTGCAAATCATACACTTTTACTCTATTGATATGTAGTTTCTTTATAGTGAAATTTAATGTTTATCTATGTAGAACAACTATGTTAGTATGTTTGAGGAAGATACTGTAGTGTATAGTATTGCATCAAGTACAAATCCCAATGTCATTTTTCAAACAGATAAAATTGAAGTTTTAGCCAGGGCCATTCAGCCATATGTTTAATTTGTTCCTACTGCTTTGTTATATTTGAATACCCCGCTGGGAACTAATGTCGCTGAGAAATGATAGTATAATTAAGTTTATTGGACAAAAGCAGAACTGAGTTGCTGAGAAACAAAGGATCCAAGTTAAAATCAGCTGAGAAATTAAAATATTTGGTCAGCTTCAGCTGACCTTGGATCACACCCAAATTAATATTTGAGACCTGAAAAGACTATCATTGGCAGAGACTCTCTTAAGCAAAAAATTATTCCATAATGCAAGGGGAATAGAATTTTTAATCAGTAGAAGTGATATGATTGTAGTTTGAAAAACCAAGAACACTGAAATGTCAGTAGTAGTTGTCACCAAATCACCGAAATGTCTTGGTGACTAAGCAGTCACCAAGAAAAAAAATATCAGTAGTTATTTCCTGAAAGAGACACAGTTAACCGGATACACTTTTTCTTACTATTTCTTACTATACTTATTTCTTATTATATACTAACTGAATAGTAGTTGATTTGTGATTACAACAGAATTGCTATTCTGGAAGCCTTCAGGTATGTATGTATGTATGTATGTATGTAAGAAGACTATTTCCTTGCTGCAGCCACTTTCATAAAATAATATCAGCAAAGAACTCCTACAGTGAATGCATCCATGCATCTGTTAGCGCAATTGGCTTTTCTCAGGAAAACTGTCTCCTCACAGCAAGGGTTCATACAGCATCTATGATAGAAGGGCTGCAGGACTGATCTAACATTAGTGAGAAAAATATTGTACACACAGATTGCTGGAAATGTAAATATTAAGTTGGCAACGTATTGTAAAAAGCTTGGTAGACCTTAGCTGATATGATTTAGCCCTTAGAGAATTTACTATAGACTTGCATATTGAGAGTGACACTAAGAAATTCTAACATTTTTGTAATTTTTAAAGGATCTTTTTATCCTCTTTGATAAAACTGTAGTGAACTTTAATATATCCAGATCCAGCTTGTCAGGATTAAAAAGCTCCCCAAAGCTCATTACAGTTATATGTATCAGAGCAACATTTGTGTTAGAAAACAAGTTATAAATTCCCTAATGAGAGAGGTCAAACAAACTGAAACCTTCAGCTCAAGGTCTTGTGTGCTATTACTCACATAAACTCATCTATTGGGATGCTCAGTAAATAAAAGCAATTTAACATTTTTTACTCCTAAAAAGAGGGAATAGGCAGAGAAATAATAGTGTTCCACCACATGGGATTTCATCATTCTAATGGATGGATTTGGAGCACGGCAATTATCCAGCTGCTCAGCATTTTGTTATGTCGGTTTTCCTAGAATAGTTCTTCCAGTCCTATTCTTTATGTGTTTGCCTCTGGTCATCACAGCGTGCTATGAGATGCCATTTTCCTCATTTGGACGTGTTCTTCCGATGAAAGTTTATTTAATTCTGGTAAGAAAAATATTCTACATATTCCTCGATTTCCAGCCTACTTCGATAGTTAACTTAGTCCTTTCTCCTAATTTTCTATTCTGTACTGAGAGTCACTTGATGTATCTTTTACATCATAATTATAGAAGAGTTCAAATAGTAATTTTCCTTGTATTTTTGTGTTTGTTGGGCAGTCAAAATTATTCTAGTAGACAGACATAAAAAGTATTAGTGTGAGGGACCTGAAGATGTTGATGGAGCAATAACAAACTTTTGTTCTAATACATACAAAGTAAATCTTCTTGAACTTTAACCTTAAGTGTTAGAAATTTATATCAGATTGTCCAATAATCTATTGATTATTGAAAATTCTATTAATAACCCTTCATGAAAGAAGACTTTTCAGTTCTGTCTATTCCCAAACAAGATCTTACACTAGTGTTGGGTTATGAAGCCACATGTTGCAATTTATAAGAAGAATTTCAGCTATATCTCATAAATTATCCTGATATGTCTGTTATGGTTTTTCAGTCCACATACACATTTTCTGATTTTTTTGGCCACCATACTTTATTTTCTTTTTACCTAAGAAATTCACATTGTTCATGCTGCTTTCATATTTGAAAATTCTCATGTTGCCTTCCCTCAGCTGTGTATATCTCACCTGCTTAAATTAAAAATCCCTGAATAAATGCTAAAGAATAATATCAATCTGTTGCTACGTTTCTTGAAGCACTCTGTCATTAATAACTTAAAAAAAATAGTATATAATCATAGCTATGATTTATTAATTTCAATTATGATGAGAGAACAATAACTAAAGACTAAAAAATTGCTTACAAATATCATGAATGCTCAAACCATCTGAAGTTTAAAATTATTGTGTGCACAAAAGGTACTTTAATATAATTTCCATCGCTTCAAAGAATTCTGTTTTTACTTCTATCACATAAAAGACTACCTGAAATCAAAGAAAATTGCAGTTAAGGTGATTGAGGTCTTAAATTGCTGGACTTTAGTGTCTGGTGAATAAGCTGACCAAGCCATGTGCATTGATAAACAGGTGAATACAGAATTATCTCATTTCTGCAGTTCTGCTGAGACAGTCTGTTAGGTGACTACATTACCTAAGCTATTAATACGTTGGTAGATAACTGGAATTGGAGAGTCATTAGTCCTTACTAGTCTCCTGCATAATTTCAGATTTTAAAAAATCACAAAATTATACAGGACAAGGAAAGAAGTGTTTGGCAAATGCAAACATATATTGACATGAAAGCCAAAATTTAATATAGTACTTAATGTGTGGTAAGCCAGCAGAATCTTTTTATGTTGGTTGTGTGGATATCTGCCTTTCTTCAAGTGGTAGTAACAGTTCAAGATGTCTCCAGATATAGAACTGCAGTACTTCCCCTTATGAACCACAAAGAAAAGGCAACGGTCTGCACCAGCCAATTATTACCACACAAAATCAACTACCGACTTCACACTGGACATCCCAAATGTGAAGGACACAACATACAAAAACCCCCTAAAACTTAATGCAAGATGTATATAGAATGAGTGTTGCTTCCTGAGAACTTTCTATAACCCTTTTGCCATCAAATATGGGGATACTGGTCTCTGAAAGAATATTTAGAAAGTGTGGGTGGGGTTGATGGTCAGTGGCCATGGGTGATGTGTCTTTTCAGCCTCAGCACTGTGCCTGCTATGTCTGGAAAGCTATAGCAGAAAGTTCTGCATTAATTCCAGCTTTCACATCCAAGGTCGTTTTCGGAGCTGAGTGGATAAGCTAAAGGTTGCTGGGACACAGATGTTTTTCCTCTCTGAATCCTGCAGATCTGCCCTGTGTGTCCAGGAATCAGGGTGCCATCTGAGTGAGTTTTTCACTTCCCTTCTATAGATTTATATCTTTTAGTGAAACTAATTTATTCCTTCCAATGAAGGATTAAGAAGTGGAAAACACTGTGGAGACAGCAGCTCTTCCAGTCCAGAAAAAGATTCATTCTTTCTGGCTTTGCCTATTTTGGCCCTGCTTAGAGCATCTCTAACTGGATTACCTTAGACCTTACTGACTGAGGAATGAAATGTGGGATCCAGCCGAGGGTATTTCTGCCTTTGAATATGTTTTTGCTCTAGTTCATCATCCAAACTTCTCTGAATACACATCTCCCAGGTTTCCCTGTCTTACGTTATTCCAACAGCTTTTTCTATTCTGAGCATTAATCACTGCTTACCCCAAGTAAGTCCAAATGTCCTCTAACATTTATAATGACAGATATGCTGCTACTTCAGCGGCTTCCATATGTCCTTCCTCTGCTGGCAGGGCTCCCTTATGTCCCCCCTGTCTCCTGGCACACAGCTCTGCTTTCAAGAGTTAGTATTCCTTTCACTTTTCTGTTTGGCATTTCCATTCCTCTTGTCATTAATAAACATCTGTTGCTTGAGTTCTGTGATACACTATTAATCATCCAGCTAAAGTTACCAGGTACTTTTTTTTTACTTAATCAATTTTCCCCTGCTTCTTCTTGCGCTGTCACTTTGATTGTGTTTGAAAAATACTGCTCTCTGTAGATTATTCTAAGCAAAGATTTTCTTCACTTTCATCAAAATGGAAGGTGTGCAAGTATTAACAAAACATGAAAATTCTATTAACCTTCACATGCATGACCCAAAGAAAATTCAGTTGGAGCCCAAAAGATATGAAAAAGCTTTTAGAAATATTCTTTAAGGTGAAAATTCAAAATATAATAAATGAGAACTGGTTAATTTATTTCTTTATTCTTGGTCTTCAGTCTGAAAAGAATTCTTTCATTGAATTACGGATAGATCTTTGTCCCTTTAAAATTGTCAGTTGTAGATTTTTCATAGTATCACAATTTTAAAAATCAGTTCTAAAGACTTGAATGATATAGCTTCCCTAAGAATCTATGATGTAATTTAGTATTTTTCTTGTACATACCTTGATCTGGAAGTAGAATTTCCAGTATCTACCTAAATTTGCTTTGATTTCAATGATACAATTTCTGTAGCTACCCCATTTTCATTCAATTTATTGAAACTGTAAATCATTGTAAGTAGATGAGTATAATAGATGCTAAGATTCATGTATTCATGTTTTAGATTTTATTTACCTACATCTACAGAGTTTGAAGCTGCACAACTGCTTTTAGTAGTCAATCAAAGAATGACAAAAATGCATATAATCAAATATTTCATTTTTAACCCCAAATCATTGAAGTCACACCCAAAAGATAATGGCAATTACTTCCTAGATTGTAGGTAACGTTAAACTGTACACTTTCTGAGAATATAAATTATTATACTTTTTCTCTGTCCATTCCTGAATACTAGTACTTAGCTGGTATTCCTGGTAGAAAAGAGAAAAATGCCTAAAAGATTTTCTCATGAATTTCCATTCTTCAGTTGAACCAGAAGTCAAAACAATGCACAAAGTTGCTGCATTAAGCAGCCTTTTGAATTTGGGTACAGAAAGGGTAGTCCTTCCTACTAATTTATTGGCTTATTTGCTATTAGAAGAACACATAGATGTTTGTATGAGCTAAATTTAATTCATATAATTTCTATATTCTGAATAAGGCTAAAGTCTTATGCCTTCATTGAGAGTGTGCTCATGTGTGCCTGAATGTCCTTTCCATATGCATGAGCACTCAAAATCTGCAGCACTAAGAAATTAATAGTCTGCACTGCCTTTCCAAAGACAAAGTCGAGACACATGAGTCACTTTACTATTGATTCAGGGATTCACACTGCCAAGCTGTTACCAATAAAGTAATTTCCTAAAATCCTAGCAGTTGTGGTGTAAGATTTATCACTGTCTTTATGCAGCAAAACATCACTTTTAAAAGACAGAAGAAAATTAATTAGAAATCCAGTGAAGGCAGTGGCAAAGCTCCCTGAAATAATGTGATATATAAGAGGAAGATGTATTGATAGTGGAGAAAGACATAACCATTACAGTTCTTTTTTTCTCTAAAAAATCACTAGGGAAAAAGGATTTAAAATAGTGACTCATCCATAGTATTACAAATCGTATTACAGTTCAAGAAAAAAATTTAATTGGAATAATCCCAGACAATGTTCTGTACAGTTAAGGGAAAATAGTCTATTCACAAAATGTATGGTTACCTAAAGTGTTTCTTATTTCTCAGAAATGGTTGTAGGTTAATCAGGTGGTGATCAGATCCACTGTGCTATTTTCAGCACTCCTGCTCTACCACAGAGAAAGCCCATGTCATTTCTCCTTCCTATAAATATGACCTCATCTATCTTACTGCTGAGGTAACAGAAGCCTGTAGGATCCTGCTGTAATTTAACTACAAAATTACTCTTTTTTTCCACACCACTATCTTAACAAGGTGTTCTTTAGTTACTGATATTATTTTGCTGCTTTGTTTTCTTGCTTTCCAAACCTACTGTATTGCTATGGAACCAGAATTTCAAGGTCCAGAAGCATCTTCTGCAGACATGTCAGTCTAACATTTTCACCAAGAAATAAGCAAAAATTATCCATATGGGATTTTTTCTTTCTAGAGTTAATGTTAACTCTACTTTAAACTGCAATAACCTTTACCTGAAGATATTAAAACCAAGATCTGCCTCCTCAATTTTATCTCCATTCTCAGATGGATGTACATCACTTGCTGTTATGAAAGTTTTCAGATATTTGTGCTAGTTCCCTTGGCCCAGTGGCACAACAAAATGTCCAGCAACAAAATGCCCTTGATAGATTATCTTGCCTAGAGAACATACAATCACAAAAGAATATAGGAATCAATCCGTAGTTTACATTGAAAAGTATTATATAACTCTCCTGAAAATGTCAGTTCTAGGTTTATTCTTTCCCTGGATCCAATTTCTACACTGAAATTTGGGCAAGGTACCTTTGCCCTCCGCAAGGCCAAAAATTCCTCAGTGATATTTCTGCTGGCTGCCCCTTTACCATGTCCCATTAGCTGTAGCTATGAGCTCTCTTTTGCTTTGAACCCTATCTCTAACCATATATAGGTTATCATACCCCAGGGGATCCCTCTTCCTGCAGGAACCAAACTCTCCACTGGCGAGTTCTAGCATCAGCCCTTGGCTGTTTGTACATAATTATTCTTAGTTCCCAGCCTTGTATGTAGCCCCAAGCAGCCATCTCTTTAATCTTCTTCCTTTACCCTAGGGTGAGCTACAGGGAGCCAAGGCCCTTTGACTCATCTAGAAACAAAATGATAGTTATTTAAAAATACCCAATTTCCTTTGACAGCTATTCTCTATTATTATTTCTTTTGTAGCTCTGGGCTTTCCTTCCTCTCAATCCTAAACTGACTTTTAGACAAGACATGCTTTGCCTTCCTCTCTTCCTCACAGAGACGAGTAATTCTCATGTCCACCATTTGCCTCTCATAGACCCTCTCCGAATATTTTAAATCTGTTATTTTCTGACCTTTTCTTTCTTTCATCACTTAACTGTACATTGAGCCATTGGTCAAATTCCATGCTTCATCCAGGGACTAAACCAGTAGCAGCTCTAATGCTGTGTTGTTTCTGGGGGCCTCCATGGATTATTCTGAAGTAAGTTTGTGTTTATACATGCTTGTGAATCATGTATGGGAGAATTAGGAGAACAATAAAATAGAAAACATGAAGAGTTTGGGGTATTTTCTATCTAAACAGTACTAAAGAAACAAAAATATTTTTGCTACACTTTAGAAAATTTAAAATATTTGTAAATTTTTCTTACATATCCCTCTGCTTTTTAGTTTTGTTTTGTTTTTTATGATTAGGTTTTGGTTTTGTTTTGTTATTATTATGTAGCCTGTATTACCAGAGAAATTCACACTACGATTGACTTTGCTCAAGAGCTCTCTTCTGCACTAGTACAAACTCTACTAACATGAACATTTATGAAAAAAGGGTCATGGAAACCTGCTACACGTGACAAATCCCACACACTCTACACTGCTCCCCATTCCACACATTGTGTTTATATTACAATTACTTTGACCATGTTGTTCATGACAGTAGCGGTACAAAATGACAAAAATATCAGTGAGGTTTGAACAGTTCTGCTATCTTGGCTCTAAGGTAAAAGCTGACCCTAACTGTGAGCAGAGAGGCTGAATTCTACTTTTCAAGGCATCTGCTGTCTATGCAGAATGTGTTTAAACATGCTTCCCACTTCACCCCCAAAATCTGCAGCTAGCCGCTGAGATTGAATGAAGATACTTAGAAAACCTTACAAGAAGGCTGGAATGTTTCATTACCCGAGAGTATTTCTTGTCAGGAGTTGAAATTAGATGGATGATCTTTGTCCTTAGATGAATGCTCTGGACACAGTGACTGATTTTGCAAGAGCTGTATAGTGAAATACAGACCTTAAGGCCTGCTTGGAGATAGATATAACCAGGGCATGCCCCAAAAATGGCAAGATTTAAGAAATATCTCCTCAGAATTGGTTTTGGCTGCCTCAGCTGATACATGATGTATTTTAAAGCGTGTGTATAGGGCACTTAGGGTTATAGAATGCATTCAAGGAACCAGAAGCCAAGTTCACCACACTAAATTAAGACTCAAAGTTAAGACCAAAACCACTTCAGATTCTGAACTTTATTTTGTGCTGTTGAAAGTCTTATATTCTGTGACTCTTGGAGCACACTAGAAAATTTTAACCAGTCAGGTTTTCTCTTTCTTTTCTGAAAGAAATATGGAGAAATGACCCATATGGAATGTTGATACCCCAGTATTATACTAACAGGTCTTATAATGAAGCATGTTCAAATAAATCTGTGAATCAATGAATAGAGATTTATATAAATAATATTTTAGTGCAGAAGAAAAGTTTTGTCTTTTGTGAAAAGACTGGCATGTCTTCTGAATGCTAGTGGTGACAATGAATCAGTAAAATAAGTACCCTATTGCATTGGGTAGCTTTATTTCATCTCTGACACTGACTGTAAGTGAAATAAGCTTGTTATTAAATGTGAAGCCATAATGCCAGATTTTCTATGTTATACCAAAAGAGAGTGCATTCCCATAGAGTAATTGTTATTTTTAAATCCTTTTGTCATTATTTCAACACACAAAGTAGCTGAAAATGCAATTGGTCTGATTCCTGAAAATCCTGAAGGAAAGATTCATACTTAGCTATACTTTGTGCATTACAAGGCATACCTTTCAGGTTCTTGATCTCTAGAATTACTTATTCTCTCTGTTAACTGGTGAAGCTTTCAAATGTGGTGAGCTAGGCACCTAGGGATGGACTCTTGGCAGAAGAGGAAAACCTGCATGCCATCTTTTACAGCTAGTCAAAAGAAAAAGCACAAAAAGGTGTTTTTGAAATCCTACTGTTCTCTGCAGAGCAGAAGGGATTTTGAGAAAACACCTCTACTCCTATGAAATTTCCAAAATCATTCCTTAGAATAGGCAGTCATTCTTGAAACCAGATGAAGAGGGCTTGCTGTTTTAGAAGCATGCAACTCCGAGGATAAAACATATCTGTGGTAATGGATGAGTATGAATCTCTTCAGGCTGTGGAGAATCTAAAACCAACACTTCATGGATGGTGCTGTTGTAGCATCTTTAGAAAAGTTAGTGACTGTAGCTGCCTTTTAAACTATACTTGTTAAGTGCTGTGGAAGAACAAAAAATGAAAGGTCAAGATTTAGGAGAAAAGAAAAGATACTTTCTGCCTACTTATATTTCTCTGATCTGATAACTGTTATTAGCTAAGAGCAGTATTTGTTGAAACTGTGTACTAAAATATATTTCAGTGGTATTTGATTGTTGAAGTTATAACTATGCTGCTGTAAAACATCAGAAATTAAAGATTTTCTAGTATATGAAACCAGAAACGAAGCAAGTAAAATCATCAGTTTAAACCGGTGCTGAATTGAATGAGCATTGTGAAAAGAATTGGGTCTTATGTGTACATGTTAAAGCTTAAACTGTATCCATGCAGCTTGATGCTGCTGCTTTTCACATCTTACTACTGAAGCCTAGGTTTGAGCATCTGAATATAAGCCCTGAAAACCAGCAATCCTCCAAATTTAGATGGATCCTGAAGATGGATCATACAGCACCACAAATATCCATGGAGAAACTAGTCCAAGGGCTATTTAATCAAAGTGATTTTGTTTTAAGACAGTTACAAGCTATTTTTGCTCTGAATTGCCTTCTGTGTCCTACCAAAAATCATTTGCAGGGTAAAAAAGAATTCTTAATCTTCCAGTACCTGTCGATCTCTTCACACATTTTCAAATGTCTATAAAAGCACTTAAAAAAACCAATCCCAAACTTGAAATGATTTGTTTATAAAATTAATAGTAAAGTGGGGACTATGGAGGAAAAGATAAAGAGAATAATCATTTTTTTTTACAAAGACAAAGAAAAAAAAACTTAAAAAAAAAAGGCAAGTTGAAAACCAAAAACGCTAGTAGGTCACTTTTCTCTCCTTCCACCAACTAGATAACTGAGTGTGGGGGTCCCTTGTACTAATTTAGCAGTCTGTTAACCTGACATTGCATTGAGGAGCAGAGAGGAGGGTTGGCAGTACACTAAAGGTACTCATGAGATACTTGTGAAATTAATTTTACTGATTAGACTCAAGTTTGAACATCACATTATTTGATTAAGTGTATGTAAAATAATGTTATTAAAAAGTAATTTCAAGCACAGTCTCAGGATTTCAGTTTTGTTTTCTTATAATATTAATACAAATTAAAAAGTAAAAGGAGTGTTGCAGTGGAATGGATGCCTATTATTTGGGTTCCTCTCTTTCTCTGAGAAAGACCTGAAATATCAGGAACTTCTGCAATTCAGTGAAATAACTATTGACTATTTGAATGCCATGGAATGAATAGCTAATAATGGGTTCCACATATTTCAATGAAGAATGCTTGGAAAAAGAAAAAATATGCCTTTACATATGAGGATGAGAAGGATCCAAACACTCTATCAGGTGTGCTGAGCCTCTGTTACATTTACCCTAGATAGCAGATTTGATCCTAGGAGCTCTGGTAGTGAGAAAGTTATGTTCACTCTTCCAGATTCCTGGTGCTTCTCCTTTCTTTTCTTATAGACTATTTTCAAATAGTTTTCCCTCATCCTCATCTAGATTGCTTTTCCTTTCTGAGCACTATCTGTACCTGTTTCTTAATACTGTCAATGAGGAGGAGATACAGCAGATTTTTTGTCTTCTGTGTTTTGAGGATTCTTTGTTGCGTGATATCATGGCTTTTCTTTCACAGGACACCTTTTCAACAAATGGGACAGACCATGCTCCCTCACTGAGTGCTCTGTTTGCCTGAGTCCCTAATCCTCCCTTACTGTCTACTGCTCAAAGTAGGTTTAAATGAAAGAGGAAAAGGTCCTCAAGAGTGATAACGAAGGAGATTCTTCCTATTGTTTTACTAACTACAAATCCCAAAATATACTTAGAAAAGTTGGAAAGGTAAAGACGAAGAAATATGTCAGAATTAAGAAGGTTATGAATTGCCCACAAGTCTATCCTGCTGCAAAATTCTTTCCATGTTGACTTTCTGCTTGGTATTTTTGTCACTCTTATTTTTTTAGATGACCAGACAAGCCAAAAGATTAAAGAAGCTAGTATGGGACTTCCCTATATAGTAATTCCCATAGTGTCAGTCAGTTTTCTCCTTGTATGTCACATTTATTCGGTCTCAAATCTTGGAAGACAATATAATGTGTAGAATTTAAGCAATTTATGTGCTTGAGGCTTTTCTTAAATGTTACTTGTGTAGACTGAGATATTTCTTTGTGAGCTTAATATTTTTAAGGTTGTGGCAACCATTTTTTATTAGATGTGTTTGACCTATTGCATATATGCTGCAGGCAAAATATAGAGAGCATGTGCACAGCATTAATTATATTGGCAGAGGAATCAACAGCAAGGAAACAGGGAAATGCCTAAGGTGTAAATGACATACAGCTGTGCAGTATATAGTGTCTGGGACAGATGCTCTCTGAAAAATCCTTCTTAACAAATTACTTTTTCCATCACAGTGCACAATGTCAGTAGTATTATTTCACAATATGACTATATAAGGTTATGTATAAGGTTACAAATAGAAATGCTGTAGGTCATCTTGCTTTGAGTATTGCTGACTTCATGTTTCCCTCTTATAATTAGGCAGCACTTTATGGCACAATTTATGAAATGGACATGTTATACATTTTTAGATTTTTGTTCAGTGGGGGAAATTACTTATTGTTTAAGGACTTTTAGCATGTGTCTTTTTATCATAGGTCATTATTTCTAGTCAAAATATTATACTGTATTCTGAACAGAAATTTTCAATATTAATTGCACATACCTGTTCATTGACTGAAGGAAACATTCAGGTAAGTGTGATTACCACAGTCTCTTTCAGAGAAAATCCTTTTTCATTTGATACTCTCCTAATTAGTAATTATGGCACCACTTTGGTGCTATGGATGAAGCAGAGAGCTTATTGTAGCGTAGCAGTTGATATTTTTACTTATTCTTACTTTTGGGAACTGAATAGTGCTAAAAATTCTATTGCATAGAATATAATAGAATATAGAATTCTATTCTATATTTATATATAATATACATAGAATATTAAAAAAAATAAAAAGTATACGTGAATTAGTCTGTTAAGAGGTTTCTAAATCATCTAAAATCTGTCCAGAGGGAATATTTTTACTGGACTTTGTGGATTTTAGCAGTCTATAATGCTTATTCATTGCTTCTCCCATTCATAATTCACTGCTTGGGACAGAAGTTTGTGTTTGTGAATCAGACTCCTTGGCAGAAGCCAAATGTGTCTGGGACCAGGAAAGAAAGAACACTACCTATGTCTGACTCACTTCCTGGAGAATTACGATATTACTGTGTCATTATGCCTAGTGGCCCTTTTCCTAAATTATTTAGGTCTGTACATGTATTTGAGGCAAGCATCTATATATTTCCATCTTTTGTATGCAGAGAATAAATGCTTTTGCCTTGCTGATACAAGATATGTAAATATTTCTGAGGACAAGCATATTTTTCATATCAGAGTTTCAATTCTCTAATGTTGTGGTAAAGTCACCTTTCTTTGTATGTACAAGTGGGAATTGGAAGAAGCAGGTTAATTTTCAGCTCAGACACAAAAATACCTGTATGATGTTAATGAGCCAGTTAACTGAGCTCCAGTTTCTAAATATGCAAAATAGAATATTATCAACTGCACATTTCTCATTCAATAACAATTATAAAAGGCTGTGAGATTTGGAATCGCCTTTTTTTTTTTTTTTTTCCTTTTTCCCCTCCCAAAAGTATACGTGAATAATAAAGCTTTTTGGAGAACTGTTGTGAAATTGACCTGACCTTTCTCATCTTGATTCCATCTGAATTAGCAATAATTCTGCTACAAGACGAGATTTGCAAAGTGGAAGAGTTGATGCTGAGGACCTCATTTGAGACTAAAACAGTTTTTTTGTACTAGCTTTAGTCTGATCCGTGGAGTGAATGATTGGAATGCAGTAGGTAAGCACCTGGATCAGATTTTGTACTCCTGTTCCAGCTAATAGAAAGGCATTTATTTGCTCCAAGTGAACTCCACATTGTAACCTAAAAACATGTTAAGTGTGGATGATCGGTACTTTGAAAAGGATACTGTTGCTGCAAACTAAAATACTAATGTAATAGCATCCTTAGCCTCTTGCAGGGGTATCATATTTGAATACAGAGGAGTTTTTTTCTATGTTTTCACAGAAATGAGATAGTATAAATTCCATCCTCTTATAAGAAGAGCTCCTTTAGGGTATTTGTCAGACCAGTCAGAACGATCAGCTGTGATAGATCTTAACAGTCCCTCTCCCTCAAATTCTCAGTGTTATTCTGACAACAGATTCCTTCTCCAAATCTTTTTAATGCCAATTCTAAAATAAATTTTTCTAAGGATTTCAATTTTTCCAGACAATACTTTTATTTTATCTTCAGTGACTTATTTAAGTCGTTATGATTTGACTAAAAATCTTGTGCAGGACAGAATTTGTAGCTGCTTTATACCTCTGTGTCACAGCTGAAACTTCTTCTTTGGAGAAGACCATAATCAGTAAGTAATAAAAATCACTGCAGCTGCATAAGGGAAAGCAATAATATGTGTGCTCCAGTCTGGTGCAAAAGAGAGAAGAGCATCCTAACTCTCACAATTATGAGAAAGGCTGGAAGTGAGGGAGGGAAGAGGACCTGTGATCAAATTATCTCCTTTGCAGACAGGGATTGCCCCTCAATTGGGAGACTATTTTGTGAATTCTTTCACAAGGACGATGAGGTAGGAATATGGTAAGTCAGAGAAACTTTATTAAAGAGTTCTTGTCATACACACAGAAAATCAACTGAAAAGTACATTCACATATTTCAGTTTGTCCGTGTTGGAATGCTAAGTGGAGTTTAACAGTAACTAGGCATTTATCAGCTTGCACTTGGGGTTTCAGAGTAGTCCAAGTCTGTTCTCGAAACAGTCAAAATGTTTATGTGAAACTATGCAGAAAATTACACTAGTAAATTTATATGTAAACTTTAAATAAAATGTTCTGATTGAGTAATCTCTAAATGCCAACCAATTCTACCTCAGCCTGGGCAGCGTGCCCACACTGGTTTTCAAATGGAATCTGTTCTAGTCCCATAATGCAGAACGAATTAAATCTGTTCATTTTTTAATACAAAGGACAGCAGATTGTTCAGGCAGGTTGGTATCTGACTAAATAAATACATTTCTAAAAGCGTTATTAATATACTTTCCAGTAGACCAAATAATAGTAATAAATGGCTTAAAGAGATGTTTGTATACAAATGTACATTCTAATAGTAGCCCCAAGCCTGGTTTTACAAACCACAGTTATTTGTACTAATGAAAAAGCCCCTGTCAGGCCATGGTTGATTACCAGATGCAATCCTCTGAAGCTTAGTGCATAAACATTCCAATGAACTCTTCATATATATTATTGTTAGAGCAAACATGTATAAAATAGATGGCACAACTGCTTGAAGTGTTTACAAGTTAAAAGATACTTAATTCTACCTCCTTGTATGCACCTGGAATGGCAGGATTATCCTGAGAGATATTTTTCAGTGCTTCACTTTTTCATTTCCATTCTGATTACCTAAAACTGTAAAAAGAGCAAGGAATTGTGAAAATTAAACAAGCTGCTAATGAAGATAATCATCGTTCATGCAATGGAAGCTGCAGTTCATCTCTAGGGATCAGCTGATATGAATATTAGTTTTTGCAGTCTCAAGAACTATTCTACAGCCAGCATAATACAAAAACAGAATAGAAAAATGCCAAGCTTCAATACTTAAAGCCAATTTTTTTCCACGTTTAAATGCTTTTTTGTAAATAAGATAAAATATACCACACTTATACAAATTAATTTTCACTTAACATGCTGTTTAGAAAGCCTGACAGAAACAGCAGGCTCACATTTTTTATAGAATTAGATGTCTTTCTTATAACTATCTCTTTTTCACGATGAAATCATTCTTTCAATTTGTCAGGAATCATCCTGACATAAAAATAACTTTACAGGTGCCATGAAAAATTATTAATATATTTTTGAGAAATCTCATCAAGTTTATCTTAACAAAGGAAAATTCCCTCTGTTGAAAAGCTGTCTGCAATGAGCTAAGCTGATGCTGGATGTGGTGCTCCTACAGGCTCCACCTAGAACCATCTTTCCATCGTGTCACTTGTGTCAGATAACAAGCTCCTTAAGGAGTCCATCCCTCCCAGATATGTGTACTTGCCTTTACTAACATATAAATAATTGTCTGGAATCTGTTCTTCCCATGAATGCACACCTGGATTTGTTGACATGAATATTATGAATATTATTTTCCCCACCTCTTTCCTTCCTTTGAAACAGTCACTGTCAGAGAACAAGGGAGCAGAATGGGAACCCTGTCCCAGTGATCTCTTCCTACAGTCACAGCTAAAAAAGTTTCTGTTCAGCCTGTCTTAAATTGTACATGCATTTTTATGCATAAGTCATGAGAAGTCATGAGGTTATTTCCCATCATCTCTTTAATTTAGCACATTAAGTATTAAGTGGTTCATATGAGGATGTCATGCATGTGAGTGGCTTTTTAATCAGTTCTACAAGCCAGAAGCATATTTAGAAATGGAGCAGTTAATGGTGTACATATGAAAACAATTAAGTCAGTAAAGATCTTGAAAGGTTGCTAGGATGTTCAAGCATTCTAGCTGAAGGAGTTATTATGGCTTTGCAAAAATTTGTGCATGTGTATTTGCAGAAAGAGCAGAATGTCACACATAGCTAAAAATAAAAGCTCTTCTGGATGCATTACGTATTAGTGCCACTGCATTGTCTGGAAATAGCCTAGAAAGCTGATCTTTGAGTTCAAACATTGTCACTTACACAGCTTTAAAAAAAATAGATGGATTTAACACATTGCTTCTCTTCCTTGAAAAAAAATTGGCTACACTTTCATAGGATGGGTAAAATGAAAATCATGATTTAGGTTGAGCTTGGTAAACTAAAGTTTTGAGAAGAAATTCACTGATTAAATCTAAAAGTAGACTATTTTTGGGTTTTAAATGTCGCTGGATAAAATAATGTGGCTTTATTTGTTCTTAATTTCTTTGCTGAGAAGAAGTACAAAATATATTAGTTCTCGATAACACTGATGTAACATGCAAGGTGCAAGGTGTGGTCGTATTAATTTTTTAAAATTTATGTTATCATTGCTGGCTTTGCATAAATACTTATTATGTCAACCAACATATTCCAATAGTGTTGTTTTTATTTTTTTCATACAAATACTCTGTCTTGGGTGACTGCTGTGTTATTGCAAGGGGAGGAGAAGAAAGGTGATATCTCAGAATTGTAAACCAAAGTGTATGTTAAAGAAAAAGATGAAAGCAGAGGGAATCCTTCTGCTCAGGGAAAATGAGATCATACTTACTTGGGTAAATAAAGATACAAGAGGCTAGGATCATGTATGACCAGTAGCCTTTACAAGTGAAGTTCATGCACTGCTTTCATTAAAAAATAATTTTGCTCTTATTCTTTTATAAGGAAAAACTTGCTTCTCCCTTTCCAGAAAATGCGTAGATTCTGTACTCCTAGGAGAAGGAATTCCCATTAGATGGTACCATAGACTATTTTCCATTATCATCTGACTTTCTACTTTGTTATTATTATTCTGTCAGTTCATGCCTTTGGAGTTCATAGTATAGTCTGGAAATGAAATATTTTGCTAGGGAGTTGTGCCAGTGAAGAGATCAAAGACATGAAGTAAACGAAACAAAATCCTCAATGTCTAGGCAGTTAAGTTGACTAAGTGATGTTATTAAAACTTTTTTTCTTTCCATTGTTTATGCAACTTCAGTAGTGCAAAAATTTCAATTTTCTATTGCAAATACACTAAGAAGCTGAATTTGTGTATGGGACACTTTTGAGTGTGAGATCCAGGCAGCTTAAAACTCAATGTCACTGTGTGATTTATAGACTATTTTTGTCTGGCATCTGCCCAATCATCTCAGTCTAAAACAATCCCTTTGACAGATTGTCATAGTTATTGGGAAAAACTTTTCTTTTTCTGTTCTTCTGCAGAATGCTGTAATATATGAGCATCATGCATACAATTGTCAAATTGTATATTTGTCTGTCTATATTTTGCCTATCTTAAAGGTGTCATTGAAGAAAATAAAGAAAAATAAGCATATGCTGTCTTGTACAGAACAAGCATATTCTGAGATACACGTGCAACCACATACAGAGTTCAGTAAAAAAGCAGTGTAACTAAAAACATCTGATCAAATTCAATTATTATGAAACTAGAATATGTAATACTGGAAGAGCAGTCATAGGACAAAAGTATCAAAATTTTTGATAAACAGCTCTCTATAATGGGAACACATAGGAGAATAACCTGTAAAGGAGATGTCAAACCAAGCACACAAAAGGGAATTTGGTTTATTCAAACTTGTAAGATATTTCTATCAAACTCAAGTGGTCTATGCCTTTGACAACATTGGTTTTTCAGTCCTACAAGCCTTTTACTGATATTACTAATATGCTTTGTGAATAAACATTTAGGAAGCATGCATAGCAAACCACTCTATTTTTTTACATAGTAAAAAGAAATTGTCATTTCTGTGGGGTAAGACTTTTGAGAAGAAAAATTTAAGTGTAAAAAGGAACAGAATTGAACTGTGTTGGCAAGAAAAGTCAACAACAGTATGAGCAAGACAGACCGTGCAATTAACCAACTAGATTCTATGAATGTTATTAATACCAAATGGTAAGATGTAAATTCGCATCAGTGTCCAGTGACAGGACAAGAGACAATGGGCACAGATTAAAATACAAGAGCCAAAGAGAAACTGGAAAAGAAACTTGTTGTCTTGGTGTCAGTATTTAAGATTGGCTTAACTCATCTAAGAGTTCACTGATGCCAAACCAGGAAGCTCACACCAATCTCTCCTGTCCCACTGTCAACTGATTGGGTCTATTTCTTTGTCCTGGGGCCAGTTTTTGGGTACCTAGATAAACTAGAAGGAAACAGCATGAGAACACCTTGGGACTGGATGAGAACCTGGAAAAGATGAGGGAATACAGTGCTTTTTTTGGTTAGGAGCAATCTATTATATTGGTTCAGCATCTTATTTCAGATGTAGGCACAGAAAATTGCAGAGCCTCATGTTGTTATGAGCAGTAGAGCCTGTGTACATCTCCAGAGAGCCAGTAACACAATAGGAATCGTGAGTTTAATACAATGCATAAGTGGTATTTAACAGCTTTATGTTTGGTACATTTGATGAGAAGCAGGCCCACTGAAAACAGGGAAGGAGTATTAAAAAGGGCTACAATTCACTTGGGAGCAGGTGGTAGATATGGGGAGATACACAGAAGTTAGTTCATGTGATCTGAAAGCTGACATGTGCCCTGGGAAGAAATAACAGATTCAGAACTTTCATCACAGATGAGGATTTGTCTGTCCTGTCATGTGGGATCCCTGATGCTGAATTCTAGGTCAGGTTTCTAGTGAAAGGCTCTGCTTTAGTTAAATCATATTGGGCTTCTTATTTGAAATACTCAGAAAAACAGTGCTTCATCTGAATGCTAACCTTTGAATGCTACTAAATACATCTTTTACATGGTCAGCTGCTAATCTCAGCTGTAGCTGAGGAAAAAGTATATATTGAATTGGTTAGTTGAAGGTTTCTCCATAGATGAATCCAGCTCAGGCATCCTAGGGGATAGCACCTAATTTTTTGATGCTGATCTTCTAACTAAAATCTTTTATTTAAGGAAGAAGATTCAAGCTGATATGTTAAGCTTTGACAAAATGTTGTTTGTAGTAGGCGATAACGTTTTCTACTGGGGAAAAAAGTACTGAAAAGCTAAAAGTAACTCTGGGAAAATCCAGAAATGTAACATTTCACCTTCAAAAACTTCAATTAAGTTTTAATCAGGTCCCAGGAAATGCATCATTACAATAATTTTCAGAAGCCTCACACACCTGAAACACACAGTGGCACATTCTCTATTGGAGATTACAATCAACTCAGATATGAGATTATATGTAGTCACTAATTCTGGCACTCTCCCAGTGTTTTCAGTGGAGTAGATGACAGTTTATTTCCAGGTATGCTGCCTGTTTAAATGAAATTGCTGAAACTAGCTCTCCTTCAATACAGCACAAATCTACTGTTTTTAATAAATGTACACTGATACAAGTATATTGTGATGTGAAATGTATAAAGCAATTCAAGGTTTTCTTGCACATTTAGGCAATACCTTCCCTTTCCTCCTGCATTAGGAAGACTTCCTAGACCAAGGCTGGAGGAATTGTGTCCGTGTAATTCCATTAGCACAGAATGTGTTTAAGTTGGCATTGCAGTTCATAAACAAGCATTAATGTAGGTTGAAATAATGGCAAACTAGGTTTCCAAGGCTGACTGCAAGTTTTGATCAGCTTCAGAAGTGAGTTTCCATTTTATTAGTTTGAATATACATAAGATGAAAATTACCGAATAAACTGGTGGAATGGAAAAGGTTGTCCAACCATGACATTAGTTAATTCTTTTTGGTCAAAGGCTATTTGGATTATCATTAATCTACTCAATAATAGGTAGATGTTCTTTGGCTTATTTTATGTGAAATTATATGTTCATAATGATCTCCGCTATCTTCTGTAAATCAGAGCTGTTCTCTTTATCAATCTTGTCATAAATAATCTCAATATAGCAGCAAATATAATGGCTTTTAATCAGTAAATAACACTTTGTGCAATGCATCTTTTATTTTTGATTATGTGAATTTTAGCTATTTGTGAAAGCAATGCAATACATGGTAATTTACTGTCCTTTTCCCTAAAATTTTTTCTTTGCATCTATATGGTTCTCAATGCATTTTTGGTTTCCTTTCAAACAAGTTTGGATTCTTCTTTTCAACACATATGGAGGGCTCCACACAGAGAAAGATGTTCTGACTTCTATGAACTATTTGCCAGCAGTATTTCAGCAAGGGATCAGAAATATCTGTGCTGATTGATATGTTGGACACTTTTGAATTTGCCTTCCCTCAGGAAGACTTTCATTGCTTTCTTTCCTCTGTGCCATTTTGCTGCTTTATCACATATATTTTTCAAGTTCCTCTGGCTCCAATGCCTGAACCTGCCAGTGTTCACCCTACATTGCCTTCTTTTGGTCTAGAGTTTTTCAATTGGTGTATTTGAGCAAAAAATGAAAGAATAATAGGTCATGTAAGTTGACTTCAGACATGTTCATTGCTGTTGCACTTGCTAAGGGTTGGAAGTTCAACGAATGCAGAATCACAACAGCAAAACATGGAAGTGGTTGGCATCCAGCTTCAGACACAGTATATAATTTCCATTTAAAATACTTAAAGTAAGTTCCCTGCTGAAAAATCCAGATAAATGAACAGGGAAAAAATGTATTGAAGAAATGGTGAAAAAAGATTGAAAAGTTAAAAGAAATATTTAAAAAATTCTACCTCTTTTGCAGAATCAGAGACAAAAGAGAACACAGGCTTAAATGGAAACCAATGGGGTATTTCAAACACATAATAGGAGTTCTATCTGAGTTTTTAAAAAAACCCCATACATGTTACTAAATTAAACATGAAAAATGCAACTGAAGTTACTGTAAAAGAGAAATGCAAAATTATTTGTAGCAGTTTAGACTTACGGTTTGGGTTTTTTTATCTACTTTGACAATTTACTATTCTGTCTTCCAAGAACTCTTTGTATATCTCATCTAAATATTGCTTACTATAACATCAAAATTAACTTGCATTCAATTACCTGTCTTGCAATTACTCATATTAGTCACCAGGAGTAATAGGTCACCTGCTGTTAAAGGTATTCTTCTTGGAAAAGAGACGAAGAAATCTAAAACTTAAAAGAACAAATACCAAAGTGAAATAATTCCTGTGAGTTTGAAATTCTGTAAATTTGAGTGTGAATGCTGGGGATGCTAATTCCAGTGATTGGTTTTTATCTGTTGGATATGAAATAAAGTACATCATACTTTATGGATTAATTCAGTAGTCACCAAAATTTTTTGCTGATGGCAGAATTAGAACACAAGCAAGCAAGAAATTAATAGCAAGTGAAATTCAAAGATACTGTGAGTTACAAGTAAATATCTGACTGTTGCTGTTGACTTCAGTGAAGGTAACACACTTAATGGGGTTTGAAATGGAGTAAGTGGCATTATACTCTTCTTTGTGGTGTTCATATTAGGATTATAAGTATCATTTACACCATGATAAATATTTTGACCTATTTTATATTTTTCAAGGTAGAGTTTAATGTCTCAAAATTAATACACACTATTTTTATAATAGCTTTTTATTGTATTTCAAAAGAGCATTTCTCTTATCTTTTGCATGCCTCTGGAGTGCTTTAAGAGATTTACTAACTGAAATTCTTTTTTCCTTTTAAAGCTCATATTTATTTCTTCCTGCTGCCAGCATTAAGACTTAGTGCATATAGGTCTGCTTTCACACAATTTAATGGAGTAAAATCAACATTTACCTTTTGTAATTTTATTCTCACTATATTCTAAAATTATTTCCTCATTTGATGGAATCAACAGACTGGTTATATAAAACTGTTTTGCTTTCTCAGGTTCAGATGCCCCAGTTTGCTCATAACCAAGAATCTGTCTATGCTGTGAGCCTTAACAAGCCTGAGAGGAAAGCAGCTGTTACAATCTTAAGTTCAAGAAAAGCGTTTATCCTATTAGAGCCTGCTCTAAAATAAGAATTACTGAGAAGGATGTAAGGAAGAAAAGCTGTCAGGTCTTTCTAATTTATGCGTTCTTTTCATCAGCTGCTCCTTGTTTGCAGTGTTTACATGCCAGTGCAACAACTTTTAGAAGCACATTATTCCTGCAGTGCCAATAAAGCCACAGACTAGTGTGTAAAACCTTGTGTAAATCATTTGCTGGAAGAGGAAGGAAAGATCTTGAGGCTGAATTTTTCATTTAATTGGAAGTGTTTATATCTCACAGATGAGCAAGGTTTTTGGTTTAGTGGTGAATATTTTATATTTGCAACAGTCTTGTAAAACCTCTTTGATTCTTGCTGCAAGAAACAAATTGTGGGAGGGGATGAGGATGTAAATTTACATTTGAAGGGAAAAAAAATTGAAGCCATTGTGGCTAAGTCACATTGATATAGATTTGAATGTTATATGCTTCCCTGTGTAGTGTCTGTATAGATTGTGTGGCTGACTGTCAGAGAACCTTATCCTCACAGCACAGAGCTAAACATGAGTAACTACTCTGTATGGTAGAGATACTGGCATGTTTTGACTGTGCTAACATGGATTCATTGGAATTCTAATCCCAGGTTCAAGAATTATTTAAGAACAAATTCAGCTAAATTAATGAATGTATTTTAAATAGTGTATTTTAATTTACAGATATTAAAATTGAAAAAAAAACCCCATTTACTCTGTTCTTCATCTCTGAAGCACATAAAAGTCTGAATTCTCTGTGTGAAGGGAGGAAGAGAAGCACCAGATGAGAGTATTGGGCTGCTATTTAGAAAAAGTAGTAGAGGAGTAGGTCTGTACCATCAGCCTGTACTTGGCTTATGTCTAACTTCACTGTTCAACAGGAGTACAGCTGCAAAACTTTCATGGACACATTTACTTAGGAAGGTAACCAACCACTATGGACTCCTTTTATTCTTTGCTGTCAATAGCATAAATAAAACTTATCCCAATGAAGTAAAAAGGATAGACCTAAACGTTAAAAGTAAGTGCTAAATAGAGCTGACATGAGTTCATTCCTCAAAGGGTACCAGATTGCCCTAAAGGATAGTTCTCAGCATCAGTGAAATCATGGATATCTCAGATAATGGAAATGGTGTTTGCTGGGAACTACAGCTGTCAGTTTTCCAGTTGACAATATGAGTGAATACTTGGGCTAAAAAAGTAATTTACTTGATATTTTATTGACAAATTATTTTAAAATATCTAGTAAATCAAAATTTATCTCTGAAGTTTTGAGCTATTATTTCTACTCTTGGTGATGTACCCCAAGAAATAATAACAACATTTTTGAAGTGCTTTTAGAGATTTTAAACACTCATGTTCCTACCTCATTCTTTGTAATTGTTAAGCAAAGACACATGCTTCTGTTGACACACATATTCTTAAATATCCAAATCAAATCCTCCAGATTATTAATGGTTTTCTTTAATTTTTTCCTGAATTACCTGTGCAATCTAGAGTTAGTAAGGTGCCTCCTTTTTCCCATACATACGTGATTAATATCAGTTACAGAAAACATCAGTGTTCAAATATGGACTGTTGTTTCTTCACATCTAAAGGACTAAAGCTATTATGTATTTTTGAAGATGTTCTGATTTTAGCTTTTTTTCTATTATGAGTTAAAAATGGCAACCTGAATTATATAGTCCTATTCATGTTTGCACTTAGTAAAAAACTATACAGAAGCAAATGAATTCGAAATCTTTCATGAAATTTTTTTGTACAATACCAATTTCCACTGCTGCTTATTGAGAGAGAAGGTTAGTGAATTGACATTTGTTTTCCTTTCATTTAAAACGAAAGGATTAGTCAGACTGTTCACTAACTATTTGCAAAGTTAGAACACAATAATTTAAAAATCATTTGGAAAATTTAATATACAAGTATGTTACAGGACAGTATCCAATTATCTCTTCCTTGCCTGTCTGTTGCTGTAAATGGGTAACTAGGTCTAAAGTGTATATTAGTCTGAATTACAACCAAGGATCTGGACATTTTTACCCTAGGAAAATTTGACATGCATGCTTGAATTTTAATCAGTAGGTCCTGTATTTCTCCAATGAGCTTCACCAAAGGTAAGATGCAACTGCACTTTTACAAATTTTAATAAGCTAAGATGTTTTGTGATAATTTCCTCTGTATTTGCTAACAATTACTAGTGGCTTCACAGCTCTAGGATCACAGACATTTGGTCCAAGAATCACATTCCATCTATTCCAATATAACCCTATGTAATATGTAACATATATAAGTTCCTGGTATAAGTGAGGAATTTCGACATGTACTGGTTTAATCCACCAATTTACTGTTTTTGCATTTATTGGCAATGTATAATATGCTAAGACTGTGCATTGGATGCTACAGGAACAAATAGTGTTTGTATTGGAGAAATATTAAAATGTTGTGACATTTCAAAGACAGTTTCACACAGTGCAGTCTGAGACTTATAGTCAGTTTCTCACCAGCAACACCTCACACAAATCATAATGAATTTTAAAATAAATTTAACTTCTCTGTTAAAAAGAGAAATAACAACAGCAGAATAAGAACAATATTTTTCTTTCTAGAACCCATAGCTTTATCTGTTAGAAGTAGTTACTTTGTCAGCCAGATTTTGAAACCAGCTATTCATCTGTGAATTAGTTGCCTGTTGTCTGAGGCTATGTATCGTTATGCAAATATGCATATTGCTAAATGACCTTTGTGGTTAAATTTAGATGATCACTTAAGGAAAAACTGTCAGTTTCATTTCATTTCTCAAAAATCTTTGTCAGTGCATTTATGGATCTCAGACACCCTGGAGTAGTGGTTTAAAATATGTCAAAATGCATTCAAGATATGTGATTAACTAACTCAACCAGTTTCCCCTTGAGTCTTGTGGCCTCTTTTTGTTTGAGAGATGCTTCTTGATTTGTTTTATTTAAAAACATGCACTATAAATGCATAAATGTTTTAAGATAGGTATCATTTAATCTGCATTGTCCCTCAGAGGCTTCAGTCAAATTTGGGAAAAAAGTTTTCTGAAATGGCACCTCTTGAGACAAATGTTTTTTTAAAAGTTAAATCTTTTATTGTAATGAACTGGTTTTACTTCTATATAAGTGAAAGGAAAAGCCTTCAAGGTTTTAAAAGAGGATGTCACAGAAAATGTTTTCTTAAGTAATTGAAGTGCATTTACCAAGTAGAAATGAATGGATATTTACCACATTAGTGATTACAAGGCAATTATAAAATCACACCAGCTTGTTAAAATTGATGAGAAATGTTAGATACACGTGATTTGTTAAAAGTATCACTGTAGCTCATAATTTTACAAAGTATGCAGTGAGAAGATTAAGAAGTTATGTTTATAGTAAAAACAGGAACATTTAAATTCTTCAAAAAATTTCTTGCTTACTTTTTTGAGTGAGAAATCACAGTAAAAAAACCCCTTACAATTAAATGCTTGGGTTTTTTCCATTAAAGTTGTAGTAACAAGTCCACTTAAGATCAAGACCTTCCCTGAAAGCAGTTCTGTATATTTCCTGTTTCCTTTATCAGTTTTCTAACAACAGCAATAGTGATATACTTTAATTTGTCTTCCTGGTTTAAACTGAAATTTTAAGTTTTAAGTCATGCAACTATTTAGATGGATTCGCTTAAGAAATTGCTTAGGCTTTTCTGTGATCTTAAATAAACTACAATTATTTAGTACTTCAGATATGTTTTATTTGAAGTTTGTTGAAGCTCATGGGGATGTTTCTACTGACCCACAACGGCTTAGGACACACACATTTTTTATTGTAATTGTTAGGGATTGCTGAATTCAGTAGCCTAGCAGGGGTGAGGCTGCTGCAGTTTTGTGAGCTCGAGGTGAGTCTGAGCATGTGAGTCTGTGAATTTGTAGAGTGAGTGAATTGAAAAAGGATTACTGTTGAATTTTTTTAAAAGACCAGTAGTCACAGCCATATCTAAAAATATTCTGAGCTATGTTTCTATAAATGCACAAGTGCTTAGCCAAAGGGCAGAAATATTAGCAGTATTATCTGACTAATATCCAGTGTACAATACTTCAATTTGGAATAATATTAATGATATCATTAAATATTATATAAATCTATTATATAAATATTATATAAATCTAAACAATTAGAAAACTGAAGGAAGTTGTAGTTTGCTCCTAAAATTTCAGAAGCAGAAACAGTGGCTAAACTACACAGATTATTTTTCATGAGATGTCTGCTCAGATCTATTGTATAGCTAATTCAGTTTTCATACAAATGTAATAAGCAAACTAGAGAAGCTAGCAAAGCAATTTCAGGAAAAAGTAGGGAATGATTTCATCTAATATTTTACTTTTAAACTTTGTTGTTCATCCAAGAGTCGTAAAAGTGACACCTTGTGGTAATGAAGAACATTGTTCCAGTATTCATTAGCCACTGAAAGGGTGTTCTAAATGCAGCACACTCAGGGGCTGTACAGGGATACCTCTGTTTGCCACCTTCCTTTTTGTCTATCACAGTCACTGCAGAGCTAAAGGCTAAAAGGATAGTTCAGTGGTCTTAAGTAATATTGATAAGTGGGGTAGTCAAACTCCCATTTAAAGCTACTCTCCGAGCAAGTAATCACAGTTTGATAATTACAGCCACACAGTGCTGAGCCTGAGTTCAGCGAGGTCTCTAGTCCTGATAAGAATCAGCTCCTTTTCCTACAAAATGTGGTCATAATTTATTTAGAAACCTAATTTATGAAGAAAACGAATTCTTCAAGCCTTCTTCTCATTCTAGCTTTCAGTGCAGCTTTAGCAATCCTGATGCTCACTGCAGATAAACCTACACATAAACCAGTCTCCCTTCACTTGGCAGCAACTCACACACCTAGGAGGCATGAATGAAAAAGCATATTCCAACTACCTGCTTATCATCAGGCTCAGAGATTACAGAAATTGAGGGCTAATGTGAGAGAAAAGTTGGTAAAAAAAATTTAACAAATGGGTGATGGATTTCCCTGAGTAGCTGGCCAGACACCATCCAAAAAGATAGCATTTTTGAAAGAAGTAGTTCAATGAATTCCATCTTTGTTGAATGATTCTTCCAGGAAACAACATAGAAGAATTTGAAATATTTCATGATGTGAAAGGATTTCTTAAAGGAGTAACTAGAATGTGACAGAATGATAATCATCGTTCCTACTTTTAAAGTCTTTGTTCTACTGGGACAAAAAAATGAACTATAAAAATGATATTGAGTTAAGAACACTGTAACAATCTCCTGAAGAAGCAAGACAGAAGGGGATAAAGATCTTTGTAGATCTTGAAAAAAAGTTTGCAAAAATTAAAAAAAAAATTGCAGTTAATTTTAATAAAATATTATATATAAAAATATATAAATATTTATATTTATAACTATAAATATATTTATAAAATTTGCAGTAAACTTATTTCCTGGGTAATGTTGACCCATGAGCTGATAGAAATTAAGTTGTACAGCTTCTACAACTTTGGGAGAGGTTCAGAAATATATCCCAAGAATAATTTTGCAGTAGTGAGTTAATCTGTTAATATTATTGTAATTGATCTAATATAACTACCTAAAGGAATTGGAGTAAAACAATTATTTTTCAAGTTTGCTTGGAAAGCACAGCTTGCCTAGTATGAAATACCATAATGTGATTTCAGGAGAGCGAAAGGCTTTTCTGTAAAAGGACAAGGACGGCTCTGACCCTACAGTTTTCCCCAGAGATGTGCAGCAGGGAGCGGCGCTGGAAGGGCAGGACGGTGCCAGCCAGGCCCATCCCATGGCCCGGGAGGCAGCAGCCCTGGCGTGGGCAGCACACAGCCCCTCTGTGCACGGAGGCCTGTGGTGGCACAGAATGGCCGAGTCCAGCAGGGACGCCAGGCCGGTGAGGACGTGGATCAGCAGCACACAGGTCCAGCACAGCGCTGGCGGCCTGAAGGGGAGCAGCAGGCGGCCGCAGCCCGGGCTCCCTGGCAGAGCGGCCCGCTGCACACAAGGACGCGCTGCTCACTCACCGAGCCTTCAGCCTCTAGGCTGGCCCTGAGCCCAGGCAGACAAAGCCCCAAGAAGGTCAAGGCAAAGCCTGGGCCCTGACACCAATCTCCTAAAGTGAGTGATGACTCGGTACAGTGGTTTTTGGCTTTACAAAGGGGCGAGCAGCTCTGCTGTCATGTTGCAGTCCTTGCCTTAGGCAGCCTGCCCAGTTGAAGATTGCATGGGAACTGCAGCATGCAGCCATACCTGTTTCCTGTAAGCAGTTTTCATTTATTTTCACTAACTCCTACCTTTTTTATCTTAGTTTTTTGGGCGATAGTATTTTTCTGATATTGTGACACTGATAACAAGATACTATGATACTAAATATTTAGGACTACATGCAGGAGGCTGAATTCATTTATCAGCTGTCATTTTCTTGTCATTAAAACTCCTGGTTTAGAAAGTGTTGCCATTAGCATCTGGGATCTGAATAGAGGATGTAACATTGAATAGTTACAGTTGGGACCAATACTACTATTTATCATTAAAACTTTCTTAGGTCTCTTGATTATAAGAGCTCAGCTTCTTGGTTCCCAAGCCTCAAATATATTTTTCAGATCTCTCCCAGTGACAAGTCATATTTGAAAGTATTCTCTGTTTTTATTTGCGAGAGATTTTTCTATTGCAAAAATAAATTTAATGTTGAAGAATGAAATTTAGAGAAAGAAAACATTTAGAAAACAAAGCCTGATGACCTTTTTTTTTTTTTCCTTTGAAGTCTGGAATGACTGTGCTTTGAAGGAGGGAACTCAAATGTTTGACATTTTGTCCTAGAAATAAAAAAGTAAATTTCTGTTCCAATAAAAATGGTAATGTGGCATGAAATTCCACGTGGTATAAAATATGTGAGAAAAGAAATCACAAGGGGAAACACATGTGGTTAACTGGCAGCTGGAATCAATGCTTAAATCTGCAGGGAGCCCAGGAGCAGGTTCCAGCCACCCAGATTAGCTGGGTGTACTTTGCTGTGAGGAAGATACTTCCTGCTGTTACTTAGTGGTTCTTAGCCAATAAAGTAACACTTTATTGACACTTCACTTAGTTGTGAAGGGCACAATTATGAACACCGACATAGTGACACAAGCTGTCCAAGTTATTTGCGAGAAGGATTAGACTGAAGTCTGGACTGAAATTTTTCGGAAAATAAAGTAAACTTTTTTGTTGCAGTATTAGGTATGGAGGATGCCCTGTGAAGTGGAAGTTTGCTGGAAAATACTAAATCATAGGTTCAAAATGTTTTATTTGCAGTTTTGTAATCTGTTTGTAGCTGAAAGTAGATCTCACATGATACTAGCCATTCTATTTAGACTAGACTCTTCAAGGTTTTGTTCATTCTATGTTGCCTAATAGCCATAGCTCAGTTGCAGAATTTCTCAGAAGCCAGGAATCCACCTGAAACCAAAGATATTTATAATTCAGATTTACAGAATGCATGTACTCTGAAAAAAATCCTGTATTTTAGACATCTCCAGTTAAATACTCCTTCACCATGTAGATTTGACACTAATGCTTTTATGTCTTTGACCCACAGTCAGAAAATACCTTCCTTTTTTCCTGTTGTGTATGATCATTCAGGAAATGCACATTCTGTTCTGAAGCAATTCATAGAAGAGAAATTTAACAATGCCTGTGTTAGAGTCAGATATTGAATAATGCATGGCAAAAAAAGCATAGGATCATGGGCTGCAGAATGATTAAGCTGAATTATAGAATAGCTGTTTGGTAAGAGGTAACTGAACTATGAACAAGTATACTGGAAAAATAGCTATCATTATTTTAAAACAATATTGTAATTCACACTTTCATTGTTGGTTTGTGCTTAATGCTGGAACTTGATTTTGGCAAGGCTTTACTTTGCAAGGCAACTTCTAACTTTTTAATGAAAATGGTATTTGAACAAGATGCAGCACATTTTATTCTAGCTTTTCCCTAGCTACTGTAGTTACTTTAATTAAGCTAATATACTGGGAAAAGAGGAACTGAAGCAATCAGTCAATTTTTTATCACATTTGTGTTTGTTTTAACAGGTAGCTCAGCTATTGACATCCTGTTGACCCAGGTTCAAATAGTCCAGAATTACTGAAGGCAGAAAGTCTCACTGTTGAGGTAAATTGATGCCAAACAGGTTATACTCAAGTACAATAATTAGAAAATTAGAAGGAATTAAAATAATAAGATACAGATAAGGCACTACCAAGCACCAGACAAATTCCTTCTCTCTTTGGCTGGATATTGCTAGTGACTAATGTACGCATCATGGACAACAAACAGGAGAAATTGGAAGCCACTGTGCTGCTGAAAAGATATGATATTGTTGCCATTACTGACACTTGGTGAGAAGAATCCCATGATTGGAGTGTGACTATCACGGCTACACACTGTTCAGAAGAGAAGAAGGAGAGGTGGAGGGATTGCCCTTCTACATCAGGGGCTGAATTGAGTGTGAAGAGCTGTCTCAGAAGAACAGGTCAAAAGCTCATGGATAAGAATCCGAGATCAAGGCAACAAAGAGAACCAAATAGTTGATGTCTACTGCAGACCACCTGATTGAGGGGAGCCTGTTGATGAAGCCTTCTTGCTCCCACCACAGGAGGCATTGCACTGACAAGCTCTTGTGATGGGACACCCCACTTCTGCTGGGAAAGTATTAGAGCAAGCCGCAGGCAGTCCAGGACAGTCCTGCAATTCGTGGAGGATAACTTCTTGAGCCAAGTAATAGACAGCTCTACCAGAGGAGAGGCAATAGTGGGTCTATTGGTCACCAATGCAAGTGAGTTAATTAGGGATGTCAAGATTGGAGGCAGCCTGGGACTCAGTGTGGAGTTTGCAGTCCTGAGGGAGATCGGTCAGTTAAGGAGTAAAGTCAGAATCATGAACTTTAGGAAACCAAACTTCCAGCTCTTTAAGGCAATAGTCAATAGGATACCCTGGAGACTGCCTGCAAGGACAAAGGAGCCCAAATGGCGCTGGCAAATCTTTAAGAAAGTCTTCCATAGAGAGCAACACCTGGTAATCCCAGGAGCAAGAAGCAGAGAAAGGAAGACAAGAGACCAACATGTCAGAGTAGAAAACTGCTGGTCAAACTAAAGGGAATAAGCACTTAAATGCACAGGTGGTGGAAACAAGGACAAGTAATGTGCACCATTGTTAAGTTGCAATCTTGCTGGGCAAGTTTAAGGGGAAAGGTAATTGTGTTCACTCTGGTGGTGCACAAGAGAAGCATAAAAATTATCAGGAGATTTAATATCAAAGTTTTATTTGCAAACTTTAGAACACTAAGGTAAAATAAAGTACTTGGAAAATTTCAAAACAACATCCAGTTCAAAGTAAGTCACTTCATAAACTTTATCTTAGGAAACTTAGAATTAGCCAACTTCAAGTTATCCAGACACAGCAAGGCCCTTACTAAAGCATCGACTTGAACTTTTTAGTCTGGCTTAAAACATATTTCAATGAATTAGCAGAAGAAAGATAAAAAGAAAAAAGGAGAGAGAAAGATCTATATAGACAATGCCTTAGATCCAGCATGGCCTCAACTACTTGTAAATCCAAGGCAGTGGGGCTTGTCAGCATCACAACATTGCCACTGCTTTTTATCTTCTCTGGTCTCCCAGGGCTCTCCCCCAGGTACATGCCTGCACTTTAATGTACCCCAGGGGACCACGTGGCTATCAGGAGCAATTTTGGGCTGTCAGTGTGCCACTTGGCATGGCAGACACTGTAGGACCAGACCAGAGGCTCCAGGAGCAGGGTGTGGAGCACTGCACTGTTCCACCTATGCAGAACTTGCCCTGCCCCTTCCCAAACACACACACACACACACATGTACACAATCTACCAAGTTGTTTTGAGTCAGTCTATCAATTCTCTGGTCTCCTGTAGCCACCAGCCCAGAAACCAAATTGTATTTTGGCCTGCATCTTTGGCTAGTAGGTTGAGAGAGTTGATGCTGCCCCCTCTGCAACAGGTATTGCAATTAAACTACCTATACATACATATTTGCCAAGATGTATTTTTAATTTTTAAAAGCTTTTTATGATACTCTTGTGTAATATTCATATTTGAATAAGAGTTATCTATCAATGTTCCAAACAGCACCCCACCGAAGAATTCTTACAGCCATTTTTTATAACAGCCAAATGTTTTTTATAGCAGCCAAAATCTAAAAGAGGAATAGCACAGAGAAGTAAAAGTGCCCTACGACAAAAGAATGTAAATATTTGATTTTTTTCAAAGGGCTTTTCATTCAATTAGTTTACCATGTTCATTTAAAGTTGCTGGAAATCATGCAGAAGGTGATCTGATATAGAGGCACAGAGAAGTGCAGAATCCCAGACTGATCTACTAGTATCTTGAGCTTCAAATACATAGATGGAGAATTTTTCCTAGGAGCAAGAACAAACATGATACTTGAAGACTATTTCTAACTCTAATCTTATAACAGAACAACATATAACAGCACCCCTCTAAGGTTCTAAACAAGCATCTGCTATGCTCTATGAACAAACAGTACACAGATGCTGGAAATCATCTGGGAAGCATGATTCAGAGTTAATAAACTAAAATAGAAATCTGCCCATAGGGAAAAATAGAAAATGTGCCTTTTTTTTTTTTCTCCAGAGAAATCTCTTAGAAACTTAGAAAGGGTATTTCTGACGCCTAACTTATGGCTATCCATTTCTTTACAATGGAATACCTAGTTCTATTTAAAGAGAGAAAATATATATTTTTTCTGAGAAACAGTTATAGGACTGCCAAAACCAGAATTGTTACCTGCACTAGAAAATAACCAGAAGATAGCTGTGTCAGTTGTCTAACAAAGCTGCTAACCTAACACAAAATGTAGCTCATTATCATACTTCATCCCTGAAAAATAACACAGATCTGTTACATATAGAATTCTTGAGACTTACAGTTTTTGGCAATTTTGTTTTTCAACAGCTAGTTGAAAATATCACCCAGTTTTTCTACCCAACAATATCCTCTTTTTAAAGAGGACACAGCTTCTCCAGACTTTGATGTATTTCCCAAGCTGCATAGATTTTCATAGATATCCTCTAACTGCATTAAAGATACTTCATCCATTCTCTAAACATCCTGCAGTAACTGTCATCAGGCCTAGACTATTTAAGTCTGCCTTAATAAGATTTTTCCTGGCATTGGTAAATGCTTCACCTGATTGAAATATCTAAGTTTCTGCAGCTGTGTCTCAGCAGTTGTCACTGTCTGACTCAATATTGCACAGACATGATTCCAGCTGCTGAGTTTAGCTGTAAGGTTTTGATGGCAAAGCCAGTCCTCCCTGATCTGTTAGTGTACCACCCTGTACTTTAAAATTTTATTTTTATTTCCTCAACTGTATTGTTTTTATTTTCTCCAGTTCTTCTCTACCATGTTGTTTTGTAAGTGTGCCATTAGACTGCTTCTCATTTTTCTACTCTACTCTGAAGTCATCTGTTTAAATGCTAAGCAAGATTTTTATTCAGAATAGCTACTGGTGGTTGCTCTTGTGACGATGACAGAACTGTTCAAGGAGTGTCTGCATTCTCAGGAATCTACATTTTTTTAATTGTATGTAAATGTATGTGTGTGTGTGTGTGTGTGTGTGTATGTCTATGTGTAAGTCTTTGCAGCTATCCACATCACAATCATTCTGTTTCCTCCCTGCTGGCTGCACAGTTACCCAGGCTTGATATGAGAGGGTCACTGAATCAGTCAAATGCTAAAAGTCAGTACAAAATGTGCCTTAAGACCTGCCTCATGACAGAGCCACTATTTACTTACTGACCTTCAGAGAGGTCAAGATTCGATGCTGCTTTGCTCCTCTTCTATGGCAGCAGCTATTAGGGATTCTTCTGAATTATTGTATCTACTCTTTTTTTGGTTTTTTTTCTATATTGGATAAGAGAATTCTTTCTCAAATGGTCTGGGAGATCATGTAAGACAAGGTCAGTAGTAGATGCAGACTAATTCCTTTCTTGGATGTGTTGGCTTTCCTGTAAATATGTGGGTTTCTTTGACAAGCAGATCCGAAACTGTTCACTGGAGAAAGAGAAAATGGTAACAGCCTTGAAATTCCTGGATCTTACAGCTGCACAATGAGATTGATGCTCCACTACTCAGCTGTTAGGAACCTGAAGAATTATTTGATCCTTTGTGTCCTACACACTACCTGCCAATGTTATTCCCTGGGTAGCAGGAATAGGACTCTGACACTGAGTGCAAATGTATTTTAAAATAAAATAGAAAATTCTTTTACACTTTATTTTACTATCTTGGCAAGATGTAATTCTCCTTGAAACTCAGCAATTCTCGTGTTACCCTTGCATATGACCTCTGAGAGTTAGCAATTTTTCTCTGATCAGATGATTTTTTTCTGTTCTATGTAAGTTATCAGCTTGTTTGGCACTTCACAGATGGTAACTCAGGCTAGACCTCAATTATACAAGTTCTTTCTACACCCCCTCAGCTTGAAATCCTGAATCCTTGTAGTTTTATTGATTTGTATAGTCTTGTACAGTTCTGTACCAGCTCTTTTTCAACTAAGTCTTTCAACAAGTTGATTCTACTTAGTTCCCTTGATAAATGAAAGATTGCCTTTTAAAATTGAGAACTTCATGGAAGGGGTATATGAATAAGTACAAATTATGCAGCAAAATCCAGCATATCAGCCTCTCCACAGTAACCACCTGCACCTTGTACCTGCCTAATCCTTCACTAAAAGAAGAATAAATTGATCTGACTTTACAGTATGACCATAAGTTCAATTGACTACTTTGCAAGTTTTCACTTCATTCCACCATAATTTGCATTCGAGAATTAAATGTCTTTCTTCATTTTATATTCCAGGGTAATTAATTTGTATTAACTCATAATTATATTCATGCCATACTGTGGTGTTTTTTGCTCATTGGATTAAGAGATATTTAATGTTGAATTTTGCTAGAACAATCATCAATATCTACACCTGTTACCACATTACTAATTCTACTGTCTATGCAATGTGGCAACATAAAAATCTTAATATTTCTCAAATATTCAAATATATAGCTTCAACAATTTCATATAGAGCTACAGAATCATTTATTACAACCAAATGTGGCATTAGAATACCACAAAAAGTCCTCAGATTAAAGTAAAATTATTATTGATAATTTCCTAAAAATGATATAATGTTAATTATATTTTTATAATTAAATTTAATATTTTAATGGTTTTATTTATAATTAAATAGATATTTATTTATTTATTAAAATTTACAAAAAAAAAACAGAAAGGGAAAGTAAAATTCAGTCATACATTGAGAATGATCTACAAAATTATTGATTCCTTTTAAAAAGAAAACAGTATTTTTGCAAAGAATTTTAAAGCTGTCTCTTCGACAATAGAAAACTAACATTCACTTCTTTCCAAAAGTGAATTTCCACCACATTTCCATCTCCAATTCCTCCGAAATACAAATACAGGTGTAAAAGTGCAAACATCTCTTTTCTAGAGAGGTGTCAGCCCCGTAGGAATGCTTGCAGGCAACAGAATGCATGTCACATTTTCAGGTTATTTCAAGTCCTATTTCCTTCAGAAAGTTTTACTCCCTTTTAAAGCCAATTGAAGTTAACTATATACAATTGAAAATAAAATACTGAAAAATTTCTTTTAAACTCAGTTTTTTAATTAGTAGTGAGACTTTTGCGTCCTAGGATCTGGCCTTACTTTGTAACCTGGAAATACACAAAAAACCTCTAAGTTTTTCTGAGGTGTAGGTTATTTCTCTAAAATAGCTCTACAATATACACAGAAAAGTAAAACCAAAAAAGGTCATCTTTTTATAGCTGACTATTCCCAAGAATTTGGAAAATCTGTAATCATGTTGAGTCCAGATTATATTCTGAAGTAAACACACTTTACGTAGTCTAAAAGAATACATTTAGATTGTGTTGTAGTGACAGTTTAGAAAATTTTTTTGACAAGAAAGGCTTGCCTAAAGGTTAAAGTAGGTTCTGACAATCTAGGATGAGATGATTTCACATAAATTAAGATGACATTTTCTGATTTAGAATATGAAAAATTATAACTAAAAAAGTGCATATGGAGCAAGGTATTTGGCTTACAAAAATGCTCTTTTGGCTCAAAAACACTTCTAGCCAGAAGAGACTGTGGCTTCCTGATTTCTTATGTAATGTTGGAATTAGAATTAGAAAATATTCCTTCAGGTACAATAGTTAACTTGGAACTAAGCTAGAGGTTTCTGTGTGCATGTAAGATTCGGAACCCACAAAGATTCTCAGCTGCAGTGTTCTCCCACTAGTCATTCCAGTAGTTGACCATCTACACTTGAAAATACATGTTTTTCTCTTTTTTCTCTGAATTTCTGTGTTCACCTGCAGTGAATTGAATTTACGAGCTGTGTAAGCACTTCTAACTGCTCATTTTGTCTCCCTCCTCTAAGAAAATCTGACAGATCTTGAGGTTTGTTGGGATTTTTTTTCTATAACACATTTAATGACTTCTACTGTTTAGACTAATTCTTGTAGTGCTTCTTTCATCTACGTTCCTTCTAACTGTACTTTAAAATCAGGGCTTTGATCTTAGCTTAATAATATAAGAGTTTCTCCCTTGAGATACAGGAGCATTGCAATCCTACATTTCCAGTCTCTCAGACCCATGGAAATGCCCTGCTGCACTTGTGTCACCTCTTTTCCTTGACGGCCACTACTGCATCCCCTTCTCTTATCACTGGAACTGGGTCCAGGTGTGTTTCTGTGAATTGTCCTTGTTTGTCATGCATTGAGATCTCTGGGGAAATACTCAGATATTCGGGCTGATTGCAAAGGCTAAGAGACTGAGTTGTGTCTCTTAGATATGTCTGAGTCCTGTCTAGAGAGTCACAGACAGGTTTGGGTTGGAAGGGACATTAAAGATCTTTTAGTTCCACCACTCCTGCCATGGCAGGGACATCTTTAACTAAACCAGGTTGCTCAAAGCCCTATCCAACCCGGCCTGGAACACATCCAGGAATGGGGTATCCACAGCCTCTCTGGGTAACCTGTTCCAGTACCTCACCACCCTCTGGATAAAGAATTTCTTCCGAATAGCTAATCTAAACCTGCCTCTTTCAGTTAAAAGACATGTTCTATCACTAAATCTCAAAGTATTTCTATCATACTCTCATCCTCTGCTCATAAACGCAGATATTACTATATTGAAATTTTCCTTCATTGATTAATCCTGCCTTCCTTAATCACTCATTGAATCAACAACAAAAGCACTGACTGAATTATTTTTGTCCTCAGGTCTATGAAAATACAAATAAATGTAAAAGCACTCCCAAGAAAATATGATGAAAGAAAAATAGCCATTGGTGATAGTACCTATTTGCATAGCATACTGAGATTTTAGATGCATATTACTCAGTTGTTAAACCCTTGTTTCTTGATAATTTTTATCAAATGCATTTACAATTTCATAAAAATGATATCAATGTAATTTGACAAGATCAATTTTCCAGGTAGCCATGTTAATTAGAAGTAATTGCATCCTCTTTCAGTTGCTTATTTCTTGAATCCTGTATCAGGCTTTATACAATTACAACAATCTTTTTAATACTGAGAACATGAGACCTTTGACTGATGACACTTATTTTCCCCACTGTAATGCAAGGTGGCTTTTTTCCCTGTAAATAATCCAGATATGTGCTTAAATACCTATTTATCCTAAAATTATATATTAGTGTGAACAGAATAGTGAACTGAATATCCTCTCTCATGTTTTATTTGGTGAAAGATTTGACCAGAAGGTTCAGAAATACTTTTGTCGTTTCCCTAGAAACTTGGGGCTTTTCATATTCAAAAATATTTTTGCAAGCTTTCAGTACATTAAACACTTTTTCCTAACAAAGGAATACATTCAAGGCCTTGCTTTTCATTCCTGAGAATTCTCTGTGTTTTTCTGTTGGATGCTTCCATCTGAAAGAGTTGATAACTACATTGAATGTAGTTATGCAGGCACATGTTACATAAGGAAGAAAAGAAGCCCATGAAAGTCTCACAAGGACTACAACTCAAACTGACCCTCCATGGATATTTTTAGATGCACCTCCCAGAAAAATGCAACTGGCCTTAAAGCAGGGGTAGTATGGAGAAAATGAGGAATGGAGGGAATCATGATTACCTGTACTCTCCTATCTTTTTTTCCTGAGAATTTAAGGTTTATTAAACTTTCAGTATTAGACTCCATACATAATTTAATATTTTTATTCATTCATTAGCTAGACCGTACTAAGAAAATTTTATTTTAGTTGTCTGCAAACTGTCAGTTCCCTGATGGGTTTTGTTCACAAAATGTAGTCTAGAATACAGTTATGTGTTTAAAACCAAGAATCATTTATGTTTCTACACCTACAGGAGGCAGGGATATATTTTTCTGTATCTTTTTGTAAGCAGACATCTATTTCTGGCATTCAGAATATCAAAGGCACTCCTGTGTAAATAATATAATAAAGAACAAATTCATAAATTAAAGATCAAAGTCAAGTAGACATTTTTATCCTCTGTTTACTCTTAGAGATTTATTTGGTCCAACAATTGTATTGTTTTATTTCCAATTAGTAAAATAGTTTGCAATAGCTTATGCCCTCAGATATAGGAAGAACGGATATTCAAGTTAATTAATTCTGTTTCTGATTTTGTTTTGCTATGATTTTATTTTAATGACACAATATGATCAATTGCTCTTTTTTTATCACGCTCTTTCATTAATTTTAATTAATGAAGTCATAGCATTTTTAACTATAGGAAGCCTTTAAACACAGTGGAAAATCAGCATCTATAGGCTAAATGAAAGCCTTTGGGAAGTTCAGAGACTAATTAAAAGACAGGATCTAATACCTCTCTTTCCCTCCGTGGTATTGGATTTTATACGTGTGTCGTGGCTTCAGCCCAGCTGGCGACGGAGCCCCGCGCGTTTGCTCGCTCACTCCCCCCGTGAGATGGGGGAGAGAATCATGAGGCTAAAAGTGAGAAAACTGTGGGCTGAGTGAAATACAGTTTAATAAGGAAAGCAAAGGTTCTGCACACAGCAAAGCAAACCAAGGAATTCATTCACTGCTTCTCATGGCTAAGCTGATGTTCAGCTATCCCCAGGAAAACAGCACTCTGTATGATGGTGACTGAATAAAATGAACTTTGCTTCAGCATAACAAGACCTTAAAGGCTTAAACAGATGTAAAACACTTAATACTGAGGCTATAGGTTGATGACCCCAAATTTTTTATAAAAATGATCTGAATTTAGTTGAATATTTAACTTTGCTGCTGTTCTGGAACACCTGTTTCTTTTATTCTGAACCATAACTTTGCTTAAACTGTTTTTTGGGGGTTTTTTGTTTGTTTTTTTGTTTTGGTTTGGGTTTTTTTTTGTTTTGCTTTGTTTTTGTCTGTCTGTTTTTTTTTTTTTAAGATCAGTGAATATTTAATATCCTTTTCTGAGTAGGTTCTTTCCTTTGGAAGAGTCTCTTAAAAACAGATAATTTTTTTCTGAGATAGGTTTTAAGTATGTGATTAAAGGAATGAAGGGCATCTATACTTCTGCCTGTGATGATCATGGCCAAGCCAGTATTGTTTTAATTATAATTATTTTCTCAAATGAAGAAAACAAGTATGTTTGGTTTGGTTGTTTTGGGGGTTTTTTTAGTACTGCTATTCAGGGAATGATTTTTTAACAAATTTTTGTCTGGAAGAAATAAATGTAATACTTTCTTTCATCTTCTATTCACTGAGTAAGAACTTTCTTTAGCATTGTATGTCAGTGAAATTTGAGATAGATATTAACAGGAGCTTGAGTAAATGCTAAAAATACATGAGTGCTCTAAGATGATGATACCTAATGATTTTGAACTGAGAATGAGATATATTCATGCTTTAATAGTTATTCTTATGTGATTTTTAGTGGTTTAGTGTGATAGGAAATTAGGTTGGCGGCTAAGTTTCTTGCATATAAAGGCAGGAATGTCTGATTGTGGATGCCAAAGACCTCCAATTATATGTAGGAAGTAAAATGTAGAGCATCTTACAAAATAAAGGAGCTGTGGGTTAGATCCTTAACTACTCTTGAAGCACAGTGCTTGCTATCAGGTATGTACATGATCCTAGATAAAAGGCCTCATCTGATAACTGAATGATTATATATTCTCTCAAATATTATTTTGAAAGCTTTTATTTTTCGATTAGTTGTTTTTTGAAAATGGTGGGGAGGGGTGATAATCTTCCTAAATTCTGAATCCAGAATAGCACATCAATCTGGGAGGCTACTAAAAGGGAAAAATTAAATCAATGCCTGTTAAAATGTTTTGTATAGAAAAAAGAGCTATTTAATGATTAAGAGGTTATTTTTCTTACTTTTTCTCTGCAAAACTTCTAAAGGGAAATTGACTGGTAGGAAGAAAGAAAATATTTATTGAACTTTTGCAATGGCTGTTAAAATCCAATACTTCAGTTCAAGTTGAACTGTATATCACTGAATAACCTTGAACCACCTTTAATGATCCTTCCTATGTACCTTGAACATTCTTTGAGTGGAGTGGCAGAATGTGGTATGCAGGGAGGATCCATTCTCACACCAAGTGTTTGAACACTCTACACAGATGCAAGGCCACTGCTGAGGAGTCATGGTGGTTCATGGATCTTATTAAATTCAACTGAAGTGAAAAATGAGTTGAAATGGCCAAGTGACTGCATCATGCCATGGGAAAACATCTGTTTTCCAATGATAATCTTAAATGTTCATACATGTAGAAGTATGCATTCTAGTGTATAACTTACTCTCCAGAAGTAAAAGAAGGTTGAGTTGCTCAGTAAACATTTTCCAATGCCAATTTTAGTACCCACGGTAACTGGGATAGTGTTGGGAGATTAGAAGTGTTCAAAGGATATTTCCATTTATACTAGAGGTCATGGGTAATCAGTTCTTCAGACATGAGCTTTAGTTTAAATAGCAGTGATGGGAAGTTAAGAGCAAAAATGTAGGAAGAGATATTCATGGACGGGTTAGCCATTTAGACAAATGTTTCTCACTGCAGTTTTCAGGAAAGATGCTATGTTAACAAAAAGAAAATTCCAGGAATAAGAGATTTTCTTCAGAAGCACAACATTAGTAATCTACAGAAATGTCATATGATGAACAGCGTAGAACTATCTGCCATATAAACATGTATGTTTGAATGGAACTTTCAGCCAGCTTTTGAGACTGGCTTGAACAAGAGAATTTGAAGATATGCAGAATAAGGCTAAAGTCATTGTTACCATAAGAAAGAGGCAGAATCAGACTTGCTCATGGAATTCTCCATAAAGCAAGTTCTTTTCTACATGAACAAGGAAATATATGACTCTAAATACTCTGTTCATTTCTCTCAAAGGAAGATTTTTTGAGTTCAGAATAAAAATTCAGTAGAATTGCTTACTCTAGATAAGATCTGAAATTTTAAAACTTTCCTTGCTCAACAATTAAAATAGCAATAAATATATAAATATACATTTTTAAATTTTTGTGCCTATACCCCCATTCTGAGAATTTTGCACTTTTTCTTTTCCACAAATGTAAAACTAGCTCATTGAATTATGTCACACGTTTCCTAGGGTAACTTTTTTATTCTGATGTCAGGCTAATAACCTTTTCGGTCTTGGTGTCATGTACTATTTTTAGAGTGTATTCTTTATCATATAGAATAGACCTTAATAAACTTTGATCCTTGAGTGTTTTCTCCTCTTGTTCCCTGTCATATTCCACTGTTTTTTGTCATCTTAATTAGTATTTATGCTCCTTTAGTTTCCTTCTTGCTATAAGGATGTTCTCCAAGTTGATTATTAGCCCTTAGGCTGTCCATTTTTTCCTAGTGACTCTCCTTCTCTTTATCTGAGCCCTCCTAAGCATTAACTCACTGTCTAGCTTTACATTAACACTCTATAATGGAAGCTTCCTGTTCCTCTTTCTTTAATTCCAGTTATTTTTTTACATTATGTACTCAGCATTTTGCAACCAGTATTCAAGCCAGAAGAAGATAAAGCAAAGGTTTTACTGTCATCCTTTACTCTGTTCTTTTAAAGTATATCCAGATTATGCAAACATAGTGTGCAAAACCATACTGTTATTTCTGTACTAGTTCCGTGAAGTAAAATGAAGACAAAGTGTTCAGGAAAGAAAAAAAAATGTTCATTGCAGATGTTGTAGACACTTCTGATGGCATGGCAGATCTCAGAATCACAGAATGGATACCTTTGGAACTGTGAATCATCTTGTTCAGCCCCACTATACAATCAGGGTCATCCTGGAGGCACAAGGCACAGCACTGTGTCCAGACATTTTTATGCATCTCCAGTGAGGGATGCTCCACAACCTCTCTGGGAGTGCTCAGTCACTCAAACAGTAAAGTCTTCTCAGCTGGAACTTCCTGTGCATCAGTTTCTGCCTGTTGCGTTTTGTCCTATTGCTTGGCACCACTGAGCAGGCTCCATCCTCTTGGTCCCTCTTCAGACACTGAGAGACATTGATGAAGTCCTATCTCAGTCGTCACTTCTCTAGGCTGAGCAAGCCCATATCTCTCACCCTTTCCCCATAAGAGAGATGTTTCTGTCCCTTAATAATCTTCTCTGACCTCTGCTGGAATTGCTTCAGGAGCTCCACGTGTCTCTCGTAATAAGGAGCCCAAGAACTGGACACAGCACTCCAGATATGCCTAACCAGGGGTGAGTAGAGGGGCAGGATCACTTTTCTCAATCTGCTTGAAATGCTTATTCTAATACTCAACACGGGTGTATTCCATGAGTAGTAACTTATTGCCCTGAGGGAAATGTTTAATTGAATGGTATTTTCCTGGCTGTGTAATGAGGTGCAGAAAATAAATATAGTTGAGCTTTGTTTTTTGAGTGTTTAAACCTTTAGGTTCATTAAGTTGTCTTTTTTTTCAACTCAGAAATATCAGATATGCAGCATGGGACCACTGATCCTAGGTCAGATTTGATAGGGGCCATAATTTGGTGCTCCAGGAAAGAATTGCTATGGAGTGCTGTGATGACATATTTTTCTAAAGCAAAGCTATTAGTGGTACAGCTTTGAAGCATGGCCTAACCATGTACTAGGCTATTTCATTCCAGCCTAATATAACTCTGGAGAATGTTCACTTTTGTGTGGACATCTCTGACTTGTGGAGCTTCATTGTTGTCTGTGTTAGTCTTATTGTGGCAAGTATAGTTCTTACTGTACCTAGTGCCATGAGTACATCAAAAAAACATATAAAAATTCTGGTTTACTTCTACAGACACTCTATTTTTCTAGTTTCTAAGAAACATTATGGGATGACAAATAAATCTGATTCACCTGGCTATTCCAGGCACAGGGAGTTTGGCCAGGTTCCCATTTACAGACTGAGATCACACTCCAGAGCATTGTCCCTCCTGTGAAGCTTGGATGGAAAAAGAGGCATCAGAAATGAGCACTTGTTCTCAAGTACAGGGCGTCTTCAGAGCACTGCAAATGAAATTCCAGATTCTCTAAATCTCAGTCTTCTCAAATAATAGTGGGGTTTGTTTTGTTCTAGTTTTAAGGAAAGTCATTAAACTTCCCTCTTATTTTACAGTTTTAGAATTGCTTAATTCTGACCATTTAATGAAAAATAAAGAGGTTTTGTAGAATTTGAGATTCATCAAAAACTGCTGGTTATATTTCAAATGTAAAAATTGCAAAAAATAAAGTTGGCTGCAACCCCATCATAATTTTGAGTATAGTAACAGAAGGACTGCAACAGATTTTAAAGCTCCAACAGCATTAATCAGGAGCAAAAAATAAGTCAAAACTGTAATTCAGCATGCAACAAAAAAACTAAAAGGGTAAAAATTACTAGAATAATTCTTCTACTTTGGTTTACAAGCTTGTTTAAAAGATTTTCCTTGAATCTTTATGTCTTAGAGGTTACATGCTAAACACATTTTTTAGAGAAAAAAATGCAAACTGCATGCTTTAAGTGTTTTTGGATTTTTTTGTATTTTAAAGTTTCAAATTCTCAGAGAAGAAAAATTCACCTGCTTCCATATCTTACAGATTTTAATGGAAACTTAATATAAATCTATATTTTTTCTCTTGTATTTCATTTTATAATAAGCAACTCTCTTCTAACTCATGGGTGGACTTAGAGGCTTGTGGAGACAAAATATTTTAAAATTCCTTGTAGTATCATGGAAAAGAGGAAAAATGAATAAATACTTTCTATTCCATGGCATGCTATACTTTTTTAAAAAATTATTTTAAAAGCATAATAAAAATAAGCATACTTGAAGCATCTCATGAAAGCATGCTCTCAAAGCATTTTTGTCTGTTACATGTAATCTCAATTCTCCCAGATTCAAGCAAGCATCTACTGGACTGAAATAAATTATCTGTCAGGGAATCAACATTTTATTTAGTGTTACTAAATAACAGAATCTCTATTCTGTCCCATTTCACAGCACACAGTGGCTGAATTTTAGCACAAGTGGGAGCAATTTATGACAGACATTCCCGACATTACTTAAGATTTTAAAAATTTAAAACTCAAATACCTTTGATTTGTACTAACAACAACCATCTTTGTGGCTACTTGGGATTGCATGCGTATGATACTATGATTATCTTCTGTCCTGCCTCCACTACAGATATTTCTAGATTATTTTCTCTCACCACAGTTGATAGAAAGTCCTATCTTCTTCTAAAGAATCTTCCCTTATTGAACATATTCTACTGCTGAGCATAACACTGGGACCACTACCAAAAGAAAGATCTGAAATTTTTCTACTTCTAATATTTAGGCCTGTATCAAACTTTTTAAAACTGAAGCAGCATTAGTCAATCATGCAAGCACTTTCCAATAACTTATCTCAAATGGTACTAGTTCCTTATACTTAAATTAATCTTCTAGCTTTTTAATAATATTTAAAATTTTCAGACTTAATATTGTATATAACCTAATTTTTGAATAGAATTCTTGCTCATGAATTTATTTTTAGGTAGCAGAACGTCTGGTTATTGAATGAGTCCTCATATCCAATAAAAACTAATTTATCATTATCAGAATCTAACATCACAAATTTATGTGCTGAGTTAAAAAAAAAATCTGAAAAGCTATAGCAGTAGAAGAATAAACTAGAGGTCACTATCTACAAAATTTGGTTTTAGATTTTAAGACTGCAGTTCTAAGACTACTACAGATAGAAGATTTTCAAATAATTTCTCATAGATGAAATAGGAAAGAAATTATCTTGTCCTTTTAATACCAGGAAGTTTTTCATGGAAATTTACCTCACCCAAGTCATCAAGATGCATCTAATGAGTTTTATGGGCTTTTGAAGAAGATTATTTCCTGACCAGAATGATAAAAATAGAAATAAGTTGTTAAACTGTTTCTGTAGTTCAGAAAGAGTTGACAGAAATAGATCCGTCCTCATGGAAAAAAACTGTGTCACCTAATCCAAACTTGACCAGTTAAAGGACGTATGTTCCTGTCCCTTTGGAGGTAGCAGTAACAACATTTCTTTTCTTGCTCTTTATATTTCTACACAAACTTTAGATCTCACACAGATTTTTTTTTTTTGTATCTTTTACTCCTGCATTTACCCTTAGTCCTGACATGGCTAAGTAGAGATAAAAAACCATTTGTCAGGTAAATGCTGATGCTCCAAGAGGCCCATCAGGCATGCCATGAAGAAAGCATTCAAGAAAAAGGTGAAATTGGAATGATATCTATACTATCAGTTTCTATACTATTTGTGGAACAATAGTTCAAACTGATTTTAGCAATGAAAAGCAGCTAAAGTAGAAATTATTGGATGAAAGTATAAACAGCTACACAGTGGGAAACAACAAAATCAAGCACATCAGATATGTCGCAGTCTGCTCAGAATAAAGTGAAAATTTATAGCTGCTATAAATTTAAGCTTTGGAAAAAAACCACTAATGTAAATGCAAACATTGCATCCAAACAGTTGTAATTGAAACACTTATGCCCTCTAGTCCAGTTAGCTAAAAATTTATCTTTTTTTCCAAATTTTTTTTCCTGAAGAAGTAAGCTTTAAATTGATATGGAAATATAATCTATATTAAAGATAATCATAATGTTACTATTATTTGAATGAACTATAGATGTTTTATATTTATATTTTATTAATTAGAGAAATTTATAAAAAACAGATTTTTATGTTTGCTAAAAGGAGCAATGGGTTAAAATATTATCCCAGCTAAATCTATTCAATATAAAATGGCTAGAAGAGCTTTGACAAGCTCATTAAAATTAATATGAATGTTTGAATGGGGCAGACTGGCTGGCATAAATTATTCAGGGAAAGTAATTATGCTGTTCAACAAAGCATGCTTTTTTAAAAAAATTAAAACACAAGCAAAATTTTAACTTGTAGCTAATTTCCATTTCACCCTGAATTACTAGTTTTATCTTCTGGGGGTTCCATAACAAAATCAGCTGCCATAAACCTTGAATTACAGCATTGTGGATCAGTGAACTTTATTGCCTTGGGTATCCATGGTTACCACTCACTGAAGAACAAAAGAGACAAAGATTTGACAGCAGTTTATTGTCAGCCAGGAAACCACAAATCAGGTTGATTTTATACCTGTTTTAGACACGAGCTGAGGCTCCTTCCTGTCAGGTTTAGGAGTGTGTATGTGCATCTGTCTGTGTACACAGTTTGTAATGTGATAAGGAGTGGCAGGAACCTGCTTGCAAGAGGAGGTGGACTGAGGAACCAGTATAAAGGAAATGTTGATGATTCCTCTCCAGTTTACATCGTTTGTATCATCTAGGAACACAAATATGTACAAAGAGTGCCTCTACTTGTGACTTCAGTTCTCCACTGTTGAAGACTGCTGCTCTAAAACCTTTCATGAACTTTAAAGATGGCATTTTAAAATGTTTGTAGTATTTAGTCCCTTTAATCCTGCTGGAAGATTTTGATAGTGAGGGAAATACTTCTGATTCTCTGTCTTTTTATGCTCTGCAACCAGTACACTATTTATCTAATTGAAAATAACTGTACAAAATTTCCTTTTTTTTCTTTATTTTTTTCCTGTCTAAACAAAACTTTTTTTAGTTTCCTTTGAATAAACTTTCTCCCTTTCCCTGCTCTTTTACTTATTCCATATCTGCAGAAGGGCTCAGCAAAGATTCGGTACTTTAAGTTTACTCTGATTGAAAATACATGAGCAGAGCCATGTGCCATGCTGCAGAGGACATCTCCTCAACTTCTTCTAGACTAGCAATGACAGTTTGCTGCCCCTCTTAGAAATATTTTCTGAGTACTTACTGGGATTTTATTTTTATTTGAACAGCAATGATGAGAAAAACGTAAAGTTCTTGATTAAAAGTCACAGTACATATATTGTATGTAACAAATGAATTTAAAAGACTCCTAACCAAGGCCTGAGGGCAAAATATATGGGGTAGAAATGGTTGACTAAATCCACACTATCTTTTCTGACTTTACATGTTGAGTAAATGTAAACCTTGTTTTCTCTCTTTAGTTCTAAGCTATTCAGCTGTATGCACACCTCTTGGTAACATTTGCTTCTGGAATATTTTGGAAATTGTTTACGTAGTTAAAAAAAAATAGCAGAATGCTTTCACTGTTTTACCTCCAGCCTGACAAAAAATCTAGAATTTAGGAGTTTCTCTGTGTGTAAACAGAGATGGACTTAAGTATCCTCCATTTGAATGTAGTTTTATAAGTATCATCAAATCAGTTATTTTATCAGCTTAATTTATTTCTTTGCAAATATTCCCAGTAAACCTCCAGATTTTTTGTAGCATCTTATTTTCTATGAGAAATGACATTTCATCAAAACTTCATAAGAAAAATTTAGAGAATGTAAAATTGCTCCCTTCATTAGTGATTATTCACTTACCTCAAATCAGTTTGCTAGTTTCTTAAAATCTTTGGAATTACATAGAAGAATAAGATCTTCTTATTTTGTTGCAAGTTTCCTCACTTTAAAATAATGTTTCTTTTTAGAAACAGATCACCCCAAAATATTTTTACACATGTGATTCTCTATCATTGCAAACATTTTTTATTCCTTCAACCCTTTTTTATTAATTTCCTTAATTCTTCAGGTATGGACATTGATTTTAACAAAGCTATTAGTGTTAATAGAATAAAAACATTCCCATTTCTGATTGCATAATATCTGCATCTTAAATGACTTGCATCCTTTGACCTCAAAATGCTCTAAAATGGGGTAACTCATTAAGAGATAAGTGAATAATCCACAGTCTTTTAGGAGTTTGTCGTTCATTGTCTTAGTGAAATGACTTTTTACATATTGATTTTAGGTGTAAAAATACCGAAAATACTATCTTTGTAGAAGCTCTCCTGCGATATCTGCTGGCTGAATTGGCCCTTGCAGTGTGAAACTGCCACATAGTAATATTAATTCTGGCTGGAATCCTTCCAGTTCTATTAAACTCTTTCAGTTTCTAGTAAATAATTAGTCAGCTCTGGCCATAATCTGATGAAAAGACATTTCTGGGAGTCATACTATCAAAATTGGACTTGTAAATAGAGTATAATTATGAAAAAGGTTATGTATGGATTTTAAAGTATAATAATGAGTTGAAGAGGCACCATTTTTTTCCATTGGGAAGCTATAGCACAAATGTCTTAATGGGAACAATGGTGTGGTAGGTGTTCAAAGGACAGAAAAAGGCAAGTGAGACCTAGACATGTAAGATGTCATATAATGCTTTGAAAAATCTGTCAAGGGGATATACCCAATGTGAAATAAAGAATTTATATATGTAATGAAGAGTTCAAAAGCATAAGAATTTTTTTAAGGACTAAGAATAGGGTTACAGAAGGAATGATGAAGTCTTTCATAGAGATAAAAATGAAGTCTTACACTTGCATTATTATAGAATAATTTTTTCTTATGTTTATGACATTTTCATTGTTCAGGAGAAAGGGTGGAATGTGAACTCTGTTCTTCCATTCTTGTGAACTTTGCTATGATATAATACAATATTACAGTAGATTACTGTGATAATTGATAAAAGATTCGTGTTAATCACAAAAGCATTGGGATTTGTATAAACCAGAATACTAAGCTCTGAAGTGAAGCATGGACACTAGATAAAGGAAATTATATGATAAAATAATTCTATTTTAAATCACCTTATTATATTATGTTATATTATGTTGCATTATGTTATGTTTTCCAAATAAGTTGTATCAGCTACCAACTTGCAAAATCAGACTTCCCAATAGCCCTTCCTGCCTTTGTCTAATCAATACTGCCTATCTCAAGAACCAAACTCCCAGAACTTCTCTGGTGGTTATCTACAAGGACCAAATGGCTATCTGTAACTGATTATCATCCAAAGGCGTTGTGAATTTGTGTAAGGATGTTTATCCAAACACCACTGCTTATGACAACAAAAAACCGAAAAATTATTGATTACAGTGAGAAACCCCAGTATAAGAAGAGGCTGCAAACCAAGGTTCAGGGGAGCATGGAGTGGGCAATGACCCCTCACATTCCCCAGCGCGCTGCTTGCTCTTTCTATATCAAATAAAGCAATCTAAATTTTGCTGAATATCGAGACTTTTTTCTCTCATTTAAACATTACTAATCTATAGTAAGTTGTTTGGTCATCTCTAATAGTATATGGGAAAGTCTAAATCTTTTTAAGGAACTGCTAATATTGCATTTCTTTGGTTGATAGTTTTTTTAAAATTATATTGGAGATGCTCAAGGACTTATTGTATCTTCAGGTAAAGTGCAGAGATATTACAGAAAGGAGGGAATTATTTCAACTGAGCTATTTTATGCCACTTTCCTGAGTGCCCCTGCCTTTTCAGGGGCTTATCTCACTGCAATTAAACCTGCTCACTGAAATGAGCTGTTGAGAAAAGCTGGAAGGAGCCTTTCCCTTGGGTTTCCCACCAAAGTGCTCTGCATATGGTCTCCCTCCCAATTCACTTGGGGGAAGCTTTAAATTGAGACGCTCTTGCTTGAAGATGACTTCACTATAGATAGTTCTGTGTAAACAGTACTTACTGAAGGCTATCTAAAGAAAAAAACAGCTCATTTTTGAAAGGGGCTTGGATGGCATACGGATTAAATATCATCTTCAGTTTTTTAATTAAACATCTGTTGCATTAATCAGTTTACAGATCCTGCTCATTGAGCCCTGTTTCACTACACAGAATTTGTGTTTTAAATGTTGAATATGCAAAGTCTGCTTTATGCCTTTGCACTTCATCATCTCAGATGCAGTTGGCAATCCATCCTGTAACAATGTCACAAAAGGAATGTTTGTATTTCTTCCTGTTTTGTTTGACTAACTGTTCAGTACTTAAATAATGAACTACTGTTTTCAGTTAGCCAAATTATAGTTGTCTAGATGATTTCTTTCTGAGCAATTGGATTCCTATCTTAGCTCCTTTTCCTTTCAGTTGCCCTCACTGTTTAGTAGAAATATGGAGTTTCACCTTTTCTTTAGAGTTAGAAAACATACACATTTTAAGCCATAAAGCTCAGCTATTGCTTTTTGTCCTATTTTTTGTAGTCAATAAAAACATACAGCACAGAAGTAGATTTGTCCCATGTAGTTCTCGTGCTTTTCCACATTTTCCTGCAGTTTAGTGAGTTTAAATCTCACTACGGGAGCCTTTTCATTTAGGAGACAATATCTGACTGCCTGAAAAGCAAAGAACAGTAGTTAAGAAATTGGACTTTCCACATCAATAGTTGAGCCATATCAGCCTGTGACTGGCATTTGCTGTTCACAAAAAGTAGGAGTTAGGTATTCTTCCTTCTGTAAGGTTGGAGAAACAGGTCATTTGACATCTCACTAGGACTCTCCTCTGGAAAAGGTCTCTTTGGATCTTTCTACAGCTTGATCCTAGAATCAAAGTCATTTCTGTATATAGGCTTGTTGGTTGAGACCTAACAAGAAGGGAAAAACATGCATGCCACACCCTGCATTCCCTCCTCTTGCCAAGAGTCCCTGAGGTCAGTGAGACCTGGACAAGGGGAGTGCTTCTGTGCCTATCTGGTAGAAAAAAAAGAAACAATGGGAGAAGCCATGAGAATATTTGGTTTGCACATGTTGCTTATATATTTTTTTTGTTAAAGTAAAGTGGTGCATAAATAAATTTAAATAATTTTTTCTGTCAAAATGTTTATGTGAGCTGAGAAAGTGTGTGCTCGATGCTAGCCATGCTTTTTCAGGAGATGAAATATCAAAAAAGTGGAAATGAAAGCTATGGAGGTTACATAGAGCAGCTAGGTAGGAAAGTCTCAGCACAAGGCAGAACTGGTGGGAGAGATGAGGAGGAAGAATAGAGGATAAGTATGTCACCAGCCAGTTCAGCTTTGCTGGGCCATAGGAAGACTAGTCACTCATTTCAAACTGCTAATGAGAGTTATTACAAGTAGAGAAAAATACCCAGGAGACATAAGGCATTCCTCAGAGGAATAGAATATCAGGTAGTATATTTTAAATTGTTGATATTTTATTCTACCTAATTAGCAAATTTTGCTATATTTGATAAAATACATATAAAATATGTTTTTATTTATTCACTTGATTAATAATAAGAATTGTTAATAATGAGAATTAGATTTTAACATGGCAAATTTAATTTAGCTTTAATGTTCAATTAATGTAAACAATAATCTCAAATTCCTGGGAAGAGAAAGCTGAATGCAGCTTTCCTTTTCTATGGATATTACTGAAGAGCTCACAAATCTTGCTGCCTTGCCCTAGTGGTATTGACCATATAGTAATAGAATTTTTGTGTTCAAAGGGACCTTAAAAATCATATATTTCCATCCCGCCTTCCATCAGAAAGAACACCTTTCACTAGACTGGATTGCTCACGGCCCCATCCTGGCCCTGAACAGCTCCAGGAAAGGTGCACCCACAACTCCCCTTGGCAACCTCTCACTGTCTGATCCTGTGTGGAGTATCCAGGCCTTTATAGATGTCTTTTGCTTTTCAGCAGTGTTTTATGCACGTGTTTTTCAGCACTTTAAATACATGTCTTGTATTTTTTGTTAGACAAAGATGCCATCTTGTGGCACAATGTTGGAAGTTGTATCAGTTTTAATTTTGGCGGAGAAACGAAGTCAAATTTTTAGCAATATTTCCAGTATTTTTTTGTCATACCATCATACATTGAACCATGATCTTAATATACATACATAGTGAAGATATCTGATGAGCTAGCAAGTGAATATTTAGTCCTTAAGAGAAGGCACTTAAATGCCTGATGGCAAAAAGTGTTCAGCAGTGGGAAAAGCGTGATAATTCTTTCCTCCAATAAGAAGTCAGCTTACGTTTAAAAGACCATCTTTATTTAAAATTTTAAAAAAGTATGGTTGTTATGTTTCATTCTCAGAGAAAGGGTTAACTTACTCGTATATTTGTCTTACACTTAAAAATTGATAATAACATAGGATGAGACATTAGTGACTAGATGAATAGAACTAATTAATACTATTCCTATTTATCTCTTTTTCACCATGCAATTTTCTCATTTACAATAGCAATTTGACATGACCTCTATAAATAAAATACACAGACTATGTATCACAATTAATATTTGCCAACAAGACATACAGGGTTTCTAAATAGCCTAAAATGAATAAATTTTAGATCAATAACGTTTTGATTGAGATTAATGTTTATATTTGATATTATATGATTAAAGGAGGAGCGAAAAAGGAAAATAATTGGTGCATCAAATCGGTATCAGAAGAACAGCAATTAATTGTGCACAGGTGGACTTGAAGAAAGAAGCATCTGTTGCACATTGCTGAAGCAGTAGGGAAGTCATGCAGATGTGACAGCCTGTGTAATCACAATATGAGTAGGTACCAAGAAGTCATCTTGCTCTCAGAATTGTTTTTCACTGACTCTTGCCAGCTACTTTTTGCCTTTAACAGAAACCAGTTTAGTGTTTAGATAAATTTTTGTTGTGTTTTATGAGGTGGATTGCAATATAGAAGTAAATAACAGAAGATGGTAAATTATATATTATTTCAGTAGAAACACCGTTATAGAACCCCAACCTTGCTCTTGCTCTGACTTAAAATAAGGTTAGTCCTACTAAGTATTTTGGAAAGAAATTAGTTTTTAGAGATTGAAAACATGAATAAGGAATGGCACAAATACTTCTGGTTTACTATCTTACCTTCAATACAAGAGCTTAGTATAACGAACAAAATGTCAAAGCCATATGTTTTAAGATTTTTATGAAGAAATAGTTCTTTTTCCATATTTGATGGTAACCTGAAAGACTCCATTACAATGACAGTTTAAAGTGAGGCAACAAATCTCATAAATTCTGGAAAGGGATTACATATTCACATAAGCTAACACTCATGTTATGAGTGTATAAATCTTGTATGATATTCACAAGGATGAAAAATATTTATGGAGAATATAAAAGTAGAAATAATTACTAACAAATCTGGAAGTAAGAAGAAGATACCTCTGTCTGTACATTCGTACATTTGAAGAATTTTGTAGGTATTAATACTGGACATAGAGTAATCCATATATTATAGAATGATTCATATGATTTTGATATATTGAATAATTTATAATGTTTAAAATATGTAGAAATATTGTGTTGACTGAGTATGGCATATGCAAACAGTTAAAGTCCTCAGAAATCTGTGCAGATCAGTCTACAATTCTTCATACCGATATTTTCAATATCTCAGTTTTCTGTATAAGAAATGTTCACTTTTATCAAGCAAGGACATGGCTATTATACTTTGCTTTAGTAAAGAGGTTGCAAAGTAACAAATAAAACGAATAAATCCTGACTGATATCCCTATCACTTGTTCATCCAGCAATTTCATGGAAATATTCATACACTTCAACAAGAAAGAAGAGAAATTGGGCTGTGAGTTGCCAGTGCTTCTGTCAAGTGAACACCTTATTTTGCCACTTGAAACGAAGTTCTTCTGAAAGATCACTTCTGCCACTCTTCCGCAAATAGCGAGACAGGAGCTGCTCTTTATCAGCCGACTTTGGAAGGGTCTTTTTCCAGCAGCAAAGCAGCTCATAGATCTGGTGTGTTAAATTATCAGGGCACTTCAGCCTAACAAGCTGAAGTACGCTCCGTCGAACAGGTAAACATAAAGCAAACAATGATGTATTATCTTCTGCAAGCTCTTCTGCAAGCCAAAACAACAAGTTGTCCCACAGGGCCTCTGAAGGGGAAAAATTCGTGAAGTAAGAATAAATCTTCCTTTGTTTTTGAAAAGCTTTCTAAAGCTGGAGGCTCTGTGGGTAAACTACCCAACTAAACAGGGTGTGTTTTATACTTTGGTGGAAACCATCATCCCATCTCATTTCTAATGCCATTTTTGGTAACTGCTCTACAGTATGAAATTAATTTAGTCAAGAGGAGATTCAGAAATGATGTATAATTTTTGGAACTAAATGGGGAAAGTCAGCAATAAAATAGAAGTTTCAATATGTACTGCAACTGATTTGTAAATCATAATGGAGCTTTCCAGTACAAACTGAATTTCCTTATACACAAAATTATATGCTGTTCAAGCATCCCACCACAACAGTATGTTACAAGAGCTTTTGCATTTCCTCGTAAACAGATCTTTTTTCCTATCTCTGAACACATTAACTACTTATTCCTGAATATGGCATTTTCAGGTGTCAGTAACAGCTGAAACAAATATTGGAATTAAAAAAACATAGCAAGGATAGCTCTTTTTATATTGATATTAATTTAATGGTTGTTTTCTTACCTGATGAATCAGAAAAAACTCTTTTTGTGCTTCGTGGACGGTGGATCAATTTTTCATGCTATTAGAGAAAATGTGTTGAGGAAAGAGAAATGATGATGAGTAAGAGGTGAGGCGTATGATTTGGGAATGGATTGCAGTAAAATCTTGGGGATTTAACTCTTAGCATTTAAATTTTTTCCTAATTACATAGAATATTTTTTGTCATTATTAAAAAAAACCTAACACTATCAGCAGGTATAAAACAGTATATAGCTATTAATATAAAGAAACGAATAAAATTTTCATCTATCAAATGGATATTTATTATCTTATATAAAATGTTCATCCTTCATGCAATTTTACAAATGTTTGATTAATAGCATTATGCCATAAGTGATGTATAGATACTGGGTGTATAGCAGATCTGCATAGAACCTTCGTAGATGCTACAGATTCTAATTTTGAATACTGCATTAACTTTGCCTTCCTTTCAAGGAAAAGAACAATTTTTAGGTATGCAGTATTTATTCTTAGGTCAGGTAAACACACTGTATTTGTAGCTACAGTTATTGATTTTACATTGTTCACCTTTTAATTAGACATCATGAAAAATCATCAAAATCCCAAATATAAGTTCCATTAGAAAGTAGAAAGTTTTTCCTCTTTCTTCCTCTAAACATTGGAGAGAAAGAAAAAAATACTTTGTCCTGTTTTACCATGGCTGAGAAAGATGAAAGTCTTCTGGGCTTTATTGTTGTTTCCTACTGCATATAAAACAAGAAATTACTTACATAAGCATTGACCAAAAAAAGAGATTAGTTTGTATAAAGTGAAATTGAGATTTTATTTTTTTTGTTCAAAAGTGAAATTATGCTCTTTCAGTGCCCCTGTTACTTTTGTCACACACATTCAGTTGTATTACCTGGCTGTATATTCACAGCTCTCCCAAGGAGATTTCCCTGAGGTTTATTCACTGATCTTCTGTTTTTCATTTGGAAATTAAGAGCATGAAACTCTGACTGGAAAAGTTATTCCTTTCTTTCTGATATACTGAGCATCATGGAGCTTAATCACTTCTATAATACAGACTTTAAATATTGTTCAATGTTTGGAGCATCTCAAATATACTGAGCTGCACAGCCATAAAGTCAATATATTCACATAATCATTTCCTTTTGTGAATTAAACAAATTTTCATCAGGCCTGTGTGCAGTTATCCTGGGAGGTGATTTCAGTGTGCACAGGATGCACACATTACACACAGCATGGCAGTGCAAAACCATCCTGTGCTGTACTGCTCTTGAGATCTTGGGGGCTGGACTAGGCGACGTTTAAAGGACCCTTCCAACCCAAATTATTCAATGATTATATGATCTGAATCTGCCTTGTTTTCCATGATTTTACAGCAATTCTGTCATTGGATGTGCCTCAGTGTGAAGATAGAATGACATGGCTACAAAGCTCTCAGAATAAAGGGACTATAAAGCTTTTCTGGAAGGGGCCTTGCTTTTCTTCTAAGACAGCTTTCTCTGGCTTTGTTTAATTATGCATTTGTATTTAAACTTATTTTCATTCATTAATGAGAATTTACCACTTCAAAGGTCTGTATTAGATTTTCAAAGTTTTTGTAGATGAACTCAATTACCCATGAATTGACTTTAATCTGAACCATTTTCTGCTGCCTAATGTTAAAATAGTAGTAAAAATTATAAGAATTTAAAATTAGTATTGTCTAGAAATAGTGTAATAATATACAATACATTAGATCTAAAACAGTAAATTGCCTTTAAAATTAAGTGTCTGTGATGAAGTGCTAAATTTACCCACGGTTCAGCTGCAGTAGCAAGTGGTCCTATTATTCTGGTTGACAGCTTAAGTAAAATAATCTTAGCAGTTAAAGCAGTTTTCTAGTCTGGAAGGCCCTTCAATTAGCCAAGCAACTGCCTTTCTGAAGCAGGGGATAACATGCTATTCTGCTGTTAGACAGTCATTAGACATAAAACTTCAGCAGAATAGTAATTTCATAATGTCTATATGTATTACAGCAATCTATTTTTGCAGAGCATTCCCAGCCAGTAACATTGATGTGCTCTGCCAAATGGACATCTCACATATGACCAGACTCTAGTAGCATATTAAACAGGATGGGCAAAAAAGGAGAAATTAATCTTTTACCTCCTTAGCCCACTGTCTCACATAAATACAGAATCTTTGAAATCAATAAATATGCACACACACTCTTGACATCAGAACTTAACACACTGTATCTGACTTGTGTTGACCAAAATAGGTTAGAGGAACTGTTGCTGAGGAAATGAATGCACCATAAATAGGAATCATTAGTGAAAATCAGATTACTTCTGTAAAAATACATGTTTAAAGTAAAAACTGATATGAATGTTTGCATACAAAGTAAACAAACACTATTTCGACCACTGTCAGCAATATATTATAATATATTATATATGTGTAAGTGGATAATGAGGGCATATACGTGTAAAAATGGCTTATGATTGTATAGTTATTGCCGTCACTACAAAAGAAATTTAGGTGGGAATTTTACAGAAATTAGTGAAAATGTAGTAGTCAGGATGGTTGCCTTAAACAGATTCCATCTGTCTTTGTCACAACCAAAATCAGACATTCCAGATTCTTTTAACTATCATCTGGGAAAAAAAGTAATTTTGTTGACAAAAGTGTGAAGACAATTAAATTCAAAAAGAGAGACATGCTACTCTTTGTCACCAGAGATTAAGACCAAGTGTTTCTGTAGATATTTTGATACTAAAATGTTTTCAACTTTGATAGCAGTACTGGCAGCATTTTGTGCAGTATAGCATGATGGTACATAGGCTCTTTGAAAAGTTTACAATGAGATTTCATTGGAGGAATATTAATGATTAATTTATATAGCATTAGCTTTCACCAGAGATGGAGATAATTGCTCACATGACTGTACTGCAGAGACTAATCAGGAATAATAGAATAATCAGGTGATAACTGGAAGACAGGTTACACAAACTATTTAATGATCCTACAATTTGCAATTCTGTGCTCCCAAGACAATGAAACAAGGAAGATATAACTGAAACTTCAGTAATAATTTCACAGTGTCATAACAGCTGGAGAGAGTACATGGGTGAAAATTTTCTGCTAGAAATTTTTCCATGCTTATACTTGGATATGGGTCCCTCCCTGCAGCTAAGAGAAATCCTGAGAACGTTTGCACATTGATGATGCACCAGAAGCCCATCAGTGACTCCTGTGTGTATCTGCAAATCAAAAATCATACCAACACCCTTTTTCTAATAAATATATGGTAAGGCAGAAAAGGAAATGTCTCTAATATTATCAAGTGAGAAACGCACCTTTGGCAATATTAATGCTAATTTGCACAGTGGAGACTGGTGTTGATATTCATCATATGGTAAGGTTTGTTCCCATTTCTTTGGTATCATCTCTCTGGTAATTTTATAAAATACTGCTGTTCCTTTGTAATGAGGTGAACTGTAGTTACCAAATTCATCCACTTCTTTAATTTGGAGCTCCAACCTTGGTTGTCTTTGTGAATGAAAAATCAGTCTGTAGACTTTCCTGAAGCCTTCTCCATTCTCTGCAGTCCATATAATAAAACTTTTATTTAAAAAAAAATTTTACCCTGCATGGCATCTAAAATAATTCATTAGCATGAGTCAAGTAAAGGCAATCACATATCATTTGGTTGTTCCTTGGTTGTTCTTTATCATTATTATTACTTTATTGAACATCTGAGATCAGTCTGCTTCAGTACTAGGCATACCTTTGTAGCTAGCTTTCCTAGCCCTTTAATAATTGGCTTAAAGAATAAGTGGTGAGGGCAGTGCTACAAGTTGAAAATCAAGGAACAGAAAACGATGTTTGTACATAACATAGAAAAGAATAAAAATAAAAAGGTGTTGTGAATGGAATCAGAAGAATATGCTTTCTGGTTATTCAGGATGGATGTCTATCTGTAAAAACAAAATGAATGGCAGCAGAGGGGTAGATGCATTTCAAGGTTTTCTAAATCCATTTATTTGATACATCGATACACAGTATTCTTTGTGTATATGAGCAGATATTTCTCGGAGGCTGGAGACTTCTCTTTTTAAAGAATATTCCTTTCTTTAGGGTACATGCAGTTTTCAACAGGAGAGTTTATGTTCAAAATGTTCAGAGGGCCAAATACATATTTATATGTTCAATCTAAAACAGAGGGAGGACACTATATGCAATTTTTGGGTGAAAATCTTTCAGAGGCTTCTTATCTCTTTTCCCTTTAAGCAAGCCTCTGAATAGAGGCAGCCATTACATGGAATTCTCTAGACTGCTAACAGAAATGGCATAATTCTCCCTCTTATCACCTCAATTTACAGTTCAACTCACAATAGGCAATATTTTGCCTTGTTTTTTTGCTCACTCTAAGTGAATTTACGCAGACAAAACAGCGGACAGAAACCTGTCCTTTGAAAATAATTCTTAAAATACCATAAATTTCTGAGGAGCCAGGTTTCACAGAATTCACAGGAGTTTAAGAGATCTCTACAGATCATCTTGTCCAACTCTCCTGCTCAAAGCAGGGTCACCAAGAGCACACTGCTCAGGAGCTCGTCCCCTTAGTACATTTTCTTTACAGCTGGAGTAGTTTCCCATTAAGCTTCACATTCCTTTCTTTGACAAGAAACAAAACACTGAAATAACGAATTGTACTTTGACTCACTTCAATCTACCACTGTTCCCATACAGCGTTTTTTAATAGCTGATGTAATTGCTAATGTTCATACAGATGCATGAATTAATTGCCTTACCTGAAGCAGAAATATTTCCTCTAAATCTAAAATGAATCTGCTCTCCTTGTCTTAAGGGGAACTGCTGTGTAGGTTCTGGGGGACCAAAATAACCCTCCTCATGGAGATTTTGAAGTTCTTTGGTCAATTCTTTGGAGGCAGACAGCAAAACTACTATTTTATGTGGGTTTTCTCTTTTCTGATACAGTATCACATTAGCCATGGTGCTATAGAGTGCTTCTTCCAGAGCCTGAGCAAAGAGGAGAAGGTAAGTGTTTTCCAAAGGGAATGAAAGGCGAATGACCACAAAGCTGTATGAAGGAAAAAAAAAAAAAAGAAAGAAAATGAAATTTTAAAACTTTATTTTAAATATCTTTATCAACTGCTTATAATTAATTATTAAAAATATTATGGGCTCAGTCTTCAAGGGAACTTCTGTTACCCTCTTTTCATCCTTGTTTCCAACACATGAAAAAGTGGAAATTTGCTTGTGTTTGTAGTGTAGAGTATGTTGACTATGTCGATATGATTTCAAATATATATGAATTTTACATGAAAGTAAGATAATATTTCATAATAAGAATTTTTTTTTAACATTTGTTTTTTTAGTTAGAAAGCTAAATCACATTTGCCAATTAAGAGTGATATTTGCATTTCCTGACTCAAGTTTCTATGTACTATATTGTGGACATTCTATAAATAAATAATTGGGGTCTTTCTGTAATTATAAGCAACAAATCAAAGAGAAAGTTAATGGTTAAAAATGGATGATTTCTTAGCACTACTAATTTCCACTTAAATGTGAACACAGAACTAAATATTTCAGTAAATAAAGTTTTGCCACATTATTCATACATTACCTTTCTAAATGCTCGTTTAGTTCAAAAGATACCAGCCCATTCTCTGCATTCTGGATTATAACATCATCAAACACCTTCCACTCCTCTTCTTTGTTTCCAAGACCTAACAGTTTCAAAGTATCACTGAGATTGTCCCCACTTTTTCTCATAGAAGTGCTCACAGTCCTGGAAAGCCAAGTAATTATAGAAAAAATAACATAAAAATAGTTCTGCATAAAGAGTAAGCTTGTGTTTATTTGTAGCTGTTTTCCCCTCTGCTTTCCTTGATGACTTTTTCTGTTTTACCCACCTTGCTTAAGATCTGTATCTGGAAATACACTCAAATACACACTCCAGAGGATGTGAATGATATAATTATTAGGAGGTTTTTTGGTTTTCATTTTTTTCAATTCTCCAGAAACTACTGAAATGTAAAGATTATCTTTTTTTTTTTTTTTTTTTTTTTTTTTAAGGAGTCCCTATGTTTTAATGCTTTTTAAAGACATGCCAAAAAGTCTAAGTTTAGAAATATTGTATTGCATACTTTGGAAAAATCTGGACCTTTATATAGTGTGTAAAACTGACCTACTATAAACCGATGTGCCATGCATTTTGATTCAGGCAACCACTGAAATGTGTAGAAATAGAGATGAGAAAATTCAAAAGTCAGACTCAAATCAGGTTGGTGTGTTATTAAGACAGCAGCTTTAAGGCATGTCTATTCTTTGTGTTCAATATTGGACTTTGTTGAAATGTCTGGATATTTCTTGCTGAAAAAACCTCAGTCTTCATTCTAACTCCTGCTAGAAATACAGTGGTCAGCATATTTAAAGAATATACATCTAATACTGTATTAATTTTTCTGGTGAAACTATAGCATGAAGATTTTGAAGGTTTGCTCTAGTGTTTCCAACAATGCTCATAGTTATTGCAGTCTATATTTAAGAACAAACACATTTTTAATACAAGATATTACAAACCAACAACTGTTAGAATAAATTGATTTTGATATTTTAAAAAATTGTGAATTTGAAGTGAGGTTCTTACCAAGGATGGTATGCTGCAGCAACCCTCTTTACTGTAGCACTAATGGCTCTTGCATGTTCTGTCTCATCTCCTTGCCTTTTTTTGTCTGGGTTAGGAGGACAGGGTAGAGTAATAGTGACTGAGCTGTTAAAAGGTTGGGCTGAAGGATGCTGGACATGAACCAGTGCACTAGTAGATATCACTGAGTGATACATATCATGTCTTGCTTTCAATGCTGTAACCAATGATGGCTCAATTGGCTGAATCTAAATATAGAAATAAATAGCACAATCAACTTGCAAAAAAATCTTCCATTACATGCCTGGATATTTTTAGAAATTGGATTATCTTTTGGAGTTGGCTAGGCTATCACAGAAGAGTCAGACTCTCTCTTTAACCCAAGAACGACCTTAGCCAAGTAACAGCACTTTATACAAAGCAGGGAAAAATGCTTGAAAGTCATCAAAAACTGGAGCTTTTATTGCCTAAAATATTTATATTGTTTTGTTCCTGATTTGAGTTCAAGTTTTGAAACTAATGAGCTTCCTCAGATTTTGAAAAATTTCTGAGATTTTTCTAATCTGTATTTTTTCATAATTTTAGTTTCTCCATACTTCCAAATGAACATCTTAATGGGGAAAGGGAGAAGCATAACTGAAGCACAGTTTGAGACTATACTCAACCTAAAACTAATACATGATAAAAAACAACTTGCTGGCACCAAGGATGAAGTCAGGTGAGAAAAATGGTTCTATTAACTTAACCACTGGGCCAAGCAATTAAAGCTTTGACTTGACACATCTTTCTTAAAAACAACTATATTTTCAGAATGATATCAAACAAAGGTAGGTAGATGTTTTTAGCTAAAAATATCCCTGACATGTGGTTTTAACAAAGCTGACAGGAAATCTGCATGTACAGGATGTGAAGCTGCAACCACTTTTTGTCAACTTCTGATATTGGAAGAGATTGCACTTTAACATCATTGGCATACTCACTTCAGAACTGATCAGATAACAGGCTTATGAAACAAGTATCACATATTTCAAGCTTACCTTTAACTGCATAGGTGCTGGAGAACTGAATGTTTCTGGATGGTAACAGAAAGAGATTCTAGAATCCATGCTCAGCTTTTGTAAGAGTCCTACCTTTGGAACAGTAAATGTTTCCTTCTTTAAGCATGATAACACAGAAAAAACACCCAGATGATAAATTTTCACTTCTGCAAAGCTTTCCTGAATAAAGAGAATGTGGGGTTAGAGTACTGGAAGGAAAGAAAGCTATTTCACAGTTTCAGAGGGTAACATTCCCTATAGAGCAAATATGAAATGAAAAGAAATTGAATATTATTGCCACCTGCATGCCCAAGTACCTGTGATCTCTAGTCATTATGTGATGTCATTCATATTCCAGTGTAGGATTGGGGTGAAATGAAACAAACTTATAAACTAGGTGATGAATCTGGTCCAATACAACACTTCTGCCTTTAAAAAAAGAGAACCATCCTAAGTTCTTTTGATATAGAGTTTGTAGAGTTTGTATACTCATGGAACTGTGTTACTCTGTTGTGATTTAAAGCATAGTAATTCCCCCCAAAAAGTTTTACTTTTATCAAATAATGCAACACATTACACGTATTTACAATAATCCTGAAACATTACTCAACCATTAGTATTGTGGGATCAAGTATTTGCTTAACATTGTAAGTAGAAAGAAGAATATTATTAAATACTAGTTTTCAAATAGAATTAACGCTTGAGAAAGGAGAAAGAAAAGTTCTGTTTAACAACATATAGTGAACAATATGATTCAATAATGACAACTTTACTGGAAAAACTCCAGAGAGACTTAACTAGAAACCTCAAATGATGCTTTTTAAATGTTTTGATGAGAATTACTCACCTTATGGTTTCCTTGGTATCCTTGCAAAGAAATAGGAGTTAAGTAGTTTGACTCAAAGTTCATATCAATCACCTTCACCATAATCTCCCGATAATTTCCTCTGAAGCATGATTTGAACGGGATTGCAATGTTGATAGGGAAAAGTAATTTTTCATAATCATAACATTCGATACCGATGACATTGCTGACCAGCTCCTCAGAATCATTCACCACCAAGGAACTAGTGTCATTGAGTATATTACACTTCAGATGCTCCAGAACACTTGCAGGGGCTTTAATAAAACAAGCTATTTCCTGTTTATTTTTACCACTTCCTTTGACTAGAAATCTATTAAAAAAAAAAAATTGAATTGGGTAGTATCTCATGTTTTTAATTAAATACTTTGACGTAATTATGTGCTGTAATGAAGCATATGATGATATATGAATAATATTTTTATGAATAAATGAGAAAACAATGAAAATTTTTATGTTTAGCTTGTTTCAGAACAGTTTACAAAGTACTGTAAAACTGATGAATTGTAGTCCTTTCTTACTAATTTCCAACAACTTGAGGATTATTGACTTTACTTGCTGTGACTCAGTCTCTCTCTGGCATAAAAAAATTATGCAAATAGAACCTTAGAGTTTACTTTAGGCCAAAGGGAAAGACCTTCATTGCACATGTTCAAATTGTAAACTGCTGTTATGTGCATGAACAGCAAGTGTTCAGTACATGTACATTGAGTTTCTGCACCCACACGTGTTTGTAAGTTATTAAGCAATAATTATGTACATCTGTTCCTATAAAAATAAGACTATGTGCTTACTCTTTGTTCATCCAGTATCTTGATTTTTGTACTTCTTCTGAATCATTAACAGAAGGATTCACATCAGTAAGATCATAGGTTTGTGCTGAAGATGTGAAGGTATTCAGGTAAGTTCTTAATATTTCATTATTTTTTTCCATTTTACTGTCTTCTATTTTCTCTGTCAGTCTGTGCTCTTCACTTTCTAGCCCTTTTAAATTGCCCCTGACTATTTCCTTTTTCTCCTGTTCAAAATGATTTGTGATGCTTCTGTTGTAAATGTCTTTCAATGTCCCAGACAGAATGTCTTCCTCATTGCTTGTAAGAGCATCCTGAAAAGCCAGTTCTGGGGGCTTTTCAGTAACAGAGCTACTTCCATGAAGTTTATCCTTAGCATTGCACTCTTTTTTCCTTGAAAAAGAGAGTAGTTGGTGTTCACCATCTTCGTTTTTCATTGGAGAGTCTCTGCTGGTGTCCTGTTCTTGAGCAGATTTGTTTTCAGCTAAGGATGCAAATTTTCCCACAATTTTAATTTCATTTGTGTGGGTTTCATTTACATTTTGACTTTCAGTCTTGTTCAGGGAAGGAGTTCTTTGGAATTGTTGACAGGAACTGGAAGATGCTTGTACAGAGTCTGTTGCTTCTCCTTCTGAGCAACACACATCTGTTTCTCTGGAAGCATTTTCACCAGTCTGGTTCTGGGAATCACTATCTTGTCTGCAGCTTGCAGCATAAAATTTATTTTCTGCCTCTTGAAGGTGTGAGATTGTATTTGTCAAATACTCCTTCACTTTCTGCAGATAATCTGTAATTTCATTGTATTCTGAGGCAAAACATAAATAACCAATTAAATTTTGCTCTGAAAGCTAGACAAAAATGTGAAAACTATTATACATATTGAATTCCACATAATCCCATAGTACCATTCAATACATGAAGCACACTCTATTTCCTGGCTTCCATTTAACGTTTTTGCTATTCAGGTGGAGTCAATTTCTAAAGAATTGAATATAAACAAATACATTTTTTTACTTAAGAGCAACTGTGTATTTGTCAAACTTTTACTCTGTCAACTGTAATGAACCCTTTTCTAAAGATCAGACACTAGATAAATTCTTAATGACAATCAATTCAAAGCATGGTACTGATAAAATATGGTCAAATCAATTTGGGGAGATCTTTAAAACTAAATGTAGTATTTCCTGAAATTGAATCCTGCAAGGCCTAGTGCATAGGTCTCCAGCAAGGCTGTTAAACATGGACCTAATTTTAAACTCAGACCTTAGAAGCTCTGAATTTTTGCTGAGAAAAACAGATGATAAAACAAAACAACCAGCCGACATGTAATACTGAAGCACAGTACTTTGTAATATCCAGTTATAGGAATGGTGAAGGTTGCCCTTGCATGTAATTAAAACCACTTTGTGTAGAAGTATGCACAAAAAGCACACAATCACTATGTGCCATTCATGTAAGAGTTAAACTTGTATATTTTATGATCCCTTATTTTTCTTAAACCTTTTCTTAGAAATTATTCCAGATATTCTCTCCAAGGATTTAAAAAGTATTACTTAGAGCTCTTCCCACATCTTATACTGTCATCCTCTATAACTGGAGAGGTATCTTCATTAGTTAGATATATTGCAAACCTTGGAAAGTTTTCGTTTATTTCTGTTTGCTGCATGAGATCTTGGATAATTTTGTTTTGCAGATAAAATCTCATGAAAGTCAATACAAATAAGACAATAGCACCACACAGTATGGTGTGCTCTCCACTTGCAATGTACAGATATGTACACAAGGAAAGAAAAACAGAAAGGGCTGGTACAAGTCTTACCGGAAGCCTTTGACTTAACAGTCAAATTTTTTAACAATATCATATGAGGTAAATGAATACCTCAAAGTTTCCAGCTTGGAAAAGACTTTTATTAAGAATGCCATCACATATCAATGAGTGATATTATGTGATCTAGATAGGCCTCTCATCTCTATTTGCATCTGATTAATGCAAACTTACAAAAAGTACAGTTCAGAATAATATTTTTCTTATTTAAGTTGGTCAAAAACTTATTCCTTTCTAATACTTCCCCAGTTTCCAAATGATTTATTAGACTTTGACTATATTTGGGAAAAATGAAGAAAAAAGGAAGCAAATACATTTAAAAAATATTATTTACACTGGTAGTTAAAAAAAAATATATTATTTTACTGTTTTTCCACAGGCACTTTTACAGTAGAGAAGAAATTCTAGACAGTTTAACAGGACTGAGAAATAAAACAAAAGATTGGAAATAACAGAGCTTTGTTTGCAGAAGAGGTTGTAAAAGACCACTTCCCATTTTCACTGTAAGGCAAAATTCAAGCTTAGGCAAAACTACCAAAATTTACATTTCCCTCTTGAATTTTGCATTTTCTAAGCAAAACAAAACATCCTCAAACAAATTGTACAGCCCCTTAAACTTCTCTAAAACCAAATTTGAAGATAACGGGGTAATTTAAAACAATGGCATTTTCTTATGCTGTAAATGTGACTTTTCTAATATGTGCAAGAAAAGATACGGCCTTGTAACTATATACTATCCAATTGTGTCACATGGAAAAACACTTTTTGCATTCAGTTACGAGGGTAGCCATGAAATAAGTCTTCTTTTGTGTTTTTCCCCTCCCCCATCTCTTTTCTAACACTTTGCTTTCTCTGTTTTTTCTGATGTTTGATAACATAGCTTTAGAATGCAGAGGTAGTTTTATGCAACTGTCTCCAAACCTCTTTGCTAAGTGCTTTAAGGGAATTTTTCAGGTGAAGAATTGTAGCTTTTTGGAAGGACAATGATTCTTGGAAACCTGACAAAAAAAGAATTAAAAAAAATCATATAAACCATGAGGGCAACAGGACAGTTAGCTTTCTTGGAGCCTAAAAGGAGGCTTTTTAAAACCAAATGTTTTGTTATTATTACAGACTTCATAAGTCTGTAGGTCAAGACTCAGAAACACAAGCATAGCTAAACATTTCTGTCTGTAATCTCTTCCTTTCTCTCTCTTTGCATCATAGAATCATCAGAATGACAGAATGATTTGAATTGGAATGAGATGATCTTTAAGGCTCTTTCCAACCTTTCTTCCTGTCATGGGCAGAGACACCTTCTAGTAGACCAGTTTGCTAAGTCTCATCCAGCCTGGCCTTGAACACTTTCAGGAACGGGGCATCCACAAGTTCTCTGCCTTCTTCTCCCTCTCCCTGTGTCTCATTACTCTCCAAGTAAAGAATTTCCTAACACGTAATCAAAATCTCTCTTCTAATTTAAAACTGTTCTCTCCTGTTCTAGCACTATATGCGATAGTGTCCATGTAAAAAAATTATTATTTCTCTTTTAAAAAAGCCCCTTTTCAGAATTATAAGAGTACAACAAGGCATACCCAGAGCCTTCTCCAGCCTGAACAACCCCAACTCTCTCAATGTCTTTTAAAAGGACAGATGCTCTGATCCCTCTGATCATCTTCATGGCCTTCCATATCCTTGTGCTGGAGACTCCAGGCCTCATGCAATACTTCAGATGAGGTCTCACAAGGGCAGAGTAGAGAGGGAGAATCATCTCCCTTGGCTGTTGGACACTCTTTTTTTAGGTTTAATGCTGATAGACCTTAGATAGAAATGTTAGTTTTCTCTTCTTCTTTGATGTTTGTTAATATGTTCATGTCCACCTACTGCAGGACTGAGCTGAACAAGGAGCAAAGCGCCTGTGAAAAGATATTTAAGAAAGGACAAGAACACCAGAGAAAATTGAGGACTGAGGGGAAAAAAAGCGTGAGAACCAGCCCTGTGAACAAGGTCAAAGAAAGAAGAGAAGGTACTGCAGACATGGGGCAGAGCTTCCCTTGCAGCCCATGGGAGACAGGACTGGAGCAGATGTCCTGAAGCCTGAGGAGGACCTGATGCCAAGGAAAGTAGATATTCCCTGAAGAAACTGCAGTCTGTTTAAAATCCAGTTTTTCCTGACAGGAACTATGGACCATGAGAAGGACCCACAGTGGAACATGGTAAAGAATAAGCAGGAAGGAGTGTAGAGGGAACTGCTATGGACAGATGGTTGCCCTCATTTGCCATTACCCTGCACTCCTCAGGAAGAGAAGGAGGTAAAGGAATTGGGAATCAAAGAGTAAAGTTGAGCGTGCAAAAAAGAAGGGGTGGAGGAAAGGTCTTATTTCAATGTTTTGCCTTTGCTTCTCACTATCCAAATGTATTTAAATTGGCAATAAATTAATTTTTTTTCCCCTAAATTAAGTCTATTTTGCCCTTGATGATAATTTAAAATTATTTTCTCTATATCAACTCAGGATTTTTTCCCATCTTATTTTCTTTCCTTTTCCTGTTGAAGAGGGGGTAGTAAGTTACTGGGTTGGCATCTGGTGTCTGGCCAAGATAACCGCACTAAATATAGTGAACATAAAACTTCAAACAAATCTGTTTAGTTAATTTTACTTTTATAATTTTCTGGTCACATAATGAGAATTATGAGTCTCGTACTGAATCTCATTTAATGAACTCAAAAGCAGTGTGATACAACTGTGGGAATATGAATTAATTTGATCTAATGAATTACCAAGTACTGAAATGCTAACAAATTAAAATTAAGGTCCCTCAGCATCATCAGACAGCAGAACTCAGCATCTAATATACCCAGTGTGTCTGCTTACAGGTAAGTCCTTCCATACTTGCCTGGACTTCCAGTCAATTCCTTGTGTTTATCATGGAGAGTGCTCAGCAATTGGCAGGTGTCTTGAATAATTTCTGTAACATTTTCCAGCTGCTGGCTGAGAGATCTGCTCAGCTCTTTTGCTAAAGAGGTCAGTCCATGCACATACTCCTCCAAACCTCCTTTATCCAGATCACTTTTCAGAAGCATGTCTCTCACCAGAAAATTCAGGTAACAGATTTTTCCTAGGACTTGTCCTGATTTCCCTTCAGGTGTAATCTTACTTTCAACGATATCCATTTTATATTCAGAATATGCTGAACTAAAATTTTTTTTCTGCTCGAGCACTTCCACAGGTTGTTCTCCTTGGTTCAGGCTACTACACTGTTTAGCACTTCTAGCACAAACAGAAATTTTAAAAATACTCTATTCTACAAACCAAACTCTATCTGAAAAATTCTGAGTTGATGTTGACTATTAAAAAGTTACTAGGTGACAGGAAGGAGTGGCTGTTCTGTAACTACAGGCAAGGATTGCCGGGAGACGCCAATGTACACCAGCACCTTAAAGGGAGGTTATGTAACTCAGTTACGTAGCAGTGACTTAAAATTTCAGGATATCTGAGCAATTTCTTACTTTGGCGGCTACAAATGATTAGTACTTATGAAATCAAGTTTAATTGGTTATTTACAATTATATACACTCACCAACAATGACAGACTGACACATAGAATCACTAGGTCAGAAGAGACCTTCAAGATCATCAAGTCCAACCCATGCTCTAACACCTCAACTAAACCATGGCTCTGAGTGTCACATCCAGTTTTTTTTTAAACACATCCAGGGATGGTGACTGAACCGTCCCTGTGGGCAAACCATTCCAGTACTTTATCACCCTTTCCATGAAAAACTTTTCCCTAACATCCAACCTAAATTTCCCTTGGCATGGGTTAAGACTGTGTCTTCTCATTCTGTCAGCTGCTGCCTGGTGAAAGAGACCAACCCCACCTGACTATAGCCACCTTTCAGGGAGTTGTAGAGAGTGATAAGGTCACCCCTGAGTCTCCTTTTCTTCAGGCTAAACAACCCCAGCTCCCTCAGTTGTTCCTCACAGGTCTTGTGTTCCAAGTCCCTCACCAGCCCTGCTGCCTCCTCTGGACACACTCAAATGTCTCAATGTCCTTCCTAAACTGAGGGGACCAGAATTGGACACAGCACTCAAGGTGTGACCTCACCAGTGCTCAGTACAGGGGAAGAATGACCTCCCTGCTCCTGCTGGCCACAATATTCCTGATCCAGGCCAGGATGCCATTGGCCTTCTTGGCCACCAGGGCACACTGCTGGCTCATGTTCAGTCAGCTCTCGACCAGTACCCCCAGACATTTCATTTTTAAACACAGGATTCTATACCAGATCTCATGACAGCAAATGAGGCAGTAATGGCCACTCAAATTACAGTTGCCTCTTCCAGGTTTTTAACTCTTCAGCAGTCTTAATGTATATTTAGGCTGTCTAATGGTCGGATGATCATCATTTGAAAGTCTCTAAATTCAATTATTCATACAGGAAAACCATTGTTTTAGTAAAAAAAAAAGAAGAAAGTAGGTCCCACATGCTATCTTAATTTCAGTATCAGTGCTGGATTATGAAAACCTATTTATTATATTTTTGCTATCAATTTGCTGTTTCTCCTTAGTTGAAGAAGGGTGATAAATTATGTAAATGGAATTTCTTAATCTTTGACGCTGTTCACTGAACAGTCTTATAATTTAAGGCTCGTGTTTATGTACCATATTGTCAGGTATTAGATAATGTAACTATAAAGTCTTGACACAAGCTCTTTTACTTGACACAAGCTCTTGCTCAAAGACATCCAGTTGGTGCAGTAGTAGCTTTCAGGGCTCTGCCTGCCCCATGGGGTTCCATGGTCCAGATCAGGCTCACCTGGTGAGTGCAGGTGCTAAGCTATGCCATGCTTTGAAGCTTTCTGAACATTACAGATTGTAAAAGAACGTGTTGTTGCAATTAGTTTATTATAATTGGAATCCAGGAAGAGTAAATAAAGTAGGCAACACAAGTTATTCAGATGTACTATAGCATATATCTTCTGAAAATATATGACTGCCTATAATAATATATAGTATAGAGTACTCAAGAAAATAATATTGTAATATCACACATGAATTCGACGCAATATGATTAAGAATTTAGTATAAACGTTATTTACATAGAAGAGCATATCATACAGTAAACGCTGGAGTCACTTTAATCTTGTAGTTTTGTGAAATTAATTCAGCCTGGATTTAATTCACCCTGGATTAGTTACTGAGATGGTATACTGTGCAGCTCACCAGTTACAATGAGGATGTTGAGACTTTAGAAATAAGCAAACTTGATATGTACAGTACTATTCAATTCTCCAATAGTCAAGTTTAACAGTGAAACTATAGTTTTCTCTTTCAGTCTTTACTACAGAAAATTCGAACAGAGGAAAAAAGACACAAGTAAACAAAGAGACACACAAAACCAGTCCAGGGATATCTGATCACAAGTAACTAAGATTTTACCGCTGTGAATCCTCAGCCTCACTGGAAATCCCTGCCTGAAATACATCCTTTAACTGAGAAAAAATCAGACCCGTAGTAGTAGGTTGAAGACATAAGCTGTCATCTTATCCACTGCCCGTGGACATGAGTTAATTAATATTACAACAACAGACTCACAAGGAAAGAGACATGGATGTCTAGCAACCCAATTGTTAAAGTAGGGCCCTATGTCCAGGTAGGTAATGTAACACAAAAGGAAGAAAATTAATATCATATATGTAAGAAATAAAATTTCAAAACCAATTGTGTTAAATGTAGAATTGTTTCTAAATTTTGTTTCTTTCAGGTCTTGTGATTTTATTTATTTATTTATGTATCTATTTAGTTATTTATTTAATGTGAAAGAACTAATAACAAAAGACCTGTGTACTCATTCTCGAAGTTTAGTTATCCACAGAAATTTGATATTTTAAAGAGTGATCTACAGCAAAGCTACATCAGCAGAAAAAAAAACAGGGTGGAAAAATTGTCTCTGTGCTTGATTTTGTTTTAAAAGAATTCCTGTTCCTGCGTTCCATTCACATTTAACTATATTCTCTAATTATTTGAAAAGTCCTTTTAAAAAAAGAGCTTTTTCATCCATATTAAATAATAGCCTTGGATGTAGGAAGAACAAAATATCCAATTTAGAAAAATAGGGATCAAATCATACATTTAAATTAAATGATCATTTAACAGACATTTATGTTCTTTTCAGAATACCTTAGAAGTGTTGCATAGCTGAAAACAATGGAAGTGGAATTCATTATCCTAGGAAAAGAGATTAGAGTGTATGGTGTGGATCCAATAAGTTTTCCCAATATACTCTGCATATAATGCAAAGTTCAGTATGTGACAATGAATGCGTTTTGGTGTGTTTATTGATCTATTAATATTTGAAAATATGTGAAATATGTGTAAAGGTTATTCTTCCCATCTTTGGTATTCTGAGGCCCAAGTTAAAAAGCAATAATTGTATAAGAAAAATTAAGAAAGTGTTACAAGATGCACTGTGCCATCGCATTTATGTCATGTGTTCATAGTAAGGTACTACCCAGGCAGCTTGTCTACTTGAAACAGTTAGCATTTTACATTTCAGGATGTTGCTCAATTTGCTACTTATAAAACAGACAGAACCGAGGAAACTGTTGGTGAAATGGGATGTATACAGTAAAACTTCAAAGACTTGATACTACTTAGCTTGTAACTTAACCTAGTTAACTTTACAAGAAATTATTCACGGACGGTTTTCTATTGAAGTGTTATTTGTATATGTAGTAAGCTTCCAGTTTAGCACCTTTGATAGCATTAGAATGCTGCAAAGTGAGTCAGCTATCATGAGTTGCTTTCTTTGGTTGGGCAGAGAGCAGTGAGGAAAAGAGAAAACAGAAGAGAGAGAGCAGGTTGTCCAGAGAAGTTATTCCAGAGAACACTATCCCTGGAAGTGTTCGAGGCCAGTTTGGATGGAGCTCTGAACAAACTGGTCTGGTGAAAGGTGTTCCTGCCCACGGCAAGGGGTTGGGACTTGATGACCTTTGTTGAAGTCCCTTCCAACTCAGGCCATTCTACAATTCTACGATTCTATGTGATAATGTGTTTCATCAGACCTAAATAACAGTGTGAAATTGTATTTAACTATAGACAATTTCAACCGTGATTGTACTACGGAATTTTTCTCCTCTTGAAATAGTTCTGTGTTATCTATTATATTTCGTTACTTTCCATGACAAATTTGCTTAAGCAACAAGTAAAATGAAAGAGAGAAGGAAGTGCCTGAAATGGTGACCTTTAAATCTAATAGCATTGTTAAAAGTGTCAAATGTGGTTTCTGTTGAATTCAAATAAGCCAATGCTGCAGAGATAAAATCTTAATGATGTGTGATTCATCACGATTCAATGAACTGTGCAAAGATAAATACGGGGGGAAATTTAGCACTTTGATGTGCAGGAAACTTTCTCTAAGGGATTTATTTTCAAGTAAGTTAAAGAATGCTCCATTAAACTTCTCAAAGATGACAGAAAGCTATGTCAAGGTAACCAAATCCCCTAAATGACAGCAATAGCAAAGAAATAAAAAAAAACCCTGAACATGCCACATACTTTGAAGATGCATTGGTATTCAAAAAGCTTGAAAACATTTAAACATAAATGAGAGACAGAAGTGCTAGAATAAGGTCCCACTTGGAACACAGGTGCTCTGAGAAAAAGTATTAAAGTCATTAGATTTAGATTTTCTAGTGACAGATTTCTTCGAGAAACCCTAGTCAACAACTAGAAACCTTTCATTTACAGCAGGAGATTAAATCCCTTGCATTGCTAGAATAAATTATCTGCTTTCTTTTCTAGGCTTGTGAATTCAAGCAGTGTAAATAAATATTCAATAAAGCAGTACCACAGAAAAGATTCTCAGCTCTGTAGTAATGCATGTACCAATACACAGGGAAGTGGGAGATCACTAGACCATAGGGCTGTATCCAGAGGTTTGGGTGCAGGCCTAGGACAGGACTTGAGTGGGTTAGTCCAGGCAAGTGTCTGTCCAGTACTGTGTGCTTTGGCAAAAGACAGCAGATAGAACATTCTTAACTTCCTGGAACCTCACATTGTCCCAGGGAATTATTTCAAATTACTAGCTTTGCAAACTTGTGTTGAAAGTGAAGTCAAGTTTGATGTTTCTAATTCACCCATAACCACTATATGAGAGGTGCTAATTAGAGCAAATTTTACTGTTGGTTTACAAGTAATTCTATGATAATGAAGAGTATGTCAATTAATCTAATAACTTCTTGAGATAATTTTGCATGTGCAGTTGAGTTCTATGTACAATATATAAGCTAAAAAATTTAATTCAGTCTTAACTTTCACCCAAATTGGTAAAGGAAAGAAAAACATCAATACATTATAAAAGTAATTAATAAACAGTACTCTGTGGTATCGCTTATACACATTTATTTCAAAAGTCATATATCAATATCAAAATAGCTAAAGGGACTACTACATGAGCCCATCAGTAGTTTTAACAAAACATAGACTGCATTAAGGTCAAACTTACAGCTGTTAAAAGAAGATGGCAAAACTGAATATAATTGTGTTATCATACCTGTATAAAATTACATTAATATTATTAAATTAATAATTAAAAATCCATCATATGGTACAGGGAACTATCTTACAAAGCTTCCTGGAAATCAACTGACTATTAATTACATTAAAATATGGGGTATGGGTCAAACTGGCTTACAGGTCTGCCTGAGTAAAAATGGAGGTTGGTATCCAGTATGACATACAAAAGTAACTGACTTATAATGCATTGAGTAAGTGGATGAGAGGAATCCCAAGGACACATAAACTGTTGACAGAAAATCTGAATTTAACTCTAGTGATTATTCTTATCTGCAGTCCTATCATTTTTCTGAAGCGTTATATCATTTTGTCTGAGTGAAATACTTTACCTCATGATAGAACACTGCTTATGAAAACTGTAATGCATTATTTAATTTCCAAGGTTAGTTTTCCTGATATTTTATTAACAATAATATCAACATTATTCTATAAGAGTAATAGCGAGGCTCAAATCATAAAAGGCCTAGATATTCACCTGCTGGTTGATTGAGGCGTAGCTAACATTTCATTGCTTATGATGCTTCAAAAGCTCCAAAATCTAAATATTTAATGTTCTCAACACCTTGAGAGGACTGGTGGATGAATTTTATTACCTCTGCTTTGAAGAGGAGCAAATGAGATGGAACCAATCACAGAAGACCAAGCTCAGAACTTAAATCTTGCTTGGACTGTGCTCAATAAGAATATGTGGGTTGTTTGTTTTTAGTTTCCAGGAGAAAGTGAAATAATCTCCTTACAAGTCACAAATAAACTCAGGTCTCCTGTGCATTTTTAGGTAGCTGACAAACTTCATGTAAATATCAGAGCTACTTGTAAGCCATCCATAAAGAAAGGAGTAGCAGTTGTTTCCCCTATTTTATCTTATCAATTGGCTGTGCAACTGGATTTGGAGTTCTTAAATAGAATAAATATGCAGCAAGTAGAACTGATCTATAGTTTTAAAAATATACACATCTAAAAATTACAATATTTGAATTTGGAAAATGTCTGACTAGTTTGAATCAGTTTCATTATAAGCTTAATGAACAATAAGAAATGTGGCAAACATCTATTCTGACATATGACAAACCACACAGAGTGTGGAAATCTGGGATATATTTATATCCTAAGGATTAGTTCCTGTAGTTTGATTACATTATTCCATCTTTACTTAAACACAGACTTACAGGGTTGTTCTTGTGTTGTTAAAAACAAAACAAAAAAATCAGGTCACTATCAATCACTGGAAAACAGGCTTTTTAAAGCACTATGTAATGATAAATATGAGCTGGAAGGTATTAGCATGTTTACTGTGAATGGACCATCTTATATGGTTAAACATATTTTAGGATACAAAAGCCCTAACATCTTTCAGAGAATATAGCAGAAGTCATGCAGCTCCTATTTAAAATTAATTTCTAGACTGAAATTTTTTCTCGATCTACTAAAAACACCTGCCTACCTAACACTTACTCATGGCAGCAACATAGAAGCTCAAAGGAAGAGGAAGTTATCAGATAACAAAACCTCTGCAGTTTTCAGGTCTATCAGCAGATTTTTCAAAACTCACTCTTATCAATAAGTCTTAGAATAGTACTCTGCCTTATGTCATATCTGAATTACACCAAAAGTAGCAAGATGCAATTTCCGGCTAGATTTTTGTAAGACTTTTTTTTACTCTAGTGTTAGCTGCTATTCCATGCTCATCAGAGAGCTATATGCTGTAGATAAATTAGAGACTTGAGAGCTTTCTTAAAACATGATATATTATTCTACTTGATTTCTAATACAGCATAAAACATCACATATCAAATTACACTACTTTATTTCTAACAAAGAATAAAATATCATATGGGTTTGTGTGGTACCAATAATGTAATTTAGACACACAAAAAATGTCAAGAAAAGCCCCCAAACCCCTAATAGCACAATAGGACAAAATAATCTTGTGTATATCACAATTTTTCTGGACACAATGCAAACAGAAAGAAGTAAGCACAACTGGGTATGTGTTTAATGCTCATTTCTCCCATTCCTTGCCCTCTCCCAAAGAAACACACTTAAAAAAATTATTTCAGTTCTTGTGATGCAGTACTGGGGTCAAGGAATCCAAGTAAGTAAAACTCTGGCTGAGACACAGTGTGTCCGGGTGCAGTGTCATGCTGTGCTGTGAGGGAAGATAACATTTATATATACAGCTATAAATATGCTGAGGGCAATCCCTTTCAGAGAGTTCCATTTGAGGGTCTGACACCTGTTTTATAAAGAAAAATGCTGAATGGACTGTTATCTATAGTCTCTGCCACTGGCCCAGTGACATGGGCGAATCATGTGGGTCCCTGGAAGAGAAAGAAAAGCAGGCTTTATAGAAGGATTTGGGAACTTCTTGGCAGAGAAAAGAGCTCAAGGGTATTAATCAAGGACCATATCCTTAGACTTGAGCAGAAAGAAATTCTAGCCCACCACAAACTGCTAATTAACTGAATTTTTGCATGGTGAGGTAAGCCTTGCAAAGGAGGCCGATCTTTTGTTGTTTACAGGGCCTGAATCTTTCAAATAGTTTAAGTAACTGTGGTAAAAATTCCTTTTCAAAGTCAGTATTCATTGTCATTCCTACTGTTCCGAAATGAAGCTAGGCTTAGCTGGAAATGTTAGGCAAATCTGTGATCAGATGACTCTGTGAGTCATTAGGTTACAATCCAGAAAGGTTATGACAAAAAAGGGTGTTAGTGTACTTACCTGAATCACATCTGTACACTCACTTGGTTTGGAAACATATGAGCCCCTTAGCAAATAACTGGGAATGCCAATTCCTTGTCTGAGATAGATGATGGAAAAACATCATTAAAAAGACAAGGGAGAACACAATAAATTTCTTGAAATTGTCAAAAAAAAAGCAAATCCAGAAATTTGCTTGCATAATAAAAGTTTTGGAGGTAAAATTAACTGCATTTCTTTTGGTACACAGATAATTACATATCATATCTAATAATTAGAACTTGCAGCTGGATTTTCAGAAGTGCTTGGGCACGGGTGGAATTGCTAATACTGAACTGTAATACTGAGCTGTAACACTGAACTGCAAACTTCTAATCTGGAAGTTTTGACTGCAAGTTGGAGAGTGGAGGAGCAGTTTGTATTCAAAATTGTGATCCTGAAACCTCTATTTAGTACCATGGCACCAACAGTTTTTAACAGCCCCTCTACCAGTAAGGCTATTTAGTAAGGCCGTATTTAGTGTGTAGGAAGCAGTCTTAAAAAGAACCCAGGTTTACTTGCTCTTAAATTAGCACTTTAATAATTGGCCTCTTTTTCTCACAACATCTTGGCTTCTGTTTTGCTTCCGTAGGGCGAGTGGCAGATCTCAGACTTCAGCTGCAACACTGTAAACCCTCCGAAACCTCCTCGGCTTTAATTAGAACAGTTGAAAATTGACACTTTAAGTAAAAGATGCGTATGTCCACCAATGGACTACATTAAAGTACTTTCAGTATCATTTTGTGTAACAAAATGTTGGTTTTATCTGAGTCAGTTTTTCACAGACAAGGGGCACTTTCACGAATTGGGGAATTCCTGGAAATTACTGTAAGGCGGTTTTTTTTTTTTTTTAAGCAAGTGATCATCGGTGTGTCTGTACTGGCCGGCTGTCCTGCTCCCTCGCCGCTGGCGGCCTGCCCTCAGCGCGGTGGCAGAGGTGGCGCCGGGACGCCCTTTGCTCACCGGCCAGGAAAGGGAGACTCGCCGCCTGCCCGGCCCGGGCTGGGCTGGGCTGGGCAACACGGGACTGCTGTGAAGCGATGCGCCGGGGCACACAGCAGCCCCGAGCCGAAGCCTGCCTGCGGGCTTCCCAGCGACTCCTGAGGAAATATGCGACCCGGCCAGACCGCCCCGAGCCGCGGTGCGGGCGCGGAGGGCGGCGGGCGCGCCCAGGTGCGGCCTCCTCCCGCGGCAGGGAGGGAGCTCCGCGGGCGCGGCCTGCCGGGGAACAGCGCGGGGGTGGGTGGGGTGGGGTGGGGTGTGGAGCCAGCCAGGCAGGAAGGAAGGAAGGAGAGAAAGCAAGCAAGAGAGTGAGCGAGCGAGCGGGGAGGGAGAACTGAAAGTTGAAGCAATCTAAAGCCCTGCGCTGCACTTCCTCCGCCTCCCTGTCAGCCGCTGGCTTTTGCCGGAGGTAAGGCGGGCTCGGAGGGCGCGGGGTGTGCGGGGTTTGGGCAGGGCCGGGGGTGATGCTGCAGCTCCCGGAGCCGCCGGCAGCGAGCCCCGCGCTGGAAAAGCTGCCGGAGAGTGCCCAGTGGGTGGGACATGTCCCGCAGGAGCCGCACAGACCGAGCTGGGATCGGGGAGAAATAGCAGGTAGGCAGGTAGGAAATAAGGCGTGTATTGCTCTCCGTTTTCTTTGTAGCGTCAATTGTTTTAACGATTTGTATGTAAATGTAACGCTAAAGAACAGTGCTTTACTACTATGTATTTATTTACTCTATGAGTTGTTTTTGTGAACTCGGACATGAATAGACCTCATACTCGCTGCCATTATACACCTGGACATTTTATCAGAAAATTTAAGAAAGTCAAAGAAGCTGTAGTATGTCCTGGATCGAGAATACGAAGTGAAGGGTGCAGCACCCGTGTTTTGCCACAGCAACTTCCCAAAGTTCCAATTCCACTTTCATTTAGCTTATTCATGCCATGCAGTTCCTTACTCCAGCGACTCTGCAAGTTGTTCCACTGGAATTTCTTGCAGTATGAGGTTTGACTCCGAGGTAACAAAGGCTCTTGAACGTTTTTCTTGAAAGCAAGTGCTCTGAAATTTAAAAAAGAAAAAACAAAGAAAAAAGACAAACAAATAGTTTGACAGAGGGTGTGATTAAAGTTATTTTGTAATTATCCACTAGGTCGACCTATGCTAGTAACTTCCTTGTATTGGTAAAGGCAATAATTCTATCGGAATGTTTATTTAGTTTTTAAAGCAATCAATATGCTGATTGTATAATGTACATTTTGGAAAAGATCTTTAATCTACAGTGTTTTCTATTTACAATGTGAAGATGAAATTCACTACTTGCAATTTCATTCTGCTTCACGGTAAGACCTGCTGTACTGTTTCATTTTGCTTTTTTTTTTTTTTTTTTTTTTTCCAAACGTATTTATTAGGATCTTTATCTAGTATGTGGTTTAGCAGAAGTTGGGAGCAAGCCTGAACTTGCTTGTGTTTGTTGAACTGATTGCTCACAGTGTGATTATCTTGCTATGTACTTTTAAGGGTTTGACAGTTTCTTCAGGCTTGTATCTGTATTGATATTAAAAAAATAAAGAAAAGCCTAGTCCCACTTGAGTGTTTCTGTGTTCACCTATAACCTACATTTCATTATTAAAATTTGGATTGCTTGCTTGCTTCAACAAAGATTTGTCTATCTCCCTGTCAATTTTGTCTTCAAGACTTTTCAACTTGAAAAATCATAGGAAGAAAGAATTTTAAAATTAGTAGATATAGCTTTCCAGAATGCTAGATGCAGGTGCTTACCCTCCATGTGAGAAAGAGTTCTGAGTGTTAGAATTGCCAATTTCCTTCAATGCTATTTAGCTGTCGTTTTTAGTAAAAGAAAAGAACTGTTAGGCCACTGAGTTTATTTTGCCACTCCTTGTCTGAGTCCCTTCCATAAGATGGGAAATGTGAGAAATTGACAATCAGTCTGAAAAGAAGTGCGAGAAACATCTTCCATGAACGGAAGTTGGATCATCCCATAGAAGGCTAGGGATGTGCAACACACATTGCAATTCATCCCCTGCTGAAAGTTTTTTCTTAGCAGAAAAGCCCAAATGGTTTTCTTTATATTGCCTTTTTCACATAGCAATTAAGGTATTTTATCCCTATTTTGATAAAATAGAATGGCCAGGTGTCTTCCAAGAAGTTTAATTTTTTTTTTTTAAATAATCATTATAGCATTTTCCTATTTTTAGTAACTGTGTTGAGAATGGTGTTTTTTGTCTTAGTTATGCTACTTAGGAGAATATAATATTAAAACAAGGATCAATTTTATTTAAGCAAGTTTAAGCAAGTTCAAATTCTGCTTGTGTGTTTTTTCTTTTTTCTTTTTTTTTTTCCCCTATTTATTTCTAAGTAGGAAAAATCTATTTTGTCCTGCTTCTGAGAGGGAGATTTGTTTTATGGAATGTATGCAACTATGTGCACTAATGCTATTTACAAATGCCAAATTTGTAGTCGTAGAAACATGGATGTGAAAGAGAATGAATGTATTTGTAGAAATGTGTATGTGCTGCTTCATTTCTAGTACTGTACATTCTTTCGGGTTTATTATTACTTACTTTGCAATCAAAGCTAAGGGGTAGATTAAATTATTTTTTAAATTAGTAACAATCATATCAAAACAGAGTAATGTATTGAATAAGGTGGTCCTTGAGTTCTGCATTTCTGTGTACTTCTTGAGTTCACACCTTACAAAATATTTTAAGAAGATGAACGTATTTATGTTCTAGCCTGCAAAACACTCACCAGTGTGTTTAGCTGTTTGCTATGTTAATCTTTGTGTAAGTAATGAAACCAAACCAGTTGTCAGTATAATCTTTTGCTTAGACTCACAAAATTATATATTATTTTAGTGGTATTTAACCAGTTGCATAACTAGGCGCGATCTATAGCATGTCTTCAGAAATCTTGATGGACCCCCTGATAGCTTCTGCCATAGACAACTACAGAAAGAGAAAGTGGCTTGGGCTTTATCTTCCAGCACTGTTGGCATTTTGTGGTGAAAATGTCTTCTCAGCAAGCAGTTACTTCCTTCCTCTGCTACATGCTTTGTTCATAAAATACACAGGAAAACGTAACCATTCTTACAGATTTGGAAACAAAGTTTGTTCTCTGCTAGGTAATCCTTTGCATTGGTATTTGATTTATACAAAGATGGGTTAAAATCCAAATACTGATGGCTATTTGCGTTCCTAAAGTAACAACACTGGAGATGTTTCAGAATAAGGGGTGGAAATATGGATGCTATTGCATGCAGAAAAAACAGTATTAAGATAGAGAAGAGAATGTGTGAGTATAAATATATATATTTATTTATAAATATATATCTAAAGCTACTTTCCCAGGTGCATTTTTTGTTATTATGAAAGGTGGTGGGATTGAGAAGATGATGCTGTCTGAAAGTGAACAGTAACACCTTAGGGAAAAAATAGCCAAATGCTACCATGAAACCCAGAACTGTCAGGGAAGGTGGAAAAGGCTGAGATAACCAGCTGTAACTGCAACTTTAAAAGCCTGAGACTGATATGCATACACTGTAGGGGTTTTATATACTTAAATATGTGTGTGGTTTGATTGTTGTTTTTTTTTGGTTTTTGGCGGCTTTTTTGTTTGCTTGTTTGTTTTTTTCTTTCTTTTCTTTTTCATTTTGTTTGTAGTCTGTTTGATCATGTTTTTCATTTAATTGTGGGGTATCTGAAAGACTATTTTCTGGCCCAAAGAGTACCTCTCTGATATTTTTTCCCCAGTAAGTAATTTCTGTATTAATTTTTTTTTTCATTCTATACTCAGAATCTGAGAATATATATTCAACTAGTTAAGAGAACATACATTGATATTTTCCAGGGTTTAGAGATGGGTGGATGCCATACTGTTGAATTTTATCCTTTATGACTGGAGGCTGCCATGAAAATTTTGAGGAAATGCTGAATTTTCAAATTTTTAAAGGAGTGATGACAGTTAATATAAGCATGCAGGTTAGGATGGGACAAAGGTAAATATGAATGTGGATTGTTCATCAGTTTAGATCAATCTAAGGCTTTTTGAATTTAAATGACTTGGGAACCTTTAATTGAGGGTTAACTCCATAATAAAGTTAATCTCTCTTGAGAGATTGATATCTGATTGACCTGTGGAGTTGTCTCTCTAAAAGGTTTTAATTGTATCAATTTAAAATTCCAGATAAGTCGCTTCTCAGACTTGTGGGTAGTGATCAAAGCTGATAAAAATATATCCAGAAAAATGAAGCTAGAGACAATCCAATTATTTATTTTAAATAAAGGAACATTTATAGTAAGTATACTATGTTGATTTTCACATCTTTCAGATGTAGGTTTGCTCATCTCCTTTTTTTCTTATTATGTCACATACATGTTTACATGGCATAAGTATGAAGAATCTAGTTTTTCCTTGGTTTTGATTACCACTTTATGAAAGTGTGGGAGTAATGAAGATACTTACAAAATTTTGCAAGAAAACAAATCCAGTGATTGAGGTAGTTACTTAATAATATATTTCATAATCATAATAAAGTACAATTGCCAATAGCAGTGATAACAGCTGTGCTTCATGCAGTACATTATTTTAAATTTAGATTTATCTGTATGTGGCTTTGGGTAATGGGGAAGTGCATAAATATTTATTTATCTATTTATTTGTTACTACCTTTCTGAATAATGACTTAGATATTCAAAAGACATTGGAGGAGTCTTACAGGAAGAGGGTTTATCATTTATTTAGGAATTGATACAGTAAAGATGTAGACAATGTTTTAAGCTTAAATTCTAGATCATAAGTGCTGCATTTTTGTCATGAAGTACTTCGAAGAATTAGGTATCAATGCCTACTACCACAGACAAATTCTGGGCATAAGATTTCTCCTCTTTCTAAATGCTACTTAATGCTATTCCACTGAAGCTGTTCTTTCTTTTCCAGGCTGCTTAAGGCTAGTACCTGCATGCCAGGACAGCTGCTACAGTCAGCAGGTTTCCCTAAGGCCAAATGACTCTTTATACAGAAAGAGAGAGGTGAAAAAACCTGTTGAGTGTTGCTGATCTTAAACATTCTTTGAAGAAATATTATTTAAGGCTGTTTCAAACACCTTCAGAAGAGTAGCATCTGGATTTTGTAAATTGTGAATTTAGATACTGTTCTAAAAGAAAGAGTAACTGAAATAGATGAAATATGGAGTGTAAGAACTGAGTTGGAAGATACCAAGGAAAAACTCATGGATAGCCAGAACTTGCCTATGGATTCATGCCTTTTCTCTTTGTGACCAAGGGAAAACTGCTTCCTAGTAGAGTTGAGATGCTGTTTACGTGTTTCCTGTGTTCCTGCAGGACAGTTTTCTTGAAGGGCTGACTGTTGCAAACCATGTTATTGAGGATAGCACTTGTTCAGTTGGATTCTCAGTTGAAGAGGGCTTGAATGCACAGATCATGTAGGATGCTCTAGATGCCTTTGTTCCATTGCAAGTGTGTTTCTGTGCTGAAAGTATTTTGAGACTGGAAGGTAAGGGAGTAGAAGCCCTGTTCCATAATTAATTGGTGCTAGTGTGGAAATATGAAAGTTTTAGGTTCCAGTTGTGGTCTTGGATAACTTTCTCTCCCTGATACCAAGTACTTCTAAGAGTGTGTGTGGATAAGTGGTTCATCTCTTAACTGTTCATCTTAATGTTTAACGACTAGGAATATGTGTTTTAAATCTGTATTACTTGTGCTGAGACTTTGATTTTGCTATTTTTTTTAATATGGGCTAAGATAAAAGGGTAGGTTTACCATTGTTGAAATTATTGTATACAAAAAATTAAAAAGTATTACTGTTCAGGTGATAAGGAGTCTTTCACAGTTTTATTCAAGGTAATTGTGAGGTTCAAGTGAGATTTTTTTTTAATGTCCTTTTTTTTCTGTACGTTTGCAGTCTTTAAAAAAAATGAGTTCAAACTGAAGAAACTTGAAGAGGTGTCGTGAGGAAACAGATATTTTCTGCTGGCTGGTGGACAACAAATTCAAGAGAGTTTTCTTGCTAGAGAACATGCATGCAACCTGACTATTTCTGTGTGACTTTGTGGGGCAATATATGGAATTAAGTCATGTCATCTACAGGCAATGACACTGATATTGAAGATTTTTTGGTCAACATTAACCTTGCACAGTATCTTCCTAACTTTAAAAAATATGGCTATAACACTGTGATGGATTGTGTGGGAATAAATAATAGTGTGCTTCAGCAAATGGGAGTGTTGCCCACAGGGCATCGCAGGAGGATTCTTAAGCAGTTAGACAGTCTTTTGGAAATTCCAGGAAATTCTCTTTCTCATGAAAATCTAAAATTCAAAGACTTGAAAGGTTTAGAAGAGAAGCACTACACATACTCAGATCAGGAGTCTCCTGTAAGCAATTCAAGTGTAGATGGGACTGACTTGATACCTGCAACCTCATCAGAACAACTTCTTAAAGAATCTTACGTCAATAAGGAAAAGTTTGAGCTTGCAGAGCAAAACTCAGTGAAGGCAAATGATGATAGCTTTACAAATTTGGATTTTTCCAGTTTGTACCAGAATTCAGACAGCATATTAGAAGCTGTCAGTCAAAGTAGAAATATCAAGATGAATGCTCAGCCAGATGCATCACTGACAGAAGCTGCTGCATACCAAGCTGATGAGCACTTGACTGGCCCTTTGGTGTTCCGTGATCCTCCTTCATTTGTTCGTTCATGTGAGACAAAATGCAAAGAAAACAAACAGCAGAGGTTTGCAGATGGGGGTGATCTATCTGATAGTAAACCAGATTCTCAATTCTATAAGTTTAAAGGAGAAATGATAGACAATGACTTATATGATTCCTGTACTCTAAACTGCATGAAAGTATTTCCAAGAGCAAGCCGATCTTTTATCTTAAGGCATCGACCGGTACCAGAAATTCCTGAATCAAGTAAAGTTGAAGCTTCATCAAGGTAATTGCTGCTCATTACTAATGAGAAATCACCATCATGGTAGAGCTAACAGTCTGGGGTTTCTTGATTTTATTTTTTTTTCTATTTTATGTCTTTTTTTTTTAGGTGTGGATTTTTTTAATATGAGCTGTAAATACACTGGATCTGTTATGAATGTTGCCAAATTAATTGAAAAAGGATTACGTGTCAATGTAATTTAAAAGCAAAAATGAGAGTGTAAAGGGAAATTTTAGAACAGTGTGTCTTTACAGCCTCCCTAATTTTCTCTGTTACATATTAACAAAGAAAGGAATCTTTATTGCTTTAGATATAACTCTTCAAAGCAACTATATAAAGCATAAGCAATAACTTACTTCAAGATGGTTTTTGGGTTAATTTCTGAACTTGTAGTTATTTAATTGTTAACTTTGGAGAATGAAGGCAACCATTTATTCATATTATGTGTTGGCTTTTGCTGGTGGTCTCATGACAACAAAACCTTAGCTTTCAATGGTATTTCTAGTATAAAAATATTTTGGAGACATTCCAACAGGAGAAAACAGCAGTGGAAAAAGGAGGGGAAAAAAAGATGATCAATGTGGAAGGTTTTCAGAGTTTATGGAATCTTTGAATTTGTTTCTAAGTATTCAAGTGATGTGACTGTATTTTTCTTCCTTCAAAATGGTTGAGTTCATAATTTGTCCATAAATTGCTGATAGGCACTTATTTTCTTGAATAAGCATTAGTTGTTGTAGACTTGTACAACTTGTACCAAGACTTGTAGACTTGTCTTGGAAAAATATGATAGAATGTTGAGAAAAATATCTTATGTTGGGACTTTATTCAAGATGTATCTTAATAAAAATATAGTTGTTGGAATGTTAAAAATAATAGGTTACTGAATATGTAGTTAATCACATTACAGTATTGCAGTCCGTATGCAAAAAATATCTCCATACAGGTTAATTTGTAATATTTTTGGGTCTATTAAGTAAATTTTAGTTGTCATGCTGGCTAAGTGTCTTAAACAGAAGAAAAAATGCAAAGGCATATGCAAAGTTTTGTTGGTGTGACCATATCCAAATCATTAGACCATTAGGTTGCATTTAAAAATTTTTTTTTTTTTTTTTTTGAACCACAAGCTATGCCTGGAAGGGACGTGTCTAAGAATGTTGTGTATTTATCTTGAGTTTTTCATCTGCATATCTCAGCAGTTAGAAACATCATCGAGTTTATACATGCTCTAAATGCAGGGGTTTCCCAGCATTTATAAGTTTTTTTAGATTACTGAAAGATGTCAAAATTAATCTTGTAATACAATTGTTTGAACAGGTGGAGAAGCAAAGATTCCTTGCCACAGTTAGTGATTTTTTTTTGTGTGCCTTAAGAACTGCTTCATTGGTGTCTTCTAAATGACAAAAAAAAATGTGCTTGTTGAAACTTAAGTATACGTATCTTTCAGTGAGCAGCAGATTTATGTTAACTTTTGTAGCGTGATTATCCCTACTTAGTTTAATAAAGCTATTCATGCTGAGATAAAATGGGATTCTTAACCTAAAATATAATAACTACATACTAAAAGAGTACTGTCACTGTCTTTTGAGAAACAATCATCCAGCTGAAAGAATATGCTGTATTAGTAGTCTTCCCACCATTGGAGTAAATCCTCCAAATCCCAGTCTGTTAGTGATTGATATGTGACTGGGTCACTAACTTCATTACCCACCATTTTGATTTGTGAGCTCCAGTATCTTTTCTTGGTCTTTATGCTCCAGTTATAGCAATATGGAAATCCTGAGGGACCAGTCTGTCTGCTGAAGATCGAGGCTAAACAAGAACTTCACAGTAGAACTTAAACTTCGGAGAAACATTCTTGATAACCTTTCTGACAGCCTTTTCATAGGGGCAGAGAACTAATACAGAACTTTAAAATGGCATTGTGCAGACATCTTTAACCTCAGGAAAGATTGTATCTTTCTCACAGAATTGTATAGACAAACATCCTCAGCTGGCCTTATTGACAGATGCTGGTTTCATCCTTACTGCATTGTAGATAGGCTTGTTCCGTAGAGGCAGAGAAATCCTGCTGAAATCTGGGAAAGTCAGCATTTCCTTCTAGTCATTCGCGGATATTAGTCATTAAATTTTTATGCAAGGAGTACTTTTCTCATCACCTCCTGTGTGCCTTTAGCACAAAAAAATCATACAGTGAGTCTTCCTGTGCCCCATGCTAGGGCTGTAACGGTGTCATTTTTTATTACTAATAATGCACTTACCTCCTTTGCAATTTTGTATGCTTCCCCATGCTTTGCTTCTGCTCCTGACTCTTGCCTGTAACAAAGCATGCTGGCATCTGGAAAGGCACCATAGCATTTTAGAAGTTTAAATTATTTTGGGTTTATTTATTTTTTGAATTACGTCACTACAGTATGGAATCACTGTAGTATTGGGCAGTGCAAAATTTAAAAAAAAAAAGTGGCAATTACACAATTTTCATAATAGTGGAGTTATTGTTCAGATTTTAGTACTGGTTTTTGTTGCTCAGTGTTGATGTGTAGTTATACTAGATTATTTTCAGCTAGATTTTTCCTTATCGTATCATCATGAGGTCTCTGTTGTTAGAGAATTAGTAAATATTGGTCAAAACCTGTTTAAAATTGCAAAGTGAAAAATTGATGGTTTTTGTAAGATAAAATAGTGAAAGTATTTCAATGGATGGAACTAACCACTAATGTGTCTTTAGGACAAGATTAAAGATAATTAGTTTTGAAACAGTTTTAGAGGCTTTGGATACTTTGGTTCAACCAGCAGTCACTCTTGGGTGAAATAGTTACCATGGCATCATTCCAGGAAGCAATCTGTTCAAACAAAAAGCTGAAGCAGATTTATAACATGGTAGATCTGATTTTTATACAGAATAATATGCAGATAAAATTTCAGACTGATGAATTCTATAATTTTTTATATTTTTTCATGTTACCCATCTTTGTTACTTGTATCGTGCAGTAGTGGCATTGTTCTGATTCTTTATTAAGAGAAATTAAGAAAAACTAGGCCAAAATTCCTGGCAACATCCTGGATATGGGGGAAGATATAAATAGGTAAGATAGATAATGGTGCTTGGCCCTAGCAGGCACCACTTGTTTTCTGCAATTGGCAGATCCTATAGTTCCAATTTCTTGGTTGGTGCTGATATCCTATTTACTCCATTTCTTAACATACAAGTTGTCAAGATTGCTAATGAGGTGCCGGGTTGCTGTTGCTGTGTGTCTCTACCGTGTTCTGTGACAGAAAATAATTTTTTTAAAAGATAGAAGCTGCTCCCTCTCTTTTCCTGTGGTAAAGTATCACTATTAACTTTACCTCTGCTAGGAATCTATGAACCCCAAAGGTTTAAAGCAGCATGCTAGAGCAGTTTTGATGTGTTTGCATTATGGGTGGGTTGCATCTTGAGATAGCTAGAAAAGAAAATATGTCTTGAATGAGTTTGAAAACAAAAGCTTCTTTCATTTAAAATACTCAGCAGATGAATGCCTGTAAAGATTTTGAGGCACTGACTGCTTGCGCTGGCCTTCATCCATCTCTTTATTTCCAAGGTGACAGGAGTATATTGAATAAACGAGCTTGGTACAAAGTTCTCTGCAAAGTTTTAGCTTTCCAGCCCCTCAGCATTTAGCAAGACCCGTCACTGCCTCATCACATCCTTTCATCCTCTTTATGCGTAATATGGGGTGCTAGAGAAGTGTATGCAGCCAGAGCTACATCTGGTTCTCTTCATGTATGAAAACAGGGAGTCTTAATAACCACAGTTGTAACAAAATCAACATTGAATGATAGTTGAAATTATTATTATATCTTTGTAAAATTGGCGCACTTTGTGATTGGCAGACTGTTTTCATTAACCTTCCATTAAAGAGCAAAGAGTATCATCAATCTGCTTTGTTTGAGGTACTCAATTTTTGCATTGAAAAAATTCAAGAGGGGAGAGTATTTACTTTCTGAAATGGCTAAGAAAAAGTCATAGATTGATATAGTTATAAGATTTTTTTTTTCAGTCTTTTTCCTCCAAAAGACATCTTCAGTATTTTTCTCTCCTTTAACCCAGGTATTTAATTTGTACAACAACTAGCTTACTATTCTATTAAGCATTCACAAATTATTTTAATTTTTTGGCTTGCACTGTAGGTTTTTTATGACATAATCTTTCAAGCAGATATTCAAAGTGAGCTCATTTAATTTATTTTATATCTTGAGGCAGTTTTAAATTTACATAAGTTAGAAATTTTCTTTCCAAAAATGACAAATAGGTTGTATTTTCAAATGCTGGGAAAAAATACTATAGTTTGCAGGATTTTGTGCCATGTATACATAAATGTAGATGCATGATCAAAAAGAATACACAAGTCCTGAAAAGTACATAGATTTAAAAAGAGAAGTGTGGGGTATTTTGTGTGTGTAGGTGTTTTTTTTTTTTTTTTTTTTTTTTTTTTTTGTTGTTGTTGTTGTTGTTGGTTTTTTTTGTTTGGTTGGTTTTTTTTGTTTTTTTTTTTTTTTGTTTTGTTTTATTTTTTTGTTTTGGATTTGTTTTTTTTTTCTTGGGATTTTTTTTTAAGCTGACTTGTTATTTTTCATTACCTGGTGAAATTATCTGTTCACCATGAAACTAAGCAAATGACTCACTGTTTTACAAAAGGAAAGCCTCCATAATTTTAAAAGCACTTCAGGTCAAAGCTGTCTATCTGTAAGTCTTAATTTAGTTTAATGCTGCTAATACCCTTCAAAAGATACCAACCTAACAACAAAAGATATAATCTGTGTTGAAATAGACCAGATTAGGTTCTTTCTTTTTTTTTAAAGCATATTAAGTTCTTTAAAATTAGGTTTGTACAAACGCATGAAATTAGTTTGCTAATTGAGCTTCAAAAGGTGTAACTACATGAATTTTAGTAAAATGTATGATGAAACATGGACTTTTCAAGTATTTGCTGTGTATTTATTGTAATTATGACTCAGGAGAGTAGGCAATTATATATGGGAACTTGGCCATGATCCACTTTCACTGGCCAAACTCACCCTGTTTTTTAAACCTGGGATTCTATAAAGTAATCATTGGGGAACTTAGTTTAGGTAATCTGGATAAAGTTTGAAATGTTGAGTAATTTTATAAGGTGTGGCTTCTATCTTGAATTTAATCTAATAAAGTTTTTGAGGCAGATTTAGGTGTGGAGTAAATATTATGTGAAATAGTAGTTCATGAATGCCTGCCTTCTGTCACAAAAAAACCCAATTTTGTAGTTAGGAGTAATTCAAGTTGGACTTCATGGGACAGTAGGTCTAAAGTTCTAAATGTAGCTTATCTTAAAATAATAAAGTTTCTCAATATGTTAAATGGGGAAACAAAAGTTAGGAGATTGATATTTTTAGTAGAAGATAATTGCCTTTGGTTTTAAAGGATGAAGGACCCACAAACAGTTAGGAAAACCAATAAGATTCTTACATGGCATTTATCAGCCTTGGAATAGTCTATAAGGATGAATGAGACCCTTTAGAACTCTTATTTTAAGCAGAGAAAATGAAATTAAGAGAAAAAGTTGTTAATTATGTTAATGGAGGAATTCAGAGCTTGACTGAAAAGACTGCTGGGTTAGTGGAGGTGGGTTAGAAATTTTCTAAATCACACATTTTTCTTCCTGTGCTCTGATAATAAAGCTGTCTTGGCCTGAAATATTAATAACAGCAATAATATTGCACTATACTTGAAATTACTGAAATACATAGGGCCAGCACACCACTAATAAAATAACTTTTCTGCTGTGCATGGAGATACATTGTTACTCACGTGTAAAATGTGTAAGGATTGTCACCGTCAGTTGAGGTGCAATGCCATTTACCTCTTGGTTTTAAAACTTTGTGGGGGGAAATAATATATCTTAGGAAATCAAAACTTTACAGTAATTTTTTTTTCAGTGTTTGGGAGCATGTTTTGGCTGGATTCTCAGGCCCCTTATGAGTTTAATGTTAAAGAAGATTTTCATAGTACATCCGCTTTTAAATACAGTCACTGATAAGCATTGTGAAGGAGAAAGGAAGGAAAAGTTCTGGGAAAACTCTGGGGTCTTCATTCTTCGAGCAATCTAAATGCCTTTAAGGTCAATTCAGAACAACCCCCCCTTTTGGGATATCTGCTAAGATCAGAGAGGTATTCAGTGTTATAAGGGGAGGAAAACATATTGTTGTGTGGCTTTTAAAATAAATCGGAAAATTTCCCAAGATTTTAAGTCTATTATTTCTATATTTTATATAATTTTAATTTTTTAGCTGTGTGGAATTGTTTTGCTTATTTTCTGGGAAATTTCAATTAATGTTTTCATTCTCTGCTTTGTTTTGTTCAAGTTCCCTTCAGAGAAGAAGAAATATGGACCTTGTAAATATTTCTTGCACTGGGAGGCAAATTCCACAAAACAGTGAGTTAAGCATGCTGCTATTTACATCTTGAATATTAAGGAAAAAGAAACCTTGGCCCCGTTGTCTAAAATAAAGTATTACTTACGTATTTAAAGAAATATTGGGCATCTCAAAGGTTTAGAATAATTGATTTATGTGGTAGCAGAGTTTTTAATCACTTCTGCATTATTACTTGTTTTTTATTATGACCAAATAAAGTAAAAATTGGGAAAACTAATCCTTAGGCCCCATTTATTTTAATATACCTTTTTTAGACTAGTGTTTTAAGCTTCTAAGATTAGATCCAGAATTTTTTAATCAGAGTTAAGTTCTTGAAAGATGTAAGGAGTGTATTCCTGATTAATGCTACTTAATTTGTTTATAAGTGCTCATAGCTCCAGGAAAGAACAGGAAATTTATTGTATTAAATAGTTTACTGAAGCATTTAGAAGTCTCGAGCAGTCAGCTGGAAACTTCTTTCATATTTGAAAAATATGTCTTATTTGAAGTTATGTATATTTATTTCAAGCAAATATTTGGTGACAAAATGAAGACAAAAGAGTTGTGTGGTGGTTTATTTTTGGTATTTTTTAAAAGTAAGAATAAAGGACACTTTGGAGCTATTGCTTCTTAGACTAGACAACTGAAGGTTTTTTTTATTTTAACTTGATGCAGGGTAGGAAAGAAGAAAATGCCTGTATGCAAGTTATATTCAAATTACATAATAATAGTGATAATGTCTGTGGTGAAAAGAAGGTATCTGGAGTTCACTTAGAAATAGGATATTGTTTGTTGTTCCTCAAAGTTTTTTCTGGGAAGGAAAGAGAAATTACAAGCTGAAAAATCTGTGTCCCTTGTTGATTTTATTATGACTCTAGCAGAGCATTTGTGACTCATAGTAGAGCACTGTGTAACTGTATACGTTTGTTTATTTATTTCTTTATTTACTTATTTGCTTTAAGATAATTTCATGGAAGAAAAGCCACCCGCTATCTCTCCATATGGGGAAACCTTTATTTGTGACAACACTAAAGATGCTAAAGTAAGTTGAGAAGCTTGAATGTATATAGTCTGTCTTGAGTTTAATCTTCGTGCTAAGTATTTCATACTGGCCATATTTTTTTTTTTTTTTTAATTTTGTGCTCTTTTAGTTGCCTATACTTTTTCTGTCTTTTGAGGTATATGCAAGGGGATTATGATGTAAATATATGAGGACTAAAGACTTTTGGTGATCTCAAGAGACACTTTGTATGTTCAATAGTAATAGGAAGCTGCAGTGTGTGTGTGTTGGTTTTTTCTTTTTTCTTTCCTTTTTTTTTTTAACCAATGCAGGACAGATAACACATTTTCTTTTTGTTTTTTAACTCCATTGGCCAGAGCTGCCGTATTTATGCTCTCTTAGTGCTCTGTCATTTCTGCATAATTGAGGTTAAGATGTTGAAATTTGAAACTTAGAATTTACTAAGAAGGGTAAAAGTAGCTTTTTTCTCATCTGAGAATTGCAGCTCAAGATTGGGCTTCTCTGCACAGACTTTTGCATATCCTGTGAAAGTAGCTTACACATTAGGTTAGGTGATATGATGGTCACGTTTCGCCATACCCTTTTTCAATTCCTGTGTATGAAAGTTCTCAGGACTTTTTAGTTCTTGCATTATATTTTTCATGCATCTCCTAAACTTGCTGTATACCCAGAAAGTCACTTTACTTTTAGGACTCTCTGAAGTGAACATTTTTGTTGGGGTTTAGTTGATGGTATGAACGCACAGATGACATGTGGACAGACTTCTGAATCATGTGAAGGGAGATATGGGAGGTAAATTAGCTTAGTGAGGCATCTGCCAAATGCCATGAATTTCCAGCTCCTGCTTCTGTCTCAGCAGGAAGCAGAACAGAATTGTTGATTCTGTGATTAGTTATACTTTTTCCAGCCAGTATCAAGCCACAGAATTAAATATAACAGAAAATCCTTCTGTCCTGGTCTTCAATCTAATGTTTCATTTTTAAACAATTGTAAACTATTGACTAAAGTAAAACTACTCAAATGGATGTCTAAGGTTTTTCTTTCTCCCACACTAATTTCTTAAGACTTGATCAGTAAAAGTAAATGGTTCAAATTTCGTCTTCTAATGAAAGTAGTTATATAGGAATAAAAGTAATCTCTTTTTGATGCATATGTTCTTTTGGAAGTATATTATGCTTTTTTGTTCTTGTTGACCTTTTAATACATTACACATAACATCACACCTTGTCTTTCCTACTTGTTCTTGTTATGTGCATGCAAAGCTGACTTTTGAATGTTCATTTTCTCTCCTTGAATGCAGTGTCTTGTCTGTACTACTTATTGTCTGTACCCATGTCTTTAAAAATTTAAAATTTAACTTCGTTGTCATTATTTCAATGGTTTAAGCTGATTTTCTAGAAGTTTCCTAGCCCTCTTATTACTTCTTGGCGTTATTCTGTACGTTTCATTGAAATGGTTGTTTATGAAAAAGCATACCGAGAAAGGTTGTCAGCATTCTTTCTTATCTTACAAAGGCACAAAGTACAAAAACACCATGCTGTTAAACTGTTAAACTGGATTGTGTAAATTGTTATTTTGCTGGTTGCAGAATCATGATTAATGCAGTATTTTTTATAACATCCTTTACCCGATCTGAATATTTGGATTTTAATATCCCTTTCATATATGTGAACAGTTTCTTGCATTGTGTTTATCACATGCCTGTTGGAAACTTCTTAGCTGATTTTAGTTCCATTGGCGCTTAATTGCGGACAAAGGTCATCAAGAAGAACTATAAAACAAACCTGCATTGAGATACATATCACTTTCAGATTTTTTTCAGCAGAAACAAATATCCTAGGAACATGAGAATATTTAGATAACACTGCAAAGTATCTGAGATTTTAGAGCTTGTTGCTGCTGCTTCATCTTAAGTAACAAAAACATTGTATGTCCATATAGAATAAAAGGTGTCAAGTTGTTATGCTTACTGAAATTTGTTCCAAGGGCTTGTAAGTTAGCCATCACCCTTCTTTCTGTTTCACTGGTGTAAAGAAAAGACTTCTGTAGGCTTTTATGAAGGGAGTGCCTGTAGAAATAGGTAATGAGTCACTACAGTCTAGAAGTAAGCGAGCATGAGAGAACAGGGGAATGAAGGTTATAAAGAAAATATGCCTTTGATTTAGGTCAGGAAGAAAGATAAGTAGAAAGAGAAACCTCTGAAGGGCAACCTGAAGAAGAAACTGTTTATTTTTATGTTGATTTTAAAATAACACAAAAATTCAAGTGTTTTAGAGACGTTTTATTGTATTTAAGTAAAAGAGTCAAGTATATTAGAATTCCTTCAGCGGAAGATTGAATTCTAATGAGTTTAGGCCTCATGAGTGAAATATTGGCTTTATTTCTTGCTGTAGATGGACTAAATTAAACATGCAATCTGAGCTTGGTAAATTGTGTGAGCTTCTGAACATTGGGGTACTGTGGAAGGCTGGCTGCATTGCAAGTCTTACCAATATAGCATGAGAAGCCTTAATATTTTAAAAGGAGGACTTTATCTTCATGGACCCATTCATTACAAAGTTGTAGTGCCAGACCATGATTCAAGAATCAACCTGAGAACTGTGTGACATTACCTTTTATAGGAGACTTAGGTGGTATCTCCTGAGGAAGATGCTTCTTCTCAATGCTGTTGTATCTTCATTTAATGTAGGCTCAGTCCTCATACTCTTCATGCAAGCTGTGTTTTAGCTTTCAAGCTTCCTGTCTTGCTGTTGAAATGTGAAAGACTACCTGTCAGAAAAAGCTAAAACCATAAGTGTATCTGAATTACTTCCTGATTAAAGGTAGAGGGTTTTTATACAGGCCTGAGAATAGGAAGTTCCATCCGTCCAGCATCTAGAAACCATATTTCTTCCTTAACAATGCGTGCTTCCTGTGCATAAGAACAGTAACTATATGGAAGAAATGCTTCTCTCTGTAAAGTTGTCTGCATGAGAAAATGCTGCTATCTTTGCATAATACCTCAGGAGGTATTGCCAGAGATGTGGATTTTGTCTTGTATTGAGCCTGAGCATCTTGCAGGGTATTTCTGTAAACAGGACAATGCAAATGTATGGGTTTTAATTTGTTTGAAATAGTTTTTTGTGAGCAAATATATCTTTCTTTACCCACAACCTGTCTTCCTTTGTGGACTTTTACATTTTAAATTCTACTGACAATAGAAATGCATTTCTTAGTTATTGCTTGGAAGTTATCTGTCTCTCTGAGTTCACTTGCTCAAGTACTGAAGATTATAGAGTGAACACAAGCAGGACATCAAACTGTTACTGTAGTAGTTTGTGACAGGCAGGAAGAGGTACTACCATGTAGCTTCAGTGAGTATGGTTTGCAAGCATATCCTGATAAACAAATGAAGATAAAGGGTACTGACTATTTTTACTCTGAAGATGTTTCATGCACTGTGATATTTAGACTATTGTGCAGAGGTATGGTCTTTCCCCTTCTTTTGGGAGACTTCAGGCAGTGCAAGTATTTGATAAGCAGTGGATAGATTGCTTTTGAGTTTTCTTTGTAATTTGTTTACAAGGTATATTGATATTTTTTGCTTAGTTTTTTATTGGGTTTGGTTGTTAGTTTTATTGATGTGTAGGGGAGTGGTTTTTTTTTTGTTGTTGTTGTTTTTTTAAAATTTTTTTCAGCCCTTGGTGCTACAGCATCATACTGTGATGTGTGGGTGGTTAGGTTTTGGTGGGTTTTTAATTTTTATAATGGGTCTGGTTGGCAGAGGAAGACAGACGGTTCACCGAGATATATCCTCGCATCAGACTGTGATTTCTGTATTTTTGCTGCACACTTCCTCTGCTTTGAACTAAGTCCTTTTTTTTCAGTCTTTCCTTTCCACGTTGCCAAGGTACAGTCCTCAAGTAAAAGATTAGATGCTGCTACTCAGAAAACAAGTGGCAATGTTGTGAAAGCTTATCCACTTTGTTTCTACCATTGTTCAGCTTCGTTATGTACACATAAAAGCTTAAATGAGTTAATTAAAACACATCTGTCAGTAAGCACGAAGATGTTAATTTTAGGTTTTTTTAAAGGAAGAAAGACATATTGAAAAGCTTAGTAGTGCAATATGATTGTCAGATTAAGTTTAGGAAGTGTGAAATATAATGTTCACGAGCAGTGTTAACCTTGACATTTAGTACACTTCAAGCAGTTTGTGATAAAGATTTCTAAGCAAAAGTTAACAGATGAGCCTTTTAAGAAGATCTTGGCAAAAAATCCCCAGACCCAACGAGCTATATTCAGTATGGCTGAGTTCAGTGTTGCTTTAGGATTTTGAATTTGTCATTATTTTGTCTTCAGTGTTTTATGAAGGCTGTACATTTATTCCAAGAAGAAATACTGTTATGAAACATAGGTTAGCAGTGGCAAATTATAAATTATACTTAAACTGCATATAACATGTGGCTCTTGAACTTAAAAACATACTCAGTTGTAGTGGTTTAACCCCAGCTGGTAACTAGGACACAGCTGCTTGCTTGCTCCTACTGCAGTGAGAACTGGAAAATAAATAACGTCTTAGATGGTGGGACAAGAACAGTTCAATAATTACAACAAAGCAACATATAATAATAATACTAATGCTGATAGTAACTCTAGTGGGAAGGAGAAAGCATGGTGCTCTGTGGTATGGAGCATCCCTTTGGCCAGTTTGGGTCAGCTGTCCTGGCCATGCACCCTCCTGGCTTCCTGTGCGTGTGCTTGCTGGCAGAGCATGGGAAACTAAAAAGTCCTTGACTTAGAGTAATCTGTACCCAGCAACATCAGTGTGTTATCAACATTATTCTCACTCTCAAATGCAAAGCATAGCCCTGTACCAGCTATTGGGAAGAAAATTAACTCTGTCCCTGCCAAAACCAGGATGTCAGTGGTGCCTCGAGAAAAATCAGAGCACCGAATTTCTTTATCTGATTTGTTTGTATCAGGAGTTTTGGACCATGCTTACATGTTCAAAGTAACATTTCTTAGAATACAAAAATCAACTTTCAAGTGCATGTTTGAAAATGTGGGAAAGCACAACTTTGCTAGTTAGGCTGTTTGTGTGTGATTTATATCTACAGTAATTTAAATTATCACTTCTTCAGTACAAGTGTTAGTTACAATATATTTCTTTTCTAGGAACTTCATGGAAATGAATTCCTGGCTTGTGAAAATAAATTTGATCTAGGAACGAATGAAGAATATTCTTCTAAGAATCTAAGGTATTAAATAAGAATTACTGAGAAACACAAAGTGTAAGGAAGAAAATGTTATTTACTGATGTCACAAGTGCATCTCTAGCTCTGAGGGCACAACCATGACTATATTTTTTTTCTTCTTTTTGAGGTTTTATCCCATCCTCTATGAGGCAAATCTGGGCACTGTGGCTGTTCTGAGACTGGTTTAAACCAGGTTTCAGAATGTCTTGTGGATTTGGAGAGTGTCCTTGTTTTCTCCAGTCAGAATAAGGAAGACCAAGTTTCATTTTTACATGTCTCACAGCTAACTGTGTCTGGTGCTCTCATAATTTACTTCATTAGTGAAAAAAACCCATCCAAAACAAGCACAAAACGAAAACACATTCACCACTCCTGTCATGAGGCAGTGGCCAGTGGCTTGATGAAGTGAGAGCTAATGTGCTTAGTTTTCCAGTCTGCACCAAGCTCCTGTTGAGGTGGGAGAGAGAAGAGTGAGGTGAAAGTGCAAGTCATCAAAGGTATTCAAAAGAGCAAAACTAGTTTTCTGAGGAAGGAGAATTTAATTTTAAATTTCTGTTCAGGCTTCCAAAGGAGTGTTATCTTGGTACTATTCCTGTTGAATGGAGAAGGTAGGATTCAGGATGGTCATAGTTATAAGATAGGTTGTGGTTATCATTGTGATTATACAAGTTACAAACATACCTTACCTGCATTTGTTCGATTTACTAATTTTATGTATTTGTGCATTGCAGTAATACATTTTAAGAGTAAAATTCATTTTTCTTTCCAGTTACTTTAATAATCAGAAAGAGAAGACAAAAGAATTTGCAAAAAATGAATCCTTGTCTCAGGAAGACCCATCATTAACACCAGAAGAATCTGAAAGTGAATCTGTATATTCTGTTGTGGAACAACATTCTTTGTCTTTAAAGAAAATGAAAAATAAAACCAAAACAAACTCAGCGTCTTGCAGTGTGATACAAAGTGGAGATTCTGATCGCTTGGCCAGTGAACAAATGAATTCTTGTCAACTTGGTGGAGATCAAACTTTGATTGGAAATGAATCAATAGCACCATATGCTTGCTTTTATGGACCATCAGTAAAGAAGGTTAAAGCAGGATGGCTGGATAAATTGTCCCCTCAAGGGTATGGTATTTGCAAGTCTTATTGTGTAATTGTGGCAGTGTATGTTTTCATGAGAGATATTAAGTTTGTATTTATTCACTGATTAATATTTGTAGTGGAAGTGGTAAGGGAATTGTTTTCATTGAAAGACCACCAAGCTTTTGTGAATTTAAAAGGTTTTAGTGATGTTACCTATCCTAAAGTTTCTTTAGGAGATGCAATCAGGAAAAATATTTTTCTTAAAATTGTTGATCACAACTCATGAGCTATAGTGGAAAAATACAGCATGAATTCGTACCAGTATTTCCAGTTGCTACATTTTTGCTGGTTTCTTGTGGACCACAAAGTAAGTGAAAACAAACTGTGATTCTGAAAACTACTAATTTGGCCATGGATTATAGTTTAATAATTAGTGTGACTGGAAGCCCTGTTGCTTTATGTTTGTGTTACTTAAGCTTTGAGTTTAGAATTCACCTGGGGTGAATTCCTTCTAGTTTAATTTATTTTTGTGCCTAAAATTTGATGGGAGAAATCTGAGCTCAAGTCTTAAGATTCCAAATAATGAAGAGAAGGGACCACAATAGAAAATGAATTCTCTCTGTCACATTTGGAAGTTAGATGGCAACAACTATAACAATAAAGATCATATATTTCATTTGTTATAAATTTTTTGGTTTATTTTAACTGATTTTAAACTCCAGCTGTCATTAAATTGCTTTTCACTAAAGAATGCTTCATTAACAGATCTTCCATTATAAATAATTGTAAACTCTGATGAAGTTCTTCTAACTTCCGTCTTTTAAATTGTAGTTTTCAGTTTCTCTTTTTTCTTATGACTTATGTTCTTACGAATTCTATGAATTCATTTTTGTATTGAAAGTGACACAGTTTTACTTTTTAAATCTGTTTCTGATTTTCACTGGGCCTTGGCAGCTAGAAATTAAAGCTGTTGTACCTGTTAGTGCTACAATACATCTACTGCACTTCTATTCAGACCTTAGTAGATCTGTGTTCTTTGTTCTTAGGACTGTATATCCAGCTGTGCTGAAAGGCATTAAAGCATTTGGCCTTTCCTTTGATTATTTGTTGCCGTAATAATCATCAACAACATAATTCAGTATATAATTTGGGGTTTTTTTAGTGTGAAATTTATGTAATTAAATTGTTGTAGAATATAATCTGATTTGAACTCAATGGAAGCAGCCCTGTTGTAGGTCAATTTCCTTTTTTTTTTTTCTTGTTCCTTTCTAGGGAATCTGATTTGACATTACATCTTTTTTTTTGTTTTGGTTTTGTGTTGATACAGTGATACATTGTTGAAAGTAATTAACAAGATGGAATAATAGGCTTAATAAAACTCTTTTACCGTTGCAGAATTTCAATGTGCTCAAAACGATTTTCTTTCTATTTTAAATGGTTTTGGAAGTTTCATCCACATTTGTGGACTGCCATTGTTCATCTTTTTGAAAGATTCAAACAGTAATTATAGACAGTATTTCCACTTTTTTTTTTTTTTTTTTTTCCTTTTTTGTTTTTTTCCCCCAGAATTATTAGGGTACTGACTTCCTGAAGAGCTGCAGTTAATTGTAACTTTTGTTTTATTTTACTTACAGGATTTTTTTTTTTAAGCAACACTTTTGGCAAGTTAGCTAGCAGAGTGATGAAAGGTATAATTCTTGATTCCAGCTGGCTTGTCTTGCTCTGTTTGAAGGGATAGAGTTGAGAACAAGCTATGAAAACTTAAAGAAAGTGCCATGTGAGAATGTATTATTTGGAAAAGATAATGAGTTAACCACAAAATTAGTAGTGGTTAGTACCGAGTAGAAGAGTTGCATAGTCATTAGCCTTGACCCAGTGACACTCTACTGCTGCATTTCAAGGAATTCTTCTCAAGGGCAGTTCAGTGAATGATACATTTTTGTTTCTTTTTTTTACAATAACCTTTCTCAAACATCTGAAAAATGAAAAAAAACCCAACCAAGTTAGAAAAAGAATTTTTTTTTCAAACTGTTGAAGTGCTGTCCTACTTTATTTCACCTGTCATCAACAGAATATTTCATTCTGTTCTACACCTCCCATTCTTTTTATAAATCTCCAATTTACACTGGGCTGTTTGTGACTCCTTGGGGAAAAGAATATATACTGTTTTCTTAAGTTGCTACAAATCATGCAAGAAAGTAGGGCCTCTCTTTTTTTTAGTTAATTCACTATAAATTGTACAGCCATTCAGTTTGCTCACATTGTATGTGGTACTTAGGTTCACTTGAAGTTTATTTTTACATTTTAATGCAAAATAGATGGTACATTGGCCTTTCCAGGTTATGAGGAATGATGATTTATTGTAGCCATATAATACAAGTTAATTAAGCCAGAGCTGCTATTTGATTTAAGTTTTGATAAGCTATCACAGTCTACTAATCCTAAAGCAGAGCACTCATTTAAAAGGAAAGGAAATAATATTGGGAAAAGATATTAGTGGGATCTTGTTCTTGCTTAATTAACTTGTTTAATAGATTTTAGAACTGAGACATTTATAGATGATAACTAACAAGCTGTCAACATTTTTAATGAGTGTAATGGACTACTTCAGGTTCATGTAGAAATATATTTTTAGAAGATCTTTATAGAGTGTGAGTTAATGGCACACTGAAAGTTTCTCATTAATGATGTCCAGCTGATAACACACATTGAAAATTAAATTTCATGTTGTACTTGTTGGGAGATGTTGTGTGGTGCTATCAATTCATTGGCCAGAAAACAGAGTTTTGTGGAGATGTGTTGGCGTTGAATGACTGCAGGTACCACAGCCTGTAAACAGAGATATCCTTGTCATAAGCATGACAGTGAGAAGGTCGTTTGAGGTTCTCAGCTTTCATTTTTGGAAAGTATCTTAATAGAGCTTGTAGCACTTAAAGTTATGCTCTATGTTCAGAATATTCATTTGAACAGAAAGTTTAACAAGATTTGACCTTTCTGTAATTTGTGATTGAGATATTTTTAAAACCAAAGTTAGCTGTGTATTAATTGTGTTATTTTTTGATTCACAGCAAATGCATGTTTCAGAAGCGCTGGGTTAAATTTGATGGAGACAGCATTTCTTATTACAACAATGAAAAGGTAAGGGACATGTTTTGGTCATGTTTGGAATAAAATTCATTTGTGTACTACACAAGGTACTATAAGGAAATTATTGAATAATTATAAATGAATGTTCATTTTTAGTTAATTTTCAATTCTAAATTACTAGGGTGAGATGTAATTAAGTATTTTAAGGTGTCCTTGTCTTCATGTATTGTTCATCCTTTTGTTTCCTAGAAGGGCTTGTATTGCTCACATTTCCAGGTAGATATCATCAGATATTTTTTTTACTTTACTGAGAGCCTGACACTGCTGCTGTCTTCAGAACAGGGTCATGATAAACACTTTTGAGAGGTGTTATTTTGATGGTGTTTGCAAAGTGTCTTGTCATGGTAACTTAGCATGCTGGAGATTGTGAGAGAGAAATTAAAAGTAGCTTGGAAGACCATTTAAAAAAAAAAAAAGAAAACAACCTAAACCTATATGCTTGTTGACTGATTGAAAAAATGTATTTTTCCTGTTTGTCTTCTGTGAATAATTGCATGTCATGGAACTAGGTTAGGTTTGAATGGAAATGTCCAAAAACATCACAGTACAACAATGTATATGGCTGTTTTTGTTTCTGTACATGAGGATTGAATCTTGCTGAAACATTTCCAGACTCATGAGCTGCTTTGATTAAAGTAGTTCGCTTCGTATATGTGATACAAAAATGCATTTGTAAATCATGGTTTTCAACAACGTGTATGTGCCTTGTAATTCTCTTGTAATTCCATATAATTACCCTTCAGAGTATTAAAAAATTCTTTTTCTATTGCTCTGTGGTTTACTAATTAATTTTTCCTCTTGGAAGTAGTGAAGACCTTCTTAGACTTAAAAGCGATAAATCATAGTACAGTATGCAAGTTAAGGGAAGTTGAGGTTCCCTTCCACATGCATATGTGTTGTTATAAATGCAGAAAACCATTTCCTGTTGAAGATGCATATTACATTAGGAAGGAAATACACTGTCAGGTAAAAGTTCTGAAACAGTGTGCTGATTGGTGGCAAGAGACCTATAGATGCCTTGTGATGGGGTGGGGATGTAAAAACTGAAATAGGATGAGACTATTTTCTGAGGGGCTGGGGAGCTAAGAAGAAGCTCAAAAATTATTTACATTGATATTTGTGCCTGTTGATTACAAACTTGAAACAATCTGTTTTTACTTGTTTACTTTGCTTCACTTACAGTAGAAGACATGATTTTGTAGGTGTAGAGAACAATAGAATAAGGAGAGTAATGTTTGGATTGCAGTGACAAAAAAATGATACCCTTTTGCAGTATTGATCCCATGACTTCAGAGGAGCAGAAAAGCAGGGTTAATCATTAAGACTTTAAAAAATACAGCGACGAGATTTGCTTAACACTCTCTGTAGCATAATTAGGGAAAGAAATGCTAAAAAAGAATTTAAAGTCTTGTATTTGCAATGGGAATTTCTTCCCCCCCCCCCCTTCTTTTTGAAAGTCACTGAAAACGTTACTTGGAGGTCAATTGTGCTAGAATAGCATGCTATGCATCTGTTTGTCATAAGAGATTCAAGTCTTCCCTTCTGCTGAAATGAATTTTTAGTGTGTCACATGATGCATAGGAAGCTACCAACTCTTCATCCTCTACTGAAAAGTACTGTGATAGATTAGATTGTCAGCAGCTTGGCAAACACTTGTGTATCCTGGAATCTGAGTCCAAGCCTCCCTGGGTATTGAAGGAGATGCTTCTTGTACAGTTTAACCAAATCTGGGCTTCTGACTCGTTAACTTGGTGAGTGAGTCACATACATGAATAAATGTTATATCTGAGAACTGCAAGGCCTGAACCAAATTCTGGGGACTGAGAATTTGGTGAAACTCAAATTAGCTTGCAGATAGGCAGAAAACAGTTTCTTAGAGCCCGGTGGGATTGTGTTGAATGAGGAAAATGAGTTTTTGGTGCAGTGGTCTCTGCTGGATCACTGTCTCTTCACCTATGGTGTTCATATTTCATGTGACATGGATATCCACAATATCCTGCTGTTGCTTGTGTGTTGTCACCTTGACATTATAAATAAATATTTGCAGACCCATCAAGACCTGCATGCAGCTTGAGCTCCTTGCAAGGCCTTGCATGTTCCCCTTCCTAGCTACATAGCTGGCCATTTATATATTTAAGTGGGGAAGTTGCTGTTTTAATTTTAGAACTTAATGGCAGGTTCTGTCTATTCTAATCTGTGTTTGTCTTCGGATATTCCTACACAGACAAGCATGTTATGAAGAAATTATACTTTTGGTTCCGTGTATCAATTAAAAGTAGTTCTCAGGAGGAAACTAATTCATACTTGATATTTTTCTTCTTATTAGAAGCAGAGAAGGTTAGACTCAGTGGAATGGAACTGTTTATTTTACTCAGAAACACTACCAATATTAAATAGCTCTATTTGTCATTCAGATTAGGAACTAGAGAGGAGTGAGGTTCTCAAGAAGGGGAAGTGTACTACATGGCTAATGAAGAGTGAAATAACCGGAGACTATAGAGGGAAGATACAGAGGACATTATTCCTGAAAATGCAAATATGAATGCTTCTTTGAATGAGTTAAACACCAGTTTTATAACTATTTCTCTAACCTTGTTCTAGTTGTGTATCAACTTCTACTTAATGGAGATCTCTGTACTTTGTATCTGCATATGTGAAAAAAAGATTCAGGTTTTAACAAACAGCATCTGACCTAGGGAAGGTTTTGGGTTGAATCTGTGTTGCTCTCATTTCTTCTGTGTTCCTGGTCCTGAGAAAGCTGATGTAATCAGAGCAACATCCCACGTGGCTTTGTCTCAACAGAGAGGATGATTAACTGAAGAGGGGAAGGTAGAATTGCAGAATTTTTTCAGCTACCCAGCTATATGCACAAGTTTTGTTTTCAAATTTTTTCCTACTTTTGGCAGAACTCTGGTATTTTACCATGCACTTCGTAGTAAAGCAGAAACTGCTGGTTGTGTTGAAAGTTTTTATTTAAAACCGCATATATCAGTGATTTAGGAAAAAGATTTTACTCTTCAGGTGGAGAACCTCAATATTGTTGTGCCACTGTACAAGTGAACATTACAAAGACCAAAATTCAGTCCAAAACAGGTGAATGACTGTCATTCTTGAAATAGGTCATACCTAATTTGTTGTGGAAGTAAAACTAAAGTAGTCCAAAATGGTGTTTTTCAGGGTCCTTTGGCTCATCTCTGAATCACAACCGTGTGACATGGGGCTCTATTTGAAAATAAAGTTTATGTCGAACCAGCTGATATAAAAGAACCCACCCAAACATTTTGCTTTCCCTGCTAGAACTTTTTTGTCAGAGAATTCTTAGCAGCTCTCAAACTAGTTTACACCACTCAGTAACAGAATAAATAGCTGTGATGTTCTTGGCTGTGTTTGTTTGGGTTTGTTTTCTATGTTCTTATATAATTCACTTATTTCTAATTTGGAGTATTTCAAAGAGAGATATTGTATCTTGATCTACAAGAACTTTTTAACAGGCATTATTTTTGTGCATGAAAGAAAAGCTGCTGCACAAGAAAGATAGATTGATTATTATGGTTTAAACTGCATTTGAAAATATGTATGCCTTGGAGAACAAAGCTTTAAAAAGGACGATGGATGATTGTTTAAACAGCAAAGCAAAACTATGCTCAGCTTAAAAGGAAATTGACTTTTTTTTAGCAAATGAAATAAAATAGTTGTAAGTTCCAGCAGTCTTTTATTCTCTCATGGTAGTACCGAATTCAGCCAGTAGATGCCTGCAAACACCATAACATATTTTTAACTGAACACCTACAGAAACAGTATATGTCAAAATTTTGTTTTACCATGGAAGGATCAGTAGTTAACTTAATATCCAACCTCATTAAAAATATGTTAAAATCACTCTTTTAACAAATATAGCCATAATGGAAACAGCTATGCAATTCTATCTATGGTCATTCTGACTATTCCTTGTGTGTAACTACAATAATATGCTTGCATCTGCTCTATTTCAATATTTTTATTTATTTATCTGCTAAACTACCTTCACAGACATGTACCTCAAAGTGAAACAACATTAGCATATTAAACTTGGTAAACAAAAAAATGATCCAGTGTATCCTTCCTGCTTCACATTCACAATGTTCTTTGAGTGCTAGTATGAAGTCTGTTATAATAATTTATACTTTGGGAGGGAGGTTATTACAGCATAGTTTCTATATAGGGAGCTGACTCTTGGACTATTACTGCATCTGAAGCATAAATTTTACGAGTGTATCTGAGTTGTCTTGGTCAGAAGATGAATTGATGACAGCATAGTGGAGACAAGAGCAGCGTTAACCCTGGAATTCAGAAATAATGCAGATGTATTTCTGAAGTGCACATCTGCTTCAGCTTTCCTTCCTGCCAACCCTCACCCCCAAACCTTTTGTTCATTTGATTAATTAGATTAAAATTGAACTACTTGAAGGAAGTACTTGTATCAGTTCCTTTTTCCTATATTGCATTTGTGTTCCATTCAGTTGTCCTAATACCTAGTTGGAAATCTAAAAGTATTGGGAAGATTTTTGCTGACCCCAGCAGCACAATTATTGTGATTTAACCTCAGCCAGCAACCACGCCCCATACCCACTCACTCTTCTCCCAGTAAGGATGGAGAGAGAATCAGAATAAACATGAGAACTTGTGGGTTGAGATGGAGACAGTTTAGGAAGTAAAGCACAAGCTGTGAACAACCATACCAAGGAATTCTTCCACCACTTTTCATGGGTAGGCAGAGTTTGGCCATCCTCAGGAGGGCAGGACTATTCTGCTTAATGGTTACTTGAGAACACAAACTCCATTACTGTGAACATCCCCAGCTTTATATACTGAGAATGATGCCCTGTGGTATGGATATCCCTCAGGTCTGCTGGCATCAGCTCTCCAGGCTGTATCATCTCCCATCTTTTGTGCACCCTCAGCCTCCTTGGGGATGGGGTGGTGTGAGGAGCAGAAAAGGCTTTGACTCTGTCAGCTCTGCTCAGCAATGGCTGAAGCATCCCTGTGTTGTGAGCCCTATTTCTATCACCAAACATAGCCCCATACTAACTACTAGGAAGGTTATTAACTGTAGCCCAGCCAAAAAACAGCACACATATATAGCAGAAAAGCACATACCTGATCCCAGTTAGAGCATTCTTGTTAGCACTGACAAGACAGTGTACTTTTCCAGTGTGATCACCTTCTTTTGTTCAAACTTAGGGATAAAATCAGTGAGTTTACTTTTCTTATTAGGTACTCACTGAAGTGACACAGTGTGGAGGAACAGCAGAACTGTAATTTACTTTGCCATAAAATTGTAAATTAAAATGTGATGTTTTGCAGTATTAATGCAATGAGATAATTTATGAAGTTGCATCTCATATATGCACAATCTCTCTCATTATGGGATTTTATTCTATTTTAGAAGGTAGTAGATGTGCATATATCCACAACAGTGAAGTTGGTCGTAGGTAACTAGTGAAGGAGCTCACTTATTCAGTTATATTAAGCGTGGTGAACTTCCTGAACATGCATAAATACAAATAGTATTACATCAGAGGAATTTAAAATTCCATGAGAATTAAATATTTTTACTGCCTTTTTTATACAGGAAGTGTTCTCAAAAGGAATAATACTGCTGTCTGCAATAGCAACAGTAAGAGTTCACGGGGAGAATAAGTTTGAAGTTGTCACATCCCATAGGACTTTTGTTTTCCGTGTGGATAAAGAAGGTAAGTAGAAGATGAAAATTGCCAAAAAGCCATATAATCACTGTTGATAAATTCTGTTTGTGAAATATAGCGTGTTATATTATGAGAAATATTTCTGGAATCCAGTTGGTTTAAGCTCCTAAAGTGAAACTGGAGATAACTCTAAACTTTATAAGAACAATGGAAATTGTTGGGCAATGGCTTTTTCAAATATCAAAATGAGAAGTCTGTTTTCCCAACTCTTCTGCCTCCTCCCTTATCCTTCCCGAAATTAATTTGTCTGAACATTTTTCAAATCTCACTAGCAGCTCTTACAGCCTGTGTTCTCTCAGACATCTCTGAGTCACCACTTGATAAAAAATTGACAAAGAGACAATGAGTAATGCCTGGGATGTGATGCTGTGATCAAAGGAAATCCGAGGTTTTCTGTCCTATACAGTATTTTCAGCCAGGTATTGATAGAGATTACAAGTGTAAATTGTAGCAAGGAAGTTAGTATGCCTTCTAATTCAACGCTTTATCAACCTACAGCTGTAATATGTAGAATCAGTATGTAATATATAGAATCAATATCAATACATGTTTGATTTATTTTTGGAAATAATCAAGCATAAAAGAATGCCTAGGAAAAAAGAGTTGTGCAATATGTATTTACAGCAATACATGCCAGAGCCATTATAGCTAAGGGTCTCTCAGCATTTCCATTACCAAATCCCATTTTTATGGGTTATAGTTGGTTGTAAACATTTGCTGCAGGCTGTAACAGGACTGCAGCATCAGTGAACAAATCCTTCTTATCAGGTTTGGCTCAAATAATTTCAGTCATTTTTATGCTCTTAGCTGAGTTTAAAAGTATGTATTTCTTTATTATTTTTGCATTTCTTTTCCAAATTTATTTTAATTTTTTTTCATAAACTGGAACATGACCATCTTAGTGCAATAATTTTGGAGGGCTGTAATTTGTTTTGTGGACCTTTGCCTTGGATTCTATAAAAATGTTAAAAACTTATACTGACTTATAAAATATATTCAGAGCAACCACTTGTTATACATGAAATTCCATTTTCATATAGTATATAACCATCTTTGGACATAGTAACCTGTCTGTAAAGCTGTTCACTTAAGGTTAGAAATGCGCATTGTATAAGGAATTTGGCCATTACTGTATCCAGAACTGGATGATGTATTCCCAGCAAAGTATGTAAATAACCCTGCTTGATTTCTGTTATGTGCAAAAAACAAAACTGTTACTTGATACTATTATTTCTGTGGATTTGTGGTTGGGAATTGTTCTGAGACTATTCAAAGGGTACTTAACTTCTTTGAAAGATTTTGAAATGGAGACTTTTATATGTATTTTGAGATATCAGAAATGCATTACTTTTGGATGGGTTTAAATATCTAGAGGCAAAAGCACTGTATATAATGGTTTGGAAAGTTTAAGGGCTTTTGGGGGCAAAATAAATAACCAAACAAGGGGTAGCAGTGGATTAGAGCATAACTTGCTCAGATGCAGTGAGATTTTGTTTCACCAGAGTGAAATATCATTGAAAAAAGCCACTTCTAGAGTAATTTGATGCCCTCAGCTATACTAAAGTACTTTCAAAAGATTACTGGAGTATTTCAAGACAGCATATATGTATTTTAAAGCAAAATTTTTTACAGGATCAGTTGGGTCACTTTCCCTGTGCTAATCTGTCAGGCTGCTGTCTTCCTTTTCTGCAAAATATTTTATGATACCTAAATTTGTGTATTTTGTTCCTTCATGTTGCACACATGCCATTTATGAAATAAGCATATTATTATTTCAGTGGCGCTCCCTGGAATCTTCCCCGCTAATTTTGCCAGCTTTATGAACATTGTGTCTAGAACTTCCAATCCCTCCCTCCCCACTCCTGCCTCCTCCCCCCAATATATTTTGTGATCTGGCACTTTCAGAGCAAATGGTTGAAATATTCATGATATTCCAATTGCAAAAGGCAAACCTAATTCATTCGGACTACTCAGCATTAAAGTATATTGATCTTAGTCCAGTGAAATGTCTGAACATAGTGAATGAGACTGAGCAAAAATTCATTACTTCACCTCCTTGTGTTCATGTATTTCTAAGATGTCACATTAATAATGCATGCAAAGATGCTCAAACACGCATTTTCTTAATTACTCAGTACCCTTGACAATATCAAGCTTAGCCACCACACCTTAACGAAATAGATTGTAAAATACCAAATATTTTTTTCTTAAAAGCACGGCAAAGTATGGAATACCACTGGTTTGCCTTTTCAGTGACAGATGATATTTAGGCTCCTTGGTTTCTTCTTACAAAACTGCTGTAATTCTTTCCCATTGATCTGACTTCCAGAAGGTGAACATGCCACATTAGTCTTTAAGCTGTCTGGAATAAAGTATCTCAGAACTAGCAGTCATGATTTTAAGAATTTTGATCCATCGCTTTGTTTGGATTGTTGTGTTGATTGTTGGGAGTTAATTGGATGGCTGTCCTTCTAAGACCTCCACTAATACAGATTCTCATTATTTTTGTTTACACCTTCTCCTCAGCCTTGATGTTCTCTCTTATTTGGCATAGCTGTACCATCAACCAGTGTAGCAACAATATTGGGAAAACCAATGTGTAGAAGAATTAAGCTGCTGCTTAACTAACTGTCTTTGAACAATTTTATTTTCTTGTTTAGAAGAAAGAAATGACTGGGTTAATACAATGCTCAATGCCTTGAAATTGCAGTCTGATAATAACTCTCAGTCTCGAACTTCTGCCACCCCTGAGAAAAGCGGATATCTTGAGCTGAAAGGATACAAAACCAAAATCTTTATTCTACTTCAGGGGAGTACTGTATGGATCTGCAAAAATGAGCAGGTAAGTTTTTCATGTGCTTTTTTGTGAATGAAAGCTTATAAAAATAGTTTAACTAGTGAGTTGGAAATTGATGGCTCTGTGAATAGGTGCATTTCAATATAAATGCATATCTCTTTATATGTAGTACTTTATTGCTGCAATTCTCAGAAGGCTTCACAAAGCAGGCAAAGAATCATTATGTCTGTTGTACAATAGAAAAAAGTGAATATATAGTGAGGTGAAGTGAAAAGCTCTGAGTGTCAAAACATGTTAGTGTCAGGGCTGGGATTAATTCACTCTTAAAATGTGGGCCATAAGCACTCAGCTTAATCAGAAGGCTTGTTTTGTGCACTGGTTTCAGTGTTTTATAATACAGTGCCCTGGAAAGTGTGCTATACAGAAACACATTGTGGTATTTAACTGATACTTCAGAGAAATGTTCAGACATGATCTTTTTGTTTCCAAGAATAGAGACTGGCCAGATTCTGTTGTGCACTGTAATATTTTAAACAAATCCGGTATTAAAAAATGTGAAGCAAGCCTATCTTTTCAATTTCCAAAATGTAGGGCTTTTAGTTTCGTTTTGGGCATGACTATATGATAATATAAAGTGGAACTCTTTAGAGTGCTGAAGGCAGGGAATGAATGGGGATAGTTGGGTTCAGTGAATAATTGTGTGAATTAGTGGAAGAGAAATCTATTGCAGGACAGTAAATGGCAGGTGCTATTTCTTTTTGAGGCCATTGATTACCCACAACTAGCTGGAACCTGGGATGGCACTGGGGGAGGTTTTTTACATGCTTGCCTTGTTCTGTTTCTTTCAAAGTTGTGTACAGGCAAATCCCTGTCTCAAATGTGAATGGTCTCTCTTGGAGCTGATCTCACTTCCTCTCCTGTTATCCTCTGTGAAATTATTGAGGGTCCACCTAACGCTTGATATTAAATCTTACAATTCTTTCCCAGGGTATGGCAGGAAATTAGAGACTGACAAAGACCTGTTTTTCATTCTATTTACTGTACTTCAAGGAAGTTTTACTTGTTAGGTACATTCTTTGAGGTCAGTCAACAGCCAACTAATCAAGAATGTTGTAAATGGGTTTGCATGGCAGACCTGAACAGGGAGGACCAGCAGAGACAAGTGTGATGAACTGACTACAACCCCCCATTCCCCATCCCCCTAAGGTGCTGAGTGAGGAGGAGGTAGAGAGAATCAGAGGCAAAGACCAGGAAAAAGGGAGAGATGAGGGAAAGCTATTTTAAGATTTCAGTTTATTTCTCATTATCCTATTCTGGTTGGATCGGTAATATAAAATAAAGATTAAACTGATTTGCCCAAGTTGAGTCTGCTTTTCCCGTGACAGTAACTGGCGAGTGATCTCACCCTGTCCTTACCTCGTCCCTCAATAGTTCTGTTATATTTTTCTCTCCCCTGTCCAGTTGAGGGAGGGGGGAAGTAATAGATCAGCTTTGGTGGGCATCTAACATCCATCCAGGATCAACCTACCACAAACATGATACAGTTTATGGATTTATGGTGTTCTGTAATTATAACAAAACTCCATAAATTACTTAGATATGTAATATGATACCAAAAGTGTCATTTGAATTTAAGCCCACAGAATATGTTTTGCTGAATTAGCATCAAGGAGAAAAGTTAGTCTTCATAGCTGAGCACAGTACTCTTTCTATATACTGAAATCTTCAGGCCTGATTATTTTAATGAACAGGTGACCTGTCAGTTAGCATGTTTATTTAAGTTCACAGCTCATCTTTAAGGAGGAACAAAACCAAGATGCAAACACCACCCCTCCTTTCTGAGACCTTGTATTTCACTGAGGTGCTCTTGCATTTAGAAAGAATGAAGTTGACTGACTTTATAGTTGTCACACTATGAGCATACTCAATGTTACTCTTCTGTTATAGCATTTCCAGGTATTTTATCAGATAGAGTCCATGGAAAGCATTCTCATTCATGCAAATCTTCTTTTTGTGGATGTTCATTTTTAACAAGCCACTTTTCCTTTTAGAACTTATGCTTTTTAAATCTTATGCCCCTGAATATTTTTTGAGTGGTGCTTGTGGATCTTCTGAGCTTTTTGATTGAGGAGCAAAGATATCCAGACTTGTGGAGGAATTTCTCCTCCAGAGTGATAGGTCATTTGAAATTAGTTATGTCCCTCTTGAGAGTTGCAGTGCCAGGCATCAAATTTTTGCTTTTTTCTTTCATTCTTACTCCACTTGAAAATAACTGCTGAGAGCATCTTTCTTGCCTTGAGTTTGAACTTTCCCTGTTGATATGGGGCACTCCCAGCTTTGCCCACTGTGCTGAGTCAGTTTTTCTGACTGTACATTGATACAAAGCAGAGCCATTTACTCTTGAAGGCTTCTTGATTGCTCTTTTCTGCATTTTCAGAGTGCAGATTATATGATTCAGATATTCTAAGACTACTCCCCTCCCCCATCACTTTCTGTTTTTACAGATTTTTTTAAATTATTTTTTTTGTATGTGCACGTGTCTTGGTTCTATTGCTTGTGCTGTTGTGTGGCAGTTTATATCTGCTCTGCCCTTCAACATCATGCATTTCAGAACTGCTTTAGCTGATCATGAAAGCACATCTTTATGCAGCCTTTTTACAGATATTTATTCCCTTCTTTTTTCAAAGCCAAATTCTAGCACAAACACTATGACACCTAGGCCCTCCCTGATGTTAGATTCCAGTAAATCTTAAATATACCCTGACAAAGGATATCCTTTCACATCATCACATGGATGCTCTGCAAAGATCAGTGACTGCAGTGCAGCAGAAGGAAAACCAAAATCAAGCCCTGAAAAAGAATGTTTCGATGTGCTGTCAACCTGTTAACTCCTCTTGTGTGTATGAATATTGCAAACAATGGTGCAAAACATTCTTCTTCCCAAAGCTTACTTTTCTCACCCCCAGAAAATTCAAATTGTCCTAAGACGTTTCATTTCAGATTCTGCAATTGAACAATATCCTTTATTTATGCAATTGCTGGATGTTTGTGAATCAGAAGAAATAGCTTCTGTCTTTAGGCTTTCAAAGTCTGCAATTCTTTGGCTACCTCTTGTGTTTTAATTTCAAGTGGAAAACAGAATGATTTTTACTGCAGTGCTGAAGAAAACAATCACAACACAGCACTAATCCATTAGAAGGCGCTGTTGATCTAAAAATCCTTCCCTATCTCAAGTTTGCAGTTGAGCTAGTAATTATCAGGCAAATCTGTCCAGGGATGTCCTCAAATCCTATTCATATTGGAATTCACATCCATACTAGGCTCCTGGAGAGCCTTAGAGGGGTTTATTACAACTGCAGTGCTAAAAGACACCTATTTAGACTTCTTACAATGTTGAAATGAGATTGGATCGAGCTTATTCATTGATTTCTAATAAACTTGATAGAGGAGAGTCTGCTGTTACTTTAAAAAAAAATTTCTTCAGTGTTAAAAGTGGAGAAGATCCTAAGCCAAATGCCAAATCGTAACATAACCACCATGAACTTTGTGAAGTTCAGATTGAGATCAGAACATCATGTTTCAGGCCTCTTTCTAGTTAAAAAGTGATTGGTTTAGCTTGAACTTGTGGCAGTGATATAGTGCTAGTAGGAAACCATCAATTTCTTTGACTCATGTAGTGTAAATTTCTTAAACTTCCTCTCTTGAGCAAAAGTGAAAAGTAAATCATACTGAATCAATTTGTTCAACCTGCAGCTTGCTGAAATTCCCATTTCTGTTTCAAAGTCATTCGTGCTTAAATAAAAACATGTAATCTGGTCATTCATGGCAGTTCAAACATTGGCTTGAAATGTCAGTCTGCAGTGGCAGTGCCAGTACCAGCCTTTCCTCGGTTACCATCAGAAGGGCTCTGACAAATGCTTTTCTGGTCTGCTTGAATATAAAGGGGATCCTTTGTTATGGTATATTTAAGATTTACTGGTATGTAATGTCAGGGAGGGCCTAGGTGTCAGTGTTTGTGCTAGAATTTGGCTTTGAAAAGAGAAATCAGGATCTTCTTGTTACTGCTTTGGGTGGCTAGATGTATTTACCTGTGATTTTTGAGGAAACTGCAAAATATAAAGACGGGAGACTGGTATGACTGTGTGCTGTAATAATTTATGACATGTTTTCTCCAGGCCTGACTCCAAGTTAAAACTAGAATTGTGATGAGTCTTTTATGTATAAGCAACAATATACATTACTTATTAAAAACCTCTTGTTTCATTTTGGCTCAGTGTTTCCTATTGATTTCAGAGGGTATTTTTTTTTGTCAAAGATTGAAACGATTTGCTCTGTGGCAGATGGAAATGTTTATTCATGTTGAATGAACCAGTAAGGGTGCCTAGTAATTTTAATTTCCTCTGTAATGCTAATGGTGCATTTAAACCAAAACTGGACAACACCAAAGGATGTATTACGAGAAAGGATATTAAATAGGCAGAAAATGGCAAAGGGTGGGATAATGTAGAGAACTGATGCAAGGATAACTGAAAGGACAAGCCAAAGCTGATGCTTGAGATTGGCATCTTGAAAGAGAGGAAGTGGTGTGAATGGCAGTGGAAGAAAACAGAAGGGATGTGTACATGAGTCTCTGCATAAGTACAGAGATATGTTCTTATCTCTGTTAAGAAACACAGGCTTAAAGGGGAGCATTTTTGAGCAACCTGATCTAGTGAAAGATGCCCCTGTTGTGTATGTTTTTCAGGGGGATTGGATTAGATGATCTTTAAAGGTCCCCTCTAACCCAAACCATTCTATGGTACTATGAAATACAGTGCCATAGACATTGTGATTGAGATGCAGGAGCAGACTTGGAAGTCTTTTGGTATACAGCAATGGGAATTTATAATGATACTCTGCAAGATTGTTCATTAGGAAATGTTCTGGTTTTACCTGGAGAAAATGGAATCCTGATTAATAATCAAGAACATGATGAATGAGAGAGAAATCCTTTTTTTAAAAAAAAGTATCTATTAAGAACAGGCAAAAGTCTTTAACAATGGAAGGTTACCAAAGAAGAACAGTTAAATTAAGTCCTAAAGATGAGTAGTAATGATTAGTTGTCATGCTAAAGCATCATGAGAAATTCTTTTTAATGTATGTAGATTCTTTGGTGTATCATCATGATTATATTTGTGAATATAATGAGTACAAGGTGATGGAAACAGTAATACAAAAGAAAATTGGGGAGTGGAGTTGAGTGCAAATTGAGCAGAAAGGAAAACACTTAAAAATTTTGAGATTTAATGAAGAACCCTGAGAAAAGCAACTGAGTTCTGAAAACGAAGCTAGCAAAAAGATAGGGGAGTAAAGGCAACAAAAGGAAGCTGGAGGAGGAACAAGACCATTTAGACGACTGATAGAGGAGGAGAGAGAAGTGCCTGGTATGTATAGAGTGTAGCAGTGGAAGGAGGAATTATTGAGAATGAGAAAACAAGAGGTGCAGTCCTTGTAATTGTGCTTCTCCTGTTCCCCATCCTACATCCTCATCTCCCTTGCCCCAAGAACATGTGTGCTTTTAGAGATTTTATCATAAAAAACTGTTGTTTGTAATAGCTGGGAAACTAAAGAAACTGTGCTGTACTTGATTGCTAGTACAGACCGTGATCGAACATAGTTACAAACATACAACTGAGCTTCTCCTGGAATGCCTTAAATAGGTGGAAGTAACAGAAAAACAGAATATCATTTGCTCTTTGTTGTTTGAGTCATTCTGGCTTTGCTCTTCCTTCATAACAATACAAATCTGTAGCAAATGTTAAAAAGCAAAAATGGAACCCAAAAATATACCAAATACATTGGAGGGGAAAAGATTAATAGAGAGTGTTTTAAGGCAAAATATACTTATACATTGGTGACTTGTAGTGGAATTGAATGATCCAGCCTCTTTTAAATATAGTTCTTTGCATCAAGCTGTAGTTGGGATGATAGATTAAAGTCATATCCTTAATTTTCTAGCAGTTCCTTTCAAGAAATTAATTCCAATTTTACACACTCAAAAACATAGCAACAATCAATTGCTGTTCATGGCATAAGAAACAACTGAACAGGAAATAACTCAAATTGTGTAAGAAAGCTTTAAATCCTTTGATTTTGCTTGTTTTAATGCAAAGTTAATGATTGCAAGAAATCATTTTGAGTGGGGAAAAGGTTTGTTGTTTTTATGACAATTACTTCTTCAGTTTTAAACTAATTGCACTCCTACTTCAGAAAAGATTTAAAAATAGATTTAAAATAATACGCTACTAAAGTGTCTCAATCAGAGAAGAAAAATGTATCAATGCCCACCTTTACAGGGAAGATCTGCATTTTACATTCAAAAATAATTCTGTATGATGTTGTTTCTAGGTTGTGGAAAATACTAAAGAGTACAGAGAAGGGCATAAACAAGACTTCTAGCAAAAAAAGCCCAAAACGATGTAAGAGTTAGTGTTGAGTTCTTCTACATGCAGCTAAATTTTGAGGATTTTCTCCTGTTCATTTGTTTTTATGCTAAGATCTTGTTGAGATTTAGGTACACCTAAAGCAGTCATGAAACAAGGTAAAAAGCCTAATGCTTCCACAATGATGAAAAGCTTCCTGATTAATCTGGAGTAAAGTTGTCAGTTTTTCAGTAATGTTCCGTCAAGTTTTATGGATGACTAATACATATATAGCCAGCTACTTTAATCACTTAAAAATTAACAGTGAAGAGAAGTGGGATTTTTTGGAATATCATGAAGGTTTTACATAGTGGCAGAACACACTCATAAGCAGCTGAAGAAGGTTCCAGGTCTACTTGCCATAAAGCTATAACACTATTAATGCAATGTTGGGGAAATCCATTTGCTTGTAGGAGTACTGGAATTTCCCAAGACCATTGTCCATCACTACATACATTGCTCGTTTTTAAGAGCTAATAGCTTGGCTTCAAATGCCATGGTAAAATAATATATTGCATCAAAAGCCCTAAATATACGAACTAGAGCATTGTTATAGGAACTTCCTTTTACAATTGTAGTTTGGGTTTGCATTTATCTTTTTATTTTAAATCACATGAAAAAGTTATTTCTGCATTCAGTTAATCCAAAAAGTTGTATAATCAGCATATATGTGTATATATACACACTTAAATAACAAAGTCTTCTTTTTTTGTATGTGTATGCAACAAGAAGGTTTGAGGCAGCAAAACTGAAAAAGAAAGTATTTTTCAAGAACACTTGGATCCCTTGTCTTTTCATAGCTCAATATACTGTGGAATTAAATGCAGCTAGAACACTATTTGATTTCTGTTTAATTGTAAACACATTAGTCAGCTCTCATAGGAAACATGCTGAAAAACATCCGTAGTTTTGGTTTGCTTTTTCTCTTTGAATTGTTTTAATTTTAAATTGAAGGCAATGTAAAACACATTTTCCCCATTCCTCTGTTATTTCTATGCATTTGCCACATTTAGTTTCATTTACTGATTGCCTTTTTTCTTCAGTCTTTTTCCCTATACTTTATTTCAGCCATTAAACTAATTAGCATAGCTAAAATATAAGTACTTTATATATAAAGTTACATGTTGTATTACAACAGTGAAGACCAGAGCATTTCTGAAGCAGTGTAGACAATATATCTTCATAGAAATATTTGTTACACAAACTTGGATAGGTACACACATACGTTAGGATCATCATAGAATCATCATAGAATGGTTTGGTTGGAAGGGACCTCAAAGGTCATGTAGTTCCAGCCTCCCTGCCACGTACAGGGATGCCTTCCTCTAGACCAGATTGCTCAAAGACCCAACCAATCCAGCCTTGAATGCTTCCAGGAATGGGACACCCATAGCTTCTCTGGGCAACCCATTCCAGTGCTTCACCACTTTCACAATAAAGAATTTCTTTCTAATATCTAATGTAAACCTACTCTCTTTCAGTTTGGATCCATTCCCCCTTGTTTTGTCACTACTGAGCTATTGTAAAAAGTCCCTCTCTATCCTTCTTATGGGCTCTGTTTAGGTACTGAAAGGCTGCAGTTAGGGTCACGCTAGAGCCTTCTCTAGGCTGAACAAACTCAGTTCTCTCAGCCTTTCTTTATAGGAGAGGTTCCATGCCTCTAATCAACTTGGTGTCCCTCCTCTGGACTCACTCCCACAGGTCCATGTCCTTCCTGTGCTGGGACCCCAGAGCTGGATGCAGCCCTGCAGTGGGGTCTCACCAGAGCAGAGCAGAGGGGCAGAATCTCCTCCCTCCCCTGCTGCCCACGGTGCTCTGGATGCAGCCCAGGACACGTTTGGCTTTCAGGGTGTGAGTGCCCATGGCTGAGTCATGTCCAGCCTCTCATCCAGCAGCATCACCAAGTCATTCTTGGCAGGGCTGCTCTGGACCTGTTCATCCCCCAGACTGTGCTGATTCTGGGGGTTGTCCTGACCCAGATGTAGCACCCTGCACTTTGTCTCATTAAACCTCATGATTCCCATGTGCCCACTACTCAAGTTTGTCCAGGCCCCTCTGGATGCCATCCTGTCTCTTGGGAGTTTCAACTGCACCACTCAGCTTGGTGTCATCCTCAAATTTGCTGAGGTGTATTTGATCCCTTCGTCCATGTCCTAATGATGATATTAAGTAACACTAGTCCCAATACAGACCCCTGAGGGACACCACTTGTCACTGATGTCCAGTTTGATCTATTGATCACTACCGTCTTGATGTGACTTTCTAACCAATTCCTTATCCACTGAACAGTCCACTCATCAAATCAGGGTATATGCAGTTTAGAGAAGCGATGTTGTGGGGGACTGTGTCAAATGATTTACAGAAACTCAGAAAAATGACATCTGTGACTTCCCTTTTCCACTGATGTAGTCATTCCATCATAGAAGGCCACTAGGTTATTTAGACAAGATTTTCTCTCGATGAAGGCAAGCTGGCTGTTTCAAATCTCAATCTTCCCCTTATCTGTTGTCACCAGACTTCCATGATAGTGTATGAATTCCATTTCATAATTAGTTAGATATACCCTAATACGCTACTGCAAATTTTTGTTTCGTATATCACTTCTGTTACCAGTTTGCCAGATTTGAAATCCATTACGACTCCATTGTAGATGTGGTTTCGGAATTTAGTCTATACTTCCTGTGGCAGAGCTCAGACAAGTAATGTCACAAAAGGATATCTTTCTCTTTTGGTGCATTGCCTATATGATAAAGAACTAAGTTGTATGGATATTCTTCTGTGCAAGGTAACAGGTGGGACTATTCTTTTGTCCAGTCTGAAGGGGAAAAGCAATATTGCTGAAGACTAGTATTTGCCTAATCTATGACAAGTATCATCAGATGAGCACTGACAGTCACTCTATGATGATTAAAATTTTCTCCTTGGTTGCAAAACTAAATAAAATGGAATCAGTGTACGCAAGCAGGAGACCAAAGAATATGTCTGCAATTCATTAATGTGCCTTGTAGCTGACACTAATATTTAGAACTCCAAGCACTTAAAAGCAAGTGATTGGTCATAATGCGTTTAGCTTGCAATAGCTGTTCATGCAGGAAATGCACAGTGTTCATAAATAAAACAGTTTTGGCATTCATGGATTTCTGTTGTTAGTGGTGATTTTCAAGATTAGGTGGTCTTACTTCAATCACTAGGAGTTGATCAGAGTAAGGACCATTGCAACTTTTTGAAAATACCCAGAATTTGTAGTATCCCCGACCTTTTTTCCTCTTCATACTTTTTCAGCTTCCACCCCTTTACAAATGCTTAATTCAACAATAGACACTTGCTCCAAAACTGTTCTTTTCTGCACAGATTAGGCTGGAAATGGGAACAGAAGCTTTGATGGCTGTGCAGAGAGAGCAGGCTGGAGTTGCTGCTGGACTACTAACATTATGAAGCCATTGGAGTTTTCATTAGTTGTGCAAAATGAATGGTTTAAAATAAGAATTATAGAGATTATCCTTAAAATACTAAGATCTTTAATATCATTGTACCTCAAGTGACATTTTAATATTTTTGTACCATAAATATTTTATTTTTCTTCATTTCTTCTGGTTTCTTTATGTTTGGAGAAGTAGGGTATTGTTCAGGTAATAAACATTATTTTCTCTACTCCATTATATCATATCTACAAATTTTATTCTTAATAAATGAACTATCCTTATGGCAAAAGCAAGAGAATTTATGATTTACAGATTAGTATGAATGTGGGGAATACCCCAGTGTGCTTTCCCAGCAATAATTTCTGTTCCTGGTTAATAAATTGCTAGACCAACAAATTTGAACTTAAATTGAATTCTTACTACATGAAACATTTCAACATCATGGTTATTACGTTAAATTCTTGTTCTTAAATATTTTGCATGCAAAGTAACATATTTTTTGAGGATGGTATGTTTAAATTTAATTCTTTAAAAATCAGTATCTTAAGGATATGTCCAGAAAATTTCACTCAAAAGTTACTTCCATCTCAGCATATGGGTCAGGAGAGATCCATCAGAATTATTGACTGATTGATTGATTGATTGATTGATAGCTCACGTTTTAAAATAAACGTATAAAATATTACATGCACTGTAGAACAGAAAAAAAATCAAGTTATGTTAACTTCACTTAGGATGGAAGGTTGTCAAAACATTTGTCTTTGAGCATCCAGAGAACCATTTGAACATGCCTGGACAATGGTTAAAAGAAAAATATACTCAGGAAAATATATGCAAAGTATGATTCAGGAAGTAAATGTGGAAATAATCTTTCTGTATTGTGAGTCATGCCTAGTGTTGTACATTAGCATGTTTTGAGCATTTCGAACAACTTTTATTTTATTTAGTTTGCCTTGTTTGTCTTGGTTCATTTTTTCCTCCTGGTAGACCTTTTTATTGTACCTCTGTGGCATTTTCAATAAAATTACTAAAAAAAACCAAAAAAACCCCTAAACAAACAAAAAAAACCCACAAAAAAAAGATGACCTAAATAATGCAATGGCTGAAGAGTGTGTTTTGTTGACTTTGCTTATCCTTTCGGGGATTCTGGTATGTAATATTTAATTATTACATTAAATAGGTATTAAATAAATTATATGTCCATTTCTTGTTTAAGGTCAGTTGGGCTATTAAAAAAATAGTCTGTGGATATGACTCTGTGTCAGTTATCAAAAAAATTGTTTGTCTTGTACCAGCCAATGTTTCTAAATTGTAGATGGAGGCAGGCAGAGAGGAGCCTATATCCACTGTACTGCATTTGCCCCTTGTCTGTGGTTTAAGACCAGTATGCAGACCTGTGTTAGAGATACATCGGTGAGGTTTAAAAAAGATTTGAAGCAGAGTGACTGCATTGGTATAATAAATATGGCTTTGTGTCCTGGTTCCTGGTTCACAATTAGCCTGTCTGGCACTTATTTGAGAGGCTCTGCAGGATGTTGCATGTATGATGCTTTTTCCAGCCAAGGGCTGTTATTCCTTGCCATGGGGTAATAAAGAAGTTCAAAGGCAGATAAAATGACAGCAGTCAGCAACAGCAGCTCAGTTCCTGCAACACAGGAGTAATTGCAGCCCATTATTACAATTGGCTCTCGTTTCTTTCCCCTGAAGGAACTGAGCAGCTGCCAGTTTACTGGGCTGCAAGAAAACTGATGAGACAGGAGATGGGGGGTCATAACAAAAGTTGAGAAACTGATCAAGGCAAAATTCATTAGTCCTGAGTAGCTGTAAGAGAAGAGAAGGAGACAGTGCTGTGACTGGTCATCACTGGTGCCCATATGGGGAATAGTTTCTGACTTCCAGGTTGGTTTGTTTCACCTTGCATTTCTTTTTTCTTCACAAAGAGAAGCCAGGGGGATTCTATGATCTTTCACCTTATTTTGTAAAAAACAAACCAACCACAGGCAGGAACCTCTTTATGGGGCTTACATAGAAAGGGTTTATTTCAGCCTGAGTAAGTACATCAGCTGTTTTTTTTTCTGTGTGCTGCAGCTAAAAAAGGGATGATCTACAACTTGTTTAGTTTTATTAAACAGTAATGTGCAGTTGGATGATCCTTTGGTACTTGCTTATGTTAAATATATACAATCAGCAGTGCAAAACTTGTGTATCTTTATTGGTATTCTCAGCAATAAATGCTAATGTAGAAATGACAGTGTTACACGTAGGAATGAAAGGGTTACACCCACATAAACAGTATTTCAGACTGTTTCCTCATCCATCTCTCACTGATGTAGTATGGAATATCAGAAACATATTTCTTAATATGTGCAAGTGGAGATGTAGGGGAATTTTACAGGAAGAAGAAAAAGTAAAGGTTAATAGAGTGCACTGTAGATACAAAACCAGAGGGTGTTATCACAGTTCTGTGTGATTCTGTGATGCTGTTCAGGTCTTCTAAACATGCAGGTCTTTTATCCTCACACCTAAATTTCATTCTCCTATACTGCATGTAAATCTATTTAAAAATGAACCTGAAGAAGCGTGTGTGGATTTTGTTGTAGCTGCTTGTCTTTCTAAATAGAAAAGTTAAAGTTGCATTGCGTTTTCAGTATTTATGGGGCAGTGTAAGAAAAGCTGTTTCTTGTAGGATCTGTACAGATACCTGGGGTGAATTTCCATGTCTTTGAATGTCACTTGGAGCTTTGCCATTCATGTCAATTGCCAGTTTTTCATTTTAGTGCAGTATTTTGTTTCATTCTTGAATTCTTCTTCATCCTAGTTTCTTAAATGACATGTTCATGCTGAGAAAATATACCTTCTTGTAACTTCAACGTGTTTCCAGATTGCAGCTTCCCATTTCTACTAATATAGAAGGGTTTTTTGGTAGATTTCCTGTTCTCAAAGATCATTGCAGCATGTTATAACCCTCCCCACCCACAAATGGTACAAAATACTGCGGCTAAGTTTCTGAATACTCTAAATTGGAGTGATTTTGTAATTCTAGTTCTATTTTTACTGTTTGTGAGATTCTCTTTTATGTGTTATCTTGATCCAGTCATTGCAATTTTGATGCAACTTGTGTGTGGTGAGATGCATCTGCATAGTTTCAGTTATGAGCCAGAACAGTGTTCTTACCACTGTGCTTCCCCATGACATGAAGTGGGTTCAGTTTGCTGCTGTCTGGGTCAGGATGTTGCTGTATGATCAGCCTGTAAATCAGTGCTTCCGTCTTTGCTTTGGTCACTTTCCATGAACAAATTGCTACTACAGGTGCTGCTCTTCACTAATCACTGATTTGTAAGGCATCTTCACGAATGCGAACATAGCAATATGTGTTTCAGAAATTACTATTTTTTTATTACTGTGTGGTTTTGAAGGCTATTCTACACAACATTCTGCAAAGAAGTAAGTTGTAATCCAGGCCTGCTGCCCCTACCCAAGAATGTGCTCTGAGGCATGAGTTAACATTGCTGTTGACAAGTTTTATTTTTTCAGTTTCTCATTAAATTCAGGTGAGTGAGATTCATTTCTTGCTTGCGAGGATTTGGGCATGAGAGACTTGAGAAGTGAAAAGAATGTAGTAGACAGGTGGAATCAGTATGCTGCAAAGGAGCCATGTATCTATAGCTTATTTTGGGTCCTGAAAGATCTTCCTATATAGTTCAATGGATGACAACAAGAAGCTTAATGAAACAAGCAGAAGATAAATGTGTAAATGGAGATAATTTGTTAAAGATTTAATTTTTAGTGTTCATTCTATTAACTAGCTGTCTAGATAGTAACACAGAGTATAAAGGTTATTTGAAATATGTATGTGAAGGGCTTTTTTAAAGGATTTTGGTTGGCTTTTAACCTCTAATCTGTTGAAGTACATTTTTTAGGGAATGGTTGCTCCATATTTTTACAGATAATTTGTCCTTTTCTGTTAGATATTAGCCTTTACTCCTCATTAGCAGAAAATAATTTCATTGAAAGCTTGAATTTACTTTGTTTTTACATATGGTGCTTCTAGCTCATAATTTGTGATGGGAGGCAATAATCATTTAAAAAAATAAATTGCATTCATTATGATGAAGGCATTTTGTTTGTTTGTAAGCATATATTAATTATATAGACAGTCCTGGAACATGAGTATAGTGCAGATATTTTAGAGCTGGATCCTTCCTTAGCTGTGATAGTTGAGCATCTTAGCTTTGATTATTGAAAAATCAAAATTAAAAAAAAAATCACTAAAATCAAATGGTGATGGCTTTTACATGGACTCATAATAAAACTTATTTACAATGGATTTACTTGGAATCTAATAATCTCTGTAAGTATTTAATACTGTAACCACTTCAGTATTTAAGTAGGGAGAAGTAGATTGCTTATTTGTAAACTGTATTGATTCTTGAAACTCTCTTTTATGTATTTACTTTTATACTAACTGTTTTTTTTATGTGAAATCACTACCTTCATGGCATAAAGCCTATGCAAGTATGAAAGCGAATAACTGCTAAGCAGTAGCTGTATGTGTGTCCATAAGTGATTTTGCTTTACAAAAATTCAAAACAGTTTCTCTGCATTTATCTACTATTTTCATCTTTGTCACATAGAGACAAATTAGTATGAGTGAATTGAAAGCCAGCAGAAGAAAATATTTTCTTTATAAACAAAACCAAAGAAACCAATCCCTTAAAACAAACAAAACCCCAAACCCACCCCACTCTATTTTTGGCTGAACTAAATGTAAGGAGGATGTCTTCCCAGATAAGGCTGAAATGGCTGAATTAGGAAAGATTTGCCTTATAAAAAACCTGTGGTGCAGCATTGCTGTTGTCATGGCATCAGCCCTCTCTTGGTCAAGGCACAGAAGAATGTATGGCAAAACTGGCGATGCTGCTGTCTGTTCACTGTTTTACAGAAGTGGGAAAATTCACAAATCATAATTTGGTCTCCTTGGGTTTCTGTTTCTAGGCATTAGTGGGAAGTTTATACTTTACGTTGGCTTCTAGAAAAGGCCTGAATCTCCTTGAAGTCTGACACATTTTTCAAAGTTAAAGAATATGTGTGCACACTCTGAAAATTTAGATCTTCTACTATATTTATGTATTTCACAAGAAAAAAAATATAATCTTTTTGGTACAAGTAGTCCAAAAATTTCTGAATTTCACATTTTAAACAAATCTGAAGTTTTATGGCTTTTGATGTTTCTTTGCTGCAAAGGTGAACATTTATTAACTAGATGAGAGTTTATACTGACTGGCCAAAAACTTTTGTGAGGGTCTGTACTCTCCTTAGCTTATTTTTTTCCTTTTAAATGTAAGATCAAAATGTCAGCTGTTAAAGTGGAACATTTTTCTTTATGGCTCTCTAAGCATAAGGTGTCTAAAATCTCCCAAGCTGGAAAAAGTAGTTAGCACTACTACTTAAAAAAAAAGAAGCTATTAGTAGTTAGTCGAGAGCTATCTATATTTCATGTAATTAATTCATTTATTCTTATAAAGTGTGTGAGGATGTGTGTGTGTTTTGTTGCAATATACACCATCTCAGAAGAGTAATTCAGTTTAATAGGATCATAAAATCTAAACTGTTCATTTTGTCAGCATGAGCTGGAAAATCCCATAAGGATCCAGCTATGATAAAATGGGGTATGTTTGTAATATGTTCAGATAGCCATAAATCCATTTCCTTATAAGATGTCAAAATGTCTATATTTGTAGTCCTAGTTGTATGGTACTTTAAAAACAGTCGAAACTTTATTTTAAAATTAATTTCCCTTTATAAATATTTTGAGTCATGCAGATTACTTGGAAATTAAGTTTGTGAGTAAAAAAAAAAAAAAAAAAAGCTTTGCAAAACTCTCCATATTGAAATATTATTAAATATATGGGTTATTAATTGTTTCTACTTATGAAATATCACATCATAGAATTAAATTTCAATTTGTTAAAGAAGTAGGTAGTAAATAAAATTAGAAGTCTTCATATTTACTGTGAGGACCATTTGTCTTAACACCTTATTTATTGTAGTCAGTAAGTAAAAGCACTGTGCTTGGTCAATGATACTTTATTGTCAAAATCATATTTGTTTATCTCCATGGGCAAATTTTGGAGGAAAGCAAACACTCAATTTTTGGAGGGTTTCTGTTGCAGTCGGGGTTCTTGTTGAAGTGAAGCAGGTGAAGAAGCAGGAAGGGCCTTTGCAGGGGTTTCACAGAGATGTTTATTTCAGCCACGCGTGAGCACAGTCCCGGAGCTCAGAGGCAAAGGCGTTGGTCTGGGGCTTTGGGTTGGGTACATGGGGGTTTGACAAGGGTGGGGTTAGGGCATAAGGGCCAACAGGGAACCAGGGTGGGGGTGACCAAAAGGCTGACAGACAGAGAGAGGGCAGGGGGCTGTCCCAAGGAACAGAACAAGGGTTGTCTTGACCTGATAGAACAGGATTTGTTATCAAAAGGAGATAACTGAGAGGCTTCTCCTATCTTTCTAACTGGGAGTGCCTTTCAAGGTCTCCATAGGTTTCTTGGTTCATTAGGGTAATTTTGGCAATGGGAATGTCATAACAGTTTTCTCTCTTATCTAGTGACAACTGTACTAAAAGGCATATGAAATGGTTTATAATTTTTGCATGACAAGTGTTGTAGATTTAAAGCTATTGCAAAAATGTTCACAGTCTGTCCTTCCTGAAAGAGTTCAAACACTTTTTTACCAGTTTTTCTGGATTATGAATACATAACAAAATCTTTGGTGTGTATGTAAACTTTGGCAAGAAGATTATAAAGATACGAATTCAGAAAATTATAGCTGTATGTGATATCTTAAAATTCACTGATCCTTCTGGTCTCCAGAGAACAGTCTTGCTCAATCTAAGACAGTTTCCATTTGTGAAGCACTTCCAAAGAAGAGTCCAGATGGCTACTTAAAACTGTAACAGTAATATCTATGTTTAAAAGTGTCCTTGAATGAACAGGAGTTGCTCTGGGTGCTTATTGCTGGGAAGTGTTTAAAATGGTGTGTGAATTCGAGATGATGACTATAGGGATAGCTGTTTCAGATAAATTAAAAAAAAAAGTGGAAGGGCTCAAACACTAAAAGTGATGAAAATTGAGGCATTTCCATGTAATTTTAGAATTTTAGAATTTGCATATATTAAACTGGTATCCCTTTGGGATGGAAAAGATGTGAACTGAGTAGCAAGAAATGGGCTCTAAAATGGAATGAATTTCTATGTGTGAGAAGTTGTGCTTCTTAAGGAACACGACTGCCTCTTTAAATATGAGACAATGTTATGAATAGCTATTGGAATAAAAGTAAAGGTGAAAGCCTTGAATATAGGCTTGCTTGTTCCTGACAGGCTTTGACTTTTATTTACATGTTTATTTAGCTGTACCATGTTCATGTCATCTCGTGATTTTTCATAAAGCAGCAAAAGTAAGGGTGATAGCCCAGGCAGCTGCAGTGGCTTCAGCCTCTGTAAGTAACAAGCTAACAAGATGCTGTTTTTCTGAATGAGCTCCATGCTGTAGAGAAGCCCTGGTGGAAGGGAGTTACTGTTATTGTTCAAAATGGAATTTTTCCTACACTTGTCTTTTGTCTGTGTGGTGGGGGAGCAGGGGACACAACACAGAAAGCAGGTTTGTCTCTCTTGCTTGGTACCTGTCATGGTATTTGGGAAGATAGCAAGGAAGGTTTTGTATATAGTATTACCAGCTTGCTTTTGATACTTGGTTCTGTCTTATGTGCCTCAGATGTGAGACTCTTGCTTTCCTAGTATGTTGAGTGACAAGAAAAAGAAAGCATGTGTCTGAAGAATGGAATATGGTTTGAATCACACTTTCTGTGATTCAGAAAGCTGAGCTCTGAATTGTAGAATGGTTGAAGAATTCAAGTCCTCTGGGATATTTTTAAAACAAGAATGCAAATTACTGTGGTACCTTTAAGTCAAGAAATCTTTCCACTCATAAATTTAAACTGCTTTCCACTAATCTTTCCACTAATAACTTTAAACTGCATTGTGTTAAAATGTCCATCTTTATGTATAATTCAGGTTCTTATATTAATGCAACAATTTGCACATGTTGTTTCTGAAGTATGTAATTTCCATACATACAAATTATTTGTAATGGCATGGTATGGAGTATTTCTTCCCCTTCCCTTTTAGCATGTTTCAGCACAAGTGAGTAACGTTTAAATACTTGGAATTATGATATTTTCTTTACTTGCTGTTGTCTTCTTCTGTCTTTGTTTTTAAGGATTAAGAAATGGAAGCTTTGAATTCATATGTTTATATGTTTGTGGCTGTTGACTTTGAACATTCCTTTCCGCATTGGATCATCTTATCTCAATTCACTGTGACCATACACTAAAGCCTTTCTTATGGGACTGGGCAGTAAAGAAGGGGGGAAACGTAGACCCTGTGTTCACTGTTCTGATCTACTTTCCTTAAATCTTGCTAAGACCTGAAGATTCATTGGCTGCTATTATGTTGAAATTGTTTGAAGCCAAGGATCTGTCTAGAGTAAGAGCTTCCTTGGGGTTACATGGGGAGTCAGATGCTCCTGTGTTATGTAAATCTAATTTTTTTTAAGAACTCAGCTAAAAAGCTTTGATAACATTACCTCAATTACAGAGTTTTGCATCCCTCTAATCATGGGAAAACTGACTTTATTTCCAAGTCATATTTCTTAATTTCACCCAATTATAATATTGTGCAGTAGATACTTTAATATGATATTTCCTTTCACAGGATTACTACCTCTTTCAGTGAATTGTCTATTTAGTAATTGTTTAGAAATTTTTATTTCTTTTCTTGATGTAGCCCATGCCTTTTTTATAGCACACTGTTCAAAAGCACCTTACATTCAAATGATTCCTTCACTGAAAAAGGAATTTTCTTTGTGGAGCAATGAAGAATTTACTTTTCATCAGTTCCTGTAAGGTAAAGGAACATGATTGTCTGCTCCATATGACCACACAGTTCTGAGAAATAGAATGAAGGATTCAAATATCCATATATTTTGCATTCTCTGTTTTTCCAGTCTTTTGTCGGTGGTTGGGAGGGAGTAGTTCTCTGTCAAACTATACCTGCTCAAAATACTGCTTTCATAGGTCTTGGCTGAAGGTCCAATTGCACGGCAATTCTGCAAATCAAACCCTAGAGCATAAAGTCAGATACTAGGAAATGAAAAATGTGCAGTGAAATGACTGTATGCTAAGGCTTTGATTTACACTGAGTAGAAACTGGAAAAGGCAAAGATAAGAGCTAACTCTCCAGTATAGTATTCAGTCACTTTAATTATGTGATCGTCCTCATCATTTTTTTTTTTTTTTTTTTTGTATTTTGCAGCCCATAAAGGAAGGGAGCTTTCATCTTCATGTGTCCTAGATCCATCCCACACAAAAAGCAAGGCATGGGCCTGATGGTGCATAATCAAGTGATATAAAATTGTCTTGATATTGCAAAATACATACACATAGCTGCTGAAGTGAGGATTCTGAATTGCTCCTGTAGTAAGTGAATAGAGAGATCTGTAACTTAAATGAGAAGTTACATCTAAGGTTGTAACTACCTTAGAGTGTTCATCAGGAATGCATTTTTTAAAGTAATCTCTTAGTTATTCTCACTTCTTATGTATTTGCTTTCATCATAGAGCCATCTCAAAGTACAGGTATTACATTTTTTTATAAAGTAATGATGTGGAATGATACAGAAAGGAATGTACTGAAACAGTACATCCAAACAACTCCACTGCAGAAAAGCTTACCACATGGTACCGACGAGCTAGTCTAAGTGGCCCTTCTTATCTTTTGCTGTCTTCCTTCCTTGTAACCTCCAAAATTTTGGATGCCAGGTTGTCATTACAATGTTTTCAAAATTAGCGTGAATTATTTTCAAGTGGTTTTCTAATGGAGGAAAGAATTTTGCTTAGTTAAGTGAAGAACTTAAAATTGATGATGTGACTACCTCACGTATCATAAAAGATGAGCACCCAGCTACAGAGTTAACATGCACAGACAACTGGAATAATAGCATCTCCTTGCTCATCAGGGCTTGTATTAGCAACCGTCATGTTATTTAAGCAATATTTTTTGAGTATGTAATTATATACTGTATACTTCACTGTGTTTTTTTATTTATCTCATTAGAAGACTGTAAGGCAGAGTACATATGTGGTGGTTTGTATTACAATCCACAACATGTAACTATCACTGGAAATCTATATTAAAAAGTTTTGATCTGTGATGAGGGATGTAGGGAAGCCTGATGAAAAATAACTGGGGCTGCTAAACTCAGTACATATAGAAGAAGACGAAATCAATATCAACTTGTGTAAATATCATCAAAGCAATTGCTGCATTACTAGTCACTGTTTCTCAAACCCTTTAATACATAAAAAGGTCTTAATTTTTCATTAATACGGAAGCCAGTTTTTTCCCCCCATATTTCTGTTGCAGAAGTTAGTCTTCCTTAATAGCTGGAGAGGCTGAAGTATAATGCCTCCAAATAATGAGTAGAGGAAAGAAACTATGAATGCTTCATCTGAATGATTCTAGTTACTGCTTTTAATCTCTCTGGAATAATTTGGTTGTTTGGAAGGAATCAAATGCCATGGGGTAAGAATGAAGGAAAAGGAAAAGGCTAAATCATTCTAAATTGTTAAGGGAATTTTCAGATCTTGCAGGAATAGTGTATTGTCACAAACTTTGTTTTAACTTCCCCAAGGTAAATCTAAAGAGCTGTTGTAAATTAAATGGTAAATTCAAGGAACCATGTAAGGTCCTGTTTTGGAACTGATCAGAGATATTGTGATTAACCGTCAAGAACTTTCTGTGTATGGGCAGGAGGACAAGTGTAGTTTCAGAAATATGAATAGTCTTTATAAAATAGTGTTAGGGTGGTATGAAAGATAGCTGTTAAAAAGAAAACAAAAAAGTGTGCAGTTATAAGCACATACATATAGATTTGTGTGTGTAAATATATCTTTATATGTAGTATAATATTCTTGATCTGTTACCTCTTACCACTGTTAGAGCTTTATTTTTTATCTAGCTATATATATATCTATATATATCTATATATATCTATATATCTGTGCGTGTGCATGCACACGCTTAAATATTGCATATCCTCAAGATCTGACAGCCAAAGACAGAAAAAGCAAATGCACCATGATCTCATAATACACAGGAAGGAAACTGATGTGCAGTGAGAATACTCAGTTGATGTAGAATTTCCAAAAGTGTAGTGCTCCCTGCATATATTAGTGTTATTTCTGTACTTCTGTATTTTTTTACTTCAAAATAAGTTATGAACATATATTTATATATTAAGATGTATACTTATGTGTGTATATGCATGTGTGAGTATGTAGAAACATAGTCTCTTGAACTCATGTCAGCAGTTTTCCTTTTTCTCTGCTATTGCTATTATCCTCTTGGTCCTCCACCAAAAGAGATAAAAATATGGATTGATATTTGTAATATGAAAATAGTAGTTACTTAACCTTTTATTTTCAATTATTTTTATGTGAGGAGTGTGTGTAAAGTTATAATTGTGGCTGTATTTTTTTGGTTTAATTTCTCTGAGGTGTTTTCCTCATGGAAGGATTTTTTTAAATCAACTTTATACATTGGGAAGCTAATGTTAGATCCATGAAAGACCGTGCATCCGAAGACATGATAATAACTGCTGAAACAGTAAATATTTAAGAACAAAAACAGCATCTCTAGAACTCCTGTGTTCAGATGAATTTTGGTTTGACTAAACCAATAAGAATGCCAGCCCTGGTGTTACTGGAATAAAACCAAGTGGAAGGGAAAAATAAAATAAAGAATAATTAGGTAGGAGAAAAGTTTTTTTAGAAGTGCCATTTTGTAAAGAAAGTGTGTTCACTAATTGAGAGTCACAAGGTTCAGCCTCTGATTACAAATTTATTTATGACTTGTATGCAGAAAGGTGCCCAAGTCTGTCTTTTTAAGACAACATGCCAAAATTTAGGTATCCAGCAGCTCTGAAAATTTCACTTGTTCAAATATAGTTGCATGATTTTATACATCTATACTTTAGTGTTCCTTAAACTTGATGTTGGTTTCTGTGTCTGTAAAACCTTGGTGGTATATTAGAAAAGGTATGAGACTAGTTTGGAATCTACTTGAATTTCATCCAAAATAGAATAGATATTAGTAAAGCCTGTCACAGGGCAGCTTTTGCCTATGAAAAGATAATGCATAATAGAGAAGGCAGTTTTGTACACTGAGAGGCACTTTATAGATACACATTAAAGGTATGTTTAAAAACACAATTTAAATAATTTCATAGTTTGTATAACAGATGACAGGTTTTCATAGGTTATGTCTTTTTCAGATGGGTGATCATGACAGCAACACTCACACATTATGATTATTCACTCTTCAGAACGGAAAAACAGCTAATCAGAAAGTCAGTACTCATCTTAGTATTGTTAGCTTTCAGTTATCTGTGCTGTTTAGTGAATACTTTTGATCTATTATTATATCTATAAAGAATTTTTTGGTTTTTTTTTTAAAGCTCTTATTGTCAACTCATTTTTCAACCTTTTTTAGAATTCATGAAGGTAGTATAACTATATAATAGTTATAGTATAACTATTTAAGTCATACCTATATTTAAATTAAAAAAAAAACCCAACAAATCCCAACCCTCATCTTTTCTGTGCATTTTTGAATCTTAAACTTATCTTCCTCTGTCAGAAAGCCTAGCACAGTTCGGTGTATCTGAAACAATGAGCTTTCAGTGGGTAGAAGCAAGACAATTCTTATTCTGAAAAGATACTGCTTGCTTTTGCTGTCGATATTTTTTGTATAGTTCTTGAATAGCCCTATTGTCCTTCTGTGCACTCAAAGTGAATGAATTCATCTTTCAAAGTGGAGCACTTCTTTCTTCCCTGTACCAATTCCCACTTCTGTTTCTGAAGTAGAGAAGAAGACTGCACTCCTGAAAGCATATAATTCTGAGCACTGAAAATTAGATTCTAGCATACCTGTCACTCACAAAGCCAGGTTTATGCCAAGTGTTGTGCAGTTACCTTAAGGAGTTTGTTTGGACCATTATGGAAATAACTTCACTCTAATATACCAATGAAATTGCTTAATTTGTCACCATGCTTTGTTCTGAAAAGTAGATTCTAATTTCTTAACGTTTCTGACATTCCTCACACTGTAGTTCAGTATTGTAAGTTCTCATGCCCTTGCTGAATGTAAAGCACAATGAGTTATTCTTTCTTTAATGGGATTGTTCAGACACTGGGCACGTGTGCAAATTTTGGAGGGCTGGTGCTGCACCTAGAGGTAAAGACTTTCAAATTAATGCACTTTGTTTCTAGATTGCTTTCTTGGTTCTATATTGTTAAATGTAGTACAACAAAGTTTGATGTCTGTGAAAACAGACATTACTGTGTGTGTGTGACAGGTTGCTTCCATGCAGCTTGCTCAATTTTGCTCCAAGGAAAGGAGGTGCAACAAGCTGTTTGAAAGCATAAGAAAGAGACTGAAAGGAATATAGAAAAAATATTTTCAAGAAGGAGCCTTATGGCATAAGTAGATGAATGAAGTTTAGTTAGCATTTCTTTCCTCTTCTGTTACGTAATGAAATTCTCAGTTGTCAGATAAAAAACTGAAAATTGTCAGTTATCAGGTGGCAATATACATATGCAAAAGGACCTCTTTTTTCACAACCAGTATTTGGGAAATTTATGAAGTAAGATCCTGCAGAGACCTCAAAGCATGTTGTTGTTGGGCTTTTTAATTCTTTGAGGATGTCTGTCAATGGCTAGTAAGTATAATTTTCTTTGCTGCAACTATTTGTTTAGGGACTTTTAAGTGCTTAGATTGCTGGAAGCTTATTTGGGAAGATGAGCATGTATATTTTCTTATTTTCATTATTTTTATGACCTTGACAAGTAGCAAGTACCTAAAGGGAAGCTACTCTGCAGGAGAACTTTTCATCTGGCTCAATAAGGTATTTATTATTTTGGTCATCTTTGTTAATAATTTACCTTCAGTAAACTTTAATCTCGACCTAGAAGTACATTGAACACCTTCTAACTGTGGCTTCTAGTGGTTTTTTAATAAAAATAAAGTGTTATTTAATAAAAAAAAGAATGGACTATGCAGGTTCAAGGATGGGCTTGTTACCTCTCCATTGAAAATTGGGATTTCTTAAGGCCAATTATTTTAAATAATTTGAAATACTTGAATCAAAAAATGAAAATTTCATACAGTTTACATCTCAGAAGTGTAAACCATTTAATTCGAGAAAGTTAATGGTTTTGGGTTGTTTTGGTTAGGTTTAATTTTTTTTCATTTCATTGTTAGAAATAAAAGTTCTGCACTTTTCTATCCTTGGTCTTTTTTTTTAACTATTTCATGCTCCTCTTTTTCTCACTGGTAATGTGAAGTTAAGAATGCTTCACTGCTACAGAGGATACTGTCAAGTTTACATTTAAAAAGAGGTTATTCTGCCCACTCTTTTCCCATAGAGGGTGAATTAGGGACTGTGGAGCCTTAACAGAAGTCTCTGCTCTCTTCTGAGGCAAGTATGCCAGTATGAAACCCCTTGATTTATAGGAAAATGGAGTGGGGGCTGAAGACGAGAGGAGAGAAAAAAAAAATCTAGGTTACAGGATAAGAGGGTATAAGAAAGTAGAAATATTTTAAAATAATTCTATTTTTTCTATTTTCTAAAATAAATTATATGAGAAGTGGCTAAGACAGGTTAGTTATTGAAATCTTCTACTTTTCATAAAGGTTTGTGTTGAAATCCACACCTAGCTCCCCACTGTCACTGTCAAATGTAATGGAATGTAAAAAAAACCCCAAAAATTCTTAGTAAAAAGTCTGTGAAGGAAACATTAGCTAACTTATCTAAGAGCATATTTAAATAGTGGGAATTCTGTCATTCTAAGAGTCTTGTCTTATAATGTACGTTGTGCTTTTTGAGGCATTATTCTATTCAATGCCTCGTGTGATATAGTTGATACTTCTGTTTGTGCATAGACACGGACGTATATGTGTGTCTTTTGTCAGCTTTAGCCTTAGCAATCCTGGCTAAAACCAGGAGTTTTATTTGCTCATACCTGAAATAGGGAAATAAAACTAAAAGAGTTTTGTGAGGTATTTTCTCCATGCAAGCTTTAGTACTCAAAAATTTGTAAATCTCATAAAGAGAAACTTGTCAGTAATGGAGATTTAAATATGTATTAACTAGAAAAACAATCCTCTCTTCAGAGGCAGGCAACTCTGAAGTTTTTACCCTTCAGTGCTTTTATTTTTATCAGTCTGTACCCAACTACTTGTTATGTGAGAGGTAACACTGAACATGCAAGTGATAAGATACGCGAATTTGGCTTTTTGCTTGGGTAATATAGTTTCGTTTTGTTTCTGATTTATTTACTGTTTTCAAGAAGTATGCTAGTATTTCCAGATATTAAACTTGTGGAATTATCTGCCTTGAGATGAATGTGTAAATAAATTTGAAGAAGGAAATGCTGATGGTATTCCAGATAGATAAGAAATAACATATGTATTCATCTGTTTTTCCAAAATCCATGCATTTAAGAGGCCCTCACAGGAGCTCAGTGTGAGCTCACATTTTATTTCCCAATTCTGTCAATACAGAATTTATTTTTTTTTATTTTTAGTACATTTTTCCATGCAGCAGAAAAAATACCCAATTTCACTTGGTTTAAGGCAAAAATACTTTCTTATAGAGTCATAACTTACCCTTGGTTTATTTTAGCTGCTGTGTAGGACTTTTTTTCAAAGACATGTTTAGTTCATATACTACATCAGAAGCATGAGGAACCAAAGGTTTAAGAAAGAATTTTATACATATTTAGTTTGTTAAACACTCAGTTTTAAAGCAAGAAAAAATGTTGTCACTGAGAAGGATTTCGATGTATGAAGTTTGTTTAGGCACTAAAGCATGATTTAAGCTAGATCCTTCCATAATTTTGTATTCGCATTTTAATGTAATCTGTTGTTTAAACTTTTTTTTATTCTTTCCCTTATTAATTGTTCAAACATGCATTTTTTTCTCCTGCCAATAATTAAGTAAGGTCATTCTAGCAGTTGGAAACTTAAGTGGTTGAACAAAATTTAGTGGAGGTTTGTTTATCCACTAATAAATTGGAAGTGGCTTATATGTTATGGCAAATATTACTGGTCTTGGTTTTTTTTTGGACCATGATGAAATAATTCTTCTTTACATGTTTTATTCTTGAATGATAACCTCCTAAACTTTTATTATCATTTTCCTAGGACTTTAAGACAGGATTTGGTATCACTTTAATCCCTATGAATGTGGCAAATGTAAAACAAGTGGATCGGGCTGCAAAGCAATCTTTTGAAATAATTACTCCTTATAAAAGCTTTAGGTAAGAACTTTAATATTTACTTTACAAAATATGCAATTAACTAAGGCACTAAAGAAATACTGGTTTCATACTGCAGTGCTGTAGCTAGTTTGGATGAAAAGGTAATGTTTTTATTTAGGATGTTCAACAATTTTTAGAAAATGGGAGTATTTTCTTTGATTTGTTTAGTTGTGCACTTAATCTGTTAGCTCCTGACTAGGCATATTATTCCCACAGGTTTGTGCTTTTATGTAACCTTCTTTCTCTCTTTGTTCTGTGCAAGGGCAAAAGGAAAAAAAAGAGAAATGAATTCCTCTACTTTCACAAATTGACTTCATCCTAAAGAATAATAAACTGCAATAGTGAAATAATGCTGCATCCATTTAGTATTATGCATTTTATTTGAAAAGAAGCTTTAATGTGCTATCCCTTGTAGAAATCCTTGGTTGAAAGCAGTGGAAAGTTTCACTTTAGCTGATTGCTGAGACTTGTAATGGTTTTTAAGAAAATGAAAGTACCTGCTAATAAAAGCCTTTTGTTAAGTGTTGTAGTGTTTCTTAAATGAAATGTCGTAATGAAGGAGGAAAAGAAATTTCTTTCTTCTCCTGGACTTGTTAAATGTTAGCAAATACTTTCATGCTCAGTAAACTAGCAACTAAATTAGTCTTGATCAGCAATTTGAATCTGTTGCTAGTTGGTAGATAGTTCTCTGATTTTTTCTTAAGACAGAAATATGCTGATGTTTGTTTAGCATGTAATTTTTAAAGAGATAAATTGAAATGTATGTAAGTATTTTTTAAATTCTCAGTCTTTTTAAAATTCTCAGTCTTTTTACAATTCTCATTTAATTCTCCATGTTTCCTTATGTTATACTATGCTTTTGTTACAGTCTTCAGTCTTTAAGCTTGCTAACTGGTAACATAAAAGGTTTGAAATTAACTCAGGGATATTAGATGAATGTTACAAAATCTATGTAGCTTATACCAGTAGTGGTTTTGTTGAAAACAACACTAAAAGAGGGAGTTTCATTGACTAAAAATAAAAAATAATATATTCCATTTTAGGATTTATATCTGTATGGAGGAAGATTTTTGACTGTGATTTTGGGTGTAAATGTAGTAAATAAGGAGACTACAGACCATGTTTAATTGGGCTTTAAAATAAAGATCAATAACACAGAAAAGTCAATTGTTTCAGCTTTACAGCAGAGTCAGAAAGAGAGAAACAGGACTGGATTGAAGCACTCCAGCAATCAATAGCAGAAACTCTATCTGATTATGAAGTAGCTGAGAAGATTTGGTTCAATGAGTCCAACAGGAGCTGCGCTGACTGTAAAGCTCCTGGTCCTGACTGGGCATCTATCAATCTCTGTGTTGTCATTTGTAAGAAGTGTGCAGGTAGAGTAATTAATGGCAAACCATGTGGGTTCTACAAAATGTCATATTTGCATATCTATGTATGTCCTTGAATTGGCACTTTTTTTTTGTTCGTTTTTTAATTTTTGAAGTGTTATCCTTGTGGAAGTTTTGAAAACCAAAATGTGAGCATAACTTTTTTTTAATACCAAGGGCATCCTTATTCTAAAGCACTTCCACACATAAGTGATATGTCTGTGGTGATTGAGTTCTCAGATGAATCATCCTTCACAATTAGTGGAAATTAAGACACAATAATACTTCTTAGTATAGAATGGCTTTTGCAAGGCTAGATGCCAAAGAATAACAATTTTTAGTGCATAAATTTTGTTACATCTGCACATATTTTACTGCCAATAGGGATAGCTTTTTCAGATACTATTCAAAATACAGTTCTGTCATGTTTTATATTGAAATATGTGCCTAAGTGGTAGATTCAAGGAAATACTTTATAATTCTAGACTTTCTTTCAAATCAAACTCTTTCTAGTCTACATGAGACAGCCTGCTTTGTTTATTCATTACTATCAAATGAAATTAACTTCTTTTTTTTTTAAAGGGGTATATTTTAATATTCAAATGTCAAACCCAACTTTTTTAAAAAATAGGAAGTAAAATAAATCTGGCTTCATCACATTTTTTTGTTAGTCAGCAGAAGAGAAACCCTGTTTAAGTGCCTTAGTTAAGTAATGCTCTTGGATTTTCAGGACAACATAGATCTTTAGGACCAAGAGATTCAAAGGTCCGGAGTCTAAAAATGGATGCCAGCATTTGGAGCAATGAACTTATTGAGGTATGTTGTGATATTCTAACTCTTTTTTCCATCTTGAAACCTACTGTATGGAAAGGAGTTATTTACTGCTTTACTCACGAGAAAACAACATATAACTGCTAAACAATATGGTGATGTTACAGTGAGCTTGATGGTTCTGTGCATGTTGTACCTCTGTGTAATTGCAAATATTCATTTGTTTTGCTAACAAAATGGAAAATTTCTCTTAGTATTTCTCCAGGTATCTAATATTTTTGGGGAAAAAGAAATAAAACGCTTTTGGAAAGTGCTCATGATGAAGAAAGGAGAAAAGAGAGGAAACTTGTCACTACCAGCTTAGCTGCTTAGAGTGTTAAAAAGTGGTGGTTCTAAAAAGTGGTCCTGATAGAGAAGGTTGAAGCCATCAGTGATTTCTTTAAAACACATGCTACTCTTCTCTAAATTTTAACTAATAAATATGTAATGAAGTGTTAAAAGTGATTAGTCTTGTAAAACTTAGCTGCTATTGATGGTAAATGATGACTGCACGCTTTATTGTTCATTTATAGATGACCATAGGCAGTTTCTGAGAGAGGCTTCTCTCTCCTGCAGGAAATTTTCTTTTCCTTAAAACCTTTCCTTTTCAACTTTTCTCAGCTGAAAACTGTTTAGAGGCTAGCTTCATGTCCTTCATACTATTTTGCTAATTTATTCCCTGCATCTCAACCAGCTCTTTATTGTCATTGGAAATAAGAGGGCAAACAGTTTTTGGGCTGGAAATCTTCCTCCAGATGAAGAATTGCATTTTGATGACCCTGCAGAAAAAAGGATAACATTCATTACACAAAAATACAAAGAGGGAAAATTCAGGAAAACACCTTTTCACTACAAAACCAAGGAACAATTGAATAAGGTAATATAGCATGGTTAAGCCCATACTATGTTTTGGATTGTATTGTATCTGTGTGCAATTTGATCATCTTGTTAAACTGGTGAGAAATTGATTCAGCATCCTGAGTGACATTCTGACACAGTTGAATAAGGGTTATTTAGGAGCCTTTGCAGATGTCATTACATGACTACTTAGTTTATTGTTTTTCCTGTTTGTTTGTTTGAAGAAGGTTATTGTAGTTCTGCCTATGCCTTCCTTAGCCATCAAAATATGGATCTTTATCTAAATTCAACTGTAGTCGAGGGATGCAAATTTCCACTTCCCTTCTTTAGATTACTTCTTTGCATGTTTTTCTTTCTTATATCCCACATGTCTGACATCTAACATTTAAATACAGTAGATGATTCATTATTATCAATTGTGTAAATAGCTCATACACACTTACATAATAGCTTGTAGCTTATTAGAAATGAAAAAGCTAAAATTAATGATGGAAAATGTGTATTCTCTACTTTTATAAAAATAACAAATTCTTTAGAGTTGTAAAATGGAGAATTTTAGTTACTCATATCTCTGTAAATTTTGATGTCTACTTGACTGAATTCTAAGATCTGATGTTTTGAGTCATGATTATTCAGGGTTAATGAATACAAAAGAGTTTTAATGCACTGTGCAATTTTAATATATTTAATTACAGGAGTCAAATTGTCTCAAAGGATTTTCAGAGATTGTGGGGTTTGTTTTTTGTGGAAAGGATATATGTCAAATAATGATTTAAATACTGGGAAAAGTTATCAAATTCTCTATAGAGACATGGAATTACCATATAATAAGGCATTCATTGCCAAGTAATTCTAGAACTTTTACTGAACTGTTTTCTCTGTTATCTTGTGCCTCCTGGATGCTTACGTGTTTATTAGAATAGATAAATTTTATAGGAGTAATCTTCCTATTTTTAGCGACTTCTACTTTAATCATTTAAGAAAAACTCAATCATTAACTAAAAAAATCATTAAATAAATAAATATTAAATCATAGAAATTTTTATGGAGAAGGTTGCTGTAATTGTGTAGCTATTTTTGGTTTTAAGGTTTTGGACAATCTTGGAAAAGAAAAAAGGAAGTTTATTATATTTGTGTTTGTGTATACAAAAATAAAAGGAGACTCATGTTTTAGGATGTAGTGAGATGTTTAAATTTCAATGAAGATGAACAAGTATCAAGATCTTAATCTTAGTAGAAATCTTAATAAATATCTTAATAAAAATAATTTAAAAATCTTAATATGTATTAATAATCTTAATATATCTTAATAATACATCTTACTAAAAAGAGTAGTTTTATTATTTATTTATTTATTAGAGCCTTATTGACTGACTGTGGTTTTTTAAAAAACTACCTAGGAATTTCCATGTGTGTCCTAGGAACTGAGTTTAAGAATCTAATCTCATCTCTTTGGTTGAACTTCTGAGGTCTGAAATACGAAGAGTTTTTCTTTAGTAGTTTGATGTAAATAAACAGCAACCTTCTCCTTCAGCTGTATTTATTCATGTTATCCATCCCAAGTAAAATTTGTGAAAGCAACATTTTGTTGGGTTTGGATTGGTATTTTGGGATATTTTTGTTGTTATTGCTGAATTTTTCTAGATTCAGACCATACTTTATGATTTTTGATACTTAACAATGTTTATGGTCTAACTGTATCAGAGCTGGAAGGATTTTCATCTACATTGCATGTATTTGTTGCCAGTAACTTTCTAATTTAAACAGACTTCCTATTTCCCCTCCCTATGATAAGGCCCTGTGTGCTGCTGTAGTCAAGCAAGATGTGCTGGAAACTCTGATGCTGCTCTTCAGTGGGGCTGATGCTATGTGTGCCACTGGAGACCCTGTTTACAGCACCCCATACTTACTAGCCAAGAAGGCTGGGCAAAGACTGCAAATGGAATTCCTGTTCCATAACAAGTTCTCAGGTATGATGCATTTCTTTCTTTTGATCTAATTTTATATTGTGGAAAAGGGAAGGAAATAATTCAGAAGCAAAATTGGCTTTACTTTTAAAAATAGTGATATAGCAAAGGGGCAGCTATGATGGCATTAACTGTATTTTATTAGTGCACACTTTCAATTGTGTGCAGATTTGCTATTTTGCTCAGACATCATGTTTAGGACTTATAAAACCCCCAGACAACAGTGTTGTTGTGTCTGTGAAGTCTATGACTTCATAGATCTCATACCCTTAGTTATAGCACAGAAAAAAAAAAAAAATCATTATCTTCTCTGCCAATATTATCAGTCTTTTACCATAAAAAAATGGGTACCTTAATTTAACATATGTCTAAAGAATTCTTTTTTTTTTTCCTTAAAGATTATTTAAATTGATATCTACTCCTATTGCACACAGACCTAGCTGTTTTTTCACAAACTCTTCTCCCAAAATAAAACTCACCTCTTGAACCTGCATATGATCTATCCCAGAAATCCCTTTTTCCCATCACAGGTTCTGTTGCAGCTTGGTGTAAATGATAAACTTAGGCTTGGAAGTCAGCAGTTCTGTTTGTAGTGTGTGGCTGCTATGAGGCTCTGGAAAACAGAAAGCTGCTCTTAACAGGATGCTACTGAGCTTTTCTTTTAAAAGCTCTGGACAGTATCTGAAACCATCAGGGCTGAAAGTTTGCATGCAGATCTACACTGAATAAAAACCAACCAAACCAGCTATGTGGATGTAGTCCTGGACCAACTTTCCATTGGCTCGTGTCGCTCTGCCAAGTTACACTCTATAGGCTGAACAAAAAAAGGTTTGGTGGGAAACACAGGAATGAATTAAGGCTTCCAAGGGCAAACATGGTGTGTAAAGTTCTGCCTGAGTATTGCTCAGGCCATTGCCATGCACTGGATCATAGGATATTGAGCTCAGTCAGGTGCAGACATCTATCTATCGTGGTTTTTTTTGCTACCCATGGTCTCAAGTGGTTCTAAGGTTATAGAGAGAGAAGTTTGCTTGTCTTGGCCCTGTCTTTTCTTCTTTTGGCCCTCCAGCCAAGGCAGCACCATCATGTTCTTATCTTTAGGGAAAGGGAGATCAGTGCATGCTGATGATGATTCCCAGAATCTCTGTCTGTCTGCTGCCAGAGTTGCTGGTAAACTGTACATATGCCCTCAAGAGAAGCAGTTTCCTTCTGTTGAAGTATGTTACACAAGGGATGAAAATCGAAGTTTGGTACATCAGAAAACAGTATTTTATATTACCTTGGCAAGCAGTGGTAGACAAGGAAAACATGGTAACAAATGTGAGCCAATTTTTTAAATGAATATGTTTTCTAATTATAAAAATAAAACCAGTGAGTTTTATCGGTGTTATAATAAAGATACAGAGCAGCTACATATTTACAGACATGCTTTTAGAGAGACAAGTGGAAAAAATGGTTCTAACTGAAGATATAACTAAAGATCTGTATGTTATTTACTTCTTTGTATTTGAATAGATTTCCCAAACTATGATCCTTGTTTTGAAAGTGGCTTCTCTGAAGATTCTTCACATTCCACCTTTCTTTGTGAATTCTTGTACAAAGTTTCCTCTAATGCAGCTAAGCTTCCTACAGAGAAAAAATTAAAAGAAGGTATTTAACTTTTAATTTATGCATTTGAATAACACATGAATATGTATGATTTGGATGAATTTTATTCTTTTTAATTTCTTGCATTACTTTTTTGAGATAAAATGCCTTTGATATGACATGTCCTCTTTGAATTCAGTAGACCTCTTTCAGATGAAGAAAATACTGTTTATCTTGATTTCTTCATTCAGTAGTTGACAGAGGAAGAAGACTGAACTTCTGAAAAATTGTTTAGTTAACACAGTAATTGATAAAAAGAACAAATAGAAACAGTACTTGCTTTAATTGTATTTAGATTGATGCAAAAAATTAATTTTCATCTAAAATGATTCTGTTACAGAAATCATTTACAAGTAGCACTGACTTTTTAGTAGAGTATTTCTCAAGCTCACAAATTTACAGAATCTTCCAAGTAGAAATGAGCATCTACAACAACTCTATGACAACTTGAGCTTTGTGGCGTGATAATGCATATATATCACAGTAGATATACATGGTCTCCAGTGCATATCAGTCTTCTGTTTTTCTTTTTTTTTTCTGAGAGAGGTATTATCAGATAATTTTTCCCCTTTTTCTTCCTGTTTGTCTTCCTATATTTTTCTTCCATCTATAGAAATAACATGTATTTTTAAAATCTATGGTGATTTATTATTGAATTTATTGCTCCTAAAATCCTTACATGGCATCCTGCACCAGTGTATAAATGTTTTTGTGTGATTATGTCCATATTCTCATTGCATATGCCTTTAAGATCCTTCGTGGACATTAAAAGCATGCTAAAGCATAGAACTCCTGGTTAAATACGCCCTTGAAGAACCGTGTGAAGAATGTTAGTGTGGCTCCAAATTCTTGAAAGTTCTGGGTGATAACTGAGCTAATGCCTGAACACAGGCATTTCCCAGCAGCTTTGCAGTCTTAACAAATATGCCTGTTCTGACAGAGGACTGCTGCTGGATAGGACATTATCTGGGATTGCTCTGAAATTGCACTCACTGAGTTTGTCAGGGAAACGATGTAATAATTGCAAACCTCATTAGTTCTTGCTCCAAGTTCAGGCCTGATCTTCCATACTGTGGGTTTCTTTATATATTCATAAAGAAATGTTAAAAAAACCCAGAAGTCATTGCTTTGCCAAGTGCAGAGCAGATACAAGACAATCTCTTCTGGCACAATGGCATGTTAGAAGTGCAGTATATTTGTAAATACCTGTATAGATTGAAGATTTGGCTGAAACTGCTCACAGAATGGCTTCTATAGTCCTCTTTGGAGGAGATGCACTGTGACTGAGCATTGTTACTAGGATGTCTTAAAATTTATGAGAAAAGCTCCCAGGCAAGAAATTTTGACTGTCTTCCATTTCAAGTCTTCAGTAGACAGAAATGAAGCTGCTTTGAAAGTTTGTAGTCTGTTGCTTAGCACTGCACTTGCTACTTGAGGGAACATACAGTAAGTGTATGGAAAAGAACCAGATTTCTCTTAGCTCAGGTTTTGTTCTCTGAAGCTATGATTGTGTCTTGAAGATGGTAGATGTTCTGTTGTTTGCTTTTTTGGGGTTGGGAGTTTGTTTGCTTTGTTTTTGTATTGATGTTGAATTACCCATGGGTTTGTCAGAGCTGATATTTCTGGAATGGGCTCTTTATAGATACATAGGAAGATAGGTTTCCCTCACCATTTGCCATCCAAGGAGACCAATGGAACAAGGGAGGGGGATTTAATGACATCCTTTCCAAAATAACAAAAAAATCAGCAACTTTGAATGAGAAACTTGCCTTCGGGCCCTAATTGGTCTCTGCTATGTTTAAGAAGCAGTATGACAGAAAGAGAGATTATATAAAATATATAATCTCTCTTTTTCTCTTCTTTCACTACATACATGTTTCTAAATCTCACTAACGTGAAGCAATACTCATATTGCAAATTATTGTGAATAAGTGGAAATATTATTTTTCCTTCTTACTCTCTTTAGGAAGTAATTTGAGGGTTAGAGTACTAATATGTGGGAGGAAATTTCAGTTCCCTCCTCTGCCTGTAGATATTCAAATAAGGTCATGTTACCTGAAAAATCTGACCTAACTACCCAGTTGTAGAAAAGAGAACTCCTGCTGAAGCAGTTCTGAATTGCTGTGTACTAACTGAGGCCTCTACAGGCCAGAGAGGGAAGCATTTAGACAAATTTGGGGGGTTTTTTTGTTTGGTTTTTTTTTCCCTGTGTGTGGATAGGGCTCCAACTCAGAATCCTGTGAAGCTGGTTAACCATTAGAATTAAGTTCTTCTTCAGTGTTAGGAATCTCCGAGGCAGTTAACTGCCTTGCCTTCATCTCCAGGGGCTGAAAGTGCTTGCTTGTTTTCACAGAAAACTGTTCCCCCTTTGTAGACTTGGCCCTAAGGGGAAAAGGACACTGAAGAATTGGTGGTGTGAATTAAGCAAAGTTTTATACTAGCCAGGTGGAACACCTGGAAATACAACCTCGTTTTTCATTGAGTGTCTCAGTACAGGAGAGAGCCGACTCTGTGTGTACTTCTCATGATAGTGACATCAGTGTTTTCAGCAGGGGTGTGTAAATTCTGAGGAGAGTTGATGTTAATTAACAGCTGTTGATATCAGTGGGAAGAGAGCTCAAATGTTGGTGCTATTCTGATGCAGTGGATCAAAAAGTAAAGCTTAGAGGATTAGGGGCTCAAGTTTGATTTTTGCTTTTGTTTCTAGTGTAAAAGCTTTTATGGAGCCCTTTAAAAAGCCTTGATATTCCAAAATTGTCCCTGAGAGTTTAATAGTTTAATGAATATTGAAGTAGTGAGCTGTTTTGTAGAATAGGTTTTGGAAGATGGGAGGGAGAAAGTTGGGAGGCAAAAAAGCCTGAACATTCAAAGCCTTAAAATTTGGTGCTCAGTTTCTGCAAACATATTAGTTATCAAGCCATTTATGGTATGTTTATTTTAGTACTTAATGTGTGTATTTAGACAGAATCTAGATATTACTAGATAGCAAATAGCATGATAAATAGTACCAAAATATTTATAAAACTTATATAAACCATGTAGAAAACAACAGAAAAAGTAATTGGATGAAATGTCAGATAACACAGTCAGTATTTGCAAATTGCAATTGTTTATTTGTTTAATTTTTGTGGATTATTTTTCCCAGATCTAATTTACCAAAATCTCAGAAGTATTTTGCCAGCTGTATAGGAATTTTAAGACTGTGGAAAATAAAAAAAGTATTTTCTTTTAGAATCTTCGTTTATGCAGTAGTGGAAACAGATACACCTCAGATTTTGTTCTAAGGAGTAGACAAGCTAGAACGAATTTATGACTATTTTCAGTAGCAGATAGACTTTACTATGCTATGTCATGTGTTGTGTTTATATTTTAGGTCTTAAAGGGAGTAAACATTTAGTTGGAATTAAATATATGAGATAATTTATTGAAGTTGCTCTGCAGACTTTTTCCTCCGTCTTGTATTTGCTTATATAAAAAAACCCCAAAATTACTTAAGAAAATCTGACCTTTCTATATTTCTTTAATCACAGATTGCAACAAAAGATGGTGCACTTTGGAAAGTGGCTTTCTGAGCTACTATGAAAATGATAAAACTACCACTCCTAATGGTATGATTGACATCAGTGAAGTTATCTGTCTTGTAGTACACAAGTCAGACTTCTTTTTAAATAGAGGGTAAGCTCCTGAATTTGTATTTCAGTAAACAAACTGTTCATTTTTTCTTAAATTTTGAATAGGCAATTTAGAAAAAGAGCTGATTTTATTTCACATCAAGAAATTAGTGCTATGTGATATTTAGGGGTTTTTTTTATAGTGATAGAATGAAAATATTAGGGTAATTTAAAAGGGCAGCTTAAATTAGATACATCTGTTTCTTATTAAATCTGTAATGCATATTCTCAGTGCTTGAAAGGTTACATGATGATAAATTGAACAATTAATACTCATTTTTCTTTCTGGGATTGACCTCTGCCTCAAGCCAAAATTCTTTCTTTGCTTCTTCCTTTTAATTCAGCTCTCCCCAGTGCTTCTGGATTTGGTCACAGAGGTATTGGTATTTGAAATCCATTCTTTGTTCTGTAGGTGAGGACAGCAGTGTAACTGATGAACATTTTTAGTTGGAAGAAACCAGCTTTTCTTCTTTTTGTGGGATCTTGTTTTTTTCTTTTATAACTCTCTATCACATCCCACTTGTACATGAAAAACATCACATAGAGAGTGACCTACATCTGATTCCAGTGATACTCAATTTCTTTAGTGCAACATTTTTGTTTAAAATATGCTTTGTATTTGTCTAACAGACTCCATAACACTTGCTTTATATTTTTTGACAAGTGCATGTGCCCCTAAAATAAAAACTTACTTTCTATAGTATAATACTGTAATAGTTTTAGTTACAAAACAAAATTGTGTGCAAAGAAAGCATAGTCTATTCAGTAAGCTTCTGAAAAAGATAATGGGAATAAAAGACTTAGACTGCTACAGGGAAGAGAAATCCTGAAACAGGGTGATGTCTCAATATGCTATCAAATATAGAGAAATGACCTTCACTATTCTGTAGTAGTTCTGGGATGCCCAGAAAAAAGAAAAAAATTACTTTTTTCTTCTGTCTTCAAATCTAACCTATTCCTTGCTGTATTTCCAAATGGGTCCATGTTAGGGTAATACCTAAATAAAAAAAAAAGTATTGGCTGAATGCTTCAGTCTTTGGAAATAACTAACCTCCTGTTGTGCTTTACCTGTGATTGAGGAGTTTTATGAGAAATTTTATTTAGATTTGATGTTTCATGTAGTGAAACCGCTGTTCCTTAAAAATGCCTATTCTGTTAGTCAGAAGTGCTTATATAATTTTCAAAGCGGTTATTGAAATGATAGAAGTGACTCATGCTCAGTTCTCTACATTTAGGCAAATCTCAGTCTTCAGCACTGAAAAAGCATACTCCATCTATTTGGCATCTAACAAGAGGTCACAGACAAAATCATAGTATAAATTGGTGAGCCATAATTTGTAAGTTAAAGACTGACTGACCCTAGCTTCAGCACGATATTTACTTTCCAAATTCCACACCAATTTTAACTAGTTTCCTTTTTTCTTCTTTTACTGTCCTTATTTGTCCATTAAAAATTGAATAAACAGGGTTCATCTGCTTAAAGAGTGGTATAATTTTTAAAAGAAGAATAACCCAAGAACCTCCCTTAAGAAAACTCTTAAGAGCTTCTTGAGCCACAGCAACTTTAAAGTCTGCCTACTGATCTTGGTGATGGCAGGTGATACACAGTGACCACACATTTCACCCCAGCAGGTTCAGGCTGTCTGACAGGAAAAGCCCCTTCAATTAGAGGGCAGGTGGAGGGCAGGAACAGGTTGGTGACAAGAATAGTACTCTCCATCCTTGACTGTTTTCAAGGCTTCTCATTGTGATAATCCCTCTTTGAGCAGTAGATTAGACCAAATTATATCTAAAAGTCCCTATGAACCAACATTTCAACTTGCTTACAGCTTCCCATTCAGCTAGTTGTTCTGCTTATATTAAACATACAGAAATATATTTTGAATGCATCACAAAACTATACTTGATCAAATAACATGAACTTGCAAAAGCAAAAAATTCCCTATGCATTTTTAATGACTATATGTAAACATTTTTATGCATTTTGGAATTATTCAAAAAACTATTATACCATAGCCTTTAAACATGTATTATTGACCTGCAAAGTTCTTTCATCCTGTTGTATATTCAATACAGTGCTTTATTATTATCTGGACTGTACTTGTAATATTGGAGGAGAGATGCAGATGGATTCCATTCTATACGTATGAAAGAATGAAAAAATAGTGAAATAAAACTCCTGTGTGTCTACTCTTTTGAAGACTAAATACAGCTGTGTTTCTTCTCTTGCTTGCTTTAGGGACATCTTTACATTTGAAATATACTTAATGTCAGAACGTGTTTTTCTATTTGGAGCTGAAACTGCATATTCACAAAGAAAATGGACTTCAGCAATAGCTAAGGTAACACTGATAATTATCTTTTTCAGTTAGGCCAGGAGCCTTTGCACAAATAGTAAAGTGCCATTGTTAGTTTAAAACCTTTGAGAAGCCATTATTGATGAATACTGATCTCTCCTGTGTGTAAAGGTTTCTTATGCAGCAGGAAGAAATAACTTTTGTGATTTAATGTTTGAAACAAGATAATAAAATAAAATGTGAAGGGAATTGAAGCAGCATTTTAATGCCAGCCTTAAGAATATATTAAATGTGCTCTAGTATAAAGACATATACTGTATGAATATATTTCCGCTAAGTTTTTTGTGCTTACAATTCTATTGAATTTATTTGCTGAAATGGAATTCATAAAGCAGTACCATATTTTAGACTGTTCCAAATGTTAATAATCATGTTACTAATTAAATCAATGGTAGTTTAAAAGCAAAAATATTTGAATTGTAGGGCATGAATGGAAAAATGTTACACTTGATTTTACATTTTAAATTTAGTGCATCTATGGGTTTATGGGTGTGGGTTTTATATCTCAAAAGTTTTTGTTCTTTTTTTTTTTTTTTTTTTGCTGTGACCTTTATCCTAGAATCCTATGGATTTGCAATATTTTGATTTTGTTTTTTAGGGGCAGAGGGTTTTTTTCTTCATCTGACTCACCCCATTTTCTTTGGTAGCATTTTGTTCCCCCAGTGGCTGAATCACTGTTAGAACGAGACTGTGACCTTATTGGGCAGCTGTACTACAAAGATTGCCATAACCTGGATCAGTGGAGAAAAGGCTGGTTTGCTATAGAGAAGTCTAGCCTTTACTTTTGTCTTGAAATGGAGGATGCTGAAGAAGATTCCATATATCTAAGGAGACTGCAAGAACTAAGTAAGAACATCTAGTATTCAGAAAATGTCCTATGGGATTAATTCACTGTAAAGGACATTTCTATTACATTTCAAAATAATACATATTGGGAAGCTCAGTAACTACCCCTTCACATATATCAGATGTTCTTCCAACTCTTATCTAAATATGGAGTTGGTTAATTTCTGTCTTGGGGGTTTTTTTCCTACTTTTTGGCACATGCCAGAGAAATTTTTCACAGCTTTAAAATGAATGATGACAGTTTTTGTTCCAGTTGCTGCAGTATCTTTCTTAAAAGAGTACAGAATTGAATAATAATATATAACCTTTTGGGATTATTGTCTCATATTTTTGACAGACCAGAAATACTCACTGCAGAACAAATTCTTCAGATGATTGACAGGTCTAGTTTTAAAATACTCAAACATACCGGAAAATTGTAATTCTCCTGGAAAACTATTTCACAGACTAATAGACTTTTTTCCCAAACAAGAAAAAAATTATTATTGCAGTATCATGATGTGGAGAGATAAGAATATTTGTAAAAATGGTCTTCTATGACCAATCATTGTTTGTAATTATGCTGTGAATCCTTTCAAGTATATCTGCCCTGCTTGTTTTTATATTGAACAAGGCAGCACGTTACATTGAAAAATACACATAATTTGAGGTTTATAATATAGTAACATAGTGAAGAAAATTTAGCTCTTTATTGATGATCCTCTTTATAAATGTTGACCGATTGTGGACAGTTTTGCAGGAGCTTGCCTAAATGCCATTGGGCTTTCTACTGTTTATTTACTGCCACCTTATATTTGGTGTGAATAACACCATGAACGTGGTTTTTAATCAGGAATGTTTTTATGCCTCTAGGTGTCTTTCAACTTGTGAATACTTTTGATCCTAATTCAGAATTAAAAGATTAGACAGTAGGAGAACTGTTCCTGATATTTGTCTTGATGATGCAACTGTAATTGCCTCTGCCAGAATCATGACAGCATGTAAAATTTGTGTATATTATATCTCGTGTATAAAAATGAAACACTTTCGACTTTCAGTTGAGAATTTGTTTTGCTTGGGTTTTTTAATATTAGTTGTATTTCTTGGAAATACTATATATCCATACTCTTTTCTTTGATTTCTGCTTTCTCCAGAATATATCTTCTCTACTGTTAATACTGATTTGTATAAATGAAAACTGAATAATAATGAATCACTTGTGGAAATATAGTAACTTACCTTCTTGATATTTGACTCACTAAATGAAGGTGAGGCTAGGAGTATGTGTGATACAAAAGCAACATATAACATGCAATGTGTTTATTGCATTTCATTGGTATTTAGGACTTTACTCTCACTGGGAATTAGTTGAAATAAGGTGTGGATTATCTATGATGCTCACTTTGAGAAATTAAAGTTTCAGAATTTCAAATTAGTAAACAGGTTACGTTTAATATACTGGTTTTAGTACAGTGCAGAGTATGGTGTTTTAAGCAGTGCAACTGGAAACAATCCAGATTATTTGCTGTGTTACAGGTAATGTAGGTATTTTACAGGGTGCTTTTTTTAGCAGGGAGAACATAAGGCAACATAAAGAAGGGTGGCACTGATCTTTATGCTAAACAGATAACTTGCATTATCTTACTGTAAATATGTGCAGCCACTAAGGTGCAAAACGTTAATGGATTCCAAAATCCAGCTTACTTCTGAATCATTAAGTCTTCTACAACTTATATTTACGAGTTTAGTATAATAAAACACTGTAGCCTATTCTCATATTAAAAAGTACATATTTAAACTTTCCTGATAATGTTCTGTGTTAATTTTTCTTTTAAATATAAATGTGATGTGGTATTTTGTGGAGTTTTCTTTCTCTTATCAGCAGTATTCTTTATTTGCAAAGTTTAAGAATTCCATGCTCCTTTTGCAACTGGACATAATTTTGAAAAAAACATGTCGATATGTGCATGCATGTGTGTGTTTGTCTATAAGTATGTGTCTGTGAAGGTCATATGAAAGTGTATGTGTTTTGTTTTCAGCAACCAGTAGTGTGATGCAAAATGGAGAGAGAATAGATGTCCTGCTGCTCGTTGAAAAAGGAAGGTAAGGTTCCTATCTGAAAAAATTGATCTGTTTTTATATTGCTGTCTTAAAATTGTCATTGATAAGTTCAGCAATTTTTTCACTTGGGGCTGCTAGCGAGAGAGTAAATTTGCAGACTTTTAAAATGAGGGAATATCTTTGTGCATTAATTACATTTTATGTCTGTGTCACAAAATGTTAACAAGCATTACTTAATTAAAAACAGTTTTCCCACTGAGAAAATTATTCCCAGATTAGCCTGCCGATAATGATTTCTTCAAAGGGAACTAACTCCTTTTACCCTGTAAAAAAAGAATACCTCTTTGGAGCATTTACTACAAACTTCTTGATTTTTTAATCATTCTTATGTCTCAGAATTCTGTGTCTCAATCTGCCTAGGTCAGGTTTGAGAGGATATGAATGAGTCCTCTGGTTAATCCTATTTTAATAACCTGATCTCAGTTAACAATATCCTATCTAGGAAAAAGCATACTTACGAAACAAGCATCATCCATATCTACTTCCAAGAAGGTAATATTTGGTGGAGATGACTGTGTCATTTGTAGTGATAAGGGGAAAAGAAAGAATACTTTCTTAAGTGGTGCAGTATTTATACAGTCTTTTGAACAGCCAATAACAGGTTAATAAATGAAGAGTGTGTTTCTCTTTGACAAAGAAAAAAACCCCTTAGATACCTTTGACATCTATTCAGAGTTGAAATAACTTGTCAGAAATGCGTTGTAACTTGTATGTTTCTGAATTTTAACTCTTTCTAGGATATGGTATATTTCAGAACTGAGTAAGGCTATGCAGGTTGGAAGGAAACACCTTTTCTTGTCTTTTTGGGGAGGGATTCTGTTTTGTTTTGAGTTTTTGTTTGTTTGTTTGATTTGTTTTGGTTTGTATTTGTTTGGATTTTTTCAAAAGGGCATATTGAAATACGCAGTGTTAAGTAAGCTACATACACCAAACAGGCTCCAAGTCAGGGTTTATTGTTTATCTCATTATAATATTTCTATCAAGTGAAAGTAGGTTTTCCCTGAACCAATTTAATAGTTTAAGGGAAAATCTGAACCATTGAAAATAATTCCAGCAGGGACACTGTCATTTAAGGTGGACATGGGTGGACATGAATATATTTAAATTTAATCTACTGTGAAGGATTTAAATGCATAGTCTTCACATTATATTAAACATTGAAAGCAGTATGGGTGTATAGGCTTTGGCATGGTGATTGTTGTTTAGGATGTTATTTCAAAACTATCCAAGTGTGCAGTGCAGTTGTATGAGATTGCATCTTAAAGTGATAAGCAATTTAATGTGTTTGTGTAAAATGATTAAATATAAAATCACCTTTGTCTTTAGACTCAATTACTGTAAATGGAAGTAAAGCCACTCATCTACTTTGTGCTCCTCCAAGCTCTAGGTAAATTAATATCCTTGAGATATCATCAGCATCAAGTAAATGAAATGTCAAAGTTTCTAGGTTTTCCTATTCTGTCTGTTATTTTATATGTGTGCTTGTCTAATGTCAACTTTGGTATAGATTGTTCAGTTGGAAGAAACTATGTAGCTGATGACTTTCTTGTTAATTTATTATCACTTAAATGCAGGATAAATTACAAAATAAATAAAAAGTAGTATTGAAAGAATTAAATATACAAGTAAGATTTTTCCAGAATTAGGAAAATTTTAGGAGAATAAAACAACCCAATGACCATAAACCAAACCAAACCAAAAAAAGCCACCCTCCTTTGCATAAAAAATAAATGTGGTCAATGTCTTAAAGTGTCTAGTTAAATTTTATTCGAAAATATTGTGAAAATTCCTTGAGGTATTTTTCTACTGACTTTCTGTTTATTGCAAATACTTACGCCTCTTTTTCAAGTCTCAGTCCTTGGGCTGATAAATTAGGAAAAGTCACACATTTACATGTTTCATATATCTTTCTCTTTCACCCCTTTTCTTTTGATTACTGTAGGTAAAATAATTAATTCAATTGTTACAAATGGATTTTTCACTTAAGAATGATTGCATATTCAAGTAAACATTTTCAGAAACTATGAAAACTTCAAGTCTTACTGCTGAAATTATTACAATGTAATAAATCTATGAATTCTTGATTCTTAAAAACATAATAAACTTGGGATACAAAAATTTAGCATTCATCTGATGCGTATCTACTCAGAAGAAGAGTTTGCAATAGACTTTGGGCTGTAATGTACATAATACTTTCTAGCTTGTATAAAATATAATTTAGAGACAATACTACCAAAAAGAGCATGTGAGTTTTTCCCAAAATGTCTTAGATATTAATAGAATCCTCTCCTAGCACTTCTTTTTTTGCCCCCTCTTCCTTTACCCTGCTTTCTGCTTGGCACCCTGCTGTTCATTTTTTATCTATATGGCATGTTCAGCTGATGACATCTATCAGCTCAGAAATAAGAGGTGGCAATCATACCAAGTAATAGCATATCATCAGAGGCTGAACCACACTAAAAGATTTCTGAAACCACAAGATTGCTTTTCTTTTGAAGGTTGTTGTCTTTTTTGAAGCTCAGTGTACTCAATGTTTTGAAGCTCAATGTAAATTTTCACGATAATTCTAAATGACTTTTAGTTCTACATTATTATTTTTTTCAGATCTCAGACATGTTAATGCTTGTGTTTGTCTATCTTTGCTAAAGTAAATCGCAGAACACACTCTTTTTTTAACACCTACTGGAATTTTGTTGCATTCTGGTTTCTATTGGAGCATATTGTCTGGACTGCTAGAACTGTATCTAACTCAACTGGAAATCTTGACTTGTCACAACACTGTGGTGTATAGTTTTGCACCCTAATCAGATGGCCATTTGCCTCTTCTTCCTTTCCACTTTGATAGTTGAAATATTCTAGTTTCGTAGTTGAAATACCTCTTGACTTCTTGCTAGAAATGGCAAACCATTTAAAAGTTTTCTGTGTTTGAGGCTTCGCTTTGTTACACAGAGGTGTCCTCTGATGTGATCCATATTCAGTTTGGATTTTTTCCCTTGATCTCTGTATTTTTAGAATGCTTGAAGTGACTGGTGATACTTGACCTCCTGTTGCTATCCAAACAGAAGTTGTGTAGCATATTGGTGAAACAGCTAGTCCTGTGTAGTTCAACAGAGACCAACAGAAGGATCTGCATGATGAAAAGCAGAAAGTTGTCTGAAAACATCTGTATACAGTAGTTTTTAAATATATCTTCTATATGTAGAATTTAATGCAAAATCTCTAATGCTATGCTTTAAAGAAACAGTTGTGCAGATAATTCAGTTTCAAACATTTCTTATATTTTTCTGAAATAATTTAAGCTCTCTCTTAGGTGTCGGTGAATGCTTTCAGACCATAATGTAATCCAGATGGTGCTTTTTTCCCTGTTATGCTTCTGATGTAGTTAGCTCTTTCTTATTATGGACAATAAACCTTCCCTACATACTGGCACCATTTCTTTAGGCTGATGGTTAATTCAATTCTTTCTTCTTAACCCTTTGATGATAGCAGTAAGTTTTCTCATAAAATGCAGTTATGGGCACAAAATTCTAAAATCCAGAATTAATAGAAACTTAAGAGTTAGATGAAAGGACTTGTACTTCCAATATGATATGCTGGATGTAAGACCTTTTGAAGGGTCTCTTGAAGAAATATTGCTTGGTCATATTTAACAGTAATTTTAAATGGAACGTCCATGCTTCGGTTGCAATTTGATTTTCCAAAATAATTTCATATCGATATTTCCATTCTTAGTACCTCTGTTTTTAGACAGGTAAATTATTAGAATGATGTGGGAATTACTAGAGGGCACTGAGTTGTGCTGATATCTGTTTCTCACTCTCCCTGCCCACCTTACCCAAAATCATCTATTACCACTGCTTTCCCATTACACAGCTGTGCAACAAAGCTGATAGACATAGCTAGAGCTAGTGGACTTTGCAGGATGGGTTAAAGAGAAGCTTTTGCACTCTTGTTGATGAAATGTGATCATGTATGTTGTCTGTCTGACTGCTGGGGCAGAAGGATGTGCTGGTAGTCAACAATAAAGCTGTAAAGGTAACAGCACCTTCCTTAATGTTGAGAGTCATTGATCCACTGCAGTCACTTGTGCCAGTTCAATTCTCTCAGTTCACTAAGGCAGAAATCTACGTTGGCAGGCTACCTTGTTTGTTTGAGTACTTAAAGTATTAATTTCTTGGTTATGGACTGTATGTGTTTCACACAGCATAGCAAAAATTCTGCCATTTTTCACCATGTTGTCACTATTGCTAATTATTTGTTATGAAATGTGAGATCTTTATGAAATTTTTAGAACTAAAAAATAGCACATACATAAACATACTATAGAAGGCAGTGCATTTGTATTGAAGGAATGCATTTTGCTTGAGTCCGTGGAAAATGGTTGGTAATCTGCATGGTAGATCTTCATAAACATTAAGTACAAATTATTTCAAACTTGATTATTTCTATAAGGTCTTTTAATTCCCTGGTTTTGTGTTACATAGGACATCACTATGTTTCAGCCTGTCTTTATGCTTAGTCTTAAACCTTGGATTTAATATAGCTTTATATTTTGATAGTGGCAATTAGTTCAGTGAGAAATGTATATATTGGTTATTAATTCTGTCTGAAAACTGTGTGAGAGATTGAACACGGAGGTTAAGTCTGAAAAGTTACCTCCATTGCTTCATGAAGTTCTGTAGAAGACTTATACTGTGTTTGATGGAAGTTGTCCTCTTCTGCTGGAAATTATTTCCCCTTTCTTTTCATTACTTCCAGGTTCAAGGATATTAAATAGTCATTTCCAATCAGGGAAAAAAAAAGAAAAGAAAAAAATGTTAAGTTTGTCTGAAAGGACTAAACTGAGAAGGACTGCTTTAAACGTTTTTAAATTGTTTTATGTTCTTCCGATTTAAATTTACTCCAGGTGTGTTCTCTCTCGGCCAAATATTATTGAGGTTTGAGATGAGTTTTTTAAGCCACTTCCATGGGAAATTGACTGAGTTCTGAAATGTGTCTGGCACTGGTTTAATTTCTTTTTCTCCCTTCTTCACTTTTGTGATATTGTAGTGAAAATGCATCTCTGATTTATTTTACTTTTTGATGCTGCCACTCTAGAGATTTTTGACTGGGCAAGTGTAATTTTTTCAAAAATAGTTGCCTTCTATGAACAATCCAGGTTCCATGATAGCAGCCAGATTTTCACATTTCTATTTCTTACCAGCAACTTCTCTTTCACGACTGTGTTGGTTCTTTGGGATTACAACTTAAAAAAATATTAAGTAGCCTCTTCCTCTGTAACTGAATTAAGTTCAACAGCTTCTCAAATTTTATAAAACAATGAGAACATCATCACTTTGTGCTTCTGGTATATTTTTTTCTAATGTGATGCATTGATGGGAAGATGGAAAGATACATAAAATACAAGATGATCTTTTCCACATAGTTTAGGTATTTCATATATCACAAAAATTGATTGACAGGCACATGATTTGGACTTTTGTATCTCTGTGAAAAATGCTGATAAGTTTATATGACCTTTGAAGTTCAGTATGGTATTTTTTCTTTCCTCCTCTGGTATCAATTCATTGATATGCAGCAGAGTTGCCCTTTTCTTGTTTGGAAGTAATAATATTTTCACTTTACAGTGTGCTGCTTCCTGTATATATCGTAATTCTTTGGATAAAAAATAATCTGTTGCGATTTCCATTTATCCTTTTGCATAATACTGTAATGTGAATCCTGCTGTTCTGCAGGGGAAATAAACACACAGTAATATGCATATATATGTACATTTCTTGTGTTGGAAACCACCATAAATCTTTTATAAATCATTGTCCTAACCTCTTCTGATCTGTGAATAATAGTAGGAAACGAGCAGAGTATCATGCACTGTTAAGCTTTTTTCTACTTACCTCAAACTTTTTACTTTCCTTATATATGAATGGCAATAGCAATACCAGAAAACTTGGTGACGTATTCTTTGGAAGGCATTGATTGAGAACTACCCGTTTTGACAAGTCTTAAGGAAACTTTTGATAAATCGAATTAGGCTCACTTATTTTGCTGCAAAAATAGGAGAGCTTTATGCAAATTATTTCTTTTTCTAAGTGAAAGTGAGATATTGTGTTTCTACTATACAGGCATGTGTGGTAGTTAATATGACTTTTGAAGTCATGAAGTAAAGACTTCCTAAAAACGTGATTCAGTGGGATGAAATATTTTAGTGTCATCTACTCTTCTGTTGAATGGCTCAGTCTGTATGGTGGATCTTGAGAAGAGTTCAGATCCTGGCTGTGTGTATGTAATACATTGACTGTATCTCTACTTCCTACCAAGATAGGAATGCTAGAATGGAAACATTTATAAAAGCAAAATTGAAAGAAACTAACAAATAGAAATGAAATTAAGTATTCCTTCGACATATAAAATGCTTCTTCCCCCCTCCCAAAATGAAATAATAAAAATTAATTTATTTTCTATTTTGATGAAACTGTTTTAATAGAAGTTCAGTAGAGCATTTTGACTTTTCCTGATTAGCAAATAAATGGTCATTAGAGAAAATCGATCCCTTACATGTCTTTAGTGGGAGATAAGAGAATGTATATAAAAAAGTTTGCTTATTATTTTAACACTTTGAACAACTGCTTGTTGCACACATGCACGTGATTGGACATAAACTTTTCCATTTTGGTGTTCTCTCTTAGAAGCTTGCTTGTCAGGGTGGGATATTACTATAGCATGCTTAAATAAAAGAATCATAACAAGGCTGTGCTTTGAGATACAGGCAAAGTGTTGCATTAACTTATTCTGCCTCAACTTGTAGCTTTTTCATATATGTTCCTTAGCTTTGTCATAGTGGGTGATCATTTTGGTACTTGTGTAGGAGGGAAGTTCAGTATATCTCAGCTACTCTATAGAAGAGGTTGGTGGGTGTGTGGGGTGTCTAGGAGTGTGAATACAAAAGAAGGAAAGCTTTTTACCGTGTTGAATGTTGTCTCTAAATTTGTTTCCTGCTTAGCCATGGCTTGGACATAAGAATGCATAATATAGGAGCAAGACTGAAGAAGAGTCATTAAAATGCTGGCAGGTTCTTTCAAAGGCTTGTGACAGTGTTTGTGGATCTGCTTACATTTTTTATGGCACTGGTAATACAAATGAATTTGGAAAAAGAAAAGATGCTGTAACAATAGACCACCATTGCAGCTTTAAGTGAAAGGTGCCTTGATGCCTTACTCCAAGTATGGGTTTTTGGTTTGTTTTTTTTTTCCTTTTCTGAACATCTGCTTTGTTGCTGTGGTACAATAACATCAGTTTTTTATTTCTTTCCTGAACTCAAAATATTTTTATACTTTTCAGAACGCTATACATCCATGGCCATACAAAGCTGGATTTCATGGTCTGGTATACTGCAATTGAAAAAGCAGCAGGTACAGATGGTAATGCATTACAAGATCAGCAGCTCAGCAAAAATGATGTTCCTATTACAGTGAACAGCTGCATAGCGTTTGTTACACAGTATGGTAAGTAGAGTGGATTTTATTCAAGCTAAGATCATTTGTATAATACCTAAGCTCCCCCAGTACCAGATCCTATTGAATGAGTTTATATATTACTTAAAGTAAAACCATGTCCCTCGTTAGCCTTGCCATTCTTTAATAAGATGGTGCAATACACTACCACACATCTGAGAAAGGCGAGTTTGGAGAAATACAGGTTGGTAAATTCCCTTTATAGATGCTTTTCTATTTTAAATATTGTGTTGTTTGCCTTATGAAACTGAGCCTTGGAGTCCACTGCCTCAGTGCAGACAACTCAGCCCAGAAAATAAACTCTGCAAACTTGGAAAAGCTGTTGTCTGAACACATTTTGGAAGCTGGCATTAACTGGAGTTGAGTTCAATCTTAGGCTGCTGTTTATTCAGTGAAATAACCTAAGGATGTATAGTTGGCTATGATTTATTTAAGTAAATTTTGCACAGCATAACTTTACGTGGCATTAGGTTATATGCAGATGATGTTTGTGTCCTTTTTACTACTCTACTGCAAATTCATGAGTTTTCTTGTGAGATTGCTACATGCATACCTGTACAAATATGTCTTTGGTATAAATGTGTCTGTAACCTCTATCAGTATGAGAGCACCTAATTTCTATTTGAGTCATTGAAGTTTGACTAAATAACCTTTGGATATGGCAACACTGCATTATTATAAATAGTTGTATGGGGCTACATCTAGTACCTAAAAGTAAGAAAAAAACCTTTTGCTAAATTATTTTTAATCATTAACAATAGAAATTATTCCAAGTATAGTTTACACCGTTTCATCCACTGAATTGTTAAAGCAGAGTAATTATGTCTGCCACTTAGAGCAAATTGTGTAGTCTCAATTAAAATTCAGTTTCCTAATGTCATTTAAATCTATTAAATCTGTATCAAAATATGCTTTTCAGGATCAACATTAGTAGCTGTTAAAATGCTCAATTGAAAGCTGAAGGAATTATTTGTATGCATTACTTGCATGCATACATCTTTTGTATCATCTTTGTAAGATTCTGTCTTTAGCTGTAGCCTACAGAAGACAGATGCTATTGTGGTCCAGGGCTGTTCCTGACAGTAACACCACAAAGACCATACCAAATAGAGGTTCTTGTGGGCATTACAGGAAAGGGGAAGTGTAAAAACATGAGACATGATTTCACAGGTTTTGAGGGAGTATTTGACAGGTAAAAAGAAAAGCAGGGTTTTGCATAAAGTACTGTCCTCTTTCTAGATATGTGAATGCACATATCTCTACAAAGATAAATAGCACTGTGCATCTGTGCCAAACTTACTCAAGTTTCAAAAAACAAAAGTTCTGACTATAATAACACAGTGATTGAAGGTAGTCATGACTGTTTTAAACTACGCATTTTCTTTCTAAGTTGACTTTAGTGGTTTTTGTTCTTACATATAAGAATAGTAGCTGACTGATGTCTTCCAGAACAGGAGAAAAAACAGAAAAAAGGGTATTTTCTACTAATCTTGAGGCTTTTAAGCATAAGCTATTTCAGATTGGATGAACGCAGTAATACTTTGAGTCTTAAAGTGTGTTCATCCGTAGAGTAATAAAATAAAATGGGTCTTCTCATGAAAGCAGCTGTGTTTTACGTGTAATATAATACCTGCCATCAAAACTACTTCTCTTTACTGTGCCTTTTGAAAGTACTGTTTTAGGAAGTCCTGAAGAGATTTGGGGATTTGAAATGCCTGTAAAATACTTTTGAAATAGTGATTCCAGGCTTGCTTACTATGGTGATGATGATTTTTGCAAAGAGGTTTAGGTGGGTGTAAGAAGACTTGGCAGTGTTGTTACTAAGAAAGCAAGTGCACATAAAAGATTACAAAGATTTTTTTTAGGAAATGCAACGTGTTTGGCAGCCGAATAAAATTTTCATATAATGATGTATGGAATTTTTAAAAGAATACTTAATTTTACATTCATTTATTTTTCTCTCCTGTATTTTTGTGCCCTAGGATTAGGTAGCAAGCAAATTTATCTTAAGAATGGTGATTCTTCCAATGTGGCTGAACTGCTGGAAAGCTTCAAAAAAGATGCAAGAAGTGTTAAACTAAGAGCAGGAAAACATCAACTTGAAGATGTGACTGATGTACTGAAAAGTTTTCTTTCTCAAATAGATGATGCACTTCTCACTAAAGAACTTTATCCATTCTGGATCTCTGCATTAGGTAATGTATTCAATAACATTCAATACAATAAAGGTTATGGACATTTTCAGTATCAAATTTGAGGAGTTTTTTAATTTACTCACCCTGTATCAACCTATGTTATTTTATAACTAGCAAAACAATGTAGTGAGGAAAAATATTTGGGACATGGCTGCTATGGACGCATGTTAATCAGAGATGATTTTTATAATGTTCTTTGAAAATATTAGATTCTGTATTGCAATATTTGCAAACTGCAAGAAACAAATGGTTTCCCTGCCAAACTGTGCTATAAAATTGCAGGCACAGGAGTAAGAGATGCATGGGAAATGCTGACAGAACATTAATTTCTATCTTAATGCATAGGAGTGACACAGGCATATTTACTGTGTGGCGCATTCTTTTTTTTTTTTTTTAAGATATTTAAAGCATATTCCTCTCTGATTTTATTTAAGTTTAAATATATGGATGTTGCTTTGATATGAACCACTAGACTTTCAGGAAATTAAAATATTATCAATATTACACATTTTTTACCTTTAAACTCAATTTCTAAAACTAGAGGAAAAAATATTATGAATTTATTCACTTACCGCATGATTAATTTCACCAGAAACCAGAAAAAGTTCTGAGGCAGTTTAGATTTAAGTCATCTATTTTTAACAGTGTTACAGTGATTCCCCTTCCTTATATGCGCACATGGCTGAAATTCTACTTCAGCTTTACAACAGAGAATCCTGTCCTGTTAAGGAATACAGAAGATACTTCTAGGAAGACTAAAACATTTAAGAAAATAGAGTAGAAGACCTTTAAACTGTTGTTTTGTTATTTATTTTTTCTTCCAAATACCAAAGAAACCAAAATGTAGTCATTAGTTAGTGGAGAGCACTATCAATCAGCCAGAAGAGTTCTGTGCTTTCTTTTCAGAAACTTGAGAGAAGCAAGGGACTGAGAGGGAAAAGCTGCATGAACTTTGTTTATGCCCTGAACATAAGGGGGCATGAGCAGCACAGGGAGGCAGACATAAAATAGTTTTATGGCTGTGGTTGTGTTTCAGATACTGTCATTCCCAAAACTAGAATTCCTGCCATTAGCCTTGCCATTGTTCAGCTATTTGTAACTTGGTACAGTTTACTTACCAGCCCTTTCCCATTGGTCTCCTCTAATCAGTCTTATATATACACTTAGATCCTTAAACCACTTTGTGCCTTCAGACACTTTTCCAGTAAATATTTAAAATATGAAAAGATCTTTTCCTTTCTCATTGCTGGGAACTTTTAGAAGCACATGTGCACTTGTGCATACACAGTCGCACTCACACATGTACATGCACAAACTACAGACTAAATTTACTCTGAGAGAAAATGCAAATGCTGTTCTGGGCTTTAATCTTAAATGGTGGCAAATGGTGCATGAATATAGAACTGTCCCTCTTTATTGGTGTTTCCTTGAACTGGTGTACAATAACAGACTTTTTAAATAGTATATTGTCAGCATTGCCTTTATGAAGAAGAGGTTGATTTGGTAAATAGTAATTTAAAAAGACTAGATGATGCTGATATAGTTAATGAGAACTGCTGTTGGTTTTTAGTGTGCATTGTTATTAATGCTCAATGATTATTATTTTCTGGCAGACACACAGAATGAAAAGGAACGCGTGAGGAAGTACAGAGCTTTTATTCGGAGTCTTCCACCAGTCAATAGAGCAACTTTGGCTGCTTTAATTGAACATCTTTACAGGTCATTGCAAATAATGCATTGTAGCAGAGAAATTCTTATAATGTGTTCTCAGTCTAACTCTACAATATATGTGGCTTGTTTCATTAACTAGTAATCACAGAAGCTTATCTAGTTGCAGCAATTAATTACGTTTGAATTCCTTTAATAGGTGATGCTTTTTTTTTCTTTGGTTGTATTTTTAGCAGTAGGTATCTATAAAAATCAATGGATTGGAACAGCCTTACAGGGAGAGAAGGCTGCCAGTGTATGTCTCCAAGTAGGGTAATTTTTGATGTAGCTTCTTTATGCAATTTCATTTTACTCCAGTCTGCTAGTCTTCCAGAGGATTGTTGCAAATGGTTCTTGAAATTAAAAGAATTTTTTCAGTGAAAATGTCCTTCTCCACAATCTGTTTTGCACATAATAACTTTGAGAATTACCTACCCTTTCTGTTTTTCATCATTGCTTCATTTTACAACTGAGGTGGCAGTAGAGAATAACCAAAATACAGGCTTGTTTAAGCACCAAAGGTCATGACTTATTCCTAGATCAAATAAAGGGCAGAAAATGTGAAAAAATATGTGACAGGATGATTCTGAGGTGTCGTAGTTAAATAGTACTGGTCTATATTATATCATCTATCCAACAAGTCAAATTATATTTTTGGTGAATTGCAGTGAGTGTAGAATGTGTAGAAACTTCACTGTACAGGATGCTATGTTCAGAAATTATGTTATATTGCCAGGTACATAGCTGATGTCATTTAAAAATATTTATGCGATTATGAAATTGATTGGTGCCATTATTTGCATAAAGATAGTACTACATATTGTGTTTAAGAAGTTTCTAAGCATATCCAGTTAGAAATATTTAATACGATGTTGCATCTGTTCTAAAAGTAATATAAATGCATGCATTTAACAGCCAAGATTCTGTGGCAGTTTAAAGTGTTTGCCTCTAAAAGAGGACATGTTATGTCAACAACAGAACAACAGATATGAAAACTTTACCATAGGGATAAGAACTAAGAAGGACCTAATTTCTTTCCACATTTTGTTTGATCTTTGATCTCAAGTTTCTACATAATATAATTAAACTGTATTTAGCATTGGTGTGGCCTCACGTGGAGCACTGTGTGCAGTTTTGGGGTCTACAATGAAACAGTGTTAAGGTGTTTGAATGCACCCAGAGGAAGGCAGCCGTGCTTGTGATAGGGCTGGAAGGAATCTCCTGTGGGGACTGGCTGAGGACTCTGGGTTTTTCTACCTCAGAGAAAAGAAGGCTGAGGGGTGACCTCATTGCTCTGTCCAGCTTCCTGAGGAGGGGGAGAGGGAGGTGCTGATTGCTTCTCCCTGGTATCCAGTGGTAGGGTGCATGGAAGTGGCTAAAAATTGCATCCAGAGAAGTACCAGCTTTTCATTAGGAAGCATTTCCTTACTAAAAGGGTGGTCAAACAATGTAGCAGGCTTTGTAGAGGCTGGGGTGGATGACCCAAGCTTGTCAGTGCTGTTGGACGGGGCCCTTAGCAGCATGCTTCAGCTTTTGGTCAGCCCTTAAGGGATCCAGCAGTCAGACTTGATGTAGGTCCTTTCTAACTCAGGTATTCTATTCTGGTTTTATTGTTTCTATTCTAAATCGTTTTGATATAACTTGAAACGCAGGTAAGTTTTCATTTCTGTAATGAGAAATAAAGAGTGAAAAGAAAAATAAATAATTGTACATGTTTTTATTGCATTTAATGTAGTGACCTTTTTGAAATGCTCTCCATATTCTGTAAAGGAGCCCCAGACAATCAAAGGAGCAATGAAACTGTCTAAATATGTTTATTTTCCTTCAACAGGGTGCAAAAGTGTTCTGAAATTAACCAAATGAACCCTCACAATTTAGCCGTGGTGTTTTCCTCATGCTTATTTCAAACTCAAGGCCAAACTAGTGAAGAAATCAATGTAATTGAAGATCTAATTAAAAATTATGTGCAACTTTTTCATGTAGGTATCTTTATATCCTAGCTGCTCAGATGTTAATGATTCAAAAATATAAAATCTGCTTTAAAATGGTCATTCTACTAGTGCGATCTGAGGATTTACAGGGTTTTTGAACTCGAATTCAGTTAATATTTTTCTTGGCCTGATTTAAATTTTATTTCCCAGTTAGTTTAACCTGTGTAGGAAAGACTGTTTATGTGATGCTGTGAGCTACTGTTTTCCAAAATGATGTTCATTCTCCTTGCCATCAAAAGCTTACTAAATTTAAGAAAATGTTATGACTATCAAAAATAATGCTTCTAATCAAATTTTATGGGCCTGCTCAGAACTGTAGCATGGAAGGATTTTGTGTTCTTAGTCTCTGAGCTGTGCTTACAATTTATTTTTTTCCTTAGACCCAGAAATAATGTTAAATTCAATTGGATAGAAAAGCTACTACTAGCAGCAATTCATTTTAGCCATTTTGAATTGGAGTTGACTGTGCCACTATAACATTGCTTTGCAGATTTGCATTGATTCCTCTCTGTTTCAGTATGTATTCTGTGAACTTTATAATGCTGAATCCCATCAATGAAGTGCTGTTTCTTACTGATATAATATTTACATACCTGCTTCTATGAGAACATGATTGACGGTATTGGCAATTGTTACAATAATTACTATTTATCACTCCAAAATTATTTATTTATACAGATAAATGAAGACCAAGTCAAACAAATGGACATAGAGAACAGTTTTATTACAAGGTGGAAAGACACTCAGGTAAGTGTCCAGTTAGGCATAGGTAAAAGGGGGGGAGGCCTTAACATCTCTGTACATAGGTGTGGGTGCTCTTCTGTTCATTACTGAGACAGCATCACCCCAGGCACTGCACAGTTGCTAAGTCATGCTTGATCCAGGTGTCAGATAAAGTAGCTCAGCTCATGCTCTTGCTCGACCATCTCATCAGTTCTCCACAGCAGTTTTCCCCATGCTTCCAGTTAGGGTTAAACCTAAAGATGTGGTGCAATTCAGTGATGTAACAGTAGTGCTGTTATCATGTAAGCATCATGTGTAATTGGCAACTCAGGTCTCAAGCAGCTACAGTTAAGAATTGTGAGAATTCTTTACATTTAACAACTGATAGTCTGACATCATTGTATCAAAATGCCTGCATATACGTGGGAATATCAGTGATGTAGATACTTAATACTTTGGAATATATAGGTTGCCACAGTACCATTATCTCTGGTGATGCAGAATGTTCAGCGAACAACTGAACTGAATTTCTGCTGAATTACTTGAAGTTTACATGTCTGAAATGTCACTGAAGTTTTGTTCCAGGTGGCACTTCATTAATCGCTTTTCATTTTCTGTCCACCATATACTTATGCCAGCTGTTGCAGTAATTTACATCACATTTTCTCTCCATACGGTTGTTTATATGAGCCCAGTGGAAATCATGTATCAGCTTCGTTCTTATTTCCAACCTTTTTCTGTAATATCATCTGAAAAGCAAATTTTATAACAAACGAGCTTTTTTGAGTCTGTGCCACTATAATTAAGCAGCTTTCTTCAAAGTAGCTTTGTAATGTTTTTCCTCACAAATGTTTTCCATTAGTTTTTTATTCTCAAAGGCCAAACTAACTTAAAAGTTGCTGCTTTTCAGAATGTTAATGTTCTTTAAAATTCAGCACTGCCAGTTATTTTTCTATAGAAATGTTATATTAGCTTCTGTAAATTGCTCAAAATGTATCCCAAAACTCAACTGCTTATATGTGTTTGTATATATGTATATGTTTCTATATACTTTTCTTAACCTTTTCCTCTGTTTGTAGTAATATATAAGTAGCATCATTATGAATACCATTCTCAGAAAAGAGGACATAAATTGCTATCTTCGTGTTAATTTAATTATTATTTCTTTATATTTGCTTATTAATGGAATTGTACACCTTCTGATAGGTCCCTGCTTCTGCCTTAATTTTTCTTCCTATGCTCTCATCATCACTTATTTTTTAGGAAATATTTTTTGCTACTGGACTGAGATGAGTTGCAATCTTTTGAAGATGCTTATGACTATACTAAAAGGGAATTAGAGCAGGCAAAATGTGAGACATTTTTAACTAAAGAAAAATAAAGTAATTTCTCATCCATGAAGATAATTTTATTGCCATAGATGAGCAAACTTAGTTACAATGGAAAATATTCCATCCCTTCTCATAAATCTTACTTTTCCTCATGATCATACAATGTTGGATTTACTGCCTTTCTAATTTTTTTCTGAGTTTTATGTTGTTAGACATTCTTAAATAACAATTGTTAGTATTGAGTATATGAAACTATTATATATCATAAATATGCTTAATCTGATTATTCCACATTAGCATTTTGTGTAAGGTCTAGCCTTCTCTCCAACAAATTTGAAGAGCTATATTTAACAGAGGTTGATATCAAGAGCATTTGTTTTAATTCTTTCTTTTATTAGGTAATGACAAGTTTTCATTGTGATTAATAATCATAAATGCAGTATTTGTAGTAATTAATTTTTATTTTCTTGATATGTGCATATAGCTGTGTGGCTGAAATAGTCTGTTATTTATAAGTTTTCATCTCACTTTTTGCTAAGTCATTTTGGGGTTACAGTCCTTTTTCATTATTTTAAATTCTGTTAATCTGTTTTGATTCTAAAGTGAGACTAACCTCCAAACCAGAGTTAGGGTTCTCACAGTTTAAGATACTGAGATACATTCATGTCTTTGACTTTGTAGCCTTAAATGTAAATTTAAAATTTCCACTTATGCCATGCCATGCCATCCTTTGTTTTCCTGTTCTTGAATGTATATTTGTAAATAAATGTTAATTTTGTTTGATATGATTCTGTTGGATTTATTCAGGATTTATATTTTTCTCCTGAATCTGTGAATCAGTATTTCTTTCCTTACACTGCTTAAATAATTGTACTTCCCTTATTTAAAATGTTAATTTTTAACAATTAATTTTTTAAAAAATTCTCTTTTTAGGTTTCCCAAGCTGGAGATTTGCTTATTGAAGTTTATGTGGAAAGAAAGGAGCCAGACTGTAGTATTATAATCAGGGTTAGTGTATAAAAATGATACAGTATTTTATGAAGCACATTTTCTTGAAGTAGATCAGATTTATTTTAATACATGTTTTTGTATAAATACACAATGAAAATATGAATTTGTTTATCAAAATTCTTTTAAATATTTTTTTTAGAATTTACTGTGTTGCCTAAATAATGTAAAGACTGATTATTAAACATTTTTAGGAAAAATTTTAAGAAAAATTATACAATTTTAAAGTAGAGATGTCCTGCTTTAGTTTTATTGTAGTATACAACAGTATAAATTCTCCCAACTGTACATGTGCAACACACGAGAGTGTTAACAAGTACACAATGAATGTTGGTTTTATTTGATAGTTCAGACCATTAAAATGTCATTCCTCCTTTCTTTTTGTCTTTGACTTTCTTCTCTCTTTGAGTGTTATGAAACCAAATCTTGTTAGTAGTAGTGCTCTGTTATTTTTATTACACCTCTATGGTTTTGTTTCCTTTTTGTTCTGTTCAGCATATGACTGGTATGTGGGATACACATGCACATAAGACATGGTTTCTAAATAGGAATAAAAATTGGAATATGCATCGCTAAGATTAACAAAAATGGAGTTTCTCTAATGTTTATCTTCCCACACCCAAGAAAATATATCAAAGCATTTTTTTCCCCCAAATTTTTGTTGAGGAAGAGAGAAGGAATTTAAAGCTACCAAGTTAACAGTCATCTTAAAAATATAACTTCAATCTCATGGAACAAAAATAAAGCAAGCCTGCTGGATTCTGATAGATACTTTGTGGGTTTCCAGCTCATATATTTACTGCTGCCTTTTTTTTTTCTTTTTTTTTCCCTTAGAGCAATTGCAGGGAAGAAGGCTTTGAAAAAAATATATCAGAAATCAGTAATTGAAATGTATTATAAAGTGACTCAATTTGTATTACAGGTATCACCTTTGATGGAAGCAGAGGAATTAACTAATGATGTTTTAGGAATCAAAAACATTATTCCCAGCAAAGATGATGTCTGGACTGCTTTTGAAGTACTTGAAAATGGAGAATTAGGTTAGTGACACTTAAATTTATGCATGTCAATCAGCTTTTATTATTTTAATTTTTCAATACTTAATGTCATTAAAAGCTTAGTTAAAGACTTTATAGGAACAAAAAACAAAGCCTTCATACCAATGTTTTACATTTGGTTGTTGTGGCATCTGCATGATTTCTTTCTTCACTTTGCCAGAAAAGATGGGATGAATTGTTATAAACTGCTTATAAATTAGTGACTGAGAAGATGTTCTTTATATTACAGTGTCTGCAGTTCATTAATCATCTGCTATAGAAAAGTAGGTCTTACCAATAAGTCTTAGAGGAAAACCCTATTTTCATAACAATCTCAGCACTTGATTTTATAAGCAATAATGCTTTTCAAAAAATTAAATGAGAAAATACATGTCATACTTAGGAGAATTTTATTGTTAGAGATACCTAAAATAACATAAAGTCATAGGGATTTTTTAAATTAAAACATATTTTGATGAATATTCCCTAAGGTAATCTTAGGGAATTTTTGAAGAATATATGGGGACAGAGATATGCAACATTTTTTTGCATTTCCTAGTAAGTTGCTGCTCGTAACTATTCTCATGTTACAGACGAGGACTGTGGACTTGTTTATTTCTATAGTGAAGATATTTATTTTGAAGTCAAGGGAGAAAAAAAGAAAGTGGACTAAATAAGATTACTAAATATTGTTGTATTTTTTTTATTCGTTTCATTGTATCTGATTTCCAGCTGTGCTTACAATAATTCCTTCAGTTTTACTAATATTACTTTTGTACTCAGTCTTGAGCCTGGCAGTATTAAAAACTAGAATGGAATGTATTCTCCCTTTCAACTTAAAAAAAAATATTCTGAGCCTTATTCACATCATACAGGCTGTTGGTGATGCTGTATAGAGTTGTAGTACAGAGTTCATTTCCAAATTCATAGATGTGAGTGACAACTGACAAAGAATGCTAGCATCTGTTATCTTTAGAAGAGTCCTGATAATTCCTACAAGTACAGTACAAATTATATTTCTTTAGACTGAATAATGTCAAAGAAAATTGAATTATATTTTCTTAAACTTGATATATGATGCTTATAGGAACATGAAAACTAAACCAGATATGACCAAGAGAACATAAAAGTAAATAAAAAGATAGACCCCACAACAGCTTCTTGAGGTATTTAGGTGCAACAACTATTATTTTAGTGGGGTATCAAAATGTTGTCTGAGCTAATGACTATGGAGGACAAACAAAAATTAAGCTAGGAGTGAGACACTAGAGGCCCTACATAACACAATAGATATTGGCAAGACATTAGAGTGTATCCTACTGAAAGAAGAGTTTCCAACACAAAGTGGAAATGCCACACCAGTGTTTTAAATCCAAAACAACGAACCAAAAAGTCAACTAAATTAAGTCCTAGCTCATCACCTGACTCCTGTCAGTAGAGACTGTGTTGATGAAATATCTTCTTCATGGATCCCTTTCTGGAAGAATCAGTGCATCAGAACAAGTGAATTACTGTTTCAAAATAAATACAATGTTGTAGTAAAGAGATACTCAGGTAGACTCCTGTAGATCCAATCAGGTAAATCCTATGGCTGAACCTAACAGGTTTGCATAGGGTGGGAACACAGAGAAAATTAATTCTATAAAGTCTTTGGTCCAAGTGTGACACTGAAGAATCAAAAGACTGCTTGAGTCTTCACTACTGCAAGTTGATTCTTCTAGTGTCATTTGACAAACACCATCTGAGGCATTTACATATTAGTCGAGATTCTGAAACTTAATGACAGAAAAAGGTTTGTATATTTGTTTCAAATGTACATCAGTAATCACAGTGTCTTTCTGATAAAAATTAATTTTACGCTTTTATACCTGCGGTGGTCTGCGAACTGTCCAGTGGTGGTATTGTGCTTGTACCATTCAATCCTGAATTTTTTAACTTTTCAAGTTTTTATTTTACTTTTAAATATATACTGTCAGGAAAACAACCCCTGAGAAGGCAAGAAAATTAGAATCATATTTTCTAGAAAGTAATTTTCTACTAATAGCTGATGTTGTTTAAGGCGAAAATGACTGGTTTAGGATATTTACTAGCATATGATGACCTAAGTGAAAGAAGGGGTAATTGAATGTATGTGTTGACTGCTTCCTGTTCAAAATACTAGAATTGCAATATTAAAAAATCAGCGAAATTATTTGCATATAGAAAAGTTGCCATAGCTGATGTTTTTTTTTTCAAACCTAATGCAGAATATTTAATACCATATGCTTTTACAAAATAGGGGGTATATAATTTTTTTAATAACATGCGATTGATGGACAGTTTGTAAATGAGGTGTGTTACCAGTAAAACAGCTAATGGTTTTCAGCATGATGATTTATGTACCATGTAATCCATGATGACAGATGGTCTTCAATGTAACTATAAATAAAACAGTAGGTGTTTACTGTGGGACTGCTGGTGTTTTAGGAAGATGTGGTGATTTGTCAGTCCCCTGCCTTTGATTGGTAAATTTCTTCTCCTTAAAGTGGATTTTCTCTCTTGTACAAAGGCATCAAGTGTTTAAGCTTTATCACATCAGAGTCCACAATTTCCCAAAAATTTAGAAGTTTGGCCATTTGAAACAAAAGGGCCAGAAGAAGTGGTATTAATAAATTCGGGGTTGTGCTGTTATCTACAGAATGGTATTCTTGTTAGGCTGCTTTAGTGTCATGTCTGAATTATGAAATCTTTATATAGGTGGTATCACAGCTCTACAGGTAGTGTAGGTATTTTTGCATCCCAAAATAGCAGTGTTTATTTCTGTCACTTAAGTGTGTTATTTGTGGCTGCTGCTTTCTGAGGCTCTAGTGTTCAGGTGTTCCAGAAAATACATTCTGCTAGACTCTAGCGCTGGAGAGTCCCAAAGCAGCTGTTGACATTTCATATTCATCTACCATAGCAGGAATGAAAAATGAGATTATGGCTGAATACTTTGCCCTTCAGTACCCAAGGGACATGGCTAGACTGTGTGACCCAACATGACAGTGTCACAGAGGTGTGACTTTCTAGGAGCCATACCCAGCTCTTCCCAAGGCCTGACCGACATAAATTGGCATGCAAATGGGAACACAGACGTTTTGGAAAAATCTCTCTTTATAGATAAAATGACATTTGAACCCACAAAGCCATTTTTAAGGCTTTTGTGGATTCATGAATGATAGCAGGTGCTTGCTGCTGAGCAGGCAAAAGCCTTGAGGGATGTGAGTGTGTCTTCTCCCAGTCACGTCAGTGTTGTGTTAGGCTGTGCTGTTCATGTGACACTCAGATTTCTGCTGGATCTGGTAATGCAGATTTAGGGGCTATTTGGAAGATCTTTTCTGCATTCATTTGGTAGGTGGACTGCGATATGTATGGAGTACTGGCTCGGTTTTCTAATCACTGCAGTTTTTCAGTTCTGTGCTAGGTCTCAGAGTTTCTCTGCTAGGATGCTGCCTATCAAAAATGTGTGTTTGAGCATCTGAAGTTTTTGAGGGCACACATACAGTCTATTCATGCCTTCAGTGGTAGTTTAATCTTGTTGCACTTTTTGTACAAGATTGAAATACACAGGTGCAAGTTTGGATATTCCCTAACCACAGCACCAGGGAGAAGACCTAGTAAGACCGCATTCTTTTCTCCTCTATTACAAGGAATCTAATGAAACCAGGAGTCTGTTTAAGTCTGCTTTGATCAATAACAGACAGTATAATCCATACCAGTTGGAGGCATTTTTTTTCACTCTGATCACTCTAAATTCTTTGGTTCTTTGATTGCAGAGAATTGGTAAGCTGTGATGTTTCATTTTTGTATTGAGCATAGGCCAAAAAGACACAGTATAGCTGAAGGCCTCAGTTCTGTTTGATCATATTTAGGCATGCCCTGTAATAGATCCTAACTTTTGTATTTAGTTTGAAAGCAGTGCTTTAGTGTCTTTACATTAAAAATGGAACAATACAAAAGAGTCACTGAACATTTGGCTACTGCTTGTTTAATTTTATATTCATTACCTGTGCAAACACTGCCAGCAAACGTATGGTCAATGAAGTGACTAATTGTTTTATTTTGAAAGCAGTATTTTTCTTCTGCAGCTCAAAGTCAATGAGACTTTGTTGTGTACAGGCAAATGTAACTTGCAAGGGCTTCCAATATTATTGGGTTTTCTCTTTTATTTTAATTCTAGTTTTTTGTGGTTTGTTTCTTTGGATTTTTTTCAGAACGTCCTCTGCATTATACAGAAAATGTACTAGAACAAGTTCTTCACTGGAGTTCACTACCAGAGCCTGGTACTGCATATCTAATAATAAAGAGATTTCTAACAGCAGACATGGTGAATCTCTACAATGGTACGTAATTTGGTTTTTCTACTTAGTTATTTTATATGGAAATACGAGGATGGAAGTTGTTTTCAGTGGAACAAAGTGTCCTAGAACAACTAAATTACTGCTACTTCATAAAAATTACAGATTTACAGAAGGTTGTGGTGACTCCCTATGAAAACACAGAGATTATGGATGTTTTTTTCTACAAACTATAAGCTCTCTCATTGAAATATAAAAGTGTACAGAAATTCTGCAGTCAGTTCACACTCTCTGAACTTGAGCTGTGAAGCATGATACTGCTCTTATCTAAGACATATTGTTTGAATATATTTATATAACTATGGTGTGCTAATAGAAATTTCTACTATCTAGTTTGATGCCTCCAACTTCAAAGCTAATTTCACAGAATCACATAGTATTCCGAGTTGGAAGGGATACAGAAGGATCATCAAAGTTCAACTGCTCACCTTACACAGGACAGCCCCAGAAATAACACCATATACCTGAGAGTGTCGTCCAAATGCTTCTTGAACTCTCAGGCTGGTGCTGTGACCACTTCCCTGGAGAGCCTTTTCCAGTGCCCAGCCACCCTCTGGGGGAAGCTTGCCTGATATCCAACCTAAACTTCCCTTGTACAACTTCAGACCATTCTGTTATGCTGACACTGGTCACCTCATAGAAAAGAACGATGTTTGCCCCTCCTCTTCCCCTCATGAGGAAGTTGTAATCTGTGATGAGGTCTCCCCTCAGTCTCCTCCAGGCTGAACACACTAAATGACCTCAGCCACTCCTCATACAGCTTCCCTTCAAGGCCCTTCACCATCTCTGTTGCCCTCCTTTGGACACTTTCTAACACCTTTAGATCCTTCTTACACGGTGGTGCCCGAAACTGCACACAATATTCAAGGTGAGGCTGCCCCAGTGCAGAGCAGAGCAGGACAATCCCCTCCCTTGCCCAGCTGGTGATGCTGTGCCTGATGCACCCCAGGGCACTGCTGGCTCATGTTCAACTTGTCATGGACCAGGACCCCCAGGTCCCTTTCTGTGGCACTGCTCTCCAGCATCTCATTCCCCAGTCTGTCTGTACATCCAGGGTTGCCCCATCCCAAGTGACACACTCATTTGAGTGACATACTCAAGCAACTGAATAATTTGGAGAGTATAGGGCCTTTAAAAGGGAGCTGACACTTAAAATATAGATCAAGTAAGTGTATAAGGAAAATATATGGTTTAAACATTGCCCTAGTTTATTTTTTTTCCCACATAATACCTGGCTTTAAGTCTCCTATGTAATTTTCAAGAAGTGGAAGTTTAGGAGTTCAAAAATTATGTCCTGTTTTCAAGCAGTTGAAATCCTGTGTGCTATCACTGTATAATGTGTGATGGTAACACATGATGCCTGGTTTAACGTTCATATTATTTTATCTAATGACTCATTCAAATATATCTGTCGTTTCCTCTCTTTCTCATACATGGAAATGTTAATCTTTCCATTCAGTATAAATTTATGGTATTGTGCTTATTCTTTTGAAAGCAATGGCCTTCTTCTGCCGTGCTTTATTCCTGTATAAGCATATTTCACAAATGTGAACAAACCTGAACAAGTGTGCTGTTCATGACTTTTATGGTTGGGGTTCACTGTCAATGAATGTGTGATAGCAGATCATGAATGGAGAGAAATGGTCTACTTCATTAAAAGCTTGATATAGGAACTCCTGTCACCTCACTAGGTGTGTGTTGGGATATAATCAGAAAAGGGAATGGGTCATAAGGATTGTGTGAATCACTGCTCTAAGGAGCACATAAGGATTAGATTACTGTCAATTTACAAAATGTAGTAAAGCTACATTTTAGTAAAGCTACTAAAGGAGATCTGCCACTATTTGCACTCCTTCCTGGCTCCTAGATTTTACATCCATTTGTTCTCAGCCTATCACAGCAGTAGTGTGCATCAGTTCCATTCAGTTTGATCTTAATGTACACACTGTCTTTTTACTGATTACATTCATTGATGTTTTTTATCTTTGTTTTAAAATAATTAAAACCTTATCAAACAAATTATATTGGTTTTCTCAGTGATTTGAAAAGGAAAATTTCTGCCATATTGTAGAATTACTGTGTTGATGTCTGCAAACTCCACATGGCAGAGTAATCTTGTGAATCCATCACTACATAGCATCAGAATGAGAAAATATACAGAATGAAGTCATTGGGGAAGGGATGTTCCCAGTGTTTAAGGTACAAGGCACTTATGGTTGGGCTCTCCATCTCAAAGTGCACAAGAAATAACTGCTGGCTTGAAGGAAGAAGGGGAGACCTCAATCTTTTCTCTGTTACACTCTATATGCAGATAACTCCCTGTCCTTGAATAATAAGGCTGAGGCCAGATGTCCAACCACTATGATTTGAAGTATGTTTTTTAAGAGTGGATTCAGCCCATACAAATGGGCAACTGGGTAGATGGATGTCCTCCTAATTTGTAGTAAAATTAATAGGACTGTGATCATAGAATGTTTGTAATTTAATTCCATGAATATTCCATACTTCCCTGATTTATGTAATAATCTTAAAGATTAATTAATATATTCCTGACTTTTTTTTCTGTTAATATTACCTGAGTGATTTTTGTTTTCAGCACTTTTCTCCTTTTTCTTTCTGAGTCTGTAATGTTGTTTGAAATAATGTTGGTTCAATAGCGAGCCTAAGAAACAGCTCTTTTAGCCTCATTTCATTTTGGCAACTTATCATAGTCTTCTCTGTCAGTGTAACTTTTCCCATGCTCCTTACATAGTACATTCTTAATTTTGATACTTACTCTCATCCTGTCCATTTTAAATTATTTTCTCATGTTCTGCAACTGAGATGAGCTCAGTCATTCAGAGCAGGGTGCTAATAACACCAAGGTTGTGGGCTCGATCCCTATATGGGGCATTCACCCAGAGCTGGAATCTATGATCCTGGTGGGTCCCTTCCAACTCAGACTATTCTGTGATTCTATGATCCAAACCTTGGACTGAAGTATAAATGTATGTTTTCTCTTGTATTGAAACCAACTTTCATTTTCAAGGAAAAAAGAGTTTATTGTATTGATATGTTTCAGTAAATTTGTGGTGAGTTTTCTACTTTATTCCAGCTCTTTAGTTACTTGTTCCTGACAATTTATTCCATAGTTTTTTGTGCTTGTTGTAGGTGCGCTCTTTCAAGTGCTTTCACTAGGGCAAGGTGTGCAATGTATTTTGATATAAGAGATACTCAGGACAGCTTAATTCTATTTCGAGACCCTTTTTCTTCTCCTTAACTAAAATTTCTCATATTAAAGTTTTATTGTTAGAAAACCAAATATTATTTTTACTATAAAGTCTGTGTATATAGGTCCTTGAAATTTTTCCACTACAGTGTTGTATAATTTGAGTGGTAAGTATTGATTTCTGCGAACAAGGGCTATTATTCAGAGATATTCTTTGAAATGCAAACTTCTAAACCATAGCTGGATCAATCCTACATGGATTAAGTGTACCTACTTCCTAGTTTCAAAGTTCTAGCAAGTTTAGCATGTTTTGTAAAGTTTGTGTCTGGAAAAATATACACTGATTAGGACATATCCCTATTGTTCTCGGTTTACTTAATGAAATGCTAGCTTCTAAAGTGTATGGAATATCATCAGTTTAGAGAATTTTTTTTCCTCTTTCAGGCGATTCTAATAACTTTGTAAGTATCAAGTGTTTGACAGATTTGCCGCCATAGGAGTGCTGTGAAGTTTAGAATGAGTTTTTGTCATGTTGCGAGTTGTGTGCAGAAATTTAAAATCTTCCAGCTTGGTACAGATGTGGAAGTATCCTGCTACTCTCATAAAGTATCCTGCTACTCTCATTTTGTATAGTTAAAAAAAAAAAAAGAAAAGAAAATAAAAAAAGTGTTTTTGTGGATAAGGATTCATATTCTATTCTGAACATTAAATAACTATTCTTATTGGCATAGAGAGAACACATCACTGTTTTTTTTTAACTGCATGTATATTTGCCCTTGTAACTGAGGACTTCTAAGTAATTTCTGATTTTAATTGTTGAAAGGTTGATTGATTCTGGATTTAGATTCTTATTCTTAGATATTTTATCATGTGCTGCTTCTTAATAATACAGTATTGATATCAGATGCTCAAACTCTAAAAAAGTCAATTGAGTAATTGGCTTTTGACCCCTAAACAAGTTGGTTCAGTATTTCTTAAATAAGTGAATGACTTACAGGAAGTACCTACACTTAGCTAAAAATAATAGGTGGTGAAAGCCAACGTATGGCATAATAGTAGGCATAATAGGCATAATAGTAGTGTTTGGGGATGAAGGAATTATCTGGCTCCCTCTTCAAGGTGAAATGGTATTGAGTGGAAGGGAGAAGGCTGCATCTGCCTACCTGCTCTCTTCTCATTTCCTCAGTCTGATTCCAGCATTATTTACCTCAGGGAGAAAAGAATACTTCACAGTTCAGCTGAATTCTATGTTCTCCCATAAAGACAATAGGAATTATTGTCTTTTCTTTTGATCTTCCTCACTTTAACTATTAAAGTGCCATTTGAGTTTCAGTTTATATGCATGACTCATAGCAGCATGGCAATGACTCTAATTAGTGCCTAGGTAAGGGTACTTACTGGGAAAAGCAGATAAAGTAGTGAAAAAATATACATATATTTAGCAGAATAGGAAACCTAAAAATAGCTAGAAGTGGCGGTGCAGTAGTTCATATGTACTAGTAATACTTCTTTGCATTATTTTATTTCAGATTTTAAATTGCTGAGAATGCACAGAGAACTCTGGTCTTTAGCACTAAAAGCCTTTGATAGCTCTGGTATTTTTCTGTTTTAGATAACAACTTTCTCAGTACAAAGTTAAACGCTTTTGAAACTGACTGCAAAGTTAGTTTGGGTTGTGTGGGAGGTGGTATTTTGTTTGAGTTTTTTATTAATTTTACGAAATATGTGCGAGTTTGTGTGTATTTTAACACAAACAAAAATTCCGGGCAGACTCATGACAAAATCAGATCTTTATTTAAATTTTTTGCCTCTCTTAAGCACAGAGATTAAAAGTATCTATGTCGTACTCTACACATTATATGCTGAAAACTGCACAATATATGCTGAAAACATTTGAATTAAAGTTTGTTGGTAGGTTCTTATCATAGAAGTGAAACAGAAAAGACTTTTTCCTCACCAGTAATTAAAATAATAATGGCATGTATATTTATGAATGTCTTCCTTATGAACATAGGGCATGTATATTTATGAATGTCTTCCTTATGAACATAGAATAAATTAATATACAATATGTATTGAAATGTAATATATAGTGTATATATATGTGTGTGTATTAATATAACAAATAGAATTATTTTTATATATATAACATAATACCAAATCAATTTTAGCAATATCATTCTTTGATATGCAATAATACTTAAAAACTAGGAACTTCCACTGTTGTAAAGTTTTCTAACAATATGCTTTTTTTTTTCTTGGTAGAGAAAAGTGACAAAGGTAGCGTGAAAGCAGGCAATCTGAAGTACAAGGAAGAACCATCAAAACTATTGTCTGGAAACAAATTTCAAGATCGTTATTTTGTGTTACGGGAAGGAAACTTGCTTCTCTATAAGGATATGAAGGTACAGCAGACAAACTCTCCAACAAACTTTGCACTAAGCTTTCTTTGTTGAAAAGGAGAAGGAAAGCAAACAGATCAACATTTCTCATATTAAATGGCAACTTGTAGAATCTGAGGTTCATGTATAAGATTTTTGTCTTGCTGTTTCACAGGTGTGTTAGTAGGAGGAGTTTGTGTGTGCTTGTCATTTAGCTATTGCAGTTAAGCATTACTATAAGCTTTAAAAATTAAAAATAGAACAACGGTTGGGTGCTTTGTGCTCACCCTAAATTATTTAAAAACCTGCTGTAGAGAGCTGCAGCCGAAGTAGTATGGAACTTAAGTGAGTGCATGCCATTTTTTTCTTGGTATTTCACACAAACACCTTAAAAATGCAAGCAACAGGCCTTTTGTACATGCACATCTCATGATAGAAGAGATTATAAGAAACAGTTATTTCCCCGCTTCCCAACAACTTGCAGATGTATTCTCAATCCTCTAAAAACTAGTATTGATAATTAAGTTAGGTATACCTCAGAATTCCATAGAAGTGAATTTAGTCATAATTAATAGCAGGAGGGGTTCCGTTTTAAATATTTCATGGCAGTTTTCTTAAAACAGTGGGTTTCAGTGTATGCAGTTTGTATTTAAGGTAAGCTAATGCACTGTGTGAAGCTGTGGATACAATCTTAATTAGAATGACCCCTGAATGTCAAAAACAGTGTCTTATAATTTAATGCTAAAACTCAGATTGGCACATATGTGAGAATAAATTAATATGCCCGTAAAACCTTAATTAGTATCTTGGAAAGAATTTATGACAGAATTGTTGCACCACTTTATAATCTCCTTTTTTCAGCCATTCTAATTTATAAAAAATTGAATTCCTCAACTCAGGAGGTGCTTTGAACACTTATTTTTAAATGGTTTTACTTTTTTTTTTAATGCAAATGGCAATACCTTTCTGATCAAATAGTATATGAGTTTGTTTGGCTTTCTTTTGAGACATGTTAATCTATCATTAATAATCTTGGTTTTATTTTAGTCATATTTAGAAATGAATAGTAGGAAAGCTTGACATTGCAGATGGAAAACTGTAGTTAATAAGACCACATGTACTAATTAATTTATAAATTCTCCTTAATAGCAAATTAACTTTGTATAAGCAGGTGGAGATACATTCTGTTCAGTGTTTCTCTTGTTCAAGAGCAATTATCAAAAACATTGAAAGTTTCCATGAATAGTGTATGCTAAATTACTATATTGTGCTAATTGACTGAAATAATTTACCCCTTTAATGCTCTGTTGCTAAGAGATAAGCTCACAGACAAAGAAATGGCTCCCTTAAGGTGCATTATTTTGAGAAGTATGCAGTTGTTTAACTTAATAGTATATTCTGCTGGGGTATTTTTTCATCCTGGCAGTACCCTTCTTTTGAGCAGGAAGTTACACAAGAATACCAACCATAAAAGTGTTCTGTGTTTTGTTGTTTTCTTAAGTTCTCTTAAGTGTCTTTTTTCCCACAGTGGAGTGTTAGAAATTGAAAGCTGCAGAATGGGAAATTGAGAATCCAGGGACAGTAAACACTAGGGAGTAGCTTTGTGTACTGGGATGATAAGATTTGTTAAGTTGTTTGGTGTATTATTTTCTAAATTGAAAGCTAAAACACTTGACCTAAGAGTACTAAAGGAATGCTTTTGTGTTGTGTTAAATATTAGTTTTTCTCTGTAATAGTGTGCATTTGTTGTTTCCTTTCAGCACTTCATCTTCCAGTCACATTCAGTTCTCATACCTAGGGTGGGTGTATATCTGCTGCAGATTGACTAAAGGTAGTTTGTTCAAGAAGGAGCAAGCAAGGAACCTCAGGAACCTGTCCAACTTCTGTGCACAACAGGGATAGCAGCCGAGGTCAGGACATGTTGTGCATGGCTTTAATCAATTAAAGTCTTCAAAACCCCCAAGGACAGATTGCACAACCCTTCTGGGCAGCCTGTTGCAGTACCTGACTGTCCTCATGGGGGAAAGTTTGTCTGTCCTTAGATGTAGTCTTCTCAAAATATAAAAAGCCTCATTGATCTGCTTCGTAACTTCCCTGTAGGTGCTGGGGGGCTGCAGTTAGGTCAGCCTCTGCTCCAGGACAAGTGCTACAGCCCCCAGATGTCTTGCTGGGCCCCTACTGAACCCTCTCCAGATTGCTGATTCTCTTTTTTCTCTCAAGGACCCAAAAGATGCAGTCACACAAGTAAAGGAAAGGAGGGGAATCACTCTCCTCCACCTACTCACTTGCTTCTGCTAACTCAGGAAAATGACACCAGCTTTGCTGTTAGGATACTCTGCTGGTTTATGCCCAGCCTGACACCCACCAGCATGCTCAGGTCCCTATCAGCAGAACTGCCTCCCACTCTCTGTCATTGAAGGGATTTTTTCCTTCACCTATGCAGGAGTTTATATATATAATTGTTAAATTTAATGAGATTCCTGTTGTCCCATCTCTTTGTCCTATGTAGGTTTCTCTTAAAGTCCCATTACTGGTGTTCTCCAGCAACCAGGTGAATTCCTTTTGTCTCACTGGGCTGCCCTTTCTGAAGATACCAGGAAGAACAAAGCCCGGCCCTTCCCATCCCCTGTCCCATAAAAGTCAGGATACGTTATCCAGAGACTTCTGTGGGTTGTTCGAAGATGTCATTTGCTTTTTTTTTTCATCCTAATTTAGCGGCCCCAGTGGCCTAATGGACAAAGCACTGGCTAAACCAGGGATTGTGGGTTTGAGTCAGTCAGCACAGGGCAAGTCTTGCCTGACCAACCTAGTGGCCTTCTATGATGAATTGACTATGCCAGTGGACAAGGGAAGAGCTGCAGGTGCCATTTATCTGAAATTCTGTAAAACCTTTGACATGGTCCCTCACAATATTATTTTCTCTAAATTGAAGAGGGATGTAATTGATGAGTGGACTGTTGGATAAGAAAGTGGTTGGATGGTCACATCCAGAGAGTAATGATAATGGCTCAGAGCCCTGATGAACATCAGTGACATGTGGTGTCCCTCAGAGGTCCTTACTGGGACTAGTGCTACTACACAGAGGTATTGAGTGCATCTTCAGCAGATTTGCAAATAAGACCAAGGTGGGGGTGTGGTTGATACACCTGGCGGTGGTGTACCCCACTGCAGGGCTGCATCCAGCTCTGGGGTCCCAGCACAGGAAGGACATGGACCTGTGGGAGTGAGTCCAAAGGGATCTACCTGGTCAATTAGAGGGATGGAGCACCTTATCTATGAAGAAAGGCTGAGAGAACTGGGATTGTTCAGCCTGGAAAAGAGACCTACTTGTGGCCTTCTAGTACCTGAAAGGAGCCTAGAAAAGAAATATGGAAAAGAATGTTTTAGAAGAGTGTAATGCAACAAGACAACAGGGAACACCTTCAAACTGAGAGTAGGTTTAGATTGGGTATTAGGAAAAATTCTTTTCTGTGAGGGTAGTGAGGCACTGAACAGGTTGTCCAGAAAAGCTGTGGTTGCCCTATCACTGGATGTGTTTAAGGCCAGGCTGGCTGGGACTCTGAGCAACCTGGCCTAGTTAAAGATGCTGCAGTTCATGGCAGGGGGGTTGGAACTAGATAATCATTAAAGTTCCTTCCAACCCGAACCATTCTCTGATCTGAAGAAAATTCTCACGACTCCACATAAGAAGTTATTTAACAGAGGGCAATCCCATTTCCCATCTTCCTGTCTTTCTTGAAGAGTATTTGTTCATATATAGCACCAAATCTTCATTATCAGTTTTGTGATTTCATGTAAACCTTAAGTTCTTCATCAGTCTGCTTCTTGTAATAGTAATTGGTACACTTTGTTAATGGCAAAGAAAGAGACAAAGTATTTTAATGATCTGCTGGAAAAGAGAGGTGCACTCCATGAAAGAAACTGATCTGTGAAATCAGTCATGAAGCATTTTCTCTTTGGCACATTCCTGATACAATAATTAGAATCTTACTTTATTTGCAGGCTAGCAAACCTGAAAAAGTGTTGCCTGTCAATTCACTGAAGCTTTATCTTGGAGTGAAGAAGAAAATGAAGCCACCAACAAAGTAAGAATAGAAAAGAAAATAATCACTGTGTAAAAAGTATTGTAGTATCATCAATAAAGGGTAGCACAGAACATTGTGGAACAAGCAAAAGTCAAGAAGCCTATAGCACTATGCTGAATTAAATTATCCCCTGTAATATTATTTGTCCTGTTCCTATATCTGTTTTCATGTTCCATGTTAACTAATCTGTGCTAGGAAATTACTTTATTGATTGGCTTTTTGTAATCTAAAGTGCATTTATTATCTCTTGTGGATATGGTCATTCCTAGCTCACTTAGTTTTGTGGTATATGCCCTGCATGTCATTGGTGGATACACTTTCGTTTCGAGAGAAGAAAAAAACAGCTAGTCATGGCCCTTACTGGCAGTTCCTGTTGTTCAGCAAAGGATTTTCCTTTTTCAGAATCCTTGTTATTTTGATGTTTCTGCTAGCTGAAGACTACAGTGCCCTTTACAAACATCAGTGACTATCTCTCAGGAAAAGAGCAGTGAAAAATGACACCTGTTTTTCTCAGATGTTTCCAGTTCTTGTTCGGTCAAAGCTTTGAGATACTGAGACAATGCACATAGGATCTTATCCCAGAGGGAGTCTAGGTTGGCTGTAGCCTTTAAACAGATCTGCTTGAACTTTTCCTTTACAGTTAGCAAATCAAAACACCCTGAAAAGGTCTGTGAATTTCAAAGCTTAGCCATTTTAAAGAAAACATTGGTGGCTTTTTTGCATGTTTTTTTTTTTTAATTCAAGTGCAGAATGAGTAGGAGATTAGTCCAAAATAAGAGTAAAAAGATTATGTAAATTAATCTTTCCAGGTTTTTTTTGTTTTGTTTTTTTATTGTGTGTGGTTTTTTTTTACCATTAGGTTTATTTTTAGTCTACTTTCAAAAGCAGAGCTTACCAAGTCTCTTCTGGATCTCCAGAAGTGTCTGTTTCACCTCAGAGGTTTCATTGTGCACCCATTCCCTTTTCGTTTCCCTAGCAATTATTAAATCCCTATCAAATCATGTGATTCCTTTTGTTTATAATACAAACATAGCTCTTTTCTCTCTGTGACTTGCACACTGTAGTGGACTCTTTACCAGGCAGTTTTATTTCCAGCACCTTTTAGAAACACAGCCACAGCAAAAATGAGGCAAGTAGTCAACTGTCATCTGCAGTGCTTTGCTGTAACCCTTTGTCTAGAACAGAAAGTTCATTAACTGTGAATCAATTGTGAGGAAATGAACAAAATCCATCCTCAAACCCACAACTTTATTCTGGATTTGCAGTACATGTTTAGACTTTGCAACTTAATTGAATTTTTTCAAATTAAAAGGACTATATAAAGGTAATTAATCTCTGCAGTTTGAGGAATATGTCCCTGTTCATGGAACTGATTTTTGAAAACTTCTGTCTTTCAGCTGGGGACTTGCAGTATTTTCTGAAAAACACCAGTGGTAGGTAAACATGAAACACATGCTTGGTTTAACTTCACTGTCTAATATTTGTTGAAATATTCAATTGCAAAATAAGAGTGTTTGAAAACTAATGGGCGTTAGTTTGCTTTCATGTTGAATTTTATTTTTGGGTTTTTAAGTAAAGGAACATAATTGATACATTTGGTTCATCTTTTGGGTTTCGATGTCTGGCTTCCTTCAGTGAACAAAGAGCAAACTATAGTCATAAAGTTAGAATGATACATTTTAAATCCTGTGCACATGCTTAAAATGAAGCACATTCATTGTCTTCATAGTGATAATTTGAAGTATTTATATATCCCTATTTTTTCTTTTAGTGTTAATAATAAATATAGACAGCATGAATGAATACAAGCACTATTTGAAGTAGTTTAAAGCCTATTCTTTAATATGTTTAACTGCAACAGGAGTCTCCATTGTTTTCCATATAAATATGTATTGTGTTCTAGGTATATATGTTGTGATGGGCAAGATGTGCAGATGGAGTGGATGATCAGCATTTTTATGGCACAGGTAATAATCTGATCAAAAAATGTAACTTTTTCTGCTGTTATGAAAATTCCATTAAATGTGCATGTGTTATATATGTAAAAGTTTCTGGAATACTTCATGCAGTAAAAATGCCAAAATATGTGTCTTAGCCCATGAAGACTATGAGTGCTTTGAGAGTGAGTAAGAACATTAGATTCTGGCATCATCTGCCCTCCCCATCCCGCTGTGTTGTGGAGAAGCTTGGTAAAGAAGGACAATTGGGTTTTTTTTGGTTTTTTGCAGAAAGCTCTTGTGGCCATTGACCTCAGAGGTGTGTCTGTCTGCCACAATACCTGAGTGCTATTTCTTTGCTCACTAGTTTGGATGCTGCTAAAGTAGTCATGAAAGAAGAGTGTCATGTTTAAAAGCGTAGTGGTGTGAACTAGACCTGTTGAAGAGCTGTGCCAATATTGCTTTATTTCTCTGGTATCCAGGTTAACTTAGTTAGCATTGCCAATTCATTGCGTTGGGTAGGCTTTATCCAAAATTAAGTACTCTGCTTGCTATGAGATTTTAAGGAGGGTGTATGTTTGAGTGTCATATGGAAATTGAGTTTAATATTTACATTGGAGAAGTGGAAGTAAGTGAGATGGGAAGAATTCAGCTTGACAGGAGACTGGAACATAGTTTAAGGTTTTAACAGGATTTTTGTATCTGTGTCATATTTTTCTTTTTCCATGATGTTCAAAGAGCTTTGCAAGATATCACTGTGAATAAACATTGCTAGATTTATGATTACCTGGGAGCTTTGTGTTGCATAAAGTAGGCTGAGCACAAGGCTGTTGAAATAGACTTCTTAGCAGCTTTCTAAAAGAAAGTGATGCTAGAAGTATAATGCATGCCTTGAAAGTAAGACTTCCAAATTCTTGTCTTTTTCGGCTCCCTTAACTGAAGTGACTATTGTTGTTTCTATGGAAACGGCTGGCATACATCTCATGGGCATAACATGAGCAGTGTCACAGCAAATAGGCTCAGAGGTTATTGATATAGGAAACTTAGAAGTAACTCATGCAAGCTTGGTAACTGTTGAAGTCCTTTTGACATAAAATCACAATGAAGGACAGTCTGTTGGGATTCTGCTCAGGCAGATGTAGAATGTTCCTTTGACAATATTGGGAGCCATTGCTCAATGTCCAGGATAATTTTTCCTAACAGAAAAAAATAAATTAAATCATTTCATGTAAATTTAAAAAATTGCTACGAATTCATATTGTTATTTATAATTTTTTTTTCCAGTGAATGAACATTGCAATGAATTAGCAGTACAACATTGAAAGGATTTTTGGGTTTAGCTTGATTTTTTGTGGAAATTGTAGATTTTTTTTTTTTTGCCAGTCTTCTGGACATCAGTAAAGTTGTCAGTCTATAAACTACATGAGAAATTATGTGCTAATGATGCAGATTTAGTGCATTGTCCCTTTTGCAATCTACTACTTCGTTACAGAGAAAATCTCCTTAAGAATGCAATGCCTCACATAGGTAAAGCTTGCTATAAGAGCGCTCAAAAGTCTTGTATCATGCAACAGCAGACACACATTATCCCATTTCTAAACCAGAAAACTGTAAAATGTCAACTGAGGTTATCTCTAGTTAGAATTTTCAAGTTGAGACCATCTTTACGGAAGTCAGCTTGGCTTTTTACTGTATATGTTGTCACTGTATTTGAACACACATTAGGGAGACTGCAGGCAGCACATCTTCTTTGCCAGTGGAATAACATAGATTGGAAATTGAAAAATACTTGCTTTTGAAGTATTAAGACATTGACATTTAATGATCTTGTGCAATTAAGAGGGACGTAAGCCAATATTACTGTGCTCCTCAGTGCTTGAGCAGAGTAAAGATTTATTAGTAATTAATATCAGTTAGATAGTAGTACTACTGCTATTTTTTTCCTGTTGTCTGATACTATTTATTCCTGTGGTATAAATAGTGCAGAGTAATAACAATAAATAACAAAGTGTAGATACTGCTGAAATCTAGTGGCAAGAGTACTTTGATACAGGGGATCAAGCTGACCCAGAGGTTCTTAATCTTCCATATCAAGCTGGTATGTACTAAGTGTTTGAAGTAGGACCAATGTTTCTTTTAGTTCTATGCAAAACCATCCTGAAAAACATGATTCTTGAATTCTATAATAGTTCTGTACAAAATCTCTTAAGACATGCATAGCATACAGTTGGAAGTTATTAATTGGTATGAAGATGGACACAATAGTATTCTTCCAGTTTCCTTGCCTTTGATCAGCTGGAGGCACATTATACTACCATGAGGTGCAGTTGAACAGAGGGGTCAAAACTATGAATAAATACATTTTTTATGTAGCCTAATACGTTGCTAGTATTTTTGATATACTTTCTCAGAGTTCTATTTTAAGAAATGTTACAGGCACAAGAGGGAAATCAGGCTGCTTAACTGACAGGGATGGTTTCCTTAGGCTTGCTGAGAATTAAGGCAGACAGTTTTCTTCAGAAGCTGATTAAAGTTTCTCCATCACTTTCTGGATTGCGTTTGTTTGTTGTATCTTGATCCACAATAAACTGATTTTGGTTGACAAGAGCTGCTCTTTCACATAATACTTTCTCATTTCATTGGAAGAAAATATTTTTAATGGTCACTGGAGAGAAATCTTATCACAGACTTTTGTGTCACCCTGGTCGCGCCATGTGTGAGAATTTTTTACTCCATCAAGATACAAGTCTACAAAATACTTTTTCTAAATTTGGAACCAAGGCTTCCAATTTCTAGTCAGCCATCATGAGTGAATGAACTGATTCTGATGGCTTTTTAATGGTAATGCTGTTTTTACTTGCAGACCAACTGCAAGTATGATCATAGCCCTGCAACTATTTTTATAAATACAGTCTTGAAGAGGCGCTTCATGGATTTGCAGTCCTGGCTTGCCAGTTTCCTTCGAAGTTGCACTGATTTAGCTGTGGGCCTTGGACATTCCCTTTGATTCACAGAATCTCATGTTGATGATTTTTCAGTAAAATAGTCTGGAAATACTTTGTCCTCAAATCTGTCTTTCTGGTTTTCATTAACATTACCTGAGGAATGTGAGCTCATGTGCTCAAATTTGAAATGCCCAGTCAGTAATTTATGTTTTTTCACTTCCCTTCTCTTCCCAGTTTTGTTTTTCACTCAGAGTGAAACTTAAAACTTTTCAGTCAAGCTAAAGCAAAGACTAATGTTGAAATCAGTTGGATCTGCATATTTGTAGATTGTGTTTTGGATAACACGTATTGTTATCATAGGTTAGGTTAAGTAATTATTTTCTCTAAATTAATAATACAATTTTTCACAGAATCGCAGAATGAATGAATTTGGAAAGGACCTTTGAGATCATTGAGTCAAAGCTATGACCTGATACCCCCTTGTCAGCTAGACCGTGGCACTGAGTAACACACATAGTCTTTTCTTAAACACCTCCAAGGGTGACGACTAGTGATATTCCAATATCTAATCAGCCTTTTTGGGAAAAAAACCAATGAACCAGCTCTGTTGCTCTTCTCTGGACATGTTCCAGCACCTCAACATCTTTCTGGTTGTGAGGGGCCCAGAACTGAACACAGGATTTGAGGTGTGGCCTCACCGGTGCCAGGTACAGAGGGACAATCCCTGCCCTGGTCCTGCTGGTCACGCTATTTCTGACACAGGCCAGGTGTCACTGGCCTTCCTGGCCACCTGGGCACAGCCTGGCTCATGTTCAGTAGCTCCCAAATAGTACTCCCAGGTCCTTTTCCACTGGGCCACATTCCGGCCACTCTGCCCCAGCCTGTAGCACTGCATGGGGTTGTTGTGACCCAAGTGTTGTACCCTCCACTTCGGTCTTGAACCTCAGCAAGGAACACATTTTGAAATGCTTGCACACTGAGGTAATTTTATCTTATTTCAGAGATTTTGTTGGGACTCCTGAAAGCATGCTTCTGCGGAATTTTGAAATTGTGAAACAAGTCAATATATGTATATGCCATATTTTGTGATATTTTCTATTTTTTGAGGATAATGAGAAGAATATTAAGGAAAGAAGATGTTTGATACATGACAATTATGTATTTTGGTTATTTTCACTCAACATTATGCAGACTTAAGAAATATTAAGAAATCTTAAGAAACTTTAGAAATATTAACATAATTTTAAGCATCATGGTGTTTTTCCCTTTCTCCCACAAGAGGAGGGCATGGTAATGTGCAGTATATAGCTTTTTCCAAGGGAATTTTACATACTAAAGAATTTTGTGCATTTATGAAATTCCACATGGAAAATAAGGAATCATTTTGTTCTTCAGCATGCAGATATATGGCCACCTGCTGGAAAAGCAAGAAAACAGTCCATAACTAAAAGACCAAAGATCAGAGGCTTATCATTAATTCCCATTCATCAGGAGAAGAACACTTGTAAAATCAGAGGGAATACAGAAGTAAGTGGGGTTTAAACTTGCTGTAGAACTTCTAACGACAATGCTGTAATAAGTGGTCCAGTAATAATAAACTCCCTAGAGCTGGATAAATATAAAATGCAGATGCTTTTAATATCAATACCTCTTCCAGTATTTTGTCACTAAAAGAACATTTCGGACAATTTAATGATATTTAAAGATATTGTAGTCTCAACTTGCATAACCTCTCTGGCTCTTCAGTAAATCATAATGGACTTTTATTTGTTTTTGTTTTGTTTGTTTGTTTGTTGTGGGGGGTTGTGGGTTTTTTTGTTGTTTTTTTGTTGGTTTTTTTTATTTATTTTTTTGAGTAGAGATTGTTCATTAGGAGTAAATAAGACTTTTAGCTGGAAATACTATGCACATTATTACAGTATGGGCTTTATTTTTAGTAAGAGCCTTGAAAACTGTCCTGCATGCATATCTTACTAAAAAAACTGCACTGTTTAGTTATCTACTCTGTGAATATAATGGAAAAGCTCAGATGGACCTAACTTTGATACATATAAGTTGGCTTATTATTAGTCTCAAAGAAGAATAAGAGCCTTTAGTTACAACTCTTTGAATAGACTGAGCTTTGTTACTAGATTACGTGCGCTGGTGATATATCTGAACCTTATCATATTAGTTTGGGATTATCTTCTGGTGTCCACGTAGAGATATTGATGCCTGTGGGGAGAACTTCCTTGCCTTGCTTCCAGCTGAGATGAAGCAGTGGAGGCACTTTTCTGCTTGGGAATAGTAGTGGTAACTAGCCTGACTGCAGCAGTGAGTAACTGTTGAAACAACAGCTTGGTCCTTTGACTGCAGCAGTATAATTTCTTGTGCATTTGAGAACATTTTGAAAGAAGGAGTTAATATGGGATTTGTTATCACCACTAACAGAGATGGTAGTTCAGGTACAGAGTGGCTAAGCTGACTTTTTCCATAGTAAACCAGAAGCAAAGGGCAGATATAGTACTTTATGTAAAAGACAGCTCCATCTTGTGTTGCACTTTCTTCCAGAAAGAATTTCTGCTCTGCCTAACTATAAGAGTATAAAACCATGTAAATATAAGTGTTTTGTAATTTGTTTACAAACTTGTGTATTTTGTTTAATTTGTCCTTTTTAACCTTCTCTCAGAAAGTATTTTTACAATTCTTTAATAGGTTCTTTCTGATGCTTATATTTTCAAACTTCTTTGATGAAATTAAATCATAGGTCTTGCCAGTCAAAAAACTTGATAACCCTTAGGTGGGTCTCTTACCTGTTCTTTATGCAAGTACACTTGAAATCTCTAGTACATTCTTTGAGATGTCTACAAATTTAGACATTCTAGGATAAAAGTTTTATCGGATTTTGAGCTTCATGATTAAAAATTCTTAATGCCTTTTAGTACTGTATATATTTTTTTTGTGGATAATTTGCTTTATTAGGGAGAACTCTAATGTCTTGTACACTGCAGTTAAAATCAGAAATCTACAGTCTTCATTATTTAGGCCATGACTAGATACAGATAATTTTTATGCAAAAGGTATTTGCATACTTTAGGAAGGTTAACACAAAAATACATAATGAAAAATAAAAACTAATGATTTCTTTACATGGAAAGCTAAAACTGGAATGAACAGTAAAGTAGTGGTAGAAAGTATATATATGATATGGTTTATTAAGAAGAAATATTATGCAGCAGTGGAGTCAGTTAACAAAAAAGATGTACCATTGGGAGGCCATGCCTTCCGTCTTTCCATGACTTTGAGTACTCCTCCAACATGCAAGAATATCTCAGTTTTAAGGAATTAGAAAGTAATACCAGAAACAAGCATTTTCTGAAAGATGCTGGTTTGTGGAAACTGGAAGTCTATTTACAGATCAATGTGTAAACTTGTAGTAGAAATGTCATCAATTTATAGTGGCAGGAAAAGAGACTGAAAATTTTCCAAACAATGAAAAAAGTTATATCTTTGTGAGACAAGGATGACTGGGGGCAAAACCCCAAACCACTATAAATTCAAAGATACCCATAAACTGAGTTTAATATTAATACTTTTTACTAAAATGTCTATATTGAATGTCTGATTTTTCCCCATTGTTGGAAGCAGTTTTATTGTGTGTTAGCAAGATATATATGCAATACCAAAGATCTGAAAGACTCAATAACTAAGAATCCTAATAGCAAATAGAACCAAAACATTCTGATTATTTCTACACCACTCATTGCACGAGGATAATGCATTTAAAATATTCATATTTGTCAAATAGAATTATTGAATTGAAATAGAAATATATTGCTGTGTGTCTGCAGCATTTGATTTTATTTCAAAATACAAGAAGACTGAGGAATGAGGAAAACACTTTTATTTCAAGCACGATCAAGTAGCACACTGGCTTACAGTAGGTCATACAAGAATGGCTTACAAGAAGGCTCAAATAATTCTATAATTCTATGTATCTAAACTAGCTGCTTCCTAGTGTCTGAATAGTTTTTAAAGTTTGTTTTAACATATAGGAGGTATTAAGACTCCAAGGAACAAATTGCTTATATGCTGTGGATAAATAACTCCATAAAAAATGCAGTCAAACTGAACAAGTTCCACACAGGAAATACAAAAAACCCAAAGTCTCCCTCAGCTTTCTCCACCTTCTGGTTGTCAAGAAAGATGCCACACATTAAAGAAGTATTCCAGGACCTAATTTTCCTTTAGAACTACCAGGCTTTTGCACAAAAGGAATGTTGTACCTACTGCCACATCAAATGAGTAGCCAGAATATAATAGTGCAAATTTAGATGTAGCATCTGGTTTACCTTTAATTTTCTACGGATTAAGAACTTGAAAACAGCCCACCAATATGCAAATTGAAAAAGAAGCTAGTCTTTATAATATATCATTTAATATTTAACAGCTGCTGAAAATGTTTATGATTGTTTAAAATTATCTCTCATATATTCATGTTGCTCAGTCATTACATTATCAAAACTGCAAAACATATAGTTGTATTCATCCCACCAAACAATTCTAAGTCTTTTAGAGTATATGGATCTGCTGTAAAACAGTAAATTTAGCCTACTGTGGTAGAATGAAAAATCAAATTGTGATTATATGAAAATGAATGTCTTCATTGGCATGGTGCATGATTTATGTAAATTTCAGAAATATTACTAATTGAGAATTTGCTCACTAAAAATGCTTACTAAATGATAATAGGACAATTGTGGTAATTTAAAACTGTCTCAGCTCTTGAGTAAATTTTTTTTTTTTAAATGTATGTGAAACTAATAAGCAAAAATTGCAGTCTAAACATTTGAAAATATGGTGTGCATTAACTTACTTCTCTTTGCTTGTTTGATAAGAATATAGTACTACAAACTGGAAAATCAAGATTTGGTGAACATCGTGATTATGAACTTCTGGAAGAAAGAAAAAACTTGAAAGAAAAAGCATCTATTGTGGCACAATGTTTGGAAAGAAAGGAGGAGAAAGTGCGAAATCATGCAAAAATACATCGCAACTTGATTTGTGAGGATGATGCAGGCTCAGGGATAACTGAATTACACCGAAGACCACATAAGACACTGAAGAAAAATAAAACAAAACCAAAAAACCCTACTTTGGAACTAGATAGTAAATTGCCATCAAATGTGATTCAGGAACTAAATACAGTACTGCAGAAGAACAGAGCACTTCATGAAACCTCCAGCTGATTTCCTAAGCCTGAAGTGTAATACTTATATATATATTCTTGTGTTATATATATATATATATATATGTATGTATGTGTGTGTGTGTATATTTTCTGTTGAAAAGTAATCTGTTTTAATGTGTGTAGTTTGTACAGTGCAGAGGAAATAAGGAACTATAGTTTGTTTATATGCAGCTATTGCTTTTGTATATGTGTATGCCCCATGTTATAATTTAAGACTGAGCTGGGAGAACTGATTATATAAAATTTCTGAAGATTGGAAGTTTTTCTGTGCCTTGCAAGGACACCAGGGTTTTTTCTATTTTGTTGTTGTTTGTTTCAGATTTTATTTGATACAAGGATTCGAAGATTTTTTGCTTTGTTTATACTCTGTACCACCCTGTAAATACTGGAGATATATTTTTCAAAGACAAGATATACTCTGAAATTCATACTATTGGCCTGCAATATTTTTAATTGTCTAACACTATAAAAACTAGTAACATCTGATTTGAAATTGATTTTTTGTTGTCTTTGTTTGTTTGCTTTTATTTAAGGAGATTAGTATTTACTTCCATAGAATTGTCCTTTGACAAGGCATCATGTGAAAGAATCAAAAGGGAGAGAAATGTAGTAGATGAGACACTGTATTAATTCTAGTCTCTTGAAACTATGTCTCTAGGGTGTACATCTGATTACAGCATCTAAATAATGAGACTGTTGAGGAAGACAAAAAAGGTCTTCAAATCAACATCTAATGGGTCTCTGAATTGGAAGAATAGCACCCTCTTAGTGGGCTGAAGTACTTTTCTAGCCATCCTTGCTCAGGTCAGGGTGACAAAGGCAGGCTTTCCCATTGCTTTTTGGATAGAGCTTGTTTGGTGCTAACACAGTTGCTGACCTCCCATGAATATATAGTATTTAAATGAGAAATTAATTCCTTTAAGAAAAAATTGTCCCCATGCAAACAAATCAGAATGGTACCAACACACTCTATTAAGAAGTGCCAAAGCCTAAATGGGGGAAGAAATTTACCCCTCTCTTTACCATGAAGACAAAGGTAAATAGTATTCTGTTTGCAGGAACTAGGAAATGCTTGTCCTACCACTTTACTACTGTTCTTCTGAGTGTGAAGGCTGGTCCCAGGGTTGAGAGAATAGCCTCACTTACTGCCTTCTGAGTATGTAGGTGGAAGTTCCTGAAGACAGTGATGTAGCACAGTACAGCTACTTTGATTTTTAGGCCCAGAGTTCCTTAAATTCAAAACTCAGCATTGCTTTTCAAAACAAAACCTATTCAAAGAATGTAATTATTTTCAATTGTTTTGTAGATTTTATCTTCACTTATCCCTTGGGATTGCTGCTTTTACTTTGTTCCATAACCCCTGGATGGGCAAAAGGCACTGCTGTGCTGAGGCTGTTTCCAGGTGTTGTAGATGCTGTCTGGGTAAGCAGCAGGACCGACAGACCAAAGCACTAATGAGCTCACACGGCACCTTTGCTTCAAGGGAGGCATTAATAAGAGCATCTGCTTGGTTTTACTGCTGTCCCTTTTGTGGTCTGGCTCGTCACACTGACACAGATTTTCACCATTTTTAAGAACTTACTGATGCCTTTAGTGTTTGATTGGAATTGGCCAGATCTCTTAGAGTAGGAGAGAGGAAGCACAGAAGCAGTATGCTCACTTATTCCCTCTTCTATTTTTGGTAGTCGCAGGTGCTGTAACATTTCTCACATCATTTACTTCTATTCTTGATTACATAGAGCAGCTTAATTGGAAAAATAATTTGTTTGATTGAAGAAATTAGACAAGTGACTCAAATAATGTATCTGGCAGCTCTGCTAGGAAGCACAGAGAAAATGAGATCAAACTCAAATATTTTATAGTAGTATTTATTATTCTGGAATGTAGCACTGACAAAGCAAGTCTAGCCTTTCAGATTTTGCACATTTAACCAGTTATTTGACCAGTTGTTAAAACTGAAACAAGATTGTAGATTTTAATTTTCCCTGTGCACTATTGACTGTTTTGCTACCCTCTCTTTGTAATCGAGCCTCTTCTAATCATTAAGGTCCCTGTCTCAAGAAAGCGTATCAGCCTGAACTAAAATTGTATTGATTAAAGCTGGTGCTTAATGTTAATAAACATATTCTTAAATGCTGATTTGAATTGGGCCCTAATGCCAGCAGGAGAAATTGCTTTATTTTCTGTCAGGCTGGACTTGAATGTACTATTTACAGTTGTACTTTTATTTGCAGATATTTCTCAGTATTGAGTTATGGTTCTTATATTGTTAATCTTTTTATTGGGACCTTAAGAATGACATTCACTTCACTGCTGAAAGCCTCATGCATCATTTAAGCCACTACACTAATGGAATAAATGGAGCAGTGGAAGGGTTTTTGCATTGAAGTGAATATATCCATGAAGAAAATAGTTTGTGTAATTTTATTGGTTCTAAGGAACACAGAAACACTTGTTCTGTTTCAAAACCATGTCGCACGTAAAGTATCTGTATAACTGCTGCTAACAAGCCATAAAAATCAAGATGTTTATTTAATAAAATGTGTTTAAATTTGGCCTTGTATGTATACATGCACAAACACGTGCACAAATTTATGTGCACATTCACAGAGGCACACGGAATTGTGACAGTGTTAACACAAATAAAAATTATTTGGGGAAGTAGAAATTAAATTTGAAATTAATTATTTTAAATAGATATCAACGTTTTGAACTAAACATCTGACACATTATTATTGCACTACACTTTTCAGACTGATCTAAGACCTTCAGAATAAATGTGGTTTGTTGCAATATCTTAATGGCTCCTGATCTTTTGTTGTTCCTGTGCCATGTTGAGGACTGGTGAAATGTAATTTTTAGAGAATTGTAATTGAATAAATGCTATTTGTCAAAACTAGGTGATGGATTTTTTCAGAAAAAAATCAGTAAGAATGTTAAAAAAAAAATTGTGTCTGCCCATATGAAAGCTTTTGAATAACCTGGTAAGGGCTTAATTTCTCATCTGCAAAATGAAGTTCAATGGGAGACTGATATTTTATGTATGGGCCTATAACAGTGAGAAGACTGAAGATTAATATCTTATTCAATTTAAGTAAATCTCAGGTTCATCATTACCTTGTTAAACTTCGCAATCATGATAGGTAAGTGTAAAGTTGACATGTTTTTGTTGTTTAACATAATGCCTGTGTTCTGTTTGTGTGTGGTTTTTTCACATTTATTAGGATGTGTGAGGGAAGCAGGTGGAAACCTAAGAAGAAATATGAGATAGATTCTTTGTTTTCTTTATTCTTTTTACTTGAGCTGGATATTGTCTGCTATTTTAGAATTTTTCTTCAAATATATCTCTTTCTGAGGTACTATTTTGGGATGCCAGTTCAGAATAGCAGTTTGACTAGCAGATTTTGTGCCTCAGCAGTGATTGCTTTAGTGTGCAGTTGATTCACCAGCTGGGATCTACAGAGTGTGTTCATGCAGACTTTACCTTTGCTGTGTGACTCAGGCTGAGATGGAACTTTTGCATAAAAAGGTTTTGCAAATGTTATTCGAGAATCTGTCCGGTGGGGAAAGGATATCCCCAAAGATTTCTTCAGTTAATGGGGAAGGGTTGGCCATATCATTGATTTTTGTTTCTTCCTTGGGAAGAGCTCTGGGCTGTTCTGCCTGAGGCAAGTTGTTAGGATGCTTCCAGCTCTGTCTGCTAGAGGCACCCCGGGGGTGCCTTTTGCTGTCATGTCTTGGGGTAGACTGCTCTGGAGATACAGGTTTATCTGAGAGTAAAAGTTACAGGAATTTTATCTCACTGCTATGATTTTTCTCTCCCCTGATACGGTGCTGGCACAGTTTGTGTTCCTATGAGTGCTGCCAGGTTACCACCATCTTCATAGCTCAAATTTCAGATTAAGAAATTTAAGAAAAAATTTACACGCTCCTCTGGGGACAGGGTTGGTGCCTGCAGAAGTAGGGAAGTAAGGGGTGCATCACTCACTGGCTATGATACTTTGTTATAGGCCTACCCTGTTATATCACCTCTCTGATTGTTATATCCTGTTTTCCCGTGCAGTCTATTTCAGTGGGAGAGTCAGTTATGACTTTGCTTAAATTTGAGCTAGAATAGGTTCAGTTCTGCTTGAGTCCAAATGAAAAGTGGGAAAAAAAATAGAAAAAAAAAATACTGACTCAAGTTCCTGTTTGGAGCATCGAATGCTCTGAAAAAATATTTTGATTTGGGCTACTTAAGAGAAATTTGTGGATTCAGTAAGTTACACTGGGAAAGCTGAACTGTATATATGGGTGGGGTAGAAATAGACTATCTTTATAGATAGATTGAATGTATTTCAAATTGAATTGTGTGCAAAAATATGTACTAGTTGCAAAACTGAATCTATTCTGGCAAGACTGCCTGGGAAGATTCGGGATTCTTCAATACAGTATTCCTGCTTCTGAACTGCTGGAGAGATTCTCTGTGCTGTCAAAAAACGAAGTATTTGTCAAACTGACTGTTTCTTGAGGCTAGACTGTTCCACATAAAAAGGCAGAAAGCCTCACGAAGTTTTTCCAATGGTTCACAGTCAGTTTGGAGATTTCACTGCTTTTCTTGTGGCTCCACTGAAAATGGGATCCATCTGCAGCTCAGTTAAGGGTAAAAACAATCCTGCTATTTAGTTCTTACCACTGCTGTAGCTTACAGGTTTAGTTGTCTTTGCTGAAATTTCTTTGAGAATATTCCTTTTATGCTTTGCCACTCATCTTTCACTAGAAATTTATGATGATCTGTGGTACTGATGAGGAAGAAAGGTGTGGATTTTAATACCACATACACAGCTGTATCTTCCTGCTTTACTTGTACTTTCAGTACAGTTCAGAATTTGCTTAGTCTGTCTGACCTTACTTGAGCATTGCCTCTTTTTGCTCTAGACCCTGCTCTGTGTCTTAGACTCTGGAATGTCCTAATCTTTAAGGTGTCTTCTATACACACTCCCACTCTGATCTAATTTATGGTTCAAACTTCAGCCAGATTCAAAACCAGATTTCTGGTTACATCCTGTGACATCTCTGAGTATATTTTTGCCTCTATTGCAGATAGTATGTAAGTTATGGTCAAGACCATTAGGTCAAGGTTGCCTTAACCTTTTTCTTCAGCCCTGATAGAGATCTCTTCAGTCCTAGAGAATGCTAGATTTTTGCTGAAGTAACTGAGAGAGAGAGAGATTTAGATGTTGGTCAATAGGTATTCCAAAGTTCTTTAACCCATTCCTATAAATGCCTCTGAAGATCTTCTACATTCTTATATTTTTAATCCTGAGCAAATCAGAAGGCAAACTAAAGCAAATGTACTCTCTGCCTTTTAAAATTATTTTAGTTCAATTCCTTAATGATTCTATAATAATTGCTTGTGCCTGGTAATAACTCAGTTTCTTGCAAATTGTACCTTTGGCTACATAAAGTATTTTCTTTCAAAATTTAATTAACATTGGTTTGTCCAGTACTGCAGACAGTTTAAGAACTAATAGGCTGAGGTTTGCTTTATGTATGAGTTTTATTACATTGTTTCTTCCCCATCCACATTTACAATATGTTTCATTTAAAGGCAGATAATTTCTTTGTATTTGACTATTGTTGCTTTGTATATCTATTTAAATTACAGCATGATTGAAATACCATTTCTCCAAATAGATGTAGCCATTAGCCTTTAGTTTATTGTGTCTCAGTAGATTACACTTGTGATGGGTATCCAGCACTTACGTTTACTTTCAGTGTCTCTTTTTTCCCACTGTTTACCCATTCATCCTACATATTGAGACTGTTAAAGCTCATTAGATGATAAATATTTTCAACGGCATATAATGATTCTGAGGTCTTCCCAGGTTGTTACAGGTAGAACATTTTTCACATGAGAATCCATACCAGCTTTGCTTCCAGGGGAAATCAGGTTTTGTGAGAGATTATGGAACCTTCATGTAGGAGAATGTGTCTTTGTTGGTTAAATCACTGAGTAGAACAGCAGTACAGTAACAGGTTGTTCATAACCTGGAGATGGTGGGATTGGTTCCCTTTCTGTCACTTCTTGCACAGTTTGGCCAGGTAAATGAGGTTTGAAAATGTTTGCATAGGATCTGTTCTGAGAACTAGAACACAGAAAACTAAATATGAAGCATCTCTAAAATAGCAATACATCTAATAATTAGTTTAAGAAAGTTTCTGAGTTTACTCATTCAATAGCAAATGCATTTTTTCTTTACAGATTTTAGAGAAAAGTTCTCACTAGCTTGAGCTTTCTGTGGATTTTTAGTATTAGTAACCAAGGTTAATTTAGAAAGCTTATTTTTCAAAAAATAAATCTTCATATAAAAAAGGTACTAGAGGTAATTTTTTTAAAAAGGTTTGCTTTCCTATATACTAGCCACATCATAGCAGCATTAACTTGTTTAGTTCTCTTTGAATAGTATTTCTGGGATAAATGCATATCCTGTGATGATTACTGATCTTTTTAAATGTCAGTTATGAAAACAGTTCAAAAGTTTTCCACCTATGACTCAATTAATAAAAAATGCAAGTTTTACGTATTTCACCATTTACTCTTGGGGTTTGTAAAAATAACCTGACAATATTATATAAAATATTGCTATTGAGATTCAACAGCCCTGAATATGTTGTTTACTTAAATAATGCATCCTTCATTCACTGTAGACAGTGATGAGAAATTAGTTACAGAAAATCTGATGTTTCTGCAGTTAGCAGTTAATTTATCTCCAGTTGAGTCTCTTGTAGCCATCTCCTCTTTCTCCAGATTACTTGGGTTTCAAGAAAAGATATTAGCTTAGAATTCAAAATGTACAGCCAGAAATTTATCTTGAAAATTCTCTTACCAAAAAAAAACCACAAACCACCAAAACAAAAAAAAAAAAACCAAAAAACCACCAAAACAACCCACAACAAATAACCTTGCTCTTTTATGTGTTTGCAAAAGCTTCCTTTATTGAATTATTTTTGAGAGCCGTTTAACAAAATAGAGGACACCCATGCTGAAATTCAAATCAGTTTTGTAGTAGATGGATATTATTTGCCTCAGAATAATTCCTTTTCCATCAAGTTGGGTTATGGTGATCAAGCAAATGTTTCAAAGTACTTGACTTGAGGTCAGAATTCAATGGCAAGAAGTTGCACCTGTGTCTTGCTGAGGACTTCAAAGGTAAATGTCTACATGGTTTCATCAAGATTTTATTTCAGTTTTTGTAGATATCCTGAAGCAGTTCAAGATTGTAGAATTTAGGACTTTTCTATAATTCTCTTCCAGCTTGTGGGCACTGTAGTTCTGTAAAGAACACAGTGATTTTCCACTTCTGAGCATGTGCTCTGACTGTACTTGAGACTTGCACTCCTGAGCCATATGAAAAGCATATCTTATTAGTAAGTAGGTTTTTTTTACAGTTTTTGGGTTTATTGTCACTTTGGACTCTTTGAGAGAGATTAATGAAATCTATAGCCAAATAATAATTTTTTTTGTGGAACTAACTTAATTTCTTGGTATAGTCTGAAATGAGCAGCCATGTTTTAAATGGACAAAGTTTTTTGTCCAGATTTTTGTCCAGATTTTCATTAACAGTGTTGAATTCTCCTTTTGAATGTTTACCTTAAATAGAACCTCCATCCTCACAGATAGTTACTGGAGGTTTGGTTTTTTTTGGCTAATCAGGCATGTCATACAGCTAAATATTGGATCTCTGGTAGACTTAACCTTGTATGTTTGAAGGTGTGTAACAAAAAAGAAAATGTTAAATCATCTCATTGTTACCTGTTGGCAACCTTTTTTGATGATGCTCTTCTATCACTTTGGTTCACATAGTAAAAATTTAATTACAATTAAAAAGATCAACTAACATTATGCATTTTAGTTTTTTGTTTGGGCTGTTTAAGCAGACATTTCAATAGACAGGCACAGCATTCATTTTTTTTTTCCCACTTGCACTAAGCAAAAACAATGAGTAGATAAATATTGTTGTATATACCTTATTTCACCCTAACACCTCCATTTTCAACACCTTTAAATATATTTTTTAAATTTATTGAATAAAGAGTGATCAAATTGTTTTCTGGTACACTCATGCTCCTTGTTATTATGAAGAGAATCTTTATCCTTGCCTGTTGTCAGCTGTTCAGAGATGAAAAATAAGTAGTAAAAATTAAAGACAGGTCTGTTGCTTTCAAAAGTACAGTATGGTGTATACTGCCCCTTTTTATAAATGTTTTCAGCTTCTTAGCATTTGATATTCACCTTTCTGTTCCCTAACGTATCATTAGTGAGATGAACACATAAAAGTGGATCCTTCCCTCATGGCCTTACAGGACCCTATCATAAAATTGCAAACTCACCATTCAAGTTATCTCTTTGCAATTAATGAACTGTGAAAAGAAATTACACAGTGAAAGAATGTAGCTGTATTTATGATTAGGTCTTAAACAGAAGGCCAGTTTATATGCTACTTGGATTGAAAAAAATTACTTTCTCCCACAATATTTTTATGATCAAGATAAAATGTCTAGTATGCCAACAGGAGTAAAAACTCTGAATGCAAGCAAAATTATATAGGCTTTATTTTGAGTAAAAAAATGTCTCATGAACATTGCTATTTATATATTCTATTTTCAGACAATAATTGTAGTTTATGAAGAAGCTAGAGTTCATATCACCATCTGCTTTCAATAACAACTTTTGAACTAATATGTACATCAAAACCTGTTTTCTTTCTCTGAATCAGAACTTTTTGCCATGGATTTCTAGAAACAAACTGGATTTATATTTTAAAAGTATTTTAAAATTTCTTTCAACAATCTAACAATCAGTTAACTCAACTTAATTGACAATTAATTGAACCCTGAGAACGCTTTCTCATGAAAGCTGACACCTACCCCATTCAGCATGCCATACATTTTATGCAATTGAAGAAATAGACATCTTGCCACCTTTTATGCTCCTTTTTAAGACCAAATGCTTGTTCTTGTGTTCCCTGATATTTGTTTACACTTTATTTTAAGTTGTGGAACTCCAACTTCCAGTGGAAGAGAAAAAATTCTCAATTTATTTAATGTTGCCCTAAACATTTACAGGTGAAGGAGGTATGTTGCTTTAAAGACATTTCAGAATAAGGTGATTAACTGGTTTGACAGCAATAAAAGTTTCCCAGGAAGCTGCATCTGCATCTTCAAGAAACAAGTAAAATCATCTCACTCTGATCTACAATTTGATTCAGGCCCCCAAAGGCTAATGTCCAGCACATTAGGCATGTTATAATTGAACTGTTGAGAAGCAAAATATTAATGAACTGCCTTCCCTGTGGAAGTAATCTAGGTTTCTCGTTACTAGCACTGCCAGCATTCCTGTTCTTAGTGTCTAATCGACGCTTAATGGCTCTCTCTTGGTGTCTCTAATTTTCCATAATTAATGTGCATGTAAAATGAATCTTGTAAATAATGTGTGCTTATATACCACATGCTGAATAATGTAAGCAAGCTATTATAGGTTGCTTATTTTTGCCCCTTGTGGTCTCTGGATCTCACAACTTTGCATTAACTTGGAGCTGTGAGGGAAAAATCTACCAGGCATCTCACCTCATTGAAGCATAAACAGAAACAATGAAAAAATTCTACAGAGCAAAGAGATCAAGTAGGTTCTTTTTTTTTGTTTTTTTTCCATACCAAACAAGTCTAGTGAATAATATATTGCAAAATTTTCAAGTGATATGTATTAGACTATTTTACAAATATACATCTCTAATTATGTTCTTAATATCTAAATGTCTTGCAGATGGTCTTTGACTACTTACCAAGACAAAGGTTGTCCACACTTGTAATATATAATGAAATTATGAAGTACAAATACTAAGTTTTATATCTTGTCCAAATTATACTGAGGGACTCTACCAAGTGTATTTTTTTTTCCAATTTTAACTATGGGTTGATTTTTCCAGAAAATTATATATCAGGTTCATTAGTCAGGAATTTGTTTTAGATTAGAGAATCAAAAATTTCTTTTTATTTTTTATAATCTTTTGTACGATTTTCTACTCTAGTGCAGAATGCTGGCTTAGTATTATTATATTTGATAACCGTGATTAAAGAAATAGAGATTTTCTCACTTTATTATTTTGCTGCTATTATTTTGTATTTAATCCTGCTTCCCTTGTAAGCTTTACTGAGTTTAAAGAACTTTCAGTGAGACATGTCAAGGAGTCTCAACCCTCACAGAAAATAAATACCGTAAGAGTGTTATCTTTTAACGGTTAGGTTTTAATAAGCTCTTTTCCAGCTGCTGCTTATAATATACAGTCTGTTTCATAGGAATCAAATAGAGTTTTCATTTTTTCTGATTGAAATTAGAAAGGGCTTGTTCATCACAATTCTGTACCAGTTCTCTTTTTACAACTCTTCATTTATCACCTGCCACTGGAAATTACATGAAGGTTGAATCTAGGTCCATGCAGCAATCTGTCAGCTAGGATGCCTTATTTTGATACATTTTCCCATACAGATTCAAATAAAAATGAGATTTAAAGTAGAGAAAAACTTAAATAAATATGAATTCACCTTAACTGGAGGAAAACTTATGGGGTCCTGACTACAACAAAGCTGTCTATAAGTGTAAATAAATGGCAGTCCACTATTGCATGTCTGTTATAAACTTGAAGAAAATGATTGTCTAGCAGACTGGTGACACATACACTTTTGTGCTAGCACGTGTACATTTTGAATGAAAATATTTAGTCATGGCGCTTCTCTTTGCAGCTCATCAATTATTTCTCTAATGCCAATGCCCCTTCTGCTGCTGTGAGTTGCTGTGCATGTGTATATTCCATATATTTTGAAGCTGCTGTTGTTGCCTTGTGGTTAAGCTGATAGCAGGTGTGCTGTTGAAGCCAGATGGATTGCATCGGCCAGGAATGCCAACCTGACCTTTACTACTGGCTCCATTTTTCCCTCTCTTCAGGCTCCCCCTTCTCATGCTTCCTAGAATTACAGGGAGAGAGGTTCCTTCAGTCCCACTGATACATATCTAGTGTCAGATTAAATTAAGACCTCTGTGTTCTACACAGACTGTAGTCACACACCTCAGTTACCAAAACACTGATGGGAGCATTTTGGGTGTCAAACACTAGTAGTGATATTTTAAAAACAGCAATGCAGAGATGAGAGACAAGTGCCTTCACTTTCTTTTTATAGTTTCTTGAAGTTCTTCCCCATAAAATGAGTTAAGAATGCAACCCATGGTTTTCATGCTATAGAGATTTTTTTTGATTTGTGGATGACAGAGAGATAAAAAAAATGCTATCCATCATTAATGCAGTAATGGAGAAGAACTAAATATATTAACTCAAACACCACCAGCCCACACAAGTTCCCCTGCCTGTAAACAGCTGTGGTTGTTTCTGAAACATTAAAAAAAAAATTTGTCTCAGTTCCCCATGAGTGTTAAGTCCTGTCTTAAAATATTATAGAAGAACCATTACCCAGTCACTAGTTGAACACAATTATTTCAGTAGTCTTTGAATTATAAATTGATATTTAAAGTTTAATGAAAAAATATTTAAGTAATTTACTAAAAAATTTGCATTTTCAAGCTGTTTTCTTCAAAAAGTTAAATTGGCACAGCTCAAACCTTAAATCTAAATGAAAGTCCAATATCAGCCCCATGTGCCAAAGTGAAATCACATTTTTTATATACATATAAGTGCTAAATTCAAGTTCAACAAAAAACCCATTTGTATCTTGACTTACAGAAAATTACTAGCATCCGTTTAAAATCAGGTCAAGAGAAAAATGGAATGGAATTCCTAGATAAACCTTTTTTCTTAATCCCTGCAATGTAATTTGGAGACCTGGAGATAAGTATTTGAAGATGGAATGTTGATACAATTTTTTTACTTTATTATATTTGCCTTACAGCACATTCTTCTCTTGTGGTGCCTTGCAGTGACCTAATACGAGTGAGGTCTGAATGTGGAACAATCTAGATAGAAAACACCACTTCAGCAGGGAAAAAATAATGACTTAACTTTTGGAAGGCATTACAGCGAAGGACTGAAGCTGATGCTTGTTGCTCTCTGCTGCTTATCTGATGTATATTTTCTACTTTGTCTGCAAATTCATAACTTTAAAGAAAGGCTTATGTAAAGTTATGAAAGGCTGTTTCCACTGTATGTAGTTACTGCCAAGAATCAATTTATTTTGTGGTAAAGGGCTATTTTAAAACATACTTTCTCAACAGATAGTTCAGGATAATTGAGTCACTTGGAAATTTAGGCTTTCAAACAGTTCCTTTCTTTTATGCTGAATGCCCTGATCTTACCTTCAGCTAAGAAAGATTATCTAGACTTGGAATACTGGCAATCTGCTCCTGCAGAGCAGAAGATAATTTTATTTCCTAGATTTCTCTGCTCTTATTAAAACAATAACAGATGCAGATAAGTGGAGGTCATCCACTGCTAATATGAGCAATGTAGAATTTATCCATTTTCCATAGCTAATCTGGACACAAACCAGAGTTAGTATTTTCTTTTTCTCTTTTTTCCTTTAATACTGCACCACTGTTACAAGGAAATGTCTTTCCCAGCTACTGAATTTCTCCACCACAAAATGGATGGTTAATTGACAAGATGATTCTGCCAGGTTTTGAACTGGATTCAGCTATTACAAAACTAAGTAATATTATCCTATTCCATTCCCTTTTGACAAAATCAGTAAGAATAAAAACAGTGTAATTGTCTGTAATATTAAAATTAATAGTACAGGTGTTTAAAATATTTTAGAAAAAATATGCCTAGACATTATTTATATTAACACCCTATTGCTTCACATGTAGTCTCATCATTCCACATGCATTAGGCAAATAATCCTGAAGTACAGAGAAGGTCTGTAAACCACCAGAGAAAGTGGTGTATAAAATATTTTGAGGCAATTATAGTGCAAATTTCAAGTTGCAGATTGTAATGTGCATTCAGGCTATGGTCATATTTAATGCATCACAGGCATAAAATTTGTGTTTTGCTAAGTCTTACATGCAAAGAGGTTTTCATCTAGTTTTACTTTATAAATAATGAATGAAGGTGAGATAATGATGTCCTACCATGATTAGGTGTGCTGGCAAGGGTGACTCATCAATCCTAACTCAGCCCTGTGGAAAATAGCTTCTTGGATAACTTCACAGTCAAAGAGAAACATTACACTATGTACAGTATTTCAGCACACTTCCAATTTAATGTTACTTTCAATTCAAATTAGAAAAGGAGAACTTTTTGGCAAATGAACAGTTTTTCCTTATTAATGCTGAGTGGAAAAGAGAGGAAGAACAGCTATTGACAAGTGAAGATACATATCCCACCATATGGATTCTAACACTTTAATTATATTGTTCTCTTTCTTTTTTATGGCAACTTTTAGTGATAATAATTTTTCAACTAATTAAAGACCAGCTGCTACTTAGCAAGCTAGGCACCCAATTAGGAATCCAAAACCTGGTAAACAACCTTTACTGCCAGACAGCTAGTTGAATCACCTCCTGTCATGGGCATGGAAGTCTTTTTGTAGTTTTTATAAATGCACATTTTGGTCGTATTGACTGACTCTGCTGAATGCTCTTCCTTGAGACTAGCAAAATAATCCAACATCATGTTCACTTATTTGTTTTTCAAGAGAGCCTGCAATACTATGTAGTTTTCTAGATTTTAAATTTTTTTTAAAGTTTGCTAAAAATGAAAAACATCTTTTAGAAAAGGTTTAATGAGCAGAAAATCAGATATATTTCCTGGATGCAGACAGCAGTTTGCCTGCAGCAGTTTCCAGCTACTTAATGATATTTAGAGAAATTATCTTATTTCAGATTGAATTCTAGTTTTTCCACGTAGTGTACTGTCCATATGAATGCAGCCCGTGTTTTTCCTTCCTAACACTGTGGAGTTAAGAAAATAATCCATATATATATATATTTCTTCCACTTTGTTTATAAAATATTATGGCTCTAAAACTCTTTAGGACCAGCAGTCATGGAAAATAAGTCTTTGAAAATTTTCCTGACTCTTTTTCTTCACTGACCATGCTGATATGTATGTTTTTTTCTGAATTTAGTGGCAGAGACAATGGGTAAAGGGAAGGAATTCTGCAGATGACAGAACATGCATGTAAGTTCAGGTGCACAGTTTTGGAAAAAATATGACTCATATGGAAATTGAATGATTCATATATATTCCAGCAAAACATCTTTGGTGTTGTAGTAAGAATAATAAACTTCTGTTTTATATACATCCTTGCTCAAAAAGACAAAAATATTAGCATATATCATATGCTAATAACATAAAATGAAAAAAGTAGTAGCCACAAAATGTAGTTGTGACCTTTTCCATGAACTTGTGCTTACTTAGCTGGTAGTGAGGAAAAATAAAGCATCATTAACAGACCTAACAGGAATTTTAAAAGCATGAGACAAAAAAATGAGAAGTCTTGGGTTATTAGGTTAAAGAGGAAGTGAAAGAATTTGTAAAGGAACAATAAAAAATTTTGGTAAACTTGATATGTGAAGATTTATATTTCATAGTTTTAGTGATGAGAAATCAGTCATGTTTTCACAGAAGACTGACAGCTTCAGGTGAGAGAAAGCTTCCTATAGAAGTGATAAAGTGATATTTTATTGCCTTGGCTCTGGAGGTCTGTCAGCACAGAAGGCAAACTTCACAGAATGAAAAGTAGATCTCTCAATAGAAATACAACACAGTAAACTTTGAAATTGTAAAAGGGAAAAAAAGTTCTCAAAACAGCACGATACAATAACTCTGTCAAAAGGAATGGACTCAGATGAAGATATTAGAAGAAACATGATTTTATGAACTATGCAAACATCATTTTTCCAAAAGAGAATTGAGTTATTTTGGAGAAAAGTATAGATACTCTTTTGTGTTTTTACTGGGAAATGTAATTTCTAGCATCAAGATTAAGAAAAGTCGCAAATTTTCAGTCATAGGCATGAGATCAGTTGAGTTTCCCAGGCTCAGATTTTCAGCTAATTCCTTTCTTGCCATCATCTTATGCTGCACTCTGCATTCTGACTTTGCTCAAGAAGAATCAAGATCATCTGCTCCAATATTTTCCCTCTGTTCCTGCACATGTAAATGGTTAATTTTACTTTAACATGCCCACCTCTTCTGCTAGTCTTGATCAAAGGGACAGAATTGCAAGCAGAATAACTCCATTTGTCCTTCCCAGAATCAGCCTGGAACCAAGGGCTCTCCTTTGCTACATACAAGAATTAGGTTAACAGCACCCTGCCCCAACCAGTTCCCTACTCCCTGCACTGGTTGAGCTGGTAAGAATTTCAGCCTATAGCTCTGCTGAAAGCTCAAAGCTTTGTTATGCTGCTGAGCCTTTCTCTAAACCTCATAACAACAGACTGAAGGAGAACAAAAAAAGTAAAACACAGACACACACAAAAGTGGTAGAATACTGATATTGGGATTGTAGTTTTCCCTTTGTGGATGAAGTTGTTTTCATGGATCTGGGATAGCAGACATGGTGATATTAACAGTGGAGTATACCTCAAGCAATACACTAAATTCCTGAAGTTGAACTGAAAATTAGCTGGTAAACAACTTTATTTAGGTTTAGATTAAAACTGAAATCAAGGTACATCTGTCAGAGCTGGGTTAAAGCTTCTCAAGGATGTTTTGAACAGCTTTCTTTTCTGATCTGACTTTGCAAATTACTTTCTTTTAGCACAAATAGAAGTATCCTGAGCTTTTGTGAGAAATTCATAATAGCAATGTTACTAAGAATTTTGAATGCTAAGCAGCTGTTCTGCAAAGTTAAATAACTTGGATGTTTCCCAGTATTTTTTGTGAAGAATTGATGAGCTTAGTGTACTTTATGGATTGTCTACTTGTATTTAATTTTGTCCCCTTTCCCTCTCTTAAGCACAAGGAAAATAAATTTAAAACTGTATCCAAGTAGTATGCTTTTACTTTGTTTAGGTTGTAAAAAGAGCATCTAAGCGTTAGATGTTTCAATGTAATGTTATATGATTAGAATTAGAATTTGGTTATCTTTTCCCATCTACTCAAATTGACCATATGTTATAATCTGATTAGTGAGGACTGTCTCTGTTTGAATTAACGTGCAAATGAAACCATATGCCAAAGTCAATAAAATGGATTTTATTTAAAGTTCTTTTGAGTCATCACCTTTACACAATCCAGGTTCCAAGTATCCACAGGGTGGTTGCAGATGTTCCTATAATTTGGGGTAGCATGTGTATAAGCAGTTACTTCCTTTACACAGTTCTCCACAGTGGGGATTTTTGTCCAGATGCATTAACCAGGATGTTTTAACCAGACCTTACCTCTTCTAGGCCTGGAATTAGCACCTTCCTCTTGTGCTTATTTCAGGTATTGTCTGTGGTGGCTTAATTATGGCAAGTTCCTTCTATGGCTTTGACAGTGTTTTGAGACACACAACTATGCTCTGTGAGTCCTTTCACCTTATAAAATTGGGACTATACAGTTATTTGTTTTTTACGCTCAGTGTTTAAGTTTGTGATTTTATCTATGGGTAGCTTTTATATTTAGAAGTGGATTTTTTTTTTAGAATTTATTGCATTGTGGCTTTAATTTCAGTCTTAGCGTTCTATAATATGTAGAAATGCATGGCATGGAGGTGGGGGTGATGGTAGTGGCAGAAGAATCAGTAATTATGTATATTGAAAGGTGAATTCAGCATTATAGTAATGCTAAAGTCGCTCTCCAGGAGGAGGAGACCTATTCAAGCCAAATGCAATCATTTTACTGTTCCTAAAACAGTTTAATCAGGGATTTTTAAATACCACAGCACAGGGTTGTAGAGCTGGAAGGGGCCTACTGGAACACTGTGTCCAGCCCCCTAAAATTACTCGTGAAAAAAACCACTGCAAAACAAACAAAACCCCAAATCCAAAACAGACTATCTTTGTCTTCCCTGTCACTCACATTAGAGGTGCCACACTGGCCACACTAAATGGTAAAGCAAGGACTAATGCTGTTTAAGCTAAATTAGCACTATAATGGGTACAGGGAAGAGAAAGAAAATTAAATGGCTTAACAGTGGATCACATGCTGAGATGACTGTGGGAGGTATAGTGTGCCATCATTGGCCAAGATATATTTTAAAATCCCTTTTTTTCTGAGAGAGAGGAAAAAAAATCCAGACTAAAACCCCCAGCATAACCATGCATTGTGACCTGCCTTTAAATATATGCAATCTCCAGTGTTTCATAAGAAGTATTTTCTTGAAGGAGAGCTAGAAGAGGAGGGGAATCCTCCTGCAATGCAATCAGCTAGCTTCTGGCATTACACAGAAAAGAGGTTAATCCTCATGCTGCAAAAAACAAATGAGACAGCACAATTTTCCTCGGGTGATTTCAGCCTTCCTCCATTATTTCAAATATGCTTGTACAGGGATTTACGTCTGTGTGCAGATTAGTGTGGAAACAGGTTTGTGGTCACACTGCAAGTACGGCTTGCACAGCTTTGGTTTTGTTTTCATGGCTCTGACAGAAATAATTTTACAAATTATAGGAACTGCACTTATTTGTGGAATAGAAGAGAATAATACATAACAGTATTTGTGCAGAGATTTGAAGTAATTTCCTGTTCAATGTCTTTTTTTTTTTTTTTTTTGGTAGGTGGCAAGTAGAATTGGCGTCTTTTCCTCTACCTGTTTTAAGATTTGTTATTATTTTGATGTTTTTATAGCTATTAGAAGATAGAAGGTCTGCTTACCCAGGTTGGGAATGAAGAGGCTGCAGTTTCATTTGGGGCCCCAAATGCTAATTATTCATCAGAATTGTAAATATTTGCTTTGTTCTTTTAGACAGATCTTGATGAATACACAAGCACCTTTATTTCTTACTTTTCCAGAAGAAAGCAGGGATTATCACCCTGCAGCAGGTAAGGAAGACAGCCTGTGCAAGACTCCGGAATACTGGAAATATGTTACCAGTGCTTGATTTTTTCTTGAAGATAGCAGGATATAAGATTGACTTTTGACCCTCAGAGGGAATGTTTAAAATATCAGTTGTTTTTATGCCCACTTTTTTGACATACTGAATGCTTCACTAGAAAATGGCTTGTTAGGCACTCCTTATTGAAGGATGTCTTAACCTCAGCTGCAGTTTGTTTATAACAGCTTGGCTGATAAGCTCCCTTTCTTTCTACCAGTATTTTGGAGAGTGCTTGCAAAATGTACAATATTGTTTCTTTGCTCAAGCACAACTACTGCTATTATTTTCAGGATTTAAATATCTTCACATATTTTTGGCATCTTGGTTTGGATGATGTAATTTTCATTCTTACTGTATTTCAATAGGAACAAAGCCAAGTCAGAATTCAGCATTGTATGGTGCATCTCCCAGAATTAGAATAGCCTAAAGGTGATTTAAGGTAAAAGAACAGAATAAAAGAATCCTTTATTTATGGGAATTCGAGGATAGTTCTTGAATATCTTTATAGTTTTTATATTGACACATTATTTTCTTCACTTACGTTATTTTTCTACAGGATAAAAATATGTTTAATTTCTTTGTGATAACAGTGACAATCTATTATTCCGTATTTTTCTGATAATCCAATGGAAAATATTATATTTATTTTTGAAGAATGTTTTCCATGTCACTTTTCTTAAAAATGCAACAGCAATGACAATGAAACCTCTAAAGACTGTTAAAACGTTAGGAAAATGAAAAAAGCATGGTCTACCAAGAAATTGCTCTCTTGTTGCAAAATATGTCTATTCCAGAAAAATTAAAGGGAATTAAGTTCTAACTTAAGGTTTTGTGGAACCTCATCTTTTGCACTTTATTAGGAATATTTTACGAAGTATTTTTCCATTTGGAGGTCATAAACTCTGCATTTTGAAAGAAGGATAGAATAAAGGTGTAACAGGAGCTATGGGTTCCTGCACTCCAAAAAGGTGTAGCAGTACATTAGTCATTCTTCTTCCTCATATGAGTGGCGATAGAGGTTCATAACTGATGTAAAGCAATTGAACCACAAAAAGAAATTACTGAACAAAGAAAGAATTCTCCTGCTTTGACATGTATTAGGAGAAATTATGTCTTTATAATTGTTGCGCTTTTAACATATGCAAGTGACAAGTGTTTAGTGGATGTGTTCAGCTGAAAAAAGAGCTTTACATTTTATTACTTCTGCCTTGTCTCTACAAGGCAGATGAATTGGAAATAATAATTCCTTCTGAAGCCACCATTGTAGAATAAAGTAAAAAAATTCCTCTCATTGAAGTATGTATCATATGTCTGGCAGGTAAACCCAAAGAAACATCCTTCTCTTATTAACTAAAGCCACAGGAGACAGGAGGTTTTGTAAAATGTAGCTGGAGCACAGGAACTCTACCATGCTGTTGAATGCAATACCTTCACTTTTTTCTTTTTTTCCTGATATACTATGGCACATTTAGCACTAGGAGGGTTGATGTTGTGATCAGTGTAAAATTCTTCCAGATTTCAGGTCTTTAGAATTATATAGGAGGCTTTAATTTGGATTTTTTTTTACAAGGTACAGTAAACAGTGTCATAGTGATTCACTTCTTTTCTTAATAATTTCTTTTCATGTATCACACATTGAATACTTTATAGTCTGGATTAAATATAATATCATACTTATGCAAAATTAACTGGTATTCAAGCTCAGTGGTAACCTGATGGATCATTTCCTAAGTACTCAGATATCACTTAAAAAACAAATATGACCAAATAGTGAATTATAGCACACAGGATCTGAAGACAAAGGAGGAAAAATGTATTTCAGAAGCTTAAAGTCACCTCTGAAACAAAATTGCAGCAAAGGTCTGTGGAAATAAACCTGGCAGTTTTCTACTATACTGAAAAGTGTGAAATAGCTCCTTGAGTACTCCAAAGATGCTCAGATGAGACAGAACAACAAACAAGAACCAGGAATTTTCATCTTCTGGCTTTACTCACTGTCAAATTCTATCTGCAGGAATCCACACACTTATCAGACATTAAGACAGCCTAAATGCTATCTAAGCAAAAATGAAATCAGAGATTCAAGAAATTATATGTTTAATTGTTTAAAAACCCAACCAAACAAAAACCCAAGCCCACTAAGGTCAACTAGCCTCAGCAATAGAAATACAAGGAATTCCTATTTCCAGTTCTCTGACATGTGCATATTTTTATCAAACAGCAGAATTTTTCTCTCTTACTGCAATGCAATTGGTCTTTCAACAATATGCAATATTTGCACATATGTCTGTCCAAATTGTCATGCTTGGTAGAATATGCAAGCATAATGACCTTGGTTGTGTGCATTTTGTGGTGCTGCCTGCACAAGCAATGCAGGCAGGAAATCCCCCCAGAGGATTCCTGAGCTATTTAGAGAATTATCGTCCTATTACTTTTCCTTAAAAGGTTATTTTTCACTAACAATATGTTTCTTCTGAGCTTTGTCTTTCCCTTCCTTTATTTTTTTGTTCTTGATTGCCACCATTTTTATCTCTCATTAAATGTTTTCCTGCCTATTCGTGTACTTTTCATTAATATTTCATCCTCTTTTGTTGCTTCCTTTCTGACTCCTTTTGAATATACATCTAAACTTCAGTCTCTCCTGTCATTTTCTTAAAAGCAGAATCTGAGACCTTTTTGCTCCTGTGTGAAGATCAGTGGGGATGTCTTGCTCCATGACAGAGTTTTAAACTGTGAATTCACGGTTTCCCTTGAGCTCTAAATCATCTGCATCAAGGAAGGCAGTATTTTACACATACCCCTATCCTTTGTATGTCTTGTTCTTTGCCACAATTTTAGTTTCTTTATAATGTCTGATGAGTTAAATTATGATCCTTATTGGAACTACTTTCTTAGGTTTCCAAAATCATAGCTTTCAAACCCTGTCTTGCTCTTTGCTAGCACTGAGTCTCCCTATTGTCAGTGGGCAGTGTGAACTGGTCCTTCAAATTACAGCTTCAAAGAAATTGATACCTATGCTGGCATGTAAGTGCACTGGTATTTGTGGGAAGGAGGAAAGGTTGAGAATCAGTGATTTGATAAAAGCTAGGAATATTTGTTTTCCTGCAAGGTGTAACCTGTGTATTTGTAGTAACCATTGTTGTATCAACCATACAGGCAGAACACCACACTGAGAAAACACAGCCATTGTCTGCAATCCTCTCAAGAAACAGTTAAGTAAAAAGAACTATTTACTTTTTTGGTATCTGCTAGTTTTCAGAGATGAAAGGCGACTGAAGTCTGAATGTGGTCCTTTGGGATGATACCCTGGTTTCCCTAAATGTGACTGAAGTGTACACATTGGCCTAACCAGGGACCTGATTTTGACTTCTACTTTGTATGTGTCCAGGAGGAGTAGGGTGAGAGTGAAAACAAATTGTTTCAGTTTAATCTGTGCCATCAGGAAGTGTGCTGTATTTTCTACTGTTAGAATAAACCATGAGTAGAAAGAAAGTGTGAAAGGACTAATTAGCAGTATAAGAATGAATGCAGGTTGTGTCATGGCACAATATGAAGATATAATTTACATGAACGTATGGTATGAGCAAATGCCACAAAGAGCCCTTTTTCAGTTGCTACTTCAGCTGTATCAGAAGGAAATACCCAAGAACAAAGAAAGTATCTTTGTGGAGCATTGCTGAAGCCTCTTCAATATCCACATCAAGAGTGTGGCAAAGAGTTGGCCAGCAGTATTGAACATTGATAATGAGAAAATTGAATTGAACTCGAAGTTTATTAGCACAATTATACATTTGCAATTCTTTACTCTATGTAATATGTATACATATGCATACATATATACACATTTATATACATATGCATACATATATAAACACACACTGCTAAAAGAAAGGCAATCAACCATCAACCCAAACAAACAAATCAAAACCAAGAAGAAGCACAAGCCCTTAGGGTGCCAATGCCACCTCTGTAAAGCAAAGCACATGGTTGTGTTGGCAGGGCAAAACCCCTCATGAAAGAATTTAAAATTAAATTGCTTATTTTGTTATTCTTAAATTCATGTTAAAGCAGGATAGTCTTAATCTGAGGGAAATATAAGGCTTTTTTAATCCTCATGTTTTGAAAACAAGACAATTTTTTTGAGCATATACACTTGCCTTAAGATATGAAAATGCATATTGTATTGACCAAGAAAGCAAAGGGAAAGAATATTGCTATTATTCTTTCAAGTGACTGATGTGAAGAGTAGAAGGAAGAGCTGTACATCTCAGTATGGTGATTCTCCTTTTACAGGCCACTACACTGACACAATGCAACACTGATTCTTATGATTCAATATAATATATATAATATAATAATATATAATATAATAATATATAATATAACTTATGATCCAATATAATTCCCCCATCCTTTTCTATGGCATGTTTTTTGGCTAGTCATTTCCCATTAACTGTCTCAAAATGCCAACACATCTACTGAAAAGTAATAAAATACTTCTTTTATTTTCATTTATGACTGAACAAGAAAAGTTGGGCTGAATTGAAGTGCTTATTACTCAGTTCAGATGTTGGGGAATTTAGCAGATGTCCATGAGGCATTGCATGTTAGGGTGGTATTGGAGTCTCTGAGCACATGACTAGCATGGTTGGTCAGGAATGAAATAGCTGAGAGTGATCCTGCATTGGGGAGGCACCAGGTTCTTTCCAGCTCCATTCTGGTTCCATGCATGGAGAAAATGTTAATATGCCGTATTCTAAAGATGAACAGAGGATTTCAGTAGTGCTCAAATCTATGCAACAAATAAACAAGTGCATATTTACTTGGACATTTGGCTCCTTTCCATACTATTTTTAACACTGTAAAAGAATGAGGTAAAGAAAGAGAATTGCCAAAGCAAATTATTAGCTTTAAGTATAGAAGACAAGCAAAACCAGATGCATAACAAATAAATTGATAAAACCAATATTTTTTTTAATTTGATAAAAATTATTACTTTTTCTGGATTAAAATTGTTCCTTTAATAAATTTTACACATAATTAATGAGATAAAATTTGTGAGCATTTTTCTAGTGTTCAAAGTTCCAGAGCTTCTAGTTTGCTTTCCTGAGGCATGGAGGTCATATACTTTCTTTTATCTAGAATTTGAATTATATTTCTTAATCAACATGATTTTCATGCCATCCATGGTATGATTAAGGAAATTTTCAGCATATTGTTCATGGTAAAGTTTTTGTCAATGATTTTTTTATTTATATGTAAATTTGAAATAAGGGTAATTCAGGATTTCAAAATGGGCTAATCTTCTTTTAGAAATTTTATTATTATGAGCAAGGAGAGGTTTATTTTCATGTGTCATATATTCCTGCAGAGTGGAAAAACAGAGAACAAAATGTCAAGGTAAGGTTAGGTTTATACTGAGAAACTAAAATAAACTTTCCCAGCTCTTTGTTCTGCCTCCTGCTGTTCCCCTGCTCCAGCGTGAGGTCCATCCCACAGGCTGCAGTGTTCCACCAGCTTTGCCAGTGTCCTTCCCGTGGGCTGCAGTTCTTCACAAGCGTGGCCATTTCCATGAGATGCAATCCATGTGCTCCAGTGGTGGGTCCTGCAGGGGCTGGAGGATGATATCTACTCCACTGTGGTTCTTCATGGGCTGAGAAGAATCCCTGCTCCAGTGCCTCGAGAGTCTCTTGCCCTCCTTCTCCATGGACTGCACGTAGGTGTCTACAGGGCTGCTCCTGATTTCTCTCTCTCCACTCTCTCCCAGCTTCCAGGCAGCATTTTTGCCCTTTCTCAAATATGTTTTCCCAGAGGTGCTGCCATCTCGGCTGAGGGACTCTACCATGCCCTGTGGTGTGTCCATTGGAACTGGCTGGAGTTTCCAGCCATCCCACAGCTCCTCCTGCCAGTGCCTGGACACCAGCACTGGGCACAATGGCTGAATATCCATCCCCAGGCAGATGGACACCTGTGGTCTAGGTTGAGGTGCCACCACCAGCAAGAATGTCCTTCCTTGGAAGGAATGAGATTGCATCCCACTGATCTTACATGCTAAGATGACAAATCCCTGTTCTTTGATGTCCCTATGTTGAACATGTAAACATACAGATAAACTTATTAATGTAGTTTATTCTTGTGTAATTTCTTGTTTTCATTGGGGCTGCTTGAATATTTAATGTTAAAATATACTTATTATGCCAGAGTGGGGACCTTCATTTTTTCTTCTGTTGCTCAGTACCATATAATGCCAGGAGCAGTGGGAGAGCTGCCTGGCCCTCACCAGCGTGGTTCCTCCTGCACTCATAGATTGTTCCCTGGTCAAACCTTAGCTAGATGCTAAAACACCAAGTTACAAACCTGGCTGAGTGCAGGTGGCCTCTGAGAGAGGAGAGGTTGTGGAGTCCTTTTCCAACACCTGAGGTTATTCTGTTCCCACTGATTTGGGATTTTGCTCAGTATTCTATTGTTTCATGATAATTTCATACTGAACGGTTTACAGATTCAGCACAGCAGCATCAGGACGTGCTGAAAAACAGTGCTTCCAATTCATAATTAGAAAAAAAAAGGGACTTACAGTCAGAGATTTAAATAAATTATTTGGAAACTGCTGCATTGCAAGGTCTGTGAAATTGCTTCCAGGCTTTTAAAAAGCAGCTTTTTCACTTGAGTTTCTGTTTGGGTTTCATGCAAAGCATGTTCATTTATCTACAAATGAATCCTAATAAGGAGCCTTTCAGGTTTCATGATGTGCAAAAGATTTCTGCAGAAACTGAAGCCACTTGCATACAAATTCTGTCTTACCTTGTTTCAGTGGTGGATCCTCTGATACCAGAAATGAATTTTTAACATCTGACTCCTCAAAGCACTTGGTAGCTTAGTAATAACATTTCAGCACCTGCAAATGCCATATTAGAAACACTTTCATGATTCTCCCGCACCCCTGCACCAGGACTCACTTGCTGCAAAAATCTTCGGGATTTTCTCTGCAGTCAATTTTACACTTCGTAACCCAATCTATCAAGAATATTCCCATTCGTATGGCAATATAGCACTGGAACTTCTGTAAATTTTAAAGTATCTATAGGGATTAAAGCAAAATTATAATTTTGCTGTGACAGAAAATAATATTCCCAAGTGTATTTAACAAACAGAACCATTTTTTTCAATGGCAATGAGCATATTTATTTTGATTGTTGCTGTATTTGCACCTGCTGTTGTGTTTTTGAAAAGGTTATCTGTGTTTTATTTAATAGTTCAGTGGCAATATAAAAATTAAGATGAATAGGAAAATAGGTGACGTATCTTTAGATTTAATTGATACTTTAAATACATTTTTATCATTTATTATTGTTTATATCATTTTTATTTCCATCATAGTCAAAGCATTTGCATGATTCTTTATATACTTTTCATATGTTTATTCCACCTTGAGAAATTTGACTTGTTTCCTTAAATGCAAGACAAACAACATCTCCTGGTTTCTACCAAGTAAAACAACAGAGAAATTAATAAAAGATACACAACCCAAACAAAAAAACCCATATTCATGAATTTCATTCCCTTTCCCTACAGACACAATTCAACAATCTAAGTGCTAAAACACTGTAATATAAATCCTAGTGTAGATATGTAATTCCTGCTAAAGAATTTTCATGTTGTAAACAGCAGTCTCAAAACAGAATGTCGTAAAAATACATGTCTCAAAACAGAATTTTATGACTGGTTAAACTAACTTGAAAAAAAAAAAGACAGAAAGACCAAAAATATTTTATTCTGTGCTGTTTAGGTACATTTTTTTCTGTATCTGCTTGATCAAATACTTTACTGAAAGAGTTTGAATTTTAAATAGAATTCCATCATTTACAAAGCAGAGAAATCAAGGAGCCCTAAAATATCTGCCATCTTAATGAAAATTTTTAGGGATTTTTTAGTGCAAGAGAGTAATTATGTCAGTACTTGTGTAATTCAGAACACACAAAGTCCACTTTCCTTTTAATATCTTTACTCAAATGCTTTTCTGTACTGAGTTATAATTACCTCTTCGCTTTTGTTATTGCTGTCAATGTTGTTTACCTTTAGGTAGAAGGTTTGACTCCCTCTAGGGGGAAGCGTAATTTGGATTATCCTCTTTTCAGGCAAAAATGAATGGTAAATAAAATTATTTGTATCACCACTCTTCCAGACCTCAACTGAGATATCTTTGTGCTGCTTTCCTGTGGTGCTGGAGCTACACACAGCATCAGGATTTCTGATGAACAGCTGTTTCTAACATTTTAAATTTGGCCAGTAAGAAGTACTTTTTATCAGTGTATAGGTCACTTCAGATTCCAAATGTGGTATCCAAGGGTTTGCAGAATATTGCTATAGAAAGAATCATTGCCTATCTCCTAAGCCCAGCTGCAGCAGTCTCATAGCCCCATTATATTTCTTTGCCAAGAGACCTCATTTATGCATCCCACTTCTCCACTTCTATTATCCATCTCAGGGTTTTGATCCTAGAATTCTCCTAGAGGTAGACTGCTGGCAGTACCCTGCACTGACTAGTTTTCTGGCATTTATGTTATTTCAGGCATCTTATTCTCTGCCATTTGAGTGTATCAAAGATTATGACAGTAAGGAATGTTATCTGAAATTTTGAGAATAACTAGAATCTGTAAGAATATCCATTTTGTGTGTGCTAGTTGTGCATTTGTAGCAGGTGTTCCATCTCCCCTCTTGATATAGCTGTTTCTAGATCCACAAAATGTCTAACTTCCCTACTGGTTCCCTCTGCTGTTATCTCCAGATCCTGCTCCTGTTCTTTGGCCCATCCCACTGAATCACCAGTCACTTGCTGCTCTTTGCAGGGCAGGACACAGGAGTTTTCCTCCACCCCTGGGGAAGAGGATGGTGTGCAGCTGGATCCCATGTGGCCACTGAGTGGCCAGCTGGGCTGTGCTCAGGTATGCAGGTCCTCAAGTTTGGATAAAGCCTTTGAGACTTTGGGACTCCCCTGTCAACGGAGTCAGACCTGGAAAACCAGATCAAAAATGTGTGCAAATGTGAGGGAAAGAAACAATGATATCTCAGGAAGTTAATTTCCTAAAGATACAAGGTTAATGCAGAGATGGAACATCACCTTTGTGTTAGATTTGCTTGCCGTTCGTGAGATTTATTTTTAAGAAAAGGGTCAAAAAGAAAAATAGGGCTGAAAAATTTCTGTGTGAGAGCATTTTCAAAGATTATCCCTTAAAGATTTATGAAGAGAAACCAGGAGACTCCACAGAAAATTCACACTGTGAAATTCTACATCAACAGACTGTTTTTGGAAGAAAAGTCTCAGTTACTCTTATTTCAGAATATGATCTCCTTTTCATAATCACTGTCAGGGTCTCCCATAATATTTATTTCAGACGTTTTCTGAGGAATATCACAAGGCACATAACAAAGAAGAGCATTTATACATAATTGATTACTTTATAAGGTATCCTTTTCGGCAGTGACCCAAAGGGAATTGTGAGAGGCTACAGTAAGTAGACAACTTAGTAATCTAAGTACAGTAAGTAGAAAAGTTGGCTTTTTACTATCTTCAGGTACTTTTAAATCCCCCCCCCTTTTTTTTTTTTTTTTTTTTCTCTGAGTAGGGAACAAACAAGACTGATGTTCATTTTCATATTTACAAAACTAGGTAATGTCCTCTGTATCTCTACAATAAGAGTTGATTTGCAATTAAAATTTTCTTAGTCTATATGGTAGAATGTAAGTTACCAATATCAACTTGAGGTTTCAATAACAGGTATTAAAAAAACAGACATAGCACAATAGCATTTTATATTATATGAAACTGTTCCTATCTGATTAATAATGTATTTCTCCTTAATTATTCAATATTATTTAGTGAAAATTTTATGCCTACTGGAATATTAATATGATATAATAACTGTAAATACACCCATTTAAATTAAAATACTTCAACAAAAGTTTTGATCCATTGATAGTCATGACAAAGCAAAGTAATCTATTGAAGCACAAAACAAAGTATTATAAAATTCCTAAAGAATTGCAGGAAAATTATCTTTATAAATTGTATACTTGATATTTTTTGCTTTTAAACTCTATTGTATATATAAATCATATATCTAAAATATTAATAAATATTCTGGGTTTCTATTTATTTTTCATGCCCTGTGTATAACTTTTCTGTTTCTCAGAACTTTTAGGAACAAAAGATGCTCCTTTTTAGTGCTATAGGATGTCAATCTCAGATCTCCAGGAATTTAAATTTCCATTTTATTGAAAAGGCTCATTCCAAATGGAGACTGTACCATATTATTTATTCCTGTGAGATCCATAAAAATACTACCAAGCTTCTGGTAGTACATTTATGTGAGGGTGATAACATCACTGAGCAGACAACCTGTGCAGTAAAGAGCTGCTTCAGATCCATTCAGGCTGTGGCTGCAGCCCTGGATTCACTGATCTTGACAGCAGAAGTCTTCTGACAGGACATAATTTCACAGTGATGCAGGGAAAAGGTCTCATTGCATGTCCCCTCTGCTGAAGGTGTCTGACCACAGTTGTCCATGATACCTGGGCAAACATGGAGCAAGGAAAGGTGGGAAACAAATGGTTAACAAATTCTGCAGAAGGAGCAGTTAAAATGTTCACAGAACTTCTTAAAATTCTGCTTCATATACCATTATGTATTTATTTGGAAAATTAAAAAAAAACCAAACAAATCAGTAATATAGCAAGTTCTCTCTCCCCAAAAAACTAACTAAATAATGTTGCAGAATAAGAGATAAAGGAAATTTATGAGATACAGAGATCAGAGACTTATTAATACTTTAAACATGTGAACTTGTATAGTCCTTGGAGTAATAATCTCAGACAAACTGGAAATGTGTCTGTTCAAGTGATCCTTTCATTAAGGTATCCCCTAAAACATACAGAGTCTGCAGCTCCCAGTACTGAGGCTGTCACTATGAGAACTACCTCAGGTAGTGCCACATCACTGATGTTGCTGCTGTGTGGGGCTGTTCTCAGGGTTAATGCACATGCTTGAGTTACCGTGCTCAATGGGACCTGCAGAACTGTGAAATTATGAAACGAGTAAGAAGGAATTAATTAGAAAGGAGATAACATTCACAGAAACAAAAGAGGGGTAAAATTGTATTGTACTGCATTTCCCCTTTCACTATCAAATACATTGCTGTTCTTTTGGTAGAAATGGCTATTTTCACTACAGTAGCACCTTATTGTCAGAACTTTGTGTTTCAAACTCTCAAAATGTAATAGGCCTTTCTAAACTGCTGCTGGTGGATAAAGCATGATGCTTAAAACAAAGCCAACAGAACAAAATATAAAGCCAACAAAAAATGGATATTCCTCTCTCACAGATGCAATATTAGGAATAAAGTGAAATCCTAGACAACTTAAAATAACAGAGGTTATGAATAATGTTGTAAACTGCTAAGAGATATTCCAATTAAAGTGGGCTGAGCTATCTTTACCGTGGGATGCCCTTTGAAAGGCCACATAACTTGAATATGCCCATGCTTAGATAGGGGTCTGCTGCTGATTCAGATATAGACTTTAATTTGTTGAAACATTTCATACCATTTCTTTCTAATCTTTACGTCATGTATTTTCTGTTCCTTAGTAAATGCATACACCCAAAGTACTGGAAAAAGACAATAAGCTATAAGAGGATAGCTGTATAGGACCCCAGCCTACTAAAGCAGACCAATGACCCCTCTAGCCTGCATCTTTCAGCTCTTTAGACAAACAAGACAGTACCCAAAGTCATCCCCATGGGACATCACTTGTGGTTCTTCTCTACTGTAGACAGAAACCCTTAAAGTCTTAACTCTTTCTTTTCTATCTTAACATCATCTGTCATCTCATCAAATGTTTCCCACTTTCCAAGACTGCATCAGATTTGCCCCTGTGTAAGTTTCTAGTGTTGAATCTTCTCAAGCATTTCTGAAAGATGCAAATACTTAATGTCCATTGAAGCCTCTTTATCCATGCATTTAATTACACCCTCACAAAGTGCTAGGAGATTAGTGAGACAGTCTTGTTCTTCACAAAAACCTGGCCCTTCTTGGTTATAGATTCTTTTCTCTTAGCAGAGATGGTAGTCAGTCACCTGTTTCCACAATTGCTGCAAACAACTCCTTTTCATTTTTTAATTTATTTTCAGGAAAGATTTAACAAATATTTAAGGATTTGCATCAATGCTTCCATGTGTTACATGGAAGTCTCTCCATGAACCCTAGTGCTTGAGCTGAATAGAGAAAAAAGAAGGGAGGGAAGGGGAAAAAATTCTCTCTTTTACCCTCTGAATGTTCCCAAATTTTTAATACAGTGTTTGAGGAAAAACTAAAAGTGACATCTCAAGTACAAAAGCAGGGTAGCTACTGCATTTGTTGTCATTAAGGTTTAAATTCATAAACACTATAATTACAGTTAGCAGTAAGTGATATGAGCAGTAAGCATATCCACTTATTCAAATCCTGCAGTGTTTGCCTATGTGGGAAACGCTGAGAATTCTAATTGAAGACTTTGAGTCACCTCAAAATGAGATAGGGAAGTAGAATTGTTTCTTATAAAGGGAGGCACAATACTGTAATTAGTTTTTATGCTGCTGTCAGCATCTTGAATAAGTATCTGTGCTCTCCTCAGCCTGTGTACTAAACCTTGATGCAGTGAGTATAGAAAAGAATTGGCGCTTCTTTGTCCTGCTTTGTCCTTTCTATTAAAGTTGTACAGCTAAAACTGAGATAAAGATACTGTTTTCTAACTAATTAATAGAAAAGATGCTTATTTTCTTTATTTATGACATTATTTCACACTTAACACAGGACACATCAAGAATAGATTTTGGGTTTTGAAGAGTGCTCATTGTTCACAGTAGGAGAAATATAACCTTTGGTATAATTTTCTTTTCTGTTTTTCTCATGCTTGGCAAAATCTTGTCTGTTTTACAGACAAGGTACAGTCAAGATACTGACCTCCTTTTCCCTTTCAAACATAATAAATATGTTAATAAAAATGAATAATAAATTAAACTCAGAATGACTATTCCTAACTTCAATCTCAGAACGTACTGTATCTGTTTCGACCTGTCGAATCATATCTGTTTCAACCTGTCGAATCATTTATGTTACCCTAATCTTGTCTCTTTAGTCCTGTTTCCCCTTTTCACTTAACCTTTTCAGAAAAATCTCATCTCCTTTTAAGTCTTTATTTCTCTTGGGTTTTAAGCTGTGACAATTCCAGTAGCATTACAACTTCAATAGCTGTGGTAGTTAGCAGATGGCAAAGCCAGTATCTGTTTGAAGGACTTTCTGAATAAGTGATCAGATACACTCAGTGTGATGATTTAGTTTCAGAGTACAGGTAATAGGACATCAGATTTTCACCTGCAATGAAAGAAAATACTGTCTTGATTTTTAAGTTGCCAAGAGGAACCTGTGCAACCTGTTCTAATTACTTCCCCTCACAGTTAAAAATGTGTACCTGATTAAAAGGTTGTGTTTGTCTGACTTCAGCTGTCAGCCACAGACCTTGTTATGTTGCTGGCTGCTAGGCTGAAAGCTCATTATCAATACCATTATTAATTTAATTCATATTTTGTTGCTACCTTAAGATTAAACTCTTAACTGGTATTTCTAACTATGCTGTAAAGGCACGTGAAACATTACTCGCTGCAGCCAGTTATTTGGGGCATGGCTCTTCCCCACCTTTTGCTTGGAAAACTGGACGTACAAAAAGAGCAACTGGAATGATAATGGGAGAGTTGGGTGTGCCAGTGAGTAATTCCTACATTGCTCCTGCTTCACATAAATGTAAATGGCTCAGCAAAGTACATGCAGTGGATAATCACATGAACTGAATTTTTTTGCCTAGATGCTGGAAAGGATAAATTCTGACCAGCTGTCATGTTTCACCACATTCCTTCCCCTTTTTTATTTACTATTTACAAATATTCATGTGAATTCCTTATTGTTCCAATGGATTTTTGGAGAATAGCTACTCTGCTTATAGAGACATGTATCTGCATGCAAATAAGTATTTCTGCAGTAGAAATATTAATATATTTTTCCATTTTAAAACACTTAACCAACCAATCAATAAAGAGAAAAAAACTGTAAGTATTAGATGACCACTTATATGTCCTGAATAGAGAGTAGCAAACAACTGAATCCACAAAATGTTTCAGGACTTTTTTGTCTACTCTCTAGTAGGTCAAAATAACAAGCATTTTCATATAAATAAATCTTTGTTTACTGAAGCAAACACTGATTTTGTTTACTATGAATAATTTCCTGTTGTTCAGAAAGCAAAAAATATTTTCATCCACTTCTCATACAGAAAGAATGCTATCAACCATCAAAAGCTGGTCTTTAGAACAGTCTTGGCTTTCATAATTCCAAAATGTGCTTGCTTGCTCTTTTTTGGTGCTCCTGCAGTGTGAAATGTTATCTCATTAGGTGACCACTTTCATTCACTGAAGTGATGGAAGTGGAGCAGGTGATAGTGCCTGGATAGATAAAACACACTCTCAATATCTCTGTTAAAATATTAGAACTGCTGGTCAGGAGTGCTCAGGGCTGTTCAGGAATTTTAGGTTCGCAGTGTTCACAGATGAAAGTACAAACTGTGTGATCTCAATGCATGTGGTGACATCTTGGATGGGTACAATGAAATCTTTCTGCTATGCTTGTGAGTAGCTGCATGAATGTATTTACAGCTCAGTGACTGAATTTGCAAATCTGTTTCTCTTTTCACTTACAGCATGAAAAGTGGTATAATATTTGTTTCCGTTTTAAGAAGTCAATGGTCTCATAAACATCTATTTTCTTTCAAGTAGGAATGGAGAGAGCAGAACATGCTCTCTAAATATCTATTTCAGAGAAAACTAAATTACATCTGATTAGCATTTTATCAAATTAATAGGAGGCCATCATTTGTGGACTAGACAAGTTTATAGGCATATAAAATGTGACAAGATATTTCTCTAATTTGCCCTTTAGCTATTCTTTTGTGGAAATCTATTTTTCATTGCCTGGAGATTTTAAACATTTCCCAGATCTATTTTAGAAACTGGAGAGGCCTCATTGTCTTTCTCCTGAATTTTCTACTCTGAAACTAGCTCTGGTGATGAACAAATGTACTTTGTATGCTCTTGGCACTGGCACTAACAGCTTCAAACTAGAAATTAATTTTTAAACACCAGGCTTCTGTGACCACTGCATTGCTATTAAGCTCTCTGGCATGATCTTTAGTTTCACTCAGTCACAGTTGATAACAGCTTGTTCTTGTTATTTTTTTCTGTTTGTTTTTTCCTTTTAAAGCTCTATTTTATGGTGCACGTTACCTTTTCCTGAAAATAATTATTTAAGTATATTGGGAAACAAAAACCCCTAAGAATAATGCAGGTACATACTGATTGTCTCACAGTTTTCACTTTATCTGCAAATAATAGAATTTCAGTTTGGCTCAGCTCTTTGCACCTTAGTGGAAAAAACAGTATTGACAGTTTTCTCTTCCTTTCAATGGCTGTCATGCTGTAAAAAAATCTGCAGCATCAGCGGGCCCAGCAAACGGAAACTTTTAAAGGAAATACTTGAAAAGGAAAAGTCAGCTGTCTCAAGTTTTCTCCTTGCTATCTGAACGAAAGAGAATAACTGGAGCACCCGGTGCCAGCCTGGCTGTTTTAGCTGTCTTCTAAAATGGTCCTTGGAGTCATGACTCTCTTGATTAACATCAAAATACAGAAGAAGATGTCTAATATGTAGTAGAAGTAGGAAGAAGCCAAAAAAGCTCAGATGAGAATTGGGAAGCATACATTTAAAACACACATCGCTCCTCTGGGACCAGTGCTGAATAGATTTCAGAACACTTGAGAATGAAAATTAAAATCCATTTTGCATCTTAAATTCATCATGTCAGAAGAGGAATCTAGCACTTCCCTTAAGATTCCAGAGGACAGAAGTCTAAAGCCTATAGCAAGCAAAGTAATCATGCAAATAATTCTATCTCTTTTTTTCTCTTTTTAAAAAAGTGTGGTATTATTTAAACTTCTACAAATTAAACCACTGGAATGAACTAACATGATGTAAGAGAAGATTTAAATGTGAACTTGTACGATTAAACTGCATGTTTATGTGGAAAGCTGTGGCAAGCTATCAGTAACATGTTGAACCTCCTTAGCTCAATGTTTTCCAAACTTTGTGGTAACAGCCCAACAAGAATTGTGCCATTACTAAAAATATTGATCTCTCTCAGACTTCTCAATTTTATCTTCTGAAGTTTGGATGTTCTCTGTAAGTTGTAGTTTGCTTCAAAAGTCCAGTGATCATTGATACTTTGTGCAAATATGCAGACAAAATCTCCTTGCAACTTGAAATACTAAGGGACGGATAAAATTCTGTCCCTGCTGAAATCAACAGCTGTTTCTGAAACTAGTCTTATGTCAGATTTCATCCTTGTCATTGAAAACAGAAGATGCTTTCTTTGCCTTCACTAGACTCTGAAAAGGAAGAGGGCTACGTCCAAAATTCCTTTCTGCTTTGATTTTGGATTTCCAGGGAATTTACCTTGTTTAGCATTAGTTTGGATGGGACTATGTCTTTCAAAAAATAAATGAAATTGGAATGAGTAAGTGAAAATACAGAGCATACAAAATAACTTTTCTGAAGGTGTTGTTATGGGAACTCAAATGTTTCTGGTTTTTGTCTTCCTTCTGAATACAGGCCTTTAGTTGAAGCAAAAACTTTACACTGGTAAAGAGAGGTACCTCCTATATGTTATTGTTTCTACTGAAATGTAAAGAAGCAACAATATGACTGTGTAGCAGCTGTGATATGCTCTAGGTATTTAATATATATTCTAATTTTTCTAAAAGCACCCTTTTTATATCAGTGTGCCAGTTAAAATATTAATTTGGTGTGATGTTAAAACAAAGATTTTACCTTCATGTTCCTGATATAGACTGTCACAGTAATTTTTTGTTTTGGTAAGGAATTTATATGAAATATATAGGTATACTTATATATTGTAGTAATAGACAAGCATCATTTGTCTTATGGTATGTGTTGATACTACCTTTAATGCTAAAACAGGTTCCAGAGTTTCTGAGGACAGATTTTATGGTCTTGAATATTTTATCCCAACACTAACAGTGAGTAAGGTTTAGTTCACACACGTCAATGGTTTTAATGCAGCAACCTATTCAACTGGATCTAAGACATAAAAATTATTTAGCTTGCTTGGGAGGCTTATTCAACACTGTGAACTTGAGCTCAGCTGAATCACAATGTGGTAATGCAAAGGAGCTACAGAAAACTAAATTAAAAATATAAATTAAAAATTCAGAGCAGAAGCTATAGTGGAAAGTTTGCTCTATGTTGAAACAAAATGTTGGAATGCTTGAATAAGTTATTGTTCCATGTAGAATATCAAATTTCTCCTCTCCAATTTGTTCTGAAATGTAATGAAAGCCGAAAAATATTGAGCCTACTGGTTTTCTGGGATAAGAGTAAAAGAATGCATTTGTGAGCTATCATTGATTTGCCAGGTGGTCAGTCAGTCTCCTAAGTTTGTTGTTTCGTCATCAGGGCATGAGGACTACTATATTTGAGCAGCAATTCATTAATCTGTGTTGCTTTTTCTACCTCATCTATAATTTAATGATTATTACAACACCTTCCAAGCATGTAGTACTTCCTTAAAATCATGGAGAAAGAACCTGTGTATTTAAGGTGAAAACTGAAAGAGGGTATGAGGTTAAGATCCATGTGACTTTTCAATTAAAAACTGCATGTTTTTACTTAATTCGTGCCGTTCTGAGGTTCATTCTGGTATATAATTTGCTCACCTATATTAAAATGGAATAGTTAAGTAATACTTAATAGTAGTGGTAAAATGTCTGGATTGTGAGTAATAAGATTAGTCAAGAGGGGGATGGGAAATCCAAGATATCTCAGTATATAATAATGTCTCCCTAAAAACTGCATGAACTGATAGCTATTGTAAAATGAGACTGTGAAATGCAATTCCTTGTTCCAGCAGTGAGTTTCTCCCATGTAGCTGGCGTGGAACATTATTAATTGCAATAACTATGTCAGTTCATTAAAAACTTGCCTGTAATAGACATAACACAAATAACAGTGTATAAAAAAATGCCCACATCCTTGTTATAAAGAAACATGTTTTCCAAAGGGAGTAAAATAATTTCTCCTGATCCTCAAGCATTCTCTGATGGCCTTCATTTGCTGAAACACGGCAAGCATAATATAAGGTCCAGTCATCCTGAACTATCCTGTTCTGGTTGTTTATTACTTTTACATCTTTCCTTCTTCTAAAAGCTAATAATGAGCTTCATTCATTGTTTGCCATTTATATTTGTGTAAAGTGTAATTTTTCTGATGTGAGTGCTTATGAGCTGAAATGTAAACCTGTCCTTTTTAGTCTGCAGAGGAAATTTGCCATGGGCAAGTTCTTTGTTTATATCAAATACCACCTAGCTGCTAGATTTTTATTTGACGGTGATAACTGGGACAATAGTGTTTCTGGGGTGACTGAATATAGCTGTCAAATATTCTTTTGGAAGAAGTGATCACATTTCTCAGCCATGGAAAACTCTAATATAAGGTCAAGGAGGTTTCAAAAGGTCATGGATGCTGTTTCACTAAGCTACAAAGGAGCTGATAAAGCAGAATGTTGGTCTAGCAGAAATGATTCCCAGAGGGAAGTGTTAATCAGAGTATCTTTGGCAGGTAGAAGGGCAGTGCAGACAATGCTCGGAGGAGAATGTCTCCTTGGAATAGTAACACCATAAACCCTTTTGTTTCTTAAAGTTTTAAGTATGAAAGCAGCAAGCCTTTCTTTAGAAAGCATTTTGTAATATATATGTATATTATATATATATATATAAAACACACACATATATATTATATATATGTGCAGACTTTTAGAAGTTTTTAGCAACAAATCATGTAGAATTTAGAATTTAGTCTTATATCCACGCCATAGGATTCTTTCCTTATTATCTGTCAAGTAGTAATGGATTTTGAGCTCTTGCAGATAATTTTTGGTTTGAAAAATCTGAAGATTTTGTTAGGCTGCCTAGCTGTATTTATGTTCCTACTTCTGAAAAGAAGGAATAAAAAATACACAGGCAACTCTACTTTTCAGGATTCTCAGCCAGAACACTGGAATCTGCTTCATAGAAAGCAGTGGTACCTCCAAAACTCTTTTGGAGAGAGGCAAGAGGTAGACTGCAAGAGGCAGGCAGCATTTTTCTGGTGTGTCAAAAAAATGTTGTCTCAACTAGTTAACACTTCATTTAGAGGAGGGTACTATACTGTTTTCTAAAAAAAACCAACCAAACAAACAAATAAAAACAAAAAAACCAACTGTGTGGCTGAATTTGAAAATACAACTGGAAGAGAATCTTTTTAGGAAAATGTTAGAAATCCTATGGAAAAACTTTCCTTAGCATCAGCTTAATTACAAAGGTATTGCTAGAAGAAAAAAAAAAGTGGGATTGTTTATTGGTCAGGGTTTTTTTTTTTTTGTTGGTTTTTTTTTGGTTTTTTTCAGTTTTCAAATGCACCTCCATTTTTTAATTTATCTGAGGATTAGGCCACCTGCTCTGCAGTTTGTATCTTTCAGGAGCAGTCTTACCTGTTTTTTCACCTTAAGTTCTAAGTTTGTGTCTTTTTCCACTGCAGATTTTCAGCTACAATTTTTATTCTTTCCCATCAATGTAACACTACCTAATTGCATATGAGGGCAGTAATTCAACAAATGCTGTTTAGCAGTCTGAGCAGGATAGTGTTTATCTTGTTTGGATAATAAATGACCCAGGGAGAGTAAGACGTTTATCTGTGTACTTATATAGTGATTTGTGTGCGTGTGTGCGTGTATATATATACATATCTATAAAAAACTCACTAGTTCTGTGGTGAAGAAGTGATTAACAATCTGCAATGAAATAAATAGGCTGTGTTGTCACATAGCAGGCAAGACTCCTATCTACAACATCAGGCAGGGAAAAATCCTTGTAATGATTACCCTGAAGGACAAATAATTTAGATATTATTTGTTCCCTCACAAACAATAAGGGAACACCTTTTAGTTAACTGTACCTTAGCACTTTGAAAGAAAAGCACAAAATTTAAATACAGATCCTTTTTCTTTTCCTTCTATTTAAGTTAATCCTGCCTGCAATTCTTAAAACACAGGTTTTGTCTGGAAGAATTTGCAGTCTTTTGTGTTTACTCACTGGCACAATCAGGGTTTAAGAAGAAGCAATGAAGCAATGTAAGGCAACCATATAGGTAATTTCTTAGAGAAATAATGTGTGTGCTTACTTTTATATAATGGAATATTAGTGCATTATTAATATTATGATAATAATATATTACTAATTAAGATTAGTATAACACTGTGTTACATGTAAGCACTGCTTAAACTTACACACTTTCACAGTATTATCCCAAGAGGCCTTTTTGGTTTTATTAATTGTCTAATTTTTCTTTCACATTGACTTAATCATTCTTCTTTCACATTGGCTGCATATTATTTTTAGCACTAACTAGCAAAAATCTGCCTAAAACCTATATAAAACTGATATTTGAAAACATCATGCGTTGCATGCTGTTTAGAATATCAAAAGATTTGATTAAAAGAAAAAAAAAACCTACCAAACAATATTTGGCTTAATCCTATTAAGCCAGGCTGGCTTAAGAGTTATTCTTTCCATGTAGAAGACACATTAGACAGAAGGTCAGGGAAGAGCAGCTTGTGGAACTGCATTGCTGTGGCAAAGCATCAGCCACTGGGTGCCACTCTTGATCCACGAGGCTTTATGCAAAATACTTCCTTTGGCAGAACAAATGTTTCTCACCCCACGAACAGCAGGTGCTCTCTTAACTGTTTGAACATCCCTACAGAGAAGAAGAGGGCCTGATTAAGGAAAAAGACTTTCTTCTTTCTCTTTTTTTTCTCCCTCTTATTTTTCTGACAAAGATTCTCTCTATCCACCACCTCTGTTATTAGTTAGCCTCACTAAAGACGTGTACAAGAATGTAAAACTGGAACTAAGTTTAAAACGGGGGTTACTTGGTGCTTTGTGTAAAGGTTGCATGGATTGTGATCTGCTGAATTTCAAATTTGCTAGAGTCAAAGCTAAGAAGGAAAGAGACTTCTATGATAAGAGTGTTTGCTAAGTTTTGTGTTATTGCAAACACATGCCCCTGTTTTACCTGGCTTTTATTTTTTTTGCTGCTGCTGTTTGGATTATGGTATACAGAAGCATCGCAGGAAAATGAGAAGAAGGAATTGCCCATATATGAAACAATATTGCTTTTGTAAAGTCTGTGTAAAAATAGAGAAACCTAGTCTTCCTTTTTGCCTGGATTTTTTAAGAGAATGAGTAATTACTTAGTTATTCCCCAGTAAGACTGAAAACAAAAGAAATAGCAAAATGAGTGCTGTGAAGTTACTTCAGTGGAAGATGTCACAATACTTCCTATTTTGAATTTAGTCAATGAGTTTGACGTTTTTTATGTAGGCAGACTTCTGGGAAATTTTTATTGTTTGGGTATTGTTTTCTTCTAGTCAGGGTATTCTCAGGTGTCCTCAGGATAACTCAAAACATTAATGATTTTTTTTTCTGTGAACTAGAAGATTGATTTTTTAGGACTCTCTTATGGAATTCAAGTGTCATAAATTCATAAAAGGACACACAGCAAACAACTGAATATTCGGTGGCATTCAATCTATTTGGGGCTTTCCATTTCAAATCCTCATCAAGGCACAATGCAATCTTTTCCAGATAAGTCCAGCATTCGTGGCAAGCAGAAGAAAGCCAAATGTTTAGAAAGTCAATAATCCCATGCTATAACTATACAATAAATTTGACGTTTAGGAACCACTCAAGCAAATTATATTATTACCTTTCTTTCACTAAGTTATCTGTTTACTCAAACATATTTTAAAAAAAGGCACTATAAGCATATGGAAAGAGGGAATCATTTTTTATGAAATAACTGTTAAAATATACTTTAAAAATGGCAAAGGAAATGTCTCAGAAACCTATATACATTAACCCTGAAGAAACAATTGGTTTATATATTTTCTGTTCCTTTCAGCACTATAAAATGCACGAAACTGGACAAGGCATTTATATTTCTTCTTTCTTATATTCATTTTACAGCATTCTTAATGCTAAGAAGAAATAATAATAAAACTCATATTTTCCCAGTCTAACAGAACTCTTTTTCTTTTCCCTTTTCCTATTCTCAATCTGCATGCCATGCTACTTTACATTGTGTCATTTTTAAAAGACATGGAAGCTTATACAATTCAATTCAGAATATGATTTTAAACCCCAAAGCATTTGTCTTTCTTTCTTTCTTTCTTTCTTTCTTTCTTTCTTTCTTTCTTTCTTTCTTTCTTTCTTTCTTTCTTTCTTTCTTTCTTTCTTTCTTTCTTTCTTTCTTTCTTTCTTTCTTTCTTTCTTTCTTTCTTTCTTTCTTTCTTTCTTTCTTTCTTTCTTTCTTTCTTTCTTTCTTTCTTTCTTTCTTTCTTTCTTTCTTTCTTTCTTTCTTTCTTTCTTTCTTTCTTTCTTTCTTTCTTTCTTTCTTTCTTTCTTTCTTTCTTTCTTTCTTTCTTTCTTTCTTTCTTTCTTTCTTTCTTTCTTTCTTTCTTTCTTTCTTTTTCTCTCTCTTTCTCTCTCTCTCTCTTTCTCTCTTTCCTCTATTTCTTTCTTTCTCTTCAATAATATTTGGAGCACTCTATAATCAAATACAAATCCACTTCAAATGGATAACAATAGATAGACATTTACAAGAGACTGAGCTCTCACATAGGTAAGGCACTTCTATGTGGTCTTCCCTTTTGTGAGCTAATTTTCAGAGAAATAGTCCAACAATACCCATGCAAACGCCACCTTTCCCCAGTGCTTTCACTGAAGGTTTGTCTGTTCAGTAGTGTTAGTGTGTAGAGTATTGCCAAGAGGGATTTCTAAGCTATAACGGGGATGTAGCCAAAATGTTCTTTCAATTCAAAACTTGACTTCAGTGTTTTCTTTCCTTTTCATTGGTCTTTTTTTGGTGTCTTTTGAATATCTCGTAATATGAGAGGTATTCATGAAGTGTCAAAAAGATGTGTACTTATTTTTATGTACACAGCATAGCTTCTTCTGTTTGGATGAATAATATATCCTCTCTTTGAAAATGCACTGTATCATATCAGGGTCAACAGTAAACAGCAAAAGTGGCAAATAAAAAAAAAAAAATCAAGCAGGATATTTGTGTAACAGTGTTTCAAAAGAAGACTAATTTACTGGTGAGAAAATTCAAAGAGGTACAAACATTAAAAAGAAAAAATATCCTAAAATTAGACTGGGAAGGTGTGAATGAACTTTTGCCACAGAAAAAGCCTGAAATAATACAGTGATTAGAAATCAGTACAATGTGCTAAAAGAAAGATAAAATAAGCTGATAACTTACTGAAGCTGTCCTTTATGTATGTTGCCTGTGACTAAGCAGATTTTTGGGAAATATTAACAAAAAATTTTTGAAGCTACGTAATTTTGTTACTGATAAGTTAAAGAGACATCATATTTATGATCATGTAGTGCTCAAAAAAGGCAGCTCACACTTCCAAGAAATGGATTATGATTTCACAGTTAGTTGTGATTTAATAGAAGTGTAGTGCCAGTGGTGAGACCTGAGTCAATATGAGATAGATGTTTCTGAAATTACAGATCTTAGAAAACCATATGGTATCTCAATTTTTCTCATTGCTACCTGAGTTTCTAAATATGTTATGTAGTTTTCTCTTGGAAGAGAGGAGACCAAACAGACTTATGAAAGAATATCTAGAAAGAGAAAAGTTTATTATAGAGTAATCTTATTATTTTGGGAATTCCAAGTTTTATACCCAACACTGTGAGAGAACTGGAGCAGTTCTCATCTTTGGTATATTTCAGTGTCTCTCACTGCAAAATTAACAAGGTGCCTTGGTGATGAGGGCAATATACACACAGGTGTGTCTTTTCAGATAAGAAGAAATGTTGTGGGATAATGAATAATAGAGAGCAATTAAGATATCCTTTTATTTTTTAGCTATATGTTATCAATATACAATATCAACAAAGTAGAATATATTACAAATTAAATTATTTTCCTGCAGGATACAATAATTCATAATCTGTACTGAGTCATGCAGTATTGTTTGGCTGAAGACAAAGCATATATTTAAACCAATACTGATTGAGGAAAAATTACCAGAGAGAAGTGAACTTACTTTTTAAAGTCATTAAAAAAAATCTGAGATTAAATAAGTTATTTTAGTGAACAAATTGCTGAGTATTAATGGTTTGCTCTTAGCTTGAAGTAATTAATATTACATTTATAAGTGTGAGGAAAACTGAAACGTTGTCACTGGCTATTAAAAGTATAGAAGATACAAGAGATTTAACAGTAAGTGTAAAATAATATCCTTCTACCTTGAAATATGTGATCAGAGAAAAACATCCTTGAACTATATGATTGTATATTAGATTATGTGTCATACTTTTATATTCTCTTCTAAATAACTGGTCTTGACATCTGCCAGAACAAGTTAATAAGGGCTACAATGGCAATTCTTCTATAGACACAGGACATAAGAGAAACCAAAGGAGTGGCTTGATTCATCCAGGTCGTGAACTCCAAACGACAACCTGTCATTGTTTTTATGACAAATGAAGTTGCTAAGCTACTATCCATCATATTTGAAAAGTCATGACAGATTGGTGAAATTCTCAGTGACCGGAAAAGAAGACATAACCCCCAGTTTTAAAAAGGGAACAAAAGGAGCATCCAGGGAAATACAGGCTAGTCAGTCCCACCTTTATTCCTTGCAAGATCATGGTGAAGATCCTCCTGGAAAATATGCTAAGGCACATGGAAAAGTGAGAGTCAGTTGTTGACAGCCAATCACTAAGGGCAGATGATGCCTGGCAATCTTGGCAGACTTTTACAGTAGGGTTACAGCATTGGTGAATAATAGACTTGTGCACAGCATTTGATATTGTCCCAGCACTTGACACGGTCCTGTATGACATCCTTGTCTCAAAACTGGAGAGATGTGGATTTGATGGATGAACCACTTGATGGAATTGGCTGAATGGTCACACTCACAGTGTCATGGTCAGTGACTCAATGTCCAGGCAGAGAGCAGTGATAAGCATTTCCCTCACAGGCTGGTGTTGGGACCAGTGTTATCTAACATCTCTGTCAGGGATAGAGACAGTGGGATTGAGTGCACTTCCAGCTGTTTTGTAGAGTTGGGATGCCATCCACAGGGACATTGACAGGTAAGAGAGGTGAGCCCCTCACGGAGTTCAACTCAGACAAGGTCCTGCACCTGGGCCAGGGCAAGCTCAAACATGGATAGAGTTTGGGCAGTGAGTGGATTGAAAGCAACCCTGCAGAAAGGACTTGGGGGTGTTGATAGGTAAAAACCTAAAAATGAGCTGGGAACGTGCACAATATGCACTTGCAGCCCAGAAAGCCAGTCCTAGTCTGGACTGCATCAGAAGTGTGGCGAGCAGTTTGAGAGAGGTGATTCTTCCCCTCTCCCCAACTCTTGTGTGATCCCCATGGAATACTTCATCCAGTTCTGAGGATTCCACCTGAGAAGGACATGGATCTGTTCAAGCAAGTCCAAAAGAGCATCATGAGGATGATCAGAGGGATGGAGCACCTCTCCTTTGAGGACTGGCTGAGAGAGCTGGGGCTGGAGAAGGCTCTGGAGACACGGTCTAGCCTTCCAGTACCTAAAGGGCCCCTACTGGAAGGATCCAGAGGGACTTTTTTTCAAGTATTTTTAAGAGTAATGCTTTTGAACTAAAAGAGGGTAGGTTTAGATTAGATATTAGGAAGAAAGTCTTTACATTGATTGTGGTCAAGCACTGAGGCAGGTTGCCTAAAGTAGTGGATGCCCCACCCCTTGAATGTATTTAAGTTCAGGTAGGATGGAGATCTGAGCAAACTTGTATGGTGGAAGGTGTCCCTGCCCATGGCTCGCTCACGGGTTGAAATGAGATGATCTTTAAAGTTCCCTTCCAAACCAAACTGTTCTATGATGCTCTATTTTCCTTATCTTATGTCTAAGAAATTAAACAACCTGTAAAATGGGGAAAAAGTTGTTTCATTCTCCTTGGAAAATTCATATATCAGAGAGATAACAGCAGATAACTAGAAATATGATTCCTATTTCATATGAGTCTAATTTACCAGGGTTTGGACTGTGAATTGGAATTTGGCAATCAGATTGTAAGATTCTAATTAGCTCATGGCTTCTTAGTCTATGCCTCATGCACATGCACAAGATCTTAGGGGAGACATTAAATTCACTAGGGTTTTAGAAATAGGAAAAATCAAATCTTAATACTAAAAAATTACCAAAATTACAAGCAGACTATCCTGTTCAAATATATTATTGGGTTATTTTCTTTTCAAATGATAAATAATACTCTTCTATTTGTCTAATAAACAAATAAAACTCTTCTATTTGTGTTTCTGTGCTTGCATTGCAGGGTAAGATCTAGAATCTAGGAAAATATATGAAGCAAACAAAAATTTTAAAAAAGCAACTTTAGAACACTTGAAATTGATAACTGGAAATATGCTCTGTCTGAATACCAACAGATTACTTGGAAGGTGAAAGAAATTAAATTTAAAATTATGTGAGCTTTTAGCATTTTACCACTGTAACTAGATTTATACTGGGGGAGAGGAAAGCTCTGGAATAAGTAAATGCTGCAGTTTCAATCTGAACATTCCCAGAAGTTATCTGTTAATGAAAAATAAGGTCTATACCTTAACAGATGTGAAGGAAAGGAGGTTTAATAGAATGTGAAAAAATAATACATAGAAGCACACACTGGAAAAATTTTTTTCTCACTATTAATAGAAGAAAAATTACTGTGTTTCTGCAAGTTAAAACTGTAACAATTGTCAAGCTACTAACTAGGTTAGAAAATTTCAAATAGTCTCTCTTTTTAGAAAAAACTTAGAAAAGACTGCTATTCTCTGTGGTTTTTACTCTTTATTATACACAGATGTGGAAAGAAGAGATGCACATGGAACAAATAAATGGACAATTGAATAATAATCTGTGCACCATTGGTCCTTTGATACTCACTTTCAAATCCACTCCAAATAAAAGTAAACATTCTGATCTGGTCTGCTCTGCTCATAGTAATCAGGCAACTCCATTATTTTTCTGCAAGCCTGTTTAAAACAGTATGAGTAATAGAATTGATATACAACGACTGAAATTTTGTAGGTAGCTTTTATTTGCCCTTTTGAATTATATAAAATTGACATTTAACTGTGTTGTCACCTTAAAATTCAACAAATTTCACATTTTTAAAATACAATGAATTCCTTACAAATATATTGAGCCAACTTTATAAACTGAGATGGTTAAAATCCTCTGCCACTAAATATCCATGGTACAGAGATTAATGATGGTTGAAGGTAAGAGCCTATAGGCTTGCAGTGGAAAGTGCCAATGATTTTTTTTTTGTCTCCAATGATACTAAAATCTTTACTAAAATATTCACATGTCAAGAAAAGTTTCTAAAGTATTCAACACTTGAGGGTGATGGATGTGCAAAAAGGAAATTCCAGAGAGCGCTCTCTCTCTCTCTCTCTCTCTCTCTTTCTGTGTCTCTCTCATTTATTCCAAAATAAGTTTATAATTTTCTAAATTAAGGAAAACTGTGTGAAAACTGTGTGAGACTTTGCAGGAGATCCATCCATCCACTTAAGAAATTTTAGGCTTGTTTTGTCGTTTTGGTTGTGTACTTGGTTGACTGCTTCTTTCTGTGCTGTTGGTATAAAGTATGTTTTGTCCTTATGTTTTTATCCTAAATAAATAATTTAAGCAATATTCATTGTTCCATGTTATGACTCTAAGTCAAGAATGCTTCAGTGAAACCAGTGCATTGCATTTCAGCATAGAACTGCACAAAGTTATTTCAAACCAGATTTTCTAGTTAGAGTTGTTAATGCCTGAAGGTTGTCGGAGGGATGGGAGGTCATTCTGAATGCTGTCACAGGTAGAAATTTCAAGTACTCTGTAAAATTACAACTGCTTTATAATTTTTCGTTTTTCAGGCCAGGAGAAAAATGACATTTTTATGTGGGTTTCAAATTAAAAGGAAGATTCAGTGTTCCATGGGATTCTAGTTTATTAGGGACTGAGAATTGGTGCAAATTCCAGATTCCTTGCCATTCTTAGAAAAATATGTTTCTTTAACTGTAGGGGAAACAAATGAAGGCCCAAAACATGAGGGTTCTTATCTGGAAAGAATTGGAATTATTATTCCACACTATAGGTTGTGCTAAAATGTTTCCTCCTTCAAATTTTTCAAATCAATAGTTTGCTTTTATCTAAAGTCTAATTCTACTTTCAAGAAAATTGTCAGAAAACCTTCACTTACCTTAAGCAGTAAAACTTACAGAGTAGCTGTTCTGAATATTAGAGTAAAACAGCATTGAACTGAACTGCCTAAATCTCAACAATTTACATATCGTAGTCTGTCTTTCTTAATAAACCCAAGCAACTGCATAAAATATCAAATTACCTCCGCTCAATATTAAAGTTTATTTGGAGAAATAAAAATGAACTATCTTTTTGCTGATTTCTGAAAGAAGGCAATGCTCTCAATATCTTAGAAAATGGGTCTCAGTCTCCCTACCCTGTAGTACTCACCAGGGATTTCTGCAGCTACTGAGGGAAGACCTTATTTTAGCCATAACTCTTGTTATTCACATAGGAACATACAGGAACTTGTCCTGGTCAAAATATTTCCTTTCTGAACTATATCAACAGTGCTTAGACATGTTTCTGTCAAATAAGCATTTCTAATTTAATCACTTGGATTTTGTTTTGCTATATCTCTTGAGACTACTTTTCTTCAATCTAAGTGCTTATTTCTCCCATGGCTTCTCTTCATGGCTTCTCTGCCTAAACTGTCAGTGAGACCATACACCTTAGCTCTGCCTGCAGCGTCTATTAGCTGCAGTCAAAAAAGTGTTAGGCCAATTCTTAGTGGCTTTGAAAATCTCTTTTGAAGGGAATTTCATTCCACCTGATACATCCAGCTTTATGACAAAGGACGAGCTTCGAACACTGTATTTAGCCTTTCTCATTTGTACATATGACCACTGAAACAACAAGAAGCATGAAACATTTATTCTACTTTGATGTGGAGGAAGCATTTGACTCAACTGAATGGCCCTACATTTTTTTTTCTTACTTTAAAAGATTTTACTTCGGAGTGAATAAGATTAAATGGATAAAGCTGCAGTGTATTTGAAAGCATGGTTTGGATCAGCTGTACTTTTTATAACAAAACTAGCTACCCTGCTTTGCTTCAGCTCCTATAGAATCTCTCAGAACAGAAGTTCCAAATGGCCTCAGTTTCTGCAATCCAGAACCTCTGACCTTTCACAAATGCACCTAATTGGTCAGGAAAAGGATATATTAAGTGATGTGCCATGCAAAATCTGCAAAATGCACTTAATGCCTTCTTTCCTCCAAAATTAAACAAGTTTTGTAGGAGATATTAATAGCAATATTGTATACTATACTGCCTGGGGTTTCTTTGCAAAAACTGTTGCTAGAGAGCAAGTTCTTCCACCACTATCTTTTGTAATGTTCCTCTAAGTCTTTGTTTACCTAAAAAGAGAGGCAGAGAAGAGAATTTTGTCTGATTTGGAGGGAGTGGTATAGAATATGGAGGATAAAAAGAAGTGATAAACATGAGGAGAAAAAGGGAAGCACAGAAAGATCAGCCAAAAGAAAGAAATAATGATAAAGTTTTATATTACCTGAATATCGTTGTCATATAAGATTTAAATGTTACAGAAAGAAAGTGGTTTATGTTAGCAGAGCTACAGCAGCAATTAGGAAAACTCAAGCGTTTTGGAGGAAAAAAAACCTTCTAACCTCTTGGTAAAATCATGAAGACTGAAATGTATTTGTTATTGAGAAGTACTTTTTTTTATTTCTCAAATGTGCAGGCAAAAATTTTGGTGACTGCTATTGTAATTTACTGTTCTAACACCACGTAATGGCCAGAGTAGAGGACCATTAATCTTGTTCACTGGAAAAAAAATATTTTTCCTGGTGGCTATATGAGTCATTATTTTTTCTTTTTTACAGCATTAATGGCAATATTTTTTTTTCTGAAGGAGTTGGCAGCAACTTTTGCCATATAAGAATAAAACAAAGTTATATTAAAAAAAAACCTCTTGAAAGAAACAATCTCCTCATGAGTTAGAATTGCAATTTATTTAAAATTTAATGAAATGTTTTTTTAATGTATTTGTTGTATTTTGTCACAGCAGCAAGGGTATACATAATTTATATCTTGTTTATAAGCCTAACAAATGTGTTTTCCAGAGATAAGGGGTCTGTCTCTAATACCAGTTATTCTTTGCATAGCAGAACTTTCCTAAAAGGTTTGTGAACATTACTTATGATTATTTCTTGATTCTGCTGCTTTTTAAAATTGTAACCCCTACTTTGCATGCCAGAAATCCTGATGCTTATTCCCTTCACTTGATGATCAGCAAGCTTCCCTTCAGATCTGCAGGGAACTGAACATCCTGACCCTGGCCTGTAGATGTACAGCTCTGTTAAGTAAGAAACTCTAATGCTTTATTACCATTTACAGAAATTAGATGTTAAGACTCTGGGTACAAGATAGCTGTCACTGAATTTACTCTGACATTTTTAGCTCCTGATCCCTGTAGTTTGCAATCTAATCTAACATATTGCAAATCCAAATGCCAGAAGGCTTTTATCAATTTGAACTTTGTAGTCCATTTTAGCTATATTTTCTAAAGGGCTGATTTATCCTGAAGCATTGCAGCAAAGTGCCATATTTTATGAAAAACCAGCAGTGAGAACTAAGCTGTTGGAAATACACGTACTAGTGCTTGTTATTACAATTAAACAATCATGGATGAAATCTTAGCTCCACTGAATTCAGCAGCAAGAACACTCGTGGTTGCAAGAGAAGTCAGGATTTCACTCAGTGGAATGGAAGCACTTTTTAAACTCTGCTTAAAGTTCACTCTCAGTCTCTTATGGGAAAAAAAAGTTGCTGATTATTATAGTGTTATCATCCTTTTTTCTTTGATTCTCCAGTCAGCAGAGAAATAACACTCACTGGTGGCAAAATAGGTTTCAGAATTATCACTCAGGGAGATGAATGCAGGACTTGTGTACTTCACTCCTAGATCTACTTCTGCTGCCAGCTGAACTGTCAGCTCTCACAGGCACGGCCGTCTGCAGTTCCCTTTGCAGTGTTTTCTTCATCTTGATAGATTATTAAGCACAGATTTTTCTTCCAAATGAGGGGTTGTATTGTGGTACATAGACAGGATCTGATTTACCACACTGCTGGGAGCTAAGTTGAAGTGACCCCAGCTTGCAAGACGTCCTCTTGGCAGTCTGCAAAATGAGGTCTCAAAAGAGCCAAGTGGCCTTGAGAACAGATATGATGTCTGTGCTCTCTCTTATCTTTCAGGTTTCTGTGTACAGAGCTGGGTTAGTGATCTGCCTCCTAGTCCCTGATGATTATAAACAAGCCTCTGTGTATGCCTCCAGGTGATTTTTCCTTGAACAGATCTGATACCATTTTAAAAAGTTATGCTTTGTGGCTGAGAGTGGAGTATTGGATTTAGACACATAAAGGGAGAGCAAATTTGTTTTTTCTCTTCAGTCATTGAGGTCCTTTGTGGACTTGGGCAAATTAATTCGCCTCAATAATTTCTCCAACATGTAGAAGGGGAATAATATTTCTTTATATAAATAACTGCTAGTTCTTAGGTTACCTCAGGGAGACCTGTGACAGAACATGTTCTGCCCAAAACACTGAGGTGTATGGGAGAAGTGACAGATCTTGGAGACAGCAGTAAAAGGAATGTAGAGGTAGAGGTTCTTGTCCTTGTCACCAACTCTGCAATCAACCTTGAGAAAGCAGCACATTCTCTTTGGGTGGTAGTTTCCAGGAGCATTCCTCTCTCAAACAATGGTTTTCTGAGGTCAAATTAATTAACATTTGTTAGGCATTCATCTACTTGAAATTGAAAGTAGTTTTGTCTTTAACAAAGCAGAGGTACTTCATGGGAGAATCTGGCCTGTGAAGTAAGGTGCAGTACAAGTGAGAAGCAGGGCAAGGGTTCTCTTGTTATCAGCACTCTTTTACAGATTTATCCAAAGTATTCTAAACTTCATTCAGAAGTTATAGGTTGAAATGAACTTCCCTAGTAAATATGAAGTTAACCTCTCTTTCTGAGTATCAGGGCTTTGTTTTTAAAGTAATCATGAATTGCATAAACATCTGATTTACATCAGAGATCTACAGAAATTTAGGTGTTTAAAAATGGAAATTATGGAAAATATTTATGGAAAATAAAGGCATATTTCCAATGGAAAGCAAATTAGAAACTTGAAGAAGGTTTTTTACAAGAATAAGTAGTGACAGGGCAGGAAGCAATGGCTTCAAACTGAGAGTGTAGATTTAGATTCGATGCTAGGAAAAAAATTGTTTGCTGTGAATATGGTGAGGCACTGGAACAGGTTTCCCAGATAAGGATATGGATGTGCCATCCCTGGCAGTGTTCAAAGCCAGGCTGGATGGGTGTGTGAGCAATGTTGTTTAGTGAAAGGTGCCCATGCCAAGGCAGGGGGATTGAAACTAGAGGATATTTCACCAAACTGAATTATCAACATATAGAGATACAATGCAAATTCAAGGACATAATGGGAACATATAAGTGGATCTCATAGTTTCACTACAGAGTTAATATTAACAAGATGTAATCACATCTATATTTTTGCGTCATAACCAAAATTTGTAGTATGTTAGTTATTTCATATAAGAGACAAAATCATGTTGCAAACCTGTACATGTACAATGAAAATGCACGTATTTTTCATTTTTTGTAGACAGCAAGAATCAAAAATCAGCAGCAGAAATTTATTTTATTTAAAATTTCAAATGGCTTTAATCTGTTCAGGCCACTGTTTCACAAGCTTCTGTTTATCTGTCTCTGATACTCACTGACAGTCAATTTTTTGTCTTCTGCTGTTTTTTGCACTATTGTAAAAATTAATTTCAGTTAATTACCCACTTAGGGTCTTATTATTAACACATGCTATTCCAATGCTAGGGAACCCACCATCCAAGTCTGCACAGGATCTGGTTCTTTGCCCTGTGGTATGCTAGTGGATGATGCAACATGAAAGGATCTGGACTCCATGAGCTTTGTTTTCCATGTGTAATTCTTGTAGGCTGCTCTGATTCAAAGCACAGGGCAGTTCCCAGATAAAGCCTGCCTCCAGGTCAGGGGGTGGATGGTATATTGGCATTTGTATTTGTTTAATGTATTCAGCCTCCATGAGCCAGTGATCCCGCTTCAGCATGCTCAACCCATGAGTGACACACATCTGAATATGTGGTGGTGTATTAGCATTGTTTATGATGGGTAAATCTAGACTCGAAAATGGATCTGGACAGCTGTTTAAATGGAGGTTTAAACTAACCTTGTCCTATCACAAATCCCATTGCTTGGATGCCTGTGCTGCAGCAAAGACGTTGTTTGTGCAGGGGGGCTGTTTGCCAGCAGCAGGGGACTTGTTCCAGGTGCCCTTGTTCTCTGGGAGCTGGTCAGAGCTGTGGTGGCTGCAGCCAGCCCTCCTTGCCCCGGCAGCCTGAGGACACGAGGGCACAGGCAGGGCTGTGTGCCTGGTGCCAGCTCTCTCCAGTCAGCCCTGGTGACCCTGGCACATCCTCATTTTCGCCAGGCACCACTGCAAGAAAAAGCAAGTAGGTATCTACCTACTCCCTTATTTAACTGAGGAAGATCCTCATATTCAAAAGCTTCTGTAAATACCATAGCAACACTGAGCAGAAGTACTTCAAGGCTGCAATAGCACGGTATAAAAAATTATTTATCCATTTATTTTCCCTGAAAATTTATGTCAAAAGTTGTGTGGCTGAAACAGTTCCTCAAATAACTCTTGATTTTTGAAGTATAAATTACTTATATTTAGCTCAAAGGGTTAAAAAAATGGAGGGTTTCAGATATTTTGTTATTTTTTTTTTTAGTATTATAGTCACCAACATAAATCTTCTGTTCAGATTGCCTGTGCTTTCCCCTGGCTGCAGAAGGTTGCTTAGCAACCTTCTTGGTTTAGTCATGTGATAAAAATACCAAGATGCCAAAAAATTCCACATTAAAATTTTTTTTTATGCTTTTCAAAATTACTAACTAGGTAAAAAGAAAAGTATAACCTGAAAATTTGCTTTTACTCTGTTACCCGAAGTGTAAACATTCATTAAATCCTAAATTCTAAGCAATTAGTTTTGAATTTTTACAGGCCAATCTACTCCAGATTTCCAGTGCTCAGCAAAACACAGCACTGGTTGCACAACAGTGTGGTCCCTCTTGATAACAGAAAAAATATTGCATGTCTCTGCAAAGAGAATTAATGGCATTATGACATTTACTGAACACATAAAGTACTTAAACACATCAGAAAATATGTGACTTTGTAAAGGAGTTCAATTTTTAAATGTCAAACTTTCTTTAAAGCAGAGAGATTTTAGAAAGCCTATTTGGATTCCTGGTACAATCGCTATCTTTTTTTTTTAACAGTATATTTTCTTCAGAGAGTTGGTGCAGCCTCCAGCACAGAAATTTCAGCCAGTGTTATTGCCTGTCAGTTGTAATCCCTCAGAATTTCAGCCAGCAAGGGTATAATAAGGTAAGTTTTGTCTTTTCAAACTCACATCGGATAAAGAATTCCAGAATTTTATTCTTTTCTTATTATTTTTCTCACTATGTTAAATATTTGGTGTTTTTTCCACATAAAGTTTAATTCGCGCTTAATTAATTAATTAATTAATTAAGTTTATTAAGCCCTCAATTAAAAATTCTCTTGTGAGTGTAAGTACCAATAATTTAGTGTAGAGACGGAGAAAGGAAAACCCATTAATATAAAATGGCTCTGACTCAAAATTCCTTTGCTGAAAAAACTTAGATTTGAATGCAGATTTGGAGGAAGAAAATTATATTTGGATTTGAAGAGGATTAAACACATCATTTCAGACACCAGATTAGTATTAAAGAATTAAAGAGCTATTGTTTTTCTTTTTGTACTATATTTTGGCTAAGTCCAGCAACATTATGACTTCTTCCTGTTTTCAGGAAGATTCCTTTCCCATTTCAGTGTATCAATAAAATAAAAAATTCTCTGATGGCTATATAGATGGGCTATTACAGCTATATGAACTTTGAAAATGGAAATTCATGTTGCTGGACAGGTGGCTCCACTACCTTATTCAATTTCATTATTAATTTAGAGGCGTTCTCATATCTCTTCCATTTCCTAACCCCTCTCACTGAGATGTTGGTGACTGGTTTTGACTTGTACCAGTTCTGTTGGAGCAGGGTTCAACCACTTCCTTCTTTTGCATGATGGGAAAATAATTATTTTCCTTACCTTCCTTGTTCTCTGTTAGTCAGTTGGTTCCCTTGGTCCTTGTTTCTACCACCTCTCTGTTGGAAAACGATTACATTTTCTTGGGTCACAAAAGGATATTAATTGCTGTCCAAAGCAATGAGTTACACCTGACTGCTGAGCCAACTCTGAATTTTCAGATAGAGATATATTATTCTGATACATATATTCTCTTATTTAATGGGCTATTGCAGCATCACAATTTTCCTTTGCATACACCTGCAAATGACATTTATGTTTTATTAAATATAACAAAATGTTTGTTTTGCAAAAATCTAATCTCTGAAATCTGTGAGAGGGAACTCTGATAAACAGGAAGATGAAGTGAAACCTGACAACCTAGTTTTAAAAACATATGCATTTATTCATTATTTGAGGCAAGGAAAGCTAGACACAAGCCAGGAATATTCCACCAGCTTTATGAGATACTGTTCTCTTTCTGCTTTTCATGGTTGAGAACGATAGTCCACCTAGATGAGTAAGAGTCAAAATAATCATCTGAAAAAAGCACTGTTGAAAGACATCTAAATTGCTCTGCAAGATCAAATATGATGATATCTGAAGAGAGAAAGTCCCCTGGCTTCTCACTCCTTTCTCATACTTTAAATAGGCAAGGTATGGAATGGTTTGTAAGATGATTATCTGTAATTTAGGAACACCGAGAAAATATTATTTCCTATAGGTTTTATGCCACTTGAGGGTCACTTTTACCTTTCACATAAACATTCAGGAGAACTGAATGAGACTTTAAAAGGGCAGGACTTGTTTGTTGTCTCATAAGCCAATGAAGACATACCTGTGAGGAAATCATGTTAGAGCAGACCCAGCTTTTCAATTTATGAAGTTAAATAAAGCTTTGTAAGAGCAGTGTGGAATTTCATAATACTCCACTGAGTGCAATGTAAGGGGCTGAAGGAGAGGGGAGGAAGAGAATATACATCACTGACATACTTCATCACTTCACATACAGACATCACATTCAATTAAGTATAGAGCTCTCTGTCAACAAACTTGACACATACATCTACAGAATGTCACCAACCCCCCAAAATCAATATTCAAGTTATGACAGACTGACAGCTTACCAGCTGAATGAGTCTCTTGATTTTACCTATTACTGCTTCAGAACTCTGCAAAGTCCTTGTAACATGAACAAACAAAATTAACTAAGGGATATGACTGAGTAGAAACCAAGAGTCAACATTATATACAGAGTTTAAGAAAATGATTAATGAAATTTAGGTCATCAAGGAACTAGAATACAATACTGTTAAAGAATCTGAAAATACAATTTTTCAATATTCTAGGAAGCTAAAATTGCATTTTTATGTAATATATCCAGATGAATTCAACATTCTCTCTAGAAATGAATTAGTATGGACCTAGGGAAGAGTTTACCAGTGCTGCAATATTATTACAATTTTTCTTTTTTTGATATATATGACCATAAAAGCAGACTGAGCAGAAAAGACCAATGAGGTAGCTAGTTTGAAAATTGCTTGATAGTGGCCATTATATCAATGACATGAAGGCTAAACATGCTACCTCTGAAACACTACTTTTATAAGTGTAGCTCAATAGGTGTACAGCATATCTATAAAAGGAGGAAAATATTAGTTCTGTCACAATTTTATGTTTTAGGGGATGACAGCCTTATTATGCTCAGGACTAACAATATGTGAATAGTATAGAAGAAGGGTATACATAGTGGTCTTATTTATGCTAAATAGAACAAACTGGCCTCTTAAAACTGCTTTTTTTTTTCCAATTTTTTTTTTCTTTTTGGTGAAGATAAGCTCCAGAATGAGTTTGTCCTTATGGATCCTTATTCTGGCAACTTCATCTTCAAAATACACATCAGTAAATAGCAGTTATTTTGACTCATTTAACATGAGTTTTAGTATTGAAGTACAATTTAGAAGAGTTTATGGGAGGTACACAAAAGAGCACAAAAGCACCCTTGTGCAGTACCACAGAAAGATCTGATGCACGTACTTGACTTCTTCACACTATACACATTATAGAATCATAGAAAGGCTTGAGTTGAAAGGCACCTTAAATAACATCTTGTTGCAACCCACCCTGGCCATGGACAGGGACACTACTTCCTAGATGAAGTTGCTCAGAGCCCCATCCAACTTGGTTTTGAACACTTCCAGGGATGGGGCAATCTGTTCCAGTTTCTCACCACCCTCTTCCTCCTAACATGTAATCTATTTTTTTTTTTAATTTTAGTTTTAAACCATTCCCTCTTGTCTATCACTATGTCTATGTAAAAAATCCCTCCCTCCTTTTTATAAGTTCCCTTTAAGTACTGAAAGGCCACAATGTGATTTCTCTGGAACCTTCTCTTCTCCAGGTTGAACCACCTCAGATTTCTCAGGCTGTTTTCATTGGAGAGGTGCTCCATCCCTCTGACCATCTTTGTGACCCTCCTCTGGACTTGCTACAATAGGTGTGTCCTTGTGCTGAGGGCCCCAGACTTGGATGCAATATTCCAGGTAAGAAATAATCACTGTTTTTATCTTGAATAATGAGCTTGCTTGTTCCTCACCTTTTTGTTTTCTTTCTCTGTGCTGCTGGAGTTGGGGGATGTGGACAGTGAAGGGGGAGGACCACCTGCAAACTTGTTGAGGGTATACAGTGTCCCATCACCCAGGTCATTAATGAAGAAGCTGTATGTTATTGGCCCCAGTATCAAGCCCATGGAGTACACTGCTACTGGTTTCCTTCCAACTGGATTTTGTGCCCCTGGTTAAAATCCAGTGGACTTAGCCATTCAGCCCAAATGTCAATCACTCCACTCCTCACTCAAATAACCTGAGTTTCATCACCTCGTCCAAGAGAATGTTATGTGAGACAGTGTTAAAAGCCCTAGTAAAGTCAAAATAAATGACATCCACTACTCTCCTCTCATTCACAAAGTTAGTCACCTCGTCATAGAAGGCTAATGTCTTGATCAAGCATGATTTGACTTCATAATTCTATGAAGACTACTCCCCATCACTTTGTCCTGCATGTGTTTGGAAATGCTGATCAGAAGGATTATGGCCATCATCTTCTCATCTAGAGAGGTGAGGCTGACCAGTATGTAATTATCCAGTTCTTCCTCTTTGCCATTCTTGAAGATAGGAATGGTGTTTGCTCTCTTTGAGATCCTCCCCAGTCATACCTGTTCAGAAACAATCAAGATTGACTATGTAATATAATCAGCCAGCACCCTCAGTATCAGATCCGGTGCATATATTTATGTATTTAAACTTAGTTTTGTCCCAATGTACTTTCTGGAGAAATAAAAGACTTTATAAAAATGACAGCATTCCAGGAAAGACTTTAAGCTAATAAATGTCTCTATGAAAGTGATTGCAAGTAATGGCTAAGTGAAAGAGGAATCCTTCAAAATATGTTCACAATTTTCTGCAAATGTATGTTACTTAAAGATCTAACTTTTAAAGATCTCTCCCATATGTTCCAAACATGAAGTAAATGTGATGTCAGGTTCTAGAGTTAATGAACTAAGCTCAGCCATCCAGGCAAAATTTTGAATGGAGGAAGAAAGGTAGTCAGAGATTATAATATTTGCTTTCTGATCAGATATTTACTTTAAACCCATTGGAAACCACAAAATGTCTGCTAGAGAGAGGTGAAGGAAGACGGTAACACGGCTTCCTCTAGAAAATAGAAGTGATTTATTGTAGAAGTACACACATTTTATAGACTAGTTCACTGAACCAAGAATAGGATTAGCTTATTGGTTCAAGGAAGCCAACACTTCTTGTAAACATGTTTTTACTAAAACATCACATCTTACACGCACTGCCCGTATCCACAACACCAGGTGCAACTTTGTTATCAATTCTTTCCCTTCTATTTTCCTTTGAGAAAAAGGAAAAGGAAAGTTTTCCTGGGAAAACTCACATTGCTGTTTTCCCTGACTCCAATATCCACAACAAAAACCTGGAGAATATGTAAAAGTGCAAAGGGCACAGGAACAGTAAAGGGAAATGAAGTGACAATTTCTTGATATACTTGTATCTCTTTATCAAGAGGTAATTACTTCAAATATTGTTTTTCAGTAATATACCATGTAGAATAGCTTATTATTTTATAGTATATTGCAAAGTTTTATTATTTGTATTTAATCATTGTAATTTCTTGTGTCTGACATAAATAATCTTTATTCTTCACCTTTTTTCATGTACTAAGTAGAATTTTGCTGTTGCTTGCTCCTGCATTGTTGAACTGAGATTTCAGCTTCTTTTGTTAATGCATTGCATAGCCTTTGTTGTTTACCTCGATTCATGATGAAGATCCAAATGTTTATATGTATATACGAGATGATATATAGAAAATACCTGTATTTGTTTCCTAATGCAGAATTTAATGAGAAAACAGCACAAAGAAACATATTTCCCATACATATTCCACCTGCTAATAAACTGGCATTTGTTAAATTTGCCACTCACAGAGGACTAAAATGTATATTTGATTAACTCCAGGTAAGTCTTTGAAAGAAAATATCTTTCTGTACTCTTCTAGGATTCTGCTAATTTAGCAGCCAGAAGGAGTTTTATGGTCTGAAAAGATGTAAGCATATTTACTAAAGAGATTCCAGGAACACAAATTTGCAAACATTTTGTAATCACTTAAGCTTAAAATGAACAAAATGTACTCTAAAAAATATAGCTTTTAAAATGTTCACTGAACACAGCTCCTTCAAATTTTCAGAAAGACTGCTGCTTCTTTATAATATTCAATATTAAAATATAATAAGTCAGATTTTCTGAGTGCTGTTTTAAATGGAAAGCAAAGAGCAAATGTTGTTCCTCTTATCATGAACTTAAAGACAGGTATGAGAAATAACTTTTCAAGGTCAAACAACAAGTGAATTACTAATGGACACAGATTCCAGATTTTTTACTGTGCAGCCTTGTATATCATCTAATAAATCACAGTAAACATTTTTACAAAACTGAGCTCATTAGTTTGGAATTATTATGGCTGTATCTTTTCCCTAAAAAAACATGCTTCTCTTTGGGTCAAGATATGAATGTTGACATTGTGCTGAAAGTTTGTTTCAGGTCACTTGATCAAGATGAAAAATCAGATGAAGTCTTTAAACAGCTCAGAAATCGTTTGCTCTTGGGGAATGGGAGGTGGAGGAATCAGGGACACGAGGGACACCTGCTCATTCTGATGTCTTATGGAAGGGCAGCAGAGCAAGACACAAGGAACCCAGAAGATTTCTGGTGAATGTCAGGTTCTCAACACAGGTACTGCGTAGTCTAAGGGGCAATGCACAGATTGATCAGCAGATCCCACAGTCAGGGAAGAAAGGATAAGAGAGATAATAAATAATAGAAACATTGGCTATAGTAATCATGAAATCGTGGACTTAAAAATCCTGAGGTGAATGAAGAAACAAGTAGCAGAGAATTGACCCTGAAATTGAGGAGACCAACTTTCAGGTTACTCATGGAACTCAACTTCTTCTTCTCCTTGCCATAGAACTGATTCTGCGCCGTGAGTGGAGGTAGCTGGGCTGACACACTGTGTGATTCAGAACAGGTAAGGCTGGAATACTAACACCACAGCCTAGAAAACTATGGAATCTGAGGCTGCATAGGATCCATTCCAGCGAGTTTTTAGCATCTGCTTCTTCTAGTTCTATATTTAGCTTAATCTCATTTGATGTTTTTGTCTGATGAAATGGATATTGTCTGCATTTATTTATCCTGCAGACACTTCAAGGCACAGCATTTGACTAATACAGGCTAGAGACTTTATGCCCTAAATGTTGCCTAAAGGACACTAATATAATAAGCTTAGAATACAGACACCTAACAATAGATGAGATAAATTCCATCATTTTGACATGAAATTAGGCTTGGCTTAGGAAAAACATTTAAATCTTTCAATGCTACTGTTTTTACACTTAAAGATTAAATCCTCCAACATCATGTTAATAAACAGTGTTTTTAGATGATGATAGTTTCTAGAAATTGAAATTCTCAGTAGGTCCTGAGGCTGCTCCATTGTAATGGTGCATGGTGTGCCTAGAATTTCTTTTCTGCAATCCCATGTCAGTCATGTTTCATAAGGAATGTGTTCCTTCTCATACCAAAGCATCCTTGTAGGAAGGGGTAACACATCATTTCCTACCATACAGATGGAAAAAAGAGATAAAGTAGGAAAATAATATGAGCTCTGTCATGGAGTGAGTTATCAAGTCGAAATTCATCTTGCTTAAACCTCAAAGTAGAAGCAAATGCCAACATACTTATATCACGTGTCTTGTATTCTGCTCTGTCTCCAATTATAACTTGCAGAAGAAAGCTACAGGCTCTTGAGAACTGTACAGAACACATCTGGAATATATGGGTTTTAACTTTTTTTTTACATGGAAACTTCTGTTGGACTTTTAACATTCTTATGTTGAAGCAAAACAACGTATTTCTTCCATGTGTACCCCCATGAATATGTGCACAATCAAAACCAGGAGTGGCTTTTCTCTATTCTGTAGTTGTCAATTTGCATAACAGCAGTGGTTGTATGGATGTCTTGACTTACACAAGCAAAACCATTTATTAACATTCAGAACACATCTGCACACTGCTTGAGTTGTTTTTTGTTTTTTTTTTCTCTAATTCTGCACCTGTGCATACACTATTTTCTTTTTCACCAGTGGCTTTTTGGCATTAGCAAAGTAATGGAAATGTTGCCTTTGTCATAGAAAATGATTGAACACTGTATATTTTTTCAAAGCCAGAAAATACTTGCCCTGTGGTAGAAGACAAGAAAAAAAGAAGTACAAAATGGTGAAACAGTAGGTTCCAACTCATTGGAACTCACTGTTATGCACTTCAAAGCCTTTCAGAATAGTAAAAGAATAAATAGAACTATGTTCAGGAAACTCAGAATAAAAATGACTATTGTCCTTATCACCTCTCATTATATCCCCAGAGGCAGTACTATTTCATTTTTTTGTCAATAATTTGTTTATTTCAAGGTTTTTTTATATTTATATTTTTTCTCTCTAATATAAATATTTGTAAACAAATATCACTGGTGGATAGTGAATGACTCCAAAGCAATTAGTTTTCAATGCTTGCTCTTTCATAATATTTTGTTTAACTAGAGAAGCCTAAACTCATTTTCCTGCTGTGAACAAATATTTCTTCTCATATTGCTCGAATTTTGGCAGTGATCTTATGAAACACCAGACAGAGGTCAAATGCAGAAATGATGAAAGAAGCTCTTAGGCTGTCTTTAATGGTCTAGCTTAAAAGCAGCAACCTCATATATTCTTTGCCAGTTCCTAAACATGGAAGTTAAAACAAATGGCACTCCCTTGAAATTGACTTCAATTCTGCAAATGCCTCATTTACATGGAGATCTAGCTAGGAGGGTTATTGCAACATTTACTATATTTTTCACCTCTTCAGTACTATGACTTTACCATTTAAATTTGATGCTAAAAAAAAATTTGCCTTTCCATCTAAATGAAAACAGTAACCAGTAAAAAGTGAGAGTTTATATAGAGAGAGACAGAATGTAAGATCTTGTTACTTTAAAAAACCAGAGAATAGTTGATGCACTTGAGTCATATATGGTAAAAAACTACGCATAGGGTGTGCAAAACTTAATCCAATATGTGAATAATATATAGAGAAGTGGGGAATATGAGGGTAGAGGTAAGGTTTAAAGAGACTGGCTCATTTGGAAGCAATCAAAAAACTCTTCACAGCAGCAACACCAAAACCACAAAATTGCGTAATTTATTTAATACAACATTAAACTAAAGTCCCAAGTAGAGAAGGAGGTGGCAGTTTCAATGCATAAAGCATATTTTTTCCCCCAAGAAATAACAGTGAGGTTCCACTTGAGTCACTAGTAATTTCATTTATATTTGTTTTACTGGTCTTGGACAGTAACTGAGCACAGACACTGACCTAGATGGTTGGCTACATGCAGTTCCGTTAGCTTATATTTGTCAGTGAAGCTCATTGTTCATTACAGTGAACTTGATTGTCTGCCAGGAAAGGCCACAATCGGAGTACTGGATACCTGCTTGGGTGGTGGGATGTAGTTATGGTAGTAGACTGCAATGAGGTTGCTGAACTTGGCTTTGTGATGAAACATCACTGGTGAAAGCAGTCTCAGAGTGAGCATTTCACTACATAATCCCATGAAATTATGTAATCTAACTGGGATTTTTTTTGAGACTTGAGGAATTTGTGACTAAAACTCCTGGCAATTCCAACTCTATTAAAAAATATTCTCTAGGAACTATTGCTGCCATTATTGGTGATAGCAATATCAGAAAGACTGCTTAGCTGGGATAAAGAAGATTGAAGAATAAAAAATTGTGCAAAGGCAATTTGGCTGCTTTTGTCCCATATAAACAGTTAAGATGAACTATGGCTTTACCATATTGAGAGAATTTTGATGGTAAACTAACAAACTTGATTTTATAGCTAGAAAGAAATGCATGACATTTGCATGTTTTGCTTTTTTGCTGAATTTCTTTTAAAATTTTCTAGCTTGCTATAGGAAATGTGTACCCTCAAAATCATTTCCTATCTCCTTCCAAATAATTTGTGACATGACCAAAAGAAGATGCTTGATTTGAATCACATCTTTACAATTCACTTTTCCTAGCAGTGATCTTGGGAGTAATTCAGCCTCCATACAACCAGGTGTCCAAGTGGCTAGGAAAAGGGATTCTGTGACTATGTGGGTACCTAGTCTTACAAGGCTGTTTTTAACATGAAAGCAGTCAAGAATATTCTGTCTGGGCAAGGTCATGCAATGGCATTGAATTTCTTTTCTGTGATAAGGGAAGACATTTACTGAGTATTAGAAGTTCATGAAGGGCAGGGGGATAGTTTGACAGACACTTTCAGGCTGCCTGCAAACACCTGTGATAGCTGGATGATCTAGAGAATATCTATTGAGAAACTAAACAACTTACAGTCAAGAGGACCATATCCCCAGTGTCAAAACACTGGACAAGAATTCTTTGATCATTGCATGAATTTTAAGTTTAGCTGTAAATAGAAACAACATAACACCAGAAATAAGCTTAACTTAGGCAGAGTACAGGTTTATTAAGCATTGCTTATTTTTAAAATCATTGTTATACTGGATTTATAAAAGTGTACTAAGAATATTGCTCTTGCTCTGCAGAGGTATCAGTACTCTCTTTGACACTATAGAAGAATTCTGATAAGTACCTTTTATCTCTGCAGGATATATTAAAAGAGTAGAAAGGAAAGGGGGATATAATGACTTTTGTCATTCCTCTGTTGACATGATCATGTTGTAAAACTGCTGATTATGAGATTACTAAGTGACCTTTCATTATTATTTTCTCCTTGCGGCAGAGAAGGAATTTGGCCACCATTTGATTGCGTTCCTGTTCTGTCAGCTGTGACACATTCAAGGCATTAGTACAAAAAATGGAACTGTTTTTCCCAGATATTTTTACTGTTTGGTTGCTGGCTGCAGATGAAGCACAGCAGAGGAATTACTTCTCACTATAACTAGGTATAGTCTGAATTGGGTCAGTCTGAATGCTGCAGGGCTACACAGGCTACTGAGCAGAGTAAAACGCTGCTAAATCTGCTTGGGAAGGACAGAATAAACGGGTTATTTGAGTGTTTTTTCACGTATAGGCTGCAAGTGTATACACAAGCCTAAATATAATAAATTAGATCATAATAAAGTCTCTTTACGCCACCTTTCTATTTAGCCTAGTTGTATCTCACTGTGTATCTGAATTACCTTCATGTCACTGTTTTGAAATTTGTTTAAAACAAGAAGAGCAAGACAAAGCAAAACTGGTAGAATTTTTGTATTTATAAAATGATCAAATTGCAATGATACTAGTTCATACGAAATGTCAAAAATAAAATGCTTTACATCTCCTACAGAAAGTGTGAATAGAAAGGTAAATGGATAAGATTGGGATCAAACCAGAGAGTCTTCATAAGGTAGAAGAAAAAAGCTAAGTAGATTGTCTAATGGTGGTCAATAGAAAATACTGAGACAACAGCTGAGTCTCCCTTCTCTAATGTTCAGACATTTTGCAGAGTCAGGACTGACTGCATGGTTTTTCCTCACCAAGCAAACAAACAAAATTCCAGAAATAACCCAGTCAGAAAATCTTTTGAGTTTACTGTTAATACCTGGCTAACTTTGCAAGAAGCGGGACTGGATTTTTTAGCATTTGCTTGTAAGGTATTGGCTAAAAGTGGCTAAAAATATGGCTTTCCTTTCTGAAGCTAAAACATCTCATTTTTCTATGTCTGTTTTGAGTCTTGAAAATCCATCATTAACTTAAACTCTAAAAGTCAATTATTTTTCTATGTAGCAAGTACTAACATTTCCTCTCCTTCTGTAACTTAAACAGTCCGAGAAGTGTGCCAAATCCCTTCAAAAAGAAAAAAAAGTAAGTGGATGGAGGGTTGGAGTGGGGAGTGAACAAACAAACCTACCAGATTTTCCATTTGGAGGTGTTTTCACTAAGTTATACACTGCTGCTGTTTCCCATATTAAGCCACTTTATTTATTCTACATGTTGATGTGGATCTCTTATAACAGAAGATTAGAAATCTGAAGGGGAGTGTAAGCTCCCTCTTTTATAATTGTATCTCTAGCAAATTGTGTTTATCTCTAATGTAGACTTCTAATCACTACCATATCTTAATTAATCTTTGATACCTGAAATATTGGCAGGTCCAAGACTGCAATGGATTTTTTATGCAAATATGCTGCATTCTTTGCAGAAGCCTGTGAATTAAAAAGCAATAGATCAGATTCCAAGCAGGAAGCTACCAAGAGTAATCTGCCATCAAGATTGATTAAAATTGTCATTTAGTCTGAAATGCTTTATTCCATGTTAATATAGTCTGAATTCTTAAAAGAATGTGAATTTTAACTGAGTGTAATTGTTTACTTTCAGGTGAATTAAGCTAATCTAAAAAAATGGAATATTGGTAATGTTTAGAGTATTCTTATGAGATGGTAGCAGAAAAAAATTCAAGAAGACATTTTATAATTTAAAAAAACACTTTCAATTTTATCCGATTAAGAGAACATGGATAAGTTTTTCAACTATTTTGGATCCCATTATTAGGGCTTTCAACAAGGAATGCAGTAATTAAAGACCCATATAATTCAATGTTCAGTATTCAACAATTGAACCGTAAAACCTTGAGAATCTTTCATGACTTCCTCTCATAGGAGACATGACACCATTATTAGTAATTATAGATCTTCAATATTCTCTGTTTCAGAGTAAGTTCAGCCTGGTTAGCAACTGAGGTACTAAAAAACAATATTTATAATTCCTTGGCAATTCTTTTTTCCTCTCTGATGCTCACATGACAGGGTCAACATACATCTGAAGCTAAGAAGTTGGTAACTTTTCTAGTAGCTGGGCTCCTCCAAAGAAGAATCTGAGCTTTTGGTTAAACATTTGTGCTTCTTCTGCAGCATTATTACAGGAATTTATAGTCAAAATTACATGCAGTTAATGGGGATAAATGAAAGGATAAAACCAGAGGTCATGTGTACAATATTTCAGTCAAATGCTGTGTAAGTTATTCAAGGTTTGGATATGTTTCTCTCCAGTTTTTTTGTTTGTTTGTTTGTTTGTTTTTGGTTTTGTTTGTTTTGTTTTGTTTGTATTTTTGTTTTATTTTGGTTTTAGTTTTGTTGGGGTTTTTTTGGTTGGTTTGTTTGTTTTACTTTGGAACATAATAAATTAAGTCTCTAAGTGGTGTATAGGGCAGAGAAGTTATTTACTACATCACATGCTGCATAACCACTCTGAATTATAATCCACACTAAATCTGACTATTTGGATTTTATTATTTGGTCCAAGTTCTGCTTAAGAGCTTGGTTTTTAAAAGTTTAAAATATTGGCTTTAAAGTGAATCATGTAACTTTCATGGCTGAACCATTTTTGAAACCTTGCAAACCACATGATTTTTTCATTTAAAAGAATAAGCCAATGTATGATCATGATTTGCAGAAACTTCAAAAATATGTATTCTGTTACATTTTAGTTGCACGATGAACAACAAATAGTAATGATGCATGCTGACTATACAGTCTCACAATTAACTTGAATTTTTATCAAAATTTATTCCCAAATTGTTTACTTGGACAAGTGGCAAAAGGAAGGAATTAGGCTTTATGGGCTCATATTAGGAATCTGTGTCTCATTCCATCTGTCTTCTACAAGAAAATAACCTCCTCAATTCAGCATGCCCCTCCTATACTTTGAAAAGATGTTTCAGATCAACAGCTGCACTCATCACAGATGTTAAAACATTCTGCACACTAGGAACTGACTGGACCTGGGAAATAGTATTATTTTCTAGGAGAGAATTTAAATTTCCCTAAAGAATAGAGAACCTTCTCACTTATGAGAAGAGGCTCTCTGAGGTTCTGGTTGAGGTATGATTTCAAATGCTATAACAAAGCTTTTATGCCTCTATCTATTCAAAGGAGGTTACCTTTTCCACTACTTATTGTTACAAAGCCTGGTGGATTTTTAGTTATATATATTTTTTATGATTCAGAGAAGTATCAAAGCAAAGATCTACTTCACCTGGTTGCATGCAAATTATTTCAATGATCCTTCAAAGCTAAACAACAAAAATGCACAACAAAAAAGCCAAATTCACAAACCAAATCCTAACACCTTTTGGAAATGCATTTTCCTTCTTGTCTTCACTCGCTTTTCTTCTCAAACTCTCTCTTTTAACCATGACTGCTTTTTCCATTTGCTCTGTCTTTCAACCTCAGGTGGGTGGAAAAGTCCTTTTAACATTCTCCTTGGTGATTTCTTTTTTCTACTGATCCCAGCCTGCCTCTTGACTCACCCAACAGCTCTTCCCATCATACATCTCTGTAACTACTGTTCTTTATCGATTCCAGGATGTTGCTTTCATTATATTCTTTCTAATATGACTGTTGAAGTAAGATCTATCCTGTGGTTCCATCGTCATGCTTTTTGACACAGCCTTGCTAAGTCTTGGAACAAACTGGCTCCAGAGTCTCTCCATTCAGTGGAAGTTTCGAAGGATGACTCAAGGAAGAATAGTTATTAAATGATAATTAGAAACTACTTCTCGTTGTCATATAATCCTGAATAATTGGCTAAGGCGTTGATTTACTGGGACAGTAGTAGACTTGAGAAAATCAGAATTATTGGAAACAGGAAAGACTGAGTGTCTGGAAGGAGTGATTGGGGACAGAAAGTGGAACAGATGGGAATATAATACTGCAAGAGAAGTTTGTTAAAATATGTAATGATCTTTCTGAAAGGACTTCTTGCTTTTGCCCAGAACAATAAACTATGGATACAGTGGCATCTAAGGAAAAATGGGATTAGATTTATTGTTATTAATTCCACCCAGCAGGTGTTGTCTCCCTTTAGTTTTATGGATTTACATGGAAAATAATGTCTTCTGCTTCTTTAGACCTCAATTCAGCAAAACACTTGACCATATCCTTAACTCCAAAATAATTTCTGTTGTACATAATGGGTCTTAGATATGTTTAAGGATATAAGTTGAGGATATAGTGAAGTGTTTCAGAGTAGACATGGCATTAGGTGTGGCAGGAGCACACAACCCTGTCCCCTCTCCCCTTTGTGTGGTCTAGGAAGCAGTGGGTCTGTGGCAGGAAGCCTCTCCTTGGGTCTGGGATGGCACCCACAGAGACTTCACAAGGCTGAGTGCCTCTCTCTGTCCCTGGCTGAGCAACTGTTTTCTCCTGGACATCTCTTACTGATTTGGTGCCCTTTGCCTGGACTGAAACTCTCCTTTGTACCCTTGAATGAGAGACCTGCTGAGTGTGTGGAGTGTGTGCATGCTTTGGGTCCTTGGCCATGCAGTGACAATGTACCTGATGGGGGTAAACTCTCATTGGAGCATCGCTCTGCTTACCCCACTCTGTTATTTTGAACCACCAGTCTTCATAGCAAAATACTTTTTGTTTGTATTTGTTATCTGAATATGAGTTTGTTTTTGTATACTCCCATGACATTGGGTCTCAACAGTTCTTTTCAGTTCAGTGCATTCAAGGCAATTTATTCTTGTTTCTTTTTATATTATCAGCTCCTTTCTAACACTGATACTTGTTTGCGTGCTTTGTTATTTCAGACCTCTTAACAGTCCCAAACCAGCCAGGGCCATCCATAAACAAAAAAAAAACAAGAACAACAAAAAAGACTAACAATATTCTCAGTAAATGGAACTTTCTGTGAATCTTTTAAGAGATTCAACAGAGGGCATCATCAACTTTTTCTGTATTCAAATTCGTTCCTCTAATATGAAAACCCCGTACTTTATATATGCTTTATAAGCCCTTATGACTTTGGATAAGGAAAATACATCTGGCCAAAGCAGACAATGGTGTTCTCAGGAATAACAAAAAAATTTTATACTTCCACCCTACCTAGTAAGAAACCAATCCTTCTGGAGACAGAAGTTGTATTCAACTTCACATCAACACTTCCATTTTCTTGAAAAAAATTCATTTCTGTTTTCCTGTGAAGTAATATTGGTTCTAGATTAATAACAAAACCTTTTGATTCTTTCTGTTAAGCTAATAGAGCTTTTTTCTGGTGTTTTTATTACTGAATCTTCTAGAGTTCTTATTTCTTTATAATGCTAAATTAAATTCATAACATGAATTAGAAAGAAACATTGTGTAATTATCAGAATAGGCATTCTGATATTGCTTGTGGGTGACAAATACGTTTTACTTCTTTAGAGAATTTTTGTTTGCTTTGCCCTGAAACACTGCATTTGGATTTTCCTCTGAATGTTCCAGAAAAGATTTTAAAAGAACAGATATCTGTGACCTTACCCAATCTCCTTCAGAGGTATTATTACATACTGTGCCTTAAGCTTGTTAAAAGTTGCTGGGAATTGTCCTGTAATTATACTTCTTTGTCATTATCAAGGAATAGACCAGGGTAAGGACAAGAGTCATGTTAAATTCTTCCATTCTCATGGTCCTAATTCTAATATCTCCCAATCGCTTTGAGTTGCAATTATCAGTTTATTTCTTCTATTAAAAGCTGGGAGAACTAAAATTGATTCATATTTCGCAGACTCTCATATTCATAATTCCTTAAAACTTAAATTTTGGTAGGAAAAATCTTCTCTACAGACTGCAGTAAAAACTATTGCATTTTGATGAATATAAAAAATTTTAATTGGTTGCTATTTACTGAAACTCTTATATGCTTTGAATAAATCTTACTATTCCCGTTCAGCAAATTATTAAAAAAATATCCCCTATGGATAATTCAATTTTAGTACAGAATTTGAAGATTAAACTACTGTTAATGCTCCTTTATAAATTAGTGTATTATTTAAGGGAGATAAAGTTCAGGCAAAAAGGGTATACCAATTTTCCAGGAAAACTTTTTAAATTAATACTTGATGGTACACATAGTAACATTGTTAGAGATGCCTTTAAAAATTTAATGAACATGTTCATGTTGTCTAGAAATAATCTACAAATAACAATAAATATATTATTAAAAGGCCAAATATTAACCGTTTTGCATTAGATAGTACATCTGAATAACTTGGACATTCTTATATCTGAAGACTTATCAAAATAATAGTAGGCTTTACTATGTGTGTCCTAGACCCACATAAAAGGCTTGATGCCTGAAAAACTCTAGTCTTTAATCCAAGATACTCTAGGATTCATCTCCTAGGTCAGATAATGACACAGAATGAATATCTGAAATGCATACAAACATCACATACACCAAAGTATTTGAAGTGTTTGAAGATATAAGATGAAGATATAAAGTGATATCCCTCAAGGATAAATTGTAGCAGTGTGTTTCTCAACCATATTTTTCTCAAACCAAATTATAATTTGTTCTTTTGCTGAAATACTTATTGGAAGGTAAAAATCAAATCCAGCTATATAGCTACCTGAAAGAAATAGATATATTGAGGATTTTAAAAACTTGCTTGTGTTTTTCTGGCTCAAGCAAAGCATCATCAGACAGGTTTCTCTTAGAAATCATCAGAAAAATAATTCCCACTGACTTTCTGGCACAGCATAAAACCAGTGTATGTTTCAGCAACAGCAAGAGATTGATGTCTAACTCAGCAGAAGTTACACCTTAGTTTGTTGGATTAGAAATTCTTCCATTTTATCTGAGATAAGAAAATAATTATTAACCGGTAATTTGCAGAGAAAGTCTCTCATAATAGAAGGTTTATGTTAAGGAATACTCTGAAAATTCAGGCTTTAGCACAAGCTTTTCTTCTTATCAATAGGACGCAGTTACAAATGCATTGCAGTATCTATTCTTGTTTTAAAACTGACTTTGCAGCTTTTGATGAGAAGACATGTAATAAAATATCACTAAGTGTTGGTAAGCATTGTGAATACATAGATGTTTGCAAGTGACCAAAGAAGTTGTCATTAGCCTGAACAACCTAGGTATGGAGAGGTCACATGGAGTGCACAATTATTATGGAGACACTCTTTGGGAATGGAGAGAGACATAATCAACATTTCACAAAAACATCAGCAGTGAGAGTTTTCAATACTTTCAGGTAAGTGAGACAACAGATGTGGGTACAGACTTAGTCACTTGGTGGACAGCAAACATGACATTCATGAAGACACGGGATTAAAGGCAAAACTATTCAAGGACACTGTCAGGAGCAGATTTACCTGAGCATCCTGAGAGACCTGAAGGTAGTGTAACAAAGATTCATTTTACAAAGAGTTTACGGACCAATTTGTGAACAATGACTGACAAATTCACTGAAAAATGTTAGCTGATCAGAAAGAACATTTCAACAATCCTCCCTCACAAAGTAGAATGACACGATTATTTTACTACTCTCAGAAAACAGATATTTAATAATGAGCAGAAATTGTTTCACAAAACAAATTAGATTTAAGGAGTAAGTTTTTTGAAGCACTTGGTAAAAAGAGCATGATGATTAGATATAGAATTGTACTTGATGGTACAAGGGGTATTGGAATGTGCATTTACAGACATTAGTGAGTCTTCAAATAACAACCTTTTATATTAAATTTTGGTGTGGTTTTTTTTGTTTTATTTTTTTTGTTTTGTTTCTTTTTTAAAATAATTGCAATAGTTATGATTTGATTACTTTTATTGCATTTGCAGTCACTATTTTTACTAAATGTTCATTTGTGCTTTTAGTAGATAGACTAGAAAATGCATTTATTATATCTGATAATTGCAACCTAAATATCATACTAATTCAAAAATATTATTTTTTCATTGCTTCTTTTTCTGTTGTTTCTTTGTTCAGAATAACTTTTTTTTTAAGACCTTGACCACAATTAAATAAGAGTTGATGCCTTGTTTTTGGCCAGGAATAATTTCCCTTTGCAATATTATATTTTGTTTTATGCTCCATGATGTTACAGTGGTTAGAGCTGTCTGAACCGTATATATTTTAAAGTATTCTGCCCCAAACCATATACTGCCTGTGTACTTTCACCTGCCCACTTCAGATCCACTTTAAAAATGTCTAGATATAAACTAACTAGAGCTCAATAAGCTTTAATTAAATTTGATGGATTGCTAAGAGGATTTTGGCTATGAAATGAAAGGTACTTAGGTACAATACTGGCCATTAACTGTAACAGTTCACTCTGGAAATCCATCCTCAGTTTCTTCATTTATACTTTAGGGTATGACTACATTTTTCAACTCTTTTTATATTCTCCAAATTGGCTATTTATTTTGGCAGGAATGCTACTTGGTCCTATCATTCAAGCATCAGTATATTGAAGAGAATTCCAGAATAATCTAATGACACAGGCACTGATATTATATTTTCATGAATAAAATAATCCAAAAAATGTCAAAACCAAATGATGACTATAGTCGGTATTGTTAACATTATGTTACTTACAAACCTCTACTATGCCCAATGAATGTTGAATGTATTATTTTCTCTCGGTGGAAAGTAAGATTGACATCAATGATTTTTAGTTTATGGAAAATTTTCAGATCAATGTTGTACATTAATGTATATTTTCATATTATGTAGCAGTGTAGCAGTCACTGTGTGAAAGATTATCTATATAGACCCAAATTCTGATTCACACATGCATATATATATATATATGTGTGTATGTGTGTGTGTGTGTATCTGTATGTTCCTCTTCATATCTATATTGTTATATATAACTTCTTGGTATCAAGAAACACAATTCATTCACTAGAATGTACACATACATATATTGTAAAATAAAGTATATACATATATATATTATATATATACTTTTAAGATTTTTTTTGTTAAAGATTTTCTAGTGAACTTTTATGATAATGACTTAACTTTGAGGGAATCTTCTGCTGACAGTCAAGCATCAATGCTTCTGATCCAAAAGTGCATCAAAGCTACTTTTGAATGTTGCACTGAACATTCTGAAAGTTTTAAGTTCAGCCAAGCATTGATGAAGCACAAAACAGAAGCCATCACTCAAGACTCCTAATATGGAAAAATAAACTTTTAAAGCATTTCTGAAGCTACAAAAATAGATCATCCATTCCACAATTATACTTTACTGTAGCAACTTTTTGTTGAATTTCTGGATCTAGATAGTACAAGATTTTAATCTTCAACAAATAGAGAATGATTATGCTGTCACAGAACATAGCATTTAGGTAAAACTACAAATTAATATTACAAAGAAACAGATGAAGCATAAATCTGTCAGTAGAATCCCACCACATTTTACAGAGGTTTCTGGGTTTGTGTTTTTTCAGAGTAAGTAGCTTGCATGTTCTTTTTCAATTATTTACATTAGCTGCTGCCATACGTGAAAACAAAATGATCTTCTATAAACAGCATAATATTTGCAACTCCAAGTCAATCTTGCCTCTCTGCATGGTAAGAGCATGGAACAGATCCTGTGAAAGACATGTTGAAACATATGAAAAACAGGAAAGTGATTATGGACAGCAGATCTTATGACAATCTTTCAATAAAGGGAACTTAAAGGAAAGAGGAAGATGTTTTCCATGGCCTGTAGTAAGAGGACAGGAGGTAATGGTTTTAAACTAAAAGAGAGTAGATTTATGTTGGATATAGGAACATATTTGTTATAATGAGTGTGGTGAGACACTGGAACAAGTTGTCCAGAGAATTCTTGGATGCCATATTTCTGGAAGTGTTCAAGGTCAAGATGGACAGAGGTTTGAGCAACCTTGTCTTGTGAAAGATGTCTGTGTCCATGGCAGAGGGATTGGAACATTTAAAAATCTCTTCCAACCCCCACCATTCTATGATTTTAATAACCTATCTGAATCTGTAGCTTTCCATTGCAAACATTTATATAATTTCAGTAGTTCATGGTAATATCCACATTCCCTAATCAGTGAAGCAGGGTTCTAAATTTCTATCCATCATTTCTAAAAGGATAGTATTCTTTAATTTACAGCAAACACATTTTCAGAAGGTGGGAACTCATTTTTATCAGAGCTCTTTCATGGTGTTGTAATCTTAAACATGCATCAGATTTATGTTTTCCTCCTTTTCAAATCTGCCCTTCTCTTTGATGTTTTTATCCACACACTGGTTAAGGAGATTGGTGTTCTGTCACTATCTGTGTTGTGTTTAAAACACAACTCTTACAATTAATGTGCAGGAAATTATATTCCACTGTCAAGTGTTATCTTGATGGTTATGCCATATCTGGTGAAAATGGATTTGACAGCACAGATTACCCAGAAATCTTTCTATTTTAAAGAAAGGCTAGTTTAAGGAAGTGGAAATTCTAGTCTAGGCTTTATCAATTGTTTTTTCCCAGCCAAGAGGAACAATTTTCTGTCTCTGAGGTCTATTCTCTAAGGTACAATGTTCCCTCTTCCGTGTGTGTTTTTCGTGCTTCATTTGGTCTGCATTTTTGACATGTGTGATAAACTGTGTTGCAGTTTTCAAAGTGATACTGTCCACTTTGGGTAAGGATTTAAAATCTCTGGATTGTTCTTTTCATTTTTATTCCATAAATTAAATATTACTTAAAAATAAATTCTGTAAGTCTCTATCATCACCTAATTGATTTAAACAAAACTTGGTTTGATGACATGTGTACTAAGTTAGAAATACTGCATGGGAATAGTTCTACTAATGCACTAATAGCCTTGTCTAGTTTTACTTTTCACTATCTTACTAATACTAATACAATAATAAATACAAGTTACATTTATCTGAAAATATTTCTGCTAGTAACAGCCTGTATTTCCTCTCTAGATAGACTTTTAGAAATAGTATTTTTAAATATATGTATGTGTGTGCCTATCTTCTTTTATATATATGTATCTCATATCTAATTTTCTGAACTTTATCTTGCTGATTTTTGTTTAATGTTTGAGAGTTCGTATCTGTTACAAGAGGTAATAGGTACAAACGAACCCATGGACGTTCTGTCTGACCATCAGGAAAAAGGTTTTAACTGTGATGGTGACCAAGCACTGACAAAGTTGTCCAAGGAATATTTGGTCTCATCCTTAGAGTTACTCAAAAACTGTCTGGTCATAATCTATGATCCTGGGCAACTGAATCTGTGTGACCCTGCATGAGTAGGGTGGGGTTGGGCCTGATGACCTCCAGGGATACTTTCCACCTCCAGTTGTTCTGTGAAGTTCTGTTAAATTTTCAGTGTTTCTCAGTAGAGCAAAATCACTTCTCTGTAGATCTTATCACTGTCTTTGTCAATTGTTTGCCAAGTCTTTTGAGGGGAACAATTACAGGGACAAAAATTTTTTACCACCCACTCAATCCCATTAGTCTAATGGCCAAACAAATATAAGGACCGGCTACATACCCTTCAAGAAATTTTGACATTTTTTCTCCACAAGATCAAAACAAATTTGTATTCTTCCATTTTTATTGGAATTACTGAGCAGAGCACAATAAACACACTGATCTTACAAATGTGAAAAAAATCTGCTCAATTTTTCTAATAATTTTGATATTTACAAATACATTGAACGCAGGATTTTTTTCTTTCAATAACCTAAAGACATTCCCTTTTTAAGAATTAGAAAAAGTTGTTTTTATTGATGTAATTTGAATACTTTTCATAGAAGTTGAAAATCAGTCTTTCCCTTTCCTTTCCTTTCCTTTCCTTTCCTTTCCTTTCCTTTCCTTTCCTTTCCTTTCCTTTCCTTTCCTTTCCTTTCCTTTCCTTTCCTTTCCTTTCCTTTCCTTTCCTTTCCTTTCCTTTCCTTTCCTTTCCTTTCCTTTCCTTTCCTTTCCTTTCCTTTCCTTTCCTTTCCTTTCCTTTCCTTTCCTTTCCTTTCCTTTCCTTTCCTTTCCTTTCCTTTCCTTTCCTTTCCTTTCCTTTCCTTTCCTTTCCTTTCCTTTCCTTTCCTTTCCTTTCCTTTCCTTTCCTTTCCTTTCCTTTCCTTTCCTTTCCTTTCCTTTCCTTTCCTTTCCTTTCCTTTCCTTTCCTTTCCTTTCCTTTCCTTTCCTTTCCCTTCCCTTCCCTTTCCCTTCCCTTTCCCTTCCCTTTCCCTTCCCTTCCCTTTCCCTTCCCTTTCCCTTCCCTTTCCCTTCCCTTTCCCTTCCCTTTCCCTTCCCTTTCCCTTCCCTTCCTTTCCCTTCCCTTTCCCTTTCCTTTCCCTTTCCCTTTCCCTTTCCCTTTCCCTTTCCCTTTCCCTTTCCCTTTCCCTTTCCCTTTCCTTTTTTTCTTTTCTCTTTTGTTTTCTTTTCTTCCAGCTACTGTAGGCATCCTGTTTTTTCCTCAACTTGATATAAGTTTATTTAGCTTACACTTTCACCACAGAAGACATTCCTACCATACTAAGAATTACTCCTTCATATAGAAAACATTTTTTGTTTCTTTCCTCAAATATTTTGATTATTTTCTCCTCAAGAGATCACTCAGGAATAGAAAACTGTGCATAACACAGTGTAGTATAAACTTCTTTTTGTTTTTTTCCCCAAGTTACATCAACAATTTTTAAACAAATACAATCCTTGGCTGATTATGGATCTCCCTATTTTAGGCAGACAATCATGATGATGAAATTAGGAGCTCACTTGCCCAAGGCTGTTTTTATTGCAAAGAAATGGGTGTTCTGAAAGGATAGGTAAATCGCAGGAGTTTCTAAGTGCCCTCTAAAGATATTTACATCTCTTCAGCAGCCACAGAGAATACTTGGACAGCTGTACATCTAACTTAAGTGCCAGAGTAGAGTGTCTAACACTAGCTTAGATGTATCCAGACATGCTCTCTCTTTGAACACTGACTGTAGTCAGATCTGTGTTTTAATTGTTTACCTTCCAAACCCCTGCCTTTTAATATTTTGTACTATTCGGTAGTGATATTGCTACAACAGCATTACTTCAGTTTGTGTGCAGCCATCACCGAAAATTAAGCTGTGTGCCATTTGCATTTAGGCTAACAGGTCTTTAATCATCTTTTTGCAATGTCTTTTCATTAAAAATACCTCTTTTCTGTAATAGAATTGCCACTGACTTTACTCAAATCCTACACTGCATCTGCAAAATGTAAATTTTAGAAAGCCATTCACTGCTCTTCTCCAAGCCTGAAATATTATTGGCTTCTTTGTGACTCTGGGCTTTAGTTTTCAAAACTCCTTCTTTCTATAAAATTTAACCTATCATAATGATGGGATCAGAGCACTGTTCACCTTCAATCTTCTTCTGTCTAAACTATGTTTACAGAATCTGAAATTTTCTGGAAAGGGCAGTGGATGCTGTTTTCAAGCTGGGAAAGCTACACCTGGAGTGAGAATCTAACCTCAATTTTCTGTTTGGTGAGTGAGGCAGCCCAGGATCCCCTTCTTCTCTGTTCCCATTCTCACAGCTGCTTGTCTGCTTCCCTCAGTTTCTAACATTCTGACTAGGATCCAAAAGCCTATTGGTTGCCTATTCATTAATCACAACTGGCCTTCAATGTCATAAACCATAACTGCAATTGCTTCCTCATCTTAGCTAAAGAAAGCTCAAAGGTCACTAGTGAAAAACAAGATACATTCATGAGTGGTTCACAAGTGGCATGAAACTTACATTTTTAGTAAAGGAAATGAAAAATTAAGAAAAATATACGACTGATCTAGTGGGAACAACTAAAAATTTTTCCCATTCTTCAACTGATTTGAAATGCCTTTATTAGATACTTAGCTAAGCAAAGAAAATTATATATTTTTTATTGCTATCCATGACTGAAAATCACAATTCCTGCTTTTGCGAAATTAAGACTATGAATATGAAATATATTTGAGTTTGTTAGGGACATGGTCATTCTTCTTTGTGCACCATTAGTTAAGGTACTCATCATCTCAATTTCCAGTGTATAAAAATTAAAATAATTTAAAAAATATGTTCTAATTACAATCTAATTATCACTTTGAGTGAAATAAAAGAGACAGTATGGTTTCCAATTCTGAAACAAATGCATTTCAGGATAATGTAAGACATAAGGTAAAATACTGATTTAGCAGAATGCCATCAGTAGAGAAGGTAAAAAACCAGTTGTGTGATGATAGTCCAAAGCTTATCAGCTGAAGACCAAAATTTTTTCTACTTTTTCTTTGAGAAGAAGAAAACACATTAAACTATGCAGCAGGAGAGTAAAGCTACATAAGAACTCTAAAGAAATAAGTTCCTACATGAAAAAGCAAATGGTTCTTCATGAAACGTGAAACTCAAATCAATGACAGTGTAGTAGAAAAATGAGAGAGTTCAAAATAAGTTGGGAGACAAATTGCTTTGAGGTATAGAAATCTCACAGGAAAACAAAAGGACCATTTGTTCCAGTAAATTGACATAGCAAGCTCTACTCCAGAAAAATCATAACCACATTAAAAGTAGATCAAGGACACAGCTGAGTTCAGGAAAGACTAGAGACTAGGGATTCTAAAACCTCTTTGGAAAATTACAAAAATTCCACTGAATGCGTTTTTCCTATTGGATATTATGTCCTCTGTGAAGATAAATGTCTTGCAAATATCTGATAATTTTCCAAAAAGTTTTCATTAGTTGGTTGGTTGGTTGGTTGGTTAGTTAATTGGTTGATTGGTTGGTTGGGGATTTTTTCATGTTTGGTTTGCTGTTTTTTTTTAAATTCTGATAGGATTAGTTCAGGAATTCTAAGAATCACAAGCCAAGACTGCTGAGTCAGAACTTATTAGGCAGACTGTGACTTATCACACTTCATTTTAGGTGATAAACATTTCAACACTCACCATAACAATGCTTTTATAATAGTGATGCAGGGATACATTCTATCTGCTTGTACTTCTGGATATATGTTCTCTGTTTTTTCATTTTCATAGCTAGTCTGAGGCAGTAAAGCAACCAGGGTAGATTAACAGATGTATTAAACTGGAATCATATTCAGACTCATAATCAAGGACTGAGACCTCCTACACTCTCATTTGAGCTAATTGTTTTGCCATGGCTTTTGGGAACAGAAGAATCAATGAAAGACGTTGCTTATGCTTCATGCAACAACGCTTAGTTTATGTAAATTATGGTGTATGGTTGGCAGAGCAGTGTCATTACAATTAAGGAGACTTAAGATGGTTGGTCAAATATGGATTAATGCTTAAAGGTCATGTGATTGGTTATGTGTCATGCAAAAAGTAGCTACTGCCATTTGAACTGATTTGGAATTATTGTAGCTTGAATAATGTTAAATTGTGCATGGATATATAAGTTTATCATGCCCTCAGTAGATCAGTTAGCCATAATCAGAGCCATGACAAAAACCTGACAAATGCTTTATTAAAAGGACCCTCAAATTATTTCCCCTCCCCCCACTTAAAGTATTATTTAAAATGTCAGTACATTGGTATATTTTAAAAGTGCCTGGTTTGATTAAATAGAAACAGGGTGGAAAGAGTTTTCAGGATTATTTGAAACTAGGAAAAAATTGAATTTAATGAATGAATACAGTCTCCTTGGAATGTAATACAAGGACAGTCCTTCCATAATATTATTTTTTCTGCTTTGTAAAAGAGATGTTCTAAATCTGATGGATTATGCTCATTACCATTATAAACCTACAGAACAATTATTATCTCTTGTTTCATTTATACTTTTAAAAAACTTGGGCTTTACTTTGTTTGTGTGTATTTGGCAAGCAGATGGCTTCTTTGGTTTTAAAAATGACAATAAGAGTATTGCTGCTGCAAGTAGAAACTGAAAAAAAAATAAGAATCTGAGCTTTTGTACTTAATTGAAATATCACTCTCAGATTTTACTTTTTATTTGTTTTTTTAGATGTTTTTAAAGAAGACATAAAACAAAGGAACATCTCCCAAAAGGTGCTGTAAGCAGCAAATAAACAAATGTTTATTCACTGTAAATATTTAACTTTATCATCTAAGTGTCTATGGCTTGGTCAAAAAAGGGAATAAGGCACTTCAACTCAGACTGCAGGAAGCTGAGCTGGAGCAGCTTATGGAGTGTACTCTCATCAAGTTTGCAGGTGACACTAAAGTGGAAAAATCACTTGATAGCAGCTATTCAGAAGGGTGTAGGAGGCTGGGCAAATGGACCAACAAGAGCCTCCTGAAATTTAGCAAGGATAAATACCAAATCTTGCACTTGTGAAGGCAGGGACTCTTACAATGTTGTAGGCTGGGGCTTTTGTGCAGCACTGCTGAGAAGAACTTGGATGGAAGGCTGGGCATCATCCTGCACTGTGCCCTGGCATCAAAGAGCAAGAACATCCAGGTCAGCACTAGGAGATCCAGGAAAGCAGCTGTCCTCCTCTGCACTGTACCTGTCAGATTGCTTCTGGAGGCCTGTAACAAATTTTGGGTGCAATAAAGATGTTGATCAGCTGTTTTCCAGACATAGAACGGCATAACAATTTGATAAAAATATTTCTATCAGTTTCAGTAACATTAATTGTGCTAGTAGCTAAGAAAATAGTGAATTTTGGCATAAACATGAAACTACTACTGATTTTGATGCTGATCATGTGCAAATGCCAGCAGTATTCATCTTGTAAAACCAATAACTAAACTGAGAATGATTGGTATCGTTTTTAAATTTTATTTCTTCGCTACCTAGGTGCTTTAGTCAGCACTCTGAACTATGGCCACTATTTCTTTCTTTCTGTAATTTGGAAACCATCTTGTTCAACAAGTACCTGATTTCTATTTAACAAAAATTCGGTAAAGGCTATTTTTTTCAAAAAAAAAAATTCCAATTGTCTTTCAACATTTCTGCTATGATAGCCTTATCCTATACTTAATTTTAGTTTCCTGCTCTCTCAGCATGAATTCAAACCTGTAACCATGGACTTGCGAGTGAATAGGGAAGACAGGAAAATGTTCTCAATGTTAAACTATGATTTAGTAAGGACTAGTGGTTTGGGGGATTATATTCAGTGTCATCTATTGAAGTTTTTCCCCTTATGCAATATAATTCCAGAAACTTTGCCAAAGAAAAGGAGCTAATGTGATTAGTTCAAAAATTTATCAAGGGAAAATGCTATTTTTAGCCACAAAAGTAGCAGTTTAGGTAGGATTGTTTCCAAATAAGAAGACAACAGGAAAAAGAAGACTACACATCCAGAAACCCAGAATGTTTCTGTTTAAGTGATTTTCTGTGTCCTTGGTCTTTCTTATTTCAAAACGGAATTTTTTGTTTCAGTGGTAGGATTTACTGTGCAAAACTAGCTCAATACTAATACAGCATTGACAAATTGCACTTTTTATTTAGTTTAATTGCAATGTTTAAAAACTGGCTTATCCAGTAGTCTGTAGCAGATTTGCAATGCTAATTTATCTGATGACTGAGATGTTTTACCATGTAAATAAATTGCGCAAATTTAGTAGGAAACTGTCAGAAAAAAAGTTTTAAACTGATAAATAACCCTTCAGAAAGCATTTGTGATTTAAGAGCAAATAAGGATAGGAGAAAGTTCTTTAATATAGGAGGTCAAAGAACCACTCAGAATAATAGTATCAAAAGTGAAAAGAGTGTATTGCTGAAGAGAAACAGACTGAGGTGCCTGCTGTTTCAACATCAGCATCAGCAGAGATTAAGCCTTGAGGTAAAATAGATATATATGGAATGCCTGATAGGTTTAAAACCTGTAGCAAGTATGCTGTTCTTACTGTTAAAATCACTTTAAGAGGATTGTTTCATCTGGTCACAGACTGGCCAAATATCTCCAAAGGCAGTCAGTTTTACTGGATCACCATAATGAATGTATAGAGAAGTGTATCCTTAGGCCTGGCTTGTGAAATTGGTTTGGGGATTTAAGAAGGTCTAAGATTTGTAAATGAAGAGTAAACTGTGTAACTGTGGCAAAGCTGAAGCATGTTTTCATAGGATTACAAATTGTATCTGTGAATCCTTTAAAATCCACCTCAGTGTATCAATTTGAGGATGAAATGAAGAAAGCCATTCTAGCTAATTGCTAATGACTAATCTATTGTAAGTCAAAATATTAAAACAAATCATAAAGCACTAAATTTAAGTTGTTTCATATATTAGTGGCTTCTAATTGAATAATTCTTTTCCAAAAGTTTTAAGAGGTCATATTAAATAATGTCTTAATTGATTTACTTAATTTAGCAGCAGAATTTCTCACAGGAGTTACTTTTAAAGTACATGACGAAAAATATTAATGAAAACAAAGTGATTGTGCTGTATCCCTGAAATAGCACTTTATACTGACAGTAATTGCTTAATAATTTTAATATAAGTTGCAATAGGTATATAAAGACACAGCAGTATTCCCATTTTTCGTAATTCTCAATAAATACAATCAGTTTACAACTTCTGTATTTCTGACTAATACCCCAAATGTGCTCATGCTATTGTATATGTCTAGTTAACTCATCTCTAGTAAGATCAAGTAATATAATTTAATTTAAAACCATAGTATAGCAGGTTCAACCAGCTCTACTAGCCTTAAGTATGCCAGGATGTCCATGTTAAAAACCTCCTTTATAGAAATTCATAACCACTCTGTAAAACTGCTTCAGCTTGAAACCTGGAACGTGTTAGGGAGAAATGTTTTTTACAGAGTTTCAGTCAACGTGGTTTATCTATTTCATGCAAAAAAACTGTAACTCAAGAGTTTGTACTTACCAGTGCTGTAAAAAGTGCAGAATCCTAAATGCAATCTGGCATAATTAATTTTTGTCCCTGTGTCTTCACAGTTGCTTAATGACTGAGCATACCCAGTTCTATATATAGGACAAAGTTTAAAACAGAGGAATTTGGTATATTGTCTTTAAAAAAACCCTGTAGGGGTGAGACTTGTAAATAAGATAGAGTCATTACCAAATGAAAAGCTGCATTTGGGAACTGAGAATTAGGAAAAACTGTTTTGTTTAGCAATTTCACTGTTGGACAGTTTGAGAATATCAGGTAAAAATATTTTAGATCAAAAAGCTTTGCAGAAGCTCTGTGTTTCTGGTACCTCCACAACCTCTTTATTCTTCTACACGTGCAATAATAAACCTTTGGTTCACAAGGCCAGCTCTAAAGTGTGTGAGATAAAAGGCATAAACAAAATCACAGGTCTTTGCATGGATACTGTTGCATACAACATTTTGATGACCCTATAGTGCTCCTGCCTTCAATATGAAGGGTCCAAACAGTGAAAAAGTGATCTTTGTTTGGCATAATAATTCAATATAATTGAAAATATGTACAGACTCCCTGTGTGGGCAGTTTGAGAAAATCAGGTGATAAATTCTTAATTTAAGCAACACATGGATCTCACTGTTTTCCTGTAGAGGAAAAATATGACTTAAAACCATACCCTGGTAGTTGTGGTATTTTGAGGTACAAATTTTGATTCTATGTCAACATTGTAAAAAGAGGTATTTGAAATCACCTTGGGAATTTCAACTCTTGTTCAGGTAGGTAAAAAATGTGCCACTAGAATCACTGAACCCAAGAAAGCAAATAATTGTGATGTTATAATTCAAAGATAAGGCTGGATGCAATTTTTTTCTTATTGCAATCCCAGTTATTGTGTGTAGGTGCTGTCTTATACTCTTTTTCTTTTTCGAAGTTCTCTTTACCTCTGACTCTGTATTTGTTGTACATCTTCACTGCTGGAAAACTGTGCTGATTATTCCTTTAAAGAATTTCAGATGTTTTTTTTCTGTCTTGGTGAACCTGCACTGTTTCTGTGCTTCTTCAAGTATAACACAGCTCTCCTTCACAGCTGTCTGGTAGCATTCCTAATCTGTCCTCCAACCAGTATAAAAGCTAGCCTCTGAAATTATCATAGGTACCATTAGTATTTTTTCCATTTTCTCATTTATTTTTCAATCTTATGAATCACTACTTTTCATAATAATCAAATCCAAGTTCTTTTATTCTTTTCTTTTTCCTATGTTGTCCTTTATATTTCCAGATCTTCCCACCACTCACTTTCCTTGTATAGCTGTCATTCTCCTGTGTCAGCCATGGAAGTCCTTTTCTATAACATTTGCAACAGAATTCCAGCTATATGATGAAATCTAATCTTCATTTTTTCAGTTGCATCGCAGTGCTACTGTATTTTTCATAATCTCTTTTCTCACCTAGCTGTTAGACTTTGGGCATTTGCTTAATTGTAACTCTCCCACCATTTTTTATTGTATCTGAATTCAAATATGTAGGGTTTCTCTTACCACGATTCCTTAGCTGATAGTACAGAGTAAAGCCCAGATATCTTAGGATAAACATGTATTTTACTTTTGCAATAATCACATAAAGTTTTGCCACCCCATCACTTCCTATATTGTGCTACATCCAAAATATCCACCCTCTTCTCCTATGTATATGTTCTTAAGGACCTTATTGGCTCTCTAACTATTGAGTATCAGGAAGGCATCTCCTGGCTTTAATGAGCATTTTTAACAGCAATTAAAGGAATTTGAGTTGCCATCTAATCCAGTCCTTTATCCTGAATTAAAATTGTCAGCTGACATACTATTGTAGTTTTGTTGTTCTGACCAATGTAATAATTTGTTTCTCTGTTACACATCACGGTTACATTTTGCTTGCAACTTGTTCATAATGTCACCAAGACTGAGTTTTAGTTTTGCACGTGCCTTCTCTATGATGTGTCTAGTCCATATAGTGGTTTTAAGTTCATAGAATCATGGAGTCATTTAGGCTGGAAAAGATCATCAAGTCCATCTGTTCACCTGGCACTGCCAAGTCCACCACTAAACCATTTCCCTAAGCACCACATCTGCACATCTTCTAACCTTTTTAAGCTGCCCACTTTCCCTGGGCAGCCTGGTCCAATACTTGTCCTTTCAGTGAAGAATTTTTTCCTAATATGCAATCTCAGCATCTCGTGGTGCAACTTGAGGTTGTTCCCTCACACTCTGTTTCTTGTTACTCAGGAGAAGAGATTGACTCCCACCCGTCTACAACCTGCTTTCAGGTGGATGTAGAGAGGGATGAGCTCCTCACCCCAGTCTCCTTTACTCCAGATTAAACAACCTTAGCTTCCTCAGCCACTCCTCATAAAACCTGTGCTCCAGACCCTTCACCAACTTTGCTACAAGAAGACTATTTGTCATTTAACAGACATTAAAAGTTTTCTGAGAAGTAGTGCTCTCACATGGCTCTTTTTTTCCATGTGTATTTTGCCTTGGAGTTTTTATTCAGACTAGCTCAATAATTTGCACAACAAACATCTCACAGACAAAATTACACATCAGCTCTCCATCCATCACAGACTCACTCAATATTTCAGCTCAATTTTCATCTACTTGCACTTAAGAAAAGGAAAAACTTATTAGTTAGGATAGGATTGGATAGGATTAGTTAGGATTAGTTAGGACATTTTCCCTAAATGTTTGAATAGGAATTTTATTTTCATGGCTTTTTAAAAATTAGTTTTTATCAAAAGACAGAAAACATATACAAAGACATAATTCTCAACACTCATTTCTGTAAAAATATCTTTCTTTTACAATGCCTCAATAGACAAGTGACAACTATTTATTTCTAATTTATTTTCCTGTAACAATGGCCTGTGTAGATCTTCTTTCTCTTTTTATTTCCTTCGAAGCTTTTTGATTTTGCAACCCTAATAAGACAATAATATTTCAGATAATTTCTGTTGGTAGAAAAGTTTTAGGCATGGATGGTTTTACAATTGGGTTTCTAGAGTTGTAGTTATGGGGATCTTTGAAATCATGAAGCAACATTTTAGGTTTCAAACCTGTTTTTCTAGTTCTCATGTTCTTTAACTTTCATCATTTAATCTTTAAATGTCAAAAGAAGTGATATGAAATAAAGCAGCAAGTGCATAGGGATAAAAAAGTGAAATATACAGTCAGATAGAGAAGTTTATCCTGAGAAATTTTGTAAGAAACTATTGTATTGAATTTAACTCCTAATAGAGTGGTGCTATAGAATACAATCAAAAGGATATACAATTTCTATTATCTGTATTTTTATCAGAATAATCATGAAAGTGAGAACAACGTCAAAATAATTTTTTCTTGGCATAATTACTATAAACTTGATTTTAAAGTATTTTGATAAGATGTGTAAGTACTATGTTAATTTTGAATTTGATGCTATAAACAGCACTAGCAATTCAATTAGTAATGGTGAGATTTGCAAATTAAATATTGGACAATATGAACTGATAATAATTTCCTTACCTTTTCACTTGGTAATGAATGGTATTTCATTTTATATATATACATTTCATAATATAAATGGTACTATGAAAATTATTGTTGCTACTAATAAAGTAGGTAGGATTGAATTTTATGTTGTAAGTTAAATTATATTAATGAGTTTATTAAGGAATATAGTTCACTTAAAAGAAACAACCCTGAAGCAAGGATGATTTCAGAATTATTTCTTTCTTCCTTAAGAACTCTGCAATTCATGTCATAAGTCAGTAATTTAAGTAACTGTCACCTATTCGAGGAATTTATTGGGCTAAGGCAAACATGCTGACGTTAATGGAAGATTTTCTTTAATGCACTTTTAGGTGAACTTTGAATTTCCAACACATGTATTTCTACTTTAAAAGTATTGGTAAGTGCTCCATTTCGTGTGTTTCCAAGTACTCTTCTGTATTAGAAAAGTTCTATCTTAATAGTTCAAACTAGATGTTGCATTATGTTTTATATTCTGAAGTTAAAAATGTTGCTCATCTATTTTTTTAGTCTTTGTGTTCAAACTTGCCAATATTTTAAATTATTGGAGTGAGGAGAGAGGGCTTTAAAATGTTTCATTCATCTTTCTTACATGTTATATTTCCCTCAGAAGTCCTTTGTCTTCATATGAAAACACAGATGGATAAATACCAGTATTTGGTATTATCTACTAAAAGGGAATTGAGGAAAAAAAAGAAATCTTATATTGATTTCTTTCCTTTATCTCACCAATTATTAACCTTTATATAATAAGAAAATTTATCTGAACTTCAAACAGACATTCCTAAATAGAATTCTCTACAGCCGTCCTCATAATTGATGACATTGATTGACTGATTGAGAAAAGAAACCCAGTATAAATTTATGTTACATGATTTAAGAAAAAAATACATCACAAGGGAAACTAAGAACCATGTTTCATTTAATTAGAAAGTCTTTGAAAGGAAGATGGCATGCGAGGCACACCTCAAGGTTTTTTGATCATACAGTCAGGAAAATAAAATGTTTTAGTACCAGAAGTTTCGTTTGGTAGTATCACAGATCATAGGATTCAAGGTTTTTGGGTGGGTTTTTTAGCATTCAGAATAAGCACAGATCAAACCTACTACAAAATACCTAGAAGTAATAAAAAGAGAATATTCATGTATCAATATAATTTCAGTTTTCATCAATATGAATGACTCAAAGGGCAATGCTGATGCATGAAGGAAGGGATATGAGGTGGTTTTGAATACTAAAATTGAGTCTTAAAACAATTTTTTGTATAATTCAGATAAAGTATTTTATCTTTAATCAGAGAAGTCAGATACTGCCACAATGATACTGTAGAAAGATTCTTAATTGTTTCAGTATGAAAAAAAAAACTATTATGTTATTATTTTTGCTAGCAAGATGTGTTGCTTGTCTCCATGTTCTTTCAGTCTTAAATGTTGAAAACTTAAAAGTTCATACAGATTTCTATGGCTGTATAGTAAGGCCAGGGTTTGGGATGGCTTTTTAAAACAACATCACCACTGATTTAGAAGGAAATTTTCAGGTGTCCAAGTGGACTGTTGTCTTCATCTTATGGAGATCTAATAGTTACATCCTCTGTATAGCATTCTGAAATATCTTATTGTTTTTGGACTAGAATGTTTTTTGGAAATTTTTTGAAAGAACTATTAATGAATTCTTTTTTTGGGACACTGACATTGTACTAGAATTTTTCATGACACTCAATTTCTTTGGATAATAGCATTGGAGACAAGAATAAGACAGATTCTGTGTTGAATTGTTGAAAGACATTGTACAGGACAACAGATGGTGTGACAGCTCTCTCTCAGACTTTTCTTTGCCAGCTGGATATTATAAGCATTCCAACTCCATTTACTTAATTTCAACCAATTTCTGGAAATGTTTGAAATTGTTATCTTCCTTGGTATGATAAGCTTTGATAAGCTTTAACATGAACCTTGATTTAATTTATAATGTAGGAAAGTAGGTATACATTGAGAGGGCTTTCTCTTTCCTAAGTATGCACCACGATGTCTTTCTTGATCCTCTGGAACTTTCACTGTTCAATCATTTCAACTGATACTATTTTCCTAGTTCAGAGAACCTACCAGTTGGAAGATCTAGCAGTTTGCCCATTGCAAAGGGAAATAAATGAAGACAATTTCTCTCTTGTTCTCTGCTTTTTGAGATGGCATAGTTTTATGACTTCATAGGTCCTATTTGTATATTGCAGCCAATAGAGAGTCAGATAGTGATATTCAAACTATTTTTAAATAAGAAGCAATTTGTCTTTAGTAATTTTTTTTTTATTGTCTTGGTTTTATTTTTTCAGTACCTTTTTCTTACTATTCCTGATAGTCTCTCTTTGAAGGTTTTTCTGTCTGTAGCTGCCAAGAAGAATCACAGAATAATTTAGTTTGTAAAAGATCTCTGACATCAAGTCCAACTTGCATGATCAAGACCTTGGCAACTAGATCTCGGCCCTAAGTGCCACATCCAGTTGTTTCTTGAGCACCTCTATGGATGGCAACTCCATCACCTACCTCCCTGGGCAGTCTATTCCAGTGTTTAACAGAACTTTCCATGAGGAAATTCCTCCTGATGTTTAACCTGAACCTCCCTGGGTGCAAGCTGTCTTCTCGCCCTCTCACTTGTTACCTGGGAAAAGAGGACGACTCCTACCTGGCTGCAGCCTCCTTTCATGTAGTTGTAGGGAGTGATCAGGTCTTCCCTGAGCCTCCTTCTCCGGAGGCTAAACAATCCCAGATCCCTCAGCTGCTCCTCATATGCTAAAAATTTACCCTTGTCTCTTATCTCCTTTTCTTGTTAGATATTTTTGTTTGGAAATTTGTATGATCCTTCAAGACAGAACTGGTTATATCCGTTTGTTTAAGTTACATGACTATGAAAGTTATAAAAACCCTAGAAGGCTTTCAAAGTATCACATAACTTTCACACATGTGATCTCAATGAAATTTTTAAAAGTATAAAATTATGGAAGTAAATATTGACTGAGCTGGTCTCTAATGACTTTAAAATACAGTGGCAGTAGTTACAGACAGTATGCCTTTTTCTTTTGTCGAAAACTGTCTACATTGTATAAAAGTGTTGCGTTAAAAAAAGAAGTACCAGAATCCACATTGAACAGTGCTGCCTGCCTATTTACACTGTGAGAAATAGACAATTGACACTAAGTACATCCATTCCATGACTATTTCTTTTTACTTTCAGAGGCATACACATTTGACCTGTACCCTTTTCATCTGATCATACAGAAAGGACATTTCTGTGAACCACTCTGGCAAATGAAGCTGACCTTAATCTTATCCTGGGTTTCTTTACCTTTAATATCTTATCCTTGTGACAATCTTCTTCTGTTTCAGGTACCTTTTCAATTATGAAAGCAGAATATTCAGCCAAATACCTTACATGCACAAAATGAACTGTTGTCATTGGTACTGAGCAATGCTAGGTGGAAAAATATTGTCATTTTTTTAATGTCTTGTACATCAAAATATTATGCAAACGTTTAATTGCTATAATTTTAATTCAATTCTTTCTAAATAAAAATTATTGGGTTTATGTGTTGGTCTAAATCTATCTGTTCTGATAGCAATTCCAGGTTTAATGAATCAGCAAGTTTTGATGTAAAAAATATGTGATAACATCCACTCATTTCTGCCTCTGGTTTAGCTCATTATGTCTGTTGTCACATCTGTTTTTACTTTCTCCTAACCAGCATGTTCAGGACCTCTAATGTTTTTTTCCTGTGTCAGAAATTTGGAAGGCGACTTTTTACTATGTTTGTGCCGTACCTGCAATAATGGGCTTTACAATGTTATAATTATTTAAGTATTCCAGCAATAAAAAAGGGTAGGTATGCCAAATACCAAGGTATGTGACATAAAATAACCTAAATGAGATTTCAGAACCTAAAACAATTCAACAAAACAAGAATAGTCATCATATTTGTTAGGTATAATCTTGAAAAAAGGCAATAAAATTTATCTTTCTTAACAGGACAGGATGACTGCCAGCCTGAAAAATGAGCTTAACTGTAAGATAGCTATCATCCATTTTAACTTGTTTTTCTCATAAGGATAGATCAGCTGAAATCATCTGCTCACCACTGCAGTCACCTTCTGCAGACACTTTTGTACATAGTGCTAGTTGTATAAAAAGAGTCAGGTAGAATTTCTCTCTACACATAGAATTTTTACGAAGCTGTTCTGTAAAAGTTGGATCAGACCTAAAGAACCTATCTAGGTTTTGTAGATATTTGGAGAGGGTATGCTCATTTAGGATTAGGACAATTTATGAACCGATCCTGCTATTAAATCCTCCCCTCTAAGTTTATATAGCAAAGAAAAAAACAGAAAGATACTGATGATGAACTACTACATGTTTTATAAATTTATTCATAAATATTTCAGAATATGGCAAAAGTATATTATTCCAGTTTATATATACCTTACAAATCAGCCATTTCCAGCTGTGATAAGTGATTTGTGAAAATAATGACTTGCAAAATAAAGAAAATTAACATACCTAAATCATTGGGCTAAGAAAGAGATTAGACGCTAGTTTTGTTAGTAATGTTCTTGCAGCAAATTGATTGCTAGTGATTTAGACAACTGTGGAATTTTTGAAAAGAGAAAAGGAATCACCAATGTTGCTGTTCCAGGGATGCTATGAACAACACATTATTTGGCTATAAGACAGATTCCTGTTGCTGTATCTCTGAAAATTCTTATGAGCATGGCAAAATTCTTAAAAGCCTGTTTTGTAAGAATCCGCTTTTCTGAACTTTGGCCATTGTTCTCTGCTTCTACTGCAGTTCAATTTTAAACAGTTACTATGTCAGTCGCAGTGACATCAAGGCCATTATTTTCCTTATGTTTGGATTATTCTGGGCTAATAATTGTAATAAACAACATATGAAACACATTTTCCTCAATCATCAGGAAAATTACTGGTAATCAAAAGGACAAAAAAAATATATCCTTTTATGTGGTTAGTAAAGCAACAGCTCACAATTAAATGGTTTTACCATACAAACATTTCTTTTCGATTGAATATTATATGTGTTGTGTCGTTATACATAATGGGTAGTGACAATCCCACAACACATACTTTATGCTCTTCCTCATCTTTAGACTCCTGCCACATGTCTTATGTTAGATAATTACCTTCAAAATGCACTTTTCATTCATAGTGTATGTGATCTTTTCTCTGCACAGATGCCTTAATTTACTTTGTTGTTTCCTTAGACATTTTTTCCCTCAATTGTCCTTTAGTTTATTCTTCTTTGCCTCATTGCTGAGGTTAATGCTCTCAACTATTTTGTGTCTCACCATGTAAAATGAAATTATAATACACAGGTGTCTTAGTACAGTACTTGTGTATTTGTTCGCATGAGCATGAGCATAAATTTATTCTACCCTAAGAAGCCTCTGTTTGACATTCAATGGCACAGACAAAATAATCCAAAAGCAAAAAGAAAATCTTAATATTAGCATTAGCCACACAACTTTGAACTGGTTTTGGAAGCCTCAGATCTCCTTTGCCACCACCCTCCCTTTTTAATAGAAATTTAGAGACCAAATATTAACATGATTAATTGAAGAATCAGGGATGAATTCACAACTCAGAGTAAAATTCAATATTTTTTATAAACTAGAGATTAATTCAAACTACTCATTTAGAAAGTGTACATTGCTTAGAAATTCTAGGTGGCATTTACATCATTAGTAATAATTGTATCTATTCCATCTCTTGTGGCTAATGGACTTTTATCACTGCAGATGTGTTCTATTGATGCATGCTGTTATCCAAATGAAGGCTAAACAGGAGATAATGAAAGAATGCACATTTTACAGCTAGAGGAGAGGCTACTGAAGTTATGGACCAAATTGTTTTCTAAAAATCTATGTATGGAAAATTATATCTCAAAGCTGAGGAGTAATGTGTTATGTCTAAGATCTACAGGAAACAAGTTATGTTTTATTTACACATTTTTATTACTTTCCTGATTTTGTACACATGTATTTTAAACTACTGGCTAGAATTTCTACTGTGTTGGACTTTTATTGTTTGAGTCAAAATCTGGTTATTGTCAAGCAAATAATGGCTAATTTGGAAGTCAATTAATATAGAGAGAACACTGAAAAGCTATTTAACACTTAAATTATTGTTATGAAAATATCTTTTGTATTTTTGTTTATGTTTCATAATACATAACATCAGGCACAGACATGATTTCAAAACTCTGCAAAATTAAAAGTAAATTATAATATGAGAATATCTGGAAGGTTGACATGGTTTTACTGATGAGATAATGGTAGGGCATTATTTCATTCAAGTGACTCTAATTTATGATGTAAAATAGCTCCTTCCCCCAATGAATACCTCTGCTTGGAGTTGAAACTCAACAACTGCAGGCCATACACACAGTTACTGGATTTCTAGTGTATTTCTAGTGAGATTTTCTAGACCTTGCTTGAGAACTTCCATAATGAAAACTACCCATTTTTCTGGAAGATTTGCTTATGATAAAATTATGTAAACTACTGAGAAATGGGCTATGTGGCATTATGAATTCCGAAATTGAAAGTGACTTAAATGTCCAGTTTTACTGATTTGAATAAGATATCTATATCTCTAAAAATTTGAAAGCACCTAGCATATTTTCCAGCTTCATTTTGTAAAATTGTGGGCTAGAAAAGATTTATAGTAAAACAGAAGTAACTGTGTTTTCTGGGGTGTTTTTGTGTGTAAGAAATTGTGTATAAATTAAATACAGTATTTTTTTTAAATCTGCATGAGCATAACCACATGAGCATTTTTAAAGAGACTGAATTAAAATGCTCCATTCTTTAAATTGTTATGTTACAATTTTACTATAATAAAGTGAAATATTCTAATCCATGTTTTAGTTCAATAATAATGGTAGCAATTCAATGATAACATCTAAAGAAGTAATGAGTGTTAGTCAAAGTAAATTATAGAGGAATTCTTAAATAATTTAAAAAATTATTTTAAGTGATTCTTAAAACACTGCAGTGCCTTTCAGAAACTAAATTGTTCAAAGTAATAACTCAAGCATTTACAACCCATTGCACTCTGACTTTTTCTTCTTCTATAAAGAAGAAAAACTCCACAAGTTTCACTGAATTTCAGTTTGATTCCTCTCTTCTACTAAATTTTCAACATTTTTCTAAAAGTTATAATACTGCCTCATGTATAATAGACTATCCACCATCAGGAAAGAGAGAGTAAGATATCAATAAACCAAGGTACTGAAGACGTTCAATCATTCATATAGAATCATACAATATGACTTGCTTTGGTGGATTTGGACTATCTAGAGGAATATATGTTTATCTACAGCTGTGAAACACGTGCCATGACAAGCAGGTACAAATGGGTAAAGTCCCTGTGTTATGAGGAGCAATGGTCAAAATATAAATATGGGGAGGCCTGGCAGATTGCTTATATTGCACTGCTGCAAACCTGCAAAGGCAAGTGCTATTTGCTTATAATGGGGGAAACAACCCCTGGATGATTGCACTTCTCCCCTGTGCCTCACATATATGGCTATGGCTATGGCTATGGCTATGGCTATGTCTGGCTACGTCTATCCGACTATAGTTATGTCTATAAGGCTATGGCTATGGCTATGGCTGTGTGGCTATGGCTTTGGCTATGTGGCTTTGGCTGTGGCTATGACTATGGTTTTGTCTATGATGATGGCTATGGCTGTCTATGGCTATGGTTATGGTTATGTGGCTATAGCTATGGTTATGGCTATAGTTATGGCTACAGTTATGACTATGGCTATGGCTATGGCTATGGCTATGGCTATGGTTATGTCAATGTCTGTTTATGTATCTGTCTATGGCTATGGCTATGTGGCTTTGGCTATGGCTATGCCTTTGTCTGCTCATGTCTATGTCTGTCTATGTCTATGACTATGGCTATGGCTATGGGTATGGCTATGATTATGGCTATGACTATAGCTATGGTTATGTGGCTATGGCTATGATTATGGCTATGACTATAGCTATGGTTATGTGTCTATGGCTATGGCTACAGTTATGGCTATGACTATAGCTATGGCTATGTGGCTATGGCTATGGCTATGGTTATGGCTATGACTATGGCTATGACTATAGCTATGGTTATGTGGCTATGGCTATGGCTACAGTTATGGCTATGACTATAGCTATGGCTATGTGGCTATGGCTATGGCTATGGCTATGTGGCTATGACTATGGCTATGTGGCTATGGCTATGGCTATGGCTATGGCTATGTGACTATGGCTATGGCTATGGCTATGGCTATGCCTTTGTCTGCTCATGTCTATGTCTGTCTATGGCTATAGCTATGTAAGTGGTTGGAAGGTATATGATCTGGGCATGACAAAAAGAGTAAAATGTAAGGGGTGACTAACGTCCTGGTTGCAGGAAGGGACAGAGCTTAGTTTACAGAGTTTAATTAATAGTTGGTTCTAAAAGACCACAAATATTTACCAAGTTAAATTAAATCTAACAATAATGATTTTAGTACATTGTTATTTTATACAAATTGTCAAAATCATATTAGCTGCTGTATGTAATTCTGCTTTTTCACTTTTAATCACAGGTATAAACGAGAAATAAGGAAAAATAAAGTTGTTTTCTTTATTTTTAAAAAAATTTTAAAAGCTTTTACTAAGTGTTGGTGGTTCTGTTTTTCTTCAAAATAATTTTCCATTTCATACCTTGAACATTTTCTTTAAAAATCTGGTTCTCCTCTTCACAGCAAGTTTCATTGAGTCTCAAAACTTTAAGCATCTGGTTCAGCACAAGGTAAAAGCTGCATCAGAGTCTAGTGTAGCTGCTGTATGTGAGAGATAAAGAGATTATCTGAAAAATGTAAGAACCAGCTTAGCTGATTGTTGGGTGTCATCCCATAAGTGTTTTGCTTCCCATTCGCCATCCCAAATAAGAATGTATAAAGCTAATGGAAACATAAAAGTAGCTGAAAGATAAATGAGAAGTATGTTGAAAGTTTTAAGTGAATCTAATGCAGATAATGAAGCATGCTTTTGTCAAAATGCTGAAGCAAATGCATGTATCTCTAGTGAGTATCTCTAAGTCTGTGAGGATGAAGGCTTTGTTCTCATACTAAAGAAAGCTTATTCTTTCAAACTTAATATAGTCTTCCTATTGAAATTACTGACTTTTCCAAACAGATTAATAAAATACTTCCCTAGTAAATAAGAATATAGATTGACAAAGAGCTTGTATAAAAATGCTTTTTTTTACTGAAGATATTGAATATGGACTGTAAAGAAAATTGAATCTTATTTACCCCAAATAAAAATGAAATTGACAGTCTCAGTCAATATTTATAGGTACTAACATGTCATTTAACTCTTTCATGGTATGAGGAGTTGTGCTGGTTTCTTTTACACATGCAATATGGCAAATATACCTGTTCATTTTCTGCAAATTCACCTATAGGTGCATTGTTTATCTTTCCAGTAAATGGTCACTTCACCTTTTTCTTCAGATATTTTAAACTCTAAGGGTGCTAGAAGTCTCAGCCAAAAGGACTTCATTATTTGTTAACTGGTTAATGCAGCATTTAACTTTTCAACATCTCAACCCTAAATCAGAATTCAGATTCTTATGGCAGAAATTGTATTCCTTGTAATGTGTGAGTAGAGTGAGTATTTAGCTCTTCTAGTGAGCACAGCGGAACACTATGAAGAACTAAACACCAGGAATCCTAAAAAACCCTAAAAAACCAGTCTGCTTGAAATTTCAAGCCCCTTTATATTTAGTTACATAATTCTCATCTAGATGTAATTATCTGGCCATCCTGAGATAAATGTCCTGAAATTAGCTTCTCAGAGTAGATGGGTCTATCTCTTATTTTAGACAGAGAAAGTTCTCTCAGCCTTTGTAATGTGTTCAGTGACAGTGTTAGTAGTGAGAGCCTGCCACCTCTGATTCCTACATTAGTTATTCTAATATGTGGAAACATGAGCAAAATTTTTTCATCTTCAGTTTAGTAGGTATAAATGCAGAGCAAATCTCTCATACTTCAGATATGATGATTAAGGATTTGAAGCATATATAAATAGGCTGAGAGAGCTGGACTTGTTTATATTGGAAAAGAGAAGCTTAAGGGGAACCTTTTCAATGTATTTAAATACCTGATAGGTGGTGGTAAATAAATTCCAGTAAATTGCATAAAATTCCAATAAAAAACTAAGAAAAAAGATTACTGCTAAGGCAGTAAAGCACTGAAACAGACAGTTCAGGAAGGTTATGGAGTCTCTATCTTTGAAGGTGTTCAAAAGCCATCTGGACTTGGTGTTGAGTGAGCAGCTCTATATGCTCCTGCTTGTGCAGGCCAGTTTGGCAAGGTGACCTACATAGGTGCCTACCTTAGCAGTTCTGTGATTGTGTTACTCTATAATTAAATAAAACAGAACATTGAGTTCAGTAAACATTCTCAGTTTGGGCTTCCTCTGGAGTATTTGTGCTTACTTTGTTGTAAAGAAATAATAGCCTGCTCTTTTAGCATGCTAAGCTTGCAAAGCTACATGTATATGAAACATAAATTTACTCTAAAACAGACCAGTCTCCATTCCCAGGACAGTGAGTATACATAATAAATGTTTATGATTTCTTAGGAAAATGGCTAATGTTCCATCTAAATGCTGGTTTAATGTCTGATCCAAAACACAAAGATCAGAGCCTTGTAAATTTGCAAAATATGATGTTTTGAGCATATTGAGTATTCTTGGCATTTGGGAAACAGAAAAAATGCGTGACTGGAAAAAACTATCAGAATGAGTACTGTCCTTTTGCTGTCTGTGGACAGAATTAAGGTTTGATATTTCATCTGAAATGAAGAACTTGATTAGATTGATGAGTTTTTAATTATAATTTCAATCAGATTTACCTGGATAATTGCAAATATTTGGATATTTTTCATCCTAATAGTGCACAGTTTTATTAAACACAAGATATAGCAGTCTTACACACTCATAAGATATATATAAATTTTTGTCTGAAAAATAAATCTGTATATTTTTGTCATTTCTCTCACTGTCATTTCGTTTGCATAGGTAAGTCTTGTGTAACCTTTTTTCCCCTAAGGAAAAAAAAAATAGCTCAGCATTATCGTCACAGTTCATCCCACATGTTGTTGACTTTCTTTTCAGTTTTATTATCTGGTGTCAGCCTAATTTGTTATTTCTGTTCTATGGGAACCAAAATAGTGCCTAAATTGTGCTACATAACCCACCAGTAACATCATTAGAAAGAAAACCACTAATTAAGAGTTTGTTAATATTTTCATTCTAGGTACTTGGATTTTGTGTATGTGTGTTTTAATGAAATTTCTTAAGCACAGATTTGCTTCTACTAATAGATTGTAGTCCTAGATTCACAGAATGGTTGAGTTTGGAAGAGATTTCTGGAGATTGTTTAGTCCAGACCCATGGCTCAAAACAAGGTCTGCTCAGGTCTGTGTCTGTTTGGGTTTTGGATATGTATAGAGATCAAGATTTTACAACCTATTCGAACAACCTCTTCCAAAATTTGACCATACTCACAATGAAAACAGTACCCACCTATGTTCAGAAGTCATTTGCTTTGTTTCAAAATGTGACCATTTCCTCTTATTCTGTAGTGTACCCACTGAGAAAACTCTGGGTCTATCTTCTTTGCCTCTTTCCATTAGTAAGATCTTCCTGTGTTTTCTCTTCTCTAGGCTAAACATTCCCAGCGCTCGCAACCTCTCCTTATATGACAGATTCGGTAGTTCCTTAATCATAACCCTTTGCTGAACTTATTCTAGTAAATCCAAGTCTCAGTTTCTTGGGGAGCCCACATCTGGTCCCAAGACTCCAAACCTGTCTCACTGGGGCTCAGGAGAGGTGAAGGGTCACCTTCTTTAAACTGCTGACAAGGCTCTACCTAATGCATCCAAAATGTTTTTCTCTTCTGCCACCCCCCACGGCTGGCTTATGCTCAGCCTGTGGTTCACTGGAATAGCCAGGGCCTTTTCGTTCTACTTATGTTGGGAACACCTACTGAACAGCAGTGGTACTGAATATTTTTGTCACATCTGAAGTCTTCTACAACTCTGTGTTTTGATATTTTTACAAGAATTCTGAAATTTTCCCTAGAGAATGAATGTTACAGATAAGACTTTTCAAAAAGTCACTTCTACGTTAAACTAACAATTTATTAATATGAGGATGCTATTATCATTGGAGATGGAGATGTTTGAGAAATACATTTTTCAAGAGTGTAACCATTGGTTCGCAAGATTTAGTGTTCTAGTTTTCCTGTAGGTTTAGTAACTTTCAATGAATTTCCCATCCACTAGCCTTCCTTTGAATACATTTGAAGTTTTATCATCCACAATATGCTATGACCGGATAGTATAAGCATAGCTAGAAGCTGTATGAGTCACTTTTCTTTTTGGTTGTTTTTGTTTTGAATCTGCCATATTTCATTCAAGATAGCTTTTTAAACTTATGAGACAGCAAATGAGTCAGGTTTTAACAGTTTCTCATTGTCTCTTAAAGCCCCAGTCTTCTCTTTAGACTTAAGCATCCTACATTATTACTCAGCCTTTCCCTGTATGGAACGTAAAACACAGTATGCAATATAAGGAAGTATAATAGTATGAGTTAGAAAGAACTTTTTAAAGATCACCTATTCCAAACTCCCTTTCCTGAAGGGGCATCTTCAATTTGATTTGTCTGCTCAGAGCATTATTCATATCCAGAATACATAAATAATGCATTTAGGAATTCTTCTTCCGTGGCTTATTTCTTCAAGAGACAGTGTTATTTTTGAGTTTTAAACCAAGTTCTTGGACATAGAAATGTTAGTTTCTTCTCATTGAAGAGTAACTATGTTTATTACCATATCTTTTTGAAACTGATTTGAAACAAGAGGATTGGGTTTCCCTATGTGGTAATTACTGAGGATTTAATGTATTTTCAGAGAATGTTAAAGTACACTGAGAAATGGGGGACATGATCTTCTGGAAAAAAAAGATACAGATTCTGAGATATTTGTACGGTGTTTCATAAGAGTGCTCACAGATGGGAGGATTCATCTGAATTCTTGAGAACTGGATGGTATCTGAAAATGTATGTTGTTTCTTCAAATCCTATCAATAACTTTCTTTCACTTTTATCCTTAATCCACCTCAGTGAAAATATCCCAAAAGTCCTTCAATTAGAAAGTTATTATCCATCTAGAATTTAATTCTAAATACCAAATATAGATCTCCATTTTCAACACAAGAGAGAAAAATTACCTGAAACAGCCTTTGGTATACTTCCATATGGCACAAACCCCTAGTATTTCTTCTGGCTTTTTTCAGTATATAGAGCGTGTCTGAACTTCATGCTCCAGGAAAAGCAGGCTGTGTAATAGTTTAATTTAGGCTAGAAAACTTTAGAACACTGTGAAGACCAAAATGAACACAGATTTATCAGATTGAAAGGGTTGAAATCTTTGTCTTCATTAATGATGTACCTCCCTTGAACAAAACTTAGACAGGTTTTCATCTTATAATTTCAATGTTTTCTTCACTAAAGTCTTTAGAAAATGACATATATATGTATAAAATAAGGACCATTATATATATATAGATCTCAAATTATTTCTACCAGCTCACATATAGTAGCTACTTCAACTGTACTCTGAAAACTGAAACATGTCAAACGATGTGCATTTACAAAGTTATATAAAGAGAACCGAGGACAAGGAATGGGGTTTTTTTGGTGTTAAGTCAATAAAGTAATTTGGTTTTGTAGCATTGGTAAAGCCTTTAACACTGGTACATGAAGAAAGTGAAATATGGGATAGAGAGGTGTCCTGGTTTAGGGCATATTTAGGAGGAAACCTCTGACAAGAGGTAATCAGAAGTAAAGAGTTTTTTATGCCATCAAAGACTAGTTGATGGCACTCATGTAACAAACTCATGGTTGCTTCTTTATAAGAACTATGTGTTTTTTCCTAAAAAACAGGTTTTGAACTTGAAAGTAAATTAATATGCCATAATCATAGAATGATTAAAATAGGATATGCTGCTCCTTTTCATTCTTCCTGAGCATTACCTTTGCAGAACCCTTTAACATATTTTGAAATATCAAATATGAAAAACAAAAAAATCATCTTTGTTTTTGCCTTACTGCCCCCCCATAGTACAGGAAACCTAGTGAGGCAGTTGAAGAAACACCTTACAGGATACATGGGCTCCCTGATGCCTGAAGACATCTCTACTTTCTTACTGCTGTTCAGAAGCAGACATAAAGGTAGCTACAAAACATGGGCAGGATGTTTAATTGGCACACACACAAGTGCATTACTTGCTGTTATGCCATTTTTTTATTCCTTTACTCCTCTTCTTTTGGGAGGAACATAAAGGGAAAGCAGCAGCAGAGCTTCCCAGTGCCATTGAGGGCTGACTGAAGACTGAAAGTCTAGAAATGTATCATGAGGTTAATTAACTCCATGCTTGCTCCAAAAGCCCAAGGGCTGGAGTTTTTTGCCTGTATTTGGATAAGTACAAATGCAAAAAAATTTTCCCCCTCCTTTAAAAAAACAAAAAAACCAACCAACCAACCAACCAAAAAAAAAAAAAAAAAAAGAGCAAAGAAAAAAAACCAAAATAAAAAGCCCCAAAAACAAAATTAAGGGGAGATGTTTTCTTTTCCCTTATTCTATTTCTCAAAAGTTATTGAAAGAAATGTGGCCAGACAGCTACTCTGTTCTGTGACTGAAAAAATGATGTCTGGAGTGCAAATCAAATACAAAATATTCCTCTTCTAACCAACAAAACATTTGATAAAATTGTGTAACTGTAAAAAGAGAAATGCTAGAAATGGAAGCATTAGATCATGATTCATAATGCAAAAGATTCTTCTTAAACTGTGAAAGAGAATAAATGGAGAAATAAGAATCTTAGAACAAAAGAGGGCAAGTATTGTAAGGCCATATAGCTGTTTTATTTAAATTATTTATCGAGTGAGAGTAAAAGAGAGCCACCAGTTAACAGTAAAAGAACAAAAGAAAAAAAAAAATCAAAAAACCCAAGGACATCACAGTATTTTAAAGGGCAAATAAATGTAAGATAAACTTTAATTTATATGTAATAGTACAAAAATGTATTTTGTCTTCACAGTGGATATTTTGTCCATAGGAGAGCATACTCTTTGGCCCATGCCTGACTATTATTAAATATATTTCAACTTATACTATTTTAGCTTCTTCATTGTAAATGATTTTACTATTTTATCATTTAGTTTAAGTAAAATTGCTTTAAGAAATGAGCTCCAGTTCAAAGTTGCTTATTCAAAGCAACTGATCAAAAATGTCCTTTCTAAGAAAGGAAATGAAAGTGACTTTTTCCCCTAATACATATATGAGTCCACTATTTAACTGTTCCAGTAATATGAAGGGGGAATTGGACTTAGCTTCTCTCAGAGGAACAGCAGTCAGCAAAAGCCTCTTAGTCCTCTTAGCCTGAGGAATGTGTGTCTCTAACAGATTGCCAGAAAAGATTAACTGCTGCAGGTAGCACAGCTGCCGGTTCAAACAATTTTGATCTTTTTATATCTTGTGCTCATTCTGTTTCCACATGGAATTGGTCTGCTTGTTATGGAGAGCCGCAGGTAGCACAGCTGCTGGTTCAAAGGATTCCAGTCTCCTTATATCTTCTGTGCATTGTTTCTGCATAGAACTGGCCCAGTTGTTTTGGAGAGCCCCAAGGAAACCACTTTACGAAATAGTTTTCTAACCTTTTCAAGGAGTGAAATATGGTCCTACTTTTTTTTTGTCTTTGTAGTGGAAAAGCTTGTTCATCAAAACCGGTATTTACCATGGTTTCTTTGCATAGGTTTTCCTAGGAGAGTAAAAAGAGATACCATTTAAAAAGCCTAGTTTAAGAAAAAAAATAAGTATAGATACCACCCTGCCTAACTATTTTGCAGTATGTACAGTCTGTATGTTACATTTTAGGTTTTAAATAGGGTTTATGAAATCTTATGATAGTGAGATGATGCATTTATTCTAACCAGCCATTTAAAAGGTAGATGACAACAATAAATTGTCATCTACTGACAAGTCAAGAGAAACAGGCAGCTATGTGATCACCCAATTTTGAAAAGATTTATAAATGTAATTAATATACATTGTCACATGCCTATCTCCCTGCTGCTGACGTGGTGCATCTCTAAGTGAGAGGTCTTACTTTTAAATAGCTAAAGTTACATGATATAAATCCCTCATTAGTGATTCATGTTCTTATAGCTGAGCTCTGTACTGAAAAGCCTAGATGTTACTGACTGTTCTGTAGTTTGTATAAACATATATAAGCTGTGGGTGCAGGAAGAACCGGAATTTCTGTGTATGAAATGCTAATGTTGAATAAACTTGGCTATACGGTCAAGATAATAAGATCATACACTGCTGGGTGATCGATGCTTTTTTGGCAACTTCTGGACCTTGTTCTGTTGTTGTGCTGTCAGATTTGCTTTGACCAAAATGCTTGCATTATTCCTGAAGATGCAGTTAAACTTTCCTCTTAAAAAATTTTAAAATTAAGAAAAAATACTGAGGGAGAGGCTGGTGGTATGAATAGCTTTTTGTTTCTTAATAGTACACCAACATGAAGGACTAAGGATTTTTTTCACTACTTTACCTATGTCCCCTCTAAACATAAGGCAGAATACTAAATTACTTTATCAGGCATGCCTCTCTTTCTTCTTTGAAGAGAAGCAGTTTTGAGAGGTTAAGAAAAAACAAAGATAGTTAAGATGATGACTACGTGTTTTCTGACCAGCATAGCTACCTAGATGTGTAAAGAATATATTGCTCTTCTGCTCTATTACGAAATGTCTAAGGTATTCCGGAGTCTAGATGTATAATTCTAAAATGAGTATTGCACTTTGAATTTGTACCATTTTATACTACATATCTTCACTGACTCACTGAAAGCACATTTTGAGTTTGTAGTACAAGAAAATCTTTGTATGATGACTAAGGTTACTTGATTTAGGAAGAAATTTTAAAGTTGTCAACCTGTATTCTCACTTAATTGTAAGATTTAGAATATTGTCTTCATATATTTGATGAAGGGATATAAGGTGTGATAAACAAAAAAAGTATTTAGTCCAATGTGTGCTCAGCATCATCACATTCTTTAGCAAATCCCTGCTGAGATTTGGGTTTAAGAGTGTCAGAAGACTGCACAAGAATATTGTATTCATACCCTCTATTCTTGATACCTAAAAGTCGATCTGTGCTTCTTCAGATAAAACCTAGGAGACTGCAGTAGGTCTGTATTAGTTTTGGATCGTGGATGCCCATAAAAAACGGAGAGGAAGAGAGGATACTGCTGTGCTTAGTTCCTTTTTTTTGTTTCAAGATTCATGGTAGACTGAGGTGCCTCCTAGGATATGTGTTACACTAAACATTAGGAGAATGAAGCATCTGATTACGTGGTTTAGTTTGTCAATAAAATTGTTATAAATACAATTGTATTTTTCAGGAACTAGATTTGGGAAAACTCATTTCCAAGGACTGAAGATGACCCAGGAGGGAAATTCTTGTCCTATCATTGTAGTTATTCAAATTGCAGGTGAGTTTTGGTATATTCAAGAGTATTATTAGTGAGACCTTTTCATTTACTGAGCAGCAGGAGTGCAGTTTCACAGATACTATTCCCATAGATTAATAGTCACTATGGGCATGCTACTGTTGTTTAGTAGTCGATAAGAATAAACAGAAAAGAATCAGGTATAAAATAAACTTCAAAGAATAGGCTATTTTTCCACAATAAAGAGAAAGAGGCTGGTGAGGAAAATGTGACAGTGATGTCTTCTGAGCTGAAGGAAATAGTACATTCTTTCTCTTCAGGGCAGTTTGTGTGTCTTTTCTAATCTCCACTAACTGTGCAGATATTAATGACCATTTGTTCCCAGATCTCTTTTCCTAATGTTTTTCATCTACAATTCTTCAAAAGTTTCAAAAGTGTGAAATGTCAGCAAAATATTTCACATAGAGACAGAATAATAGTGAAGACAAAAGAAAAACTATAATAAGCATCTGCTGCAGACCCTAAGGACTGAAGAGAGCAACAAGAAAACGAACAAAACCACTACTGGGCAAGTATTAAAACTCAGGACAACAAAATAATTTGCTCAAGGGTGACTACAATGAACTGGACATCTGTTGGGTAACAAATACAGGGAACTGCAAAACATCAAAGATATTTTGCAATTAGCCAAAGGATAACTTCATGATCTCAAAAGTAGAGGATGCAACCATGAAGGCAGCAAGTCTGCATTAACTTCCTCCAAGCTGGTGTGATTGGAAATCTTGGAAATCACTTATATATCTGGTGACCTGTTGGTAAAGTGCCACTTTCATTAAAAAAAAATAATAAAATCATAGAATAGAAAGATGAATATAAATTTGTGGCTTTAAAAACAAGTGTCCAGATCCCTATATATTATATGTATTAACACAAGATTACTTTCTACATCTTAGTTGAAAATCTGGATGTTATCATAAATGTGTTTTTAGTGTATTCATAGTTCATCTGCCTTTTTCCAGCCATTCTGAGAACATGTCTTGTGCTGATCTATGTCTGGACTTAGTGTTTTTCTTAGCTTGTGTTCTTTGTCCCAGCAGCTCATAATTCATTTTTCCTGTCCAACATGTCCCCCTTTTTTTCCCCTAATCCTATCTTCTTGCTTTAACAGATCTTGTTTCTCATTCTCACATTCTCTCTTAGCTGATGCCCTCCAAAATTTTGTCTTCGTGTCTGTCTGACTCCTCTGTATCATTATGAAATTTCTTTTGCATCATTAAGAAGAGAAGCTAATTAAGTGTCAGACTCAGACCTAGTGCTCTTTTCCAAGCCAGGGCATTTAAAGTTGTCTTAAACAAATTCGGATTTTTAGTACTTTCAGTTTAGGGCTGGAGTATGTCCAATGGTTTTTTGAAAAAAGTAAAGGCACAGTTCAGTAAATGACATTTTGGTATGTGCTGTGACCTGTAAGAAGGTTGGACATGTTAAATGACTGTAGGCACAACTGTAGAAAAATTCAATTAAATAATTCACGACTGTGCAGTGTTTAGTGGTTCAGTTTCTTATAATTTGGCCACAGTTTGGTCAAGTTCATGAAGACAAAAGAAAAAAGATAGATAATATATAAGCTACCATTCCAAATGTCAGCTTCCGCTCCAAAGATTGGAGGCATTGAAGTTTTACAAGGAAAAGTTTGCCAGCTTTATTACATTGACCAAATTATGTATTTTTCTTCAACTCACATGTCAATTTCTATTGAAGCTTTCCCAAAACACACACCTTAGGCCAACATCAGTTATGAAAAGATCCAGCACAAATGTTAAAAGTTGGTAATGTTTGAAGCAGCTTTAAAATAATTCTAAATAGATTTGACTACTAGCTTTCTTCCAGATAGTATTGATGTCAACTCTGCTTTTCAGAAACTTTATTGCTGTTTAAAAAATTCCATTCACTCTACCTGTGAAGATATTAAACAAGGTTTTATAAATCAACAGGTTTCATTTGAAAGCATATATATGTGTATTTTAAAAGAACTTAAAACGCCTGAAGTACATCTGTAGTGACTGCAGCCACAGTATAGAAAAATCCCTATTAGTTTTAAAGTCTGTTATCTGAAGGACTAATCCTTAGTTGAAGGACCAGCAGCAGTCCAAGATAACACCAGATAGATCTTGAGAAGGTCTGACCATTTAGATATGAATCTGTTCAGAGTTTTCCCAGGCTTATTTACAGCTAAGGAATATCATGCTTTTTTGAGTTGTTTCTAAAAAATAATTGGAATCACTGTTCATAAATAGGCAGAAAAGTAAGGATGAGAGAATCTGACCTTGCCAGTTGATAATATAAGACCAAAATCATAATTTAGTGAAAGCTATTCTTTTAAGTAGTGCTGCTTTAACCAAGACTATATTGTTGATGTTATTAACCTCTCTTAAGACCTTTGAGAAAAGAAGAAAATCTGAAGATGCACAGTAATTTGAAGAGTATGTTATGAACCTTATAAAAGAGATCAATTTCAACAACAACCTGTCATCTACTGGCATAAAAGTAATGAAATTGGAATAGCCCACTGGAGAGGCTGCTGATGTTCCAGTTAGTCTTCATGTAATTGAAAGAATTTGGCCATGATTGAAGCATAAATTTTATGGATATTTTTGTTAGGAAGCTTGGCAGACTCCTCTAGAGAATTAATTTTCCTCTGATGGATACAACGACAAAGTTCTGTGCTATATTTCAGGAATTTTATTTCTGAGGTTCTTTTGTCTTACTGCAAAGAAGGAGCAATATACAATGTATCTACTGTCTATCACTGCAATTTTTTTCTTAGGTATCTGCTGTACGAAAAATTATGACATAGCTCAAATAATCTATTCCTTCCACAAAAATAAATTTGTGTTTTTAATTATTAGGGTGTTTTAAATATATTTTAAATTATAATATTTCTTATTTTATGATCTACCAGTTACCCTTGTGCCCTGAGGAGTCATAAAATCTTTTAGGGAATTATAGTGATGTCTCTATAGAGTTTTGTGAAAAGTTCATGTATGTTAAACATGAAAAAAAAAGGCGTTGGTCCTCAGAAATCTGTAGTTTTTTCCAATGAAGTGACCTTACTGTAAGGTCAGAATCGAAAATGTCAGGTTTGGCCAGATAATTCTGCATGGATGGGCTTATTGACACTTCCTACTTGTTTTTAAGAAAAAAGTGCTTAATCACATGGGAACTTCATCATTCCCCATTTGTCTATCCTACAAAACATGTATTCACATTTTCACTTGATTTTTATCCCACACTGAATTCAGTTAGGTTAACAACTACACCAAAGCTGATGGAGACGACTGGTTTTAAACATAATTTCATTGAAAACCTTCAATAGATAGGAGACAAAGACCTACTGTTATTTTAGAAATGCTAGAAGTGAAAACCTACTTTTTATCCCTTAAAAAATTTAGTTTAATTCAGTTCAACATAATTGAAGTGACACTAGACTTATTCTAACATGAATAAAAGTAAGTCACCATCAGAGGATTTATTTAATAGGGTTAAACTGTACAAAAAGAAGAAAGAATATTTTTTCCTTAGAGGCATCTTCCAAAGCTTCCCTTACTTTTGGAGAATGAGAATGCAAGAAGTCCCTTTTGATGTTTTTGTGAAATATATATTTGAACTCAAATGGCAGTTATCACTTCGAGGGTGGAATTAGGATGAAAATTCCTATTTTAAATTGTATGCAGGTAATAGAATGGACAAAAAAAAATACCTGTTGACATTTTAAAATATCTAAATATAGCTTGAGAAACTAAGAATTTTTCAGTTTAATGATGAGTTATAATACCAGATTTTTAAAAAGGAAGGCAGCAAGATAGTTATGATGCAGATTGCATCATGCAGTTATTGCATATTGCACAAATGCACAAAAATTGCACATTGCAATTATGTGAACTATTTTTCTGATTATTAATATGTATACACTATGTATAACTATTGTGCTGTAAATATATATATGCTGGATATCTGGCAGTGCACAATGTGTAGTTGGTGGTTCCTTGTCTATCACGTTAACAACAAAAGTTTATTACTTGGTCAGGTGCCCCTAGTGCAGCACTCACCAAATGAATGGACACAAACAGCTGGATATATGCACAATTAAACAGGGAAAGCAGTCATTCAGTTATACACATCAGAGTATAAAATAACTTCCTGCTTTCTAGAAACACAAAATATGAAAGATATGAAAAATAAGAATCACATATTTAGTGCTTTTATAAAATTTTTTATGATGACATATTTTAATTCCAGCACTTAGCTATATTTACAATTAATCTCTGAATTCAATAGGTGCTTAAACATCACGAGAATATTAAGGATGTGAATACATGTTTGGTAGGATGAAATCCTTTCAGTAGTTCCCAGATATGCTGAATAAAGCTATCATGTGCCAATATCTGCAAGAGGAATGAATATGTTTTCACATAAAACTAAATGTTTGGCCCTATTGGAAAATGTTGAGTATATAATGAAAACATTAGGGGGTTATGCACATTGTATAATTTATAATATATTTTCTTTATTTATAGATGTCTCATGTATTTAAAAACAGGCCAGATTCTAAAGGTCAGATATTCCACATGTCTTAGCACTGAACCACTTTGGTATCTTTATTCAAAAAAAGCCCATGACTATGAAGTACTGAGAAACATTGCTAATCCAGATAGGATTGAAAGAGTCCAGAGTGTTCCTACCCAGTTATTAAGAAATATACTGTGCAGCCTTATGCATGTCTTTATTTCTGGATATCAACTGCCATTTTATGCTTTAGAGCAAATCCTGCAGCTGATACCTGATTGTGCCTCAATTTCCATTAGGTATCAATAAGAGAAGCAGAATAGCAACACAGAGTAGGTTCTATATGTCTTAATCTATAAATATTATAGAGAGAGTGATAAATCATGCTTGAGTCAACATTTTCCAGCATAGGGTATGAATTCAGGAACACTTGTGGTAGGGAAATGACACAATTCCATCTACTACATACTTACACATGAAGCAATCCAAAGGCACTTTCCCAATTTTTACTAACTTGAAGTTTTAAAAAAAAGTCTTTAATCACCATGGAGCAATAATATAAACCATACCTTTTTGCCTTTTGTTTTTTAAATGCTAATTTTAGTACTCAGTTCCTACACACTGGTAAAAGTACAGTGATGACAAATTTTGTTTGCCTTGTGTTTTTTTTATCTGTAATTTTCAGCTTTAGTTTTTGCTACATTTATTCTAGATTGATAACCTGATTTCTACTTGAAAAACAATTTTGATTACTTTATAATTTGCATACTTTAATTCTCTGACGTGTAGCAGAATGAGTTGTTACAGGAATGCAGTTTGCTAGTATCTCTTCTTAGAGACACATTTTCTCCTATAGTAAGATTAAAACCTATTTAAAATAGCTGCATTAGGTATCTGATAGTCCAACCATGGAGAAAACAGATTTAAAGCTAAAGGGATATTGTCATTTTTCCTTTGCTATCCCAAAAATATGTTAACAAAGCACAGGGAAAGAGACCAAATTTAGATAAACACGGAATTTAGATTATTAAATATATGAACATTTTCCCTCATTTCTGTGATCTGATTTTTTTCTTCTTGTTAATAGATATTAGAAAATATTATTTTGAGAAAGAAGGGAGAAATAACTTTAATCTAGTTTCAATCTTATTAGGCCTAGAATCCATTTATGTTTTAATGGGTAGGTGTAACTTCATGAAAAACTGACTGAGCCATTATCTTGTAAGAGACTCTCACAAGGAAAAATCCAGTCGTTTTTGAAGATACACGTACTATTATTTTCTTTCACTGATTTAATGATATGAAATATAATGAGTACAAATTATCTCAGACCTTACACTTTATGGCTTCTTTGATTTTGTGGTGACCTGAACTGAAAGTTTTTCTATGAGTCTGAATTAAAATCCATTTAAAGATCAGTTTCTCAACATTTTGATTTACAAACTTATGAAGCTCTGTGAGGCTTTTTGAGTTCAACTGAGCTGCACACACACTTCAGTACAATGTTGAAAATATTTTTATTACTTTATAGTGATTTGAATCAAGAACATTAAATGAAAGTCTTCTAAAAGGTAATTAGTATTATGATTTCATAGCCCTCTGAAATAAATGTATTCTCACTGTTATGTGTTGTTTAGAAAGCTTGGTTTCTCATAAAATCTTGCTTCAAGACATTGGAAATAAAGTACTTTGAAAACCTGTTTACTTATATCAAGAACACTAAAAAGTAAAACTACAATTCCAGCCTCTCTGACTTGCTCCACTTTTTATATTTTTGAATTTCCTTTTATGACATTGCTTCTTGCTTTTCAATGAAGTAATTCATACAATAAATGCACCATGTGCTTTTCTACATGAGTCATTATTAAAAGACCATAAATTAAAAAGGGAATGAGGTATAAAATTCATTCTGGATACCTATGACTAAGCACTTCTGACTTTATCACTAAAATATCATAAAATGGGTGAAAATAAATGTTTGGTTTAATAGTTACAAAAAAGTTAATTTACTATTGAAAATTAGTTCCACTGAGATTTTGTAAGAAAAGTGTTTATCAAGATTATTATTTCTCAAATTTTTCATACATGCACTCAACAACTTCAATATTTCTGACCATATAAAGGGTATTTTTTTTCCGCTAGATTTTAAATAAATATTTGTTCTGAAAAGTGGTGTAGCAACATTATACTCTAAAACTATTTCCTGAGGAATAGTCTGAAACAGAAGAGCTTACTGGAACATATTATTTTACTTTTACGTTCAATTTTTGGGCTAAGATATGGATTTTTGATGGTTATACCAGGTTATACTACTTTATTAATGAGGATCTGAATACTATTTAATGAAATTTTACATATTTTTGTTCCCTGCAGATTACTTCAGGGTATGACCTTAAACTAGTTGAAAAGAATCTTCCTTGACTTTAATTTAACTTTCATCCTAATAATTTTTTTAGGATCCAAAGCTCACAGCTATCTTCAGATATGAGTTATATTACCTGATATATTGAATTAATTTATTTTCAAATCAGGCCTACAGATCATTACTGAAAAGAAATGTGAACACACTTTTTTTTCTTAATTTTTCTTAATTTTCTCAGATCTGTTTACCACTTTCATATCACAGTCTCATCCCAACAATATAAATCATTTATTTAGCATCTTGTTTTCTCAATATCTATGTTGAACTCCTCAGAAATCAAAGTTTCCTAGTGTGATTAAAATAGTTTCCAGACCAAAGTCTCAAATTCATCCATCTTAAAGAATATGCATGATTTTATCGAAGTATTTCTGAGTACCTCTGAAGGTTCATTGGCTGACGGATTCTTAGCCTTAGGTATTAATTTTGGTTTAAATCTCTCTACAGTCACTTTTCTCTGGAATTACATTAATTAATATTTTTTGTCCCTGCTATAACATTTCAAGAATTACTTCTTATTAAAATGGCTAATTCATTTTAATTTTTTTTTCCTTGTGAGATAGTGAAAATTTGTATCTTAATTAACTTACATTTAGTTTCAGACTGATTAGATGTATGTGTTCTTCAGTGGTTTCTTACTGTTTCAAGTGCATTCTGGTGGAGTGCTCAGTTTTTCCATTGTGACCCTTTGTTTTGCCCAGTTTTATGGTTGTTGATGATATTTTGGTTATCTGTAATTTCACACATTTCTATGAAGTGCATTCCTCAAGATGAATTCCTCACATTTTAGATCACTGATGGTACATAAAACCGTACCATTACTTAATGGAGTTAGATCTTCCTACTTATAAAGGAATCTGTAATTTATGCTTCACTGAGGTCTCCTTCCTAATTCCCCCCCATCCCTTCAGTCTGTTTCAGATTTTGTTACAAAATGATGAAACAGACAGAACCGGGCAGATCTAGGGATTCTTTGGTGAAAGTTTCCAAGAATTGTGCTGTTGCTATATTTGGGTAAAAACCGCTGTCACATTGTTTTTCCTTTAGTAAGACTGCTATGTAACTTAAGTTTCATTTTTTGATGTCTATTAATTGTTGATTTTCTACAGAATTGGCATAATTGTATTTTTTAAATATATGCTTCTTAATTCAATTAGAAAAAGGTATTTATTTTCATAGGAAATATCAGTTTTCAGTGAAAGTCACATCAAAACAATGTGCAGTGAGATTTCTGGTAGTGAAAATCCTGCTGGGGCTATGTTAACCACAAATGGACTGTACTCTGTTTTACAGTGAATGTTTTTGTCACCCAGAAGGTTTCCTTTCAAGTAAAGAGAAGCAAAGATCAGAGAATCTGTATTTAGACCCTAAAATCTGGGCAAAAGAAAAACTTCACCTAAAAAAAATCACATAGCAGGATAACCTGTACAAGGGCAAGGCAGATAGGGAATGGCTCTTCTAGGAAACTTGGGGGAAAGGGGGGCTGACTGCTGCTGCTGCAGAAGGGAAGATATCACAGGCTTTACTTCTCAAAAATTCTAGTTTTGAACTACAACTTTCAGCTACTCCTGAAAAAAAAGAGTGCTTCAAACGTTTTCTTTCAGCTGATGGCTGATGGTGGTGGGGAGCATGTTAGATGGGTGCAGACCTGGAGAAGAGGTGATGGAGAGGGCTGGAAACCCTGATGAAGGCACTGTGCAAGTGCTCAGCCATGACACTGACATGGCACAGGGCAGGGCTCCAGGCACCGAGCACAGCAGATACAGACAAAAATTATTATTTGCTGTTTGAAATTCAGCATGTTTTCAGCAACTATAAAATCCAAAATAATGGGCCATGACCACATGTGTCTTTGTGCAACTACTTTTATCTGCTTTGGTGTCCCAGGTGAAACTCCTCCTCCAGGTGGGGTTTCAGGTGTACCAGTGACTCACAGCCGTTCTGGGCTGCACTGGAGCCTCCAGGGGATGGGGTGTAGGGCACATCTCACTTTCCACAGAACTTGCGTGGCCTTCCCTCACTACCCCTCACTCTCACTTCTATTGCTTTAAGCCATTAATAATTTTCTCCAGTCGCTCACATGTGGGAAACAAACAGAAGAACTAGAGGTCACAACACTGAAATATCTCTAATAATGACACACAGACTGGCCCTGACTATCAAGGGAGCATCTCTGCTGAGAAGAACTTAGGGTTGCTGGTAGATGGCGAGTTGGGCATGAGACAGCATCTTGATTTGGCAGCAAAGCAGGCCAAGAACCTTCTGATATGCAATAGCAAGAGCATGTGTAGGAGGTCCAGAGAAATTAATGTTCCTTGCCTTCACTAAAACTTCATCTAGTGACATGGATCTATTTTAGGTCCTCTGACAGATGACAAATTCTTATGGACTACAGCAAGTTCAGGCAAGGCATTTCACAGTGGTGAATGTTGTCAAGGTGAAACACAACATGCATAAACTGAAACAAGAAGTCAACAAGGGAAGTGATACTGATCTAAGGAAACACTGAATGAAGTGATGCTCAGCATGGGATATTTGGGAGCGTGAAACTTATATGAGATCTGAGCTGCCTTTCTGTCAGACAACACAATCATGCTGTCACTGAATGTTAGACTACTGAAAAATGTGTATTTCTGATTTTGGCACTTTTACCATATCTGTTGTTATAAAGAGAAATTGAGTATTTCAATTTTGCAGTAGTTTTTGAACCATGTTTCCAACTGAGTTGAAAAGGAAAAAAATATAGCAAGGCATTTCAAAAGAAAAATACAACCTTAAGGATTAAAATTGGGCCTGCTCAGTCTCAGGAAGGTATGACAGAGCGAACTTCATCAATGTCTGTCAGTATCTGAAGGGAAGATGTCAAGAGCATGAAGCCAGGCTCTGCTCAGTGGTGCCAAAGCAGTAGGTCAGGATGCAAGGAGCAGAAACTGATGCAGAGGAAATGCTACCTAAATGTGCAGGGGACCAAGCACTGGAACAAGTTGCCCAGAGAGGCTGTGGAATCTCCCTCACTGGAGATATTCAAGAAGCATGTGGACAGAATCCTGTGCCCTGTGCTCTGGGGTGACCCTGCTTGAGCAGGGAGCCTGGACCAGATGAGCCACTGTGGGTCCCTAACGAGCTGACCCATTCTGTGATTCTGTGATATTTATCAGGTCCCTTTGCTACTGAGAGTATTAATGAAAGATTTGATGAGAGTCTTTTAATTAGAGATGTTCCAAAGGATCTGGTCAATTAAATTGTTTGTTTCAAAGGTAGTCTGAAGTTTTAAATACCTGGATGGTGTTGTTAACTTTAGGATGGTTAATTTTAATTATCTTTCTCTTTGTGCATACTACTTTTATTTAAATAGGTTGAGGGAAGAGGTTGTCTAAGTTAACAACAATGGCTGATTTCACTTTATTTCTTTTTGTGAAAGAGCTGCAATAATGCAAGTAAACTAGGCTGCTCCTTAGAGACTAGTTGGACCATAATTTGGCTTTTTTCTTAAATAGTAGTTGAATATTAATTAGAAGTAATTTTGTTCCTTTTGACTTTATCAGTAACTTAAGAGAGCCTAGCTATTTCCATCAACATTTTTATTTATTTTTCTGTTTTAATTTTACTTCATTAGAAAATAATTTTTCAGAATATTTAAAGACTAATGTGAAGCATTTAACACTCATCCAATTTTTATAATGATGCAAAATATTACTTTAGCCTTCAAAATTAGTTTGAAAGTGTGACATAACAGTCCCCAAAGCAATGTAGCAGAAATACTTTTTAAAAAGTTATTTAAACTTAGTAACAAAGCATCATTTAACTAATCATGGCATAACTACATGAACTTAAGTGAATCATGATTTTTTTAGAAGATTTTGTATGGTTTTGATCAAAAAAATCCAAAATGAATTGCAAATGAGAAACAAAGGGTAATACGAGTAATAAGTATGTTGTAATATTCACCAGAAATTTTTTCTGTCTGTGGAGAATTAATCTTTCTATTATTGTGACATTAATATTAAAAGTAGGAATGTGTTGATGAATCTGTTGATTCCATCTGATGAATCTGTTTGCATCTAATGCAAAAAATGTGTGGCAGCATCCTACAAATATGCCAGAATATTATATAGAAATAAGTGAAAGCAAATATTATTAGTATAAGAAATAAAGTATTACATTATAACAAAAATAATATAAATGTCTGCTCTAAATCAGGTGATAATTTGGAAAGAATAGAAGAAAATATTTCAATCAGCGTGTGGCTGAGACACCATTATAACTCATCACTAATGGCATTCTAATTCATAATTTGTGAAAGACAATTTCCATTAATATATTTGCAAAAATTACTATGAAGGACTACATATTTGAGGACTGAAAAGATAATTTATCTTAAGAGTTTATAATTTTCACAAAGCATTTTGGAAAAGGATTTGAGATTCAACTGCAGTATTTTATTACTGTGGATTATGAGACACTATGCCAGATAACCAGCTTTAGTAGATATTCCTCATTTCCTAAATATTTTGTGAATAAAATGTAAGGTTGGTGTGAATTCTTCCTAGGGCTGCTGGAAATCACACAGCTCCCTCTGCAAATGTTTCTGTATTTTAGCAAGGGCTTTGTATAGAATAGTGCTGAAAGCTGACCTTTGAAATGCACTAAATTTTTCTGTGCTGTCTTTTATGTGCAATTTATCACTACCCTGTGGATCATGCTGCATAGCACTTTATTTTTGAGCTAGTCATCTGGTCTTCAATAGGACTATTCAGTGTTTGAGACATTATCCAATGTAAATTTAGTATCTCATTTCATTCCTCAGTTTGCATTAGCATCCTCTTCTTTTAAGCTGCTTGTTTCTTAAGGAGTGAATTTTCATACATATCTTAGTTCTCTCAGCTATTACTTTATATAATTTCTATTCCCTTTCTTTTCTCTTCAGCTTTTCTGAAGACTCTCTCATTTTTTCTCTCTTTTTCTTTCCTTTATGATACCCAAATAGGTATTTTCGTCTATGACCACAATATTCTTCTGTATTCACGTACATGAATCTATGACCTAAATATCAAAATACTTTTCATCTGCAATATTTCTTGTCTTTCACAATTTCCTTTATGTGTTCTATCTACCCTGACTAATACTACATTTAATAACTATGAAATATTAAATTTCAAATATGAATAAAAACAGAATTAATTTTATTATTTCTTTATTAATTTTAATATTTCTTTTCTAAATCTGAAGATATGTTACAGTTGCTCCCTCATTTTATATTGTATTGTTATAAAGAATGGTATTCAGAAATTCTATATATCCCAGAAATGGGCCTTAAATATATATTTGAAGAACTGGAATAATGGAAAATAATCTTTGTCCAGATTGATTTTAAAAGGCAACATGGAACTTTAAAAAAAATGTAGTCATGGGAAGCAGATGTAGATTCAGAATACTCATCTCAGATTAATTTTTCCACCTATTTTTAGAAAAGTTTTAGAAGAATGGTGGGATGAAAAAAATTACAAAAAACAAAAAACAACAACAACAAAAAAAACCACAAAAAAACCCCCAAAAAACCTCCCGAACAAACAATAACAAAAAAAACCCAACAACCCCCCCAAACAACAACAACAACAACAAAAAACAACCAAAAAAACCCAACCCAAACCAAAACCAAAAACAAACACAAACCAACCTTTTTCTGTGTTCCCAGAGCAGGGGAACTATTGAGAATACCCTGAAGTGCTTCTTATGCTAAAAAAGTAACAGATGGTATCTTTGGAACTTTCTTCTCCACCTTTCATCCACTTTTTGTTGTGTCACCAACATCTTTCTCTTTCACACTTTGTTACTGTCCTGCCCTTGTTGAATTCTTTGTCACTTTTGTATGAGATGCTTGGCTTCATAAAATTTCTGTGAAAAGAAACCGAAAATTATGTCTTAATGGCTTATTCATTCCTGCAGTATAGGATAGGTTCAGTTCCTTCTGTGCTTACTTTAAATCTTTATTTTTTTAAACTGAATAATTAAGAAATTCCTTTTTGCAAAGGTTTATACTTACCTGGTGGAACATGCTGGGGGAAGCAATGGAGTTTTTGTTCCTTGGCTGTTTGTGGAATCCACGTTTTATACTTCACCTTAACACGAAGTTGCCAAGTGGATATGGACGCATGAACTGCAAAGCTCTCTGGTGTCTGACAGAACCAGCTTAACCTGAAGACTCTGCAGAAGCATGGGCTGTGATGCCACTGAAAGTGACAATGATGTCTTAATATATTATTATATATATACTATATATATATATACATACACATCATATATATGTATTTATATATACACTATATATATATACATCATATATATGTATAATATATAGATATATGTTAATATATTAATCTCTTCAAACAACTGACATGGAAGGACTACAAACTTAGTTTATATGTCATGATTATTTCTTAATATAATTTCTCCTACATCCTTGTTTTCCGTTTGACAGCAGTTTTATCAGCCACTGCTTACACTCACTATAGAGTAAGTTTGATAGGAAAAAAATTCCACCCACTCTATCCTCTTTCTGAGCAAAATTAGTCAAGAAAATGGTGATTTTACTGTAAAAAGCTTTAGAAGGCTCAGAAAATCTTGTTTTCAGAGGAAGTAGTTTACCAGAGAAAGTAAAAACACTTTACCACAGAAGCTGTTTGTCATTGTATTTATGAGTAATTCTTATACAGCAATACATGCAGATACTGTTTTTTACAGTCAAACATTTTTTTAAAGCAAAATGCAGTTACTCTATGTACTAGCTGTGGTGACTGGAGTGGAGTGAATAGTCTTCACAGGAGCCCCATATGGTGCTGTGCTTTGGGTTTGTGTTGATCACACTAATGTGTGTCATTTCCCCACTCTGCACCCTATTTTCCTCCCTGTGAGTAGGCTGGGGATGGGCAAGAATCTGGGAGCACACACAGCTGGGACAGCTGACCCCGACTGGATGAAGGAATACACCACGCTCTATAATGTCATGCTCAGCAATAAGAATGGAAAGAGGAATAAGGAGAGAGGAGTTTTGGCTTCCAAGGTGGTCTTTTTTCAGAGATTGGTGGGGAATCAATCCACATGAGGTGCTGAGCGATTGCCTTTTGTTTCTTTTTCCTTCACTTATTAATCTGTTTTTGTCTCAATTCAACTTTTCTCTTGATTGTTCTTCTTGCTTTGCCCCACATCCCACTGGTATTGAAGTGGTTGAATTAACAGCAGTGTGGGTGCTTAGCTAAGAGTTAACTCACAATGCTTTATCTACATTTTTGTAATATGAAGCTTCAGTTTTATGAAGTGATAGAACTTGGATCTCTCTGTGCAAGAATCCAGAAATGCACCTAACTGATTTTGAGGATGTTATTCCAGGTGTGTGATGGGAAATAAAATTGATTGTTAGATGTTTAAAGTCAGGGATTTATAAGTATATTCCTGAATTTTGCCCTTACCAAATGTATTTCCAGGACAATGCTGAAAGTGGGATGCTTGTTACAGAATCTTTTGTAAACTGCTTTAATGAGTTCCAAAATACACATGCATACATAAATATGCATGAGGAAAAAGAATTTAATTCTTTACAAATGTGCTGCATATTTGCATGGTCATTAACAAATGAGCTCTAGGCCATGCATTGAAACAGCCACATACACAACAGCAGCAATATGATCATTCTTTCCCCTCTTATCTGGTAAAGGTGCACATTTCAAGATCATTAAGCTTCCTGTGTGAATAAGAGACATGGTGATCATACTGATTTCCATATAGTTTGGTAGAAGTATGAGATATCTTTCTCCCATAAATACACACATAAACACATTATTTTCTACTTATAATGAAAGGTTGTTTTAGCTGTATAGATGTTGTTTAAAATGTTAGTATTTAGAGGAAACAGAAGAAAACCATTCTCCCTATGAGAAAAATAAATTATCTCATAGCATAAAAAATAAATTATTAATGTTCTCTATTACTCACCAACATATCACCAAAATTACTTCTTGAGCAAATTTCTTTAAATGATATATCTGTCTGTGTTCTGTGGTGATTTCAGAGCTTTGCACAAAAGGTTTCGATAGGTGCATTTGAACAGAAGCAGTAGATATGTAAAAAATAAAACTACTTCTTTTTATAGCTTATACTTATATTGGGAAGAAAATAAGATAAAGATGACAATGTTAATACCACAAATAAAATAGTCTCTCTCGCATTTTTTAAATTTTAAATTGTTGTCATGAAACATATGAGAAAGTATTCAATATATTTTAAATCTACTAGCAGATTAATAACTCAAAGTAAAATAAAAGCAATAACTTACATTCTGCAGCCTTTGACCCTGCCAACATGACTTGAAAAAGCTGGCAAAAAGGTTGTCCTCTTGTTGAATTGTTTGGCTCATGTTTAATGCACAAGCATGCTATGCTTCCAGATTTGGCATGAATGTCTTCCTGTTTCCCTCAGGGACGAATGCATCCAGGGCAAGAAATCAAAAGGACAAAGTCCCGCTTTCTGTTACAGTTTGAGATAACCTTCATGATACAAGCTGCTAACGCAGATCAGAATCTTTCTTTATACCTAACTATCTATCTATCTGTCTTTTTTGTTTCAGATCTTCATCAAAAATCCTTTTTGCGATAGTGTGGAACAGTCAGTTGATTTCAGGAGTCGTTAACTATGATCTGCACTGTGTTTGGGAACTAATTATAGATTATTTTTCCTGGCCCTTTTCTGCATAGCTGATGTTTGGCTCTGTGTTCTGGCACGCGGCTTTTGGATGGACAGCGACTCGGTGGAAATGGCTTTCTCAATGTGTTTCTTCCTGAGTAAATTTAATCTGCTTTTTGCATTTGTCCATTACTTTGTCTTGGGAAACACTGATTTCATATCACAAACCTTAAACTTTTCTGATTTTGATGGAGATTTTGAACAACTTCACTGCGGACATATTTCAATGCTCTTCCACCATGTGCTGTGCTGTAAGCTTGCTCTCAACAGTCAAGCTCCCAAGTTAAGGAAACATTAATCCTAAAGTATTCATTCAGTGGTGTATATATATAGATACACAACAAAGTATGCATGCTTTTTTATATGTGTTTTCAGACTGATTCTTGATAAATGGATTATTAAAAAACAAACAAACAAACAAAACTATTTGAATGCTGGACAGTTTTGTCAGAGGTGAACTGCAGGAGAAGCCGTGGTTTGTTTGCAGGTATATCAAGACCTTTTTGTTCACTGAAGCAGAATGGAATATTTAATACTGATGTACACTGCTATATTTCTACATATAAAATGTTCCTCTTCTTTAATACAACAAAGCCCATGGACCTAAACTCTAAACTCTTTCTAATCTTCTGCACATGTATTATAAATGCATTAACAGCCTTAAGGTTTTGGGTATGAATCAGCAAAAAACATTTAAAATATAAGCCTATACTTAATCCATGGTTTGAATAATTAAAAAAATTACAAAAGATTTATTCGACAACATAAGTTACACATGCAGCATAGCTCAATCTTTAATTTTTCCAGTATGAGATAGAATTTTCATGTTACTTAAATACAATTCTTCCAAATCTTCTTTCACAGGCAATTTGTAAATCTTCAGTGGAATGCTTTAAGAGGTATGCAATATACCAGAGATGTTGGAACAACTTTTTAAATGTTATTCAAATCTCTTTGCGAAATATGTATCAACACACTTTGTTAAATGAATATTAAATTACAAATCCCAAAGGCCTGTTGTCGTACACATTAATAAAACCCCAAAACCTTATTAAGGTGCAGCTTTCACCCTGAAGGGACCAAAAATATTTTTTAAAATTATCTATATCAATGTGAAAGCCAGTTTGAAATGCAGCTTTTTGCAGGTAGACATCCATGTAAACACATAAAGTAGAGGCAATAAGATAAAATTCTAGCAAGTATCAGCTGCATTAGAAATTTGACTGACGGGTTTTTACCAAATAGAAATTGTGTGAATATTGGTTTTGAAATTAATTCAGTGTTTGTCCTGAGTATTCCTTTTTTTTTGACAACATAAATCTAAGTTTCATTAATTTATTAGCTATTTATTAGTGGCTATGATGGTGTATAAAAATCTTACACTGATGATAAGTAAATTATATATTTTTTTAATACATCAAATGTTTTATAATATAAACTACTTGGTCTTCTGAGTAGGTATCCAATCCTCAAGAAAAATCTGTAAATTATTTCATACCACCACCCTGGTCCAGTCCCAGATTTCAGGTTTCAACATTCCAGTGTAGGGCACAGTGATAAGAGACAGTAAAATAAAAGAAAGCATGCACGTGCAAAAGACAGAATTAATCTGCTACTAGCTTATACATGGAGAGAAAGAGAGACCCTAAAGAAAGGAGCTTAGTCCATTTTTAACGAGAGTTCCCATATTTAGGAAGTCTGAACTTCTTCATTTGGGGTTGTTTATATTTTTCTGCAATCAGAGAAGTTGAGCAATATTTCTTTAAAGGAATTTCCACTACACTTTTCTGTTTTAGAGGAAGATTTGGATAATTTTTTCTCCAAAAATCCTAAATGTTGTTTTTTTGTTTCCAGAAGAGTAGATTAAATAGAGGCCACATTTAAAACACACAGGGTTTTCTCTAAAAATTGTAAAATAAAAAATCTCATGGAACTAGTCCAGTATTTTATTCTTCAGTGTAGAACTCTGCATGTATGCAGCATACCACTGATGCTAATGGATTGCTATTATTTTGCAGAATACAAATGTCTATCTCTGAAAACTGTTTTGCAGACTTTGCTTTAGAGTGCATGTAATGCATTATCTTGAAGAATTCGCCCAACAAAAACTCTATTGGGGTGTCAAATAAATTATGATGTTGATCTTGAATTTGCAAGAAAAGAAAAATTCTTCTGTGATGTCTTAGTGACCTGCTCTGCCTTAAAAATATATTTATTTTGTTTTTCTTTTGAATGTGAAGTTTAATGGTACTAACATTATCTGACTGCCCATTTGTTTTGTACACAGGAGGTCTAGTAACAAATAGCACTTCTAAGTTTTTGCTTCCTACTCATCCAGTTGCATACCTATAATACATACACACACACTATATATATGTTTGTATATGTATATGTACATACATACATACAATTAATATATTTTGTGTCTCTTGGGAAATAATAATATTCAAAGAATTCTGTGATGTCTACTATCATCTCACTGTATATAGAAAAGCTTTCTTTGAGTCCACATTACAAAACAATTGCAAATACATTTTTAACTCACAACTGTATTTGGAAGATGGCATCTATGCAATGGTTGAGTTTGGGGGAGGGGGGTGATCCCTGAATATCACTTAGTCCAACTTCACTCTTTGAAGTCACATCAGGTAGGGCAGCTTGCTCAGTTATTTATACACAAGGAGGAGATCCTCCTGAATGTTCTCTTGTCTAGATGAAACAATTCCATCTCTCTCAGCTTATTCTTGTATGTCTCACCAATGCTGAGTAGAGGCAAAGAACACCTCTGCTGGCCTTACTTTTCCTAATGTAGTCTCAGAGGTTGTTGGTCTGCTTTGCCACGAGGCCATATTGTTAAAAAAAGTCACTGTATTAAATGAAAGCTATAACTGTGAATGAAGACTCTATTTTTTTAACTGTTTGAAAAAAAAAATAGATGACAGATTTAATATTTAACTAGTTTAATGAAATTATTTGTCCCTAAACATTACATCCATAATTTTCAGTTTGGATTTTCTGTGAGCAATTGACCTACATAGAATGAGTGTAAAAAACTTCATTAACTTTTTAATGTATAATGGCTGATGTGAATAAGGGTTTCCAACCGTCTGTCCAGTCCTCACTTGGTCCAGTCCTCACTTTAAGCCAAAAACTCTGAATGATATGTCCCTTGCCTTTTGTGCTTTCTCTTAGGTTCAGTTTCTAACAAACATATTTATGGTTTGCTGGATTTGTCCTGGTAGACTCACTGACTTTTGTCCAGCTCAATTCTTCCTATCAAATAGACATTAAGAATAGCTATTAAAAGCTCAAACTGTCCAACATCCTTCAGCATCTCTTCATTCCTTGCAACATGCATGTGGAAATAGTCTGCCCCTTCAAATTCAAATTAGTTCAGTGCTTATATGCAAGTACAGAACAGAACTGACATGATTATCTATAGTTCAGTGTCAATATAATATCAAAACAGAGAATAAAAAAACCCCAACCAATAATAAAATGTCTAAATACCCAGTGTAATTACTTGCACTGAAATCATTCTGCTTCTGACCTTCTTTAAAGTTAAGGTTGTTGTAACTGTCATGTTTGATGCAACTGTAAGAAAGTGAAAGAAATGTTGACCCTGATGAGCTGTAACATCTACCAGAAAAGGTGTATGAGGACATTCATAAGTACAGAATTGCTATGCTAGCTGTTCCAATATTTGGATGAGACACAGGTCTAATGGTAAGTCATTTTATAAGAGAATTTTAATTTCATAGTTTTCACAAGTAATAATAAAGTTAACATAAAGATTTTCTGGTTAAAGATTACCAATTAAGAAAATTTTTTTTTCTAATCCGGCATATTGAAAATGTAGGATAGAAACTAAAGAGAACATTGCTCTTCTTGCCTCACACACCCTCCCCTCCAGCTTTTCCAATCTGATGATTGTAGAAGTGACACGTATTTTATGCTTGATGGATGAAAAGAGACAGTAAAAGGCAAGATGAGCTAATAACAGTAAAGTCTGTATTGAATCAGAAATGTGTTGAGGTACTGAGAGGAATCAAGATATGTGCTTCAATCATTAGAGTTTGTCACAAGTGAGATTTGTTGGTTGATGTGCTGTCAAAGTACTGAAAGAGAAAGGTTTTATAACAAGCAGCTAGACATGCAGAAAAAGAAGTTTAGGACCCTAAGGACTCAGTATAAATAGAAGTTATAAAGTGAAAAAGAGTAATAAAGTTGGCATCAAGAGAAGGGCAGTATTGATCCAGACTTTAAAAAAGACAAAACTTTTTCAGACATCTTGAAAAATGATCTTCTTAGTTTTTATTTTCTTAAAAGTCATTACTGTCAATAATTATGCATGTCTTCACCTCTCAGAAGAGAAAACCTCAAAAAATGGTCACGTTGCATATAACTGTGAACATTATTCTTACCCTGTTTTTAAAGCATAACACATTATCTTAAAAATATGGATACAATCCAGTTCTGGATTGGTCTGAGTGTGCATTTTATTAAAATTACACCTCATTACACTGAAGAATTTACCTAAATTTACTGGTAAATCTTTTAGCACTTTTGAAAGTATTTCACTTCATTGTAATATCAGGTTAGTGTTAAAGAGAGTACTTTAAAGAAATTACTGATGTTTCCTGAGAAAATTTAACAAAATGACTTTCTGGTTTGAGGGTTTATTCCTCCATCAGAGTTTTGGAATGTGCAGTGCTGTTCACAAATTCCTGCATGTTCCTTTCATCCACATAACGGTTATCTTTTACTTTACAGCATTTACAAAATTCTTTATACTTACGTTTGGTTTTGTTTTATTTACAAATGCTAGTGGTTGACACAGTGTGCCCTTCTCTACAACTGGAGCTTTATTTTCCATAACCCTGCTCAAGTAATAACCACTAGTGGAGGTTGTAATGGATGTGTCTTGTCCTGATGGTTGCAGCCATTCCAGTAGACTCAATCAATGCATTATGAGGGTGTGATGCAGAAGTCAGACTCAATAAATGATTACTGCAACAACTAGTCTTAGAGCTCATAGAAAAAGAGACTATTTGGAATTTGTTTACCTGAGAGATGCAAAGAACCTGAGCCAAGAAGAATCAGTGGGAGAGCTGGTCTCTAATAAAACCACAGCATAATTATTTTTATGAGTGCAGTGGGAGAGAGATAAATCACACAAATCGACACATGGTTTCAAGAAACGGAACTGTAAAGAATGAGAAATTTCCAAAGACAGAATGAAGTTGCTTAAAAAGTCTACATGCAACATGAAGACTGCTATAAATATTGTGTTAGAAGACCAGTTAGACTGTGTGCCATAATTCAAAAAGAAACCAAAGTGGTCCAAAACTTCCTCACATATCTTCCTGGGGAAGTTAAGGAGGCTGTTGCAGCTAATAATTCGACCTCTAAAAGAGTTGAAGAGCTTGGTCAAAGAGGGAAAAGAGAAATATATGCAAAAACAACAGGTCAAATGTAAACAGAAAATTTAGAGACCTAGACCAGAAAGGCCAGAACTAAAACTTTGCAAAACATCATCAAATGACAGCAAAACATTACTTTAAACACATCAGAAGCAGGAAATCACTTAGGGAATTAGTGAGGATGCTTGGTGTAGAGTATATACCAGTTGACAAGGCCATAACTAAAACTATCAATAAATTCTTTCTTTCAGACTTAATCTTGGCTGAAGGTGTGGATCAGGACCAACAACTGACCCTTACTTTCTCTGAAGCAGAGAGGTCAGAGAAGATGGATCAGATTGAAGTAAATACACAGGAACGTGTATGTCATCTAGATGAGTTATCAAGAAATCAACAAAAACAGATGACATTCAGTCAAGAACTCTGAAGTATCTCAAAGATGAAGCAGCTAGTTGGCTAGACAAAGTGTATGACGTGGCATTGCAAACAGCCATCAGCAGAGGACTTTAACACTGACATCATTAACTGCACAAAATCTGCCAAGGATGGGATTCTGTAAAATAGAGATCAGCCACTGACTTTTGTCACTGGTTTGACAAAAGGATCTGTAATAAACTAAAGCTTAGAATCAGTATGGCTTCTATAGAGTTGCGGAGCCAAAGTTTATGAAGAGGATTCAGTGGGCATAAATTATTTTTAGAAGCATTTCAGAAGATCCCATATCAAAAGTTACAAAAGGGAGAAATATGTCAGGGAATTGGAGAAAGATCATTCAGTGGATTCAAGTTGATTAAAGGATGGGATGCAAAGGGTTTGGACATAATTATTTCTTTCTAGGGTAGTTCCTTCAGGAGAACTATCAGTATGAACTTTATTCAATGACTTCACCAGTAACCTGGAGAACAGTCACAGATGCTCCCTTAGGCTTTTTTAGGTTATAAAAATTATCAAAGAACTGCAGATGACCCTCACAAAACTGAGACAGAAGGTAGAAAGGTGGCAGATCACCTTCATAAAAGTGAACATGAGGAATTGTTAAGGAAAAAACTCGACCTCACCCATGCTGAACTTGGAGCTGGCAGATATGAAGCAGATCTTGAAACCTTAATTCCCAGCTCTCTGAAATCACTGACTCGATGTGTCCTTTTGGTAAGAAAAAGGCTGACAGGATGTGCCTGTGTTTGCAAAACCACGAAGTCAGAGGATTACCTGAAGACAGACCCTTCTCTAGAGGTTCACTAAATACTACCATATCAAACCAGGGGCATGCAATGAAGCTTACAAGAGAATAGTTCAAAACAGCCTCAGTGATGTCTCAGCAGGTACCAATCTTCTGAGATGTGCTGCCACAGCAGGCTATGGGAAGAGAAAATCCTAGCAAGCTCATCCTAGGACAAAGGGTTCAGAGATAGGAACTAAAAGGATGGCTGGGGATATACCCTCTTGAACACTAATTTTAGTTCTGCAAGAGCAAGAATATTAAGAACTGGTGGCACAAAAGAACAAGAAAGGAAGTAGAACTAGTAACACTAGCATTGTACATAAAAAAATATAAACATCAGTAATTATTGTCCCAGATTTGGTCTGAAATTCTCTAATAGAATGATAGACTAAAAGGATCCTCAGCAGGTCATCTAGTCTATTTTCTCTGACTAATACAAGGAAACATACCTTCACTTGTAGTGGCAATTGATTCTTTGATGCTGCATGTGCTACATTCTCTTCCAATTTAGTTTCATAATTAAACATCTTAAGAGTTGCAATTCTGTTTTCCTGTTATTTAGTCAAAGTGTGCCCTTCCCTATCCGTTCAATCTGTTTGGACATAGAGATAATTAATTTTCTATTAATTCTTCATTAAGCATTTAATTGATGAATATATTAATGAGAATATTCCAAACATCATTTGGTGCAAATGAAAATTTATTAAATGATAATGGATGCATGTGACTGACCAATTAGTCTTATAATATCTTGCAATATCATGATCATATTTTTGTGCATCACATGGTAAACTCGTAAGAAGCTCATTTTATTGTCTCTTAGTCAAGATCTACCTTTTGGCTGCTTCTTCCAATCCTAAATCTGTTGTTATAGATGAGGCTAGTTTGACACTTCTATGCTTCCAATGTCCTGATAACTTCCCAGCTTTTTATCATACATGTGCTTATAAGTTTGGTTTTTTTTCTATTTTTCAGGTAAAACTTAATGAAGGTGGTTAAGGTTGTAATTCCAGGGATCTTGGCCTTAATACAAGGCTTTGGGGGCTTGCAAGCATTTTTAATTATGTTATTTTTCAAATTGCTTTTCAGTAGAATATCACAGTTTATTGAAGTCTTTCATCGATTTGATATGTTTATTATATTGTCTTACATCTTTTATTAGAATGATCTAAAATAAACTCATATATTACAAACTTTAAAACATTTTTATATGGTATTACTTCTCAGTTTCTTTGAAATAAGACCTATAAGACTGGAAAATATATATGCAAGATTCAGTTATTATTTGCCAAAGGCAAAATTTTGTTACTTGTGAGATGTCAAGAATTTTATTATAAATGCACATTCAAGCAGATGAGAAAAGTGGGCAAATTGATAAGGATCTGAAATTAAACCATCCTCACCATTGAATATATCAGTCAACTTCGTTATTGAGAGATCATGGTATTCTCAATAACTAATTGAAATACAGCAAATATGTCTGTATTTAAAGTGACTTCCTTTATGGGAAAAATACTGTATTAAATAGTTTTTTTAAGGAAAAATATCTAGTCCAGCACATAGCACACTATTTTTATAATTTTAAAAATGTTATAAATAGAAAATTATTATCAAGATAAATATTCTAATTACATTTCTTCACAGTTAGACAACTACAGTTGAGTCCTGTGTAAATAGCAGGTCCAAACCTCTAAAAATATATCATGTATTTGCAATCAATAAATTAAGGTCTTTTATAGGGCATGACCTTATTTCTGTCTAGGTTGTGCACTCACGTTTTCTTTCCAAAGAGGATAGAACTTGGTGTGTGTCCTTTGCCCTGTTCTTAGTTTGATACAGAGTTGGGATAAACTAGGGTATGTTTTCTAGATAAAGGAACTTGTAAAGTTGTCTTAGCTCTCTATTTCAGACCAAGAAATGGTTTCCTTTGTTAACAGGAAGAGAGAAGAAAGAACAGAGATAAACCAAGATTAAAAGGGAGTGAAAATACTCAGAAAGACAAACTTGAAAAAAAATAGTTAATGATATAGGGTGTCTAACAGTCAATAAAACTTAGGATAAAATGCATTCTTGATGGAAAATTAGGCTAAAGAATACAACCACTCTATGTCTATTTGCAAGATCTTTTCCAGGGCTGAAACAGACACCTGTTTCTAGTCCTGTTGCCTCATGGATTTAACTGAGAGCTCCTGTTGGTAATCATTGATGTAGTCTATAATTTGCTAAAAGTTAGCTAAAATCAACTTTTTTCAAACAAGACACTAAACAATATCCTCCAGTTGTTGGATTCTGACTGTTAAAATGGATCCAGACTGTAATTTAAATGTTTGTCTCATCCATCTGTCACCAGACACATCTGGTATTTTGTTAAAGTGAACATTTTCAAATATTTTGATAGATCTAACAAAATATTTATACTTCAGAAAAAAAGAACTTCTGTTGTTTTAGTTATACTGCAAATACACAACTCACAAATTAAGAATTGGTCATAACAGTTCAATAATTCTGTAAAAAGGTTTATTGAAATCTTCGTTAGGGAAAAGTTTGTTGTAAAAACAAATCAGATGGATGTCTCTTTATCTGTTTAGTTCTGTGATGATTATAAATATGCAATTGCTAATAAATTTGAAACTTCATGCAGCAATAGAAGAATAAATATTCTCTACATATTTTGGTGCACTTAATATAATTTATGTAATCACACATGGTGATTTTCAGTTTATGTCCTGTAAGGAAAAAAAAAGAAAAAGAAGAAAAAAAACTTTCGACAGATTAGAGTGTTGCACATAAAGGATTTTTGTCTCATTTATTTGGAATAAACATGAATTAAAAGTGGTCTTCAAGTACAGATCTTGTTAATAGAACTCTACAATTTTCTTTCACAGCAGAACTATTCAATGATCGTGATTTAAGGTGGGGGAAAACAGATTTATCTCAATAATAGTTTTATTTAACATTTTTCAACAGAACTTGGAATCTAAAATATCAGAGATTCAATAAATTTTTTATACCTTGGAGTTGATGTCAGTTCTGATTCTGATTTGGGTTTTTTTCACTCCACTTGGTTACTTTCTGAAAAAAAAATATTTTATGAAGATGTTAATTATATCTGTAGAAAAGCATTGGTCACTGAAGTCAAGGGAATGAAATCTAAACAATATCTAAGTATAAGAAACTAGCTACTAAAGTGATGTCCTAAACTGTCATTTCCACATGTGGCCTTATTTGTATATGATATAGTCCCATATTTTATCTTTGGGAGGGAGAAATCAGCTAATTGCAGATATGGTTTTAAAGTTTTAAAGGTATTTTTCAAATCTTGTTTGGATATGGTTTTAGGGAATGACTTATAGAAATTCAACCAATATTAAGAAACAAAATATTTAAGGAGTGTTTTCAATAAACTGCAATTATTGGGAACCAAAGAACCTTTCAGAATAGGGTTTTAATCTTCTTTTTTTTTTAGATATTAAAAAAAAGTAAGAAAAAGTTTTGAATTTAATTTTTGAATTAAGCAAAATTTTAATCACTTATATTTCTGCAAGAAGACTCTCAGAATATGCTCCTATGCTACAGTAGGATGAGAGTAAGATATGGATCAGGTAGAATAAACAAAATTATGAGTCTGGAGAGCATATTTTGAACTTCCCAGTACCCACCCTAAATCCACCTCTGTGGCAGATTGCTTTTATCAGAATAAATTTTTGATCCAAAAAAATCGAAATTTTCTCACTGTCTGTGATAATGTCCCAAATGTATCTTTTCACTAAAATGTTCATTAAAAAATACTAACCTGGGCGGAGGAAAACAGCAGTTAAAGGCAATTAAAGATGGGGAAGACATATTTTCTGAAAGATAGGGAAACTCGTTGAGATAAATTATAATACCTGCATTATAATTATAATACTCTGTAGGACAATAAAAAGACCTACATTGTTTCTGTTTGGATGACAGATCAGGAGAATCAATTTCAAGTTATATTTTTAGATTAAATTACCTCACTTAGCTTCTTTGCCTCTTTACCATGTTTCATCATATCAAAACAGTCATATAGATTCCAGATTGGGAGCTGTCAGTATTCACAGTTCATCATTAGATCAGACTTCTAGAGTTTTATTGCTTTCCACCTCATTTTCTTCTTTCATATCAATATCACAAATCCCAAGAATTCCTCAGTGAGCTTTATCTGTGAAATAACAGTAAGAATGAGAAACAAGAAAATCACTCATGTGTTTATGATATATCCAGTCCTAGGTATAGTTGTTTTGGCTAATGGACTACTGAGAATTAAAAACAGTGACAATCACCTTAAAAACTCCTCCAGGGAAAGAAAAAGTTTTCATAATCTACCATTTTGTAAAGAATCTTCTTGCATTGCAGATTCTAGACATTGTCACCGTGGAACACCCATGTAGTGATGAGAATTGGCAGAAAAGGTCAGGGCTGGAACACCCCAGGATAAAGATATTTGAGGTTAATTTTTAAAACTTCTTTTATTTGCAAGAATGGTGCCAGTCTAATTCACTTACTATTTCCCCCCCTCTCAACTTGCTTCACAAAATGCTCCCCACCTTATTTATCTCTCATAAAGGAGGGATTTCTCCCTTTCTGCTTTGAAAAAACAATGTCAATTCATTTACTTGTGAGGAATTAGTTTGGACACTACCTGTTTGGAATTTCTATATAACCAGTGTTTACAGGACTCCTGAGCTCCCTTCAGAGAAATACTTTTAAGGGCTTCCGTGAATGTGGATGTCAGAATGTGCAGAACTATTTCTTTTTCACATCATGTAATTGTTTGAGACACTGCCCATCACTATTCTACTAGGTATATTTAGTTCCAACATTTATGGTACGGATTAATACTTTGCATTCACCATCATTTGTCACAAACCCTTCTTTTTTTTTTGCTGCCTTGCTGGCTGAATCTAGAATTTCAACTCATCTAAGTTCAGCTGAGTTCCTTTTCCTGCCATGTCTGGCTCATTTTATTATTTACCCAGTGGATCATTGTTCTCTTGTCCTTGGTCTTTGCTTCCACTTTTTTTGCCTCACTACTACATCATTGTTTTCCTGGAGATATCTTCCTATTCTTGCTGGACCTTTGCATTATTTCATTACTTCTGTTCAAATCTAACTTATCCAGGGACTCTGAGACATCATTTCACTTCACCCTACTGCTGCAAATGTACTCCCTCAGCTGTCTTTTACCACATACAAGGATAATAGTACTCTATTAGTACATATATAATCATACTTATCCTAGTGAATCAATGAAATGGAATGGTTTCCTCAGAAATTATGAAAAGTGGTTAGTACTGATTTAGCTTAAAACATTCCTTCAATTTTTCCTTTTTGTCTGTGAAAGAATTACATAAACAGTGGGTGAGACGAAATTTGATTGCATGACAGAAACCAGAGAAACAAACTCCAGCAGGGTGCTGCTAGATGAATGACTAAAGAAAATTGAAAAACATTGAAATTTTTTTCCTTATTTATAGTAATCTGTGTTTTTCTATCTGAGAATGTTAGGTAAAAAAATGGAAGCAAATGTCATTTGCAAGCAGATGTTATTAGTTTTTTGGTGTCAACTGTACAACTCCAACCATGGGTAGACTTGTTTTTATAACAAAATGAATTGCACATTGAAGACTAGGAGTCCATGCTTCTCATTAATGCTTTTATTATCATTATAATTTAAATTGAGCATTATTATTAAAATATGTGCCCTTAATTTTACCACATATTTAGCCTTATATGAACAATTGGTGCTTAAAAAGCCCATATTTTTGTTAATTCTGAAACTTGAAGACAAAAAAAAAACAAATAGAAACCAAACCCTTCTGCTTGTCTCCCTGAAGTACTTTGAGACTTAGCAGTATTCACTAACCTCTAGTGTCTGTGCTCACCTTTTTCTTTAAGAGAAGTCCATATATAATGTCTTTAATAGGATAACATGATAGAATATACTAGAGAAACTGATAAAATTTTTCAAGGATTATGACATTGCGGCTTTTGTTTGCAAACACTCAAAAGGATTTGATCAAAGATGTTCTGCAAATATATATTTTCATATTAGAACACGCTTTCACGCACATATATCAATAATTAAGAGTTAGAACCCACATAATTCCTATTAATACAATAGAGAGGATAGTACTTCATGACAATTAAAATGCGCATCTCCATATCTTCATTATTTTTTTCCCCTTAAACTATTCAAACACATTGTCAAATTTAGTTTGTTTTCAGATTTCTACTGAATTTTATGAGCTTCGTCAAGAAAACAGCTTAACCTCTTAATTATAAAAATAAAATGTTCATTGAATGCATAAGGATCCTTAAAACTACTTTGAATAATGCTTTAGTGGTACAGAAATAGTAGTGATGCTTTCAATTATGATTGTAGGCTGTCCATTTCTGAAGCTGGGAGTGCATCAGCAGGAGGTAATAGCAGATCTGATAATTCAGAGGAAAAATCGCAACAATTCAGACATGTATTTTAGCTTTTATATAAAAGCTGAAGTAAGGGAAAATAGATAAACCCATTATGGGGATTTTTTTTTCTTTCTTTTTTTTTTTGTGTGTGTATGAGTGTAGCAGAGGAAATTTAAATGAAACATTATCTACCCTCTCTTACAAAAGTTTTTGTATTCTATATGAGGCCAGGTAAGAGAAAAATGTGCTTTTCAGAAGATATCCACTTATTTGGGAATTCATTTTAAAGTACTTTTTCCCCCTAAAACTAAGATTCTTCTGGTATAAATCACAGCTTCCTTTTTATATCAGTTGCATGTAAGATGCTGTTGGCTTCTTTTTGGAAAATACTTTTGTCGTTCTCTTTCCTCCACTATTATCTATATTCTAAAGCAATTTTTCTCAAGTCTTCTGACACTTATCAGAGAGTCTCCATGATGGTGATCAATGTATTCCAAAACATTGTCTTCAAGAATGGTGAACACTTGGTATTTAATAAAAACATAGAAACTTTTAAGTGATCTGATGCCTCTTCTCCAAAACATGCTCTAGAAAAGTTCATAGTTCCTCATAGATTCCTGAAAAAAATGTTTTTGAAACCTGAAGTGTGAGATTTTTAACCATCCTGTTATCTTTGGTAGAAAGACAAATACATGATGTGTGTTTTTTAAAATCCCAGATATCCATGCTTCCATCAAGTCTTCCTTTCAAAGCTGCTGTACTGAAAACTAGAATACTAAAGCAACTTCTAGATTTTAATCAAAGTCAGAAAACTGTATGTTAACTCCAAAAACAGATTTGCAAAACTAGCAGCCAAAAACAAACTAAAGTAAGCTATTTTCTTTTTTAAAATTGTAAGCTTAAAAAGCCTTTGTTTCTGTTTTCAACTTGTGCTACATCTTAACATCTGGGCAATTATGCAAACCTGTAAATTACATTTTTCCCCTCTGAGTTAATTGGCATAAAATTATAATGAAAAGAATTCAAAACCTCAGTGCAAAATTGTAGACTCATAAAATGAAATTGTAAGCATACTGATTAGCATGTAAAATTTTAATGAGACTGTGTTTTGATAGAAAAATCTTCAAACTGAGAGAGGTGTGCAGCAACTTTCAGCAAATATTTTGCTTAATTAATGAATTTCAATAATTGATAGTTTTACCCCAGATTTAAGTACCATAACTGAAACCACCTCTCTTCTTTTTTAATGAGACTGCTTTAAAGAAATGTGAAGTTGTTTAAAACATAATCCCTTTCTTCTGAGAAGATTTGGTACAAGAAATTTGATGTCCAAGTGAAAAATGGAAGTGCAATTAGTGCTTTTTATGTTTATTCTAAGGCCTACCATTCTGATACTGGGGATGGGGGAGATCTCAGACTTATGGTCTCTGAAAAATCCAGAGAAATTTCAACTTTGCTTGACCCTAGCAGAACTTCCTAGCAGAATATTGTAGTAGAGCTGTTGTCTAGTTTCACGGGATTATAGGTGAATGTTCTTGCCTATGCTCAGAGAAAATAATTCTGCTCTTACAAATGTGAAAAAAATTATAAATAGAGGAAAATTCTGATGGCACACACACAAGAAATACCTAAAACATTTGTTATTAGGCATATAGGGAGAGTGTAAAAGTTTGATTATAAACAAGCAGAAAATTAGCCTTACACATTTTGTTCTCATGAATTGAATGTAGGATGTTTAAAAACATCAATGAATCAGCTTTGGTTTTTTTCTTTCTTTACAGCAGTTGGCATTTCCACTGCCACCAAAGGCCCTTCTGGGATGTGAGTCCCATGGCATAACCTCACTGACCCACAGGGCTGCTGAGGCTGGCAGGGACCTCTGGAGACTGTCCAGGACAGGGCCCCTGCAGAAGGTGCTTGCTCAAGATCATGGCCATCTATCTTTTGAAAAATCTCCACAGATGGAAACTCTGCAATGCTCTAAGCAACCTGTTCCACTTTTGTTGAATCACTCTTAAAGCAAAAAAAAAAAAAATTCTTATGTTTAATACTCATACCTGCATGGTGTTAATTAAAACCAAGAGAAAGATTTTCAGAACAACTGTCATAATACTTTTGGCATGAAAAAAGTGGGAATAATGACGGCTCCTGTAAGAAATGTTTTTTTCTGAAATTCTTGGTAACTTTTAGAGGCCAGAAGAGTAGGAATAGATATCTTACTTAAAGACTGAATTAGCAAACTTGTCTTCATCATTCAATTAATTTATATGTGGCACATTTGTTTCCTCAAAATTCAACCATGGAAGTCATCCAAGTTATGCACAAGTTCTACCTCACTCAATGGGGGGGTTGTTTGTTTTTTTTTTTCTGCTGCATTAGTATATATACAAAAAAACTTGGAACTTGTAAGTGGATACTTATACAAAGTCTGGAAATAACTCAATAAAATCCTTCAGAATCACACTGAATCATAAATTGGAATTAACAAATACTGTCAATTTTTTTACTATGTTTAAATGACAAAAATTTAAAACATTGAAAAATTATATTCTGTATCAGTTTGGAATATATTCAGTCACTGCATTAATCTAAAAAAAATCCTTTACTATGTCTAGTACACCTTAATTGAAAAAAAAAAAATTAGGTTGGTTTAGTAAATGCAGCTCCACAGAGCCATATTTAAATTCAATCAATACATTCTCCATATCACTCCCAACTACCATATCCTACTGCTCAAAAGGCTGTGTGAAGCACAGACCACCTAGTAGAAACTGACCCAGGAGAAGGTGGAGTACATAATGATGTGCTCCTCTTCTGACTTGCAGATAACAGAAAAATGTCTGAAATAGTTTTTAGCTAATTCAAATTCATTTCTACCCCAGGAAAGGTACATATAGAGATATTTTCCACTTTAGTGCAGTGAATCTTTCCATTCACACCATTGCAAGCTCTTGTCTCTTATATGGAGACATATAAGTAGTTTGGTTTGGGTCTTTGAATTACGTTTATGGGTAGGAATCACTTGACTGAAACACTGTCCTATTAGTTTCCTCCTGCTTCACAGTTTCACACCGATGCTTACGTGAAAAGGAAAAAAAAATACAGTTATGCAGCTGCATGAGTTGCACATCCTAAACCTGAACAGGTTGTGGCATTTTGTGCCATATGGTATGCACGTCAGTGAAGTGAAGGGCATGCCTTGTCACATCGTATCCCATAATGACTTTTTGGGAGTAAAATATCATTTCCAGCTGAGGTGAGCCTTTCACTTCACTGATCTGCAAGTTACACGTCTCAAGTAGCACAGCTGTTTTTGGAAACTAACCTCCTGTTAAGGGAAAGTGTGACTTGACAGAAAATCTAGCATTTGATTTATGAGACCCAATAACTTAACAAGATATAGAACTTCTTAATAGAAATTGTTCAAGATGAAAGTACTTTTATAATGGTCCAGTTGTTCTGATATTATACAAGTTACAATAGCTTCCCTTCAGAAGGGTGATTTCATGTAGCTAAGATAGATGAGTTTATTATTACCAGAAAAGTCAGGCTAGGTTTTTGTCTGAGCATCCAGAGCTTACCATGAGTATACCAAAGTAAAAAGAAATCACCTGTTTGTTGTTTATGACTCATTCCAGAAAAATAAATTTTAATTCTCAGAAAAAAAGAAAAAATCGGGTTATTTGTAAGCTTTTGGAAGATGCTAGCTAGTGAATTTCAAACATCATCTAGATCTTCCACTTTTTCACATGAATTATCTAGGTCACTGGCTAGCTAAGGACTAGCTAGACCACACTAGGGAGCCATCAAAACAACCTTGTTGGGTCCTAGTACCCGGCCACTCTCTGGATAAAGAACCTTTTTCTAATATCCAGCCCAAACCTTCCCTGATGCAGCTTCAGGCCATTGCCTTGGGTCCTGTCACTCATCACCATAGAGAAGGGATCAGAGTCTGCTCCTCCTCCTCCCCTCGTGAGGAGTTTGTAAACTGCAATGAGGTCTCTCCTCAGTCTCCTCCAGGATGAACACACCAAGCGACTTTAGCCTCTCCTCATAGAGCTTCCCCTCAAGGCCCTTCACCATCTTGGTAGAGCTCCTTTGGACAATCTCTAATAGTTTAAACTTTCTTACACTGTGATGCCCAAAACTGCACACAATATTCAAGGTGAGGCTGCCCCAGCTCAGAGCAGAGCAGGACAATCCCTTCCCTTGCCTGGCTGGTGATGCTGTGCCTGATGCACCCCAGGACAGGGTTTGCCATCCTGGCTGCCAGGGCACTGCTGGCTCATGTTCAACCCTTCTTTACTAGTTAAATGACAGTATTAAGTGTTTCAGAAGTATAACTTAAAATATGAGATTTGGTCTAATTAAATGTAAAATCAGAAAATATTCATTTAGTTTATAAAATGTTGCTTCTTTTTTGTGAGTTTCTCTGGTCCATTTTTAAGTTTTTGGGGGTTTTTTTTGTTTTTTTTTTTAATTACTTTCTCAACATATTTCAAAGTCCTCAGTTTTTGACACCTAGAGTTATGGGTGATGGAGGTTGATAGCAATCTTATTAAGAACATATTTTAGTCTTAAATTTAAGCAGAAGCCCTGCAATACCTCTTTACATCAATATAACTTCATGTGCATTTTTGCATAACCTTACCTATTCGTCATCAGACTGAGTAACTATGTAGATATTTAAAGTAAAATATTTTATTGAGTTCAAATAGAAGAAAGCTCTAAAACTGGATTACATGGACCCATTAAGTCTTGCTAAACAAGTAACTCTAAATAATAAATCAGAGTAACTCTAGCAATCGTTATAGACAAATTGTTTACTAATTTGTGAAGTCAGATGAACTTTGATAAGTGAACATGAAACAAATAATCTCATTAATATGAGGTATTGGTTCATTTTCAGAAAATGCTTAAACACTAGCTCAACTCCTATAAAAAGTTAAAATATATGAAGGTAGCAGTTTATTTTATACAAGTTATCATTGTCTGTTTTGATGTATGGTGTATAAAAGCCCTATTATCATGTATGCTATTCCTCCTTGTAAAGGATTTCTTGCATGTGAATGGAGTTCTATGTAAATTTTAGTATAATTGTTACCATACATTGAAAAAAAGGGGTTTTTTTCCCTTGGTAAGGGAACAACTTCTTCCCTTCTAAGAGGAACTGGAAGATATATTTCTTCTGTATTGACTCCACGGTTTTCAGAATTTCCTCACAAGTCCATTAAATTGAACTTTACTTGAATTAGTATAGAATGATTTTAAAAAAGAAAACCAGAAACTGATTGTAACTAAGGGATCCTTGATGCGAAGACCAGATGCAGAGTTTTCTTTAGAGATGTTGACAGGATGCCCTGAGCTGCTCTGGCTGTGTCTCTGATACCCGACATGGAGCAGCAATGAGTGCAGAGGGTCTCCTCAGACTCTGATGGGGATGTTTTTATAACCAATGAGCCATGAGAGTTCAACCTACTGCAACTTTGAAAAGTGATGGCATGATTTTGAGGAAGTAGTATCAATACACTAAACTAATATTCAGAAGAAAATCCAGTTGTGTGTTTGAGAGTAAATAAAGGCAGCTGCTAATTTTTCATCATTCAAACAGTAGTCAGTCAAGGGTACTACTACTAGAATTAAGCAGTCTGCACTGCTGCTCTCACTTTTACTATAGAAGCTGCAGATCTGTTGCACAACCAAAGGGAAATCCAAATTTTTACCTCCTAAATAGAGACAAATAATATTAGCTGTGATTGAAGGCAATGATTTAAATGGAATGGAGAATTTTACTAAAACAAAAAGTGTGTACAAGACCAGTTAAATATTATGCCAATTCTGATTAGTTGCCCTGTTTATATCCCTGGCAAAAAATGAAATGTATCATTTTATGGAAACCATATAAGGAACAAAAGTGTCATGGGTGTTTAACTGCATACAGATAATGTTCATCATTTTTGCCAACCTCGAAATGAAGTATAGCCAGTTTTCAGGATCTAATAAGATCTGACATATTAATTACAGAGTTGTTTTTGTTTTCCAGTTTTAATTTCAGGGCAACTGTAGTTCAAGCATAAATTTAACTATCAGCACTATTTTGGCAGATACTATTGCTCCTTGCACATCAATATAATAAAACTAGATCTTAATGAAACTGAAGACAACTTGAGCAGCAGCTCTGCACTTGATTTAGAGATGGTTTGAAAGTGAATGTAACAAAAACTATTTTACTAGGGAAGTGGAAACTTACCCATTTCTATTATCTTATGCTTTTAACTCTCTATGACACTACCATGTTTCTTGATGTGCTGCTATGATGAAGATTATACCTAATTCCCTCCATGGCAGGGAAAATGGAGCACTTCTTACTGCTACTCCAAGGTACATGACATTGGTTCATAGTGACAATCACATGGTTTAAAGCAGAGCAGAAAAGAATAAATGGCCATCACTGTGTGACCCAAAGGGGAAGCATAACTCAAGGGAGATCTTTGGTTCTTCCATTAGTGTGAAAGTTGGATCCACTGTCGTCTAAAGTTCATTCTTTAAAAAATTAAAATAAAGCTCCTGAACTCAGCAAAACCCACCTACCAGTGGTATCTCCTTATGACTAGATTTACATCCATCTCAACTAATGTTTTTTTCCCCAAAGTAACTGAAAATTTATTTTTACTAAAAACAAACAAAAATGCTGATTTTGACAAACTACATTTTCATAGTAGAGTGTAGTTTCAGTATGAAAATTGTTTCAGTTCCACAATCACTCAGTTTAAAGTAAAGCATCTGCTACTAAATTTTGAAATCTTACTAGGTTGCAGTGACTTTTCATCAAGAAATGAAGATAAATAGCAAATTGCTCAAAACTCTGGGAATAACTCACTTGGTTCTGCTATGATTAAAAACCCTGGGACAGATTACCACATGGCCTGGTTATTTCCTGCAGGTATGTGGGTTTTGTTGAGTGCTTTATTCAAATATCCAATGGAATGTTTAGGGTTGTATTGAATACTAGAACTTCTGTGGAATTTATGTGCCAGTTATGCACTTTTTCATTTAAACTCACCTGCAAGTATGCTGTGTGCATCCTGTAATTCTGGTTATCAGTTAAAGTAGACTGGAGGACACACTGTCACACTTCTGCTCTTATCTGGATCACATTTTTTGGTTTTCTTTCTGGTCAAAAACCTAAAAAAAGAGTGGTTCTGTGGGCAGATCAGGGGTCTTTACAGAGAGACTGAAGCTTATTAAAACCATCAACTAGACCTGGAAATAAGGATTTAAAGCTAATTTAGATTTTCTTCCTGTTCTTTGCATGATAAATCTCACGATGTGCATATGCAGTCCTGACATGACAAAAATAAAAGTGGCATTCTTCAAGAGAGCTAGCAAAAGGAGATGATATTTCCTCTCTGTGGACCACAGACAAAATATGACATAAGGGAATAATTTTGGAAAATCTGCTGGGCTTTGTACTCATAGCCTTTGGAACTAAGAAAGTTTTAATGAAATAATTGCAAGAAAATGTCAGTAACAATGCATCTGAAATAATAACAAATTCTAGAGGAACTTTTCTTTTCTGACAGCTTTGCATCTCATAATGATGAATTTTTTTCTCATGTTGATCATTTGTCGTTGAAAATGTGTGAAAGAGACCTTGAAAATATAACATGAAACTTCTTATCTGAGTTCTGTACTGAGCATAGAAAGATTGAGCAATTTAAAACCATGTTCCATCACTGAAAATTCATGGTTGGAATTTAAATCGAATTTCAAGATCAGGGGAAATAATTTCATAATGAGTGTTAGTATGCAAAAAGTCATAGAAAGTTAATGGACTTTAAAAACTGACACATTGCTCTAGAAGACTCATTAACACGTTCCTTGACTTCGTAAGAGAAATAATGATAGATGCTTTGAATTAATTAAAGGAAGATGCTCCCAGCACAGCGATATATATGTAGGGAATAACAGTGATAAACTATGAATTAAAAGAAGAAAATAGAGCTAATGTAAAAAAAAAATCTTGACTTATATGTACCTTGACAAAACTCTTCTGTTTAGGTTCAGAAGATTTTGATAGTAATTTTAAAACTCCTTTGCAATTTTCACTTCTGAAATTGAAATAGACAGTATTGAAGCTTTAAAAGTTTTTCAGTTATCTTTGAACCTCAATTTGAAGGAAAAGGTGGCTCTATAGTAGTGTATCTGCATATTTAATGACAGTGCTGCCCAGACTCAAGAGATTGCAATATTATACCTGAAAGAGAAAATTACTTAGCTGTAATTTTGCTCTTTAAAGAATGTCATTATACAGGTTCTCATTATCCAAGCTCAAAACTCTACCATGGGAGCTGGAAGGATTATACCTGTTCTATTAATTTAACAGGAATAAATGGGCACTGAAAATCAAAGGTGTCAGTACCACCCTGATAATCTTCTTGATTCAGGAGACTTAAAGAAAAAAATTAGGATTCACAAGGCTACAATAAACAAAATATGCAACATTGGGGAATGTTGTATCAATAAACTATCAATACATAACAAACACACTTTAGATACTCCTTTCTAAAGATGATAGTTATTCTCCTAATTGTAGTAGGCCACAAGAGAGGGAAACATAAACACATTTTTATCAGTAATCCTGCAAGTAACTTAGTTAATGATCTCACAGTCTATTAACAATCAAATTATGTTACATATATAGAATTCTCTTCAATAACAATCAAACTATGTTACATTTATAGAATTCTCTATCACCAATCAGTGCTATCTTCATAATGAATCCTGAAACTTGGTAAGAGCATGAAATGCAACTCTGAATCAGAAAGAATAACAGAAAAATTAAGCCATTATAAACACCCATAAATCTATTAATATAAATAAAATTGAAAAAAAAATATACTTCTTGTGGTGCATACCTATAAGTCTATTAATATAAATAAAATTGAAAAAAAAATACATACTTCTTGTGGTACATTTTATTTAAATTAAGGAAAGCTTATTTCAGAATTTAAATGTACAAACTTCCACAGTGTTCCTACAAAGTGTAGCTCTGGTAAACAGAATGTGAACTGATCTTACCAACTGAGTACAGGGGGTGATTACCGCAGAAATTTGTGAGATAGTTAAAATTGATTAAATGAACACAATTGCGTTACACCTGACCAAACTATAGGGAAGGTTAGATCTTTCCTCCAGCTCGTCTGTATTTCCTTTCTAATTCTGACCTAAGGCTCCATGCAATCGCAGTAAAAGTTCCTACACTTGAGAGCCATTTCAATTCCATTCTACAGCTCACAGCCAAACTGAGAGGCAAGCAGGCCCCTTAATTCTACTCAATGATGCAAATTTCATATGCATGAGAAATAGGCACAGTCATGTTATTGGCACAAATAAATTGTTTTTGTAAAAGAAAGTAAGACACAGTAATGGATAACTGTATTGAATTTTATTGGTGACAATGATAGAATATAGGATAATTCAGATAAGGACCTACTTGAAATTTGACATATTTTGAAAACAAGATGAAGATAAAAAAGTAAACACACGCATGGTTTCAAACTGGAAGGGTCGTGAAATAAAGATCCATAATTAAATTAAAAGAGACAAGTCAGCTAAATATTCATGCCATGATTTACATTGAAATCTCCATTCCGTATGTCAAAATTACTTCCCACAAATGATGTTTCAGATATATGTTACAGGAAATTAGTTTAAAATCAGATTAATCAGTGAAGATCTTTCTCACCAAATCCTGGTGCTGAATAATGGCAACAGAGCGCTGCTGTGAAATATAATTTAAAAATGAGAGGATATGTCAAAGACCAGAAACACACATATTGACCCAGACTGCGACACCATCCTGTACTATTTAAAATACATAGGTAGCGTGAGAGTGTCTTACTAAGAAGTTTTAAAACCAGACTTAACTCTGCGTAAATACCCCTTAAGAAATTAAGTTGTTGATCATGCACCCTCCTTCCCTGGAAAACAGTTAACACTGCATTCATGAGGGGCACAGTCAAACAAGCAGAGACGTATTTATTACCCAAAAAAATTATGCTGGTATTTCTTATCCTTTACAAACTTGTTTTTCAGTCATCTGTCTTATTTCTACAGAAGCATTCTATTCCTTATTTAAACTAAGGAATTATATATCTCTAAGATATATTTTTCCACTGTAAAAAAAAGAAAAATATATGTGAATGAAAAAAAAATCCAAATAAAAGTTCTTGGTTTTGCCACATATATAACTGAATGTTATAGGTTTGCAAAGTGTTTATAATTTACCAAATGCAGTAATTCTTCTCAAGTTACTAGCATTTTGCAGCAATAATGAAGAGTTCAGATGCACATAATTGAGAATATAATTTTCAATGCAGGAACACTCTGCAAGTATAAACTGTCACCATCATACACTCCGCCAAGTAAGAAGCTGGGATGTATTCCTCCATTCTGTACAACCATCAACATTTAGGTCTTCCAGGTACAGAATGATGGTCTCTAGGGATTTTAGCAAAGAAGGCATCACTGGAGAAATGGATTCAGGAGTGTTAGTTCTTATTCAAATTGGTGGTTATTTTTGGAGGGTTAATAAAATTGACAAAAAAGAAGTTTTATCCCCATCTCATAGAGAAAGAACTGGCCAGGTGTAAAAATTTCCTATGACAGACTCCAAGCAAATGAGTTTGTAATACAGCATTCTCATTGTCAGCTATATGTTTCACAGAAAAATAATTAGAAGGAAATAATTAGTGCAATGACTATATACGGATTTTTGTCTGAAATGCATAAAAACCTTCCCACAAATAGATTTGGCCAATTAAAGTTATTTGATGTCTACAAGAATAGAAATTTGCTAGGAAACCAAGTAATCACTTGTAGGTTTTTTGAAATGGCGTGGTAATTTTAAGACAGACTATATAATTCAGTATTGCTGCCCATAATTGCAAAGCTTGGCTAGGATATCCATTGCTTAGAGTTCTGCTGGCAGTCTATTTGCAATGGCCACATTCACATCTCGCAGCAGGATCCCACTAGAAGGTCAGTCATGCATAAAGAGGTGAAGTATTCTCACAACGGGAGCACAATCTTTTGGAACAACTGGCAGATCAGCAGATTCTACTTGTTCAACCTTAATAAAGACTCACAGCAGTAACTCTGTTTAACCAGCAGAGTTCAAAATCTGAAACCTTGTCCTCGACAGAAATTGTCCAAAGATTGCTTCAGACACTGGCCCCACAACACAATAACCAATCAGTTCCTGCCATGCTGCACTATTACCTTGACGACCCATTTGATAGCTGGATATTATAAGGTCCTTTTTGGTGTTGCGACAGTCAAAAAAGTCAAATGGGAGAGTAATTTCTACCCTTACAATTCTGGAAACCCATCACTGGCTTTCGTAAATGTATGATATTTTTATGTAAATATAGTTATAAGAGTAAATAAAAGGAACTAAAACTAGAAAAAAGTGATGTTGGAGAGATTGCAAATATCTTAAACTACTTTATTTGACATTACTCCATTTAAATATTAGAAATGAATTAGCATTTTAAAAATATTATTGATGAGGATTTCACTGATCCTTTTTATTGATTGGATTTTTGGCTTTTCTTAATGTACATCTAGCTTAAATGAAGAAGATTCTGTTTTTCTTTTCTCCTCTATTTGTTTCCGGCTTGTGCAATCTGAAATTTTGATTTGAACCAGGTTCCATTCATAGCTGACCAGATACAGAAAGAAAAATTGGGATCTCTGAAGTTCATTACCATTACTCAAAAGTGACATACAGTAATAAATAATTCATTACATTCCTTTTAATTTCTAGCAGAAAACTGCCTGTGTGACATAAAATCACATTTCAGAGACTTAAATTCAGAAATACAAGCATTTGTTCATGGCTTTCAATAGCAATATTTACAATGACTTCACCAGTTGAATTCATATGATTTCATATGTTATGAAGAGTAACATATTCAATAAGTTGTATATGGCCTCAAAACTTCAACAGCCTAAAGAGAAATAGCTGTGGCAGTGTCTGATGTAAAGTCTGATGCTCTAAAGAACTACAATGACTGAAGGAGAGAATGCAGAAGAGGAGTGTGCAGTTTTTCTTAGGAGAGTGTTGAAATACATAGTGAGGCAAACTGGAAAAACAAGGCAAGTAGAAGGCATTGAGAAGAATAAAATTTGTTGCCTACCACAGCGGACTTGGAAAAAGTTTAAAGGAGAGAACAGACTTGAACCTAGATGAAGAAGCTTTGAACAAAATAAAATTATTCATTTTATGTCAAAATGGTACATAGAAGGTAGGACCCATCCTGCTAATACTTCTTAGCATATATTAGAAGTGGTGGGTCTTTTTCCTTAATTACAGTGTAGAGAACACTTATTGCTTGAAGAGTGACAGGTATCCACAATGAAAGATCTGCCTTATTAAATATGTCTGGGGGAATGTTGCAGAGGAACTCCTAATGCTACTGTTGATAAAGGACTCAGCCATGAATATTCCATCCACAGCTTGCTGGGATGTTACTGCATACAGGAGCTACATTATCAGAATCAATGCTGAGCAAAGACGGTGGTTTTGCAAATGCAGCACTCTGCAGCAATATTAACTGCTGTCCTGAAAGCAACATGTCCAAGTCTGCAGCCAGGCTGCTGCCCTTTGTCCTTGTTTGAGCACAGTAGTCTATCAATGGAAGCTTTTTAATTCTGGTGGTCCTCACTAGTTTTTTGCTCTCTGCTTAATGTTCCACTGTGTATTGCAGGTAGGTCGCATTGATCCTGGATGAAGCTGATGAGTCAATGAAGTTGGGCAGAAATGTGAAGATTCCTTAATTTTTATTCTCCATGTTATTGTAAAGTGCTTGATTCTGCTCTCAAGAATCTTCTGCATTAGAACACAGCAACTAATACTGATAAAAACATTATGTAAATATTTAAATTTTTAAGTAAGCATTTAAGTAAATATTTATATGCTTACTAAGTTGAAAACAAAAACAATATTTGGAACCAATACATAATATGTGCATAGCGCTTCAGTGTCTTTTGTTTCTATTTTCCCCCTTTGAGTCTAAAAAATAAAAACAACCAAACCAAACAGAAAAACCCAACCAAATAAAACTCGGTAGATATAATTATGTTAATGAACAGAAATATACACTCAATAGTCATGTTTAAGCATCCTAATTATACAAAATTATTGAAGATCAAATATAAAGTCATAAAGTAATTAGAACCATCTACAGGTTGCTGAAGAAAAGAACATGAACAATTGCCCTGATCCTTTACGTGGTTTGATCTGTTATGTTCCCATATTTACATAATTTCTGCATCTCCATGAGCAGTTGTTACTAAACCCCAAAGAATTCATGAATTTTTGACACAAATTAACCTGAATTTATCATTAGCTGTCTAGACCAGAACACTGTACATTACATTAAAACCCAATATGCCTCACATGTAGCTAGTCTTGCACTAAACCAAAATGATATTAAGAGAGCTTAAATAATATTGTCTATATGTAGATTCAGAAAGATTTAACTGCATGTGAAGCAGACTCTTCTAAATTATGTCATGAATATGAAGTGAAAGTTGATAGTGACTTGTTGAAAAAACTGTCTTGCAGAGAAATTTAATTCAAGGTCTGGAACTTGCAGAAATCAGATAATATTGGGGATGATAATTATAAGAGTATAATATGCATTAAACACATAGCAGGATATATGACATATAGAAATGACATCTTAGTGGTTTTCAAATAGGAATATTTGTTTTTATTTAGACTATTTTTAAAGTACTTATAATCTTAGACATCCTTCTGTTGTGAAACAAACATCAATTTAAAATAACTAAAAGTGAATAAGTGATTGTAAAGAAAATAATTCTCTGCTTTTCGATAATCAATAAATTTATGGAACTCAAAGTATAACTTACAGCAATGCTCAATTATAACAGCATGAATTGATCATACTTTAGAGTGCTGCAAGATGCTTCTATTTTAACATTATAATGTGATAATTTCTTTTTTGTTGGTAATGCTTCTTTTATAGAGTTGTTTATCTTACACTTGTGTAAATCAAGAGTTACTCTACCAAAAAAATGTTCTAACTGCAAATGCATTCAAATTGAAGAAAACAGTATCTCTCAAGTGGACTACTGGAAAGGTTTGCAATAAAGAAAAAATATAACATGAAGATCTATATCTGTAGATAGGAATAAATGCAAAATAATCTTCTTGCTCAGCACCTCAGCATTACAATATGTCTTAGAATGAGAGAGTACAGATTAAAAATACAGTTGTTATTTTGTTTTCAGTAACAGAAAATTGTAGGTAGGAAGAATTCCAGGGGTAAATCCCCTCAGGGGAAAAAAAACCCAACAAAACCAAAAAATTATATAAATAAATATCCCAATCAATATATTGCAAGCTGATTGCTAGGAGTAGCAAGAAATAGCTAGAAGTAGCTGTTTTATTGCTCATATAGAAGCTTTCTCAGAAACAGAAGGGCATCAGAAGGGGTTTCCTAAGTACTGAGAAACATTCAGAGACAACAAATTGTTCTTATTCTGAATTAAGGTAAACTGTAGGCATTTTCAAAAAAGGAGAGAAATTTTATTAGACCAAATATTCTGGTCTGGGATATTCTTCCAGCATGTGGACAATATCCTAGAATTTCAAATTTCCCATCCCTATTTGGTATGACAGAAACTTGAATTTGGTGTCAAGCACCCAAAGAGAACACACAGACAGGGTGTTAAGTATGACTTTTTAGGTTGATAGCCTTTTTAACCCACTGAATGCTCTGCATAGTTTGACAATGGCACAAACCTAAGCTAGTAAAATGCAAATTAATTTATATTTTCCAATACATAGTTACTACCTTAATTGTAAAAGGTTTTGCAGAACTCTGGCCTGCAGTAGCCAATTTTCTGACCCAGATACCCAGATGGTGAGAACTGTGTTATCAAAGGTAGAATCTGAACAGACCTCAAACAAAGACCTTCTGCATGACTTTTAAAAACTATCTCAGAGCTATTCTATTGTTTGACATGAAATTCTATTCCCTTTGTCTAGACTGACAGATGTTCTATTACCAAGCTGAGAAAAAAAAGCTTTCACAAGTAAGTTTTCTCAAGGCTCCTACACTAAAGAAGACTGACAAAAACTTCATTGTTTTTAGCATTCTCATGTTTAACTGAAACTAATGCTAGAGTTGCCTACATTATTTCTTCAAAAGGATAGTTAAGATTGATATATAGCTAAACATGGAAGATGTCTAGATTAGAGACAACTTTCTGTTGTAGGCCTATATGAGCCAAAGAAATACAAATTCTCATATTAAGAACTATGACAGTGTAGGTCTCTAGTTTAGTATAAGCAACTCTTTCATAATTTAACTTGGTCAGATATAACTCCTTAAAATATATCCAGACAAAGTAATTCAACTATATTATACTGTATTTCTGAATATTAATTTCCTCTTAGCATTCCCACTCTAGCAATAAATTTATTTTGAAGGCTACTAAATCTTTTTGCAAGCTTTGCAAATAAAATTTTGTGTATAATGTGGTAACATATACTCAGTTTGTTACAACAAACTTCAGGGGTTTACTGACATGTCTATAGTTCGTAAGTATAAAGTTTATATATCAGGTTGGAGTGAATTAAATAATTCCTAATTCAAAAGATCTGCCAATCAAATTGTGAAACTACATGTCCATAACTGTGAAGTCCATACTTGCAGCTATGCAATCCAAATAGCACAACCTCCCAGACACTTTATTTCTTCCTGCAGGACTTAAAGATCTGAAGAAATTTTTTCAATTTCCTGCTTATCCTTTAGGAAGAGTCAGTGTCAACTACATTTGGCTGTAGCTTTGCTTTAAAGTTAGGAAACATTTTGAAATGCACAGTCTTTCTCTCTGTGTATACAGAAGTCTAGCATACTGGGCTAAGGCTTTGGGCTTGGTTTGGTTTTTTTAACTGTTTTGGTCTATCTTAAAATTGTGAAGGGAGAAAAAGGTTATTCAGGGAAAAAATGCATTGTTATGTTGATACTGAAACTTGCAAAACCATATATTAGATTTTGTACTAGACTCATCTTAAATTTAGATAATTCTAACACCACTAGCTTGATATTATCTGGTCTGAAATATGTCTGGCTACTGTCTTGCCATCACTTACTTTTTGCTGGATTGAATATAAAAATTATAGCAGTTGCTGCATTTTATAGAGAACATCTATTGTTCATCAAACTCTGAAACTATCTACCTGTGACATGGGTAGAATTGGTGGAGTGGTGTCACTACTTGCTACAAAGATTTGTCTGAAAAAAGGGACAATAATTCCTCCCCCTTCCTCTTCTCCAAGCATATTCAGAACCATTTGTTGGTATGGAGTTCAATCCTTAGTATTAGTGGGAGTCAATAAGCAACCCATAAGTTTATCTAGTGAACTTGTCCAAATTAAGTTATACAGGTCCGGGAATCTTGGACAGTGAAATTGTTTGGACATAGCCTTTGGTGAGCCTGAAATTCTGACTGGGAGAATAAAATCACTGATGTAGATTCAGGTGTCCCTTCTGGTATCTGGATCTGACCTTTGCTGTTTCTGATGCTATGGCTGTTATCCTTCAGACAATGTTAAGAAAAAGCAGTCACAAGGTTGTTTAAATGCAACAGAGAGATTTTACAACAATTGGTCATTCGAGAAAATGTGAGAGGCAACCATTGTATATGTGATGGCCGAATAAAACTGAGCAAAGCTGCAAAAGTACAGACTGTACCTGGTATAAACTCTGGAACGAATTGTGCAAAGGAAAGGTCAAAATGTTTTCCCAACAGAAGAGTGAAGATGGAACACACATGAAGCATTTGAGGAAGTGTTTATCTCTTCTGTCATTGTACGGTGACAGAGACTGTGAGAGTCTCTCTGTGACACACACTGAGATCAGTCTCAAGCACTAATAGTGTTACAGTTGCATAGTGGTCTTGGCAAATTATCTGAAAATGAGAGTCCTGAAGGGTTTTCCTTTAATGGAAAAATATTGCTATACTCTTACTCTCAAGTTTCATTTTATTCACTTTCAGACAAATTTGTAACAAATTGTCATTTCCCTCTTTACCACTTCTGCTTTCAAAGGATTTAAGGTCATGCTGTTTCAGCTGCCCATCATGAATATGACTAGGTGTGCCTGCTGTTTGTCACTGTACTTTTTAAACATCAGCTGGCTTTTATGGCTTACTCTTTTTTTTTTTTTTTGTGTTGTAAATTGTAATAATATTACCTTACAGAGAAATTCAATTTTCTTTCTTTAAAGAAGATGGGGCTTTTTCAAGTTCTCAAATAGTTGATCTATCTTGAACTCTTTTTCATTATGTTCTCTACCAATAAATTGAAGTTTTCTGCCTTTCTTCTTCCTATGACCTTGAACCTTGGAAGATTCTGCTCATATGTGAACTTTGATGCTGACTGCAGGATCTCAGAGTTTGTACCATGCTATAAGCATCATAGAGTTTGGATGTTCATTACATTACTTCAAAATTATAAGAAGTTCAAACCAACAACTCTGCAGTTATACAAGAGGAAATCTGTTCCACATGTTATAGCATTCTCCGGCTTAGAATATTTCCTTTTATCTCTTAGGTTCTTGTGGATGCAACTGTTACATGAAGACAGGAATTTAAGAACTGCAGATCTTGATTAAGATAATGAGTCTTGGGATGGCTGCTGAAGGAGAAAATAATGGAAATTCCATTACACAATCTATTTTCCAAAAAAAGTATTAATAAATGAAGGCCCCTGGTTTTTTACTCTAGGACATTACAATTTCTAGCACATTTATATGACCTCAAGAACACACTTCTTGCTTCATATGGAGTTAGGCAAGAATAAAACTACCACTGAGAAATATATTTTGTAATACATTTTTCTCATGTTCACTGTAATAACTTTGACCAATGCCTTTCCCTTCTCTGAGTTGTTTGCTTTTTTTTTTTCATACTGCCTCTGGTTTCTGGAAAGGATGTCGTGTGCCATATGGGGCCGGATGGGATTCCCCCAAAGGTACTGTGAGGGCTGGCAGGAGAGCTTGCTTAGCAGCTCTTCATCATTTATTATGAGTCTTGGCTAATCAGGGAGGTCCCAGAAGACTTGAGGCTGACTACTGAGATGCCCATCCACAAGAAGGGATGGAAGGAGGGTCTGGGGAGCTGCAGGCCTGTCAGCCTGACCGTGGCCCCAGGAGAAGGTTGTGGAGAAGATCAGCCTGAGTGCATTCACACAGCACATACAGGACAACCAGGGGTTATGCCCAGACAGTGGGTTTAGGAAAGGCAGGTCCTACCTGTACAACCTGATTTCTTTTCATGATCAGGTGACCCACCCAGTGGATGACTGTACTTGGATTTCAGCACAGCGTTTTACACCATCTCCCATGGCATTCCCCTGGAAAGGCTGGCAGCACGGGGCTTGGACAAGTGCACTCTTTATAATTCTGTGATTTTCATGTGTGATTGCACATGGAAATAAAATCTTGAATGCTGTCTCTCTTCATCAGTATGCATTTTAGCTTCTTAAGAAATTTATTCCCATTTCTAGAAATATTCTACAAACTGTGTTCCAGGGATTTTTACTTGAATCTATGTCACTGTACCAAGTTGTTTTAGTTTTTAATAATTATGAGAAGAATGTTCTGTGTGAAGGAAAAAAAGAACATTCCTGTATTCATATATCTCTTTTTCTCAGAGTAGCTAAAGTGGACTGTATGGAATTATGTCATGAAAGGAATCTAGAAGGCGACTGGTAAATAGTACTAGCAGCATGCATTACATATTTTTGGGTTTAGTGTCTTCTGTGTTATTCCTTTTCATGTTATGACTCTAATGGTAACAAAGTATTTGAAGGTAGGTTAGAAAGGTTATTCATTACCTCTCATCATAAATACCAGAGCTCACAGCAAATTTTTAAGAAAGTTGTTTTCTTCCTCTTTTATTTTGATGGCAAATTTGTATATAGCTTATTTTCATACATGTGTATACCTGCATATACCTGTAAGCATTATTATTATCACACTGATCAGTTTATAATCAGGTAATATTCCAACTGCTCCAAAACATGAAGAGACATCCATCAGATTCTGAAACAGGAAGGAGAGAATACACTGTGAAAGCAAAATCACTTTTTTGAGACCTGCTGGCGGGCTGGAATTTCTGATCCTTTGCTGGTCTTCGAGATGTGATGCATGCTATGTTCAGCAGTTACAGCCTTTTCAGTTTAGGATGATGAATTTCTGAACAATCTGATAAAAGTAAATGCAACTTTTCCAACTTACATTGTAGGACTGTTGATTTAAGTCATGGATACACCACCTGGAACATTTATTTCCTATACAAAGGGACTTATATGCAGGCAAAAACAGTGCACAGGTGAGCATTCAAAGAGATATATGAAAGTTCAAACACTCTGTTTATAACTTAGCATGGCATAAATCTGACCTGCTGTAGTTTTGCTCCAGTTCTGACAGCCCTGCATTATCTGTGCAGTGTAAAGGACGTGTGGATTAATACTGGAGAATTAGATGCTATCCTTACCTCAGAGCAGCTGTAATTCCACTGCTGCTGGAAGATAATAGTTTTTAGATCAATTGCTTAGACTCTAGGCTACAGGTATGGTGATTTTAAGCTCATATTTTATGGTGACTAGGAGACTTATCTTTAGTTTAAAAATGTCACATAATATGTCAGTGTTTTCTGTCATTGGATGGTTAGATAGGTAAAAGACAAAATGATAAGGACTTAAAATAGCATAAAAGAGTGTTTGATGTTATTTTAAACTTACATTTGAGGAAGTTGTACAAGGCTTGCACTCAAGTAACTTTATTTAGTAATTTTTCAGTCTTTCTCAAAAGACAGTATTTCTCAGTGGATTCTGTATTTTAGACTAATATTTGAGATAATTTTAATATGAGTATCAGTACACATGATGTGTATATATGCACTGATGCCAATCAAATCTGAATTAAGTAATTAGACAAATGTAGAGGGAAAAAAAACCATAAGAATAACTGATCTTGATTGTGTTACAATTTGTAATAGCATATAACCATATTTCCCATAGAATTGTTACAATAAACTGCTAGAAAAAGCAAAAAATTTGCTCTAAAATGTCTGTGAAGCTCGCACTACACTGGAGACTTACTCAAGCTTAACTGGTTCACTTGGATCTTTCATGGAAGAAGAAAATTTGAAGAGCACTTCTTTCCTGGTATTGCTACTTGAAACTATGACTAGCCCTAGATCTCCTATGGAAGGTTGCAATGGAGCTACTATGAAAATAACTATACTCTCTGGATGGATTTTTAGTATGCAGGGGAAATATCTTCATACTGACAACCACTTTGTTGCCCACCTACCTTAATAGGCCATCTTCTGTTCAACAGAGATGTTATTAATTCCTTGAGTCTAACACTGCACACTTTTATCAACCTCCTTTGTAGTTTACTGAAAGTTTATTTTAATGTGTTGTTTTAAATGTATTAAATTAATTATTTATCCACTTATGTAAGTAGTGTTAGCAATGAACCTCTGGGAGAACCTCTGCTAAACATTGCCTGGCTTGAGGTGACTGGTGATTTTGTGTCCTGTAGATCTCTGACATTCTGATTTTCCTTAATTGGGGTGTTAATGTAGTTCTTTAAATTTTATATTTGTATTCTATTTACATAGTGTTATGCTCACCTGCACATCCAGCTGGCAATTAAAGCTAACAGTGTTCAAGTTTACACAGAGATTTTCTACCTAGAAAATACACTGTCACAGAATACTATGACTAATATTGAAATTATCCACTGCACAACTAAAGGCTCTTAATATCTTCTAAAAAGAAAATTAGTCTTTTTTTGACAAGACTTATTTTCCTTGTAGTAGTTGATTGTCAGGTAATGGAGAAACAGTACTTTGAATTGGTAGCGATATGTTACTTAGAACTAATGTCAGGAAAATATAGTTTCTCTTTATTTGTATTCTTTCTGAATGCTGATACAATATTGAAAAAAGCAACTCAGCGCTTACTATTGCTATGATGTGGCTGGGTTGACTTGGTTGATACGAAGCATCAACCTTTGCAGGTGTTGCTAAGGTCAGAAACAGAACTGAAAATATATACTTGTCTATACCCTTATCTTCTAATGCTTTGCCCTCTCCTTTTTCTTTGCATACATTGCCTGCAATTCTGTATCCTTCAGTTTTTCCATAATTTTATTGCCATCTTTATTGTACTAAAAATTGACTCCTGTGAGTTTAGCATTCAAATAAATTAGCATACGCTAACACAGGTTTAAGCTGTTAAAGTCTGCTATAGGAAACAGCATGCCCTTTACAGTGCTTAATGTCTCATCTGTATGGTTTAGAAAAGGCAGCAGAAATGTGACATAAATAAAAACATGTCCTCTAAACCTTTTTTTAATATTAGTATGAATAATTTTAGTATCTGTTTTTTAAGAGCTATTTTTAGAATTATTTTTCATGTGCATAAACTCATTGCAGAGTTCTAATGCTGCCAGTCTTTTTTTTTTCCCCAAAAAAATTACCTTTTCCTTTCCCAGAAATTTCATAAATTAGGAACTTCCATTTTTCGTTTGGCATTACTCACTTCCTTTCGTGTCTGTTAAAAATAGTTATTGTTGCTGTCATTTCATTTCTTCCTCAGACTGAGCTTTTACTTACAGTTTTCTTCTTTCTTTTTAATAAAAGCATTAGAACTCCCACATCTATTCACATTCATATTTACTTTTTAACAAATTCATTAGTGATTTTCTTTATTCTCCAAAAATGATCTCTCTGAAATAACAGCACTGAGTGGGACCATCTTCCCTTTATTCATACTTAATGAAACAAGGAGAGGATTTCTGATTCTTGGGCAAAAGCTAATCTAATCCTTCTTCTACTTTACTTCTTAAAGAGCGACCACTATGTTACATGATTATAGGCCAAAACAAAACTAAATAGGAAAATGTGATTAAATGATTAAAGTCCCTTATCAAATAAACTGGAGTCATAAAGTCAAGGACATTTTAAGATACATTTGGAGAATCAGGTGAAAAGAATCTAATCTCTGGGCCATTCTGTTTTTCGTACATTGTGGAAAAGCGTTGTCTTGATTATAGTGATTAAATGACAGAAAACACAATCTGTAACATTGCCTACAATCACTAACCCTGACCACTGAGGATACCTTTTCTGTATTTCATACAGCAGAATATGCTCCCCATGCTTCCGTTTTCCCTTTCTGTTTACAAATTCACATGTATACATATGTAAATGCAATGTAGACTTCCAGCACCTGGATTGAGAGTTTGCAGAAGACATATTAATGTCCTATTAAAGAAGCAAGCAGAGGAGGACAATGCCTCTTTTTCTTCTTTTATGGAATCTGGCTTGGCCAGATTGGCTGGATTTTTTTAAGCAACAAATTAAGTTAATTTAGGAAATGCTATCTAGAAGTAATAAAGGTAAATAACAAATTGCAGTTACCTCAGCAAGAGGTTTAAAATCACAGAATCATTAAAGTTGGAAAAGATCTTCAAGGTCATCAAGTCCAAACTTTGATCATCAGCATGACAACAAAAACATAGCAATAATTGTGAGTTCCAGTTGTTCCTTGAAATCTTCCAGAGATGGTGACTCCACTGCTCCATTGCTGTCCTGGACAGCTCTCTCCAAAATTTGACAACCCTTTCAGTGAAGAAACTCTTCCTGATATCCAACCTGAACCTCCCCTCGTACAGCTTGAGGCCATTTCTTCTTGTCCTGTAGTTGGCTGCCTAAGAGAAAAGGCCAATCCCCATCTGGCTACAGTCTCCTTTCAGGAAGTCGTAGACAGTGATAGGATTCCCCCTCAGCCTCCTTTATTCTAGGCTAAACAACCCTAGCTCCCACAGCCACTCATATGATTTTCTAGACCCTTCACCAGCTCTGTTGTCCTTCTCTGGACTCATTCCATCACCTCAATGTCTTTTCTGAGCTGAGGGACTCAGATCTGGACACAGTTCTTGAAGTAAGGCCTTGCCAGTGCTGAGTCCTGGGGAGCAATCACTTCCTTATTCAGATTTGAATTTGCATCACACTATTTTATATTCACCGAATCATAAAATCACAGAATAAACTAAGTTGCAAGGGACCCACAAGGAATCCAACTCCAGAGCCTGCACAGCACCATCCCCAAGAATCACACCATGTGCCTGAGGGTATTGTCCAAACACTTACAGAACTCTTTCAGACTTCGTGCTGTGACCACTTCTCTGGGGAGCCAGTTCCAGCATCCAACCATCTCAGATGAAGAGTCTTATTCTAATGTCCAACCTAAACCTCCCCAGACACAACTTCAGCTCATTGCCTCGGGTCCTGTCACTGGTAATCACAGAGAAGAGGTCAGCGTCTGCCCTTCCTCTTCCCCTCATGATGAATGGACTGCAATGATGTCTCCCTTCTGTCTCCTGCAGGCTGAAGAGACCAAGAGATCTCAGCTGCTCCTCATATGGCTTCCCCTCAAGGCACTTCACAATCTTCATTGCCCTCCATTGGATGCTCTCTAACAGATTTATAGCGGTACTCAAAACTGCACACAATATTCAAGGTGAGGTCACCCCAGTACAGAGTCAAGAGGGATAATCCCCTCCCTTGGCTTGTGAGGCACACTGCTGACTTATATTCAACTTTCTATTGACCAAGATCTCCATGTCTATTTCCATAGCAGTGCTTTTCCTAAAGTGTATTTCTTAAATTCACTGTCCCTTAAAATGATGACCATGAGTGATAGAGCTTTTAAATTTAATCTTGATTAGGGATACTTATAAGCACTCTCTGTAAGTACTGACCCACAGTCATAAACCAGCAGTACCCATGGTGGGTTACTTACCGGTATGTGTTTATCCCAGCAATTCCTTCAGTACTGTAGAAACTTTATGGGATATTTTTTAACATTTGGGAGCAGACATGAACACTGAAGATAATGTGTGAAGAAGAAAAATTGTCAGTCACGAAAGAATGATGTTTCTTTATTGCATGACTGTTATAATGAATTTTCATATTAATGAAAATGCTTGCCCTCTTAGAACACCCTAGTGAATGTCCCTTGCAGCAGAAAGGTCAGGTTATAAGACGTGACTAATATTATTGTCAAAGAGCTCATATATTTCAATGCCATTTTTATTGTGCCTTTGTTTGGCACATATTGGGTGAGAGCAACATGATTTTTCATCCTTTTTAAAAAGTAGATAATGGATAACACCCATTTAGAGGCACAATACTTTCATTAAAAGCATTCTGTGTTAGATGGATCATACCTATCCGTTTCCTTTTTTTTTTTCCCTGTGACAAGTTGCTTAGGGACACTACGCTGCTGACAAAGAAAGATTTCCCAAACAAGGTAATGTACAGAAGCCTGTGGGTAAGTCAAGTACTTCTTCCCTATTTATTCTGCTTTTGAGACAGTATATGTATTGCTTACTATCTTGACAGGCATCCTTACCCTGAAGGCAGTACATCAGCAAATGTCAGGTCATGCAGGTAGCCCCTTCAGTGAGCTAACTGAAGGGGGTTACTTCATAATGGTAATGTCACCATGATTGATATAAAGACATCTTCTATGTGAAGGCAAGTACTTGGAAGATGCCTACAGGTATCTACTGTAGATAAATCACAACCTTATTTCAAGCCATTTTTACGGAAGAGGAACAGACTAGAGAACAATTCACTATGTAGTCCAACTAGATAAAAGTGAATTGGGTGAGATCTGCATTCAATTACAGAAACCTAAAAGTGAGAAGATTAACTATTCCATCCTAGAGAAGAATATGAAGCTTTTTGAGATTAGAGATGCCACAAGTAGTATTGGATACTCTTACTCCATACCAGCTAAAGAGAGAAACATGAAAGCCCAGAATTCAGCCTGAAGAAAAAGTTTAATTTGCAAACAGACTTGCTTATACACACAAACATAATCTTTCTAATCAAAAGTTTATTTTTCCTTCTGGGAGAAACAAACTAACTTTTGTTATCTATTTTTTTGGTTTGTTGTTTTTTTTTTTTTTTTTAAGGAGGAAGGAAATCTAGAAGTATTAAGCTGAAGAAAAGTCCTCTCTCCTGCTTCCATCTTAGCAAAAATTTTCTATGCAGATATGTGTGTTCCTCATGTGCAGTGTTTCTCTTCACTATTTTTCTGCCAGTATCTATTATCTAAACCAATGCATGTGCAGAGTATGAAATTATGAAAGTATTATAATATCTTGTAACCATGGTGTTTTCAAATGTTGTAGTTATCTGCTATGATCTTCTCAAATTTTTACTACAGTACACTAATTCCATGAACTGTAAGTAGGTATAGTACAACACTGGCAACAATGCAACCCTGGACTTTGTAAAGATAATTGTTTCTATTACTACTCAGGATTCAGCTATTCAGGATTTAGTCCAGTGGAGTGCGCATTCAAGTATTTATTGACTTAATTTCTCCCATTATTTTTTTTCCCTCTTTTGACAGCTACAGATATTCAAACACTTTTCTCTGAAAGGTAGGGAGGTAGAGCAAAATAATCACAATTCATACATAGGATAGTCTTTTTAATTTTGAAGTGTTTTGACAACAGAGAATTTTAAGATGCAAGGGCTGCTCTGCCCTGAGAAGACCTTGTTGACATTACAAAGAAATGGTCCTAACTATATGCTACTATGAACCATTATTTCCCTAAAACCCTGTATATTCAGTTACCTAGGAATAATAACAATAAAAATGGCCTTCTTAATTTATTTACAAAATTGAAAATTCTGTATTAACCTTCTGTTAACTCAGTAAATATTTAACCTTGTATATTTAACTGGTTTAAGAATTACAGAAATGGTAAGCATGTGAAGGTAATGTAGGGGACTGGATTTCTCTTGGAAACTAAACAAGAGCAATCACCTTTTATGCATTTTTCAAACTAGGAACCCAACCATCCATGAACTTGGCCTTGGTGTCTGTTGAGACAAACTTGCATAGCGGTTTAATCTATTTCAGGTTCATAGACCTTTTGATAAATCAGATTAGAGAAAAAGGACTGCAACATGTGTGAGTTCAGGGCACAGGGGAAAAAATTCAGAAAAAATAAGAAAAGAAAAGGATACACTGGGGAAAGCTTGTAATTCAGACACAGCACTTCTGGGAGACAGGATCTGTGGCCAGAAAAACATCTATCACAGTGAGGAGACAGAACACAAGTGCACATCTCACAGTGTTTATCTAACTGAGGAGCTGGACTTCCTTGAGCAAAACCCAAGAAAACAAAACCAAAATGCATTTGACAGCAGCTGAGAAGGGGGTTAAGGGTAAAAGAGATCTGGTTTGAAAAAGGGAAGGGAGTCTGCCCATGGTCAAAGACAATGAAGAGCAAATTCAGATAAATTCTTTCACTTTCTTTTAATATGTTCTGGGTTTATGCTGGGGCTGTCCAGACAGATTGTGAGTGTCTTCTGGAACGAAGCCGCAAAGTTGCATTGAATCATTTCAACACAGAAAATTTCTGAATAGGTTTCAACTCTTCTGTAATGAATCCTAATGATGGCTGGAGGGTGGTGTTAATGAGTGTGAAATGGAGCCTGGGGTAACAGAAACTCTCTTGATAATGTGTTGAAATGGAAGCTACTACAGAAACGGAAGTGGCTGTTATGCAATGTCAGCCTCAAGACCTGAACCAGTATTTAACTCTTCTCCTTCATTCTAAACTTCTTTCTTACTTATTCCTTGCTGGGAAACATTGTATAGTTTGGGTCCATTGCATATGTTTGGTACTTTTTTCAACCATCTTTTCTAAAAGTGGTCCTGCAAATCAAGATTATAAGTGACTCCAAGTAAAAAAATAAATTTAAATCTTTTACTCTGTGGAATTTGGAACATTATACTGAATATAAATGGTCTAATTAAATATTACTCAATATGATGTGCTATGGATCACTGTAAAAAAAAAAAAGAGAAGAGAATTCTGGAAAAGAATATTTTTATCTAAATCTAAATTGTTCAAAGGGAAAGTCAGAAAGTCAGATTCCATAAAAATAAAGCTGAAAACAGAAATGTAAAGTCTGCATTCCTTGTTAAGATAAAAAAGACTCTCCTCTCATAAATGTGGAAGCCAGGCCATCGTGGTCATTTATCTTCTGTTGAAAGCAGCAGTTTATCAGCTCTGCTTTGCTCTCTCCGCTTTTTTTCATTCTATGCAACCAGTTGACTTCCCTAAGGTTTTGCCCAGCCAGTGAAAAAAATAGCTTTCCTTCTGCTATTTATCTTTAAGCAAGCATTTTTCCATATCAACTTTACTCAATTCTTATCCTGCACTGCTCATTTCGCATTTCATTTTGCTGTTACAACATAAAGCACTGAAAAATCTGAACAGCTCATTCCATAAGGGTTTGTGGGGACAGCTCTGTGGCTTTCATGAGAGTGGCTGTCCTTCAGCCCCCTTCAGTTACATTTTGTTTGAACATACTTGCACTGTCAGAACAAAACAGATTTTATAAAGAAATATTTTGATATTATTATTTCACAAAATTTCAATGAAAAAGAAATACAAATGAATACAAATATCAATTGGCCTAAGCCTATCTAGATATTCTTGGCTAGAGTTGGATTCAAATTGCAAATATTTGCAAAGGGGGTTTGTGTTTGATTTTGAAAAATGTTAGTTCTGCAAAGCAAAGATTCTAAGAAAAAGAATTTTTAATATTGTAGAATGTAAATCACTTATAAAATAGGAATCTTCAGGGAGAGGATACCAGAGAGACAAAGAAAGTATAAAGTTGTCCCAGACAAATTATATCTGCATATTTAAGCCCAGATTAAAGTTTCTGCTGTCATCTCAAAGGTCCAGTTACAGTTTTTTGCAACATCTCAAAAGTATTTAAGTACTTTTGAGTGGCAGGCTACTTTAACATGATGCTGCTGCTGAAATTAGTTTTCCCAGGTAAGATAACTTGAATTGATGAAATTTGATTACTTGTGAAGGGTAAAAAAGAGGTGCTCAGCAATGTCTCTGGAAAGGTAGGTCCCAAGATCTGAAGAAGCAATCCTGCCTAGAATTTATTTGAAACTGTGCTTTTCTATGTCTTTCAAACAATGTTTTGGGGAATTATTTCAAATGCAATCCAGAATGTTATCCTTTGAATTATATATAATTCTTGTCATTTGCAAGGCAGTTTCATTGGAGTTGTTAAATATAGGTACACATCATGCATTTTTTTAATAGACTGGACTACATAGCAGTAACTTAATCATTCAGCTAATCATTGAGTCACTTTCACAGCATTCTCTCCCTTCTATCCACCTTCATCTAGAAACTGAGAGTACTTTGACTGGAAATCGTCAATGCAACATCTGGTATGTTAAGCCTGATAAATGCCCCTCCTAAAGTCACTTACTAACCCAGTCTGCAATTCCATTCATGATCATTTGCTTGGGGACAGTCATAATGGTCAAAAAAAAATGCTGGCAATGCAAGAAGAGGGAACAGGAATATAATCGGTACAGAAGTAAACATTTCTTCCAATACTGCCCGTCCTAGTGAATGATACATTTCAGCTATATAGTCTATGAAAATGTTTCTATGTTGTATTTTAAGGCAAAAAGATATTACTCCTGAAGTATTTTTTTACTAATTTCCCATCAATAATATTTAAAAAACAATCTTAAAATAAAGACAGAAATGTCTCTAAGAAGAAAAATATATCCCAGATACAAAACCAGTCATATACCAGTGCCAGAATTTAGTGACAATAGAAAATTTTTGTTGCCCATCATTCTCACCCCAGAAATACATGAGCATAGTTGCATCACTCAGAACTGACAATCAGACATGTTTAACCAAAGAATGGCTTTCCACTTCATAAATAAGATTTTTCTTTTTCCTGCTTCTAAGGCTATTCCTTATGTCTTTTAAGTTAATTTATAGTTTTATTTTTTTTACTTCACTATAGAAATTTGTGGGATTTTGCAGTGAGCATACTTTGTATCTAAGTCTCTTCCATTATTTTTTGGTGTATCACAAGGTTCTTATCTCAGTTTCTCTGTTATTCAATAGTGGTATAATGTATTATGCCATTTAGAAAGATCATTCTGTCTTTTTATGACTTTTTATACATATGATAAATCACTCTGGATGGCAGTATTTCCTAGTTCAGAGCAATGTTCTCTTCCATCTCTGCCTAGTTTATTGATAACTATTCCTGGATGAAGAGCTGGCAGAATCTCTATCTGGCTCAAAGTGAAATAGTACAAATGAATACTTCAAAATATAAACTCAGCACTGAAAACATTTTTTAATCTCATTTTCTGTTAAATAACTGAAGAAACATTTAGATCTTTCAAGGAATACACAGTCTGGACTATATTATTATTTCATTTCACCAGTTTGGAGTAACAATTTTTTGACAATAAAGCTTGCAGAGCTCCCACTAGACAGCTATGCAGAAATGGTATTTTAAATACTTAGAGGGATAAGATTTAAACATATGTTGGATAAAACAGGCTTTTACTGGTGCGAAAAGGTGATCATTCTCACAAAGGGAAAAAAATGCAGGAATTTTTTTCCTGTAAAACATTTAAAAACCAGTCTCAGAATGATGGATAGTCATTTCTGCAGTTACTAGAAGAAGAGTGAGACATAAAATATTTGTGTAACTTTGTTGTATGTGAAGTTAATTGTACTTGTTACCAGGCGGTATTGAATTATCACCAAAAAATTTTCAAATTATATAAAAATATCCTTTCTTTCAGCTCAGTAGAAGTTTTAAAACTGCATCATGTGGTGAGAAACATTGAATGAAAGAAGATTTTAATAATCTTCAGAATTTTTAAAACATTTTCATCTGATAGAGGCAAAAGTATCTTTTATTTATCCTTTTTCTCCGTTTTGGGACATATTTGTTTTAACATGAAAAAACAATAAGAAATGTGAGAAGAATGAACTGCAGAGGATTAAATTAAAAGTATTTAAGATCGTCCTTTTGGTTTTGCCTCTTTTTTTCACCTAGCTCAAATAGCAGGAAGAGATGCCTCTTTTCAATGTACATCAGCTTATACCTAAGTCTTTTCCCTTCTCTCATACACCAGAATTGGGCAGTGACACTGAAAATGCAATTACTAATCCAAACAGGGGGAGGTTCTTTCCCTTTGCCCATCTGCTGCCTCCCCCGTGTTCTTCACCATGAGTTTGTTGAATGTCTGAGCTGGAGGAGGAGACAGTGCAGCTAGGGAGGTTACTGGCTGGGCATGGTAATTGCCAGCCTGCCTCCCCCTTCCCTGTGCAGGCACCAGAGAGGAATCAAATACTGGAGAACTAAATTGTTCCAGACTTAGTCAAGAAGTATAAGTGGTTAAGCAGACCTGCTTGGGAGCCAAAAGAGTGACTAAAATGTTACTGCTATTTTCAATCAGTGGCAGCAATAAGTCCCACTCATATTTATCACAAGACAGTGATCTCTTCTGACAAAGGTTAAAATAGTTTCTGTCACAGTGTCCACTGTATTAATATTCTTACAATCAGGAGAGAATTCGCTGGTGTGTCAGAGACAAGTCAGAAATACAAGACCATCAGCCAAATAAAAAGACTTGTGAGAAAGCAGTAGAAGATGCTGGCATTTGTTGGAAGGAGAGTTTTTGAGAAAACAAAAAGTGATGCTGTGACACGAGTGCTGTGGTCATTCACAGATTAACTATAACTTGCAGGTTTATCAGACACTAGATATTTGCATGTACTATGGTTAATGTTTTCTCAAAGCTTCCAGTTAAGCTGTAGGGATGAACATCCTTATCCAAAGGATGCATTTCAACTAGGGCCACAGCAGTCTACTTCTTTCTGGTGACAACAAAGGCCTTAAAATCTATATAATATAATCTATAATCTATATTAGTTATAAACTAATGTTTTGATCTAAGGAAACTTTAAGTGTCTTCCTGGGAAGTACAAGTACTGGCTAAACTGAGCCACCTGGAGAGGAGGTCAGCTTTTAGTGTAAGAGCAGGCTAGAGAAACAGTAGCTACTCACCTGGGAATGGTGATGCTGATCAGGGAACAAGGCATGCTTGTGTAAGTCATTAAATCCTATTCCCTCTCAAGTCTAGAGGGCATTAGGTTAAGAAAGTAATCAGAAATACTTGACCCACCATGATTATGTGATGTATAGATACAGTAGGCAATTACCTTGGTGAGCCACAGAGCTTTCACTGTTTTCTTGTCCTAAGCTCCCCAAAGCCATTTCCCCCTTGTAATCAGATTTCTGTTTTGTGCAAATGTGCAGAAGTATTTTATTTTAACCTATTATATATTTAACCTATATTTTAACCTATTATATTTATTTATTATATATCCATAATATATATTATATTAACCTATATTTTTAACCTATTATATTTAACCGATTATTTTAACCTATTATATATTTAACCTATCTTTCTGATTTCAGAAAGTCCAGACCTATCAACAAAACCTTAGCATAGCATCTTCGTTAACATGCTTCAGGTTACCTGGCTCTTTTAGAAGCTGTAGTCAAAATGGCTTTAGTTTGAACACCAAACCCAAAAGTTTCTATATTCCATTTTAAACATTTATAGCATTTCAATCATTTCTAACATTATTATTAAACTAATAAATGTTTTAGCAGCTTGAAATATCTCCAGACATAAAACACAGTGTTAGGTATATATATTACAAGCAACAACAACAACAAAGGAGCTGACAAGTAGCGAGTTAAATAGAATTAATTTCCTTTCAGTTTCCCAGTGAAATCATAAACCAATCAGACTTTTGTTCTTGTGTTATATGATACTACCAACCCAAAGTCCCTCAGTGAAATTATTTCCTTGTAAATCATTGCAGTCTATCCATTATGCTCAAGAAAAATGTTTTTTTTTAAAGTGGGTAATATAAAGTTGAAAAAATATGTGCTGCTTCCAATCTCCTGATATCTGCAGGAATCCCAGGGCTGATCTAAGCCTCACAGCTTCTAAATACTCAATTACTTTTAAAAGCTGATGCATATTTAGTATTACAGAATATGAAAAACTAATCAGAAAAAGAGAGAACAAAGCAGAGAGATATAAGAAAGATTCTCTTTCTCTAGATATACACTTACATATTTTACTATTAATTAAAGCATACTTATATTTATGAGTAATTACCAAATAAAAATATATTAATCTCACAGAATATTACAATGTAGGTCTTCTTGTTCCTAATCAGAAATATCCAAATTAAGTATGGTAAGAAACACCCTGATCCATTCAATCTAGCAAGTGGACCTGAAGAGATTACTACAGTTTGATATTTCATTTATGGATGTATTCAATGGCCAGTGAAATATATTCCTGTCCTCCTGACTTGAAATAGGAAAATTATTATAATTGGTGTGTTAACTTTTTTATTTTATCAAATCAAAGAAAACATTGTAGAAGGAGATAAAGAATGGAAGAAAGAATGAAAGTTAACTTTCAGTGTAGCTGAAAATTGATTCGGCTACATTTCCTTCAACAAGCAGAAAAATTTTACTGTAAGTGACAATTATCTCTGCACATCCTGATGGTCAACTGGACTCAGGGAACCACTAAGTCATCATGTCAGAACTTCTTTCTGGTTTAAGGTTGAAATGTGACAGAGATGTAGCAGACTATAGTTCTTCCCTGAAGAATTTTTTGTGAGATTTTTCTCTCCCAACAAAGAGAGACTGACTCACCAGAATGAAAATTCTGTCATTCTTATATCCATGTATAACATCTGTGAGTTCTTTGATTTGATTGCTACATGCAGCTGTATTTTTTAAATAAGAGGCTAGGGATTTTTAACTGGCAATGTAAGGTGGTTGATGCCTAATCAGAAAAGCTTCCTGATTGCAAACAATAAGTTTTGGTTTGTGCAATGACATACATACAGCACCTCATAAAAGAATTTAATATTCTTTGAAGATTGATAAGAATTATAGGAAGGTAAAGGTTCTCTTATCTTTTTTAGATGCTTTATTAAATTCATGAGAGATAATATTTTCTTCTTGATAACCTATGTTTAGGTTTGTTCCAAAGTTTAATTTCCTAATAATTTGTGAGAACATGAAGAAAAGTCTGAACAACAAGAATTATTTCCCTTCCTTCCATTGTCATTATCTCACTTGGAGCCACACTTTGACAATTTTCCTGTTGCCCTCAAGGGCAACATATAGGTGTCTTTTCCCACAGGGGAATACTATTATAATTGTGCCTGAGATGAACTTGAGAAATAATTGAGAAAGAGATGGTCTTTCTGGAGATGTTATGTAGAGAAAGATCCACAGGAAAAAAAAATCTTCAGCTATTGAGTTGGAATTGAGTTTTTCTGAAGAACTGTCTTTTCTATCTGAATTGATGGAAAGGTATTTCCTGAACAACTGACTCATACATGTATGAGTCAAGTTACAACAAGTAACTTGTAACTTTCCAAGTGACTACAGAAAGTGATTTCTAAACAGTTACAGCACAAAGAGAAAGACTTCTGGTCTGTATGCTGGACATCTTATTTTAATTTTTAAGGAGTTTTGTCTTCCACTTAGGCTTTTTGATAATTCAGAATTTTGCAAATTGAGTATTGTGGTTCTCTCAAGTAAGGATTTAAAGTTTCTGTTCACCAAAGTATTAAGAAATGCTTCTGGATTTCTCATGCCGAATCAAAAAAAAAAAAAAACAAAACAAAAATTAATATTTCCAAGTTATCTGTGGACCTTCATACTTGTCTAGCTCTGATATCAAGTGGTAAGACAAAGCTTAATTTGGCTTAGTGAAGCCAAAAAATTTCATACTACAAAAAACTATCAAATATCACTGAAAACATGATGCTTCATTGTTGAGTGAGGAATTTGGACATTATTTTTAAGCCCTAATAGAATAGAAGTACATTTACTAAGATTTCTTTTCCTAGGAGTCTGCCTTGTGAATTTCCGTTCTCTTTTGATTGTCAAACTTCCCACAACCTCATAAATTATTTGCAAGGTGCCTGCAGGTGCAGTTAAAGAGGGCAAACTTGTGTTTCTACTAATGAATTGGTTTCCCTGTAGGGTACAGGAGACAGTACTTCAGTCTAATGAATAGAAAGAATTAAACTTCAAGAACATTTTACTAAGAATGACACCACTTTTTGCACAAGAAGAATAAGAAAGCTGGGGAAAGGTTCTGTCCCTGTATTGCTCTACTTGCTTGAGTAACCCCTCGTTGCAAATGAAACAAAATGTGAACACTTTTAGCCTGTAAATGTAAGTGGGAGTAGGGACTGTTTGTTTATACATGGAAGAATTGACATGTCAGTGATATCTGTTCTTCTGATCCTGAGGTCCTCTGGCTGTTGATTTCATCTCAAGCTGTGCTGCTACCGCAGCTGCTGGTAGCTGAAAGGGGAGCTGCTGGGGGAAAAAAAAAAGAAAATAAAAAATCCACAATAAAGTCATAGGGGAGGGTATGAAAAGCATTCTCAGAATTTTATGCAGGACTTCTTTCAGTTGGTAGGTTGTGGTAATTAAGGAGAAATTTTCCCTGTCTGGATTTAGAGGTAAACTAGCATCTAGTTTCATACTCCCAAATGAAAAGCAGTATCGTTGATAAATGCCTGCTGCTATGATATAGCATTCATAACAATTTCACACACACAGTTTTCCACTGAGGATTCAGTAGCTTCGATATTTATGTCCCAACTGGGTCTTATCCAAGCTTTTTTTTATTTTTTCCCCAGTGAGTGACTAACTATCTCGGCTTTGGCAATTCTGCTTTATGAATACTTTGAAGTCAGTCCTTTAGAATTCACATGTTTATCAAAGTTAGTTGAAGTATTTTGTTTGAACAACATTTTTGTTGTGACACGTGGTAAATAACTGAATTCATACAGATACATATCACATTAAAAAAACCCCAAAACCAACAAACAAAAAAACCTCAATATCACATTTCTTACTAATTTTCCCCATCTCCTTCCTAGACATAAACATGTCAAAGAAACTTGGCAATGCCCAAACTACTATATTTCTTTTTCTTTTTTCTCCCCTTGGATTCATCAGTCAATAAATCTTAGTTTCCTCTTCTTGTTTAGCATTTTTTCCTACAAAACTTAGTTTTCTGTTCTTCCATTTGTTTGAATATTTTCTGAGAAATAGTTTGATGCAGAACAGTGTTGCTACTAGGCAATACTTTGATACTGCTGCAAAGCAAAATAACTTTATATTTATTAGAGAAAGAGTAGGCATAGGTTGCAGTTTAAAAAGTTGCTAAGCAAAGTGTGCACACAACCATAGAAAATACTTTGTTTTAGAGGCAGAAACCTTGGGGGTAGCTCCCTTGTTGGGAAGAAGACTCTAAGTCATAAAGAGGTCTTCATGAAAATGGCTAGTAGAGAGTGCAGGAAAAGGAAAGCAGAAAGGAACAGTTGTCATGGAGTATGCAGAATTAATTCCTCATTAGTTAGTTAATGAGACAGTTGATTCTGCTTATGTAATGCCATTTCTTTTTTTTTTTCCTTATGTGTCAGAAAACTATTATTTGTTCTAATTACTCGACGAACCAAATATAAGAGTGTGTGGTAAGTAACAGTTGTGTGTGATATCCTTATTTATTCAGCAGGAAGTGACAGAAACCTGCTGAATAAGAACTCCTTGATTCTGAGTCAGTCTCAGATTATCTGTTTATTCAAATTTGCAGATTACTCAAATTTCCATCCCTCTTTTGTGAACTGGGTGGACTAGATACAAGCTAAAAGGCTTCATGAATATCTCTTCACAAAGAGAAATGACACAAACTAAGGGAAGAAGGACATAGTTTAAATTCATAATATTTCTTCAGAAAATCTTTGAAGTGTAATATTTAATTGCAGGATCTTACTGTCAGATAGAATGCAGGTAACAGCTCTAATAAATTCATTTATTTTTAAATAGATATTATAATGTGAAAAATTCTAACTCAAATTTTCAAGGCCAGCAAGGCAAACACATGGCCATGTGTTATTTCTTTCTCTTTTTGGTCATCTTCTCTTGGAGGAAGAGGAGCAACAGAATGCAGGGCAGTTTAGAGGCAGAAATCACAAAGCAGCTGAAAGGCACCAGGCAATAGCTATAGAACAAGCTTCAAAAAGATAACAAACACTAGGAACACAGAAGAGTAGTTTAACAGGAAATATTAATAGAATGTTTTTCCTGATAATGAAGGATCTAAAGATGTTTTATGAGCTCAATAAAACCCTGGATCAGATATTCCAAAAATATTTACAGCTCTTCTTTTGCAAGCAGTTTCTCAGCCCAGCCTCTCCTCCTTCCTTCCTTACACTACAGACATCCTGAGAATTTTGTCCCTAACAAGCAAGATTTTATTTCTCCTGCAGCTGCTGCTCACACTGGATGTACCTCTTGTCTGTAATAATGTATGCTGCAGACATAACTGAGCTAGCCAAGATCTAAGTAAATGGTACACAGCCATTTTTCAGCTCACCATAAGACATAACTCACCTTTCTTAGTTGATTTCAGACATAATTAAATACCTTTCTTTTCACTTACAAGATTAGAGTTAGTTTAAACTGTGACGACAACCTTTGCATGTATCTGGGTGGATTTACCATTTCATATTTTGACTAGTTTAAGAATTAATGTAATACTCTGTTTCAGTGGTACTTTCAGTGTTTGATCTATGGCTACAAGAAACAGCAAATCAATTTTGAGGATAACTTGTTTTCAGGCATCTGAGAAGTGAGATTCCATTAACTCCATCAATCACCTCCTGAATCATTTTTCCCTTAGGAATGGTGAAATAACTTGGTGTCCTGATAGATGCTTAGGGGCAACACAGAAATAAACAGAAGGGAAAACCCAGAACAAAACATTTCTGTGCTCATTATTATTAGAGGAAAAATGACTCATTAGCTTTCTGATCCTCACTTTTTTTTTCCATATTTCTGTTGAGGTCTTTGGTCAGTTTGATACCCTGTGTCAGTTAGAATTCATAATCCAGGATTTTTTTCAGCCTATTTTTCTTCTCCATTATTGTTCTCTGTTAGGGAAAGGTTATTCATAACCTCTTTACAATCTACCTGATCACAGGTAGCTGTCATTGCATGGAAAGAGGAGGGATGAAGAAACAAGAATGGTTAGGATGTCAAACATCCTAACCATGTGTTTGCCTATTACGAAAACACAGTCCATTCTTAATGAAAAGGCTTCTTCTGTTTCTGCATTTTATTTATTTTTTTTTAATTACTGCATAGGATTGGAAAAAGTGATACATAAGGATGTTCTCAGCTTCAGCTGAGGACAAGAAGCAACAAAAGTGAGTGAAAGAAAAATAAAATAAGCATTTCTTCATAATTTTATTTGTTCCGATAGTATCTTACATCAAAAGAGATTACTTAAGGAAGAAATAGTATCAATAGAAATAAATATTTCTAATAAGAACAATTTATAGTAATTATCTCAAAGGACAGGAGAGATCATGCTGACAAGTTTTCCTCTACTGAATTTCATATTTTTCACTTCTGAATTAAATTTTCTCTCCTACATGTCTTTCTTGCATTTTACTGATCAACCATGATTAAATTTTTCAAAGACAAATTTACAGTTGCAAACAGCTGCTAACTCCAGTAATATAGAGATGATGCTGTCTTGCTGCACTGATAAAGCACTCACAAAAGCTTATTCTTTAGAATATAGTGCAAATCTTTATGCTATCACTTGATAAACAGGTGAACACCAGATTTTTTACTAGGACAACTTTGACACTTTTGTTTTAATCAGAGAATTGGAGAGGAATGGAAACTCAAAACGTGGAAATGGTCAATGACTTATCAATTACCACAGAGCTTAAGCTTTTATGAATGATATAATTTTACTTATACTCCAAAAAAACCCCATATAATAATTGATAAATCAAGCTATGTGAAATTAACACCCTTCACCAGAGATTTGTGGAGGGGCCAGTGAAAAAATGGTTAGGAAAATGTGATTTTTTTTTTTTTCTTTAGAGTAACCACTTACCGACTTTATAAAGGGTTTGGTTTTTTTTAGTGGGTGGCAGTTTATATAACTGGATAAAAAAACATGTATAGGAAAAAGTACTAATTAAAAAAGGGAAAATCCTATTGTACAGGTATGGAGATACTGAAACGGGAGACTGGAGCATTTTCTTTGGTAGGATTATTGAAGAACTAAATTGTAATATTTCTGTGAACCAGTAAATTGCAGATACTATAAAAAAAAAGCTGCAAGCTAAAGAAATTAACAGTAAACTACTGAGCTAATTTCTGTGACTGTAAAGACAAATGGACAAAAATACTATAAAATCTTCCACCACTGAAATTTCTCCAACCATACTTCTTCCCTTTCATGTCTTTATCTTTTTCTTACGCCTTCCCCTTCTCTTCTTTTCTCTGATTCTTATTTTTTCCATAATCATCTCTTTTTTTGGTCTATTTTCTGAGTTCTTTATATGCAACCACAAAAGTACCTTTTCGTTATAATTCCTCCTTCTGAAGCAGCCCTTCCTGCTCACAGTTAATAACACTTACAGGTCTTCCTTCTAAGCCATTTGCGCTTCATTTTGCCTGCACCTTCTCTTTAATTCAATTGAGGACAATGACCACATCTGACACATTACCGGTCACACAAATGGATTCACCAAGAGGTGGAGCCTGGAGCCGTGTGTTGGTGAGATTATCTGACCAGCTTTGTAGGGGTTGCTCTCTAGGAGTCTTACTCCAAAGGGGTGAAAATGTATAAGGAAGATATGGCAAACAATATCTGTCTCTAACGGACCTTCTGGGGATGCTAACCAGGATGCTGATACAAAAGGCAAAATGTTGATACTCAGTGTAAAGCATGTGTGAGTGGTGAAAGAAAAGGTAATTTGCCAAGAGTGTGAATCAGAGAAAGGTTCCCTTGAGATATCAAAAGAGCTCTAAAATGGTGCCTATCAGGAGAATGTAGAACATTCAGATAGAGAGCAGTGAGATACAGGTATGTACAGTATTGATGTTTGCAAAATTGGCACAGCAGCTATCTAAGCACGTACATATTTCCACTGAATTAATTTAACACATCTAAACTCTCACTGGGTCCTACCTTTGTGTCAGTAGAACCGTGCAAAGCATACATCAGATGCTGACTTTGCATGTATACAATGGGTTATTAAATCTTTTACGATAGAGGGGAAGAACGAGATGGCATATATCATGACTTAACTAAGGCTTTGTCACAGTCACTGCTAGCCTCATTAGCAATCTAGGGAAACATGGTAACTGTTAAGAGAATGTAAAGCTGATTGGATGCCAGCAGTCATTGTCTAGTTACTGGGGGTTGCTGTCATAGCAGAAAATTGTATTAAATAACACTTGATCCTTGCCTTTGACAAAAGTATGACGCAGAAGGCGTGCAGAGTGTTTAGACACCTAGATGGAGCAATGAAAGAAGTAGCAAAGGCAAAATAGCATAAGCTGGCTATCATAATATTCCCTCTGCAGATTTACTGTATGCTTTGTTCTTCCTCACAACAGAAGCTGACAGACATTGAGCTACTAGCTCACCAGCTGAAGGGGAAAAATAAAGACCCATCATTTAATGAGTCTGTCTTCAGTATCTCTCTAGTGTACCATAAGGATATTTTCATGTTCTTTTAACTAGGTGATGTTTTTGTTCTTCATTGCAAAATTAGAGTTGAAATTAAATAAATGGAAGCAGCAGCAAATAATTATTAAATTACATAAAGTAAAAAACCATACTCTTAAAGTAACGAAACATACTCTTATTTTATGGAGGTTAGAGGAAATAAAAAATTAGATGGAAGATTTTGAATTTTTTTCCCCTGATGTAAATATTGAACAAATTTGAAGCTCTGCAATGTTGTTGGTTTGGGGTTTTTTTACCAGTTCTGAAACATATGCACAAAACTGGTGAAATTCTGTTGTAAGTCCTGTACTTCCCACAATTTAATAGACTTTCTATGGTCATCTTAAAATGCAGTTAGAGTCAGTTTCCAAATGTTTAATTTTATTTTTGCCACATGTATGGAAACAATTTATTGTTTGTTTACAGTGTGTATAAGTATGATGACAGCCCTGTTCCCGGTTATTAGGAAGGCAGGATATGTAAGAGGTGGTAGGACATAAAGAAACTCTGGGTTTTGTCTCATGAATCAATTATGAAAGTGGTTTTGTCTGCTGGATAATAAATAATGATTTAAATGAAAGTAGAGCTTGATAAGAGGAAAGAAAAAACTTGACTAAACTAGATCTATATAGAGATGCTGTTTGAGCATGAAGAAATTAACTAATTGGAATAGCAAAATAATTCATTTAAAAAAGATTAAAACTGCATTTCTAATTTTGAAAGTATGACCAATGGATTATGAAATATCACAATGTTATTACTGGAATAGAAGGAAGAGAAGAAAGATTTACCTGGATTACAGTAGAAAAAGGTTGAATTATATAAAATGCAATAGTTTCACTGCACTTGAATATTTTGGCCAGATATATTTTTTAATATATATTTCTACTGTTTGGGCAGAGGTTGGTTAAAAATATGGATGCTATCACCGGTGTTTAAGTGTATCTTACTACCTTAAACTGAGTTCACAAAGCTTGGGATAATGTGTCAAAGCTTTCAGAGCTCTGCAAACAATAACCAGATGAAATCACCTCTTGTTTAATGGAATATTGTTGAGTAAAGCACAAAAAAAATCTCTGGACAGGCAGAATATTGCAATAAATCCTACAGAATCCAGAAGGGATCTACTGGAAATCCTGATTTCACTTAAAAATCTGTGTTTATTTTTCAGGTAGTATTAAAAAAAACCTTTGTATGTTTTTGATCCAAAATTTAATAATATCTTCTTTGTCAGAATTTTGTTTGTGCACTGAAATATTTTGAAAGAGACATTATTTTTCAACAGGTCATTAGACCAGGCTTAGGTGGATCTTTGTAGAGGTGAAATAGCTCCTGTTTTTTTCTCTGGGTGCATCCTGGGAGGTACCCCTAACCCAGTTGTTTTATCAGTTCTTTTACTACAGAGTGAAGAATCCCAAATCTTTCTTTAGGGAAAACAGGTGACAGGAGTGGTGAGGAAAGAGATATTCTGAAACAGTCAAAAAGAAATGAAAGATGACGTGGTGGTCATATTTCACAGGATGCTGGAAAGTAAGTGGTGTTTTTGTTTGGTTCGGGATTTTTGTCCACCTTCAGCAGATAGGCAAGAAAAAATGCTCACCAAGTGAAGCTCATTTTTCTCAGAATTTGTGTATATATTGTATATATTATATTTATATTACTCCATCACTTTTCTATTTGAACTCCTGAGTTAGTGGTTTAAAACAGTTCTGTCTCAGAGAGAAAATCCATTAGTTTAATACTGGTTTATTAATATGTGAATGTGCCCTTATTGCCAAGGCCGAATAGCAAAGGCACCATCAGTTCTGTTTCTGCCCACCCCTTTCCCCCTGCACAGTACCACACCCAAGGATCATCATGTGTGTGACAGCATTCCCCAAACACTTCTTGAACTCTGTCAGTCTTGGTGCTGTGACCACTTCTCTGGGGAGCCTGTTCTAGTGCCCACCTATCGGCGATGGAAGGATGGGGAACATTCCAAGTTGTGATCAGAAGCCAATTTTATTGAGTATACAAGGCATTTTATAGGGTTTTACTTGTATGGCACTTATATAGGATTTTATTTTTTGGTAACAATTTCCCATTGGTTACACATTCTTTATGACATCACATCACCAGGTAACATTATCTTATCACAAAGTTTCATAACATGTTTCTTGGTCACTTCTTGCCCAGGGAGCTTTTATCTGTGTCTGTCTCTCCCACAGTTTCTGTCCAATTAGGCCTAAGATATCAGGCCCCTTTATCAGTTCCATTGTAGTCTCTGTTTTATTCACCATACTCACCCAACCCCAGATGGATAAAACTTTTTCTAACATTCAACCCAAATCTCCCCTGACACAACTTCTGGCCATTCTCTTGGCCTCTGTCACTGGTGACCACAGAGAAGAGGTCAGTGTCAGTGTCAGTGTCAGTGCGTCCTCCTCACAAGGAAGCTGTAACTGCAATGAGGTCTCCCCTCAGTCTCCTTCAGGCTGAACACACCAAGTGACCTCAGCCACCCCTCATACAGCTTCCCCTCAAGGCCCTTCACCATCTTTGTTGCCCTCCTTTGGACACTTTCTAACACCTTTGTTTCCTTCTTACACTGTGGTGCACAAAACTGCACACAATATTCAAGGTGAGGCTGCCCCAGCTCAGAGCAGAGCAGGACAATCCCCTCCCTTGCCCAGCTGGCAATGCTGTGCCTGATGCCCCCAGGACAGGGTTGGCTGCCAGGGCACTGCTGGCTCATGCTCAACTTGTCATGGACCAGGACCCCCAGGTCCCTTTGCATGGTGATGCTTATCTAGCACCTCATTCCCCAGTCTGTACTATACCCAGGGTTGCTCTCTCCCAGGTGCAGAATACAGCACTTTCTCTTGTTGAGCTTCATACTGTTGGTGATTACAGAGATGGAACCATTGATTTACTGTATTATTATAATTGCGTCCTAATGCTTTCACTATTTTCACTTCTCACTTTCTCAACTTTCACTATGAACTCATGCAGCCTTGCAACAGTCAAAGAATCACAGAATGATCCGGGTTGGAAGGGACATTTAAGATCAGCAAGTTCCAATGTCCTCCCCTAGGCGGGGGCACATTTAACTAAATCAGGTTGCTCATAGCTCCATCCAACCTGGCCTGTACACTTTGAGGGATGGGGCATATGCAACACTTTGGACAACCTGTGCCAGTGCCTCTTCACCTTAAAAGCAAAGATTTTTTTCCTAATATCTAATCTAAACCTCCTCTTTCTGATTAAAAACATTCACCCTTGCCCTGTCATTACATGCCCACGTAAAAAGTGACAGTCCTCTCTATTAGCTGTGCAGAAGAACTTTCTTTCTGGCGATCATACTGAGCAGCTCATCTTCCGGATCCCTTGTGGCAACAGTGGCTTTATGTAAAAGATTACTTATTTTCATCACTTATAATTGGTATCTTGTAAAATTTGCTGCCTATATTCATTAGAGGAAAAAAAGAAAAAACTTATTAGTTTCTAATAATACAAACTTAACAACTGCTATTTTTGTTTCTGCTCTGTGTTTTAGAGCTTCTGGTATTCCATGCTTGTAAGAATTTTCTTGCCTGTCCCCCCAAATTACATATTTCTGTGATTTATTTTTTGGGTTTTTTTAAATTTTTTTTTCATTTGGTGGCTGTCAGTACACAGATATATGTGAATTTAACAAAGATAAACAAAAACCTGAGAACATAATATTTTTCACGTTTGGCTTAATATTTTCAGTATTTAAATTTCAATAATTTATCTTTATTTAGAAAGCTAATGTATTTTAAGTGTATTTTTAAAGCTTTTTTCAACAGTAGTGACTTTTTGTCCTGAATGGCATAACTTCAGAAAGACGTTTTGAAGTGCAAAATCTTCCATGTGTGTTTTGCAGTGCTGTTGTCTACATTAAATTAAATCTGTCACCTCACTCTTAAGTTACCTATTCTTATAATCACTGGTTGGAATTTCTCATTGTGCAGACTAAAAATTATTATATATTACTTTACAATTTTGCCATGTCACTTTTTCCTATCTTTAGTGTTTTCCTAATGTTAGATCTTTTTTAAAGGTTGAAAACTATCTCCTCTCTTCCTCTTCCCTCTGTGTAATGTACACTGTTAACCCAATTGGTCAAAAAGGATAAGTTTTGAATTTAAGATAATTTTAAGGAATCTAATCTTTCTTGTTTTATTGACAAGAATCACAAAAAATTGTACTTGTTGTAATTTGTACAAAAAAAAGTTGTAATTACCTTAAAAAAATTTACTCAATCTAATTATACAGTTTATGTATAGGAAGCATTCAGTAATGCAGTTATTGGACCCATAAACTCATTAATACCTGAGGGCTCAGTAGTGGGTCCTGTTTAATATCTCTATCAATGGTCTGGACAAGGGGACTTGGTGCACCTTCAGTAAACTCACAGATGACACAGAGTTGGTTGGGAGTGTTGTCTGCTGGAGGGCAGAAGGCTCTGCAGAAGCACCTGGACAGGACAGACTGGTGGGCCAAGGCCAACACTGAGGCGCAGCAAGGCCCCTGCCAGGTCCTGAACTTGGGTCACAGCAACCCCAGGCAGTGCCACAGGCTGGGGCAGAGTGGTTGGAAAGCTGCCCAGTGGTAAAGGACCTGGGAATGCTGGTCAACAGCTGCTCAGCATGAGCCAGTGTGTGCCCAGGTGGCCAAGGAGGCCAATGGCATCCTGGCCTGTGTCTGCAAAAGTGTGGCCAGCAGGACCAGGGCAGGGATTCCCCTGCACTTGGCACTGGTGAGGCCACAACTCAAATCCAGTGTTCAGTTTTGGCCCCTTGCTAAAAGAAAGATATTGAGACAGTTATTTTCAGCACAAATTCTTAGAAATATTTTGAAGGTTTATTCTTTAGCATTAACATTCAAGATGCTAATACACAGTAAGAGTACAGAATAGGGTACGCTGCCTCTGAGAACAAGTCCAAGGAATGTCAAAAGGGAGGCTAAATTCAGTGTTACATGGAAGTGTTTCTACAATAAGTTTTGGCAACTTACAAAACTAGTCTTTAATAGATATTAGCACACATTAATGTGAAATTTCAAAACAGGAAGACCATTTTTAGCATGATTCACATGGCAGAAGGAGCACAGGCACAGACTAATGATGCTTTTAAAAATATTACAAAGCGCTTACATAGTTTTTTACAAGTGCGTTAGGGAACTAGATTTATTTGGTCTGACAAGTAGATAGGTGCCAAATATAGCAAATAGTAGGTGTATAATATGTACAAAAAGAGTACCTTTCCCTTTGGAATCCATTCTCCAAATATCTTGGAAACTAGCAAACAAAAAATCCCCTTAGACCATAATTTAAGCACTAATGTGTACTATTTGAAGGCAGCTTGAAAGTTTTAAATTTTTATGGAAGCTGAGAACAAACCAGTTATAGAATAATCATGCAGTTCTCCATTTTACTTGCTTCTAAGACTATTAGTTAAACAACCATCTTATGTTTTCAAGGCTAATAGTGATTAACTGATTAAATGCCCTGCAATAAGAAGCTACAGTTCAACCAGCTGATAATTGTAGGAAAAAGTCCATAAAGAATCTCAGGAACTCCTAAAAAGAACAGTTGATTGCATAATTTCTACCTGCACTGGAAGATCCTTTTTTAAATCCTGTAATATCCAGAAACTGAATGGGTCTGGCAGTGATGATGCAATAGAGGGGAAGGGTACATACAACTTCCCCTTTTCTTTATCTTCTTTGTGAGAGATGTGAAGACAAATCTGAAACAGAAATACTTAGGTAAATGCATCAGCTCAACTGCAAATATTTATCAGTTCTATTTCATTGTAGCTCCAAATGACCAAGACCTTGCTGTTCTCAGTGTAAATACACAAGAGGTGATGTTAGAAATGGCCCTGTCCCCAGATAACTGACATTTTACAGATAGGTTTGCAAACAAACACCAGTTTCAGTCCTTCTAACAGCAAGATGCTCTACTGAACCAGAAGTTCCATTGGTGTACTGGCTTCATGTTGTGCCTGCTGGAATAACCCTCACTGAAAACCCACCTGTGGACTCTTCTGCATTTTACCTTACAAAAAAGATGAGAGAAAACATTCCCCAAACAAAAGCTGCCCTGTATTCTGGAACAGCAGTAACAACCCGTGTTGATCCTAGGATGGAGTACCTCTTGTATGAGAAAGCATGAAAGACTTGGAGTTGTAGCCTGGAGGAGAGAAGTCTCTGGGGTGACTCTACTGTGGCCTTTCAGCACTTTAAGAGAGATGGGAACAGGCTTTTTGCAGGGCCTGTTGGGATAAGACAAGGGGTAATGGTTTTCATCTAAGAGAAAGTCAATTTAGGTAGTACGATTTGGGGGTTTTTTGGTTTTGGTGTTTTGGGGGGTTTTTGTTTGTTTTACAATTAGTGTGGTAAGAGAGACTGGAACAGGTAGTCCAGAGATGTTGTGGATGCCCTGTCCACACCCACTGGAAGCATTCAAGGTATGGCTGAATAAAGGTCTAACAAACCTGATCTAATTGAAGGTATCCCTGCTCATCACAGAGAGTTTGGGCTAGATAACCTTTAAAAGGCCCTTTCAACTCAAACTAGTCTGTTATTCTAGGACCCAAAACTTTGTTACAGAAGTTTTTGGGTTTTTTTAAGTAGCTCATCAAACGGATTTTTTCATACAAAGATGAATTCTGCATTGATTTGTTTATATTTGTCATGAATATATATTTCTATTTCCAGAGACGACAGACAATGGTATCTACAATACCACCCACTAAAAAAAATATTGAAAGTTTTATTTGTGTAATAGATATAGAGGTAAAAATAGGGAATGGTTCATCAATAAGATACTAGTCATCCTACAATCAGGAGCATAGCTCATTAAGTGTATAAAGATTAAGCATCTAGTAGAATGTACAGTATCATTCCTTAATTTTTGCAGATGATAATGCTTATAGAAAAAATCTTTAAACATAAACAAGACAAAATCACATGTCACCTTACTAATTTTGTTTCTAGGTTATCATCTGAAGAATAATTTTAAGGGAATTCGAGCTATATACAGTCTGTAGATAAGATTTAATTTTCAATTGCTTTTAGCCTATTTATCTTCACAAGCACTAAAACAACTCATAATAATTATAAATTAAAATATACATCAAGTAATGTTTATGTACTTAATTTAAAATATTTTTCAAAGCAAACATAGTTTAAAATTTGCTTCCTAGCAAATGATGTCATCATGTGTTCATGCTGGTAATTTTTATAAGGCAAATAGTTTGTAAACGCACACTCCAGTATTCATGCTAGACAAGATGAAACATGATTTGAGCCCCGCTGACCAGAAAAAAATACATACTGGGAATGGATTATTTCCAAGGTACACAACACAATTTAAAATCTATGGGACAAGAGCAAGGTTCACTTATTTCTTTTACAGTGGTAGCACTTACTTCAGAAAAGTGAACATAAAATGTGATTTGTTAAATCTGCACTGTTAGGATAGCATACCTGCTGTCACCAATTTGTAACCTGCTGTCACCAATTTTTTATCTATTTCTCCTACGTTTAGGATCCTCTGCCAGCATATGAAATATTTCCCTTTTTTTTTTTCAAAGCAAATATATTCAATGCAATAGAAGTTTTTATCCTTCAACTCAAGCATTGGATAAACTGAAAGTAAAAAATCCTCAAAAGCCAAATTAGCAAAATAGTGTTTGTTTCCATTCTCAGCTTCATCTCATTTTTTTTTTTGCACTTTGCCATTATCTTGTGTCTTGCAGGTTGTTTTAAAAGCAGTATCTCTTCTGAGTACCACTCCAGGGAGTTGTCCTTCATAGTATATGAAAAAAATCCTAACCAGCAGCTGAAAATATCTTTAGTTCATGCTGTTATTTCAGTCTCATGATGTGCTACTTAAACATTACAAAAAAAAATAAAAAATTAGGTAATCAGTCTGATGGATCAGAATGGGGTTACAGTCAAGATTAATTCCTTATATGTTATCCTGGAATACATTTCATTAACTACTTCTGTACTTGAAAGGCAGACTCTTAAGTGGGCAATGTTTACAACAGTAAATAAAATCCTCATGGTCAACACTGGGAGAAAAAAAAGGAAAAGGTTTTGTGCAGGAGAGGAGGTGAAGCAGTACTGAAAGAGGTTAGATGTGCTTAAATCTGTCCTTATCCAGAAGAAAGAGGTGTGGCTCATGCCACCTATCAGTGTCACAGGAGTGCAATTAAAATGGTTTCCTAGTTACAAAGTTTCCCTGCATATGCCTTTGCAACTTACATTTTTCTGAACTATGCATTTTTTACATTTTCATGGTCTTTTTATTTAAAATATTGTCAGTTTATTTTTTGATTTTGCTGCTTTTGTTTGGGTTTGGCTTTTTTTTTTTCTCTTGTTTTATTTTGGTTGTTTCCCCCAAATATGGTACAAATTACAAAATATAAAGCTGGGTAATGTAAAAAGAAGATGTAATGGCATTTTTGTTAAAAATTGTAGTTTTGAGAAGAGGCCATAAATGAATTTATTAATAAAAAATTTAAAAATAAAGATAAATTGATTAGCTTTATTAATTTTGTTTTGGATGTATTTTTCCTAGCTCATATTCATGCTCAGGGCAATACAATTCATTGGGAAAAAGTAACAATTCAAAAAAGAAATAAAACCCTCTTCTTGAATTTGAAAATGGTTAGGAATTAAAACCACAAATCTCCTCTTAGGTTATGACAGGTAGCATAGAGATTCCATATGTCCAGTTTATAGCATAAGGAACTTCATTAGATGAGACAGTTGCTTCAGAGGTTAAACTGCCCCCACACACAAGCTGGTAAAATCAGGACAAGCTGCTAAAAGTGCTTCTTTCCAATATGTCATGGCAATGATGCATCACATCAGCCACCCTGGGAAAGATTTTTGCCTCTGTACAAAGAACTTTATTTTGTTACTTCCAGATTATGAAAAAAATAAAAATGTCTCTGTTGTCTATGTGCCCAATTTACCTCCGAAAAGACAGTTTGTTTCACTGATGTCACAGATTTCGTAATTGTCCCAATGGATAATGCCTTTATTTGCATAGGGAGAACAGAGGGAAGTGTATGGGAGGAATGTGCTGGTAATTTTCCAATCCAAGGCATATTATAAGGAAGACTTACTTAATTGGTATGCTAATTAAAACTGATGAAGTCACATTAGATGCTCCCACAACTGAATCAGTTCTCTGTGGGTTAAATGGGCAATAGGACATTTCTCTCTTGCACACACTTATTATAGTCAGTTATACTAGCACAATGCTACAAAATAAATATACTTAAGTTAAAGACAGCTGTAATTTTGACAGAATAGTTATTTAAATATGTATTTTCATTATCTGAATTGCATATAGTCATACAATATTTCCATAATGCACAATGATATGTCAATGAAAGTTTTTGAATTCTATTGGCATAAAACTAGCTGGCCATGGTCTTGGCAGATATATATTCACCACAAGTTATACAATGGTTTATAAGTTAGCAAGAACTTAGGATGGTCTGAAATGCTAGGTTCTACCTTCAGGTTATAGAAAAAAAATCTAAAGTTGTTAGTAGGAAGATCCATATATAGATCAATAGTCCTAAAAACTATGTGATACAATGAGTGAGTTGGTAGTTTTACAGTGAAGGAAGGTATGGGATGTCAATCTCACAAGGTAAGTGGCCCCCCAGATGGACACTTACTGCAGCTCTCCAAGCACTCACTGGTATTGGGGGAAGTACTAGCTTTCAAAGCAAGTATTTTATCCAAATTGTAGGTCCTGAAGGACATACTACTAGTACTAAGCCTTTTGTTTTGCAAATTTCCATGGTATTATGGGGCCAGGACATGCTCTCACAGACTGGGTCTGATTTTCCATAGGGGTCACTGATTTGTGCACTACCCTGAAACTGATCTGGAAAACTAAGGGACCTGTAGGAGTAGAGCACTGGCCCCTGCAAGCTGAAAAACTGCATGCCTTATAAAACCTGGTTAATGAACAATGGCAAGCGAGATGTATTGTCCCCTCCACAAGCTCGTGGAACTCTCCTGTATTTGTCATTCAGAAAAGAAGTGGTATGTGGCGTTTGCTTCATGATCTCAGAAAAATAAATGCAGTCATAGAAGGCATGGGAGACCTGCAGCCAGGGCTCCCATTGCCTACCATGATTCCTTGAAAGTGAGACTTGACGATCATTGATTTGAAAGATTGCTTTTTTACAATTCCTCTGCACCCAGAGGACACACCAAAATTTGCCTTTTCAGTGCTGGTTAAATATGCAAGAATCTTTGCAAAGATTTCGCTGGATAGTTTTACCCCTCAAGCCTGCATATGTGAATTTCCAAAGGAAAATATATCACATCAGCAGTATGGAAATGTACTTAACACGAAAATTGTACAACTCATCTTTATTTTTTTTGTTTGCATAACAAAATGCAAACTTTTTGCTTCAGTTGAGGTTTTTTGGTTTGTTTATTTTTTTAGAAAACAGAATCTTTCAACACAACACCTTTTTTATTTTTAAATATAATTTTCCACTGGAGAAGACAAATATTTGCATACTTATTCAATATAGTTTACCTAGAAAATTCTTAACTGTGATGCTGCATCTCATTGCAAGTCTATTTCTACAAGCAAATGAGGTCATTATGCAAAAAATTCTGTGCAAGTTATAACACGCATTGGCTACATTTAGTATAAACTATAATAGTAGTTGGTAGAGATTTTCTGCCTTAGGCCATAAAATTCAACAAATGCAATCATTCTTCTGGTAACACTAACATTAACTCAGTTTTGGAAAGATGAATAACTGGGCACACTGGTCAACTCTTAAAATTCAGTATATTTTGACAGTCAGCTCATAATTGAATCTGAAATGTTTCATTTATTCTTTATTTTGCATGGATGAAATGTCAAATCAGAATGACTTAACTAAGCATAAATTCTGACATTTTAGGGAGAATGGCTGTGGAAAAATCTCATTAAACTATATGCCATTTTTCAGGTTTGGTAGTAGACTTTTCCAGGTTTGACTACAGACCTTCTGTGGATAGAGTAATGCCACAATAGCAGATCAGCTGGTGGAAAAGGTGAGGAATCATAATAAATTCACAGGAAATATTCCCCAAAAGGCAAAGTTTAATTGCTAGGTTGTTCTCTCAGAAGAAGCTACCTCCTTTTCATACCATTAGCCACAGATGTAGAAGGTTACAAGTTGATAGAGAAATTTGACTAGATTCCATTCACTGATACCATGGCATTTGAAGTCAGTTGTTTGAAATGTAAATGTCTGGACATGAAGATGCACATCTCCTAGTACGTACAGAAGAGCACACTCTTTGTGAAGCATTCATAGGCAGAACTGCTTACCTCCCAGTTCTTTACTGGTGGCTTCAATTCCCACACTTGGACCATATACAGGTGTCAAATGAGGGATTTGCTAGGACAAAAGGGTTGCAAAGAGAGATAAAGAGCAGAGCTGGGAAAAATACACATTCCTACCTCCTCCTTCTTACTTGACAGAAAACCTGTGCTAAACAGAATTGCGTGAGATGGAAAGAGAGTAGACAGAAGAAGAATACCTCTGGACACAGCAGAGAGATTATTGTCAGGAATGTGTGCATTCCTGAATGAGAACTGAAATGTGACCACAAATGGGGCATATGTTACTCCAATAAGGCAAACATTTGCACATTTCCAAACATATGACCAGATAACTGGCAAACAGCTAAATACTTAAAAATAATCAAATGGCTAACTAAAGAATAAAAAGGTGGAGAGTGAAAAAGGAAACATGTCTCTTTTAAAACGTGGTTTCAATTATAATACCATTCACAAGGCTGTGAGGTCTCTGATATACAGCAGTGTGTGTTAGCTCAGAGCCTGCCTGGGTACTGTCAGGAGAAACCTGTGTTTTGGCAGTATCCAGCAGGTAAACAAAGGGAAGGCACCAGCACTGTATGAACTGGCAGTAACCCTTGGCAGCTGGGTGCACAGAGATGGGCCCAGCAGCACCAATGTCCCCCCCCCACAGACACTGCTTGCTGTGATTCAGTGCACTTACTGTAGTCATCCCTGTATCTCAGAATGCATTAGCTGGAAGAATAGGATTTGACTTTATGACTAAGATATTTACAGTCCTGTCAAAACCCTGCCTTTCTTTTGTACTATTAGGAAGAAGTACATATCCTTTGGGAGGGTAGAGTACTCTATATGAAAATGGTTAACTCAACAGAAAGATGCAGCAATGAAAAATGGGCAGTGAAGAGGAATTATACTTGTGAATCATATTTTTTGTGGTCGAAACTGATAGCTGTCGGGTTGGTCAGTGATGATGACAATGGCCACAGGTATGTAAAGGAGTCCCAGAGCCTGGATCATTCTCAGTATCTCAGTGACTTAGCAGGTATGTGGTCTTTGATACATCCCTGCGTATGATTCTGGAGGTAATTGAATAACTTATTTGAAATACCAGTCTTTGGTTAAGAGTGGGAATTATTCCAGCAGCTTAGAGAAAGTGAAGTTTTTGTTTAATTTTTTCAGGTTCCTGACATAGCATATCAAAGTTACCCTAATAAAAATATTTTTAACTTTCAATATATTTTAAATGTTTTATTTCACTCATATTCCTTTACATAAATGAAAAACTAAAATTTTTTAATTACTCTACTTGAGAAAAATATGCAAGCCAGCATATATGATACCTTTCCTATTTCAACAGTATCACATTCCCATGGATCACTTTTCTATCTAATTTTTCTCAGCTTAGTAATAAAACAATTACCTTGCATAGTTATGAAAAATGCTGTTGGGGCCCCAATTCCACTAAGGGGTTTTCAGCTGATCAGCCCCACTTGGGGTCCCCATCTGCACCCCTGGACACCCAGTCCCCTCTTGAGCTCTGGCACAGGCATTCTCATCCTTTACCCTGTCTCCAATCTTTTTCTGCCCCTGTCCTGTCCTCAGACCTCTGGTGTAGTCCTTTCTCCTGCTGGTACTGGACTAGAGTCCCCAGAAGGATCCAGAGCCCAACTCTACCTTGCCTGGGAGAGTCTGAGCCTGCCAGCAGACATTGCTGATGGCACTGTGCTCTGCCCACTCTGCTCACGCCCACACTGAGGAGCTCTGTGCTGGCCCGCAGGGCACTGCCTCTGCTGCCCTGACTTCACCTCCAGGCTTGTATTCCCTCATGGAACAGCCCCATGCCTGCTGCACCTTGGCAAGATTTTAAAGTTACAAAAAAAGTAGTCTGCGCTCTGCTCTGTTGTGGTGTTGATGTAATTTCAGTGCAAGTTAACTAGAGGTTCTTTAAGTATTAGAAAAGACTAAATAAAATATCTATTATATTCCCATCTTTTACTTATAAAAGTATTTGGAATTAAACACAATAGTAGCTTAGGGAATTCCTTGGATTTAGTGAGACAGCATCTTTTTTAGAGACGGAGTTAGTTTTGAATGAGGTGTACAAAATACAAATTTATACAAAATTCAGAAGTCCAAGAAAGATTCCGAATAATGAAGGTTAAAGAAAATACGCTGATCTGTGCAATAGACCTGTAATAATTCTTCAGCAAGGCAAGTAAAATCTTCTTGGGAGTATTTTCTGGAGTCACAGAATACTGTCTGAGTTTATGTCATGATATTTTATTATATGTCAGGAATTCTTGATGAAAAATTCTGGGACAGGAAAGACCCGAGAGACTCCTTTAAAGAAAGAACACATAAAATAAAAATAGAAGTGGAGATATTGCTCACGAAAAGAGGGGACAGCTGAACTCTTAGGGATTCTGGAAATACTGCATCCCATCCTGGTGCTTCCAATGCAGGGTTAGTGCTCGCTGCAGTGAATCAGTAGAAGACACCAAGCTGGCCAGGGGCTGGAGAAGTTGTCCTACCCACAGCGGCTGAAGCAGCTGGGCTTGTCCAGCCTGGAAGAGAGTTTCAGGGGGACCTAAAAGCAGCCCTTCAGCATCTACATGTGGCGATGAAGAAAACAGAAAGAGACACTATGAAGAAAGTTGACTCTACTCCAGACAAAGCCAACACAGTACTGCTTGCAGAAGTTTCCTTTCCTTAGGTGATGAAAGCTGGAGAAGTCTTCTGGTGACAAATACAGCAAGGAACAGGGGAAGGCTGAAAGTCACAGGTAAAAATTGTAAAGAGATATACTCAGGTCAGATGGAAGGAACACGTAGTTTTCCTGAGGACAGCCAAGCTGCATAACAGACTGCCCAGAGAGGTTGGCAGTTTTTGAGACTGCCCTGAGCAATCTGGTCTGACCTCAGAGCTGGACATGCTGTGAGCAGGAGATTGACCTGGAGACTTCCTGGGGTCCCATCCAACCTGGACACTGCTTTGATCACTTCTCATTTAATGCAGCAGTAATGGTAGAGCTGGAAACAATATGGTTCATAATATATTGATAACAGGACAAATTCATAATTATATGGCTCATATAAATCAATAAAGCGGATGTAAACATCAGAGAAATGTTTCATTTCAAACAGAACTCACCAGTGTTGCTTTGAGCCTATTAGTCTAACACAGGGACAGAGAATGGACAGGAAGATCAAAGAAAACCCAAAGAAGTACACAGACGGAAAATCACAGACGGGTGGAAAAAAAAAAAAAACCCTTTGTTTTTCTGGTGAAGAAAAAAAAAAATTGAAAATTAATTAAAAATAGAAAATTTTAAGTCTAAGGGGAGTACTTTTTAAGACAGACAAAATATGCCTTTGAATTTTCAGAAGTCATATCTTAAAGTGAAGTGTCTGCAGTGTCATTTTAGGTTTAAAGAACTAGAGAAAATAATCTTTCTCTTTTCCCCCCCCAGAAACAGGATGGTTTACACATACTTAATAAACAGAGTTCGACAGTCTAACATTTGAAATTTCCAAGTAAATGTTTCCTCAGAGTTGTGCCAGCGATAGCAATCAAACGATATTACTCTCCCTATAACCGTTCAATATATATTTAATGTATTTACAGATGTGGTGGTTTCTAAAACAGGGATTGGGTACTAAAAAGATTGGCATCAGTTAGTTCATTCACAACTTCTAAAAGACTGAAAGTTTTTCTTTTCCTCAGTGTTCCCAAAAAGCATTAACATGCTGATCTGGGTGACTTTCTAAAGCTTGTAACTGGCCCATTCCCAGGAGCCGATCAGCAATCACAGCATCCAAGGAGAGAGAGGTCAGGGAGACAAGTCCATGTCTCCAGAGCACGCGTCCAAGGAGCCCAGTTCCGTTTTTAAAATAACAAACCTGCAATTGGAGCCATGCGAGCAGTTTGCCGCCGGCCCCTCGGCAAGGCCTCGGACCCCACTCAGCCCCTAAGGGGACAGCGCGGCCGCCAGGGGGCGCTGCAGCCCCGCGCATGAGGGGAGGCCGAGCCCGCGCAGCGCTGCGCACAGCCCGCTGCTCGGGACGGCACAGACAGACACACAGACACACGGACACACACAGACACACACGGACACACACAGACACACAGACACACACAGACACACAGACACACACGGACACACACAGACACACACGGACACACACACACAGACACACACGGACAGCTCTGCGCACAGCCTGCTGCTCGGGACGGTACAGGCGGACACACAGACACACGGACACACACAGACACACGGACACTCGGACGCACTCAGACACACAGACACACATAGACAGCTCTGCGCAGAGCCAGCAGCTCGGGACGGCACAGACAGACACACACACAGACACACACACAGACAGACACACACACACACACACAGACACACACACACACAGACACACACACACACACAGACACACACACACACAGACAGACAGACACACACACACACACACACACACACACAGACAGACACACACACACACAGACAGACACACACACAGACACACACACAGACACACACACAGACAGACAGACACACACACAGACAGACACACACACAGAGCCCTCTGGCTCCTCACACCGGCATCAATGGGGGTGTGGGGGAAGAGCAAGGACTGTGAAATCTTTCTCTTCGCAGAATCAGCACTCGAGTTTATTGCAGCTTTCTTGTCCTCCCAGCGCTCGTGCCTGATGCAATTTGAGTTGGAATTAAACTCAAGGCTTTCACTGTAGCTACCACCATTAAATGGTGCAAGCTTTTCTGGAACCACAGGACAAAGACAAAAATTGACTTTTTCTCTTGATCTATTTACATCTTGATTTTAAAGAAATAATGTCATTTTTCATTTTGGCGATGGAGTGCCTTTTCTGAAGAGAACACAAAGTAATATCTTTTTTTATAGTGCCATTTGAGTGAGTGTATCATTTGGGTTGCTTTCTATCTTAAGACTGTTAATGTAAAAAGCAAATCCTGTGCAGAAGCTGAATTAGTATGAATGACAAAAAGCTGCTGTACTACAACCCTTTATTAAAAAAAAACCCAACAAAAAACCCCAACCTTTTTACAAGTACACTGCCTCCCAAAGAGTCAATGCACTTGCAAACCACTTGCAATTGCACCCCTGAAAATAAATTGCCATTCCAGATATTCTGTTTCTTCAAACAACAGTGTATTTATTCAGTTCACAAATAGTGTCACAAATTTCCTGATGACCATAAAACAATACGAGATTATAAAGATAAAGAATTTTTGACAATATTCTTTTTTATCCCCATTTTTTCTTCATGCCAGGGGTCTCCATTTACTTCCAAGTTTGCCTCACTGATGTAAATTGCAACATAAGGAGCAGGCACACAGTGTGGCATATTCCAGTCTGAATTTAATATGGTTCAGGTTTTCATGGTTTGTTCAAACACACTGTGTTGCAAGGAAAGGGCATTAAACACCCATGGTTCTCAAGCAGCTCTGTACAAATTCCTTTATTCAGATCAGTAAAATAAGTTAGGCTCAGAATGTATGAGATTGCTGATATGTGACAATACAGATTAAAATAAAAATCAAGATTTAATCCAACCTGCCTTCCCTTTACTTGTCGTCAGCTACCCAAATGCAGCGTCAGTATACATCTGCTTGTGGGGATTGTCTGATTTCATTTTGCAGCTTCACTGCTTAGTGAAGGCTGATTATCCACTTGAAACTCCATACCCGACTGAGGTGGTGCCAAGAAATCAGAGATCTATGACACTGGTGCCATAGCCATACCGTCTTGCCATGCACAAATCAGAAAGTCAGTCAGAGTACCTGCTGGTATTCACCCATGCTCGGGCAGAAAACACAAATGCTTGCTGGATGCTAGGTAGTAACAAATGGAGGTGAGTGCTGCTTCTGATCCCAGAGTAATTGCAGCTCTCTGACTTTTTTGATTTAACATCAAAAACGAAAATTGATTGATTAATGCTCATATTCCCTTAGCATTTAAACAGTCATTTCCTGTGTGCTAGCACTAGTAATGAGTGTTAGGAATTCAATGTAGTCTTTCAGAAAGAAGATGTAACTACCATTTTTGACTTACAGTAGTTGCGAGAAATTATTCAAGCTTATTTGACTACTTAGATGAAAAAATACATGCTTCACCTTCTGTGTTCAGTTGAACATTCATGGGCTAATGAATGCATATTCCTTCATTTATATGAAGTTTTGAATGTAGACTTGCATGCCTGGGAAAACCAAATGCCTAGGAGAGGAAACGATATACAGTAAGGTAAAGGAGAATCTCACTGAGAGTTGTAAAATCACAGAAATTAGGCCCAGAAAGGATGTTATTTATTCTTTTCCACCTGACAAATGTTTACATCTAAGAAAGAAAATTTGCCCTGGGTGCCAGCTTGAAATATTTTTGGTGGAATGATCAAGGAAACTGCTGTTTGTTTTCTGCAGTGGTTCAGAATCTTGCTCGTTCTTTGAAAGTAAACAGATTACATCAAAGACATCTGACTCCATCACCACCTTCCTTCTCACAGAATCAATACACAGTGCCCTGAGCTTTGACCAAGTACTCTGGTCAAAGACAGTAAATTTACTCTGTGAAACTTCATCTTTACCTTGATTCCACCAGATGATGATTTCACTATATTTCTGCCAGACAAAGGTGACTAGTCATCTTCACATCTCAGGAGAGATGTCATAGTTGACAGTCATGGATGAATGAAAACTACAGGGTAGTGGTAATTCCTGGCACTAACTAGATCCTGACTTTGGAACAAGATCCTTCAGCTCTATCTGTCTTGCACCTACTGAACTGTACTTTGTAATGTGAAATGCAAACAGTTTCCTTGATGCTACTGCTTTTACGTTAGTGACTTGTATATGCGTAGAGTATGTCTCCACTAGCAATTTCAGTGGAAAGTGTTTGTGCGCCTCTTCATATTATAATGATCAATTCTGGAAATATGTGAAGCTAGTATTCCACGTGTGTTAAAAGCAGATGGGAAAACTTCTGTCATGATTTTAATAAAATATATGGGGGTTAATTCTACCTTGCCTGGAAAAAAAACCGGCAAAAATGCTCTTTGTTAAATCATACCTTTTCTTGATTCCATAAAACTGTTTTAAAATTAATTAATAATTTGACAACAATCTCCTGTTTCTGTGTACATTTATTTTTCAACAAAGCATCCACTTGTACCAGTAATGTGCTAACCTGGTGTAGGTGGCTCAGCCTTTCATCTCTTGTATAACTTCTTTCTCCTGACATAGTTGCAGTTTACAAAATACTGGTATTCCGTCATTAACTCTCCACCTCTTTTGAATATGACAGTTCCACAAGGTAACCTCATGCTCTTACAGCTGTTATACTCCTCTGACTGCTGCTTTCACAGATTCATGCTCTTAAATATAGCCTGCAGTAGGTGTTGTTCCTCTACCCCACCACTGCATGTGTGATATAAAAGGCCGGCAATATCTTCTGCCATATGGAGCACTGCAAGCTGTTCATGAACAGCACTGCTGCCCATGAAAAATCGTCTCAAAGATGCATTCTTTTGAACATGTATTAAATGTTCTAGGATAGGTGTCAGATTAGAATTTCAAATTGTGAAGTTGAACTGATTTACCCCAGTGGGGCATCAAATGCTGTGGGCTTTTCTTTTGTTTGTTTTTAGCATGTATATATTCCCAATTACCTAGCAACCAAGATAAACTTACCATAGTGTTCAGTGTCTAATAAAACTTGCAACTTCCATTACTGTCAGGAAGAAATGTGGTTCTTGGCTACAGTAGATCATGGTATAAGCTGCACAAAAAAATCCTCCTTTATATTTTTTCTAATCTGCAAAGTCTTACATTTGCAAAAAAAAAGTGATACTATGACTTCAAACATAAATGTAAAAAATCAGCAAGCAAGTTCTAAAACAATACTGGTCTGCTATACTTTATATGTCAGAATCGAAAGTGATTGAGGGAAAAATGGTGGGAGAGCATTCTGTAACATTTAAGTCTATTAATTATGAATATGATTTAAATAATGGTGATTCATATTCTAAACTCATGTTAAAATTGTCAAATTTCAGCTTGAGGGGAGCTATTGTTTCACCTTTATTATGGGCTACCTTTCTTTGTGTTTGCACTTATACTATATCCTATTTCCTTTCCTGTCTTGTTTCAGTTTACGTGTGAAGCAAAATCAGTGTAGAGGATCCAGAGATAATTATATCTTCATTAATATTAAAAAAACTATCTCAATAATAAACAGAAAAATCAGGGGGATTAAATAAGAGGCAAGATAAAAAGACAATCAGATGTGTATTTTTCTAAGAAAAAATGCATGCCCAGAGGAAAAATCAATAATTATATAGAGTTTAATCTTTATGAGTTTATGCAAATTAGGGGGGAAAATCTTAAGCTATATAAATTAACAAGAAAGACCAGGTGTTGAGCACTAAATAGCTAAGTCCAAAGGAACTGTGCTGATACATACTGCAAATATCTCTGAAATTTATTTTCACAGATGTATATAATTTAATTTGGTAATTAGGAAGGACATTTGCATCGTTCTCTCAGTTGCCATTGGCACAGACAGATTTTGTGATGCAGTGGGCTAAAGTTACCTTTATTGTTGATTCTGAAAATGTGGTCTGTGTGCTAGTGAGTAGTCTGCAAGGTCATAGTAAGTGGTCTGTATTTAGTCTGTACATGTTACTCTTCAAGAAATTTTAAAGCTGAACTTGGCGCCTATCATTTTTCAATAAGTTTTACTGATCTAGACTGATTTCTTTTGCATATCGTGGGCTATGATATTTCACTGACATTCGTTACTTAACGCATTTTGTTAAGTCATATCCTTTAAAAAAACAACTTTGGTTTTGAAAACTAAAACTGAAGGGCAACCATCATATTCCAAAGTCATTTGATTCAGTGTTTAATTATCCCCACAAGTAGGAACAAATCACCAAGGAAATTAACCTATGCCGTGCAAGAAATCTATTGTGTATGTGATGAAAGGCATCACTCCCTAAAGAAATAAAGTGATCTAAGGAGTAAGGAATGGAAGAGGAAATCGACTTTACAAGAAGTTCATGTTCATTTTTACTTTCTGATTCGTTATATATTATTTACTGCTGCTACTACTACTACTACTACTATTATTATTATTATTATTATTATTATTTTTGTTATTATTATTAATGTTTTTTGTTGTTGTGTTGGACAAAATACTGTCAATGGTTCATTGTGGGCATTGTGGGTATTTTAAGTAAAAGCTTTCTTCAAGTTCTTATAAAAGTTTGATTAATGATTATACTTTTTTTTCCCACTGGACCTTATTATTTTGCTATATATGTGCAATGCATATATTGTAGTATTATATGCATATATTTTATTTATACTGCATAGAGGTCTTAAGAAGGGGAAGGCAAGAAGAGAGAGCGGAAGGGAGGGGATAGGCTGAAGGATGAAAGAGAATTCAGAGTAAAGAACCAAGTGTTATTATGGTGTTATTAATTTCTGAATTTGTAACACAATTGTCTGAATATGAAATATACATTTTTTATCTATATGTAACTTATTTTGGAAATGAAGGAAAGGATTTAATTTGTATTTTCTTATCCAGCTTGGAGGCTCATCTCACTAATAAGACTCTTATCATGTATTCCTAATTGAGCAAAAGAAGGTCTTTAGCTGTTCTTAGACAGCTAAGATGGCTCTAAATATATAATAATTATCCCATCTCTCACAACAGATTCTGGAAAAATTAATATTTTCAAATATGCACTTCATTATTTAAGTAGGTTAAAATTACCAAATATATATATATAAATATTTATTCCATGAGTGGGACCCTCACTGTTTTTTCATTTTTTTATTGTCTTCTAATAAATTCCTTTGGAGTTTCTTCATACTTTTACAGCTGGTTTGTCTTTAGGTGTTAGTGGATCAGGATGTCCAAGGGCACCTTCACAAAACACTATAAATCTGCAATACAGAGACTATGTGGTGATAAACCAACTTGATAGAAATCATAGTTGAGGATTAATTGTGTCACTTTGTTTGAGAATGATTTAAAACTGTACCTTGTTCTTGTGGGGAGTTGATACTCTATGCACTGGCAAATAGAAACTACAAACAGAAAAACCCAGATGATGAATACTTAATTCTACAAATGAATTTAATCTTACAAAAACTCAAATACTTTTCTAAGTATCTATTTTTAAAATATTTCTTAGTATGAATGAATGCATTAAAACTAATTGTGCCAATACTGTGAACGTCTATATTCATATTTTAAAAGAAATTACTGAAATCATTGAAATATAGTGTTGCTAACATAGATTTAATTAAAGCTTTTAAATATGAGCCAGTCTTGCTCATCCTTTCTTTCTGACCATTAGATGAGGACATAATTTTGTTGTTTCTGAAATATTATAAACTTATAGGAGAGAATGCACTCAGTACCTTATAAGCAGTACAAGATGTTTAAAAGTATGAAAAAGTTTTTTCATGGTTTGTCATCTGGAGAAACAGACTTTTTCCAATTTTTCTAAGTTTTTGAAATATTATAAAAACAAGTTATTGTGGATAAAAGGATGTTGCACAGCAGCTGGGCCATGAAAATATGGACTTGCTAATGTGTGATGGTAAGTGCAAGTAATTCAAGCTTCTTGTAATCTTTCACAGTAGATTGAAGTACTTCCAATTACTTTGGGGTGCTTTTGTGCTGGACTGTTACTACATACCTTAAAATTTACCATTTGTAAACTGGTATACGATAAATTGTTCATGTTTCATTGGGTTGTTTTTTTTTTTTGTTGTTGTTGTTGTTCAATTTGTTTCATTGTTCAAAAGCCATGAACTGTGTCCAAAGTCAGGGAGCTTTGAGCAACCTTGTCTAGTGGAAGATGTCCCTTCCCACAGCAGAGGGGTTGGACAACGTACCTCTTTCTAAAGATTCCTCCCAACCCGAATCATTCTATGATTCTGTAGAACGACTCTTGTTTTTAAATTATGTAGATGGTTTTCATCACACAACCCAGGCATTATTATAGTCCTCTCCTAGTGTCTCTTAAGAAACATGGAATTAATGGAAGTGGTATAGGAAACTTTGTTATGAATTAGTGTCTATGGATTGTTTGTTGTTTGGATGCTTTAAGGAAATCACAGTACAGGTTTTAAAACTCTTCAGTTCTATTTAGATTGCTAGCAGCATAAGTATTCTCAGATATCTCTGATTCTGTGCAGAAAAGAGTGTTGTGTCTATAGTTTTAATATTAATTTCAATAACAGTTACAAAGATAATTCTTTGCATATTAGCTCATCCTGGTGTATAAGCTAGAGCAATATTTGAATTGTAGTTACATTTTAGCTGTTAAGCCAGTTTGCCCTATGTATATCTCCATTAGCTTTTTTAATGCTCTACTGGAGAATAATCTGGATATTTCCTTTTGTAGAAATACTCATTGTGAATGGCTGTCTTAATACAGAATGCTGATAAGACTGGCCAAGAAAAGCTTTGATAATGTAATTCTGAGTCCATCAATCTGAGCCACATGTTAGAATCTTAAAATAAATTATATATAAATTGTTGCATTAGCAAACTATCTGTTAATTAAAGTCCTGGTTTCGGTGCAAATTAGGAGACTGAAATGATTTTATATTTATTGATTTAGGCTGCAGTAAAATTAACTGGACTACTTTCCAGTCATGCAATCTCACAAGTCATATTAGAAGATAATGGCATACTGTCACCAGTGGCTCTAGTTTAAAGCAAAAAATTAATGTGGGGTGAGGGAAGAGGGAACTACCTTGACCATAAAAATCAAGCTGAAAATAGAATCATAAATGAATCTAATCTTACTGCACTCAGCATCTGTATGCAAAATGAAGTCAAGAGGATTTCAATTTTGCTATTGAGATATAGTCTATTTTTAATTCATTTAATTAGAAATGGAGGTTGATTAACATGTTCTACAACATGGTACCTCATCTTGTTGTCACGGGCACTGACACAAATTGTTGTTCAGATTTTAAAATAAGAGAAGATGGTTTTCCTAGAAATGAAACTTTAGTTTAATTAGAGTTTAAGTAGTTTTTATTAAACAGCATTAAATATTCCTCTATATGTCTGACTACATCATCCCTCCAAAATATGTGTATTTTTATAAAAACCTGAGCCATGCTCTTCTTAATGGCACCCTGAGGGATTCAAGGCAGACAGTTTTCTTTCTAAATATTATAGCCAACCATTTGTTCCCTCAGATATGGCAGAAAATTACTATATACCAATCAATTCCAATACACAAATGCATGGGACATGGGGAGCAAACAGGGTCATGATCTCATTGGGGTTAATGGGATGCAGTGGGATTGCTCAAATGACTGGGGTGTGTGAGAGATGGATATAAGCTCATTGGGAATGACTGGGCAGGATGGTGAGGAGAGGGATCTACTCTTTACATCAGAGGCCAGTGGGGTTGCCTGGAGTTCTATCTATGGGTGGATGATAAATCATCTGGGAGATTCCTGTTCAAGATTATTTATTTGGGATACAGTTTTGGTCATGTGGGATTTCCAATAACTCTACAGAATACACTCTTTGAAAAAAGGGAGATCCAGAAGTGTTAGATGATTTTCAAGGGTCACCTCCTGCAAGCTCAGTTAAACAGGGAGTTCTTGTCTAAACACAGACACGAAAAGGAAGCATAAAAGGGCTGGAAGCAGGAAAAATGACACAGAAAAAACCCCAAAGATACTGTCAAAACAAAGAGGCATGGGATGAGGAAAGTTAAAGCCCATCTGGAGTTGATGCTGATGTGAAAGACAACAAGTAAAGCTTCTTCAGATATATCAGCAGCAAGAAAAAATATGAAAAATGTAAATCTGCTGTTCAGTGGGACAGAGGATCTGATGACAAAGGAGATGGAAAAGGACAAGGTTTCTAATGTCACCTTGTCTTCAGTCTTTATTGGTATGTCGGGTCTTCAGGCCCCTGAAACTGAAGGTGAAATGTGGAGCCAGGAAGACTTACCCTCCGTGGAGGAGTTTGCTGATGATACAAACTGGGGAAGTGGTTGATGCACCAGATGGCTGCCCAAAGATGTGCTGTCTCCACCCTTGAAAATACTCAAAAGCCATCTGTGCACTGCCTTGGGCAACCTGCTGTCAGTGGCTCTGTTGAACAGGGGAATTGGATTTGATTATCTCAAGAGATGCCATCCAACTTCCACTGTTCTGTGTTTCTTTTTCAGTTTTTTTCTTATGTAGCTCTCTACTAAGGGCTAATGCTGACCCTTACAGGCCTGGACTTCATTTGAGCATCTTGTTCTTAAATGTTGTTGTCATGCAAGGTTGGTTATCTAGTTTTGCAGGAATTTTGCAATGATAAAAAAAAAAGCTAAATAAGATTTGATTGTACAAACAAAAGATACTTTATTCCAAAAATCTGCCTGTAAAAATCTGATTCTGAACAGAAGTTCATCCTAGGCTTATACATCAACAATTCTTAGTGTGTGGTGCTACCACTCTTTGTGGTAACAGGCAGTGAGATGGGTTCATACAGAGAAAGAAATCTGCCTAAACCTCCAAGGAAAAAACCCTAGTCTTTGAAGAGAAATTGATTCCCTGCTACCTTAGGTTTGCAAAACCTAAGAGCACATATATCGCAAAAGACCATATTATGGAGACATAAAAACTTCTTTTAATATATCCATGTATACATGTGTAATAAAACATTTAATCTGAGGAAGTTGTATTTTGAAATATGTTGTACTAAAGGGAATTCAGACTCTTCTCTGGCAGACTGATCCTCTTTATGACTAGACAATGCATTTAAGGCACCTTCCTTACTGTCATGTGACCCAGCATAATGGAGAGGCTTGAAAGAAATGGTACAAAGAATTATTTCAGAAATGAAACATCATCTGCCACTCACTACCCAAAATTTAATTCAACTTGAATGGCTGCAAAAACCCTTTTTTCCAGGCATGAAACAGAAACCACTGAAAGTACAGGAAGCATGTAATAAGGATACAGAAAACAGTTACTTTTCATCATGGTTGTGATCCTTACTTTCCCATTAAAATAAATTCTGCTTTGTTCAGACTTTTTTATGTCATTGTTCCAACTGTTTCTTAGCCTGTATATTCTTTGGTGATACAATTACTGTTTCCATAGCTGGTCAGACTGAACATTAATATTGGACTTCTGTCATTTCAGCTAATACCTATACTAGAGGAAAATTACATTGACCACAGGTTCATAGCTTTTCTGGTGATAAGCACACAAAATAGCATAATGTTCAATGCCACTGATTTTTATTTTCTAAGCAGCTTGGACCTATGCAAAAGCCATTTGGAAAACTACAAAAAGTAACATGGGTCAGCAGCTGCCTCAGATAGGAATAGGGAGGGAAAAAATAGCATACTGCAGCAGTCCTCTTTCCAAGCTTCTGCAGCTGAGTGATTTTTGAGGTTACTTGATATTTATAGGCACAATTTCTTACAGTGTTATTTTTTGCATGTGATACAATTGCAATTTTATTGGAAACTGATCTGTGTTTTGTTTGTTTCACAGTTTAATATTATGTCAGTTTTTGTTCTCATGAGAAACACAGAATGCAGGAAAACGACAATTGCAAATTGTAATTAGATTTTCAGCAAAAAAGAATCACATCTGCTTTTTTTGTAGGATGAGAAAAGATCACCTTAATTTGCTAGAATGTCACAATTCTCATTCATTATGAAAAGCATCAGAAGTAAAGGTTTTTGGTTATCATAACCACACTTGTTTCTGCCTTTGGGGAAGAATTTTTAACACATTTTACCTGAAATCCCATAGTATATGCTCCAGCTTAGTTGACAAATTGAGATTATATTGGTCACAACATTATCCTTTCGGATATAACTCAAGATTGACCCAGATCCCTTAAGATTTTAGACTTCTGTTTCAGATCAGGTTATATGCCTTTCATATTGCCATGGTAAGGGGGAAATTCTTTTTGCACCCCTTGCAGTAAATTTAGACTTCACTAAGCCCATCATAACTGAGTAATCCAATGTCTTATACCTAATTCATTAGAAAAAATTATGATGTTATGTGGCTGGACTTGTAATATTTTCATGCAGTTAAAAAAATACGGAAATATAGGGGAAAAATTGTATAGTGCCATTTGACACAGAACATAAATATTATAATTTTAACCTGAAACTATTTAGCAACTTTAAGAATTGGAGATGTTTGAGAAGAGCATCAGGGTATACACAGTCCTGTTCTGTCCTTCCAGTGTAGGTGTGAATAGTCAATCTCATATGTAAAATCCCTATAGCAAGAGATTCAGGTCCCATTCCCATATGAGATATAATTTGCCCAGAAGTAACAGTCTTGACTCATCTTTGCGATGTTTGTAGTAATCTTGTTCATTTTGATTGTAAACCTTTGGCAGCTAGCTAGAACTATCTGTGGAGGTAGGATTTTAGTCTCACTGGGGCCTAAAGGTACCATCTGTGATATAAGCAACCAATAATACACTCCATTTAAAACCAATGACTACAGGGAGATTGAAAATTAGTATATTTTGACATGGAAATCTTCCCTGATGTATTGATATCTTATGTGTATACTACTTTGTGCAGTTGGGTAAAATAGTTTTCTTTTCAAATAGACCTTATTTTCAGAGGACTGAAAGAATTAATATGAATAAATGAATATTAATTTACTTTGAGCTTGTGGAGCATTCTACTTCTATGCATACTTGTTTGCCTAGCTTTGATCAACTGTGTTCCAAAAAACGTGGTGGAAATTATTTTAAATGCTCAGTGAGAAGCAAGAAAATTAAATTTTGGGCCGGTGATGATCACATCACATGATTTTGTGATAGCAGATCCTTATTTATTTATTAATAGTTCATATTCCTTTTGATTGAGACTGGCTACCTCTAGACAAATGGATTAGATGAGCAATAACTTTTACCTGGGATTTAACTTGATTCCCTTTCACTTATAAAATACTCTCACCAGGAATGATGCTGTGTTAAAATACGCAATGATACTTCTACTTTTCTAATGAATTAGCCTAACTAGCCTATTATGTTAATACAGGAGTTATTGAGTCAGTCATTAATGCTGTCTGCAAGTATGACACCCGAGGAAGCAATCTATCTTTGTTGTAATTGTTGTCATTTGAAAAGCCAGTTTTATAAAGTAAATTATTAACACATTCACTTCATTATAATCAATTTCATAACTGATGTAATTTTCTACCTGCTCAGCCACCTCATCTCTCAGGTTGAAGATTAAATCATGCTAAGGTATAATCTAACTCCTTTGCTTAAGTTATACCTTGCCTTCTGATATTAATTCAGCCTGTAAGATTCTGTACCTTTTGCATGTCCTTGCCAGGTGAGATAGCATCACAATCTTAATGTTATAAAAACGTAAGATCATTCAGCACCAATTAGAGTTGTAAAGGTGCTGTAAAGTAGCTCTGACTGATCAATAAAGACTTTCTATCTGGAGTTCCTCGATGAAAGAAATATCTTGGCTCTTGACCTTGCACTTCACACTTCATTCTGTGATATATTGCTATGTCAAGCAATAGCAGATGGTGAGGGATGCAATGGGAGGTGAGTACATTACGCCGTATTCTCGACTGCCTTTGACTTTAACTGCAGCATTTATATTACTCTGCCTTTGCCTCATCAGCTTGAGAACTGAGATGTTGTGACTGGCTCTTTATCACCTCTGACCATCGTTTTTTTTTCCATGAGACTCATTTCCTTTTCTGTCTTTATCCACCTTTTTTTTTTTTTTTGACAAAGATTTCCCCACTGCATTGTCTTTCTTCTGCTAAAAAATATGGCAGTTTCTTTTCCCTCAAGGAGATTTTTGCTGTTGTGAAATTTTGTTCTTTTTTGGGAATCAATTTGCTGCTTCTTCAGAGAAAAGATTCGTAGGATGGTGAAGGGGCAAGCCACAGATTAGCGCTAGCTGTATAATCCAGCAAGAGAACCAACAGTAAAAATTAAAACAAAACAAAAAGACTGGAGAATTCTAAAACACAGGTTTCCAGTATGATTTGTCTCCTGCAATTGAAAAAAGGGAACCACAGACCAGTTTTTCACAGTCTTGCCTTCAAGTTAAATGAAGGATACAGAGTAAACATATTTGTTTTTCAGGAACATATGGATTGAGCACAGATACCCCTTTTATTTAGAGTTTAAAATAAATGAAACTGCAGTTGTTAATGAGACTGAGATACTGCTACTATAGTAAAAGTGCCTGACAAACATGGATTGCATTAGGGGGATTTTCACAGATGATGTTATTGTCACACTACTGTTTTCTAAAAATGAAGTTTTTCTCTCTTCCCATTCATCATGACTAATGACTACTTCACTAAGTAACCAAGTGAAATTTTTTCAACCTGCTGCAGGATGAGGGTTTTCAAAACTAAGTCCCAGAATTAGGCTCTTCTACCTCCAGTAATATCATCCACATGGTTAAATCCTCAATTATCACTTTGAAAATGTACTCACTGGTGTCACACTTATGAGAATGATTATACATGAAGTGCTGAAAAGGGAAGGTGATCATTGCGTAATTGTTTGATATAGATGGCATTGGGTTTGAAGTCACACATTAAGCAAATGCCTGATGTATCCTTTTTTAAAGGGAAAGTAAAGTTTCAGCAGGTTGATGCTCATATTGGGATAGTTTTTAGAATTTAAGAATACAGTTCTTGTACCACCGGTAAAAACAAATTAAGGTCTCAATATCTTAAAAGAAAAAAAGGAAAAATCCTGCTGTAAAATGACCCTTTAGCGACCAAGCCTAGACAATCCTTAAAATGCCCTCAACAAGAAAGAAGTGGAATATAGTAATATTGTAAAATGATGCAATCTTTAGAAGGAAGGCAGAAATAGACTCATGAAACTGATGCCTATTTAACTAAGGGTTAAGAATTTGATTATATCTGTGCAGGTAAAATAGATGTCAGGCTTAAGCACATGAAGGAGGACATCAGTGTAGATTACTTAGTTTGAAAGCCACCCACTGTCCAAAATTGTGACAAATGCATAATTTCATTTACTTTCATTCATAAAAAATTAAATAGCTCATTCTTCAGAAAAGTCCTTGCAAGTAACAGATATCTGTGAAAACATGCATTTCTCCACAAAAATATGAGTTCAATACCTGAAAATTAGGAGCAGAATTTTGAGAATAAGTATCTGACACTTTATAATCTTCAAAGAAGAAATCTCATGCATCCCATCAGAAAATGATGCAGTTCTGTATTGCTAAGATAATGCAGAAAAAAATCAGCAGAAAAGGTAAAATCCTGCCCCTTCGATGTCATTTTGACTGTAAGGGGGTGGGGGGGGGTTGGAACCAATACTACCCAATGATTATATGAAAGTGACATTATGAAAAGTAAGCAACATTTGTATATTGAAGGAGGTACATAATTTTCTGACAACTTTAGCTGCAAGTAATCATGGTCTAATCACAGGCAAGAAATATCTATTAGGAAAGAAAGAACAAGGGGACAAATCTTGTGCATTATCCAGAAAATTGCTTATATTCAAAATAAATGCTCCCTGGAACAAGGTCTGTCAGTACATAAAGGAATACACATTTCTCACTTTAAAATATATTTCCATTATGAAACATTCTGGTAAACAAGAATTTATTTTCATTGAATGTAGAAGTTCCACTTATTTCACTGGTATTATCCATAGAATATTCTGTTTCAAAAAAGTGAGATTGACAAAGAAAATGATCTTTTAAATATGTTTAATTATGTATCTATATCTCTTAACTTTTTTCCTAGTAAGACTTTTAATTGTCTAAACATTCAAGATTTTCTTTGAATATAGGAAATGCATTTAATGTAGTGTTTTAAAAGATGAGAACAATATGTGGATAATGATGTATTCTGACCTAGAGCACTGATAATATTCTCACAAGAGAATTAATGATTTTTTCTACACATTTGTTTGTTTGTCTGCTTTTTATTTGACCATACCTAATTAACCCTTGAAGACTATATAATCCCCAGGGCGTCTTTTAAGATCTCCTTTGAACTTGTGAAGTCTAGCTAACCTTAGAAAATTTTCAAAATATTCATGGCATTTACTAACAAGCAAAATCAGAACAGCAACAGGGATATATGTGATTCCACACACTTCACCTTCAAGAAGTACATCACCTTGGAATGAAAGTTGACTTTTAAGTGAGCCTAAGCAGCACTTGATCTTGTTTTGACAGCTTGTCTTTGATGGCGTGCATGTATATATCCTTCAGGAAGCTAATGTAGGGTACTTACTTTCAGGTAAGCAGTGAATTGAATATATTGGAATTATCCTTCCTTAAGGATCTTGCTTGCAAAATTAATCTCCAGTCACTTATAAATGCTTTTGCTTTGGGCACTAAAATCAAGTGACCTAACAGCCAATTTAAACTTTAAAAAAATAATTACACAAAGAAAATGTAGCACTTTTGATTGCAGTGAGTGCAGAAGGAGATTTCTTATTGATTTCATTAGAAGCAGGATGAGAAGCTTTGTGATCAGTACATGTCAAAGGGAATAAATTCCAAACTCAAATGAGAGTTATTATTTCTATACATGCTTGAAGACTAAGTTATTTGGCTTGAGGTGACTGTGCTTATGACCTTACATATATTGATTTGAATCTGCTTGAGCAAACTATGCAAAAAGTCTTTGTAACACATTTTCTTTTTGAATTAAAATATACTGAAGAGCTAAAGTTACTCTGATTCATGTTACAGAAGAGTAAATTATTGCACATTTAACAAGACTACTGGTCCTATTAGAGGGCTTTAAGAGAGTGTATTGATGTTTTCTAAGAGTCAAGTTTCTTCTCTTCTTTAGTTCAAACTTTTGTGCTAGTATTGAATAAAATAAAAAAACCACACACACACACAAAAAAAACGTCGTGGCATCAGTTTTTTACTGATACTTGTTAGTTAACTTTCTGGTTTAAGATGACCACTTCAGCACATGATGCCTTATTGTACATGCCTCAAGATTTTCAAAGTAATCATTACAGACATCTAGGAGGAGGAAAAAAATCTTTCTTGAAATAGTGAGCCTTTCAGGGACTGGCATGTATTACTTTAAAACACTTTGCTTATGAAATGCAGTGTAGGGCCAAAAACAGGGTATAATAAATTGTTAACTGTGCAAAATAGCCTTGGTTTCCCTTTCACTGTTCTAAATTGTTAGAGTGGGATCAATCTCTGCCCAGTTTTGCTAGTAATTTATTTTTAATAATATGGGAAATGCTACCTTAAGTCTCTGATGAAGATTTTCTGCAGTCAGGGAAGAAAGTTAATTCGAACACATCTGCAGCATCAAACGTAATTGCTTCATAACATACTTGCATGCTGATTCAGTACATCATTCTGTCATTCCATTTATGTGAAATAGATGGTGGTATACTATGCAACAGCAAGCCACAGGAATGGGCATTTGCAGCAGGGGAAAATTCAGAAAGATTTATAAGTAATTAAAAAGACCGATAGATAACAAGCACATTTTTTGTAAAACAAACAGAATTTTTAAAATAAATAAAATTGAATTATGACTACAAAAATAAAAGTTCAGTGAAAGTTGATTCAAGAAATGTCAACTCCTGTAAGCATACATTTCTAAGATTTCTTTTTGCTTCTATATGTTTGGGGGTAATACTTCAGCTGAAGGTCAGATAGGGCCTGGCTTGAGAGAAAATGTAGATACCAGAAAATATTTTTTTCCTCTGAATTCCTTATTATTCCTTGCCTCCCTGAGTATAGATGATGATTTTCTGACCCTGAAGGGACAGGGTTATTTTCTCTTGTATACTCCTGATATATACTGTGGCATACAACTGGAGGGATGCAGCAGAGAATTTATTATGATTCAACTTCTGTGTAGGAAAATCCTTCCTAGGGATTCTTTTGATACAAATTCCCAGAGGAAATAATTAAGGTGCACACATAAATATAACTTTTTCTTGTCTTTTACTATGTTGTGGATATTTTCTTTAAATACTAATTTTTACATTATCCCCTCGCATTTTCCATGCATGGCAGGATAAAACTATTTTTTTTTAAACAATGAACTTTAATAGCAGATTATTGTTTCCATTAGACATAATAATAATAAATGGTGCTTGGTTGCTGCCCTACTATAGAATTGTCCGTTAGAAGTGCAAGAAATCCTGCCTGGCACCTCTGTAAATGGCACCATGATTCCCTGTTGGTTAAATGAATCTGACGAGGATTGCTCTTCATAATTTGAACTCTTTTAAGTGCAGATGGAACAAACTGGTTCAGTGAGCATGAGTTACTTGTAACTATGTAAGCTTCTGGAAACCTATGCCTGGCTTGGTAGGTCATAAAAGTATGAGAGTGAAGCTGCTCAGGGTGTTAGACCACCCAGAGAGATCTGTACTGCTAAATGGATGGAAAGAAGTTTGACTTGCCCCTCAGTAACTGACTTATTTTGACTGTGCTGCATTGTAGAAGGCAAGATACATTTTTTAAAACATAGACTTGCAGCTGGGTCCACCTATTTGAACAACAGATGTTTTTATGACTCATGTAGCCAGTTGGGGTTTACCAATATTTTACAGGGTTATAGGTAACTAAAGATCACTGAGCCATCTGTGCTTAGCACATTTTAATGGTATCTGCTGGTTCAAATAACCTGTATATTCTATTTAAAAAGTCTCTAGCTAGTTTCCTAACTAAAAGCATGATGAAAGAATGAAATGCAGAAAGGCATTTACATGGAATTTCTACCCTGTGATTTGGTTGAATAGCTGAAGTTCCTATTTCCTGGTTAGCTTAAATGTCAGACTAAATTTCTGAGCCATGAACTAGGTACAGAACAAAAACAAAACAAAACAAAAAAAAGGAGCTTATTAAACCTTCCTCATAAAAAGAGCTCAGAATAGTAGGGGGAAAAAGATTGCTTCATAAAATCTCAGTATTCAGCAATTTAATAATTGTACATATAGCACCTAGTTTGGCATATTTAAACACTATTTATACAAGAAATTATCTTCTGGAGGAATAGAATTCTGAAAGACGTCTCTTAGGGAACACGTACGTCTTTAGAAAGACCACAGAGAAGAACTATTCAACAGTGTAGACTTTTCCTAAATATCGCAGTTGTGGGTCTTGTGGTAGCAACAACCTTTGTAGGCTGTGAATGATTTCTAATTCACTGAGGAGTGTGGGTGAAACCAATAGACAGTGCTAGTATAAACTTCCAGCAAGTGGCAAAATACTGGAGGGCAAGAAGGCCTCTTTAGAAGTACAAAAAACCGATACAGTCGTATTGTGATTTAACCCTAGCTGGGCACTAAGCACCATGTAGCTCCTGCCTCACTGCTCACTTTCCTCCCGAGGGGAAGAGAATCAGAAAGATAAGGCTTGAGCTAAGAACAGTTTGATAATTGCAGTAAAATAAACCATAAAAGTAATATACTACTACTACTAATTGTAATAACAATGGAAAGGAGAGAGAGAAATAAAACACAAGAGAAAAAAGTGATACACAAATCAGTTGCCCAGCATGTGCTGACTGATGCCTGTCCCCAGCAGGGATTGGCAGCTCCTGGCCAAATTCTTCCCCAGTTTCTATACTGACCATGACATTGCATGGTATGGAACATCCCTTGGGCCAGTTTGGGTCAGCTGTCCTGGCCATGCACCCTCCTTGCTGGCAGAGCATGGGAAACTGGGAAGTCCTTGGCTTAAGTAAGTGCTACCAGCAACATCAGTGTGTTATCAACATTATTCTCATACTAAACCCAAAAAACACAGCGCTGTACCAACTACTAGGAAGAAAATTTATTCTTTCCCAGGTAAAACTTTTATTCCAAAGCATGAAGATAAACCAGTAAATTACATTCAGCTGTCATAAAATCTCCACAGATATTAGAGAGTCCACCAAAGCAAACTCGTTGACACATTAGATAAATACATTGCAGGATCCTTATTTCCTACACAGAAGAATTAAACTCCCTAAGAACAAAAGATGATAGGTGATTTTTTTCAGCAGCTCTTTTACGCAATTTTGCATTCAGATACTCAGTACCATCAAAATCTTTGCTTTTACCTTTCACTAAGTTTCTGGTGTCTTGTGATGCTGTATTGCTTGAAAATATATATCTATATATATGTGTGTGTGTGTGTTTATACCATAAATTTTCACAGCCAGAGTACAATACTGTGTGGCACTGTAACAATTAGTATTGAGAAATGCAGTCTTGAAACCTGAGCACGTACTATCCACACATTTTGAAAAGTAACAGAAGAGCTATGTAATTAAGGAAAGGTAGATTCCTTTCATCCATATTTATTCTTTTGAATTACCATATGAGCTCTGTAAACTAAATACAGAAGGCTGAAGAAGGTGGATTATACCATAATATCTGGTCCTTATAGTTGAGTTCATTCATGTCAAAAAACATATTGTGGGTAATGCTACCTTTTTGTGGATTGCTTTTCCTGATACTGAATTGTCCCTGTGTACTCTAGGTGCAGAGTTCCACAAGCTAACACCAGCACTCACCACTGCTACTGTAACCACATAATTTGAACTTTGAGTATCTTCTCTGCAGAGTGCAGAGAAGCAAAAAGTGCATTCTACACTGCACACATTTTTTGTGTCACAGCCATTCAGTCATTTTTGTTTGCTTTTTTTCTTGAGAGAACCACAAATACTTTTTTGTTTGTCGGATTTTTTATTTGAAATTAGGCCTGTTAAGATGGTAAAGGAAAAAAATAAAATTAATCATAGTAGAGGGGAAATACTCTGACAGCAATACTTCGGATATTCTGCACTTGAATATCATGCCCTAGTACTCAGATTTAATTCACTGTAGCTAAATTTATGTTCTCCTGGTTTACACTGGAGGGAAAAATCAGGAGCTTGGAGACAATCTAAAGCATAACAATCAATATTTGCAACTCTAAAAGTCCTCAAATGAATTCTGTGAACTTAATTTTCTTCTATAAAGCTACTGTTGGCACAATTTGCAGCATAGCTTTCTAGCTACTGATACATTATATTGCTGGCATGGTTCTGTAATTTTTCATTAGCTAGTGATTCAATATTCTCACTTTTCTTTATACCAAAATAAAAGGGATGTTCTTCAGATATTGAGCTGAAAAATACTCTTGGGTATATTGTACCTAAAGGGAACAAATTCATTATATAGCAGCACATTATAAAACTGCAGTTACTCCAAACTGACAATTATATTTTGAAATATTAAAGTTTGCTAGGGTTTTTTTTTTTTGATAGCCCTAGTTCGAACAGATAGATCAACATGAACAATTTCATAATAGTATGCAAGATATTCAATTTACATTCTTCCTTTGTTGACTTTACAGTGACTCTTCAAAAAAGATAAAATATAATAAAAAGATGTTAAACAATATTAAAGATCATATTGATCTTGGATGTTTGCTAAGTTTAATTCCACATGCTAATATTTCCAATAGAAAAGTGTCTTTTTCATTTAAGATATTATCTCACACACAAATGTACCAGGTTTAAGCTTGAATCTTCATGTGTTTTACTAGACAGAGGGATTGAGGGATGAAAATGTTTTTAGAAAAGGAAAAAAATACAGCAGGATGAATACATCAGTTCAGGGTTTAAAATAGCTACAGGTGAATGTATATGTACATTGTATACACACACACAGACACATACACGTATATATATATATATATATACACAGTCTCATAGGTATGTGTTTGTAGGTAGACATGAATGTGCTGGGAGTGTTGAGGAGTGTGGGTCACACTTTCAGCATGCTTCTATTCAGGTTATACAGGTGTCACACTTCTCGAGTTCACTACAGAACAGTTTATTTTAAAAGAAACTTCAGCTTATAGAAGCCACTTGGCTTTTATTTGAGAATCCATCTGGGGTGTAGGCCTTGCAAGGAAGGAAAATCTTAGTTTATAATAGGTGTAACAGCTACTTAATAGGATACTCTTTATGAAGCTGAAAGTCTCCAGCTCAGCCACAGTTCTGGGACATTAGTAAAATCTGAAATTTCAGCTGCCCAGCAAGTACTTAATCATTAAACGCTAATGTATTTAGCACTTAAGTCCTATTCTGAGTTTAGTGATTTAAAAAGCATTCCTCCTCTCTTAAAAATAAATAACTGCGAACAAGCCATTTCAATTTGACATGCCATACTTTTCCATAATATGAGAAAACAAGCAAAAAATATTTTTATATATTTTCCAAATGTGTCAGGGAGAAATTAAGTATCAAAGTATGCGTTAAACTCAGCATCTTCATGTCACAAACTTGAAAATAATTTTTAACAATCTAGATTTTTATGTAGTAAAATGCTATCTCTTATTAGAACACTTGGCAGTGTAAGAATGGGTTTGAGAGAATACCTGCTACTTCTGTTTGCTGATTGGATGAGGGTCTGCTAAGTGCTCAGAAATACACAATTTGGAGGAGGAGCTTATCTTGTCATATCCTTGTATCCAAGGTCATTGTATCCAATGACCTGCTGGCTCTGGTATATTTTATTTGGTTTTGACACCAGATGTTATGATTTGCTTCTGAAACCTGAAGGTACAAAATGTGAGATTCAGAGAAGGGATTAAAAAAAACAGATAATGAATTAATTAGTAGCCATATTTTAAAGTTTGCTACCGTTTATCAAAGTTATTCTTCTTATCCCCTGAATGCTCATCATAAAATGAATAAAAATATTGGAATGCGAGGATGTAGGCTTCTCTGACAAGATGACTGGCTTGTCATATGAGGGCAAAGCAAGAGATGTTGCTTATCCTGCCTATAGCTTTTGATGCTCTCTCTGACACACCCTCACAGATAGGTTGATTAAAAATGCGCTAGTGAGCAGTTCAATGGGTCAAATACTGAATGAATCGTCAGACTGAAACAGTGTGAGCAACAGGACAAAGGCCACCTGGAGGCCAGTCACCAGTGGTATACCACAAGAATCTGCACTGGGTCCAGTACAATTTAACTTCCTTATTTATAGCCTGGATGATGGGGGCAAAGTGTATCCTCAGCAAGTTTGTGATGATACAAAACTGGAAGAAGTGTTTGATGCACCAGCTGGTTTTGCTGTAAATCCTTCCTGGACCTCTTTGTTTTTAAGGGCTCTTTCCCAAGGTACTCTCTCAATCAGCATCCTGGATGGGCTGAAGTCCAAAGCAGAAATTTTGTTGATACCCCTCCTTGTTTCACCGAATATTCTCTATTCCGTGGTCACTGCACCCCAGAGAGCCTCTCACCACCTCATGTCCCACCAGCTCCTTTCAGTTTGTCTAGCAGAGCCCCTCCCTGGTAGGCTCACTTGCAGGTGTGACAAGAAGCTCTCCTGCACACACTCTAGGAACTTCATAGACTGCCACTTCTCTGCTGTGCCAAGTTCCCAGCAGACATCTGGCAGGTTTAAGTCTCCCACAATAATTAAGGTTGAAAATAACCTACAGCACCCAGTATTTCCAGTCAGCCTCCCATCCAAATACTAACAGGTCTCAACGCAGCTAAATTTCTGAGATCAGATGAAATCAGGCATTCTCAGGGTGGTTTGGCCATAGGCATATACTGATATATTGATTATAACTACACCCTGGAGATATTTTTGAAGAAACATATCAAAATATCCCTTTACTGCTGGCAGTAAGAAAATTATTATTACTCTCGAGCAGTGCTATGCAATCTGTCTTATACTGTGAGAGACTGGAGGGATTGCTGGCTCAAAACATTTCTTCATGGCATGTATGGGGGAAGAGGCAGATCAGGCCTTGCTTTTGGTGAGGCAAAAGCCCCACACACCCTCCTCTGGGCTGGTATCCCAGGCCCCAGTGGCCACCTGTCACCAGCACACTGGAGGCAATGCTCCACACCCACCTCTGGAGCCCCAACCCAGCTCTAAGAGGAGATGATGGCTAGTCCCACATGGGGGATGGGCCCAGGAAGGCCAAGGGGTGTTTAAAGTGGAAAACAAGATGAGCACATGTCTTGACTTACCTCCTCTTGGAATTTCCATCAGTTGAGCACTGCTGGAACTAGGAGTGGTAGTTATGCTTGTTCTTTTTTATATCTTTTGTCTTTTTCTTCTTCCAATTCCCTCTTGGAGTTTTTGAGTAACTGAAAATTGAATGGACTTAGAGTTTGCTAAGTTGAATGGGCTAAGTCAATACCTCGGGAAGTGTTTTATGTTGATTGAATGCTGCTTTTAAAACTTTTGAGAAAGTTCTTTGATTTTCTGAGGTTGCAAGTAAAGTTTTTGTTGTTTTTACCACTTGAGAATATCTTGTCAGCATTTCTCTCATGCATCTGAGAGTATGTGAAGAACCATAAGCCCTTTTAAAAGTCTTGTTGAGAGAGGCTTTCTGGGGCCTTACATATACATTACATGTAAGTCATCTCTTGTTATGATTGTTCTCTTTCCAAGTTTCATTTTTTATCTTATCTTTTCTAGTTTTGCCAGGATTTTACAAAGAAAGGAAATACTGTCTCTTATGCACCTCAGCAAGATCAAGAGAATACAGTGAGAAAATGTAATGCAGTTTGTTTAGAATGTCCATCTCTCTTCTATGAAAGACATTCAAACCCAATTGTATTCCTGTCTTCTATTTTCTATTGGCTGAACTCCGTGCATGTTCTTCCCATGTGTTTACATACATTTAAGCAAGACACAGAAATGACAGGAATGGCAATATTTCTTACCAGAATGTTGCTTTTCAATTTAGTAAATCTAGATTCAAAATGGCTAAACTACCATCACATCTTTAATTTAAAAAGTTTAATTCCCCCTAGTTTCAACCATTATAGGGGAAAGCATTTTACTTCTATATTTAACAAATTAACGTGTCTAAAAATGAATTAATTGCACTGGTTTTGACATCAATCTGTATTAAAAAATGTGATCTTCTCAACTGTAGTTTTTTACTTTAGTATCGTTACCCAGAACTGAAAGTTTGTAATGTGAAATCAATGTCTCACAATGAGGTTTTATTGCAAGTATTTGAGAGATCATTTTTCTAGGAGTTATAAAAATGACTGATTTTCTTTAAGTGTTATCTTTCTCATACAATCTTCAAGTTCATCAGATAGAAGTACATTAATTTCAGAAGGAAAGCACAGTAGCTGCACAAAACCTGTGCTTTTTAACATGCGAAATGTAAGCTTCAACACATTAGAACATTGAAAATTAATTTTTTATTTTTTACTTCAACTCGAATCACTTTGCAATTTCTTTACTACTCAAACGTGCATCAGACATTAGAGTTTCTATGTAGAATTGCTTTCTTTCAGAAATATTTAATTTTCATGTAATATGCTGGGGAAAAAATCTTGTTTTGCATTGTTTAAGAATATAGGCATAAAATTGTGCTCCTGCAATGTACAACAATCTTAAGATTTTTATTTTTAAAATATTGACATCTGCCTACCACAGTTACTGCAATTATCAGTAGTTAATAGTCGGGAACAGAATATTTATGTATTTTTTTTTATCTCACCAGTGGTCACTCTGGCGTACAAAAGTAGCAGCAAGTTCTTCTATACCCATATGAGAGGATATCCTGGTGTACTAGGTATGGTTGCAAAGTTATTTTTCTCCATAACAGTCTATGGTTCTATGGTCTAAATTTGTGACCAAAACCATATTGGTAACTCATCATTGTTTTAATTGTTGGTGAGCAGTGTCAAATTGAGCTTACACAGTGTCAAAGCCTTTTCTGTTTCTCACACTGCCTCCTCAATGTGTTGCCCTGGGGGCGGGCAAGAGGCTGCAGGGACACAGGCAGGGCAGAGGGACCAAACTGACCAAAGGGATACTCCATGCTGAAGGACTGATGCTAAGCATAAACCTGGTGGGAGAAATATTTCCAAAATAGCCTTTGTTTGGAATACAGAAAACATACAAAAGGTATTAACGCTGCAGTGTATTATTTGCTTTCTCATCTTGTGAGCATGATCTGTGACAGTCTGAGGCTCTCAGTCTTGATTCTGCATCTCTTTTGCATCATCTGAAATGTGTGAATTTAGTGGGATTGAATGTGAAAGTTTTCCCTCTTGATTTGAACAAAACAGAAACATCTTTTTTGACCCTTTCTAATTAGTCTAGTAGCTGTTTGTTCTTAGGTCAATCTTAAAAGCAGCTCCGTTGAACTACAGGTTCTTTCTCAGTGAGCAAAATAGAGCAAAATAGATCCATGAGCAAAATAGGTCACTAAGATGAAAGAGTATTTGTGTCTTTATTGAACTCTTTATGCCAGTTCTGGCCTCTATCTTTCATAGCTTTTCTACTCAATGAAATTTATGAAAGTGATTATTGAATAGTATTAAATTAATTCAAATAAATTTATAATTTTAAAAGTGACCGAGATATCTTCAATTCAGAAGCCTAAACATGATCATGAACTGTGAAGTAGTCTTCTTTTAAACAAAGGGAATACTTTACTCAGTTTTGATACAGTCTTGATATACACAAGACACATTCAAAAATAATAAGAAAAATTAATTTTTGTTAATGATTTATTGGCATTATGGTAAAATTGCAAAAATGGTCTTTGCTACTAAGGTCTGAATTTTTATTTTCTAATAATCTATTATAATTTTGATGTTGTCCTTGTAAGCATGTGCCCAGTTTGGTTTTTTTTTTTAATTGGATGCCACTTTTTCATATGATGTATCCGGGAATTTGTGCAATAATGCTCCGTAGAAATTATCAGACTTCCATTAAAAAAATATATAAGATCATCTGCATGCATTGCAATAATTCTTTGCACTTGCAATTGTTTTTCCTTTCCGTGCTGGTGAGTTAATGCAATCAACTCTAACTTCTCTAGACTACATTTACCTTTTATCTTGCAGATGATTAGTCTCATCTTGTGATACATACTTTAAATTTAGAGGTTCTTATTTTGTAAAATAAACTGCATACAAAATACCCTCAAAATAAAGCCTAAAATGGAGTAACAGAGGTGATGTAGGAAACAGGTATTTAAGGAATATTGTCTAATCTCTTATCCTTAGTACACTGGATTCAATTCAGTGATGCATTATTTCATTAATGTAAATATTTAACTTAAAGATAAACTCATTTATTTCATCATAACTGATATCTTGTGAGGAGAAAAGAGTACTAAAATAACTGGAACTTCAGAAAGGTATGAGCAGCATAGTAATAAAAGATTAACTGGCTTAGAAATAAAGGAAAAGGGGAAAGGAACACAAGAAATATGTAAGAGACTGATTTTAAAGTTTTCTGTAATGATTGAATTTTTAAAAGTTTTCTGTAATCAATAGTAATGATTTTCTTCCAAAAGGCATGCAAGTAATTACTGCAGTCTAAACTTCCCTTACACAGGGTAATATTACAAAGATAAAGTGCTATTCATAGTCATGACTTACATATTCATACTTATAAATTATGAAACAAATCATAACTCAGTGTATAGTGTTTACAGTTCATTGTGTGTCATGCTAGAGCAACTTGACAATGGAGATGATTAAGTTTATGTCAACTTCTATGGTCACCTGGATTATAGTACTGAACTCTCTGAGATTAATTAACTTGAGTAGCCTAATTACTGTCAGATGAAGATCTTCTAGGGAAATATACAAGAGGAAGAAGGAAAAAAGGTTGAATTAGAAACTGTCTGAATTTCTCTAAGTATTCTGAATCTTTTCAGCAACACTTGTCCCTTGATCTTTATTCCAGTGTTAGCCCTTTCTGTGCTACAGCTTTTAACTATATAACCATCCAATAATGAAAACTACAGCTTGGTCTTGCTGCAAAATGTCTTTCTGTAGCTAAAATATCCAATCTATCATCTCGTACTTTCTAAATGTTAACATTACCTGAAAAAAACTGACAAGTTGCTTTGTTCACAGCAGGCCCATTGAGATTCACAAGTTATATTTTGCACTGAAGAAAGAAAAAAGCCTCCAATGTTAGCTCATTTACCCACCAGTGAGACTTGGGCTCCAGTAATTGGTCCAATGAAAATTTAAGTACCACGTATGAAAAGTGATTCAACAAAAAAATTGAGGAAAGCAAAATAACACATAGTTTTGTAGTGAAAATGTGACTGGAGAGGATGAATCTTTTATGGTTAAGCGTCTTCATGCAAAACTTCTGTATATTGAAGTTATAGCACAATCATGGTGTTACCAGGGTCCTGCTGCCACTTCTTTCCCTGTTATACCATTTAAAGGAGAAAGGCTGGTTATTGTGCTGCCTCCGAGAAAAGATTTTGATAGTTATTCTTCACTGGAAAAAGTACCTTCCTGACCTCTGGACTTAATGTTAGAGCCACAGGCAAATGAGTGGGTCATTAACTATACTCTGCCTTGAGGTTAAGCTAACTGTGGAAAATTACTAGATATGACATGAGAAATTGCTGACGAAAGTACAGATAACTCGAGGAAAGGTGGGTGGATCTCAAAAGCTGTAAAGGAATTATGCGAGAAACAGCTCAATTCTGTGGGCTGTTGGAGGGTAGCATTGAGAACCTTGAGGGGAGCATAGCATTGTAATACCAACAGCACTACATATCCATAACATTAATACCATATATGGCTGACACCATATCATAGTGCTATGTGTGGATATGGACATCATAAATACCGGACCGGTAGGGACAACTAATTAGAGATAGCTTGTTCAGCTGGGACAAGGCTGGCACTGACAACAAAAGATACAAGAATGTGAAGAACACCTGGTTAATCCAAATTTTGTGGCCAGGGTTGTCACTGGTTACTAGTCAGGCAACCTTGTGCTTAATTTTTGTAGCTGAAACAGGTCAATAAACCATAAGAGCCAAAGCTGCTTTTTTTTAAGTCAGGAGCACTGAGGTGGAAGTGGTGGGGAACTGATACCTCTTAATATCAAGTTTACATTCAGACAGAAGGAGCATCTCGGTGTCATATGCCAGTACCTGTTACATGCCATTAGCTACCTTCTACTTCATAAAAGTTAAACGTATTCCTGCGAGATGAATGTTAAGTGGTATCCTTCACTCAGTATATCCTGCTGCATCATGCAGGCATCTCCCAGCTATGCCAAAATCCAGCAGCTGGCCAATCCGTCCTTCTCCCTGACTCTGGTTTTCAGGCATTTATTAAGCCATAACTTTACTCCATGAATTATAAGAAGAATCCAGCCATCTGATCTGCACTTATGGATTCCTGCGCTACAAACAGGACTTCAGGCAAATATTACACGCCTGCAAGAAAAGTGCTGTAGAATATCCACTTTCTGGACAATCAAAACAAAAGATGCCTGTGGTGTTGAGTCCTCCCCAGGACCTCCAGTAAAAAATGTGTAGGGGTACACCCTGACCTGCAGTATGCACTGCTCCTGTCTTGTGTATAATGTCCTTTCCTTTGCACATCTGAATCTTTATTACTGTTTCACCCTATCAGTTCATTAGTTTACTTTTTACTTCTAGTTACTTTTCCTTAATGAGCTTGTCAGTACAGTGATAGTACAAGGGGGAATCTATTTACATTGAAAAAATGTAGATTTAAATTAAATATAAGGAAAAAAGTTTTACTGTGATGGTGGCTGAAGGCAGCTCAAGCTGGTTCATCTCTTTGAAATTAAACTGAAACACTCTGCCCAGAGAAGTTGTGGATGCCCCATCCCTGGTAGTGTTCAAGGCCAGACTGGATGGGGCTTTGAGTGACCTGGTCTGTGGAAGGGGTCCCTCCCTATGGCAGTGGGGATAGAACAAGATGATCTTTAATGTCCAAATCTATTCCATGATTAGGCACAACGGCCTTTATTTCAACCTATTTTACTAGCTGTGGCTAAACCTTATGGTGTGCCAATAGCTTTATCTAAACCACAGACAATTTAGCAGGGATTTCCAAGGTCACAACCTGAAACTCCAATCTTTTCTTCAACCCCAGCTATGGCAGATTTTCTTTTTTTATCAAACTATACTCTTTGACTATTAATGATAATTAATAGGGTGAAGTAGGGATATACCACAACATGTAAATAATAATAACAACAGTAACAGCAACAACAAAAAACCAACAATATTACTATTACTAATTATTATTATTATTTTCATAAATAAAAGTATATTTCCAGGTTGAGCTTACATTCTGGAAAATTATTTGGAAATTAGTAATGTAGTACTCAGGCTAGTCCTCAAATTTTCTACAAGCATCTTCTGTAGAATAGCATAAAATATTGTAAGAGGATTCTGTAAGAAATGTGGATGTAGTACAGTGCTGTTATGTTTTTGCACATCCAATCCTAAATTACTTTTTAACACAGGTGCAGTTTTAAAAGGAATAATGTGCATGGTTGTCTTCGGCTAAGAAGGCATAAAAACGAGTCTACTTGCTTTTCTGTGAAAATGGAAACAAAATATCTCCTCAAACAAATACATCAGAAAAGCTTGTTCCTCCTTATTATTGAAGTAACTAATCCAGAAGAAAACAAGAATAAAATTCCACACACCAGTCAATTATCCAGGTGTCAACATACACATAGGTTGTCTACTCAAAATTAAGGCAAATATGAGCACTTGGTTTGCTGCTCCTATTACTTACTTTACTTGTAGAATTACTACACGCTCCAAATCAAACCCATGGCTAAATACACTATAAAACCTCAACAAAAAACATTGACTGAGAATATATGATTTTGCATATTTCCTTAAAGCAGACTGGTTTTGTAAGGTGACTTATCTAATGTTGTTTTGTGAAGTAATTAACCTACAGAAATCTGACTCATATTGTGGTTTTCAGAATGTGTATCCTTTCACAGGATTCACATTGATTTAATTAAACTTTTAATGTAGCTGTAAAAAGTTGGATATAAATTATGTTTGTACAGATTAGACAGCATGTTTTTTATTCTTTTGTTATGGATAGAGTAAATATCACTGATAAGTCTAAGGGGTTTTTCTCCTGATTATTTAATCAGACTCAGAATTTATTTTTTAGGTGAATTAAGTAAAAATATTGTCTTAAAATAATTTATATTTATTTTGATACATTTCAGTACATATATATTTGGTATGCTTACAGTCATATATTTGGACACGGGCTGTGTGTCCAAGTAATGATGCTATCTGCTGATATGCCCTTTTAAGATCTTTAATAAATAATACTATCACATAACTACTAAGATAAATAACAAGACTGAAGAAAAATATCTGCTGCATATTCTTGGTTCTTTTCTCTTATAGAATATATTTAGCAAAATTGTTTTTAGGAAAGTTCATTATTCAAAATCAATTATTATTACCAAAGTATCCACCCTGATATAACTTTAGTTGTAGTATTATATTATTTTAGTCACCAGATGATGGTTAGCCCCTCAAAATAAGGCAAAATTAGAAACTAGGATAGTGTGCTTTCATGAAATGTACAATAAAATGTACAACTTTTTTTAAAGATTATGGTTGAGTGATTTTTCTATTGCAAAATGCAGAAGAGAGGTTAGCAAGTTAAGGGCACTGCATCAAGGGCTGATTAATAGACTCTGAGAGAGTGAATATGTGTCTGCCATGCTAGAGCACAGACCATATGTTACACTATCACTTTCATTCCAGCTGCATCTTAGCCGAGTGACAAGAATAAATTCTGACAAGCAAGGAATTTGTCCAATACAAGAGATATCATAATTTGAAACAGCAGATTTGCTGAATGACCTGTGGCCCCGAGACTTGCTCTTAGGCAACAGACTAAGGCTTCATCTAGTAGTGACAGTGTTTGTCGTCTCTGAAAGGAGCTGAAAAAAATGTCATTCAAAGTCAGTACTTCAGCGTGCTGAGTGCAAGACAGAAATTAATGTAGCTTCTTTTAGATCAACTACGTTTATGGTAGATATCTAAGGGGCAAAATAAATGATGAAAATTCCTTTTACTGCAGACATAATATCGTGTTGGAGAAAGTGTTAGAAACATATTACATTTGCAACTAAACTACACATTTTAAGATGTCAATATGTTGTTTGAAGCAAGTAAGAGCTATTTACCCTATTTTGCATACAAACGCTTTGCTACAATTTTAAATCATACCAGTTAAAATAATTTTATTTATGAATATGCAGTTCTTCAGATAAGTTATTTTGTTGCTATAATGATTTATTTCCCTAGTGACATAATATTCAATTTAACAAATCAAATTTAATTAGTAATTCTATGGGGTTTAAAACATTAAAAACTGAAGATTCCATTCTCCTTATTGCAGCAAAGGCAATCGCTATGCCAACTGTTTCAATATCTGGAACTGAAAGACACAGGAAATATATGATTTTGGAAACTAGTGTTTGGCTAAATTCAGAAATTATTTAGTGACTCCTAGAGCACTTGCATTAGGTTAACCCAATAGTTTGGTTCTGATAATTTTGTAATATTAATCTGTACTGTATGCTTCACACAACTTAGCCTATTTAAAAGATCAAAAAGTCACAGAAGATCTATGGCCTCTCTCAGACTTATCTGGAAACAGTGACATTAAAAATATGAAGAACTAACTAGACTTTCTATAGCCTTCTAACTCATATTATGTGTGCCTCAGCATATATTTTACATAGACTACATGATTCTAAAATTAGTGAGAATGCCATCATTGGAACAGGACTTTTGCATCAGAATAAAAAGCATTTATTTATTGCATCTTTCTATACTCATTTTGGCTATTAGATATCTTTATAAATATGCACAGAAATTCCAATATCTCTGAAAGGGCATGTGCTAACTCAGATATTACAAAACTTTGAGGAAGATATAGATGCACAAGGCCATTGCTTCCCTTTGCCTCCTCTTTCTCCTTTCCCTGAACTCTGTAGAGTAAAAAATAAAGATCATCTTTGTATCTGCAGAAGAAAAGGTTAAGGATACAGGAATCATTTTTTACTGTTTTTATTGCTGTGTACTGAAGAAAGAGACATGGCAGAAGGGAAAGGGAAATTATATTCTCCCTTCTAAGCTGAATGCTTGGGTTCCACATAATGCATAGTTAATGTTCCACCAAAGGGAAGCATAGCCTTCATGGTGATAGGAAACTGTCAGTTAGCTAAGTATTCATTAAAGAGAAAAGATCAGGGAGATTTAAGAGACTGACTGGAGAGAGGAAAGCATCTGCTCATGGCCAGTCAGAAGCCTCCATCTGTGCACCATCCTGATTTTCTGAGTCTGCACTTGTCTCTACCATGTGTGAAGCCAGAGTAGAGCAGAACAGGTGCTATTCCCTGAACAGCTATAATGGCTATGATATATGGGATTTACCTCCCAAGCCAAGCTCTGCATGATTTGGAGAAGAAACTTTCACTGTTCCTTTGTCAATTGCCATGCAGGGGACACCTTGGCAGACTGCAGTACCATTCCATGTGGCTTGCAATTTAGTGATTTCTGATCAACTAGCAAAACTTTCAATGCCCCATGAGACCAAGATGCCTATGCTTCAAGATATAACAGCATCCGCTGAAATTCAGTACATCCATGGTGGGTAAATTCCCCCAAGTATGTTTGAAGAGGTGGACTTCATATGTACTCCAATTCAGTTCCCATCTGTAAAAGAGAAAGTAACATTTCCCTGCTTAGCTCACAACACCATACTTAGGATAAATTAAGCATTGTAATTCATGTTGCAATCAAAAGTAAAGTGTTTGAGTGCCAATCAATAAAGGCCGAATGAAACAGAATCTATAACCTCTGAAATCATTGACAATGCAGTGCTTAGGGAATGTTAAATGCTTAGAAAGTGCAGGATTAAAGCTCTGAGCAAAAAGCCAATTGCAGAGACTCCCAGAGAAAGTTATAAGTAGAAAGGGTCTTCAATTTTGCCTGACCCTGGATTCTGCTCTTTCTGAGCCCTACACACAGGACCTAGAAAACCACTTCTCCATAGAGCACTTGCCTTAAAGGGAGAGACAGGATATTTCTAAACCAAGCATCTTACCTGAAAGGCCCCATCTTCATCGAATCAGAAACCTGGCTGTTACATCTATGGTGTCCAGCCTAACCAGTGCAAAATTCATATGGCTAATCAGCTTTGCTTCAGAGTAGAATACATAAAAAGCTTCTGGAAATGGAAACTTTCCCTGGAATCTTTGTCCAAGGAAGAATAGGAATCATGCTCACCATTTTTCTTCAAGATACCTGCTGACCCTTTTCTATCTGTTATTATAAAGTCTTCTTTGGAAAACATCTTATTTTCCAGGTCACACTTACAATTTATAGCTTTAATAATCTTAATTAAATTGACAATAATGCTATCATGTTTCTAGTCTGCACAAGAAATACTCTTCAAAATGCTTTCCCTATTTAAATGCCTGTCATTGGATTTCATGAATGCATAGAAAAAAAACATAGTGAGAGGGGATGGGAAAAGGGGTCTTTATATTTAACTTTCTATTATACGTATGTTCAGTGAAGAAGCATGAAGGATCTTATTACTATACCAAAACGACTAATTTCCTAAGAGAATTCTCTAATTTCATATTAGCTTATTCCCCCTCCAAAACATAGTGATTACTACACTGAGTAATATATAAAAATGGGAAAAAATGCAGACTTGCATTTTCCTTGGTTTTAGAGGAGTCAGCATTACTTGTGTTTCAAGCAGACAAAATAATTGTCAGCAATAACACTGAGTAGGATAGGAAGTTTATATGTTTCATATTCACCTAGTATTTATGTACTGCACAACTTCTTTTCAGATGATCTGCATTTTCCCCGAATAAAAATAATTTATTTTTGTATTTTGTCTTCAAAAACCAGCCTGTGGTTTTCATCTCATCTGTAATTCTGAGTTTCAGTGCCATCAGCTAAAGTAATAAACATTTCTGCCTAGAAATGCGCTTTAAAGAGATCCTTCTCAAAATTCATCCTTTTAATTTAGAAAAGTATTTTTTAGGGTTTAAATAAATCTTCTCCAGATTTGAGAGGTAGTCGTATGGCTGAATTCACAAACAATTCTTTGAAATTACAGAAACCAGAAGCTTTGCAGACAAAAACAAAGAAAAGAAAAGAAATATATGTAAAGTAGATACATTAGTTGAAACAGAAAACTCACATATTCCCCAAGGCATGGCAAACATTACTTTAAAGCTCATTTGTTCAATCTTTTCCAAAATCTAGAATAAACAAAAGGGTTGTTTTTAAGGGAGTTCATTGGAGTCTGTTCTTATGAATGAAACATCTGCAAGAAAAAAAATTCCAGTCACCTGGAACAATGTTAATTTAGTAGGGCTAAGTAGAAATAAAAAATTCTGTATGACTTTAATTTTCTTTTTGCTTCAAATCAAGAGAAAATTTAGAACTATAAGAAGGTGATAAAACTAAAACACTGGAAATTCTCGCTTTATTTATGACTAATATGGTGCATTATAATTTTTAGCCATAAATCTTTAGTTCATGTGAAATATAGTTTTTCTTGACAATGGGGCATTTGGCATTCTTGTGGTCTAACTTTTGCTTAGGTGATACCTGTAAAGCAAAGTAATTTACTGTGGAGAAGAAGAAAACAAACAAAATCCACAACGGAACCATGTAACTTGGAGAATGTTTATTTCCATTCAGCTACGTATATCAGGAATATGCCTCTGTTGAACTATGGGAAATCAAAGAAGGATGTGTCCATATGGGTATTTTCCATTATATTTTATTTGGTTAAGCCACCTCTTTTAGGGGGAGATTTTTGCATTCTATGCTAAGGTATATTTTCCTAATAAAATAATGTTCTTTTTCAATTTTTATGATGGATAAAATAGCCTTCCTTAAGTCATGACAGCTTTAAAGTAACCAATTCTTTTTCACATCAAAAGAAATTGGAAGAATGACACACATTTTTTACAAGCAGCTGACAGTTGGCAAAATCCAGTTTGAGACCAGCAACCTAGCTGCAAACACCTTGAACTGCTCTGAATTTCTTAAATTGCTCCAGTCACAAACAAGAGTAGCTGCATAGGACTTTTGTTAATATCAAATAAAGGAATTTAATTTAATAATTAAAATAGATGTGCTCAGAAAAATAAAAAATTGAGAATAAGCACCTCTATATCTTTGAGACCTTAGGTGAGAAACAATAGGAATTTATTGTGATGTTCCTCACAGACATTTTTATTTTCAGCAATTTTAATGATTTTTGTGCTACTACATACGTGTTACAGAAATGTTTTCAGCATTATATATACTGGCCTTTCTCAATAAAAATTGTCAATGTGAAATATCCTGAGTACAAAGAGGAAGTCCAAGTCCATCACTGGAACTGTGGAAGTAATCACGCAAAAGTTACCTGCCTTAATTATTCTTCCTAACTCCTCTATCTTAATTATTTCTTACTAAAACTATATATAGAATTATGGGTTTGATGAAAATGAAGAAATCTGATGAAAATTGAACACAATTATCTTATTACTTCTCTCATCATTATAATATCAGATGCCTTAGAACAGCAATGATCTGCATTTCCTTTGACATAAAGCAATCTAACCAAATAGGAAAAGCTACCATTCTTATTTGTACAAGCTTTAGAAAAGTGCAAATGGTGACCTACAAAAAGTACCTGGTATCACAGGAGCCGATCAAGCTCATCACCATTAATAGAACAGATTTTATTGATTTCAGTTAGCTTTGCATCAGCGTTACAGAATTTGCTTCCTCTCACCTTGTATGAGGTGAAGCCTCACCTCTGAGGGTAACACAGTGCAATTATGACTAGATTTTGAAAGGTGAAAGGTGATTTTGAAAGATTTTTTAAATATTGTGTAAGCATATAAAAGTTAGTTTTTACCTTTGCCACCTGTCTAAAAAGATTAAAAGGGTCTTCAGTGAGAGGTGTAAATAGCCAAGTTAATTGCAAATTAAATTACGTTGCTGACAATTAAAGTTTAGCTTTGTTACAAAAAAAAAAATACTCTAATTGTTTATCTAATACTTCTCTTCTGACTTGCATTTCCTGGCCATGACATTAATTATGGCAGTTCAAATTGTTATTTTAATAGCATTTATTTCAGGTCTGTAAATTTATAGATCCATTAGGTGTAAAGATTCCACATTGAGAAGAATTGTTAAGAAATTCAAGTGTTCTTTTAGTAGAATATGAATGACTATTCTGTTGCACATGTCTACTTCTAGTGCCATATATTGATCAGAGTTTTATTACAAGTTAAGGTCAGATCTAGACAGAGTATTTCAGAAGGTATTTAGTGCACTATATGCATTTTGAGTCACACACAGAATGACACAAGATAATTAAAATTTAATTGTTAGTTTATCACTCTCCAGAGTCAAGTAAACATCTACATTTTCTGTGTTCATATAGTTTGTATAATTAAAGTCAGTTTTGTGTCATTGCATTAAAAACAGTTATTGTGGCTTGCAAAAAAAGTAGCTTTTAGCATCCTGTATTGCAAAATTATAGCAGCAAAATTGTATTCCAAGATATCACATTAAGTCAGAAAAATTGTTTGTGAGATTTGCTGGATAATGATGTCCCAATGTTTGACTGTGTCATAGGAAAGCATTAAATCCTCCACAGTGAAGAAATTTGTTTGTGATTTCTTCACAGAAGTCCACCTTTATCATTATCACAACTTTTTGATTTTTTAGTATCTATGGACTGAACTCCTAAAAAATGGGAATTTTTTGGTGTTACATAAGATTTCTGATTAGAAGAATTCTGATCTATATATTTATACAAGATCAGATACATTTTCTTACCCACGTTGCTGGTTTTTGGATGTTCAACTACAGAGCTTGTGACTGAAACAAGACTTTTGAATTATTAAGGGAGATCAATTTTCATCCTAACGTTTACAGGCACCATATATACAGAAATCTGTAGTAAACCTAATCCTGTATCATCTTGCCTTATTGGAACAAAATACTGTGAAACTAATTCTTTTCTAATTTAGAGTGCTACTGAACTTTTCTAGAAGATACATCCTCCTTCAGTGGATGTAAAATAAATGAGTGTTATTCCAGTTTGTGTCAGTCACATTGGCATGGAATAATAGCCTAGAGCAAAGAGTAGGCAGTCAGGGTGGAAACACTATTTATAACTAAAAGTTTTCAAGGTATGGAAATAATTTCTTATATAAAGTCGTTATAAAAAGTAAATTGAGAGTAAAAAACCCCAATCATTGAGGTGTTTCATCTGGTATCAAAAATTTTGCTTCACATTTAGTTATTTACTTTCAATTGCTAAAATGTAATCAGTTTAAGTTTTCAAATACAAAGTTGTTTTTACAGTAAAACTGGGTGTTTTGTTTCAAAGAGAGCAAAATAAAAGTTGTTTATGTGAAAAATAGCAGCCTGCTATTCTGACAAGCTCTTAATTATTATTGATCTAGGCAGACCCCTTTGAAGGATGCTGAGTCACTGATAAAATACACAAAATTATTTCATGATTTTTTGAGAAGTAAGAATTATATTTAAATTAATCTGGGCACCTGTTTGAGAAAAACGTTTTTTTTCCTGAAATAATGCTAGTGTGGAGGTGGTGGATGTTAGACTGATATCTCTTTGCTAGAGCAGTGCATAATAATGTGTCGTCTCTATCTAATTTGCCATGTTATTGTAATGATTCATTATCGCATACTCCTCTCTTTAAAGTTTAGCATCTATGAAAAATGTGAAAAATTGTAATTGGTCAGCTATCTTTAGTGCTACAGTTAGTCTGTTAAGGTTTTATGTGTGCCAGTCAATTACTCTAGGTCCTAAATGAACAAATTTAATTCTACTTCCTGCAAAGCAGAATTAAAAGCTTTCCCTTTTTCCGCTTTTAATTTTGCAATATTAATAAAAGGAAAATTAATTTAGGTAAATTGCTTTTTATTAATATGCAATGTCCAAACAGACCAATGACCACACACATTAATGTCCTGATAAGAAATAACTTTCAACATTTATCACAATGTACTTGAGTCCTCGAGAGTCAAAACTCAATAAAACGCTACTTGTAATTCAGAAAATTGGCTGAAGGGGCAAAATGCTGAACTGTTCTGTTTATGCTTTAGACAAAGGTCAGAAAGACCATGTGACATATAAATACCACAAAATATTTTTCAGAACATTTTTATGTATCTTAGAGACATATCAACAAAGAAAAACAGAAAAAAACCCTTAATTTAAATTTGAAGTCCGTAGAGACAATGTTTCAGGCAATGCAAATTTTTGTATATTAACTAAACATTACTCTGAGATATGAAGGCATTGAGTGTGTTTTATTGGTGAAAATAATTTTATTTCCATGTAAAACTCCCTAAGTTTCTACAATATTTCTGAATTGAATGCAAAAATTTACATTTAATTATGGCTCAGTTCAGCTATTTCTCATCCATACTTTTCCTTTTCAGTATCATGAACCACTATTATCAGCTCCCACAATGAATTAAAGTTTTAATGACTTTTAATCATCTTTTTACATATATTGTTCTTACATTTTCTTTTTCTAAATTGGAAAGCAAGAAAGTATATATTTATCTGTTTATTACAGGGAGAAATTTAGGAAATTATGGTGAAAAACTGTTGAACCTATTCCAAACAGGAAGTAGTATGAGATAAAAAGAGAGGAAATGAAAAAACCAGGAATAAGAGTTATCTTCATACTTGATTGTTTATCTCTACAAAGCGTGGATAAAGCTCCTAACTCTAATGTTAGAAGTACAAAAGTATGATTCAGGGTTCCAGATTTGCTTACCTACAGTCCAGACATACAATTCTAAAATCACTGTGATAAAATTTATTACCATAGGAAAAAATAAGACCTTAATTTCTTAATTTTATCATTGCAGAAATATAAAGAGCAGTAAATTACTCTAATGAAATAGTCCACAGGGAATAGAAGTGTTTATTATTTTCTCCTTTACAACAGGGAGTAGAAATTAAATCCAAAGTGCTAAAAAATCCAAACAGAAGATTGAATTCTTAAATTAACAATCTTCATGTAAGCAGCAACAACCAAGAATGCAGCTGCCATAACTTTTCTCCATTCTTTTAAGAACTTCAAACAACTAAAACTTCATTTTACATCCATTTTCTTCATATCTCAAAGATCTGTTTCAGCTGGCTAACTACTTTGGCTTTGATAACTTGTAATGAAGTTGCATTAAACTAACTGCTTTTCATATAAATTCTCTAACATATTTGAATTGGTAAGGGTGAACACACCTTAGACAACTTGAGGTTTTACAGAAAACACCAAGACATACGTCTCCATGTTTCATAAAAAGACCTGTAGGAAGATCCTGCTTCTCCCTTCAGAGACAAATTTTAGACAGTAGAGAAAACTTGGAGGATATTTTAGACTATAGTTGCCAGTTCTGTCTGCATTTCATGGTTCCCCATATATTAGGGGAAGGACTATATTTGAGATTTTTTATGTATCAATTTTTTAAGATGCTTTCTCAAACTGATCTGCAATTCTATGGTTTAGATCATAAGTCTATAATATGTAATAGATGTTAAGCTGTGTCAAACAAGTAGGTTAATGCTACACATAAATATATGCTATAAAACCTCATCACCTTTATTAACTTTGACTGCTTCATTTAAAATTACATTAAAATGGTTTATTTGATGCAAAATATGGGACTTGGTTCTGTTATCCTCATAGGATCCAAGGTTATTGATAGGATTTCTTGGATGGGTGAAATGACGTTTTCAAGCATATATTACAAAAGTATTTTTTTTTTAATAGCAGTTAGTGCATCTCTAAATTACTCTCACCTTAGCACCTCTCCTGAAAATTTGGATGTGGTAATTATGAATTATAATTTATTTAAACTCTTAATGTCAGAGGGATCAAAGGCCATACAGCTTCCTACAAAGAAAGTTCCACACTGGTTTATAGCACAAGACCCATGTAAGACCTGTGCTTTAATAGAGCACCTTCTTGTGCCTGCCTGTCACTGCTAATGATGTGTAATTTATGGAAATAGTAGACAGTCATTTCTAATCAGCAAAGCTGCAGCTAATAATGCTGGAATATATCATATAGGATTGATGTCAGATTTATAAAAAACGAAATTGACAGGTGAATTTGCTCCTATCAACAGCTGTAAGACTTTAGAAAAGCATTCAGTCTATTCAGTAACTCATTTAAAACATTGGTTTAAATCCTATTCTGTTGAATAATTATTTCTTAATTAAAAAAGATCTAATAATTCTAGAATGACAGAACATTCAGTAGGTGAATTCTTTACATTATATTTCAATACATAAAAATTTCTATTTTAGTATTTTAATTTCTAATATATGACCTATGAACCAACTTAGTTACTTATATCTAGCAATTGGAAAGGAAAAGTCTCTGGATTTTTATTATAGCATTGCTATTCACATTACATGGCTTTTCTGTGATGGTTGTATGGATGGAAGTTAATTTTTAAAATTGCAAGGATAGGTGTCTATATTGCCACTGATATTATTCATTAAGATGCATGAAATTATTTCATAAACACAAGATTGTGAACATAACTATGCAGTGTCACCCACTCTCCTATGTTTTGCAAATAGGTTATTTGATGGTCACTTTTTAACAAGTCAGTTTGGAAGACATTATGTTTTGACATGAAAATCTTGCTTCAGCTGCTCTTACTTCTTCAGAGTAAAAAGTTGCTTACTGAACTGAGTTTCTCATCAAATTTCTAAACTTCATTTCTTTATTATTCCTTCACCAACTTTATTAAAAAATCTGAGTACCATCGTAGGGGCAGGATGTGAGAAAGATTATATTCCTCTCAACAGTGGAAATTGGATAAAGATAGACAATACCTTAAATCATCTCTAGTTATGAATTTGGCCACAGTACAGAAATGTCTAGGAATATAAAGAATTAATCAGACTTTTTTTGCTCTGTTTGCTAAAAGTTTTCTATTTGGAAATATCCATATACGTTTGTGTGAAGTTTGAAATTCGTCATATGAATCTGCATGGAAAATGACTGAAGTAAAAATACCTTATAGCTTATCATGAAGTCTTCATATAGATGGTGTCTATTATATTACTACAAATTCAGGATCGATATATACACTCAAACTGTGCAAAATATGGTAAGTATTTTTAAAATTAATCATGATAGCCATTATCATTTTGGGCTACACTGAGAAGGCAACGAATCTCTTCACTGATAACAGTGGAATAGACAAAATATGGCACTGATGGAGTGGAGCAGATTGTTACAGCAGCTTGACTGATTGACTGTATCAGTTATCACTAGTCTGGAATAATCTGCAGAATGAACACCAGCTGAAAGAAATTCCAGTATTCCTCTGGTTTCTGTAGAGCTCAGCTGTTCCATAGCAGAATCTGAAGCTTTTGAAAGTTTAAATAGAGAGGGTGATACTCATAATGAGGCATATATGTGTGTTAAGATGAAATAAACCTCAAGAATCTTTTATGAGGTTTTGTTCTTCCTGTTCTTGTTTGCTTGCCTGCTTCTGGGAAATGAAATTGCCTTTATAACCAAGCATTGAGGGATGGAGAGAGTCTCAGGAACCCAAAGCTGGATATCTTTTGAATAAATGTGCTTTTGTCACAGTACAGGGGTAAACTGCAGAGAATTCTATGACTTCTAATATTATATCTAGCAAGGTAATACGATATTCTGTATGGTCCTGGAATATCTTAGCATTGTTGCTTTTCTGCTTGCTTACTTGTAGTGCTTACTTAAATCCTTTTATTCTTCATATAGTTCTATCTTCTAATTCTTCTGTGTTTGCATGGTGGCGAAAGGCCATAAATTAGAGTGGCCGCAGTTTATATTTTAAGTCCCCTGAACACATGAATAAATTTTTGGTATGGTCTTCAATGGGACAAATAGGAATGTAACCCAATAGGAATGTAACATAAATCCCTTGCATTAGTAGATCATCCTTTTTCCTCTGCTGCTAATATCATATTTAAAATCTATACCAATACTGAAGATGCAGATAGTGACTTAGCATATTATTATTGGGCTGTAACAAAATCAATAGAAATGTGCTGACTTGAATGAGCAAAGCATCAAGTCTGCAATGAACGTTTCTAAAGGGTTAAAAAACCCTTTGAACTTTCATTATAGAAGCTCTGTTTTAAAATATGTACTAAAAGAATGAAGCATGCTACTTTTCATAGACTGATAATCTTCTATAAGTCTTCAGATGAAGATAAAATTGTACCAGTGAAAGGTAATTTGTAAGAATGAAGTAAATGCAATTGTTTAGATCAAAGAATAACCAGACATCAAATATAGGAATGTGTCCAAGATGTCTCCTTCTAGGATTAGTGGGAGATGCTTTGTCAGAGAGACTACAGGTAGCAAACTTCATCTAGAAGGTTAAGATATGAAGGTAGAGGTAGAAGGTAGAGATAGAAAGTCTGCAATAATGGTATTCCATTTTACACAATGGCTTAGTGACAGGAACACTCACCTGGAAATGGTAAATCAGCTCTGATTCCAGAAGAAGGGAAATCCAAACATACAAGCCCTAACTTCTTTATAGAAATTCTGACTGATAAAATGATTATAAAAGGACTTCCAGACTGAGGTAACATAAGCAAAGGGATTTTTTATCTCAGTTTTGTATCTGTGTAATTTTTTTTGTATTTCAGCACTAATTTAGGTAATGAATTTGTTTCCTGATTCAATTCCTTAGGGACTAATTTCAGATAGTCATACCATGTATGCCAAAACTTCTACTTAGCGTACTTTTTTATGAGATAATAACTCTTGGTTTAATGTCTGGGCATGTTTTATTTTCCCTGAAGCTGAAGAAGAGTAGGATTATTTCAGCAGGAGGTTGTAATGACTGGGAATATCTCAGGTTCTGAGCTCTGATTTATATTAGGTTTTATCTGGTGCCCACCTTCAGGAGGATATTTCTATGGTTTTGCTGGTTTTTAATATCTGCCAAAGAGCAAATGACAGATATGTCTTCTGTGTACTAAGCCATCAATCAGAAGTGCAGTGCTGTTGGACCTGTAATAGTCTAGGGATATAAGTGAGGTAAATTTCCAGAGGGAGATAATATCTTTAATAAAATGATGGGGAAATAGATTTTTTGAGGAAAAAGGCCATAAAATACTTAGGTCTCAGAGTGAATAACTGCCTGTTTCTACTTCTTTCTCACAATGTCAAGGATTTTATCATGTCTTGCCACTATTCTCCATTAACTATCCCATTTTCTGAAAGTATCTGTGTACTTAATGAAATGGAATTGAAGTGTTTGTTCCAATGTTTAAAGTATCTGTTTTTTTAATGAAATGGAATTGAAGGTGTTTGTTCCAATGTACTTTATTTGGAATTGAGTATATTTTAGACATCTATTAAGAATGCCTTCCTTTATTCCAGCTATTCCAGTTGGTCCAGTAAACTATCCTACTTCTCCCTAAGAAATCTGCTTATTACCAACAAGATTAGTAAGTGGTTTTTAGTCTCTTTGGTGGAGGAATTCATCCTCACTTGTACTTTTCACAGTACTGAAACAAAAACCCTGTGTGAGCTTCTGTACTCAGTAAGACGACCTTCATGTAAAAAGAATCAGTTAAACTGGAGATGCTATTTGTTTTTATTTTATCAGTATTAAGTTCTTTATTCTTTAAGCTAAAGAAACTTTACCTACCTTAGATTACACTTAGTTTATGACATAGCTAATAAGAACAGAATAGCAGTGCACACACGGCATTGTTGTTTAGTATGCAAAATCATTATCCCAGCCTTCAAGAGCCTTGTTAATATGTAATCTATCCACAGTTATGCAGATGAGGTAATGCAGAGACATTCCTGTTCGCTCTTTTGTAATCCGTGACAGATTGTTATTATAAGAACTGCTTAGAAAATATTGAGCAAAACACATTAATATGTTGATATAACTGAACTTATATGATGTTAACAGAAAGAAAGATGGGTGGGAGTCATTAAATGGCATGTGCACAAGTTAGAAGGATTATGGCTGTCTTAAAATGCCAGCTATTGTTATAATAAATTTTTCATTCAAGCATAGAAGAGCATTTACTGGGCACTGATTCTGATGACTTTGAAATACCTCTTAGTCCAAACAACTATGTAAAGATACGTGTGTTTTTATCATTTGTTACTTTATATTTTGTATATCAGTTAGAATTACTCAGACGAAAGTATTCTCTTAGTAAATTTTTTTTTAGTATAGCTTGCCAGGGAGATTTCTAACAGAAACAAAAGCTAGTGCTTAAGCTAGGGCACGTAGGGATAGAGAAGCCTATGAACAGCCTCTGTGGGCTTCATATGGAGCAAACTTTCAGATGTGACAAATTATGGTCAGTTCTCCAGAACTGAAGAGACCATGACCTGCCCTCATAGCGGCATATGAATGACATTAGAGAAGGAAGGACACTTGATAACTTTTTATTACTGTTTGTATTTTCATTGTGTGACAGCACAAGAGGGAGAATAACTTCCACAGTGTTTCTGCTTGCACTGCTAAAGGAAAGAGGGGCAAGAAGCCATCAGACCTTTTTGCTCCCAGCCTCTTTCACTGATGTAATTGAAAAGCACATGACCTTCAAAGACAAAGAGGACTGAGGTATAGAGCTGGGTTGCAAATACCACTCACTCAAGGAAGATCACGAGAGTGCAAACATTTAAAAATTGCATTACGTTAGAAAGGTATTTCAAGGGTAGATGTAGCATTAATAGCAGTGGTATAAGCAGCTAAAACAGCAAGGCTATCAAGAAGGGATTGCTTATATTTGAAATGTAACTATTTCAATGACTATCCGAAAGTTATTTTGGAAACACCATGTTTATTCAACAAAACAGTTGCTTTGTTAGGCAGTAACCCAGTTCCTTGGTGAATAAACTTCAAGAAAATTACATTGTGAAAGTACTGTTGTCCTATGGAAAAATGTGGTAATGGTCTTCATGTAACAGGACAGGAAATATTTGTGCTGCTAACTTTTTCTGCTGCTTTAAGAAAGTTTTTGCCATCATAAAATCTGAACTGAGAAACCATCTGGGAAGAGCACGGCATAGTCTAGGCTGGGGTGACAAAGCAGCTGTTCTGGACCCTGTGCACAGTGTGAATGGTTTGAAAACACTACAAGGAAAAAGATACTTTAGAGCTGAGTGTTCTAAGTGTGCATAAATGTTCATGCAGAAAAAAATCAGTCTTTAAAAATCAGTCTTCTTTAAAGACTGTCATTCAACATCCCCTGGAGCACAAATAAAATCATGTTGAGAGTTGGTTTACATCTTCCTTTACTGTAATGCCTCATGGCCAAAACCCACATTTTGAAATAGGTGATTGTGCAAGCAACAACTTATTTAAAGTTTTAGGAAAAAAAAAAGAGAGAGAGAGAAAAAGTAAATGAAAATATTATCAAAAGCATTATATTTTTGGTCAGAGTAATGTTTTTTGCACATTTACAAAGCATGGAAATATCAGTGTCAATGGTAAAATAGTACAAACTTCTCTACCAAGTACAATCACTTTTGCAATTAAAAATTATTTTAGACAGTGTGACAGAGATTGTCACCCCGTTTTGTAATGGTCCAGACTTTTGACATGTTTAACTATTGCCAGGCATAGATTTCACAGATATAGAATAATCTTCTCACTCCTTTTCTCTCTAGATGTGCAGTCTTTGTACAGTCTGCTTTTTGCCATGTGCCATCTCATTGTTCTGTAAGGTTTGGCTCTATGTCAAAGAAAATATTTCTGGTTACATCAAGTCTTACAGGTAGAGATAAGCACAGTCCCCATCCAGATAACAAAACAGCTGAAGTACAGCACGGCCCATGTAGATGACTTTGGGACAGCCCATTACATGTAGATTACTTTGGGAGGTAGCCTATTAGGGGTGAATGATGTGTTCCAGGTTTAACCTCACTAGAGTGGTGGATCATACCCTTTCAGCTTCTCTGGCATTTCAGAATCACCATTTGCAATAACTTAGATGTTCCCTTAAATTTTTCTGCGTTTTGGAATACCATCCTTCATTCTGTGAAGTAGAAAACTTCTCCTTTTAAAAAAATAGTCTTCAACTTTTGTTCAGTCTGCCTTAGAGTGTTGCTCTGTCTGCCCTTGCTACTTCAATCTTATTGCACTCCCAGGACGAGCACTCATAGCTTTGTAGAAAGGGGTTAAATGCTGGTTCACATGTCAGGTTGCAAGTTCACATGCTTTCTAATCTACTGCTGACAAATATTATTTTCCCATTTGACAGCAGATGTCCTGTCAAAAGTCTAGGCTAAGAAATGTTGCTTCCCAGTATAACAAAAACAATATAATGACCAGTTTTGTCACTATTGAGTTCACCAGAGAGGTAAGTGAATGGAACTAAGGGATCAGTACATCTGGGAGAGATCAACTTAGGATGCTTATTTGAAAAGATCTTTCTTTTACCCTTTTTGTTTTAATTTGCAACACTTTTATGAACTGCATAATACCTGCAACTCCAATTAGCATAAAACTGACTGTTTTTTTTCTTTAATATCTAAGCATAGTGCCTTAACTTATTGTTATAGAGGATAACTGACGTTGGCACTCCACACATGCTGCACAAGAGGATATGCCATTGAAAAACTAGGAATTCCAGAAAATGAGACAACTGATTTCTTTTCTGGAAAACTCTATTTTTACATCCTGTGTGCATTGAACAAACTCTTTCCTATTGACATGACATGAACGAGAGCTGAAGAACATTATTGTCTCTGTTGAGCTTGTCCTCTGCTTTGCTGTCAAAAGGATATAATACCACTGATTGCAGCCTGGGTTGGAACCAAAACTGAGCTGGATCGTATTTTATAAAAGCTTCCTGTTATTTACAAATTTCCCTCGTACATGGAACAATTCAAGTTAAATAAAATGCTTCCTTCAACTATCTATTTTTTCTTGAATTACCATATTCCATAAGTTGTTCTAAGCAATATTTAGGTTCTGCTATGCATTTACAGCTATTACTAATTCCTTCCGTATATGTCACTGAGTCTCTTTTTCAGGCTGATGTAAATATCTAGATTTTCATCACAAACTGAGCACAAGAGTGTGTCTATAGCAGTTGTGAATGATCCAGATAAGGAAGACAATGTTAACTAATGGAATTTCAGGTGAAATACAGAGCTCAAGGTATTACTACTATGCTAATTAATAAGGCCAAGAACAAACTAAACTATGTGGATATAACTTTAACTTGATTAAAAATTAACAAAATGCTGCATAGAATCATTGAATATAATGAATTTGAAGGAACCCATCAAGATTGAGTCCAAATCCTGGCCCTGCACAGGACACCCCTAGAGTCACACCATGTGCCTGAGAGTGTTGTGCTAGATATTGTATTGCATCATCAGTTTTCCTATTTGAACTCCTGAGTTAGGGGTTTAAAACAGTTCTGTCTCAGAGAGAAAATTCATTATTTTAATACTGGTTTATTAATATGTGAATGTGCCGTTATTGCCAAGACCAAAAGATGGAGCAAAGGCACCATCAATTTTTGTTTCTCCCCATCCCTCTTTCCCTCTGCACAGCACCATCCCCTAGGATCACCAAATGTTTCTTGAATTCTGTCAGGCTTGGTGCTGTGGCCACTTCCCTGGGGAGCTGTTCCAGTGCCCAACCACCCTCTGGGGGAAGAACCTGATAGTCCACCTAAATCTTCTCTGACTCAGCTTCGTGCAGTTTCCTCTACTCCTGTCAGTCCTGTCACTGATCATGAGAGTGAAGAGATCAGTACCTGCCCTTCCTCTTCTTCTCACAAGGAAGCTGTAACTGCAATGAGGTCTCCCCTCAGTCTTCTCCAGGCTGAACACACCAAGTGACCTCAGCCACTCCTCATACAGTTTCCCCTCAAGGCCCTTCACCATCTCTGTTGCCCTCCTTTGGACACTTTCTAACAGCTTTAGATCCTTCTTACACTGTGGTGCCCAAAACTGCACACAATATTCAAGGTGAGACTGCCCCAGTGCAGAGCAGAGCAGGACAATCCCCTCCCTTGCCTGGCTGGTGATGCTGTGCCTGATGTACCCCAGGACAGGGTTGGCTGCCAGGGCACTGCTGGCTCATGTTCAACTTGTCATGGACCAGGACCCCCAGGTCCCTTTCTGTGGCACTGCTCTCCAGCACCTCATTCCCCAGTCTGTCTGTACATCTAGGGTTGCCTCATCCCAGGTGCAGAGTCTGGCACTTGCCTTTGTTAAACTTCCTACAGTTGGTGATTGACCATCTCTTATTTGTCAGGGTCTCTCTGTGGGGCCTCTGCTGTCATGGGAGTTGGCAGCTCCTCCCAATTTGTTGTGCATTTGCATTAGTATTCATTCAAGTCCAGCCTACAAGTCATTAATGAAGATGTTGAAAAGAACTGGCCTGTGGATGGAGCCCTATTTCCTAGGATAGCATTTAAAGTCAGCTTCAGATAGAAGAATACCAATACCAATTTATATTCCAAAGATATTTTTGTTTACTAATATTCTGAAGATGAGATTGTACTCATAAATATAGAACAGATAAAATAAATCTTTCGAGAACTAATGTGCTTTAGGGTTGATGAATTGGCAACAATTAATACTCAAACACACTGTAATAAAATGTTCATGAAGTTTATTATTTGCCATTCTTATCAACTAATTAAAAACATCTTCAGGGTTGGATGTGTAATAAATGGGTTGGAAAGAAAGACAGAATGATTTAAATACATTTTTTCCCCTTGAATATTATAATGACTGTTGACTCATGGGACATTAATTCATGCTATAGAAAAGAGCAGTAAGACTAGAAAAAGAGCTATACATTATAGTGTGAACTCCGGGTAAATTAGGCACTCTAGCTGTAAGTTAAATTTGAATGTTGAGATGTAATTATACTGTGCTGAATTATACTTCTAAAGCAGAGGCCACATGAAACAACTTGGTGTCACTAGCTAGCATTGAAAAGTAAGAGCTTATTCTGCTTCCTCTCAGCAAAGCTAAGAGATTACAACCCATTCTCTTTCCCACTTTTACAAAAGACTAGCAGGCTCAGAAGAGATTTACTATTTATAGAGCTCTGATCATATCTTTGGGAACCACTTTCTATGGAGGACCTTGCAAAATAAAAGAACTTTTCAGGGCAAATTTCCTAGTGACTTTTAGACTATATAAATAGAAACATGAAAGATAGAACAGAAGAATAAGATCTAAATGAGTAACAACATATGTTACCTCATCTAATCACTACGAGTCAAGGTATGCCTGTATTCATAGACCAGAATCTATTATAGAATGGCCCGGGTTGCAATGGACATTAAAAACCATCTAGCTTCAAATCAACCCCCCTGCCATGGCCAGGGACACCTTTCACTACACCAGATTGCTCAAAGCTCCATCGAATATGGCCTTCAACACTTCCAGAGAAGGGGTATCCACAACTTCTCTGGGCACCTGTTCCAGTGCCTTACTACTGTCACAGTAAAGAATTCCTTCCTAATATATAATCCAAACCTACCCTCAGTTTGAATCCATTCCTCCTTTTTCTGCCACTACATGGTCTTGTAAATAGTCTGTCTCCATCTTTCTTTTGGGCTCCCTTTTGGAACTTGAAATCTGCAATTAACTTACTCAAAAGCCTTTTCTTTTCCAGCAGAACAAACCCAATTCTCTCAGAATTTCCTCAAAGGAGATGTGCTCCATCCTTCCAATCAACTTGGTGGTCTCCTCTGGAGTCACTCCCACAGCTCCATGTCCTTCCTGTGCTGGGACCCCAGAGCTGGATGCAGCCCTGCAGTGGGGTCTCACCAGAGCAGAGCAGAGGGACAGAATCCCCTCCCTCCCCTGCTGCCCACGGTGCTCTGGATGCAGCCCAGGACACGTTTGGCTTTCAGGGTGTGAGTGCCCATGGCTGGGTCATGTCCAGCCTCTCATCCAGCAGCATCACCAAGTCATTCTTGGCAGGGCTGCTCTGGATCTGTTCATCCCCCAGACTGTGCTGATAGTGGGAATTGCCCCAGTAGTCTCATGATATTGTTTCCATTTCTGAAATGAACCTCTCATGTGAACTTGGCTGAACCTAGTTAAAGAACGAGGATTCAGTACAGCTATTAAGTTATACCAGCCTATGTGTGTCAGGGATATTAGTAAAATAATAGTGGAGAGTGAGGCTTAAACTAGCAAACTGCCTGTTTGTAGGGAATTATTACCCAAAAAGTTTGCAACTATTTTCCTTATTTGCGAAAAAATATATAGTTTTTTTCTTAGCCAAAAATAATGGTTATTGATGAAATATAAGAATAATGTTATGTGACAATGTGTATTGAAGTAATTTTTTAAAATGTGTTCTGATACAGAAAATAATGTTTTTGTGCAGAAACCAATCAGACTGAGATACTTAGGATATATTTAAATGGATTAGATTTAAAGTTCATTTTGTGGAGTATCTCTTAAAAATAGTCCCAAAGATATGTTTCTCCTTTGATTCTCTTCCAAATAAGTGCAGGCTGTGCTTTAACTTTAAAAACCCCAAAACGTGGTATTTATTTTTCAGTGAATGATTAAAGAAACTTGAGGCATTTTGTAATAACTTTAGTGAGACTTGTGAGGACAAACTGAGCAGTAACTGCTGTTAATAGACACTCATTTTTTCTCAATTTAATAAACAACATGGTTACAGACAACACTTCTAGATATCAAAAACTCCTATTTCCATAAGGCCATAGAGGCTTTCCTTTTACCTTTGTGTTAAGGAAAACAAGTTTCAAGTAGATTTCTAGTGTACTTGCTACAGTCCATTTTATTTGTCCTATTTATTCTCCAAATATGGGAGGAATGGAAGACAGGAATATATACAAGAGGAATTGTAAATTAAGGATTACTACTCATAATCTCACCCTCTAGAAAAAAGTGTGATGTCATGTCCCAAAATGTTTGGGCTGGACTAGATTATCATTCTGCTCAGCCACTGGAAAGACAAAGAGCCTCAGTTCCGGATTGTTTCCTTTGAAATGTGTGTTCACGGAGCAAACTAACTTTCTCCAAACGGCTGTTGAAACTGTCCCAACCCCCACAGAGGAAGTTCCTTTAGAAAGAACTCTCTAAGTTTCTTCTTCCCAGGTAACCCATCACACCTTCCTAATGAAAACAGGCAGAGGATGTAATTAAACTCTAAGGACAATAACTGTTATATATAAAAATAGAGGCAATTCAAAAGATACATTGAACAGGTTTGATGTATGCATTTTGATGAAGATAAACGTAGTTGATAAGGATTTTGAGATTAATCTTTGATTCTACTTTTTATTAATAATAAAAAATCTGTTACTTGAACTAGTCCAGTAGTTACAAAAAGAATGTGAGTATGAAAAGGATTATAAGGTCAAAATATCCTTCTGCAGATATTACCATATTGCTGAAAGGGCCGTTTAAAAAACGGGATAAAAGAGGAAACAAATCAGAATTCAAAGGTAAAGTCTGTAAGCTTGTTTCATTTCTTAGATTTTTTAACTCAGAAAGAAATTAATTATCTTCAAACAGCTGGAAAGGCATTAAACAGGTTTAGAAATTTCAAGGATAAGGAGTTGTATTAGCATAGAGGGAGAATATCAACTTTATATCAGCTTAACATAAAAAAAATTGTGAGGGAGCAGGAATTAACATGATTGAATACTAAGGGTTTCTCTTGAGTGCTGGATGAGTAGCACAGTGTGAACCATTAGAAACTCTGCCTTTATTGAGCTACTGTACAAAAATGCTCAAGAGAGAAAAGTTCACTAGAATAGAAATGAACATATGCTGAAAGATGGTAACTGGCATTGATGACCCCTGACTATATCTTTATACTGTGTGGTAATACATTTGGTCATATAATTATATTTACATTGTTAAATATTCTGTTACCCTAGGGCAAATGATATTGCCAACCACTATAGCTTTGCTTCAGAAAGGACAGTGGGATAAATCCTAATAAAAAATACACAACTATAAATATATAAGATAGATCCTATATATCAGGGGGTCTCAGTTGTTCATTGCTGGATTACAATACAAAACACGACATTTATTAGATAAATTGATAGAGCAAACTTGAGTGATACAAGAAATTTTACAGATCAGAATGAGAACCAGAAAAGCTCACAACATTTACCTAGCACAACATTTCAAGTTCCATCTTACACTTCCAAACTATTCAGTTAGAACAATTTATATCATATGTTTGACAGTAAAGGCATGATCATTCCACAACATGTTATGTAACAGAGCAGTTGTTTGGTTCCTTGTACTGCCATCATCAGCATATGTGCTTGGCATTACTGGCAAGCTTAGAGGATGTGATAGATTCCAAACTTTTTAAAGCTGTCTACATGCTGTCTACAAAGTCTGACTCCAAAAGGCTGAACATGCAGCCAGAATAATTGTGTCTACTATATTTATTAATAAGAAAATTGGCAAGAGGTTTGCATTATGCAGCTTGTATCATGACAGATGTTTTCAGTGACGAGTAAAAAACTTTTCCCTCCCCTTTAACATTTCTTGCTCCAGCTTCCTGATCTTATGACTTGTCCATTCCATAATTCCCTGGAACTAAGATACAAGTTAGATTCCCACATTTGCCATCTACTAGGTCAGTGATAAATAAAATATTCCACTCACCTGGGAGTTTTTGATTGATTATAAGGCAGTGAACAACACTGAACAAAACATAAAAGTGTCTCTTTCATAAAATTCTTTTCACAGGTGTATCTCTGAAAATAAAATATCCTTTCTTCAAATTAACATCAAGCACGACTTAGCTAGAAAATGAACTAGATATCACTTTGTGTATTTTACTTGAAATGAATATAAAAGACTATGTCTATGGCAACTAAAGCCACAACTAAAACATACAATCAGTAATACTCTGCCAATCCCTACATAAGGTCCTACCATGGTACTGTAAGGTCTATAGGTAGGAAAGGAAGCCAGAGGATTGTAGACAAACCTTTGGTGAGTCACAATCCCAGGAAGTGAATTTTTTTACTGTGTATCGTCCAGTCACCGGCACAGATGTTTGCTCTAGGCTGTGGTCAAGTTAGAGAAACCTGATGACTTCTATAAGCTTCATGCATGACTTCATATACTTATAGAGGTTTATACTACTGAAAAGTAATCATTTTGGGATTCTACAGCTCCTTGGTTCTCTTGCTATGCAATGTTTGAGTAAGAAAGACTGCTGGTTTTCACCAGCCATTTTCTTCAGTGTGCTTCTGATAAAAAATTGACATAGGTTTTCAAATCCATGTCATAATTAAAAGTCTCTTCATGCTCTTTATTTTAAGACCTAGAAAAAAAGTCCTCTTCTATGTTGGAACAACCACAAAATAATGTTAATTAACAAATGACAATGTTAAAGATTTCAATGTTGATCACTTTATATTTAGTGCATCACTTGAGCTGTTGTTAGTATCAGTGATAATCATATATGAAAAGGCAAAAGAAACTATCCAATTTAATGGTTCTGCAAGAAAATAATTTTTAAGTAGAACAAGACTAAAATAAACACTAGTGGGTTTTTTTTTGTTTTTTGGGGTTTTTTTAGCATTTACAAAATTAACTTTTAACTAGAACAAAATTCACAAATATCTGCTGAATGAGATGGGAAATTATGAATGCTGTAAATTGGGCATTCTGAATGCAACTAATTTAATGACATCATTAGTGAAACTCCAATTGGATGTAGCATTATTATTGCTCCATCATAAATATGGTTGATTTAAAAATTCTTTTTCTCAGAGGCTGGATATAAATTGCACTTGTCCTCTGCTCCAATTAATTTTGTTAATAATACATATTTACATAAGAAATTAAAATATAAAAATGTAGTTATATACTTTTATAATCAAAGTCAGTACATGACACAAAAACCAGTTAATATTATTATAACATTATATTATAACATTATAATATTATCTGATAATGTAATATACAATGTAGCACCTATACATGAATTTGAGAGCCAATATTATGTAACATAACAATATATGATTGTCCTCACTGACTTCACCAGATGAAAGTATTGTCTACATATATGTATTTTTAAAATTAGTCTTTAACTGTATTTTGATTGAATTCTTACTGACCAGGGGAAATTGCATCATTGGATGTCCCGCTTTCATTATTGTATTAAATCAAACCACTGTTTCTACATTTCTATTTCTATCCCTTGCAGTATCATGCAATATCATTAGAATATCAACTCTGGAGTTCACAGTAACAAGGTTGTTTGGCAGCAGAAAAGCAGGAAGTGTTAAAAAATCAGGAGCATATTTCAATTCTAAGTGACTTAAAGCACTTTCTCTTAAACCAATGCAATTTTTGCAATTTAAACAAAAGTTGTTTTATTTAGTTTTTAAGTGGTAAAAGGAATGAAGAAGTATTTCTCTCTACCTAACATGCATTTACACTCTCCTAATACTTCACTGAAGCAATTCCAGGCTTTCCTGATCTGCTGCCAATAGAAATTACTAGGCAGTTCTTCACTCTTTCTTGCAGAATTCTCTGAAATTGCCTTTTAACAGCCTAAATAGACTATGAAGCTTACTGGAAAAAATTCCATCAAATTTTAAAATATGACTGAACCGGCCTAAAAATCTGCCTACACACAAAATATTTTTTTTTCCTTTTAACCATTCTTTTGACAAAACAAACAAGAAATAATATTTTCCCTGTAGGATTTGGTGGTCCTTACCTTAATGACAGTATTTTCCTCAATTAGTGGCATCCCTATTATCCTATTAGATTAATCAGACAATGTAAAATTATTCTTTTAGACCTAACACAGATACCTGCTTCCCTCAAAATTAGAAGAGCTCATATAATGGACTTTTTACTAATTAATATATTTATTATTAGCCCATCATTTTTTCTTTCAATGTCTCAAAATTTGTCTGAAAGATTTTAAATATTGGGCTATAGGGATGAATTCTCAGTTTTCATCTCTTATTTTGTCACATGGGAATTATCATTGGAGGATTAATAACCAAGTGGGAAACTAGGAATTTTCAGGATTTGAACCTTCAGCTTTTTCACTGTGAATAGTCTTTTGGAGTCTAGTGATAATTCATGATCTATAAATTTGAGTGTTCATGTCAATATGGAGGATTATTGCTATCAGACTTCAGGGTTTCTTTTGATATTCCAAAAATGCTGTCATAACTCCTTCCCAGCTACGTTGCTTGATTGGTATAAAAAACAAGTTGCAGCATTGCAAACTAGAATGCAGAATAATAATGCACATTCAGTCTTTTGAAATATTCACATAAATGTGTTTGCTACTGCTGTCACTGGGTTATAAACTATCATTTAACATGGGCTAGAAACAAGAAATGGTTAATGTTGATCTGACAATACATACTGAAGAATCAACCTTACAGCTCTCTATTGAAAAGGGGTGGCTTTGAATAACACTCATGTCAGCAGCATTTAAAAGTAAGACAAAAATATTCAACGAATTTTTTCTGTTTTTAAATCCACTACAATTATCAGTAAAATGCATATGTAATGCTGAGTTTTTGAGGGGGATTTTTCATAGAAAAGGTTTCCAAAGTTACAACTCAAATAATGAAAAGATCATTTTTTGGTTCTTTTTATGGGCTAAAGAAAAGAATTCTACACTTCCAGAAATGTTCTTTCAAACTCAAAACCTGGCAAAAATTTACCTGTTCAACAGTTTCCCCTTACAGGGAAAGAAACTCAAGCTATATTCAAACAAAAGGTTCTTTAATCTCTAGCAGTTTCTCAAAAGAAAAGACAGTTTCAGCAGTGACTGCTCAAGCTCATTTTTGAAGAAATTTTGGTTTTAAGGAAAAAAAAAGAAAACCAAAAAGCTCTACAGAAGCTCTACAGAATTTCTAGGAGGAAAACATCCCTGATAATACAGGCCTAATACTGCTGGCATAGAGATGACACAAGAAAGATGGTTATGCATATAAGTATATAAAAATTTGTCTCCTTGATAAAGCTTGCAATACAAACCAACAAAAATTTGTCCCTCTTGATAGCTTGTTACTGTACCTATGACATATATGAACACTAGGACGTAATGCTAAGTTAAGTCATAGGTCTAGTCAAGCATCCTGTCACTGATACAACCAAAAGTGGATGCTCAGAGAAGGGTATATAGAAAGGATGAAGGATGTGCAAAGCATCCACAAGGTTCTCTTCTAGTTACCAGTTGTTTGAACTTCAGGAAACGCGTGCGGTTTGGGCACACTTTGGGTTCAGAAAACCTCAATCATTCCCTTCTCTATGGACGTGTCTAACCAGTGTGACTTTTGGAATCCACAGCAGGCACTTGCAATGTGGTCTTCTGAGGCAAGAATGTAAGGCAACATTGATGTCACATAATCCTGTAGCGAGCAATATTGCCTTTAGGTTATGATGAATAAGACAATGATACATATGATGGTTCTCATCAAGTTAGAGCCCACTACCAAAGACGAGCACATCACTTTTGTGCAATTTTTTTAAAATTAATTTTAATCATAATTTGAAGAAGTAAAGCATTTCCATTGCAATAATTTAAGGCTGTAAACAAGCATTAGGTAAATGTAGAATACTGCACTTACAAAAGCTTATGTTTATACTTATTAACGGTATTTTCCATTCAGGTCATGTTCTATACATTAATTACTTCAGTATGAAAAGTTTGAGGATCCCTAATTTTTTTCACAGTAGGCAGTAAAAGGGTTTCTTTACAATTTTCTTTTCTCCTATCATTTCCATTATGTATTTTGCCATTAACTTCCTATCAGTCTTTAAGCTAAATTGAAGCAAAAGATTTGCCTTTAATGTGCAATACCAGCAAGCCTGAAACAGCATATTTATCTTTATGGGCAAAACCCCTCTTTTCGCTTTTTTTCAATTTTCTATGTAAAGTCTAAGTTAAATCTCTTTGAGGATCTAATTTTTCTACACTTCCTAATCTTTAACACACAGAATATACCTGTAAGCCAAGTTTATTTCCATCCTTGTTATTTTCTCACTTAGAGATAAAAAATCCTTCCTGAGGATTCCCTGCCCTGCCACCCCCCTGGCTAGTTATGCAAAGAATCAGCAGTCCAAGGCCTCTTGCTGTGGCTCCAGCATCTGGCGCTCCGTGTGCCGCTCCCGCTGCAGCTGCTGACCAACCTCCCTGAGTCATTCTGGTAATTCCAGCAGCAGAAGATCAGGACCATCGCCTCAAGAAACCCTCCCACTCAAAAGAAGAGAGAGACTGAGCATGGAACTAATTAGCATGAGAAGTGAGAGGATCATTCAACGAGTAGAAGGTAGAACACTAACTAATAAGAAAGCTAGATAACTTTGCAGCCATTGAACTGTGATTTCTCTTTTTTGCTAGAATGTATGGTGTGCAAAGTTTTGAGAATCAGCATGCTAGCTTTGTGGGTTTATCACCTAGTACCCGTCTCTGGACAAATATAAAATGAAATACCTGGGCTCTGTGTGTGAGACTGGCTTATTGCACACTGTGTGATGAATCCCTCTTTTAAGAACAGCCTTAGCTGATACACTTCTAGGAATGTTGCTATATTATACAGAAACCAGATATGATTCTTCCACGTGTTAACATGACACCTGACATCACAAATTACCTTATGAAACAATCAGAGTAAATTCTCCATGTCAATTTATTTCTACCATCAGACTTCAGGGGTGTTTTTTAATATTCCAAAAATGCTGTCATAACGTCTTCCCAGTTACATTGCTCAACTGGTATAAAAAAATCTACAGTACGTATGTAAATGTCTTCCCAAGTGCAATCTTTCTCTTTGATTTTTGAAGAAAGGCTGTAGGTACCTTTCATCAGGAAAGATTTTGAAATCTCAACAAGGCACACAAATGTGAGAAATCTCAGTATGTGAGAAGTCTGAGCAAGACACGAACACAATAATTCTAAACAATGCACCTAAATTCTAGATGATGACAGCATGTAAAAAAAAGTACCATTGACTAGCTTTGACAGACGCCTGCTGTGGAATACTAACTTGTATCTCCAGGAGTAATATATACCTTATTGAAAGAGTACATACGTTGTTGAAAAGCTGAATCACTGGGGAGAGCTGGTGAATCATAAAGAAACTAACTCAGTTTTAGTGCTGTGACCTCAAGGAGCTGATGAGACCTAGAAATACACAAGAGGTAGTAGTGAATATGAATGGAGTAATTTTACCTCTATACGAGGTTGTAGAGAATATTATCAAGATAGACAACTGAAAAATACAAGGAGGGAAACTACTGGCTGTATATTAATTTTGCAGAAAAGAGCTTCAGAACCTACTGTAAATGACTGAAGGCCTGTGCTGTTGTAAATATCAAGTATTTACTATAACAGATAATAAGATTGTGAAGAAATTCTTACATTCTATTTAGCATTAGGAAGGTCTTATTTGAAGTATTTTACTTAGAAGATTTACTTTCTAGTAATAAATACAGAAAAGGGTTGGAATAGACTGCCTGGAAAGGTTATAGACTCTCCAGTGGTGGAAGTTTTTAAGAACAAGTCAGATAAACCTGGATCAAGGATATGTACAGCTGATCCTGCCCTGAAGTAGTGGATGAATTAGACAAATTTGCCTAGTATCTTCCCAGTCCTATTTTGTATGAATACTATGAATTTTGCAATTATGTGAATAAAGCATACAGTTTCTGACAGGATGTTGAAATATAGGAGGAAATATAGAAAAGCTGAAAAGTTTATGTTCAAAAAGCCATGTTCGAGTAAGACATTTAAAAGAGTTTAGGCTTCTGTTCCAAAGAAGTTGAAAAGTATCTTGATTGTTTGGTTGAGGACAAAAAGCACTTGTAGAGAAAATGCTAATTCTGAAACTATCCTTAGTTGGGTAAATATAACCAAAAAAATCCCTCTTTAGAAACTACACTGGAAATAATGTTGAGGTGTCAACAAGCTGTTAGCTACTGTGACAAACTAGTGGAAGCCCACAGTAGGACTTGAGGAAGAGACCTTTCTGAAAGATGCATTTTGGGGAAGTTTACCAGCAAAGACACAATATGTAAATATGGGAAAAGTAGGGCTGTGTTACCATGGGAAGTTAGATTAGGTTAGATTAGTTCAGATAACCAAATAGTCCCTTCCAAATTTCTATGGAAATTAATCTATGTAAACCTTCTCTGGAATGCCTTGATGTATTCAAAGCTTAGTTTTTTGATTTTCTGAAAAGTCTTTAAGACTGTAGCAATATCAACAGCATCTCAAACATTAGCTTTTTGCTAGGAACAGAAGGGAAAAAAAATGGATGAAAAGTCTTTCTGCCAGAAATGCAATGCAGTCTCATGGTTTCTATCTTGTAGACCGAATATGTCAATCCTAATTCATAGAGCACAGAATAACTGTTTTCTCTGTATGGAACAATTTTGTTTTGTCAAGAATAAAAAAGTCCATATGCTTGCAAGGCAAAGTATGTAAGCTGCCTTGAAATTGCCTATATTTAACAGATTATATTTGAACTTTTATTCTAGTCATTGAGCATGAGCCTCGTTATACGGAAGATGAAATTGAGCTCAAGGGAGTAAAAAAATTAGGGAATCACCTGTTATTGACATTGGTTTCACTATCACTCCAAATTTTTTGTGTTTCCCAGGATCAGGTGCCTACATTTTATATTCAACTTCCTGGAAATATCTTTCTAGGTCTAATTAGTCTTTAGCTTGGAAATGTCAGCAGGGGATCTATTCTTTCTGAAAAACAGAAAATAAGCTCACATCTGCTTTCTCTCCAAACCAGCAGAGCTCTCTGCTTAAGAGAAATAAAAATAAGTGATGAATCTCTTGCCCTCAAAGAAGAAAAAAAATCAACAAAAACCTCAAAAAAACCCCAAGCAACCAACAAAAAAACCCACACAAAATAAAAAAAACCAACAAAATATCAAAGCACATCCATATGCAATTTTTTACATTTTCTGCATTTTAGGCATAGTTACATTTTTCTTCCCAATTTGTCCATGGGGTGCAATTGGAAGCATACTCTTTCAGAGAAAAATGATTTTTAAATGAAAGCTTGTCACAAAACTCCCTCATGGATATATTTCTTCAGTCAATATTTGTATGGACTCTCAAGACATAAAAAAATTCTGAATACTGTTCATTAAGAATTCAGTGGTCACTTATGGAAAGGTTGTAATTGTGATTCAAACTCTGTTGGGTAATGCAAGAGAAATAGAAACATCAGACAGAGGAAGAACAGCCCTTGTGAGCTGAAAGAAAATACAAATGCAACGTTCTATAGTGAAGAGATTGTATGAATGTTTATGGAATAAACAAACACCTGCTGCCGTTGCATACAGAAAACTGATATCTAAAAAATGTGCAGAATCTCAAGGGAATAGTGAGGTACTTTTAGACTTTATAAAGTTTTTGATAAATAAAGGCCCATACTACCTTCAAAGGTCACAAATTTAGGTCTCAGCCCTAATTAATTATCACTGAGTTTATCTTTCTTTGCTGTGCCTAATTTTTTGTTCCAATTAAAATTTCACTGTTTCTATAGCTCAATGGAAAATCTTACTTTATAAATTTGCCATGATAGATTAATTATACTGCTATTCCTTTAAAAGCATGTCAAACAAGCCCAGTGAGATTCCATATGCATATTTGACCACTATGTCTCTCTCCATTAACATGAAGGAACTCTTTCTGCTAATTTAGAAGCAATACAACCACAGTAAACCCAGAATAAATACTTCAATTTCTTTATAGACCTTGTTCTACTTCTTAAAGCAAGAAAAGGATCCACGACTGTGGCACCCCAATCAAGCCCTACAACAGAGGGTGAGGGAGATGAGAAGTGAGCTCCAGGAGCAATGCAGGCAGTGATTGCACCTCAGAGCAAAGGGCACCTGAAGGTAGCCTTTGCTTTCACTAAGCAGCCAATCCATCAGTGCATGGACTATCAGGAGGTGCAAATGTCCCTGAGTTCATTAGGGAATATTTTGAGGAGTTAAGCTAATGTGGGAGAGGAAGAGGGGGAATATGTAGCTCCACTTAATATGGAATATATAAACACATAACTAGCAAAAGTACTTACAATCATAGAATGGTTTCTGTTGGATTGTTAAGAATTTTCAAGTTCCAGTCCCCCTGCTATGGCCAGGGACACCTTCCACTAGATCAGGTTACTCAGAGCCCCATGTGGCCTTGAACACTTTCAGGGATGAGCCATCCCCAACTGGGAAACCTACTCCTGTGGGATAGGGAAGATGTGTGCTGTCTTTAGAAACAATTCCATGGGTGAAGGTATGGGTGTTAACATCTTTGAAATGGGTCTTACTGTCTTTACTGACTTTGGGCAGCAGGTTTGTTACAGAGTCCAGACAGTTGGCTCCTGAAACAGAAAAGGGTCTGCACAAGCCTGAGTTCCTGGACTTTGGAGTAAAAGGTTCAAGGGGGAATATAAGGAAGGTGGTTCAGGAAGGCTGTACCTTCCTATTACCTCAGCTGATGGGGAAAGGAAGAGTTTAGGGCAGAAGGGGGCTGTGGCCTCCAAAATACCAAGAGAGAAAGTTCCTCACGCATATGCCCCAGTGGAATCTCTCCCTTTCTTCAAATAAAGTTGGAAGAACCCTCTGTCTCCTTTATGGACACTGGCTTTTTATAGCGTGATTTTCCACACAAATGTCTTTTTAGAAGAGACCAACAAGCTTGAGCTTATTTCAGCCCATATATTTCTTTCTGGCAAACTCCAGTGCTTTGTAAAGAGTGGTAATGGCATTCTGGTCAATAGTGTGACTGAGATCGCTAAGTGTAGCTTACATTTCTAGTCTCATATTTTGTATCACTCCCCAAAATCAGACATACCCTGAAACATCAATTGTCTTGAAATAAGTAAATTTGATATTAAACACGAGTCAGAGAGTTTTGGCTTTGCCAAAACAGCTCTTGCTGTTTCAGAATGTGAGATGCTGTGTGATGTTATGACACTGGGACTGTTTATTTTATTTTGTAGCTGCATATTGATTTCTCTTTCTCTATACATAAGAGACAATAGCTTTATGGATACGAGGTGCTAAAGAAAACATAAAATTCAATGTTCCAAGGGACGAATGGGTAGGACAGAGATACAGCCTTGGGAGGAAGGGAGGTAGTGCCAGCTGGGAAAGTTTGGGAGTGAGTGAGGACAGTGAGAGAAGAAGAGAGAGAAGGATGTGGCTCCCCTCAGTGAGCTGGCCTGGGCTGCAGCCAGCAGCCAGTGTGCTCACAGACATGGCAAGGACTTGTGCTCGTAGTGGTGGTACTTAATGCTGTATTGGGACTGGCCATCAGTAGTAAACGCTCTCATCATGCTGGAATTTTGTAAGGCTTACCTTGAAAATTCAAAAATGCCTTCATGAGTTACTCCCATCACATTAATTTCTAACATTTTAACTATATCATATCATATATTTACCTATATCTAATCTATCTCTATTTCTATCTCTATCTATCTCTATCTCTATCTCTATCTCTATCTCTATCTCTATCTATCTCTATCTCTATCTCTATCTCTATCTATCTCTATCTCTATCTATCTCTATCTCTATCTCTATCTCTATATCTCTATCTATCTCTATCTCTATCTCTATCTCTATCTCTATCTCTATCTCTATCTCTATCTCTATCTCTATCTATCTCTATCTCTATCTCTATCTATCTATCTATTTGCAAGAAGATTTTACATGTTCTGACGGAGATAACCTTCAAATGCTGTACACAGCCTCACTCTCTGTAGCAGGACTGAGCCCCGAACCCTGTTCCTAGCTCATCAGATGAGAACTCAAACAGCAGCTGCAAAATGCTTTGTAAGCTTAAATGGCACTTCTTAAGAATTATCACCTCCTTCGTGTTTAGATTGCATCCAAGAAAGACAGAAATTCTAGATAAGTAATTTTCAATTAATACTATTGTTTCAGAGCCTGGTGGTGACTTTTTTCCCCTAGAAGGTAGCAGTAAATTTTATAGTTGTTTTTAATTCTTTCTTCTTTTGACTCATTCAGGTGGCACTTCTTGATGTGCCTATGTTTGTTTTGCCCTTACTAGTCCATCAATACTTTCCTGCTGCTGCTGACTCAGAGGTATAAGAGCAGATTTTATTGATCTTCATTGGGTATATTAAATACTACAAGTCAGCAATTTCTTCATAAGCCAGAGTGGGGAGGAAAAAATCCTTCCTACTACACGAACTGTTAAAAGTAGAATGCTGTTGCTGGAAAGTTAGCTAAGTATATTTTAATATAATGATGAAGACTAGAGTCAAGGTTAGCTCTGAAATGTGGGAGGAGAGTGACATAAACAAGGGAACTTATGGATTGGCATGACACTGTCATTAATTTTTGAGAAAAGTAGGACTCATTTTAATGGAGTAATTAGCCCTTCTGTATAGGCATGGCAAAATGTCAAGATATTCAGTGTCAGCAGGTTTTTCAGCCCTTCCGTTCCTATTTTGTTTCAGCCTAGGAAAATCTGTACCTGTCCACAGTTTAAGCTCAGTTATGGTTATTCAGGTAACTTTCAGTGGGTAAACCTTGCTTGTCACCTAGAAACACCTAATAGTTCTCTAGAAACCTGAAGACAAGATAGGAGCAGACTGAAGAATTCTGCAAGAGGAAAGCATCATCATGGAGAAGCAGTGCCAGTGGTTCAGACAACTCTGCTTCCAGTAGGCAGTGGGGCTGATATTCATCTGGAGCTGAAGGCAGACAGAGCATAAAAGGGGCAGATCAAGGGCATGCTTACCTTGTTACAGTTCCAGCATATCTTGCCAAAAGAGCTGGGTCTGGGAACATGGTCTGGGTAGATGCATCCAGGCAACTGTTCCAGCATAATATTTCCATCTGGGACCACTCAGAGCCTGGATGAAAGCTTTTATCTCTAAGGCAACAAGGAAATAACAGAAATGTCCCTTTTGACTTGTTGCAGTGATAATGATTTGTCTATACTAAGCCTATAATATTTTGCCATTTCAGTTTTTTCCCAAAGTGCACTCACCTGCATTTTTACAGGACCAGCTCAGAGCTGTAGGGAATGATAATCCAATGAGGGATTTTCTGAACGGATCATAATGATGAGCTGTGAAAGTATCAGGAGCCCATGAGATCCCCATTACTTACACACAGTGAAGTAGGTCAGCCTAAGTGCCTACAAGAAGGTTTCTTTTACCTGCCAGATGGGAACTGGAGGCCTGATCATACCATGAATTATGCTAAAAACTGGCAGAAGACTTGCAGAATAAAAGAGAAAGGCTTAAGGCTCAGACATGCAGTCTGTCACAAGTCAGCAAGTAAGGTAACTCAAATCTACAAGTGCACTTTGATGAAAACTTAAAAATAATATGATTAATTCTACTTTATCAACTGAAGGAAAAAATAGAAAAGAAACTTCGTTTTCCCTAAAACTCCTGTGGAAAACAAAGGATTATTTGTATTTGTTTTGGGCCTACAAGGAAGCTGGAGGTGGACTATTTGTCAGAAAATATAGTAGGACAAAGAGTAATGGATACAAAATCGAAAGAAGGGAAATTTAGGTTAGATACTAGGAAGAAATTTTTTTACTGTGAGGGTAGCTAGACACTGGAACAAGTTGTCCAGTGTTAGTGAACAGGTTATATTTCTTTTAAAAAGAGTCTATGCAGCAGTGGAGGAAAATGTTGGGACCTAATCAGCAAGAAGGGAGATTTAATCTGTAAAACAGATAGTAGCTACAAGCAAGATCTAAGTGATGTCCAAATGTTAGAGAAACAAATTAAAGTTTAAGGCTTGACATACTTCAGAGATCTCAGACCTGGGAGGAGGAAGTTAACATAGCTTGGGAAGAAGGATGCCCATAGATAATGGACACAAAGAATGCAGAATTTATAGGCAACAAGGAAAGTCGGCAGGACTCCCAAAATAAAGAAGAAACTAATAAAACTAACATAGTAATTGTGAAATCAGATCCAAGTGGGTAAAATGAGATTCTGGTAGGGGGATCTGTGATCACCATGCACCTCAGCACTGAATGTCTAACCTAACAAACTGGTTGGAGAGTTTATTTGCTGGTTTTTGGTGACACCAGGGAGGGGGATACTCCAGCGTTGTTAAATGCCAGCTTGGATAAGGCCTTCAGCAACCTGGTTGAAAGGAAGGTGTCCTTGCCTGTGGCAGGGGGTTGGGATTGGATGATGTTTAAGGTTCATTCCAAACCCTTAACATTCTGTGATTCTCTGACCAAATTGCAATTTCTGTTAAGAAGTGCTCTGCACAAAACATCATGATCTTTCCTGCTTATAAATTTAAGATACAACTAAATCCTCTAAATTAAATCCCATGCATTAAATAAATAAATGCATAGTTCATTTTTGCCATATCTGTAGTCTTAGTGAACATTCATCCTTTTGTTCACTAAATGTTTGTGTCATTTTCTTGCACAAGTGGAAGCTGGAAGCTCAAAAAGACTAAGGACATGTTAGGCAACTTTCACTGGGACTTGATAGCATTTGGAAATAAATACTGAACCTGAAAAACCTGAAAGTGATACATCCAAGAGTGCACATGAAAGGAAGTGATGGACATGGAAAATACTGGCTTACAAATTATATTTGGCCTCTCAAACATACTTAACATTACTCTCAGTAGGTCTAGGAACTGGTACCGGGATCTTAAATGCACTGCTCTCTAAAACTGATTTAAAATTTGACATGGACCAAGAAAAGCCTTGTATTTCAGTGTAGATATAGTTGAAGAAAAGAAATGTGTGTTCGTCTATGCTGGGATGAAAGAATGCTTCTCCCATGTGGTGCTTTCAGGTTTGTAATTTCAACTCCACAGGCAAACATCTGTGCTTACATCAAATTGGAGTAAGAAAAAATATAATCAGGGGTATTCTTTGATCCATTCTGTAGCACCACAGCAGTGTGAAGGATCAGTGTGAGTTGTGATTATTTCTCAAAGATACGTGATCTGACTGTAGGGATTTGAAGGCTGTAACCCAACAGTGGGTTTTTTTCCAGGTTTAGAGATCTTTTAAAGGCTCTGTGGTGATCTCTGTGAAGATGGCACCTTCTGTGAAACTATGTGATTCTTCTAGCACCCAGCTTAACTGACCACAGCCTGATTTTGGACAAAAAACCTGGAAATATTTGGGATAAATAAAGCAAGAAACCTTAGTTCAAATACAAGCTGGGGGTAAAGACCTGAAAGTGTATCAAGGAATATGTAATAGGCTGTACATAATGGGAGCACATAGGTTTGTGTAGAGGAGATCAGGATGCTGAGGGTGGGACAGAAAGCAGAAAATCTTTCTGGTGCATGATTTCATAATAATATGCCCTGATCTGACTCTAGCATTTGGCACGGCAGTTCTAGGAACCCTAGTTCAGTCCACATCAGCAAATCCACTATCCTATCTGGCAACTCAGTAAAGGCCATCAAAACAGAAATTATTATGTCATTTTTCCTTCTTGGTCTTTAAAGCAAGAGGTTTTATGTTTAAATGTAGTGGATGAAAGAGGGAAGCTTTTATTCATCTGAGAATTTCAGTACCTAAGAAAAAAGTGGGTCTTACTCATTTGTGCTCATCCTAAGGCATTATCAGGCAAGATTTTTCAGGGTGGGACACAAACCTGATGTTTGTAATTCACATGCTTTTGTAGAATAGAAAGTAGAAAGCAATTTGGCTCATAATACCTAAGAGTGGCAAAAACCCCCTAAATCAAATCCCTAAAAACCAAAAACAAGCAAAAAACAAACAAAAACCCAACCAACCAACCAACCAACCAACCAACCAACCAACCAACCAACCACAACACAGCACAAACCAAAAACACCAACCTCCCCCACAAAAAACCCCCAAACCGGAACAATCCCTAATTAAAAGGGTGTGCCAATTGTTAGGAGGCCATTGGATGAGGAATCATTCCTGTCTCTTTTAATACATAAGCTTCTGTTGGGATGGAAATAGGAGTTTACATTTATTTTACAATGTAGGGTAGGTAACTGGCTGAGATGAGAGCTAGGAACTTGAATGATACAGTTTGGGTTCGGAGTTCAGGTACAGGATGACCTTGTCCTAATTACTCTGTCTCTCTGTCTTTATGACTCATAGTTGAAAAAAGAAATGTCTTTTTTAACTTAACATTTTCAGTGTAGAAGGTGCACTAATGTGTGCCCAGTTACTATAGTCATTAGAGACAGATGAGCTTAGAGGCTTAAAGAGCAACATTTTCTAAAAGCCTCAATGTCTGTTCTTTGCTTTTTAAAGGAAGATTTAGTAAAACTCTAGGCTTTAGAAATTCATTCATTTTTTAAAAAGGAATTTAGGTTCCTAACTTCCAAAGGCATTTCTGAACCTCCAAGATTTCTGAAGGGGTCAGTTCTGTAATGGTCTTTCTTTTCTGCCCAATGCTTCTAGATCTGCATAAGTCTTTGGCATCATCTGAAGGATTTGTTCCCAAAGTGAAGATCCTTCTACCAAAAATCTTTTCTTAGCTTGTTTAAATAATATCTAGTTGAATAGAGTGAATTGAAAATCTTACTTAAATCTACAGATGTGTAATATTTTTGCTATTATGATAAGCATCAGGATGTTCACACTGAAGACGACTTCAATTTTATGGAGAACTGGGCAGTTACAAAGTACTGAGGTGATGGAATATAGACAGCTGACAAATTCTCAGTTGGACAGTGCAGTTAGAGGAGTGTTCAGTGTTTCATTGTAAAGGACTACTGAAAAAGAAAGTCCTACTTGTTAAACTTTAAAATATGTGAATTTAAACTACCATCTCATAAGCGTATTGATTTGATAGGTTTTATATAAATTAATTCAGCCCTCAAGAACTAAGGTGATCTGAGTTCAGAGTGGTATTTTTTCATAAATCAAAGCAATACTGAGGATGAGGGGCAAAAGGAAGACTTCACTCACTGTGCATGAATCCACTTATATTTGAGATGGAGGTTAGCCTTCAGCTATGGGGTATTCTTGTCAGCTGGATGTCCTGTTGTCTGAGGTGATTCAACAGTTTTTCTAAAGCTACAATTCTGTCTGAATTAATGTTCTTACTGGTGTAGGTGATATTATCTGTCTTTGGTCACTCAGATAATATTTAGCTCAGAAAGGGAAAGAAACCAAAACAAAAGAATTATCACTTCTATCACCTAGATAATTTTCTGGATATTTTCCTGCTGTCAGTTGCTGGGATAAGGCCAAAACTGTCATTCACTCCTCCACAGAAGACTTTGGAAATTTGAAGACGAGCATTGGGGGACTGAAAAGCTAATTTCAAACATATCTAAATATGTTATTATGAGTAGAGATAACTGAGATCAAGAACGGTTCTTGGTCTGTGCCAAGTCCTGTATACTGCTACCATGTTCTATGACTCCAGAGCAGAGGGCAAGAGGGGTGAGCAGGTGTGGAGCTCTGGATATTTCTAAATAGTGCCAGGGAGAGTAAAGAGACACAGCACTGCTCTCCTCCTTAGCTGTGGTCTCAAGTAGGTATCTTTTAATGGCCAAGATTATTATACCCAGTGCTTTTCACCAAAATGCCCACCTCTCAACTCTCAAAGCTTTATTACTTCTAGAATCCTCTCAGCTAGGGAATCTATCTTGCCTAGCAGTCTTGCCTTCCAAAACTTAGTTTAGCATTGCATGAGTTAGAATATGTGCAGGGCACAATGCCCATCAGGGTGGAGTAACAGATGGAGCATGGAAAAGGCAATAACTTACATTTGACCAGAATTTGAGGAATGTTCAGTTTCTAATGCTTAACAAAAACTAGTGTGGAAGGTGTTGTAACTCTTCTAATTTCCATTCTCTGTCAAACAAAACCCCCTCTTGCCAGTAGAGCTAGTCTTTGGAAAAACCCCTCAAGCACAAAAAAAAGCATTTTGTATGTGTTCGATAAATGTGCAAAATCTATCATTCTGTCTTTAACCATGTAAGCAGAAAACAAGGCAAAGGTTACTTTCTAAAACAGGAAAAAAAGTGCCAACGTGTGAAAAGACTGTGATTTTCTATCATCTCATCAAATTGTCAAAAAGGATTATTTCCACGTATATTTTCTGATTGCTTGCATCTTTTTTGTACTTCAATTTACAGCTACCACTTCCTCATGTGTACATTTTAATGATTTGCTCTTCCAAATTATACTTATCAAATTAGCTTATTCCAGAAAAAGAATCTATGAGGTAGTCTTCCTCAATCAGCCTTATTCCTCGAATTACTTCCTTATGTATGAAAAGGCAGTTATCACTTTTGATTACTTTTAGATAATTAATGGCAAAAGTGCATAATTATTAAATTAAGTAGCTTTTGCTAGTAGTGCCTTTTGATGTATGATTTAATTTCATTAACACAACTTTTGCTCCAAAAATTGAAGTGCCCATTTTTAATTTTTGTATTGTGCATTATATACAAAAATGGCATAAAAATTTTATCTTAGTAAAGGAGTTTTTTCAACCTGAAGTTCTAACTTTTAAAATCTGTATTGAAATAAAAAACTTGATATTAAAACTGAATTATCAGTAAAAGGATTGTAATTGTCTTTTTGTTTCATTGTATTACTGGGAGAGGTTGTGAGCTGAGCTTGTCCCGTTCATGAGATGCTTGCAATATTCCTGAGAGAAAGGAGTACTGGAATATGATGTCCCTGGCACTGAAATAGGGTGTTAAAGGGTGCTCCCTGCCAACTGCTCTGTTGCTTGGCAGGTCCTTGCCTTTCTCTCTCTGCTCATAGCTCTTGCAACTGACCACAAACTGGGAAGTCAGAAGTTCTTTCTTTACACATAAAATATTGCTGATAAACTTACTGGTTTTCATATGCCCACCTAAATTTCCTAGTGTGGTGTTAGCGTTAGAATATTAATTATTGCAGTGTTTTTATTAAAGCTTAGTCTTATTTCATTTGAAGGAGTGAATGAAAACAAAACATTGAGCTTTGGAAAAGAAGTGAAAAGGGGTGAAATAACTATGTGAAAAATAAATAATAAAATTGTGGCTCCAGTAAGAAGAGAGAAGGTAATTTAAAAAGGCTACAAAGGAGAAGATAAAGGAAAGAGAAGTAATTAGATTGAATTTTTCCCAATATAGATTTTCTTCTCACTAACATTAATGGAAATCTACTACAATTGGGATGGATGTTCTTATTTACAAGTGAATTTGGACGGCTGTGTGAGTAACAGACATTCTTTACATCAGATTTGAGATGTGTGGCCCTCGACGGGCCTCAGTAGAGGAAAGCCTAAAGTCAGTAATGCTGTTTGTCCTTCCTATGTGAATAAATCAGGTACATAAAGGGAGGAAAGGAAGTACTAACTACCATTTTTATAAAGGAGAAATAAGTTCATGCTTTCTGTCTAATTTGTTTTAAATTACTTCTGAGTGGTCCATTGAGAAATAGAAAACAATGACGTTACTAAATGGCTGAATATTTATTAGTGTAGACAGTGTATACGTATACAAATGTATTGCTGGAGATTAGAAGTTTTGATTGAAGTCTGTGGAGATCCCATACTGTGAAACTAATATACTGATGATGAGGCCCAAAGGATCTCATCTCCGTTTGAATTTTGTTACAGGGAATTCTGTCAAACTTGAGCTTGCTAAAACAAAACCGCATTAACTGTACTGTGAGTCTTTTATGTGATTGTGTTCTTTCTGCTGGAAATCTTCTCCTTTGCATCTGTCCAGTTTTTCAGAAACTACCCTGTGTGACACTTGTAGCATTTGTTAGCATCTTTTTAACCTCCTATCACATTGATCACGATTAGCCTACCTGACTTTAATCCCAATTCCAGCAATTGCTGTGACTCTGATGCAGTGACTTATGCCATTCTTTTACTTGCACAGTTTTCTTTACCTTTTTCTTTCCTTGAATAGAAATAGAAGGTTTAAATTCCAGATACTTGTGAAAAATTCTCTCTCTTCCAATAACTAGTTGAACCCCAAAATCATAACATCAAGGTTTATTAATCAAAACTTGGAAAAATCTTAAATATGAATAGTTTGGTTACAAAAAGTTCCATTAAGAACAAATTTGTAATGTGTGTAAGTGCAAAGGATATGACTACAGATGGCTGACTTGAGTGTAGACCTGTCTTGCTTTAATTTTTCTATATCTAAGCTATCCAGATGTTATCTAGCATAGCATAGAGATAACAAGGCCTCCTAAATTTTTACTAGTATGCAATCTGAATTTTACAAATCTAGTTCAGAAATTTCTGATCTGTCCTACAGTCAAAATAAAAAAAAAAATCACTTGACACTGAAAGCTATGGAATTTCATAAGGAAAAATGTGACTGGGTAATGAGAGCTATGCATAGGACAAGGGGAATTAAAGATGTGTAAGTTTCTGCAATTGCGATGTGTTTGCACATTTTGAGTACAAGTTTTTATGTTACTTATCATTTAGTTAAGATATGTGTGTGAAGAGTGTGTGTTAGCTACCTATACTTCCAGCAGAAAGTATTCCTTTAATATTAGCAGTACATATAAGTGAGTTTTCAACATACTAGAGAGATCTGAACATCTTTACACTCACACTCAAGAAGTAAGTGCTACTCTGCAGCAATATGGATCCAGTTTGGCTGTCAGATGATTCATAAGTATGAAAGTATGTCTCCAAATTATAACATCATTTACAATAGTTTTCACCAAAATTGCTTTAGATTTGATTAAGTTTCTGTCAGAATAAAGTACATTTTCTTTGCATTTGTCTTTTGAAATAAGGTTATATTTTAAATTTATTTCTAACAAGTAATACATACTGTGAATAATTGTTCTTTGTTTATAGATGACTGCTAGAGCAGCTTGAATTTTATAATAATTCATGAGAAATTAATAAGCACTCATAATGAATAAACTTAGGGACAGTTTAATGACTATTCATCAGTAGTTCATGCACAACAAATCCAAATGTTTATCAAAGATGTTCATAAACATAGTGCACAAGCAGCTTTAATGAACTGATAAAGAACATTAATGAACATTCATTATGAATTTCCCTTTGCTGGGAATGACATCCTCAAAGGAGATCTTAACATTTCAAATTACTTTCCTTTTAAAGAAAAGAAACGTGGATATTTAAAAAAATTGCTAATACTTAAGATAGGAGTGAAAACAAAATGCAGATTAAATTTTTTATTGAGACCAGGTATAGGCTGTGTTGGCATCTAAGATCACCTGCTCTTGTCATGCTTCATATGAGGCATTTTCAGAGACCATTTTTCCAGAGACCGTTTGCCAAAATCTGCCAGATTTAGAGAGTTGTCATCTCCTAGTTTGTGGATTGGTATCTTTGGTGCAGATTTCATGACTGTCTATTTTCCTTAGAACTTTTAGCTGTTCCTAGAAAATTCTGTCTTAAATGTTAGTGGAAAAATATGTGTTTCTTCTTGCCTATCACAGAAGAAATCTTAAGTAGAACTTCAGTGCAGCAAGTTAAGTCATAAATTCAGGCAACTGTAAACTTCCTCAGTTAATGGTTTGGTTATGAGTATATCTTCAACAAAAAAAAAAAGGAAAAGGTATATGAAATTAGGATCTATATAATATTCCTCTTGATTATCTTTTCACTGTTAAAAAATTACTATATGCATGTCATATTTTATTCAAATCATAATCCAAAACAAAAACTTCTAAAGTATTTGTCATTTATCATGGCTCATTTTCATTGACGACATGATTAATCATATGTAAGCTAATCTCTTTTCACAATCTCAAAATACAATGATGGGTTCCCTGTTACTTCTAGTAACTGACTAAATTCTCCCTAGTACAGAGATGAAGACTTAGATGAATGACAGTGTAGCTATATGTTGGCTCCTTTTCACAGCAAGTTAAAATGCCATGTGCATCATAGCAACCATGATCCCATTGCAGAAACATTGGAGGTCAGCTGCATAAAATCACATTTATCTGCAGAAGAATTGGAGGAACAAAACTATTCCTCCAACTGGGATATGTTTTATTTTTTTAATCTCTGATTCATAGGTATTGGAATAAGATGAAAGCTGTACTAATCGTTGCACTGAATTTCCTTAGCATACAGAATAACTTGGCTCCTTCTGGTTTCACTACTACTAAGAACTCTATCAATACTCATGCAACACATTGTGCTCAAAATCATGTTAGAGGCAAAAGGGAAATTTACACACATAAACCCTAGAATTTATTATTTGTGTAATGATCTACTCAAGCAATAATTACTTGTCCACACTTAATTCCACTAGTCCACATGCAAAAAATAAAAATGTGGAATGGAAAAGTCTCAGCAATGGCAATCCAGTTAAGTCACACATAGACTTGGTGGGTCCTGGTGTTATGCTCATGCTGCTACTGCCTTCCTGGGTCCTAAGGGCACGGATTTCAGTCGTGTGTGTGTGTGCATGTTGGTGGAGGAGGAGTAAAATGTCCTTTAAAAGCTGGAATGCCGTGTTGGCTTTATTGTTACTCTACTCCATTTGTGGTCACTTTTTATGTTTGTTAACTTATTCTTTGTTCTGTTTATTACCACTAAAACTGTTTTTTTTTGTCTAGTCATGTGAAATAGTCTTGATTTTTCTTTGTTTTTTTTTCTCACTTGTTGCTTTTCCACTTGATTCTTATACATCTTTGTACATTTTCTTCATAAATAAGGACTTTCAAAGCATTGCAACTATTTTAAAAGTGGTTTGCATTTGTGTCAGAAAATCTAAGCAACCAGGTATCTTTACCTGGTTCTTTACCAGATCCTTAAATAACTCTGACTTACAGTCATCAGATTCTTGTTTGCCTCTTGATTATATTTGATTTGTCCAGCAGCATTTCTGCCAGGGTCTTGCACCAGAACTCTGTTAGGGAGAGTGCATAGCAGTGAGAAAAGTCTTTGTTACTGGCTTCAATTTGGTATTTAATCCTAATTGGTATGTACTTATGGTTGAGGTTGCCAATGTGAAGATGAATCAGATCCTTGAAAAAATATTTTGCTTTTCAGGGGCCACAGAGTATCCTCAACTGCAATGTGATTTCTTGTGCATTTCAATTGACTGGGAGTTTTCAGTGAAGACAGGATCTCTGAGAATGTAAAAATAGTCTATGATAAATTTGAGGCCATATTCTAGAATTCTTCAAAGACAGTGATTGTGTCCAAAAACTTCATAGGATTATAGGATAATTCAAAATGGAAGTCTTCTTAGGAGGGCTATGCATGAGCAGGACCACCTATGAGGTCAGAGTAGGCTATTTAAGGTTTAATCCACTTTGGTCATGGAAACCTCTGGTGCTGGTTTTCTGGGCAGATTTTCCACTACCCAGTTTCCAGTCTCCAGTTCATAAAGGTTATCCTTTTATCCAGTCATGTTCTCTCTTGCTTCATTTTCCATGATCTCTCATCCTCTCAGCATGCACTACTGTGAGGAGTCTACTCTGTCTCACTGATAACCTCATCCTAACTATTTAAATGTTCATAAGAAATTGGTTTTAAAAGCTTTTACACCCATATTGATAGAGAATAAAACATTGATTTTATTTCAATGTAGAAATTAGCAGCATAAAGATATATATGGTGACACTTTCCTTTTTCCTTTTTTTCTTTTTATTTTTTTTTTGCCACCTACAAATAAATCTTTGATCATAGGTAGGTTTTCTATTTGTCTGCATGGAAAAAAAAAAAGTTTTACCCTGACAGGATCATTCTTACAGTTTTGTCAAGCTAAATGTAGCATCTGTGGTTCAGCTGTTTTATCTAATGGACACACAGTAGACAGACTGGGTTCTCAATAATACCATCATTTAAGAAAATTAAGTATTTTATGTAGTGCACATTTTGAATCTGGACAGGTCAGATCAATAATATAATAACGGATCCCTTTTAATTTCACCTAGAAGGTCCTGACTATCTACCACAAAGTGTCGCTGGCCATACATATTATTTTTTGTCTTTGGCACCATGCCTGCAGTCTTGCAATACAACATGTCAAGAAGAATTTTGCCCTGAATTGTGGAACAAATTAGAGGTAGACAGGCATTTAAAAATAGATTTGATTTGCTGTATTTTGCAAGCTTTCTGAGGCAAAGTGATAAACCATAGCAGCTTGAAGTAATGTGATGAGAGCACTCTTATCACTCTGCATATGCTTAACAATGTTTCACTGTCATGCTGCCCTTAAAAAGTGTTTACAAAACAGAAAAAAACTATCAGTTTGATACAGATTTGTAATATCAGAAATGCTGAATCATGGATCCAAATAATCTCTAAAAGCATTACATATTGAATGAATTAATTCTATATTACCTGGAAACTTCCACAGTTTTCCAAAAAAATTGCTATTTTTCCCACTGTTGCCTATATAAAAAGTTTGAAAGATATATGTTGGACTGGGCTTTGTTGAACATTATGGGGTCCTTTTTGCTTTTTTTTTCCAGAGCTAAACAATTTTTTAAAAATAATTCTTTATTTAAACAGTGTTTACTGAACTTTCCATTTTCCATCTTGTAGTGTGAGATTTAATTTTTGATGGAGAGTTTTGATAGCAAAACCCATAAGAAGGAAAATAGGATGTAATTTCATGAGTGAAAGGAAAACAACATTTAAACCAGTCTTTATTCTCCAAGACCAAAGTGCTTAACATTGGACTTGTTTTAGGAACACTTAATATATATGAGGCAGAGATGAAAAGACACATAAAATTGCATAGAAAGAAATCATGAGATTAATTAATTCGACATGCAGAACTTCATAGACATGAAGATTCATACTTCAGCGTAACCAATGTTAATAATTTATATTAAAAAGAAATCCCACTCAAAGTTGGTTCAAGTCTGCATTTTTTGGTGGGGATTAGAAACGAATAACACATCATAACTGAGTCTTTTCAAAAGGGAGACTCCATAAATTGAATACTTTATATTTTTTGGAGCTGAAAAATATGCAATATAATATAATTGAAATCTCATAAAAATCCTTCACATTTTTTAGCATAAGAGTAAATTTATTAATTATGAGCTGGTAGCAACAGACAGCTTTCTTTGAGATATGGTGAAACAAAACCTGCAGGTAAAAATGCAATAAAATACAATAAGTTCTTATCTGATCAAAACAGGATTGGCAGCCTTTATTTTTGGGGATGGGAGAAATACATGATAAGTGCTTCTTAAGAATAAGTCCATATACAATCTCCACAGAGCAGGATTGTGGGCTTTTTGATAATTTCTCAGGAGGATTATTGAAAATCCCAGTAGGCTGAAAAAATTAGGCTCCCTCAAAGGTGTTGTGAAAAAAGAAAGAAAAAGTGAAGTAGTTCATCCAAAGGAAAAAGACAGAAAGAAAAGAAAAGAAAAGAAAGAAAGAAAGAAAGAAAGAAAGAAAGAAAGAAAGAAAGAAAGAAAGAAAGAAAGAAAGAAAGAAAGAAAGAAAGAAAGAAAGAAATTAAAAATCAGATATATGCCCCCTTTTGTTCAAAATAGTGCATCCTAATGCTTTCGATTTCTAGTTATTCATGAAAAAGTAAATCTTGAAACAGTATCAATTATGTATCAATTTCCTAAGTTTCAAACACATTTGCATTTTGTGAGCTTAACTATTCATCAATTAATATACAGTTAATAGACAAAGTCAAATATACTTTGTCTTTATGAGATAGTTTTTTAGTAGTTAACTTGCTTTCATTATTTCTTAGACTGTTGTTTTGTTTTTTTTCCTGTTATTACACATTGAAAGCTGGAGTAAACCACAGTACATTGACTAGAATCTGGGTAAGCAGAAATAAATAGTGGTGACAAAGGAAATTTTATTTCTTCCACGTTTTTCTCCCCTAATAAAACAAAATAGTTCCAAGTGGACCCTTATTTAGGAAATACCATTGCATAGTTGATATTCTTTCCAACTTTGTGCTCTAGAGATAATAAGCTCAAGCGAGCTTGTAATGATGGCTAGATCTTTTATTCTATAGATTGCCTCATCCCATGAGTTCATTTTCTCAGTCAGAAATGTCCTTAAAGCTGCTTTATTGCAAAAGTCAGGAAGTGTTCTCTTGCTTTCTTTTAGCCTCCAGACAGCCAGACTTTCTAGTTTAGATCATTTTGTTACCTCTGATATATACAGAAATTCTCACTTCATTTGGCTTGTTGAATATTTCTTTGCCATATGTTGAAGCTTTAGTAGAAGTTTAAAAGAGTTGGAATGTTCTTTGAGGAGATAGGAGATGCTGGAACAAATGCCCTCAGAGTGATGACTGAGCAGTGAACTGGTTGTTGATCAGTTTCTAAAATAATTTAGCCACTTATTCTGTAACATCTTGTATAAGACTTTACCTTCATAGGAGAGTTCAGAGATACTAGACCAATTGATTCCTTCACTGATCCCATTAAATCTGTACATTTTCAGTCCTTCTTAACATTATTAAACTATGCAAGATACAAACGTAGAGCAGAAAACGAATGAGTACTAATAACTCATTGTTAGGGATTACTATGTCTTAGTAAACTGTAAGGAGGACAGGCTGTGCTGGTGAAGTCCATTTGAAAGAAGACTGCCTTGCACAAATAACACTCTATCAACAGATCTTCAAATGCTTCTAATTAAGTCCTTTTCTAAACTTGATAAAATTACTTAATTCTTTAATCACTGTTAGTTTTTTTCCATTAAGGGTTGCATAAATATAATCTCAGACTTCTGTGAATGCATTTCAGTTTACAATTTTGCTATTTCCTACAAATAATCTGTGGCTAGAACTGCAAATGCCCCTTGTTTGGTTTCAAGGCTATGTATTATCAGATTTCTAGAGAAAAATAAAAAGGAAAACAACAAAAGCACAGTGGTACTTCTCTCAGAAAGCTGTCATTCATTCTCCTTGAACAAGTGATGCCAATATACTTTAAAATCAATGGTTTGGGATTTTTTTCTTTTTAAAATCATTGAGAAGGATTGACTACGAGTTTGTAAGCTGGTTGGAGAAACTATTTACATATTCATCACGTTTTAGTCTGGTACTAACAGGCCCTGGAGAAGCAGTAAGCAAATCTCGGAATGTTTGATGTCAGTGCTCTTGAAATGAATCAGAACTTTGATCTAAATCTTTAGCCTTCAACAGGGATTAATATTAAAATGACATGCTGAGGGAAACCTGTATGATTTCTCTAGCCATCATGCAATAAGACCAGTATTTAAATACATGTATTAATGACACTACAAGCAGTTAATATATCAGTGAGGTCAAATTATAGCTATAGACTTTCCTACGACTTGTGCTTACCCTGCGGTACAGAATGCTTCCTGATGCTGAGGACTGGCTTCTGACTTCTCTTACCTGCAGTTCCTGACACTGCTTGACTGGTTGGGAGCTTTCAGGAGAATTCTTTAGACCAAGATGTTCTTTAGACCAAATGATCAAGCAATAGTTTCTAATATAATCTAGCTGCTCTTCATTTCGTTCACTAAGGAGATGTGAAAGTGATCCATTCTGCAATGACGTTTTTGAAGTCCTTCTAGAGCTAGCTGTGTGGTCTGTCCAGGATACACAACCATTAGCTAATCTTGTTTTGATTTAGTAATTTCCACGACTTCACCAATTTGGTAGAGATAAAACTTTTGTTTTGCAGTCTAAGGATGCAAAACCTCTTTTTCTTCCTCACACTTTTTTCCATCACCCATGAAGAGCTTAAAGTTACTAACCCCTGAAGAATTAGCACCTGAAGAACATAGCCAGCCTGGCCCTTCAGTCAGTAACAGGAGAAAGCTGGGACGTTTCCAACCCCCTACACTGGAGGAGAAACTCCAGTGGGACCAATTGCAGCATGAAAGGAGGGGGTTGTTCCACTTTAGATTCTGAAAAATAGATCTCTGAATGTAAAACTAATTTAGCTCTCTAAATCATTAGATGTCTTAATTAGAAGCAGAAAAGTTTTCCAACATTTCTATTTAAATATCCCCTGATCCTTTTGCTTGGAAACCAATTATAGGAATCAGTGTTTCCTTTTTTTTTTTTTTTTAATTGTATAATTTAAATTTTCCTCTCATAACTGACCCGAGTGACAAAGAGATTAATTAATGTTAATTCTGATGAGCATTCTTAGATATAGATACCTGTCCACAAAGAAAGGGGTCGATGCCACCACATTATCTCATGTGGATCCCAGAAGAACTTATCAGATGATGAAGTCTGAGTTGCTACTGACATGTGAAGGAAACACAAAAGTAGTAAAAATATTCACACAAAAACTGCAGCACTTAACCAGTCATCCTCTACCTTCTTTTCTACTCTTTATGGCATATGAATTTACATGAGGTTTTTCACCATCCTACTTTTCCTGCAGTTGCATGTCAACGTTGTGGTTTTGCTACTCAGGAAAGGGGCAAACGTTTCTTTCTCACAAGTGAGCATATTAATCTACTTAGTTGAAATTTTTTCTACAACAGCAGAAGGCTGTGGAATTTATGCATAGGACTTAGCAACAACCCTATTTCCTTAAGTTATTTTTACTACTAGCTGTACTTATTACAGCCTGGGTTTTTTACAGTGTATGTAAAATAACTTACTTTTTGTCAATTCATTGTCACTTCTAAAGCACCCAGTGTAGTAAAATGTAAGTGCTGTATTTCTTGTGGATTTACAGAGTTTCAGCCTTTCTACCTTTGGTACAAGTCAACAAGGACTTCTTGCCTGGGATGCGGTTTTAAAAGAGTGGATTATTCTTTTGAAAAGCTTTGATCACGGCAGTCATATTGTTGAACCTTTTATCTTGCTGGTACATTGATTTTAGCCAAAGATTGCCTTTCATGCAACTCTGAACTTTAAAAGCAACTCAGTTTCAAGGAAAAATATTCTGTGAAACATCTGAAAGCTCAGGTTTGATCTTTTTATGTGCATATTACTTCTGACTTATTTTCTGTGGGACGGTTGTATAATGCTTGTGCTTCTGAAATGTGAATTATTCAGTACCAGTATGGAAAAAATGGTGCGAATTTAAAAGTGTATGTAAATAATCACATAATTCTGACTTTGAGTTGTGAAAGGTTTTTTTGATAATTAGTTAATTGGGCAAACCACCTATGTCTTGATGTTATTATAGATATTGAAACAGTTCAAGGACTGAACATGTGTCAAATGTAATCTTAAATTGTTTTTCCTAATGTCTATTATTCTTTGGTATTCACTAGAAGTTCCTCAACTGGACTACATAAAACACCTTATATAATTTTTAAAATGTGCTGAAAGAAATGCAAGGAAATATATGTTTTTCCTGGAATGTGGGACAAAGAAAGATTTGGAGTATGTCCTGCAAGCATTATTACTATACTGCATAATTTCTAGTACAAGTGGGATATTAACTAAATAGACATAAGATAAGAAAGCATATTTGAATTCTGTGACTCCACTCTACTCTTGTAGAGTGTGTGTTTCTGAGTTTGAAACACTAAATTTTATGACACTGGCATAAAACTATTAGTCTTATTATGTAAATTCTAGCAGAGCATAAAATGGCAGGAGAAAGCCTTCACATTAATTTTTTTCTCCAAACAAAATAAATCTGAACCAAGTTGTTCTGAAAAGGCACTGCAAGATTGCAACTACAAGATGAGGTCTGGCAACCTCATCTGAAGAACCAGAAATGAAAGAAAAGATCTGTGTTTAAGTAGGCAGTGCTCTAAGTCAAGGTCAGTCTGTTCTCCCAGAGCACGCCTGTATTGACATTTATGTTCCCTCTAAAAGCTGTATCTCAGAAGTCTTCATTTTAGGAAACATTCCCAAATGGTTGCTGAATGTGAGAAGTATATAGAGCTTTCTGGAGCTTTACAGCCTATACCAAAGCATGTAAAAATTAATGTCTTGATTTAATATTTATGTATAAATTCATATTATTGAGATTTTCTTTCTGAGAGTGTCTTAAATCTTTTATACTTACTCCTGTTTAGAATTAAAGGATACACTATTCCTTTGCATTTCAATCGTCTAAGGTTCCCTTAAAAATGCTGGATATAAACTGTCTGAAGAGAGGGAAAAATAAAAAATTATCTAAGTCTTGCTGTTAAGCAGAGTCAGTTTCTTCATTAGAATTAATATGTATGAATTAAGATAAATCTTCTCTATATTAATTGGGTAAGAATCCATAAAAAAGCATGATTCCAAGAGTTGGGACATTGATTTCTTCCATTATCTTTCAACAATCTGTGGGACTAAAATTTGAGTAGCAATTGAAGGAAGGTAGATCATTTATCTTGTAATCGTAAAAAAAAAAAAGAAAAAAAAATTAAATGCAGCCAAAGATTTAAAAAATAAAAATTACAGCCGATAGTGTCCTTTTTTTTGGTGGAACAGTAAAAATCAGTTTTAATTCATTTATGAAGCCAGTAGTAACCTTTTTGGAGTGTTCCCACTCAAATAGCTCTTTTAAAAGTGGCTCTCACAATTACAAGATACTCCTCACAGACAGAAATATTGGTTGTTTTGTATGTTCATTTTGCTATAATTTGGTCTTCCAGTCTCACACTCTGTGCAGTTAAAGTTTCAAAAGCCAGTGTACTGCTAAGCAGTACAAGCTTCTCTAACTCCTTCTTTATCTTTGAGTACATTTGTTTGCTTTCTACATTTAATGTCAGGCTCAATAAGCCTGTTTTTGTCAGGAAGTACTCTGGTGTTCACTAGTGTTTTTCTGGGATTTTTTTGGTTTGTCGATGTTCTTCACTCATTTTACATTCATATCTGAAAGTTTGTTTTCTGTTCAGTGTATTTGTAACAAATTCATTCATTTCTGCAAATATGAGGTGTAGGTTAGCTTGTCAGATTATTGTTTCAGGCATTAGCTGTTTAACAAAATTAAGCCTTTTAACTCTATGAAAGCCCACGAACATACAAAATCTCTGGCAAACTCATGTTAAATTATTTTCACATCATAGGATTTTACCTGTTAAGTGTGCCAGCATTTAATTTCTTATTAAATATCGAATCACAGAATGGTCTGAATTGGTATCATCAAGTCCAGCTGTAAAGTGAATGGGCCATATGGGGACCACAGCCCCCTTGGTGTTATGAGCACCATTTGTTAACCAACTGAGCTAAATAATGTTTAGTCCTATAGACAACCACATTTAGTTGAGATGCACTAAATCTAGGAATTGTACATACACTTCAAGCCAGTCTTGTAAGCACACTCAGTTATTTAAACAGTAGACATATGAAAGATTTTCTGTAGAAATTAATCTCACTTCCATAGAACCATCTCTTCAGACAGGTGGGATGGCATACCTGAAGATGCTATTTTACGTGCATATCTCGTGATAGAAGCAGCAGCTATTCTGTATTTGGGTTGTGTGCCCTAATCCACATTCAGTTTGCAGAGCCAAATGCCTAATTTCCAGAACTATAGGACAAGAAACCTATAGAATTTATTATTTATTTTTCTCTGCTTAGCCTAGGAAAATAGTATATTCAGTAACCATCAGCCCAAAGTGTCATACAATTAGTCTTTCCCTACAATAATTCGCAGTCAGTATGCAGATAAACAAGAATGTTAAAAAAGAGCTTAAAAGTGTCACAAAAATGTTGAAAGTTAAAAAAAATCTTTACCGCAGATACTATTGAACTGTACTCAGATTCAAAATGCTGGGGAAAGATGTAAGGCAGACAGATGTAATGAAGTGGAGGCAATGTTTTGCTGCGTTTTTGATGCCTATATTTGTTAACAGTGAAACATAATGATTCATTCTACTCAGTGTTTCTCATTCTAATTCTCTTTGCAGTAATTCCAAATATGTTAGATTTTGTTGTTTGGCAGCTCCTGAATACTCAGTATTTCCATTGTTACTGGACACAAATTTATGGGGCAGAGAGAAGCTAAAAAGGCTATAAAACATTTTTATTATTGCTCAGCACTGTGAATGTGACTAAGAAAAAGCGTGAGTGTTGTGCATTCTCACTACCCTCAGCCTCAGTCTGATTCATCCAGACTGTGGCCTTTTCACCTTCATAAAATATTTGTAAGTCTTCTTATTGTGTACTCAACATTTCTAGGCCAGTTATTTCCAGGAAATCATAAGTCAGAACCCAGAAAGCACTGTCACAACATAAGCTTTCCGTACCCTAAACCCACTCATTAGATTCTGTTGCTGCTAACAGCCTGAAGCAGCTGGAAACTGGACACCTCTGGACAACTGAGTGAGGCTAACAGCCCCAGCTGCTAAGAAGCCAGCTCCTGAAGCAATGCTACACTGATCTCCTGCTGATCATGGTGAATAGAGCCCCCATATGCATCTGGTCTAGGAATGCACCTGGTCTCCGTGGTGTTTCCCAAACAGTTGGATGGGTGGAGGAGAACAGAGCCATGGGTTAGGGAAGCTCATATCCACATCTGTCCTATTTCCACTCATCTATTTAACACTAATTGCAAACATGTCCTTTTGCTTTCCTTAAGAACAGGGAGGGTTCTTCAAAGGATTCATTTTCAAGGAGATATGTGGGAATTTTAGGTGTGAACTCTTAAAAGCTTTTTGTATTATTATTGACAGCATACTCCTGGAACACCTTTGAAAATACACACATAACTAGTGAATCAGGTTTTGGAAAACTGATGTTTTGGAGGGAAAATGGGGGCTCACAGGGTTTTCTACTTGATTTTCTAAAATTGTTAAGGATTTTATATTTAAAAAATAATTCTACAGCAGTCAGTGGCACATCCTACTGTTGATATTTAGGTTTTCTTGAAGGTTTTAAAACTCTTTGATGCGAAGGTTATCTTGTAATTGAATGTGTGTGCAAAGTATATATTGAAAGAAAATCTAACTCTGCCTACAAAGGAATTGCATTTTTAAGCATTTTCTTGCATGACTGAGCTAGGACTGTGATGTTATTCAGAGTCACACTATTTAAACTGAGATACCAAATCAATGAAATCTCATCACAATTCTAAGCAAATCTTGAATCCAGACAAGTAACAAGACTAAAGTCCAGTAAGAAAATACCCTAGGTGGAAAAGTTCTGCTGCTGTTGAAATGTTAACAGTAGGAAGAGTCACAGATCATGAATTTGTTTGTCTTGACAAGCAACTGCTGCCAATAAAAACAAGACAGAAAAGCAGTGCTTTGACTGACTGAAACTGACCTCTGTCAGTTACTGTGCAGCGAGAAAATGGAACGATGTCATTGTGATCACAAATAGGCTCACACATACTCAAATCTCCACCTTGTGTTTTGAAATACTGAGATTTCAAAAGTATGAATTAAGTTGGCACAACGGAGTTATGCTGATTTCTTGGTAAAGGAATTGATTACTGTATTATCCAAAATCTCTAGAGCAAATGTATATGAATGATTCTGGAGTTCCAAAAGGTTAAACGTTATACTGTGATGACAGCAGCAGGGGTGACAAGCCTGAATTTGTGCACAGTATACAGTCTCAACTCTGTTCACAAATGTATGCCACTGTAGGGTGTAAGGCATCAGGTCTGCATACAGCTACAACACTTCCCCAGTCATCTGGTACTTCAACAGAGTTCATAAAAGCTCTTATTTCTATGTATGAGGAAAGGAGAAAAAGCAAAGCTGAAAGCAATGGGAAGCCTGTCCCTGAGTTTGTCTGCATCACATCATCCGTGTGAACTCAGTGTGCCAAGAGTCCCAGGGAAGTGGGCAAGGAGGCAGAGTCTTTTTACCTCTCCACAGAGGGTGCTCCTGCCCGCAGGAGAGGTTGAACTACTGAGGAGGGGATTAACCCTCACGGTGTGAGGATATTTGGATCAGAATGGCAGCAGGTTACTGGATCAGCAGGTTATTGGATCAGGCACCTGGGGAGTGAATGAGTCTCTTTGCCAGACTACAAAAGAAAAAAATGTTTGGAAGGTTTACAATAATTTTATGGTGTTAAAAGCCTAAAAATGTAATTATTATTCACCAGTAAAGAAACTGTGTTCAGAGTAAAGGTTGTCTTGTTTTGAGAGAATTTTGCAACACTCCAGTGAGGTGATTAATGTGTAGTTTTTGGCAGGATATGAAGGGCTTTGACTTTTAACAATTTGCAAAGAAAATCTGATGTGCTAAAACAGTTATGAAATACAAGTCAATGTAGATGGTCTTTAACAACACAGTATGGCTTTAAGACAATTCTTTTTTAAAATGTCATTGCAATACAAGTGGGTCTTAATGGAATTTTTATTCTGAAAACTGCCTACTGCCTTATGCATATGCAGGCATATATGTTTACAAAAAATCTCCCAACAGACTAAGCAACTACCTCCTTACACTACAGGAAAAAGAAGAAAGGTATAAGAATATGCTAATAATAAAGAAGGGAGGTTTAAGAAGTGCATTTGTTAGGAGCTTTACTGAATTTTTAACCTTATGGTGTAAGACTTTCCAAACAAATTTTAGTTTTTTATCAAGCCTCCTAGAAAATTACTATGGTGTCTGGAATAAACAGAGGTATAATCTGATTCTGCAGTCAATTTTGCAGTGCTTAAAATACAAAGAAAAACCAAAAGAACAAAAGATCCCCAAGCTTGTTGTTTCTTTTGATACAAGTACCAAACAGAATAGCAAAAATATTGCTTAATGAAAGTCTTGAAATACATTGTGACATTTCTGAAAATCAGATCCAAAAAGTGTGTACATTTGCTAGCTGTAAGTAAACCATATACCTGCTAAATACTTCTAGATACACATACATATATACATACATGCATACATACATTACTGCAAATGATAGATGCTATTGTACATTCTTTCTTTTCAGTCTGTATTTTTTCTGCAGAATTTTCTTCTGTTAATTGTTTTTTTTCCAATCATATAGCTAAGAAAATGAAGAGGGTAGAAAACCCAATTTCTATATCCATTTAGAGGTAAGCATTTGTTTCCATGAAAAATGCAGTATATGTATCAATAAACATGCTAAAGATTGCTAGGATTTTAAAGAAAATTTTATAAGTAACTTGATTTTGAGTGAAGTTTAAGATTTAGAGATCAATGTAACCTCTTGTAACTTCAAAAATAATCAAAATAAGCATACTGGAACTTCTAATATTTGACCTGTAAGGCTGATTTTCAGAAATAATAAGTTGAGTTTTTCCAGCTTCCATTGAATTTACCTCATACTCATTACAGAACTGAATTTGATAGAAGAATACAGATGGAAGGAGAGAAAGCACAGACAGAAACATCATAAAAATCCTAGAATGGATCCCAAAACTGAATAATCGTGCTTTTTAAAAATTAAATGTTATTATCTTACTTGATGTATCAGGTCAAGTTCATTTGTTCCTTCACATATCTATTGATAGCCTATGATTCTAGCAGGAGGGAGAAGTAACGTATCAGATGAGAAAATGGGGAAGTTTTTGTCAGATACAGCTGGTTTCATGAGATAGAATCTGTGTGTCTGAACAGAAGATTCATTTTATGACTGACATCTACCTGGAGCTATCTTGTCTGACATGACAGAAACTGTAGATGTGTGAAAAGGTAGGACCAAAACATCAGGCCGTGTAAATGTCACAGTGGTTATGCATTACACATTCCATCATGGGAAATTAAAAGGTTAATGATAATCCCTGTTTTCCAAAACAATACACTTTCCAATTTTTAAATGTTTTGTCAGCAAAGGGGAAACAATGTCTAGGGGAACATGGGAGAAAACAATAAACCCTTCTAACATCTGTTCTGGTTTTTACTCATGAAGTAAGCCCAGGAAGATGAAACGGATTTGAGAATGTTTGCTGGGTGTGCTCTACTATGGCTCAACCTCAAGGGCACAATAAACTTAGAACAAGTGCTTAGAAACAGATCAAAGATCCAATGAATTATTTTGCATTTTTAACCTCTGACCAAAACACCATATCCTGAATACTGTTGCTGTTAATTGGAGAGCTTAAAAGATAAGTAGCATACAGGGACAGCCATTGCCATAGGAAAGTAAAACTGTGTGATTAATTATGGCATATTCCCTTGTCTATTCAATATGTTTATGTAAAACTCTTTTTTATTCTTTCAGCAATAATATTAGAACTTTTCCCCTATTGAGTAATATTTAAATTCATGAATATGCAAATTTGAAAGGTGAGAATGTGCATAAATATCTATTCAGTTTATTGCAACCTATGTAAAAAAATTAAGCACAAATCTCAGTGAATGCTGTTCACTTATATTTTTCATGGTTAAGGGGAAAAAGTTAAATTAATTTTGAAATCTAGGTCCCTTTTGAGGAGATCAGTACATAAGCAACTCCATTTTTCAATTTACACACTGGTCTATAATCCAATGTTATTTCTTTAAAGTTCATTTAAAAGTCAATATGCTTTTTTCAGTCTGTCTTGAATAACAAGATGGCTCTGTATCAAGTTGGCTGTCAATTGTTGATGATAAAATGATTTGTATGAATTGATACAAAATACTTTGAATTATATGTATTCAGTTGGATGACATTTTTTGTTATTTTCTCATGTTTTGGTGACTAGTTACCAAAATATGTGAAATTCCTTCTAATGGTATAAGTTTGTTATACAAGGAAAAAATAGGGAAAAAAGTGCTACTGAATTTTGATTTCATGAACTGAAATTGAAATTCATGTCAGTTCAGCACATTTCAACAACCAAATACAACTGAATATTGGATAAATGCTTTTATTTACATATATCACGTTTTCCTTAAACAATAATAGTAATGCTACTTTATACGTATGAAAATCCTAGGATATGATTTTGATTGAAGTGAATAGGTCTTTGTAATTTAAGTGAATAGTCTTAGATCCTGTATTTTGACAAGTCTGCGTCTCTGACCAGATTACTCTTCTTTCTATTGGTTCAACCATATACTCAGTATATGGAATGGAACTAGGAACTTGAAATTCACTCAAAATTTCAGGATGCATTTCTAAGCATTTACCTGGTAGTAGGGAAGTGTTATGATCTGCAAAAATCTACAGTTTATGCTATTACTGGATTTAAAGAGAAAAATAGAAAAGTAGAAGATGATTCCTCATAAAGGTAATTGTGGTCTTTGTTGTTTTTATTAAAAGGAAAACCTCTTGATTGTCACACTTGGTATATGATCCATAGCTTTGGATTCAGAAGACATTCTGGTCATAAATACTTTTAGCATCAAAATATGACTTCTACGTCTATAGTTTTCTTTTCCCGACATTTTGATTTTACTTTTTTACTATATGTGGTGATGGATATTTATACCTGTTAGTTTGGTCTTTCATGGCAAACATAATAATTTTAGAATTTACAGTCACATTGTGTAATAAAAAATGACACGCTCAAAGACTGACCTTTATTAATTACCTGTAATTTCACAGCTCATTCCCTAGGGTTTGGTTTGTTGGTTTGTCATTTTTTTTAAATGAAAAAAGTCCTGCTTAACACAATCCATAGCAATTAAAAGAATTACATATGGCATTTTCCTTTTTTTAGCATAAGGTCAAGAAAAAAAAAAAGGTGATGCCATTTCATTAAAATGTAAATATGTCAACTGAAATTTAGATAACTGGGTATTAATGATTCAATTAACAGAACGAAACCTTCCTAAAAGCAAAGAGAAGATTCAATAATACCAGTCTGAGCACAGGTAATAACTGATTTCAGTGGAGAAATACTGTCTTCAGTAAGAAAGTCTTTTCATAAAATCATGAGCTTGAATACATAATGGTTTATCTTTAGTGAATATATTCACAGGAAAATAAAAGGCTGAATAAAATTGAAAGGAAGCTATCAGGTGTATCACAATTTCAGGTTAGGCAATTTAGATTTACTTCAACAGTTTTTCTAAATAAAGCTTTGATATATTTCATGAAAGAAAAGTGCAATTTGCTATTAAATTGGTCTATTTACATAAGTTTTGAGAGGAATAACTGTTCTCGGTAAAAAAGTAAGCACTTGTACTCTATATAGCTCTGAACGTTAATGATTATGTGCCAAATACATCTAGCAAATACATTTCTCTTCTGTAATTCCAATAGAGTTGCTGTTGCTGAACTCAGAGATTAATTTAGTTTTGTGTGCTTCAAGATCAATGACTAAAACTACAAGAGATGCTAGTCCTCAAACACCAGCAATAAGCATATCAATTTAATATGCAGATCCTCAAAACATTTGTCTATTTTTTTTCTTTTAATTCTGGAGGGACCCATAGCAGACAGGCAAAGATTTTAAACTTTGTTAAAGTTCACCTGTGTGTATTACTGCTTAAGCATTCACAGTGCTTAATGGTCAGGTTGTACAGGAGCAGTTACTAATAGTTGCTCAAATGTGTAAATATTTTTACTCGGCTCCAGTTTTAGACACATGTAACGGCTTTTAACAAACTTCGGATAATTTTATTAATTTCATCACTTGAACCCATTGACCAAGTGATGTGAGGATGGCTACGAAGGAGGCTGTGCACAGACTGAATCAGTTGTATCCAGCTTTCCAGGTATCTGACCTAAAGCATAAAGCTGTAGTTAAAGCTTTTCATAAAGCGTGTTTGCAGCCAGGAAGCTGCATGCCTAAAGCAACATTAGTGGACCGAAGCAAGCAGAGCATTTCTTTAGCATTTAAGTACAGCTTGTGACTCATTTAGGCTTCAAAATCATGAGAGTTGTCTCTTTAATGCCATTAATGCATCAGTTGTCTACTAGAATCTCTGGGTAGTTTGGTAGAACTGGCAACTTTCCTAGTGTTGTGACACTGTCTTTTGCTACTTTGTGCTATGCCACTATTTTCTTTCACATGTTATGATCCACAGTTGAGTACGTCTCAATTGCAGGTTTGATTTATTAGAATAGCAGACTTCACATAACATCCTAGAAAAAGTATAGTTGTGTTGATCTGGCATCGGACAGGAAGATGGATTACAAATGTCCTATTGAAGTTTGTTTCATGACTATTCTAAAGGCATCCTACAGCATTCTCCTGAGAAACTAGTTTCCCATGGCTTGGACAGATGCACTTGCACTGGGTTAAGAGCTGACTGGATGGCCAGGCCCAGGAAGTGATGGTGGATGGAGTTACATCCAGATGGGAATCAGTCACTAGTGGTGTGCCCCAGAGCAGCACGTTAGGGCCAGTCCTGTCAAATATCTTCATTATCTGGGCAAGAGGATTGAGGGCACCTTCAGTGAGATTTGGATGACAGCAGCTTGGGTGGGAGTGTTGATCTGCTGCAGGGTAGAAGGCTCTGCAGAGGGACCTGGACAGGCTTGATTGATGCCAGGACAGTTGTATGGGGTTCAAAATGACAAAGTGCTGAGTCCTGCACTTGGGTCACAACAAGCCCAGGCAGTGCTGGAGGCTGGGGCAGAATGGCTGGAAAGCTGCCCAGTGGAAAAGGACCTGGGAGTACTGGCTAACAGCAGGTGAACATGAGCCAGTGTGTGTCCAGGTGGCCAAGGAGGCCAATGGCATCTTGGCCTGTGCTGCCAGCAGGACCAGGGCAGTGACTGTCCCTCTCTACTCAGCACTGGTGAGGTCACACCTCAAATCCTGTGTCCAATTCTGGGCCCTTCACTACAAGAAAGACACTGAGGGCTGAAGTGAATGCAGAGAAGGGTAATGGAGCTGGGAAGGGTCTGGAGAAAAAGTCCTTTGAGGAGCAGCTGATGGAGCTGGGGGTGTTTAGTCTGAGAAAGGAAAGATGGGGGAACCTCATCACTCTCTGCAACTGCTTGAAAGGAGGTTTTGGACAGGTGGAGGCTGGTCTTTTCTCCCACTTAAGAGGTAACAGAATGAGAGGAAATACTGCATTGTGCCATGGGAGATTTACATTGGAGACAGGGCTTCATGGTGAGGATGCCATTGCTAGACTAGGGGTTGGAGTCAATGATTTTAGAGATCTTTTGCAACCTTAATGATTCTCTGTCTATATTCTGTCTATATTTTATGTACTTAGAACTGCCATGCTGGATTAGACCTCAGAAAAAACATAGGTGCAGTAGTTGTATTTCATGTGGTACAATGGGACTTGCATCAATAAGAGAGGTTATGTGAGTTCAAATTACTCATTGCTTTAAAAACCTGAGTATTTCTTCTTACAATATAGAATATCTTAAGCATTATCTATAATGCATTCTGGACATTTAATTTCTCTTGTTGAATAGTAAAGAGCTGTTTAAAACCGGGCAGTCATATTATGGCATTTGGTTTTTGGAGTCCATAAATAAAATAAATTTGAAACAAACAGAATTCTAGGGAATTCTTCTTACTTGCAGGACCACTGGATTAGCAAGGTCCCAAGTAAAGCTACAGATGAAGAGTTTTCATTGGAAATACAGAGATGTATTTGGCTTGAGGTGGCTTGAGGTTAGGCAGCCACTGAGTGACAATTCAAAGGACATTGAGCAGTGAGGTGTGAGAGGAGACTGGCAGAGAACCTACTTCAGTTACTTCAGCAACATTAATATCTTGAAAGCTACTCTATTTAGATGAATCAAAAATCCTACGGTATAGGAAAAAACACATTTTGTGCAATAGTTCTCTATTTCTCTTTCATAATTTTGAAGGATGTTCATTGCTAGAGCAATAGCAAAAGAGTAATTTATTTACAGTGCCAGTGAAGAAGTCCTGTTCCTAGTCAGTCCTGTGAAAATAAAATTAAGCCAGACAAGTGTTCAAACACAGAATATTTTATTTTGCTCTGGAATATTATATTCAAACACACAGAGACTTAGAACAAACTTTAAAAAATAATTTTCCAATTGTACAAATGTTTGTAAACAAATTATTCTGTCATATTAATTGCTGCATGGTTACATTAGTCTAAAATAAGAGTATGTTTTCAGGTATTGTATGGCTACTCCTTTTGAAGCTATCACACAGCAGGATAGCTGGCTCATAGCTATTGCTAGATTCTAATAGTATCTGTTGATAAATGTTGGTTCTTCTAGTGATGATGTCTTAATAGTAGCCACTGAAGTTATGTAAACTTCTTAGTCTTCTTTAATCAGCATTGAATAGAAAGATAATTTTGGAATTAACAGTAAAGCTTTATTACATTTATGTTAGGTCACCAGAAATTGCCATCATCATGGAGTTTCCAAAGACTGCTCATTTCTAATATAACTGTATTTTAGAAGAGTATTATTCCAATTGTTCGTCTCTCAATATGCAGAGATTATTATTTAATACATTTCAGTCAAATTGTGGAAAGAGCAAAACTCACTGACACTTCTGAGACTTCTATTCACCAATGTCTTTATTATAACAGTTTCTCAAATGTAATTGTCTGAAATTCATTTTCTAATCCTACAGTTTCAATTGTTTGCTAAAGATTGAATTAGGAACAAGAGCCTAGATACTCAGAGGATTCTCTGAGGGCTTGGACTTAGGTATTGCTGTTGTGTTAGCAACTATGCAGTAGTTGTGCCTTTGACTTTAGTTTAATTGCAAAAGATGGTCTGTAACAAGAATTTGTATGAAATGTAAATAAATGTCAACTGGTGTATTAACGGGCTAATTTATTCATTAGAACAACAATAGCAAAACAAAAGTAGTATTCATTATTAAAAACCAAGCATATGTCGAGGCTGGGAAAGCACTGTAGCTATGTGGCTCCTCCAGTAAGCATTTTGGCATGCAAAGCTACAACTCTGTAAGAGGAAATGCAAATGAATAGGGGGAAAAACAAACTGGAACACTGTTACTGTGATGTCGGTATCAAAGTTTCTGAGTGATCAGACTGGGAACCACTTTAATTCCATTTTTTTAAAGCTGCCATAGAAGTGAAGCTCTGCTGAAAATCTCAGAGAGCAAAACTGGAGAACACAGCAGATAAAGGAGTCAAAATAGCCATATAGTCAGAAGTGAATCATCTTGAGGATGACGATTTGCTCTTTTATAAGAAAACCTCCTTAAGGATTTTCTTTATAATAATATTTCACTGTTCCTTTCTACTGAGTTGAAGTTATATCAGTGAAAGTGGTTTTGACTTCTGAATGAGTAAACCAATTTTCCATCAGATATAATATTGTATGGTGAGGTTGAGGAAAGATGGCTGGGGAAAAATTAGAGGAAACTGGGAAGTTATATTTACATCTTAATAGAAATTATAATGGTTTAGAAATTACGGTGTTGCTACTTCCTGGATGCAATGCTGCTGGCATGCTCAAAACCTGTTCTATTATGATTCCCCATACAAACAATCTGCAACCATCAGCACCTGGGGGGATGGAATGGAGGGTGAAGCAAGGTGGGGACACTGCATCCAGGCTCTGTTGAAATCTTTGCAGGGAGGGGAATTTGGTGGTACTTTGCAGCTGAGAATCAATGTTACACCTGTCAGTCAGGGAAGAAAGAAGAACATGCCTTGCTGCCAACCTGTGACTGGGCCAAAATCGTTCTCCTCAGAGGAACTTGTTATTTTATAATCTAATTGTAATATTGATGCACCCCTGCATCCCAAAGGTACCTGCTTCCAAGGTGCAACCAACCTGCCCAGGGCATGTGCTCTGCATTTGATTCACTGTACACCCATCAGTAGCAAAGGTATGTATGACTAGAGTCACTCAAGCTCCACCTAAGGTAAAGAAATAGTATAAAAGTAAGTTGAGAATTGGGAAAAGTTAGGCAAGACTCCATCATAACTACTGGGATCAGTTGACTAGCTGAACCTGTCTTCTCTCCTGTGGAGACACCTATTGGGTAAGAATCATACACTGTGCACACTGAATACTTTGCTTGGGGATACGAACTTGTCGGTGTATTGCTTTGAATACATCTTTGCAGTCAGATACTATCACTGTCAATCCTTGAACTTCAACCTGCCACAATTTTATATTAAAAAATAGTGTGACTGTGTTGGTGTAAGTCCTTCATGGGTGATGGTAGTTGCCAGCAGCAGGCAGCATAACTCAAATAAAGTGGAAGATCCACTGAGAGGTCCTAAAGTGGGAAGACTTGCTGAGGGGTCTCCTTTATGCTCCTGGTGTGTCCTGAATAAGTCAAATCCAGCAGGACTGCTCAGTGAAGGATCCCCCTGACAGGATGCTGAGGATGCTGTTCAGCGTCCCTGGAGAAGGGAAGACTGAGCAGAGAACTTACAGCACTCTACAGCTTCCTCACAAAGGGAAGAGGAGGGACAGGGACTGATCTCTTCCTTGTAATGATCAGTGACAGGACCCAAGGGAATAGCATTAAGCATGTAACTGGTTTAAACCTAAATTAGCATCTGGGAAAATTCCTAATCATCTTTGCCCCTCTGTAAGTGTCTCATTAAAAAGAATTGCAGGTAAGGTTTTGTTGAATTCCAAGCTTCATCATTTGGCTTTATCAGGCCTTATATGAATATTACTTGAAAGATAATATAGTTACTCAAAAAAAGACGAGAAACACAATTTATCTCCTTAAGCTGGTTAATATTCTCACAAACTGGCTGGACAAATATTAAATCACTAACCAGGAACCAAAACAGGTTTTGGTGAAATAGCATTATTCCTTATTGTCCATGGAAATAACTAAGACATGTAGATATCCAAAATCTAGCAGTCACAAAGAACAATGAAAAGTGTCAAATTAAGGCCCCTTTTTTCAACTGTTAAACTGTTTCTGTCACACATAATGAGTGTTTTATAAAAATCCATTTAACAACAATGTCACTGAGCCCTGTCTTACAGATCCTTCCATGACTGATAATGTTTCACAACTACATAAAGATCCAGGGACGAAAGCAAATTTGAAGCAGTCTAATCACATAAAGAGTTTTGCAATCTATTCAGATTCATTTCCCAGAGTGTTGCTTCTTATGCTGTCTATTTCTCTGTAAGCCTGTTTAAAATGCTAATATACTTAATACATATTTGCAATACCTAAGAAGTAATCTTGTCCATTCAAACTCAACACATACTAATTTCCTCAAGACTCTTGAACACTTTATAGTGCTAATTATGTCTATTACTGTCATTTACTTTGAAATTATATGAGGGCTCCCTCCTGAAACAGAAATCCCCAATTTTGCTTAGTAATGAAGAAAGTTCAATTTCAGTAAGCCTTTCTGATCTAATGGCTCTGATTTCATTTGGAAATAATAGATTTACTTATACAAAGAATGGTGACACATATGTTTCATGCAGATAACTGCTTATCAAATTTGTTCTAATTAGACATTTTTGTATTACAGGATTAATGTAGACACTTTGGGGACACTGCACAAGAAGCATATGTAATTCACAATTGAGATGATTTTTTAAAAGCAATTTTTCATTTTTTCATGCTGTTTCTCCAATGTAAACGGGGTTAAATATAGCACTAAAAAATAGTCAATGTCACTAGAATAAAGCTGAGAAACCTTTGATTCTAAATAAGTCTGAACCTGATACATTGCATATGTCTGTCTCTGTGCATCCATGAACTTGTTCATCTTTTCATGAATATGAATTCCAATTCAATCACCTTTTTGTTACAAAGCACTAATTTGCATAATTGTGCACCATAGTTTTTATTGTGAAGTGCCTTTGAAAAAAAAATGAATTACTAGAAAAACAAGCCACTTCTTCCATTAGTCTGAGAACTAGAAAAAATGGCTTTTTACTTGAGGTCTTGTTTGCTTGGTGAAGACACAGCACACTTTATTTACAGTTGTGTCCTCACACCGAAGGCATGACTAAAGATGAAAGTTCCAGTTCTAATCAGGTTGAAACATTTAAATCCTGAGGAGAATCTGCATTTAAACCATTATAAATATATTTTAGTTTTGTTTTGAGTTTATTTTTTGTCATAGAAAGCTAATTCCTTTTGGTAAGATATACATGAGATGAGCAGACTTGTTACATAATGCCATGAGGCTGATGTATTTAAGATCTTTCTTTGCTCTACACTGAGCTGTAAAAATACCTGAAGCTGATGTAAGGCTTAATAATCATCTACATCAAAATCAATGTAGAGAAGAAAAGGTGGAGGGAAAACTTGATCTTTCATGAATGCTAAAAATTACTAGAACAAGGAAGGGTAACTGGTTTTTCATATACATTTTGGATAAAGCTGGAAAGCTTTATGAAGAATTTAAGGAATTTTATCAGAAAAAAAATCATTAACTGCTTGCTTCTAAGGAGATGAAGAGAACAGGAGTTGAGTGGAAGGAATCAAATTCTAGAAGTCACATCACAGTAAAACAGAGATTTAGGCAAGAAGGAAAGATGAGTTCAGAATATATTATATGCCTTCTATTTGGTTTGTTTTAGGTCAGGGGCTAGAGTTAAAGATACAAAGCTATGACATTATTTTATATGTACATACACAAGTTTGAAAGAAAATCTAAGGAAGAAGATAAGAAGCAGGAAGAGTGATGAGAATTTTTTTGTGAGAAACTCAAATCATCATGGTGTTATACTGACAGGAAAGGGAGAAAAACGTGATAAACCTGACCAGTTAATTTTTCTGAGGATATCAGAAACATTTATTTTCTAGAAGAAAAATTATAGTGGAAGACAAATTTTAAGAGAAACTAGAGGAAGCAATTAGTGATTTATGCAAGTCACCTAAGCTCCGCAACTCTTGGAGATATGGCTGGATATCTGATGTACTGAGGTATTAATGCATTACTGTGTAAAAACAAGAAGTCTTCCTGACCTATGTCACATGTTAACATTCACAAATTAACATTCATGTTAATCATTCATTTGCTCAGAGATTGTTGGGTACATACGTGTCTCAAATCAGTCTGATCCCTAGCTGAGGACAGCTATGGTTCAACCCCAGCCAGCCCCGAAGTATCACACAGCTGCCCACTCCCTGCGCAGGTAACTGCTTTCAAGCAGTTGCTGGTTTGGCTCCAGGATGGAATGCCAAATCCAGTATGACTGCCAAGTTGTGAGACATTTTAACATTCTTAGTTTATACAATGTGAAGTCTTAAGGAAGTCAAGGTGACTCTTCGTGAGATAAGTGCTGCTACTGATGAATAAGGTCATCACAGTAAACTGATTATCTACACATCACTTTAAAAAGAATTCATTTACTATTAGAAAATAATAAGATCACACCAGCCTCAAAATTCTGACATTCGTGTTGAAGAAAATGACAGTAATTGGATACCAACATTTGCTGCAAAGAAGGCATTACTTTAATATTAATTCCATTTTATACAGATATTAAAAATTAAAACAGTTGATTTTACTGACAGCAGTTAAATCAGAAATGGAAAAAATAAATTAGCATAACAGAAATATTCTTCAGTCCAATAAAAATCTAAAATAATCAGACATGGAAAAAAAAATAGAAAATTTCCTAAATAAAGTGATAAATGAACTATACACAAGAAATGAAACACGTGTAAGAAAATAGCTTGTTGACAGAGAAGTATTAACTATCTTAATTAAAAAGTACTGGAGTTATTATGTCAAACAGCTAAGATTTTACCTAGCAATTGGAAACCTTGCAGGATTTATAAAGTGCATTTTTCTATTAATAGCAGTCTGTAGAAGTATCAGGAAAAAATGCAGAGAATGCACATTTCAGATCCGCATAATGACATCCATCACATCCCTGTAGGGGTACTAGAAAGAGATGTTCAAGTTGTGTACCAATCTCATTTTGCTGATAACACTTTTCATCAGAAAAGATGAAACAAATGTGACTTTCAAAATTTAATCATGAAGGACAAGGACATTGGATAACAGTAACCACTTTAAATGTCTCAGGAACTTGCACTGTAAATGTGCATGTTATCAACTTGAAGGCAGACCGACATACTTCAAGGCAAACTACCCAGATTATTTTAGTTCTTGAAGGAGGAAGGACACACAGCACTTTAAATGTATTATACAGGTTACAAAAGAAAGGTGTATTCTCAGCATCACATAAATATGAAACAGTCTGAAGTAAAAAAATTCTGTAACCAGAGGCCATTAGATTGCTTAGCTGGATAAATAGCTCCCAATAGCAAAGCAAATATGCAACATTTCATCGAAGCTACAGCATTGCATTGGTAGTATGCCTGACAGAAACATTTACTATACAGAATGATGATATATTGACAACTAATATTGAACAAAATAAATTACTTTAAAAATACATCCTAAATTACAGAATATTGTCTTGCAATTGAAAGATACAACGGGATTTGCAAGAATGCCGACTAATGTGAGAAAATAATTACAAAGACCTTATTAAGAAAATCAAAAATTATTCACTCAGCCAGAAAACTTGATTGTAAAAATGACGCTGATACACAGAATAACAATAATGTCTTAGTAGTGCTGAAATGCATATTACAATGTGCCAATACATAAGAAGGGTCAAAAAACACATTTGCCTTTCTAGTCTTGCGGCTAAATGAAAAAAGAAAAAAGATTTACAGATTTGTTCTATTGGGAAAAATAAATCCTTGAATAGAAAATTTTATTGAAGGACATTTAATTTATTTAAAATATTTCCTTATTAGGCTCACATTTTTCCTTTTTCCTATGAAGTCAGGGATGGCTGTGAAAGGAGCCTTAGACAAAGCATATATACATGTTAAATTTACATACAACCATGTCACAATCAGCATGATTTTTATGCATGTTTCCTTTACTTAGGCATGTTTTTACAGACATTTATTCATCTACTTGGTCAAGAAAAAAGGAGAGGGACTTTTTACAAGAGCATGTAGTGACAGGAATAGCAAGAATTAATTCAAACTAAAAGAGAGATATCAGATATTAGGAGGAACTGACTTGCTGTGAGTGTGGTGAGGCACTGGAACAGGCTGCCCAAAGAAGTTGTGGATGCCCTATCCCAGAAGGTGCTCAAGGCCAGGCTGGATGGAGCCCTAGCAACCTGGTCAAGGGAAAGGTGTTCCTGTTCATGGCAGGGGCGTTGGAGCTAGATGATATTTAAGATTCCTCCTCAGTCAGGTCATTCTATGATTCTATGATTAATTCTATATGATCCTATGATTCTATGATCATCTCCTATCATTGAGACTGTAAAGTGAACATTTAGCTCTAGATTGAAGAACAAATTTACATATTCATCTAATTTTCCATCTGATCTTTTGCAGAAAGAGTTTTGATGTTTTGTTTATAGTTAATTCATACTTAACCATTGTTATTTATTTCCATTTCATGATACCATTATACTGGTTAGAGTAAAATATCATCTGAAAGAGAAATTTGACAGACTGAGTGCTTTTTACCTTCCTCCAATGTTTTTCAAAAGAAAACCTGTATCTCTGACAGTTTGGGACTAATGAAAACTTGACTGGTTCAGACAAAACTTTCTGATGTCTTTCCTCAAGCTTCAACATTTTTGTCTTCATTCCCACTACTACTGAAGATATTGAATATACTGAACAAAGCCATCATACTATTCAAAATTAATGTTGAAATGACAGAATGAATGTGTAAAAAACATTCAATTACTTAGAAAGATATGTCTCATTGATTTTCAATATGAAAGTACTAATCCCAGTATATACCTTTAATTCCCTGAGAATATCAGACTGCATTCATTCTTTCTGTGAAGATAGAATACTTGGTCTTTTGACTGCATAACTAGAAACTAAGATTTTACTTCAGAGGATCGAGCTTTTATCTATAACATTGCAGTATTTTTATTTCCCAGAGTAGCTTACATATAGAGTTATAAAAGAATTTCCATTGAATAGTGGTTCTCTCCTCATTCTTCCATCTGTAACAGAGGCCAGAACAGACAGAAGAAAAGAAGAACATAAAGAGAACAAGTACAAAAGTATTTTTTACCTAGTGTGTGCTCTCAACTTCTAGCACTTTATCTGGACCATCATTATGCAAATTGCAAAGAATATCTGATAGAAAGAGTAAAGAATATGAAGCCAGGCTCTTCTCAGTGGTACCTGATGACATGACATGAAGCTCTGGGTAAAAAAGAGTGGAAATTCTGACAGAAAATACAGTGAGGATAGCTGAACACTGGAATTGATTGTAAAGAGATGTAGATTCCCTGTCCTTTGAGTTGTTCTAAACCTAAACCCTAAAACCTAACTGGACACATCCCTAAGCAACCTGTTCTAGCTAATCCTGTTTTAAGGCGGGTATTTTGCCAGATGACCTCCAGGGGTGCCTTCCAATCTCAGCAAATCTCTGATTCTATGATTCACTTACTCAGGAGTGAGAATATTTATGATATCCACGAAAAATGCCACACTTCAGAACTACAGTAAGTGCACTTGGAAAGCAAAGCCTGTGTTACTTTTTGGATCCATGCCCAGGAGTAATAGAAGTTTAACCTACACCCCTAGAGATGCTTCTCAGGCAGAAATATATTTTCTAGTGTATCAATGACATTAGCAAAAAGAATATAGTTTGCAAAATAAAAAAAAAATATAGCAGTTGGAAATTGATATATAATAATGCCTTACCAAAATCATTATTTCTGTGCTCTCACTTGAGTTTAAGTGTAAAAAGCCCCAGTGCTCTGCTAAAATTATAACTGAATTTTTTTTCACTCACCTGTAGAAAAATAGTAGCAAGGTAAAAATGCCTAGCTCTGTGAAAACCTGGTAAAAGTAATCTGTTTAAAGCAAAAAAACCAACAAGTTATAATTACATATAATGGACTCATAAGATAAATATTTCAAAGTATATGGAAATCTAAATAGCTGAGGAAAGGCCAATGATGCATAAACTCCTTATTAGACACTTCAGGTGGCCCATCAGAGTTTTCTTGCTCATGTTGTATTTTCCTTGTCATTACTGACTGTAACAGTAATGGAAAATGTAATTAAGAACTGTTAGATCATGTAGATTTTTAATGTATAAACTGCTGGAATTCTAAATTCTCCTTTTAACAAGGGAGGGCTCTACAGAACAGAAGTGATTGTAAATGAGGAGTGCACCTGAGGTTTCAACTCTTCTTCCTGTGTTGAAGATCTTCCATATAGCACTCAACTCCTCAAACTATTAAGTTGCCTTTCTTTGAATTCCTTTGACAGGAACCCTAAAACAGCTCTTGCCTTGAAGCCACTCCAAAACAGTCATAGATGCATAGCTAGGCTATCAGTTATCTCTTAAAAAGAAAAAAAAAAAAAAAAGTGTTAAAATATCATTATATTATAGAAATGCTTAAAAATTAGAAATCAGAAGGAGCATGAGAATGCCATTCAGAAACAACCATATCTGGTTTTGCTTATTATTAAAGATTGTCAAAATAAAATCTGATTTTATAGAAAATTCCCAAATTTGAATTCAATTTTTTATATACAGACTAAGAGATAGACTTTTTGTCTTAGTCTTCACAGACATGCAAGAGAGATTTTGTTTCTCTTTTAAAGAGCAATTAAGTGATTTGCTGTTGTATGATTTTTTGATCATGTACAAATAGGAGTCAGATTTTTTCACTTTGTTTTGTCCTTGATATACTCTTATTTCCCTCTGAACTTTTATTCAGAATGCCTAGATGCATATTTACAGGTAAGTAAATGAAGTGCAAAAAATATTTTATGTTTTTAAACAGAACTTCATAACACTTTTCAAATAAAGATTCATAACAAAATTAGTGCTTCTAATTTAGATAGCATTTCAGAAAACTGTTAGTATCAAGAAATTATTCTTAATTAAGAAGTACATATTTAACACTAATGGGGACTATTATTAGTGGTCAGTGGAAAATTCCAATAAATTTTTATAACAGTGTAGATAAAAAGATGAAATTTTGCATAAGTGTCATAAATAAAATTTTAAAAAATAATTTGACTGAAACACCTTGGAAACTCCAAGCAGAATAATGATCAACTACATCTCTAGGATCTACTTAGAGCAATTAAAAGATTTTCAGAATTATCTTTAAATTATGTATTTGTTTGTTTTATCTCACAGGAAAAAAAAGAAAATTAATTACATTGAATTATCAGAATAATTGACATCTATAATTCATAATTAATAATAAAATTAATAATTAATAATTAACAACTAATGTTAACATAATAATTAACAATTATTCCACATCAAATTATTTTTTCTTTTAAAAGACAATTGAAAATAAGGACAGTTATCCCTCTGGACAGTTTTAAAACACTGTGACATCTGAAATAAGTTAGTCAACATCACTAGAGAAATGGTAAGAAATAAAACATGCAAATTTTTGGTAATAAAATGACATGCTGGTTGCTATCAAAATCAAACATCAGTCAAAGTAGTAGTCTTGTAAGAATTTTCACAAGAATTGGACAAGGAGTACTGAAGATAGCAACAAGATCTTGAAGAACTTTTCCTATGCAATCAATTTAAAATAATTCAGTAATAGAAGTATTACGTTAAAGGATACTAAAGATAACATTTATCCTCTTTTTCCTTGAAAATAAGAAAAATTATTTGAATAGGACAGTATAGTATGTAGGCCTGTAAAAAACATTGAAATTAATAATAGAAGTTTTTTGTATTATCAATTTTCCTGGTTCTTGAGTATTAGCTAGTACATTTGATAATATGGGATAAAGGAACGAAAACAACAGAACACAGGAACCAGACACAGAACTTTGCTTTATCAGGACATATAACAAGAGATTTGATTTAACAGGGTATTTTCTTTCTTAGGAAAGCAACAATTTTCAGGCTAGAATCAAAAAGTTTGATTGTAATCATTGTAAATTAGAAGTATTTTCAGGTGATTATGTCTATTTTCTCTTATCTACTTTTCATCTGGAAAAAAGAATGTACATATATACATTCTTACTCAATCCAGAAATTATCACTTCATAATCACCCAAAACTCAGGCTTATTTTAAAAATGGCAAACAGTCAAACTTTCCTAAAGGAAGATTTTTCTCAACATCTCTTTTTGAGTGTTTGAGGGCATTCTAATTATCAGTTCATGTCACTTGCTCATTGCAAATGAGACTCTGAACTTTATGGATATTAGGAATATTGAAGGATAGTTCTTAGCGCCCTCTTCAATAAGGATGCAAATAGAACTACCCTAGATCCAGAGAAACTTTATGGTGGCTTGTGGGAATAACACATCTTAGTATGCCTTTTATATTTTTGAGTACTTTTTAAATCATGAAAAGCTTTACGCCTCCAATATTTAGAGCAAGTTTTGAAATCTGGCCTGGAGGCAAGTATGAGATTTAAAAAATAAAATGCACAAGTTTTTCTTCTGAGATTCTCTTTAGGTTTGTTTGACATGTAGTGTGAATTTAATGTCAGTTACCCTTTTGGTAAAATTCTGATTTCATGTTACAATAACGTATCAAGAACAATATCTGTCAAGACATAGTCTACAAATCATTTGACAATAATTCCAGCTAGTGGCACTGGCTATTTTTTTTCAAATTCATTTTAATTTTGTTATCAAACTCAAATTTCTCAAAGCTGAAATGTTGCATTTAAAGATCTTGAAGACCAATGACCTTTTATGCCAAAAGTCTTCCCAGCTGGTCTGTGTAAGAACCATTGTTTTTACTCAGGAACAGGGATGGAAAAAGAATACATTTAAAATAATTGCAAAATAAACATGTATCAACTAGGGTTTTTAAAAATGATTTTATTTATTTTTTGTTTAGAAAAGACTTGTAATTTCCAAGAAAAAATTTACATGGGAATAAAATATCTGGTGGGATGAAACTTTCCTCCTTCACAAGTCAAGATCTGAAAAGTAACTCTTTCACATTAACAGTAGAGGAAATCCCCTACACATCAGAGAAACCTGTGTTCCATGGGTATAAAGAAGTTAGTTAACAATTTTCTTTCCTTGTGTATCTGAAAAAAAATTCTCATAGATTATAATATTTTACCTTAAATACTTGATCTGTCAGGGAAAAAAGTTTTGGTATTGTATTGACTAAATAGTGAGTGCAGGCAAAAATGTTGCTTGGTGTTGCAATGCAAATAATGATATCTCACACAATGTCACAAATCCATTTGTGGTTATAATCTAGTTTTATATATCCAGTGTTTTTCTACTTTCTGTCATCTTTATCACCCAACTAGAACTAATATATTCTTGATGGCAACCAGGCAACCAAGGACTGTGGTTTGGGGAGATTTCTTTATAATGCAAAGGCCACAAAAGACATCTCAGGTAACATGTGAGGTTTCCACGCACTATTTCTTTTTCTCCCTCCTTGTGACCTGCAGCAAGAGGAAAGGATCAAAGAGTAAGGAAAAAACCTTTAACCAAACACCTCCCACCTGGAAGATTAGATACTAGAAGAAATGACATCATATGCAATGTTACAAAAGCTGTACAGTCTTAAAATAAGATTTTCTGTCCCTGCACATTTTCTTGAACATCTCTACTCAGCTACATAGAAAGATGGTAGAATTATAGAGTATCCTGAATTGGAAAGGGCCCATGAGGACCATTGAGTCCAACTTCTGGCCCTGGTGAGGTGGGCATTATATGCTGACTACATTAGGAAGCCAAAATCCTTCCAGTTTGTATTTCAAAAAATTGGTTTTCAAATTAGAATTTAATATTGGTTGCACAATGGAGAATTTGTATATAATAGTTTTAATAGTGACTACCATTTGGGAGTTGCAAAGATAGTAACACAGTAATTCTACTTGCAAGAATTCTTCCTTCAGAGCTTGCTGAAACTCTACTGAATTCAGGCTTTTCAGAAGAGAATGTGGCTTTTCATAGAACATGTCAAATGTCCTACATTTCAGTTAGTTTGTCTTCTGTGGAAAGAGCAACCTTTAGAGTTGCACAGTACTAACTGAAAAAGGATTTACACCCTTGACAGAAGCTTGTAATAAAATGCACTAGAATCCCAAACCAAAAAAAGTAGCTTGTCTTCCATTCGGCAACAGCAGTTTAATGCAAAGATGAAATCATGTGTTTCTGGTGATTGCCAGTATAGTGTATACAGTTGTGTACAGCCCTATGGTGCTAGGCACGTCCCTCATTGAGGTCAAGTGGTGTCTACTTTTCATGACAAATGTTTTGTAAGAACCCATAGAATGTAAGTACTACTGTTGTTTCTAATTTTATCATTCTTGGTTTTGTATCCATCCCTTTCTAGCCCTGTTAGCCCGTCTTTGTCAGCTACATTTCTGCACAGTATTCTGCCCTGCGTGCTCTGAGTTTGCAAAAGTTTTGGCCAAGGTTGTGTCACTCATTTGAGATTTTTTTCAGTTTAAAACTATTTGCAAGACAACTGATTCTGCTGTATCTCTGAAACAACACCAGATTGTGCACCAAGTCTGACATTATTCTGTATGCATCAGACCTGCAGAATATGAACAGATCCATTGGGAGCAGGCATCACCTAAAGCAACTCTTTCTCACAGAGATAAATGAGTGCCTTATGTTTGCTCTGTGTTACTCTTGAAAAGCCCTTTGCATCAAATCACCTCTTACACAAAATATAACTATGATAAAATCCTAAAGATCTGTATTCTATTTTTTTCTTTTTTACACTATAACAATCAAGCTGAAGTACATCTGTATTCTTGACAGACAGCTACTGTCAAATCACCTGCAGAACTAAGAGAGTTCATTAAAGAGAATATATTTTTCACAAAGATGTTTTTGGCCCCAATGAAAATACAAAAAAAAAGACTGCAGAATAAAGGGACATAGGAAAATAAAATCTTGAGGAATAGGCTCAGAAACACAAAGCTGGAAGACAACACAGTTCATCCAGTAAACATTCTAAACCAGTGAAATTAGTAGAGACAGTTCTTCAAGCACAAATCATAGGGCAGAGCTAATGAGGAAAGCTAAAAATATCCCATCTCTAAAACCAGCTCTCAGGTATTTTGCATATGTGTCAGTAATATAGAAATTACGAGAAAATTGTTTGCAGTATCCATTTGTTTTGAGAATGTAAACCAGATTTTACTTCAAAAGCAATTTCATAATAATGACTTTTCACATGGAAGAGATAAAGTAAAATTTGAGATGAAATTCAACACTGAAAGTATTTCTTTGGTTTATATTCCAGCTGACATCTTTGTGTCCTGGATATCTGTTTTTCTTTTTTTCTTTTACCACTATAGCTGACTTTTACCCTATTTGGCTTACATTTTAAGACCAAAGTTACTGTACTTTTCATTCCCTGATTGATATTTGCAAGCTAGCAGGTGTTAATGGTGCAGAAAAGTGCATATGAGCTTGAGAGAACATTGTTGAAACACAGCATGAAGCCAAAGATAATATGGATATATACACTCTACTTTTACTGACACAGACTTTGAACTGTCATAGATTTGGATAACAGCTGGTCAAATATTTCATTTCAAGGAAATTATTTTTTGTGTGTGTGTGCCAAAAGAAAATATGATGTTAATCCAGTGAGACTTGGGCCCCACGCTGCTTCAAATAAGATTAAAGGGATTGCCTACCAGGGTGAAGTTCTATTAAGTTTATAAATATTCATTGCTATATTGAAAAGTTTAAAGCAGACTGAATTTCAGTTAATTGCTCACAAAAAGTAATCTTCTTATTTAAAAGAATACTGTTAATTAGATTTTCAAGGAAAAAAGACTGGGAACCCAAGATTTTTGTACAAAGAGAGGGTTTTAGGCAGCTGAGTTTTATGAATCACAGGTGATCAGATCTGTTATGAGGGTAAAATTAGTTACTAGTTTGGTATGAAGATATTTAGATATTTTCTAGTTACTAGATAGTGTCAATATTTTTTAAAGGATTCATTGCAAATGAATTTATTCAACCAGTCAAAAGTTCCTGAGTGTTGGTTCAAAAGATACAGGGTCCCTGGACATAGAAGACAAAAGTAAATTAGTTAAAAGACTTGAGCTATGTAATGTAAAAGCAGAGGTGTCAGAGTAGAAAAATTATCTGTATCAGAGGGGATACAATAAAAACAAAGCCAAACAAAACAAAGCACACCTCTGCCTGTCCCAGTGCAGCTAAAACTAAACTCAACCAGCCTAGAAGTAAACAAATCCCACGAATAGGTTGGATTCAAACCTACACAGGGACCCTCAGCCAGTCTCAGTCAGCCCTAAATGCAGATGTGTCCCTGGCCAGGAGCTGGGCAGTGTTAAAGCCAGAGCAGTCAGCTGTCTGGACCAGGGAGTTCTGAATCTCCTGTTTAAGGAGGATCTGAACAATAAAATGGGTTGTTGTTGTTGTTGTTGTATGGATCTGCAAAGTGTGCGCTGTCTCTGTCTCCAACCCAAGGATCCCACAACATCTGCCCCCCAAAAAATCACCTCCCCAGTGTCAGTAGACAGCACAGCTCACACCAGTACTGTACTGAAGACAGTGGCTACCAAATGTCAGTACTGAGGAATTACTTGATGAGTGTGTGAGCAATGTTAATAATGCAGCATTTTCCTTATAATGTCTTGCAAAGTGAGCTACTTTATCCGTATTTCCAGGAACAGCATTAACAAGGCATATTGTTGGAATTCAGCAAAATACAGGAAAATAGCAGTGATAATAAAAAATACTCATACAGTTTCTTTGCCAAGCATTGCATGTACTCAGGGAGCTCAAGGTTAGAAGCTACAATTTGTCTCCTTATAGTCAGTTTACCACAGGAAAAACTGCAATAATTGAACAGTTGTCCATACACACACACACACACACACACACACACACAAAATCCCCAAGCAAACAAACAAACAAACAAAAAAAGGCTGAATTTGGCTAGGGACTCTACATGGGGAAATAAATGGCAAATGAACTAAAATGTAAAATGAGAGGCCACCAACTTGTCTCAGTAAGTCTCCAGAAAAGCAATCCTTTGCTGTAAGAGTGCTGCCGTGAAATGGATTTTATCATGCTTTGGAAACATATTATGATACAATGCATTAAAGTTTTCTTTAGAGCAAAATTTTCTTTGCAAAACAGGCACTGCCAGAATGGCAACAGTGGAGTAAATAAATTCCTTCTTCCCATTAATTTCCACTTGTAGACAGTTTCAAAATAACATGTAGTTAAAATTTGTCACACAGGCTATGCTGGTAGAGAGAATCCACTTTGATGACTTACACCAAAGTTTAATCATCCTTTTATAAAGGATGTTTCTTTTCACACTTAGAATATATACAACCTTGGCTTTCACTCCTTAGTTCTTTTTTCTCTTCTTTTTAACTATTCAAATAAGAGGGCCTTTTGTAGTCTATTATGGGTACACTGAATGAAAAGAATTTTTAAAGTCAGTGGAAAAAGCTCTCATTAAGTTCAGAGGATTCGAAACTGCTCCAGAAAATCCCAAAAAGTTTTCTTACTTTTTTTTTCATTCCTTCATGAAGGTTGTTTTCTAGTCTGATGAATAATGAATATTTTGTTTAACATTGAGGGAAAAGGCACAAAATAAACCAGATTCGTTCTGAGGGGTAATGCATAACTACTTCTAAGTTGTTATTAAAGTAGGAGTGAGCCCAGGAGATGAATCTGTAATTACATGGATCCAATTGTTTTGATATTCCTCACAGCTAACAGAGTTCTAGATCTTAATTAGGACAGATGATTGCCCCAATATGAAGTCGTGGTCAGAGGTGGTCAGTGAAACAAAATCAGCAGGTGTCCAGCCAAGTGTCCAGCAGTGTCCAGCAAGAGGAAGAGAGATCAAGTGAGCAAGGGCAAGCCCTGCAGACTGAGATGCAGTTACTTTCAGCCCCAGCTCTTCCCAGGCTCTGCTCGCTGGCCAGAGCCCACCAGCCAGACAAATGTCTGACAGCAGCCCAGCGCTGGAGACCTTCCACCACCCGCCTGGAAAACCTTTCCAGTGTCCTGGGCAGCCTGCACCTCCTCACACACATTGGCTGCCTATTCCATGTGGACATGGCATGGCTGTCAGGCCAAGTCTCCCCAGAGACAGAGCCTTCCTTCATCTTCTCCAAGCTGCCCCAAGGACTTGGCTCGTGGGCAGCTCCTCCCCCACGCTCCTCCAGTAACCTTCAAACCATGCTGAGACAAAAATCAAAATGAAATTCTTTCCTCACATAAGTAAAGACAAATTGCTGCATTAAAGTTTGTTATGCTTGGAGATGTATGATGTTGGGAACAAGTTTCCTCCAGGTCTGAAAACATTGTTTCCTAAATTAAGTACACAGAGAGTCTGACTTTAGAAGAAGCAAAGAAGAAGTCAATTCTCCAGAAAAACAATATGAAAACATTATATAATCCCAGTAACTGATATTTCCCTAACAATTATATAAGTATCTAAATTGCAATGAGATATGTCCCTGTTCTTTGAACTTTGGTCTAGAAGAGCAGTAATAAAACACTAATTTTAAAGTTTCTCAGCCACAAAAACAAACCCTAAATCAGAAAGGTGAAAAAAACCCCCAAACCTCTATACTTTGTTGAGGCTGCTGTTCTTGTAAAATCAGAGACTGTATATGCATATTTCTAACTTTTCTTTTTAAAATCCAAAGCCTTCTCCTTTCCAGTATCATAAATTATACAGAAAAACACCCTTAAGGTGCTGTCATCTTAGTCCTTGTTCAGTCTTGCCTGAATCCAGAAATAAACGTGCTGATTCTGCTGTCATAGAATAAACTATGGTTCACAAAGACAGCTTTATACTTTGACCTATGACATATAGGATGTTTTCTAAAAATGCAATTGTTGATCTTAATTTGTAGAAAAATGCCTATCTAACAATTTATATCTCTACAGGTAACAGGAAATCATGGTACAAATCCAACATTAATACATCTCATGGAAATCTCTGGAAATTTCTTCATGGTTATATGAGGACAAGAAAAATATTTCTGTGTGTATTTATATTAGCTTTTTTATTTCCTCTGGTGATTAAGTGCAATTATTCCCAAATATTGCTCCAGAAATATAACTATTTCCATTTTTCAGATTTCGATTTCATTCCATCTTGAAATTATGTAAATCTTATGGCTTACAAACACACTTTAAGTGTGCTACTTTTGTACTGGTAGATACAGGCTTCAAAGCCTCTTCATGAAGGTATCTATGAAATTCTTGCGATATTTGCAAACATTGATAACAGTTTAAAACACTTTTAAAAATAATAAATTTTTAAATTACAGTTTTATTTTAGAAATTTTTTTGGTTCTTTTTTCTTTTTCATAAACATTGGAGTTGTTTCAAATGAGGCCCTTTCAATTTTTCTTGTATATACAGTTTCCAAGCAAATAGATGTTGATTAGGAAAACTTCAGACACCTACACTTTATAGAAGTATTTCAAACAGTTTTGATTTCTTACTTCTCAATCTATTTTGCATGTTAGTTTGGTATCACGCTGATCATGTTCTTGAAGTCTATACTGAATAATAATAATAAAGATTCCTTTTTCACATAAATAATCAGTTTTCTTAGCTTAATGTGGGATTTCAAACCTATTGCAACTGAGGCTTGATTGATGCATGTGCAATCACAAGTTTTTTTGCGATAATCACCTTACATCTGAAAATCAACTTTTACAAAACTCAGCTATTTATATGGTAATATAATCCTATGGCACACCAACCCCAACCCCTTTTACTTAATCTGTGCAATGATGTATCATTTAAAGGGAAAGCTTGCACTTGGCTTGAAGTTTGAGAGAAGGGCTTATGAGTCTGAAGTATTACCTTTTCTTTTTCCCGCTGATATATAAATGGGTTCATAATAGTTCTCATTCATGACAAAGCTTTGAAAAATATAAATATTTGCTAATAAAATAACACAATTATTTTCAAATGGAATCAAAAGAGATGGACTGGGATGTTCTTTACAACTAGCACTGCTGGTATAAATGTCTGTGAAGCAATGATAATGCTAACACCTGGGCACAGATGTGCTAAAAACCATTAACTGCAGAGATACATTAAATCTTTAATAAACAGTAAAAATTGCACACTAACAATTTTATGTTGTGGGAAATTAAAATTAATTATTTAGGAACATTAAGTATTTTTCTAAGGATATATAGTAGTCCTTATCTTAAGAAAGAGAAGCTCTTTGTGACCTTTCAGCAAATTTTACACAAACAAAATGTGTCCTTTAAACAGCTTTTTCTAATTAAATACAGCAGAACTATCTCAAATACATTTGTATTAGAGTACTTACTCCTGCCTTACTTAGTTTAGGTTGTGTGAAATTTCTGCCTTATATATAAAATGGAAAAAATTGGCAAACTGATCTTGAAGTTGCAGGCACTAATCTTAAGAGTTGGAAGCAAAATCAGTGTTTTGCTGGCTCTTTTGAATTAACACAATACTTTTCATTCAAAGTGGGTTGCTATTCACTTGGTAGAAAGAAAAACTTATACCTGGATACTGACAAAATAACAGACTATTTTTTGGGCCAAATTTCTGACATTAATTTCTTTAAAATGTTAAGAATGAGAAATAAACTGCACACTACAATGAAACTAAATGTACTGCCAATTTCTTTTTAATTAAAGGTTATAGAAACTGAATATAATTTTCTTTGTAAGGAGAAATTAGGTAGAATTTTTGCAGGCTTTGAAGAGAAGTGGTGTCTGAAGTAAGACTTAACTGCAGCACATTCTGCATCTTTTAGGTAAGGACTTTACATAAGACGAGAAGAACCACCATCTGTTTGCAGCCAGAAACAATTTCTGACTGTAGATGTCACGAAAATGGAAAAGTAACTGAACATATCCCTAAGGAGCATTATGTATCTGAAATAATAAAATAGGACACATGCACTTTTGCTGAAGTATTTGGAACTTCTTTTGTAGTCCTTGTAGTCCTTGAGAGACGTAGTTCTCAGAATTCCTGAAAATAAGATTGACTAAAGAATTAATTAAAATCATGCTCAATTATCATATACAAGTCACAGTTTTATTTTATCCTGAAACTTTTGTGTAATATTTGGCAGTGGTCAATGACACACTTTGTTCTTGAATCATTATTTAAAATGTTTTTATACAGTGACAAGGCACCATGTCAATTATCTATAAAGGTCAATAGAAAAAAAAATCTGGTCTAGGAGGTAAACATTGGAACAGCGTTTATTACACATAGTGAGAAACTGACCTAAAATCCTCAATTTAAAAGGCAAGGGAAAGTCTCCTTCATATAAAAAAAATGTAAAGAAGGCAATCTTTTTTTACAATACATAACTGCAACTTAACCTTTACTTTTCCATATTTATAATAAAAAAATTCAGGAATGGATATTTAAGTTTAATAACCTAAAACTACTTTCAGCAAGGTTTTGAACTTGACAGGAATATTCTTTGAAAGGTGGAAAATGAGTAATTTGGTTATATTTTGGATAAAAGAATAAAATTACATAGAACACCTTTTTCCCACCTTTTTCCAGAGAAAAGGAAAAGAAAATCTGTAGTTGCAGATCCAGATAGTTCAAGATACTGAACAGGAAACAGCAGGAATAGTGAAACTGAAATAGGCAGAGTTTATAAAACATCCAGTATGGGCTGACCACCATCTTATTGACTAGTTCTGCTTGAAGGTGTCTTGAGAGTTTTGTTTCTGTGTGTTTCTGCATGTGTAATAAATGCAAAATTCTGAGGTCAGAAAATAATAATTCATCAGTTTATCAAATTAAAATATGACACAAATTTAACAGTGCTGCCCAAAGAATATACACTGATTATAATTTTAATGATGTTTTCCATGAATTAGAAAGAAAAGTTTTCCTTCTTTAAAATGTCCTGTCCAGTGCTCATTAAAATTTTACCTGGATTATAAAAGTGCTGTATGATATTCAGGTGCTGCAATGTTTAACATATTCCACCATTATCTCATATTTAGCATGGTGAAATAATGGAGGGAGAAAAGGGCATCTATTGAGCACCATTTATAACTGAACATGGTTTCTTATACATAGTGGTCAATAGAAAAAAGAAACCTTATATAAATATTCAAGAAAATACAAGGGAAATGCATTATGCATAAAGGAAAATAAAGACATGTAGAGAACAAAAGATTCAGATTTGTCTGGAGATCTACTGATAGACTTAAGTTTTTAAATTTGGAAATTCATCATTTCAAGAGATAGGTCCTATGGCTTTTTAAACATGTGAAAATAAATATTCTGTTTTTTTGAAAACATTTTTTTCCTCAGTATGACTTGAGAATTAAAACTTTGGAACCTTACCTAGTAAGAGGAAAGGAAAACCCCACCATTTAAGATATCAAAGCAAAACTATTTTGGTGGACGAAAACCATGCTCATTCATTCATTCATTCATTCATGTCCTTACTTTTCGATGATTTCACATTTTCACATCATATTTTTAGGCCATTATTATGGATTTTTCAACACTTCTTTAATAATATTTTAGTTTAATTTCACAGGAATGTAAGGAACAACATGTCTTAATGTCTTGAAAGAGAAGATTATTCTTTTGCTTGTGATGGCATTATAGAAAATGTATTGAAATTCCATTTAAAAAAAAATTAACGAAATGTGGTGAATATATTCCTTTAACCTGAAGCCAAATCATACACTCAGTGTCGATGTCATATCAGTGAGTCATGTTTTATAGGACTTATGATTCAAAAGTGAAATTGTGTTTTTAGATTCTTATTTTAAACTGTGACATTCATGAATTAGTAATTTTTTCTTTAGGGCGAGGAGAATGCAAGACAATAACTGTGGATTTTCTAATGGAAAATAATGAAAAATATCCCTATTGCTTTGAGTCATAAAAGCAAAGGAGCCATTTCTGAACTTTTTTCCAGTAACATTATTCATGCAGAATATAAGACATTATGAGGTGGTATAAAGTTCTACTTTACAGCCAGGGCAGGTTTCTAAAATATAATTTTGCTTTCTTCATTTAGAAGAAATAAAACTTACCAAAAATCAATCAATGTCAATGTATCCAACACAAATGCCCAAATCATCATGATTTCTAGCTTAGTGACAAAGTGGATTCCAGAATGGATTTTCAATCCCTACTGATCCTCTTCAGTACTGACACTGACACAAAGATGATTTTGTTCAGCTGAAATCCTTGGGCTCCCTTTAAAATACTAGTAAAGTATTAGGTGCAGTATTTACCAATAAAAAGGTAGAGAAGGAGAAATTAAAAAGAAGATTCTATTCACGTGGGTAAAGAAAATAGGGGGAAAAAAAGAGGAGAAAAAAAGCAAGCTTAAATCATCTCTATCAAGGAAAAACTAGACTGCTTATGAAAGAACCAGCCAAAAAAGATTTTTCAGAGGCTTTTCTGAACAACACCACTTCCTTCATTCTTCAAGATTGTTTGCTAAATCTGATAGTTAAAAATTGAATTATTCTATAATAAAAAGGCCAGGTATTTTTATCAAATGAACATAAATCTCATATCAACTTTGGTCACTCTATCAGTCTTGCTATAATTTGCAGAAACACAGTAGTTTTTGTCAATAGATTGCAGCATTCACTCCTGCATAACACATCCCATCAAAGGTGGTATGAAAGCCCTCATACTCAGGATAAATAGCTGCAGAGAATGCAGGCCAAGAAAAGCCTGTTCTATGTTCTTAATATACCAAAATCACAAGAAATTCCTAGGTACTCTATTAGTGTAATGTTGGGATACTATTGATAGATATAGAGAGAGATAATAACATTTGGGGCCAAGGTAATTTCTTTAGGCTTTTTGTACTGCTGTAAATTCTCTGACACTTTTCCAGTTTTATCCCCACTAATGTCATGTATGTCACTAACCACAAAAAAAAAAAAAAAACCGGGGGGAGAAAGATGATGGATGGTTTTGCTTTAATTGCTAAAATTCCTTGAATGGACTAATTTTCAATGTCAGGTCCTTAAAATGGGGCTCAGAGAGCCTGTAATAGATTTTACCTACTTTCCAAGTATTTTAATAATTTAGTTAATACTTTAATGGCATTTTTCGAGCAAATGTATACATACGTGTCAGTATAACATTTTCAATGATAAACCAGGACTTTATGGTAATAGCTGCTAATTTTAAAAAATACTCAAGGAGGTCACAGTGTTTCGAGTTAACTATACGTGTGACTGCAGTGCTATGAACTCTGCCATGTAACATAAATATTCAAGCAATCACTCCAAGATATGTCATGTTACAGTTATTAAGTGAATACACACTTACAAGGTTATAGCTATCAGTCTAATTATTTAATATTTCTGATAGCAACTGACAGCTATAAACACTAATTCTCAATTATTCTTGTTTACATGATGTGAGGATCTGGACTCAAGTGACCAAAATGTTTTATATTTGGTTTTCAGGCATTATGTTTTGTTTAACGGACTTCTGGTATTTAAAACTCTTTGAGAGTATTCCTCTGCTAAGTGCAACACTACTAGTAAAAGGTCAGAAAGAAGGTGAATTTGTCAAATTGCATTACTTCCTTCAAGTTGGTGTTTTGTAGATGTACAAAATAAGTGACGATGGGCAAGGAAGAAAAGGAATATATGAAGGAATGTTTAAAGAAAATATTAAGCAGATTTTTCCCACCCTATCTTTCCTTTGTTCTCTGTTAGCTACTTTGATTTCATATAGTGTAAATATCTTCTAAATGTTGGTTTGTTAAATGTTAAATAATCTTCTGCCATAACCACCATATATAGAATTAATGCTATCAATGTTGCATTACTGTAAATGTTTCCCCATGGATATGATATATGATATTACATTACATTGTGGCAATTTCATATATTTCTTATATTTTACTGAGTGTTTTTACTTTTAATAGATATATTACTGGGATTGCATAACATCTGCTGGTATAGAATATAGAATAGTACAACTAGAATTCCACCACAATGAAAGTATTTTTCACTAAACACACCGCCACCTACTATTAGAATTCTAGTAGCACTTGAGAGTAAAACCCCTTAAAAAAGGAAGATCGCACCAAATCTACTTTACCCTACTTTACCACATATTGTAACACCACGTGCTGCTTTCAGATAAAGTATGAGGTTCTCGGAAAAACCATGTGCACTGATAAATGAAGATTATTTTAAATTGATGTGACACTGCTAAACTAGCAGGCATTTCTGTGGCCAAAACTGTTCTCCAGCACTTGGGGACAATACAGCATCTTTATGAAAATACTTAACCAATGAGCCAAGAACTTGGTGTTCTAGACAAACAATACTTCCTCAGATAAAGTATATTTTCATTAGCCAAACAAGAAAAAAATGCAGACATTGTATCTCTGTTGTGTAATAAGCGTGTTATAGGAATGTGCCCACCCACAGAGGATGGAAAATCATTTTGTGGAAATAGCATTAGGATTTGTCATTGCATTTCTTGTCAGTTGTAGCTGCAGTGAGAAAGTTTTGTGGAGATTTTTTTTTGTGATTCCTTTTTGCAATTTTTTAATATGTAAATTTTGCTTAATGCAAACTGTGACACAGCGATATTTTCTTTACTTAGTTTTAGAAAACCTAAAATCTTAGCTAGATTTCTCTGAAAATTTCCTTAGTCCTTGAGCTTCTTTTGATGCCATGAAATGTAGTACTGAGTTAAGATGGAATTGTGTGATACTGTCTACCTCGCTAGAAAATAAATATGCAAAATTTAGGGGCATTTTAATTCTTTCTAAAACCAAAAGTAAACATAGAACATATGCAACATTTGCCCAGGTTCAAGACTAGCTATAAGAATAGAAATGAAGACCTCATTTTGCTTTGTGTCAAATGAGGCTATTGTTTAGATAGGATCAAAGTCCACATATAAACTAGACTTTACACCAAATAAAAATGTAAATATAAGAACTGAATAAGCTTCAAGTAAGATTTCTAAAAAAAATGCAGTAGACAAGAAGAATTTCAGTTTATTTATCAGTAGGTGTTATTTTAGATTGTGTGGTCTGATTTAAAAAAATTGACTTAGAGAGAAGCATCAGTTATGGAAGAAGAAAATGTAAAAATGCATATGAAAAATTACTTATTTAACTCTAAAATTAAAAAAAAAAAAAGAAAAAAGCCAACTAATTTAAGATTCAAAAAATATAAAACAGCATTTATGCAAAGAACACTTTTTGAATGTTCATCAAAAATCAAGTATAGAAAAAAATATTAAAACTTCTGAGCATACGGGATGTGAAATAATAAAAGAAATAATCTACCACTTGGGCACCATGTAAACATCAAATCTTCAATTAAAAAAACCAAACAAGCTCTTGGTGTATGGCAACTCTGCAACATTAACAACTAAATTTAAAAAACACATTAAATTAAAACATACATACATAAATTCCATTTCCCTGAACTAGGTATAAGAATAAAACTCCACATGAAGAAGAAAGAAAAACAAGGAACTGAATGAAAACAGAATAGATTGTGCTGATGATTCTATGAAACATTTAATGCTAATATTGTGCATTAGAGCATGTTCTAGAATAATAGACATATTTATTTTACCTTAGTCACTGGGTAGATTATCCAATTTTATGGAGTAAAATTTGTTTAAAATCTACAAGTATTGATAGTATTGAAGATTTTTTGTTGTTTTTTTTTCTTCTTTGGCTAACAGAGCTTTGCACTGGATTTAAAATCCATTTTCTTATTCCAGTTCAAGAATATTAAGATAATGTGTTATGCATAAGTATGGATGATTTTTTTTTTATATAGTCTAAAATAGTCTATGAAGACATTACCCAAATATGACCTGTCTGGTAATAAGAGTAAATTTTCTTTTTAACATATTATGCAAATTGTCCATTTCATAGATGTTATAGTTTTTTTAAATTGTTCATGGTTGGAGATAAGGTGCTAAAGCATTTCACTGCAATGACTACCTTTCTTTTGTGAATTGACATGTACAAAAAAAAATTGGCTTTAGAAATGTAATCTCTTACCATTCTTTCTTTTAATTTAAAAAACCAAAAAACCTGCCATTAAATGGATTCGTAGTTTAGGGATATTTATTTTTCCCAGTATCAGGGTTTCCTTCTGGATTATAGGGAAGGAAATAAGATATCTGACTAACTAACTTGATGGATGTAATGAAAACACAACATCTACAAGTGATTAAATGAAATCTTATTTCATGTAAGTAGCAAAGGATTAGAAAGCCAATTTCTCTTTTATAAAAGGTTATGTTAAAGGTTATTCTATTTCTTCAAAAGTCATTCTGAATTCTGCTTGATTTACTCTTTATACTCTGTGCTGCACATGATCTTAACCTTAAGATTTCCATTACTTTCCACATTCTAGTGCAGCAAGTTCTTCATAAACAAAGGTCAAATTCCCCTCATTTATGGTAGTATCATTCTGGGAAAATAATGTTGAAATCAGTGAAATTACTTTGTAAACTTTTAGAAAGAATATAAGAATAATTTGAATTAATTTGCATGCAGGCAATGTTTCATAATACTTCATATGTTTGTATCTGCTTTATTGTCAAAATCAATTTTGCTGCCATTTCATCTCAGGCACCTAATTATTTCTTTTTAGACTATGGTCTTCGTTGTAGAATGTGATATAAGCATGTGCCATCCTCAAAGATGAAAATTTTAAAAATACCTTATCCTTTTCTATGTCCAAAACTTGAAGAAGCTGCAGCTTTCTGTAACTGATCTAATTGGATGGTGCTAATTGGATTGATGAAGTTTGAAGGGTTCACATATTAAACTTATGCATTAATGTTAAATCTTTTGTTGTTATTTGTCTTCAGTTAAGGGCAACTACTGCTCTTAAAGCTCGCAACAACACTAACTTATTTTGTGAAAAAAAATTTATAAACAGAGATACTAAACTCAGGTAGTGCTACAGAAATCTCAACTGTAGCAACTGCAAACGTCTGAATTTTGTGTACACCTTTTGATCCAATAGTATCATGTAATTCAGAGCTGGATATACAATTAAATGTCAGATATGCAGAGAACCTGTAATATGCTGATCTCAGAGGAAAGCCATTATGTGATAAAAAGATCTGTGTAAATAAATATAGAATATGACACACAGTATACTGGTTAAATACATAGTTTGAAAATGGAACTTCACGGACTGAAGCAATCCATAACAACATTTAATCAAGAAAGGGATTTGAAATTATTTAATATTGAAATTATTTCATTAATTTCATTGCCTCATACTCTTTTTCTAATTCCTTCCCTCTAATTTTTCTTCATTCTTTCGCTCTTTCTTCTTATGTATAAGAATTAACTTGGTCTTAAAAAGATACTTTGAGAAACTGAATTTATTTTCATTTAATTTAACCAAAGAAAGCTAGTTTTGTTGTTTTGAAATCAATATATAATATCTTTAGGGAGATATTTGCATTCCAGGTTGAAAATAAAGTGGAAGGTTTTTTTGCATTATCAGTCCTTTTCTTCTCATGGTGCTGAAGATTGACTCCAGAGAACCTGCTAATTCTTATTGTTTAGCTCTTTCACCATGCTCAAAGATCTCCAAAGACAACACTTATTGCTTCAAATGTGCACAACCCCTTTGCACTGATGAAATAAGTTTGCAGGCAATGAGAACAAATTTACTGTGGCAGTGAAGTTTCCCTGAAATTACTCTGAAACTATGTTTTCATTTTTTAATAGACAGTATCTTTCTTATGAAAAAGGCCAATATACCATAAACCTGTTGGTAAACATATTGACACTTTCTTAATTTATTTTTGAAGAAAATAAAATTAGAGGGAAAAGGTGGAACAAAATGCTACATATGATATATACAGAAAATATGAGGGTGAAAATATAACTTAGGTTACTATAAATAACCTATTACAGTACATATATATTGAGAAGAATTCATTGTGTCAGATATTTTGTCAGGAACCTTGCATATTTAAGGACAATAATCCTGTTTGCTGATTCGTTTATTTATTTATAAGCTATTTCAATGTGAAATGCACTACTGGACAAAGAATTTTAATGCACAGTGGATATAACACCAGGCTTTTACACAGCATTATTTGCATACTTTATTTCCATTCTTTTTATGAATGGCATGCTATTGCATTTGTATGGAAGTGTAAGTTCATACATATTTAAACCAAATTCTCTTGGCAGGACAATGTAGAAGTGTCATTAATCTTATAAATTTCAGTGAGAAAATTACTTGCTTCTCACCTAACAATAGCCATTAACATGGCATCAACACAAAAAGTGTTTTACCTTGAATACTGCTGTAAAGTTATTATCTCAATCTTCTGAAATGGTATAAAATCCTGAAGACTGATGGAGAGAAATATTAGAAAAAATTAAGAGGACAGTAGAAGTAGCATGCTGAGTGAACACTGCTCCTGTTCTGCTCAAATAGTGTGTTTGAACTCATGAACTCCCTTAAATACTGACTCTCCTAGATAAGCATTTTGCGAGTGGCCAGAAGACAAATGACCAAGGTATTGTTTGAGCAACATCTTTTGAAAGCCCCTATTGCTATCTAGATGGCAAGCAAAAATTTAAGATAACTCAACTAAAAAGGAAAAGCTCTTGACTTCAGACTTCAATGCCTCCATTGTCACTTACCCTGAGCAGCACTTAGGTCTGGTGGATCATCATCTCTGTCTGACTACACAATATGTTATCATGTGACATTGCCTGAGTGGCAATCAGCAGGGAACAGATCCACTAATCTGGACTGATCCTAGTGCATCTCATCTTTGTGGGTTTCTCTCTTTCTCTTGGTGAAACTGGAAGAAGATTTAGAAAAAGAGTCACTCAGTCTTGCAGAAGTACTCAGAGGAAGTCTTTGTAAGGCAGAAATTCTTCAGGAACTGTTTTTGTGAATAGGCTGCTAATGAGATACTGCTAGAAAATAATATTTTGTACACAATCTTCTTTGCTAGGTAAACAAGAGTTCTATTTCAGCTATCTCAAGAAAGCAGCACCACGACCTGTGACTGAATTATACAAAAGTATAAAACTAAATATGTATGCTGGTATACGAGCCTTAACACTCAAGAGCAGATTTTTAAAAGAATCTCAAGGTAAGTAGAACCACTTGTGTAGCTAAGGCTTCTAAATTCCAGGATTAGGTAGGGTTTATTCTCAGAATCCTGTTAGAGTGTGGCTTTTCCTGCTTCTAGTGTATGTGTTGTGCATCAGTTTTACAACAGAACTAAAATTTGCCTGTGGTTTCCAGAAAGCCTGAGACAACTTCAGGTCTGTGACTGCAACATCATGCCTCAATGCTTATTCCAGCATCTGCTAAATAATGCTCTCAAGACTCTCAAAGCCATACTAGATATAAGTACTTTTATGTGAAGCCAGAGATCAGTGCTAGTTTTTTTGGAGTTGTAGTTTAGTGTGTCATCATTTTCCTTATGACACTAATAATTCCTTTCTTTTTTCCCCAATGGCAACTTAAATCTGAACAAACTTCTTGAAGATAAGTTGTGTGCCACTATCTCCCTCTAAATTAATTTTTGAAAAGACCTTTTCTCCTTCTTCATTTACTCTTTGAAAGTTTTTAGTTAATCTGAAATATTAGAACCGAATTGGATAGTTCCCATTCTTTTTAAGAGAATGATCAATGTAAGCACACAGAGACACACTTCTGTCCACTTATGACCATCTTTTAAGTTTATAAGGACGTTTATAAGTGTTTTAAAAATATTCTACTCCAATGCTGTTGAAGATACTATAGTTCTATGTGATACTATGGGCATAGGTTAAATGAACTAAGAATATTTTTCTCTTGTCCCTGACTCATAAAATGGAAAGAAGTGGAAACTGTAAAGCTTCTAAAATATTTATTTTTTATTTAAACCCAAATGTTCTCTCACTTTTTCTCTCTAATTTTCTCGCCCATCCTGATGAGAGGGTGAGGAGAGGGGAGGGCATGAGTGTCTGTGTGATATTTGGTTCTCAGCTGGGTTTAAATCAGACAAATAATCAATAAAATACCTTGATGTTGGAAATGGTTGGACTTGTAGTGGCCTGAAACTAATTTTTGAGAAGTGTCTATGATGGATGTGGACAAACACAAGCAGCTTTTCTCAACTTGCTCTTTACCAGAAAGACTAAATTGACTTCTGTTTAGGAAATTTTCTAGTGTGTAAGTATAGTATGGGTTTCATATTTTCTGGAAGTACATCTGAAATAACTGACAAGTATTTAGTCAACTAGAAAAAATAAAAGCAAAACAAAAAATAAGGAATGCTTAAATTTAGTTAGGGTATTGTCTCCATCTGGATTGCTCATGCAAGGTAAAGCTGCCTTTAAATTCATCCATGGCTGGTTTCCTTAAGTATTCTTGATTTGTATTTTAAAGTGTTTTTTTTACAGAGACAGTTGAACTTACATTTATATGCTTTAAAATGTGGGTGTGAAATGGTTTTTGTTCATTTTGGTTTTTTTTTTTTTTGCTATGTGCAAATTACATGTCTGGGGAAACTAACTGTTCCATTTGTATATCTATGTTTTTCAAAGAAGCTGAAATTTTCAGATACTCAAAAATTTAGGTGTATTGAAGGGCATTTCAATCTTAAAGCCACATCCTGGAACTTCTTAAATCGCTTCTGGTGATTTAACTATGAGTTGATGCTTAACATCCCAATGAATCTTATAAATCTAGTTGGTTATGGCCAGCCAGCGTTAATTTGGAACTAGTGTACTGTTACAAAAGGTATTAGAATCTGCTAAAACAGTAAGCTCGGGAGAGTTACTTGTTCTCATAAAACAGTACTTTACTTTTGCATACAAATTGAATTGTGTTTTGTTTTAAAAGTAGAGACAACTTACTTACCCTGAGGATATGTTTTATTATCATGTGAAATATGGAATGCTATTTTGCTTCAGGACATAAAAGCAATTTTCCTCTGAATCCCTCTAGAAACTGCTGCATCAGCTTACCTAGTTATCTAACATCTGTGAGGACTATCTTTCAATAAGTATTCTTCAGCGTTATTAATTTGTACAAGACTTGCACAAATGAAATATTTAATAAAGAAGGCGATTTTGTATTTCTTCTAAAGTTAAGTAAAACTGAATTGTAGTTGTTATGAACAGATCGTACCTCACCGTATTTAGAGTTATAACATCTTGTGGTGGGTTAGCCCTGGGCAAAACCACAGAAGAGAAAATAGCAAGAACAAGAAACAAGCTTATGGGTCAAAGTAAGACAGGGAAATTGCTTATCAATTACTATTATCAGCAAGATAGCCTTTAGTAGAGAAAAAATAACTGAGTGCCAGTCAAAAATATAATTATTAATTCAGGTAGAGAGAAATAAGAGGAAACATTAAAGTCACACCATTAGTACTTTTTTTCCCAGACTTCACTCCCAGCTCCTCTGCCTGCATGCCCCATCCTCATCCAGTCTCTGCAGCATCACTGGGAGAGGGACCTGCAGCCAGTTCCTATTAGTTCATCTCCAGCACTGCTTTCTCCTCACACTTTTTCCTTGCTCCAGCATGGATGCTTCAGAGGCTTCAGGGAGCACTTTCTCTGGTGCCACCGACCTCCTCCTCCTCCTTGTAATGTTGGTTTTCCCTACATTTCTGCTCTTTCTCAAATGCTCTTTCCTGGAGGCAGCACCACCTTGGTTGAGGGGCTCAGGCATGTCCTGTTGTCCCCTTGGTTTCTGGCTGGAGCTGGCCATGTGCAGCACGGGGCAGCCCTGGCTTCTCACAGAGGCTGCTCCACAGCCCCACTGCAAGGACTGGGGCACCTGCACTCTAATTTAAAAATAAAATTGGTAACAGAAGAAGCTGTACAGAAATACAGATGTCTTTCACTATCATGCTTTCCAGCCTTTAAGAGTCTTTTTTCCTAAATGTTTGCTGTCTTCTATGAAAAGTCTTTCAGACACTTGAAAGGATCCCCAAAAAATCTTTTCTGATCTCCCAAGTTTCTATCGGTTACAAAGTCCATGTGGACTGCAACCAATCAGAGCTTGTTGCCTAATGGTGTTAATGGAAATTCATTTCTTCTTTTAATTAAACACAGATGTAGATCTAAAATTTAAGAAAATAGGAAAAGCTGTATTCCCATGCCAAGCTCATAATTTCCTTTTTCTGCCACACTGCAGGGTCATTGACAGTACCCCAGAGTCTACCATAGATGCACATTAATTACCCGTTCTCTAATTACTAGGGTATCGGGATAACTGTTCAACCGTTCATTAAACTTTCTTCTTTCAAAGCTCCAGAGACATGTGCAAGAAGCTCACAACTTGGCAATTTTAATTGAACCTTATTAACTCATAAAATTGTAAAAAAACCTCTAGTTATCAATATAGAATCCTTTTTCATTTTGTCCACTAAGCCCACAACATACAAATGATCATTTTTGGTGCAATCTATTTGGACATCTAACAATGCAGCTGTTCACAGAATGTTAATCACTGGGAATACATCAACAGGATTAAGGAAGAGTTCTGGCTATTAAATTACCAGTTGAATTCCCCATTGAACACATGCATGGAGCCAGTTAGCTAAATAAGCAAATCTAAATAGGATGATTATCTAAAAAGTTAGAATATTAACAAGAGGAGGCCTGTGCAAATTAATAGAGATCCTAAAAACAAGTTAAAAACACATTAAACTGTTCTGTGATATGTATAATTCCAGGATATAAAGTGGAATTTTACTATAGTAAAACATTTTTTTCCCAACGTCATTCAATTTTTGACTGAAGGAAGGGTTATGACATCCCTGAATCTGTCACAGAAAACGGTGTTGCTTTTTAATGTCAGTATTTTTCTTGTGCCTGCCACACCTTTGATTTTTATGGCTTATTTGTTTTTAAAATGTCACACTAACCATCTCCTGTTTTTAATACACCTGTGAGATGTCTTGATGATTCTTGTTTGCTCTGACTTTGATTTCACACTGCAGCTTCAAAGTGAATCTTTTCTTCTACCCTATTGGTATAGGAACCATTACTCTATATTGATACAGTTAGCATTACTTGATAAATATGAGTTCATTATTTGTGATTTGTAATCTACATGCTGTTTTCCAGAAGTCAGAATCCACTGGTGGATTCTTTATATTCCTTAGAAAACTCCATCTTACTTTAAGTAATCACATCTTTTCAAATTCTATTTAATATATTCAGCAGGATTAATTATCTACCTAGGTATCTTTTCAGAACAGGAATAATTAAGATGTGGTGTTATTATTGCAGCTATATCCAATAATCCACAAAAATTTACAGTTACTCCTATTTGCTACGTTATCTATACCAGAGTAGTCAGTGACTCTTTTCTTGTACTTAGATGATCTATTAGTATATTTCTTAAAATTCTGTACAATTCCATGCAAAAAAAAAATTAGGATAAGTGCTCTTGATGTACACAATAAGGTTAAATAGGGAGCAGTTTGAAATAGATATATGTTTTTAAAGTTATAGTAAAATTAACTGTTGAATACTTGTCATTAAAATAGATAATACATCTTTGTCAGATTAATGTAAGTGGTGGGCTAGAACTTACTTTTGTAATGTGTAATGCTAAGCCATAGTAATAAAACACTCTTTACAACAGGTATTAAGGCTAGTTTTTCATAAATGTAAAATTTTTGCATGCTATAAAAATTAGCTCTGTATATAAACCCTTATCAAATATGTGAATTGCCATTTAAAAAAGATATTGAAAATATAAAGGGAGGTTCTTCTGCTTGCAGTGTATTTCTGGATACTGGACCACCATGTTGTATCAAATGAGATTCAGCTTAACAGCAGCTTTGTGCTAATCAATAAACAGATTAACTCCATACAGATGATTCTGCTTAAATAAGCATGTGACGCTTACTGCAATTAATCAGAAAAAAAGAGAAGACAACATATGTTGATTGATCCTGTCTAAATTAATCCAGAAAAACCTCAGCTATCTTTTGCACTTTGAAACAGTAAAAGAAATGTGCCAGGAAATTGCTCAATCTTCTCTCTGGTCTGTAACATTGACTGTTTCTTGATTCAGGTTGTTCTTGTTTTTTTTTCTCCTTTCTCCCTGATCAGTTAAATCAGGATTACACTTGATTACAGATTATACTTAAGTGTGATCATGCTGCCTTTATTAAAAATTTCCCTGATTTGGTTATTTGAGTACTAAGATAACTACAAATCTTTCCCAACAGAATGAATTTCTGTCGCCCCTCATGCTAAACAAAAGTGAAAAATCAGGAAATTAATTACACATCGTTAATACCTTAAGTATGTTGGATCACTGAGAGAACAAAACTAGGAGAGAAAGAATCTTAGTAAAAGTCAAAATGCTGAGATAACAAAAAATAGCAAATAAAATTACATGTATTGCCAGGCACAGTTACAGAAATGGTGACTAAGTCTGTTTGAGCCTGGTGCTTATAACACCAGGGTTTGGGGTTTGATCTCCATATGGGCCATTCATTTGGGAGCTGGAACTGATGATCCTTTTGGATCCCTTCCAACTCAGAATATTCTGTGATTTTGTGATTTACTCTCCAAACTCTAGGCAATACTTGAGAGTTTCCATGAAAGATTACTGCATAGCCAGCAGAGGAGTAGAGCGGATTTTGGGTTCTGTGCTGTCTTCTGGGCTAGGTTTAATCCACCCAAGCCTAGACAATGCCAGCTGCTTGCCCACCCCGTGTCCCTGCAGCACCTCTGGAGCAGAACTGGTCCTGTCCATGTCCCCCCACAGGGCCTGCTTGCCAGGGTGGAAGAATGCACTCCTTTCAGGGAAAATATGGAATTGACATTCTATGAGAGACAATGTAAAATGAATGTTAAGTTTGTCCACCAGTAATTTGAAGTGAAAAATTAAAATAAGTTTTTTTAACCTACTGTCCAGAACCTCATTTCTTTGTGTAGTCTACCTATGCAATAGGCAGCATCTTAATTCTGTTTTAATAGGTGTGCTACTGAGCACTGCAAATTTGAAAGATGTTAGATCCTAAAATTAGGAGGGAATAGAAGGATGGCAAGAAGAAAACAAAGAACTTATTTAATATCTTATATTTCCAAGTAATGATGCAGAGGACTATATTATACCACGACATTTGTTTTGACGTGAAAATCATTTTAATGGGATATTTAGCTGAGCTATTCTTTATTATTCTTATTTAATTATGTCCGTATATATATCACTACTCATCAACATCCTGTACAAGGACTTAATTTACATTTAATTAATTTCTCTGTAAAATGATTTCTGCTTTTCAAATTATGCATTTGTACATTACAGAACAATCAAATTATCAGCCTCACTGCCAAAGATCAGTTTGGAACTCTGAGAAGTGTGATGAAGTATGTTTTCCATCATTAAAATTACCTGCAAATTCTTCAGCACTGTCAAACTGTCTATGGCTGTTATTTAATTTGTTTATGACTAGCAGGAGTAAATGGGATTGTGTAATAAAATGGAATTTTCAAGAAAGTTTATCTTTCCATGAGTGGAGTGCTCACTGGAAGTCAAAGAAATCACTGGAATAAATGGGTCTATATTTTATAGGTCTTTGCTTCCTTAAAATGTGAAGTCTTAAGATAGGCATAAAAATGTTACATGGGTTCTAATTAAACCTGATGGATCCAAACATCAGTGAAATTTACAATTAGCGCACTGGCATGTGAAACACAATATTATGAGAAAGTTTAAATTTGTTTCCTGATTCTTTATTCTCATGAGAAGAGTCATGAAGATGGCAATCAGAGAATGAAATAGTAAAATAAGCAAGTGGTTCCCTCACATGAGGGAATATAAATACCTAAGCAGAACTCAGTGAAATTCTACAGTGTCTATTTTCACCTAGTTCTGTCCAAAGTGCTAATAAGTAGTTCTTAACTATTAAAAAAAGTTACCATCATATCCTCTTCTGTATGTGAGACAATAGGAGAAGTTATCTGTTCTATGCAATTTTGTAATTTTTTAGAGCTAGAATGCAAAAAGGTGATATTAGAAATCTGTTGCCAATACAGCTCTATAAGGTTAAGTACAGCTTCCTAGTCAAGGGAACATTTAATATTGCTTTTAATAATCATATCCTGAGTTTCTGCAATCTAAGTGCAAACATGAATAGTTATAGAAAGTTTATACCAATTGAAAAATTAAGTAAATGAAAATGTCACATTTCCTTGGAAAAGAAAAAAGGTGAAAGAGAAAAAACACTTGCCACTGCTTTTTTTCCCTAGACAGTGGTTGTTCCTTATAGCCGTGCAAATTTGAATTTTAGAGCATAAGGATATACAAGGCAAACCACTATATTACACCTGAGATATTACTATGACAGCAACTTATATCGTTTATAGTTACTTATGTTTTTGAGGCCTAGAAATATGTTTGTGTTCCTATTTGATTAAAAAAAAAAAAAAAAAAAAAAAAAAAGAATTGGTCCAAGCTTTAGTCCTGTTTTGGGCTTGTATAGTTGTATAGTGGGAGAGTGTGAATGTTGTGAATTGACCCTGAGCAGCAGTTAAGCACTTACTCCCCACTTTACTCCCACTAGAAGCACAGAGAACAGACAAAACAAAAGTGTGAAAACTGTGCAAAGACAGCTTAATAAGAGGAGGAGAGAGGGAAAACACAAATAATGCAGACAGTCACATGCCACTGCCCACAATCAGACCAATGCTCAGCTAATCTCCAGACAGCAATGACCCTGAAAGCCAAAACGTCCTCACCTTCTTCCTCTCCTCCCAGTTTTTAATGTTTAGCATGATGTTACATGGCATAGAATAACCTGTTAATTAGTTGGAGCCAGCTGTCCCAGCTATGTCACCTCCCAGTTTCTTGTCCACTCTCAGTATTCTTGCTGCAAGTCAGGGAGGTTGGGGAAAAGAGGAAGCATGATGCTGGTGCAACCACTCTTCAGCCATAGTGTTATCACCTGTGGTTTAACCACAAATCCAAAATACAACACCTTCTGGACTGCTATGAAGAGGTATCCAGCCAAATCCTTTACAATGATTTAGGTGGTTTAAATAAGCTGCTGCTGTCAACAAAGTAAAAGTAAAGTCTGAAAAAGAAACCTTAATAAACACAGAGTACTCTTCTGATTTTTCTTAGGCTGGTTCAACTGCTTTACCAAATAATAATAAAGTAATTCAGACAGTGTATCTTTACAATGCATGTTCCAACTCCCAGAGGAGAATTCCAATTCAATAAGTAAGACTTACTGACATTAAAAAAAAAAAAAAAAAATTATCCAGGCTGTCCCAGCATTAACACCTCTTGAAAGTAAGACCTCAGTGAAAATACCTGGCCTTCCTTCCACTGGTCTTTGGCTATCCCCATAGAGAATTACATATAACTATGAAAGCTCAGAAGAAGAGAAGTATCAATCTTGTAAGATTTCAGTGTATTTTTGGAAAGAAGGTATATTTCAGGATCATTTCCATAATCAGTTATGTACTAAATGGAATTACCTATTAGCAGAGATAAAATGAGTGGTTTAGTTTTCAAGTCGGTAATTTAATTATGTTGCATTAAATCAGGCTAGAAGGTGTTTAAACAGCCTCCGTCAAAAGTTCTTTCAAGTAATAGTTTTGAGGTAGCTGTTGACCACAGTAAGGTAAAAATGCCAAATATAAGAACAAAGTTTATTTTTAAATAAATTTCACAGTTTGGTGAGTTATTAGCAGTTTTCAGGTGGGGGAAGGAAGTGTGCAAAATTTTGTTTTTCCTCATTTCTCTACTTCTGCTAAACTGAGACTTCAGTGGGGACTGAATGCCTTTGTCTCATTCAAAAACAAAAGCTTAACCCTGAGAGACAGCTCCTGGCTCTATTAAGATCAGATGTTTGGGAGTCAGGAGCTCAGTATCTGCCCACAAACCTGAGACTGCTGGGAGGGAAATATGCCTTAGATTCTTTTATCTTCTGTGAAGAAATGATTCTCAGGATATCTGTACCAATAACCAACCACTTACAAGTACACTGATGTTGGAAATTCTTCTCTTGTATTTAGGACTTCTTTCAGTGAAGCTGAACTGAATGGAGGGTGTGAGGAAGAAAATAACTGATTTTTACAAGATTTACCTTTCACTTGATAGACACTGATGGTCATACATATAGGTCATGTATGTCTTGGGACAGGTAGCATGGCCTCACTTGTTATATTGTTTTCCTTTTCAGTGGTTGGTCAGATATTTGGAATAGGATTAATTTTCTGTAACACTTTACTCCTCAATGTAAATGATGCTATCAAAATGCAATGAAAATATTTATTTTGTAAAAAAATTATCGATTTTAATGCAAGAAAATATTATTATATTTAATAGCCTGAATTTCTGGGGAAAAACAAAACAAAACAAGACAAAAAACCCAAACCAAAACAAAAAACCCAATTACAACAAAACAGAACAGGATTTTGTCCATAATTTCAGGTAGCAAGTTTCTAACTTCTATTTGAGCTTTATATGTCTTTCAGAAATATATTTAGTCTTAATTGAATGCTTCTGAGTGATGGAAAATTGAGCACAACACTTACTAGCAGGTTTCTCTTGGATAATTATCTTTACTATAAAAAATCATGCCTTATTTGTGCTGAAAATTTATCCAATTTCAGCTGCACTCACTGGATACTGTTATGCCTTTGTTTAGTAGATTAAAACCCCTTGCCTTTGAAAAGTTAAGTAAATAGAGCTTTTTGAATCTCAAACTGCAGATTTTGAATGAGTCTTAAGAGGTTTGTCTGAACCTTTTCCAATTTTTTTGAAAATTTTTGGAGGGTTAGGCAGTCTAATAATCTTTCCAATTGTTGCATTCAGAAGAAATATTATCTTCATATTTCTCATATACATGCATACTGCAAAATATCTTCTGATGGGATTTGTTTGGATTTCTGTTAATTTTCATGTGGCTAATGTTTAGACTGTGGGTTTGAGCATTAAGATGCAGAGTGCTTCCACAACTGTTTGAATTACAATAAACCTAGGCACTAATAAGAAAGCTAAAGTTAACTTGGGCAACCTAAGCAAATTCTGGTTAATTAAATATCTGCAAACCTATTAGCTCTGGTTTTCTTCTCATCTAGGTCAGGGTCATTATAGTTTCTAAGAGCACAGAGCTGTGGATTTTATCTCAGTCATGTATATTTTTTCTTCTAGTGCAGACAGATCTTCTAGAATTTATTTCAATCAGTAATGGCACAGTAATTATATACATTTTCTTATATACATTAGCTGCACTAGTCTGCAGGGTAAAGGGATGGGTAGAAGGTGGGAAATAGTCTGCCAATAGTTCATTTGATCACTCAAACAAAGGTAGAACAACCTCTTTGCAAAGGGAAAATAACATTTCCCCTGCCTTGAATGTTAACAACATAAGAAAATCTCTCTTCTTTGTAATATAACATTGAGTAAAACAGATGGTTGTCTCTGTCTGCTTCCTGTTTCTCATTTGAATCCTCAACAGCCAGCAGAATAAGCAGATTGCTGAGCCAGTGGCTGAATCTTCTAGGTCAGCCAAATTAGGTGTATTCTCATTCTTAGACCTCCAGTACTATTTTCCTATTTGTTTTTTGTTTACTTGATTGTTTGGTTGGTTTTGGTGGGGTTTTGTTTTTGATTTTTTTAATCGTTATTATTTGCTTGTAATCAAGTACTTTTCTTCATCTACTTTCAATGATTTATATTTCTTGAATATGATGTGTCGATACCAGCCAAATAACTTATAAACATGGTACAGCCAAGTGTGAAGAGAAGTGAATTGAAGCTGCAGTGCATACTTTTGGGAACTGGGAAATAGCATAGAAGAGACAGATGCAGGCAGATGGCCAGACAGTTTGCTGTCCAGGAGAGTGCTGCACAATTCCAGCTGGGAGTTTCTGCTTCGAGCAGATAGGACCCAGCACATGGAGTATGAGGTCTCTGTGAATGTTCATTTTCATTTAAAAGAATATCCTTCAATTGGGGGTTGCATGGGTTTGAATACCCTTTTTACAATTTCTTTGCTGGGCGGAGAAGGGTTAGCAATTACAAAATTGAATGTGACTTCTTGAATGTGATGTTTTGTCAATGGAATTTTAGCAAAGCTATTGCTGCTTTTATTTTTGAGAAAGAAAATGACAAAAAAAAAAAAAAGTGCTATATTTTTTCCAAGCAATCTGATGATGATTAACCCATTTCCCATGATTATGTTTTTCCCTCTTTAATTTAATGTAGAAATGTATGGGCAGAGGGGGTTGCATTTCCAAACAATGTATACACTTTTAACAAAAACTGCAGCCAAATCACAAGTTTTTTAAAGTGACATACTGAATTTACCAAGTCTGTGGTTTAGGCTGTCTTTATAGATGGGACATTTTTAATTAATCAAATGTTTGTATTTTGGAAGGCTCCCTTTTCAGTTGCCCTTATGAATATTTTTTTACCATGGCTTCACAGGCTTTCTTCCAAATCATAAGAAAATCTATAACATTGTCCCTCAAAGAGTTTTTCTCCCACCTCTCTGTTGCTTTTAACGTAAACAAAGATAGCCAACCAAATATGGCTGAGACAGGATGACTTCATTGGAGTATGGGAAAAAAGTTTTTATTTGGCCACAGATTGCCATATATTTGGCAAAAGATACAACTCTATAAGAACAAGCAAGTGAAAACTGCATTTGAATTTCTTAGAGAATCTCTCACTCTAACAAATCAATGGCAAAAATGCTACAAACTCATTGCCTCTTTGGAGGTAATCCATCAGCAAACGCATGGGTAGCACACACCAGATGCAATCCAGAGTGTAGGACTGCAGTCAGGACTCCTGCTCTGGCGACAGGACATTTCTGACAGTGGCAAGCAGGATGGCTTGTGTCACCTCTGAGAGGCTGAATATAGAGCTGTGGCAGAAGTGAGGGCAGAGCAGTCACTCATCTACATTTAGCATTTAGCATTTAGCATTTAGCAACCCAGGCTTTCAGCTGCTCTGAAGACTGGAAGCAGTACTCAGATTTCTGTTCTTTCCCTTGCTGGAGGACCTAATATAGTGCAGATTGTCATAGAGAACCCAGCCTGCTTCATTCGGTGAAATACACTAATGAATTAGTGATTGAAGAACTATATAACATACTTCTTTCTTTGTTTTGAAGTGTGATGTGATGCAGCTATGAGCCATTTTACTGGTAGAAATCTGAAACTGGTTGAATGATAAACAAAAAATAATGTACAAAGTGGCCATACAGAAAGTCGCTCATTTTTTCAATTAATTAAAAAAATAGGTAACATTCTATTTTTATTCAGAATCTAAAAGATGGCAGGTGGCTTTCAGGTAATTTGTTGCCTGCTCTTTCTCCAGGAACATCTGTTAAAATTATAGCCACATTCAGTGCAATACTTAGCCTGAAAGCAATTAGAATTTCTGGCTTTAATGTGTGGCTTGCTAAACTCTATTTTGTCATTCAGGCTCATGCTGCAGTTCTCTATGGTTTTAAGTTCTGGAAGCAGTATTTCTTTGTGCTAGGCAGTGCATTTATTATGTTCACTCAACACTTCTACAGTTTTAAAGACCAAAGAATAAGAGAAAAAATCAGCTCACTGCTGAAATTGGAATGTTACGTGAGAAATCAGGATTCCTTGGGTGGCTTATCCTCTGTTGTTTCAGAAAGAATTTGAATGGAGGAAAGCATTAATCTTTTAACTACACATTCAAGGTGGCAATGTGGATATTGCAAAAAGAGAGAAATAAAATGGTTTTATGGTAACTAAAGTGTGATGCTTCCCAGCAGCCCAAGAGACAGTCACAGATTGATGTGTAGACAAGTAAAGGACAATGAAGATTCTGGGGCACTTTTACTTTGTGTGGTGGTGCTGTCTAAGATGCTGGAGCAGCACTATGTGAACATAAAAGTAGGCTGTCTATGATCTGGGGAGTATTTAAGGGTTTGGCATTCCCTCCTCACATCACAGAACAGGATTTCATTATGACAGCTGGAGATCAATAGGAAGCAGGAATCAAAGGTACACTTGGCCTCATTGGTTCCCTACAGGGAACATTTGGGCTCAGAGTTGTGTGGAAGCACATATTATGAGGACCATAACTCTTCCTTTTCTGATGTCAGTGATGATATATCAGAAGTCAGGTAACAGCTGAATTAATTTCTATGTATGTGACTATCAGTTTGTGGCCCACATGATTAAAAAGCCAATGGCAAATTCCAGTGAGTCATGGGGTTGATATGGACTTTTCTGCTTTATTTTTCATGATACAGTATTGTGTTTTGGGTAGAATGCATATTGGGACTGAATAATGCCAAAGCAGCTGCTTTTTCGTACTTTCATCAATTTGAGAGAGAAGAAACTTCCCAGAGCCACAATCATCAAGAGGTAATGCTCATTTTTTTGAAAAAAGTCAGAACAAATATATACACCTGAACTTCAGAAAGATAGCTGACCCTTTAGCATGTGAAGGACCTTCTGGACCTTGTAAGAATAGGTCTGGCAGCATTCACTGTTAAAGGCTGCCCAGTTTCCATGAGCTATAGGTTTACTTGGTATGAGAGTACTAGTGGTAAAAACCCTGAAAGACTGAGCCTAAGATGGTGGGCACTGCCTTGCTGTTAAATGTCTTCACATTTAGAAGTTCAGAGTATTGTTGATATTGTTGTTTCACAAAGAAAGAAGTTCATTCACAGACATTTTTACAGCATTTTTGGGGTTATTAGGATGTAACCTGGTTCAGCTTTCAGTAGAAGATATATCAGAACTAAAACGGTAGATATCCCTTTGCTACCAGCTTACAGAGACCTATCTCAGTCAATTAAAATTACTGACATCTATGAAAATTAATGACTGAAGTAACGTAAATACTAGGCAGCACAGGCAATTCTTAAGTATTAATGTCTCAGGACAAAGGATCTCTAATTTTTTTTTAATGTTCCACATATTTCTATTAATGCAGTTAATGATTTTTAGTTGTGAGAAATTAAACCATCAGTGTTTTTTGGCATAGTTGTCCCAAAGAGATTAGTTTTGTTAGCTAGATCAAGAGGTGCCAATGGGTTGATGAAGACTGAAGTTTTCTGAGTGCTTCCTGAGTGAGAGAATTTTAATAACTGTTAAGACATCCTACATTGACTCTTTTCTTGTATGAGTGACTCAGTCTGAAGGTGACAATCTTGACCTGAAACCATGCAACTGCATGGTAGGAAAATGCATCATCTTTTAGTACTTCTGGGCAAACACAGATTAGCTCCCAGAAGAAATGCACATGTGAAATAGAGGGATGGTACTGGCATGGTAATGTGCAAATTCATGGTCAAGAACCAGATGTTGTAGACCAGCCATTTAAATACAGTAGCTGAAGATCCATTAAATTTTACTACTAGTTCTGAAAGGAAAGTAAGGTGTAAAAATGTTAATAGGCTTATTTTTGAAATCAGTGACAAAATTTTTCTGTTAATTTGATATTCTACATGTTAATCACATGCATAAAATTTTGTGGCATACTTTTTCCAGAGAATAAGCCCTTCCCTCTCTTTTAGTAGAACATAAAAGAAGGCCCTATTTTTCTTTTTAGAAATATTTTCAACATGGTACATTAATCTGAACACAACCAAGATAGACATCAATTTTAAAATACACTTATAGATTTGTTGTGCTAGGACCTGCATAAATAAATAAATAAATAACAAGAATCCTCTATCACTGAACTACAAATTTCAAATGACTGCAGAAAATCACTTCCTTTTTTTCTGATAATGCATAAGTTTATAAACTACTTCCTATATAAATAAACCAGTTAACATGTCTAACAAAACATTAAAAGTACATTGCCAATATTTCTTTTGCATACTTTGACAAAAAATGACAGTGTGACTTCAGCCATCCAGCTGAAGCAATGAGTAAGTCCATGGTGTTTTTGCTCTAATTCTCATTCAAGGAAGACCATTAATGATTTGTTTTATCTTTTTTTCTTTCCTTACTCTCCCCCTCCCAATAATTTGATTAATCATTTCAGTTACATGTTTCTACTTGGCAACTTCTGGATTTACAGATTCTATCTCAGCAATATGTCAAAAGGAGTGACACTGCAAAGGCTGGACTAAGCTTTGACATGACACTAAATGAGGAACTTTATCTCTTGAGACATCTGAGTGGATTAGATTAAATGAACTTTAAGAGGAAGTTTAGGGCTATTAGCATTACCCACACAATCTATAAATATTGAATATATCTGCAAATGTGCACTGTCTAGCACTACTGTCCGCTTTAAATTTTATATTAATTCTCTTTAAGAACTGCCCTATGTCTCTATAAACAAATTAAATGAAACAGCAAAGAAGTAAAACAGAAAGGCTTTCAAAAAGTGTGGAAAATTATAAAGGTAGCTTCAAGTTGCCTATTCTCGAAAGTCCACCAAGGATTTTGAAAATTAGTCATACCAAATGGCAAGACTTTTTATGCTGATAAATGTTTTTGTACAGAGAAGATAGACGTTTCAGTTGAAGTCATGGTCTTAAAAATTCCCTTCAGTTTGCACAGATCATCCATACTTGGTGTAATGTATGGTTGGAGAAGTATTCAACAGGAAGGAAGACTTCAGTTTTCTCTTCTGGTCTTTTTGTGCTCTGTGTGGGTCTGAGACACTTTAGCCTGGGGATCCTCCTGAAAATCTCTGTGATAGATCTGCATCTGACTTTGCCCTCTGAATACTGTGTTATTTTATTTTTTTCTTGCCAAACATTTATGTTTTTTCTTTATAAGTCAGAATTTTTGGTAGAAGGGTGAGGCAGCCTGTCTGTGACATGTTAGAAGCAGATGTGAATATTGTATAGGTGTGAATTGTGTAAACAGTGCAAATTGTGAAGAGGTGTGAATTTAGGTGTGTAGGGATTTGTCTACAGCTCCCTTTTGTTTATAAACTTGTAACTTCATTAATTCAGCATTAAGATAAATGTTGGGTTTTTTTGGTGTAGTCAACGTTTTGCATGTAACAGTATTTGGATGTTCTACATGAGGAATGAATTCTACATGAATTCAGCTCACCTAACTTCAGTAACAAAAATACCAGGCCTGCATTTAAGACAGTGATCTGAGCTCTCCTTATAATTAAGGAATGATAGAATGGAAGATTTTTCCCATTTATTTTAAATACATTTTTTATGTGTGTGGGTGCATACAGGCTGCTATAGATACTTAGCTGTCTTCTTACTGCAGAGTAAGAATAGATGACTGGCTTAGACTACAGAACTACAGACTTGCTTTTAAAATGAATTAAGATGAATCTATTTTAGCTGCAAACCAAAATTTGCTAATTAACAGAATTCGCTCCTTAACTTTAAGGTCACGTTCCTTCCACATTCATAGAGATCAGAAGGTAGAACATTCAGATGCGAAAATTTATAGACCCTGTGGATAGATTAAATTTTTGTGTAGGAAACTGGAGACAGTGAAAGAGATCTAGAAAACCAATACTCAGGGCTATGTAATTTTTTGAATCGTGCCTCAGCAAAGGCATGCCATAGTCAAGAGTGTGTATGTTAAATGTTGCTGTTGTTTTTCCACATAATCCATTGACTAGATATTTACAAAACAAAAATACCAATGTTTTCTCTTCTCTACAACAATGTATTATAAGACATCACAGAAGGTAAAATACCACACAGTATCACTTTATGATATATCATACTGAGTTCTGACATTAAAAGTTATTAATGACTTTTGCTTTCAGATTGCTAATGAATTTTTGATCTTTCCAATATCTTGGACATTTTGCTAATCTTATACAAAATCATTATCCATGAGAAATGTTATTTTGGCAGGAGGTATGTTGCACAGTATTTTGTGAAACTAAAAGCATGTAATTGCATTGTTGTCAAAGTAGAATATTTCTAGGGCCTAGGTTGTATGCAAATAATTTGTAAAGTTGAAGTTGCAGGTAAAATTGTCAAATGGGTTTTAGAAGAATGGATTTATTACTATCCCAGAGAGGCTATTTTTGTAGAATCTTATATGTGTTATTTCCAGCTGATAGATCTGATATCTACATTGTGATTTGAAGAGCAAAAGCTGTCACTGAATTTTGCTAAATTAAAATATTTGAAAGGCAAAGGAAAAAGGAACAATCTTTCAGCAAATTATTTCTTTATGACTAAGAACATTTTAGAGACAAATGAGTATTCTCACTAACAGAACATTTATTTATGATCTTCATTTCATTGGATATTTTATAGATGAGAACTTGATGACTGACAAATGGAATTGTAAACTTCTTCCTGAGACACATGGTCAATTGAACTTTCTTCAGGAAAAAGAAATGTACGTATTTCCTTTGAAATAAAATATTAAATCTGTCTTTATTTTGGTGTTGTAAACTGCAGTGTACACCTTTCTAGGGGTAGGTGATGATCTCAGTGAGATTGCTTAATGAAAAGGATATTGTTTAATATGTGTAAGAGTCTTGTCTCCCAGTATTCAACATTTTTGTCCATTTTCTGATTGAGGAAAGAAATTCTTGTGAGATTCCAAAATATTTTGAAGGCCTGCTTGAATTATGAGTGTAAATTGTGATATTTTGGAGGATCCAATTCTCTTGACATTTTTACCCAATATTCTGTTTGCATAGCCATCTCTTCCTTTCCTTAATGGAAAAAAAATGCAATCTTTTTTCCTAAGTAATTGAAAGGTCAACAATCAATATTTTATTATAAATATAATAAACTGTCAACAACTCAGGCCAGCTCAGGCATCTGCCATGAAGAGCAGTAGCTTCTGCCATGGAGCAGGAGCAGTATCTACTTCGCTCTGTAGGTTTCATTCTGTAACAGCCTTTGAGGCATCTTTCTTATTGCAATAAAGGTTTTAAGATTTGTTTTTATACAGCCTAGTTGTTCTCTTGGGGGAGTCTAAAGCAACCTTCAATGACATCCAATTATAGACAGATCATATAAAAGAAGTATTCATCTAAATATAACCCAGTCTTGCTCTCGGGTAGTCTAAGGCAAACCTCAACCACATCCAATTATAGATGTATCATATGAAGAAAGTACTCATTTAAATATAGCTGACAGGTCCATAGATGACTAGAAAATGGTAGATCATCTAATCTTACTCCTGAGATAGCATAAGCCATAGGATTTCATCATTGACCCTGTAGTCTACAGAAAAAATGCCTTTTAGGAAGCAATCCAGCCTTGATTTATAGGAATCAAAAATCTGTTGCTCCCTTCAGGCATGTTGGAAAACAGTTTAATTTTCTCTGTAATTTGCCTGCACGGTATTTTAATTTGCTCACATTTATCAACTTTATATGAACAATATGCCTTCTGGGATAATATTTCTGGTGGATTTTTTTATACGTAAGACATTACAATTGAAACAAAATTATTTTATGCTATGATGGTTTCTTAAAATAGGCTGCAATATGCCCTGCATGGTAAACAGCAGAATGTTTTCTTTGTATCCTAGTTTCCTGGATATGCAAAGCATACACAATTTATTAACTCATGAGATGCTGTCATGTATTCACTAGTGGAGGGATGTTAGCAGTGATGTTTTCAGTTTTTGGGTTTTATTTACAATATGCTAGTAACAGCCCCTTTCTCAAGTTCTTTAATATTTATATTTGCTTTGTAGAAAATCTCTAATCCTTTGCTTAGGTTTGTGGAAAATAAATTATCATTGTTTGCTGGAAGTTCCAAAGACTGAAAGAAGCCATATATTAGAGAGCAGGAAGGCATAGGACATTATAGGAATTTGGGTTCTGGCCACACAAGACCGATGACAGTCCATGTTTTATCATTCAGATTTGTCGCATTAACTTTATTTTTCTGTTTAAAACTGTAATTGCAGACTTAGGCTACAGAGTGATTACATGTATTTGTTATGATGGCAGTGAACATGAGAAACGCTAGTTTTTTACAGGCTGTGCTTTGCTCAATCTAATGTTCGGCAAAGATGAAGGGGTTTTTTGGTTCATTTGTTTTTGTTTCTGTGATAGAAATGGAAAAGCAAATATTTTGGACGCTGTAGTCTGTGTATCAGTAGAATATCAAGAAAGAATCTATTACCTGTGGAAAGCTTAGAGAAGTTGGCTTTGTTTGTTACATATAAAATTTCGGGGTGTAATTTAGAATTATGAAGGTATTTTCTATTTGTTTCTTAAAATAGTGATGATAACCTGATATGGGAAAAGAGAAGAAAGGTCTCAGGAGTTTCAAACTATTACAAAACTGAATTGGGAGCAATTTTAAACTCCCTTGGTAATCTTTTCATACAGCCATAAGTATATCTTAAAGGATGCTTTCTGTAATAAATCTCTATAATATAGGTCTTATGCCTGTCTTAATATTATAACATCTGTGAGCAAAATAGATGTGAGCTTGTAAAGGGATTCACATAAGAGACTGTCTTCAAAACTGAAGCCTGTAGTATGCAAATGTAATGCTTATAGCTGCAGTATTTGGTGCTAAGATTATGGGAAATCAAGACTGAACAAACCAAAAAATTGTCCTGATGCTCATACCATTGGTTGGCGTAAGACTCAAGGGATGTTTAGTGTATGACATTAGAAGCTATTAAAAAAAAACCAAAACAAATCATCTTTATTCTCATTAAATCTTTAATTCACTAGTCATGAAGTTGTTTTACCCTCAGGCTTACTTTCTCCAACTTTGGAACTTCTAGTTTGAGGATTAGGTAGGCAAATTTTTTGTAACATCTTGAAAATATAAATCACAAAATACAAATGTCAAATACATCTAGAAAAAGATAGGCATACTAGAATCACCAGTCAATTTTATTACATTGCTTTATATATAGGGGTTGTAAATAATGTAACTGCTACTGCTTCAAAATGTTTTTTATTCCTGTTTTGCTGAAATGCCTCAAACCCCATTCTTTCAGCTCAAGAATATATCTTCATAAATGATGAATCTGCTGCTATGGATTTATGCTACTTTAAAAAAAGGTTAAAATTTGGACACAAGTGAAATGAAGCTATTATTGTTAAATAGCCATCAATCCTTGCCCCATCATCGTTTTTTCTTATGTGATCAGAACAGTTCAGACACTGCCATAATGCAGTGTGCCACCCTAGCAACAGCTGCCTAGTTAGAACAGTGTCTTAAGAGTACAGAAATATAACTGCTTTATAGTGTATTTTGCTTTTTCCCTTCACATTTTTAGTAGAGTCACTTCTCCACCACTTCAGTATTGAGCTAGATGACAAATCAAATGGAACTATTTAACCAGACATTATTGCATCTAAAACCTGTATTACCTGGAAAAGAGTAGTTAGTGGTTGTTTTTAAATGTTATAGTTAAGACAGCATGTTTAAAACAGGTCCAGAATATTCTTAGAACTATATGCTCCAAGGTAATGAAGGGCATAAATTTAAAAGTAAAATCTTGAGATTTAGTGAAAGATATTAGAATGCACAGAACTGAGGAACTGTGTTCTTACACTGGCTGATTTATGGTGTCAGTGAGCCTGGATAATAAAGTAGGATTTAGTACTTTAAAATTTAATTTGGAATAGTAAGTAATTATGCACAATACTTGTCACAAACAAAAATAAAAATCAACAATCAACAAAAGCTTATCATGTCATCAGCCAGCAAGTAAGAGGCTGTGCCAGGTGCAGTACCTGTGAAACGAGCACACTACAGCATCCATCTGTTTGCTGGTGAGCCCCAAGCTGACCAGCCAGGGAGGATAAGAGAGCTGGGAACTGTTCAGGAGTGCTGGACAGAGAGCAGGGTCATTCTGGTATTTAGGAATGCACTAAAGCATGAGTGTGAGCTGAGAGTGCTGTGTGCTGTCAGTACTGAGCCTCAGAGCCTGCTGGCTGAAGAGGGGAGGGCACTCGGTGCCTGTGCAGGTGCTCATGTCCCACCACCTGCAGGTGATGCTCAGGGCAGCCCCTTGGCTGTGGCAGCCTGGGCAGCTGCCTGTGCTGGTGTCCTCTGTGGGTGTGTGCTTGGAATACACGCTCAGCGTCGCTACTGTTGGACCTCCAAAGGAGAAAGGAGCAGCTGCATCCATTGACCAGGGATGGACTCCAGGGGCCAGTGGGAAAAGTGTCTTATATAAATAATAACCCAAAGTTGCTGGAGGCAATGGCCATTGCTTAAATCCCTTAACAAAATGTAAACAGAATACTTATAACCACCTCTCAAGTTTTCCTTGAACTTTTTCTTCACAAAAGCAATTACATTGATGAAAAAGCACATTAATCCCCAAAGATTGTTAATCGTTATATTTTTATAATATCATACAGCCATAAAGTAAATCTCTAAAGAGCTGTTAAAAAGAAAGTGGTTTTGCTAAAAACAGAAATAATAACTGTATAACACACCAGAAGAATCCCAGAAAACTTAATATGGTTATTAATAAAAATCAAGGTCAAGTTTATCTTGCAGCAAACAGAATTAATATTAATTAAAGATAAAATTTAATTCTATTTATCGGGGCTTTGCTTTCCTAACCTGATGCCCGGCTGTTTAGACGATTTCTCTATATTCCATAGAGGTAGGGGTTGGAATTAGATGATCTTTGAGATCCCTTCCAACCCAAACCATTCTGTTATTCTTTGACTCCTCCCAGGCTACCTATCCTTGCTTCCATACATTCTAGGTTTCCTCTCTGTGTTTCAGTTTGTATAGGAGCTGCTTGTTCAATAGCTGAAATAATCTTGTAATTATTTTCTCTTATAAAGATACCATAATCTACTAAATAACTGCCAATTCCTATTCTATGTATATAAAAAAAACACTGGGGTGCTTTCTCCAAAATAAAATTGCACAACTGGTATACTATCTATGCAATGCTCAGAGTTAACATCATGTTCCATTGAAGATTGGAAGACTGCAGGTATACTTTTTTTTCTTTACACTGAATAAAGAAATTATATCATGGTAATCTACCTTAGTAAATAATCAGTGATCATTTTCAAACACTCTTTTATTTATGCTGCATAGAATAAATGCTTATTTTGCTATTCACTCTACTTGTCTCTGTACAAAATAAAAACTAAAATTATTTGGTAAGAGAAGGTAATTCACATTATATTAGCAATTAGATATGATTTTTGGAAGCTGCTATGAAAGATACAAGAAAAATTACATTACAGAAATTAATAATATTTATTTGCACCAGCTTTCATCTTTTACCTACCATCTCTAGCTTTCATAATTCCCAGTAGCATTCTTTACATATAATAAAAATCACAGAATTGCCTTTCTTTGATGCACTTACTACCTTATGTGATTCTATAGTCAGGCATCTTCTGTGGATATCACTGTTCCTCTAAACCTTGAATAAGTAAATCTCAGAATGGCAGATGTTGGAGAGGATCTCTGGATCCTCTGCTCAAGCTGGGCCACCCACAGCTGGTTGTTCAGGATCACGTCCATCCTGTGTCACTTGCTCTGGGTGACTTGGCAGGGGGGTTGGACTAGATGATCTCCAGAGGTTCCTTCCAACCCTAATTATTCTGTGATTCTGTGACTCTGTGATTTGTAAATCCTAAATTTGGTAATTAATAACTTGCTAGCCATTTCCTTCATAATGCCCCTATGTTAGAAACTTTTAGCAGGTACACCTCTGATCAAAACCTGCTTAGGGAATGTAATTATTGTTATGGAAGGAGAAGATTTGGCAAAAATTGAAACTGAAATTCTTTTTTCTAAACCATATAAGCTGATTTAGATATCCTAGTGTGAAGAAGTCAAGTAGTCCCTATAGTCCAATATTCCAACTATGAACTGATTTATGTGAAAAGCTTGATGGTTGCACGCAAGAATATCTGAAGTAATTAGCAATATAAATATCTAGGGTAAAGCAGCCCTATTAAAGCTCTCTCCTGACCTATAGGGAATATAAATTGTTGCATGTCCTCTTATTCTTCTCCTCTCTAAGATTAAAAAATAAAAGGTCCTAGTCTCCATCTGAGATTTTTTTAATCTCATTTATCATCACAGTTGTCTTACTTCACCCTATAGCTGGTATATTTTCCACAAAGAGGCTGACAATTTTCTATCAACTACTGCAATGAAGTAGAGTTTTAGTTGCATCTACATATCTCAGCAGAAAGACAGCAGCAATAATTATGGAAGCTATCTACCATACAAGGTCAATTTTTACTGATGCTCTATTTAGAATAATCAGTTCTGCCTCTATATAAGAAAATGAGGCCTAGTGAGCATCTAGAAATGAAGCACAACTATCATGTAAATGGTTTAGGACCTCATCCTGCACAAGTGTCATAAAAATTTATTGTTCATTGAAGTTAATAGGTACTGAGGTCATTCAGTGACACTTTAAAGCATGAGGGCCTTATTCCAAATTAATCTTTATTTTTGTTTTAACTTTAATATTAAAGCACTTCAAAAGAAGCCCTAGTAACCATAACAACTACAATTTGCTGCTTTTCAACAATTTTATTTCTGTTAGCATTTTAACAGCCTTGGTTTTTCAGTGGTTGAGCACATTTGATTTAATGCTCTCTTCACATTCACCTGTGTAGTGAGAAGAAGAACTAGTTTTCATCTGATGCCCTAGACGTACAATATTCATTTTGCTGGAATTTCAGTAGTGACAATTATTGCTAAAATGTTCAAAAGGATGATGAAAAAGTTAGAAGGAGAATTTGAGAAAATCAAGCAAAAAGACCAAAATCTGGTAACGCTATCAAAAGTGATATAGGTTGCTTTCATTAAAACCAGAGTTTTCATTAATACAAGAGTTACTTCAAGCTGTAGCTAAATGGAGTACTCTTTTAGTAATGAAAATGTGTTTGAAACAATTTTTTTAGAGTTAAAAGTAGCTAGTTTTAAAAAGTCAAAGTGCATATAGAGAAAAAAACTAAAACATGCACGTTAGAATTAAGGACCAAAGACAATTAAGGAATAAGGACAAAATATTTGCAAATGCTGCAGAAGCTGTTTATAGACATGTTAAAAAATAGCTTTGAATAAATTATAGATAGAAATGTAATCAATGTTTAAAATACTTTGTAATGTGTATATGTATATTTACAGTATAGTGTATTTAGTATACATAAACATAATCTACATTTAGTAAATATTTTATTCCATAGATAGCATAGATATTAGGAATGCACTCTGAAATAGCTAAATACGATAAAAGTAAAAGTAAATAAAAGAGTGTACAAGCATTAGTATTAGAGAGCATAGTGAAAAATTATTAGCTATAAGAATGTAAGTTAAATAAACAAGTGATGTTTGAATAATGCTATTTATTATACATAAGGCTATAATAAAGAAGAAAGGATAGAATTTAATTCACCTTTTGAAGATACACCAAAACCAGAAAGTATTGCAGAGATTTTGAGAAGTTGGATACTAATTTAGTTTGAAAAAGTCATTTAAAATAAAGAAGCAGTATATATTATTATAAGTATATATCCTTAAGAGGTGTGAATTTTCTGTAGTGCTCCATAAATAGGATTCAGTTCTCAGCTTATCCTTCAGCTCTATGACTATTAAAAACAAATAGTACATAAGTTACACTTACTTCATCAAAACTAGGGCAATTTTTAAAATTTGTGGTTTTTCACTTTATAGCTTATAATGGCTAGAACTATTGGGGTGGGGAAAAAATGGAAAGTAAGTAATATCTAGAAAATAGAAAGAATACCCCAGAAAAAAATTAAAATCTTCCTATACTGATTACTTACTTTTGTGAGAACGAACTTCATAGTTCATAAATCAATTCTGAATAAAAGAACAATTGAAAATATTTTTCCCATTTTAAGATAGGCTTTTGTCTTATAACTTTGACCAAAGAATTTCAGTACAACAAATAATTTGTAAACCAGAATTACAGCTCTTTAAGTACTCAAACAAAAGTGACCTTAGAGTCATATGCTTGACATCCCTGAAAAGGAAGACATAGAATACAGTGACAATTGTCTTCTGGTTTTATGTACTTAATGGCTGATTGAATAAAGAGAATTTAAATAGATAGCAGCATTTGATTCTTTTTTACCAATGAATTAACTGGAATAATTGCCACACAGCTTTCTTATGTGGTGTCTTCTTTACTTGTTCTTTTAATCACATGGTCATATTCAGCTGGCTATGATTTCCTAAAAAGCAGCTCATGATACAAAAGTTCAGTTAATTAGAGAAAGAAGGTAATCGATCTTTCTAAGCTCAGCCTAAGGATATTCTATGATTTTAAAGGACTGGCTTCTTATCTGAATTTGAAAATTTGGTTATTGAAATTTATATTGACTTTCATCAAACTGTCTAAACGTGTAGCTTATAATCTAACTTGTAGTTCCATGACGTTGTTAAAACCAAATTTCTAAGATGATAAAATAAACCCATTGCATATTCCAACAATAACGAGCCTTGGCTTAGTGACAGAGAAGATGTAGGAATATGAGGTGAATATTTAACTTCCTTCTGTGCTCAACTGAGTGCTAATTCCTGAAGCTTCTTAGCTCATAAATTTTACCTCTTCTTTGATCTTCCTACCTTCTACCTCACTAGTGAAAACTCCACCTCTTATAATCTCTCACCATGGTTGTTCCCACCATCTCTTACTGATTTATCACTCTGCAGATCTAAAAGCTCAAAGAAAATAAGAATAATTGTGCCACAGGAGAACTCATAGGTAGGGTAGAGGTTAGAATAGAAGAACTCAATGACATATAATTTGAAATTGATTAACTATAAGAGATGGATATAGCAGTGGCTTGTGACTTTCTCTGAGACTCTTATGGCACTTTCCCAGCAGTCTCATGCACATCATGTCCCCAGCCCCCCTGGTCCTGTGACCAGCACCATGGACTCAGGAAACAGGACATTTACTCCAGCTGCTCAGTGTGCCTAAGTCCTGGCTGGTGGCCTGGACTCCTACACAGAGTTCTTGCATCCCTGGCTCAGCTTTCTGCAGGATCTTGGACACGGCCAGAGGGCAGTTTTTTAACTATATATTACTTTCTAAAGTAGACTACTGACAGAAACGAGTGATATCTTGCTGCTTGTGTGACGCCAGGCTAGTCTCACTGGCATTCTTTGTACTAGAGGTCAGGGAATGATTTTTGAAATGGTTTTTAACATGTTCTGTTATCCCATTCCAAATGTGATACACAAGTGAGTAGTTAGCAAAAGTTACATAGCAAAATTAATCTATTCTTTAATTGATTTTCTAACTTGTACTGGATTAGTTTAGTGGTCAAATATTGTAGAGGTCACATATACCTGGGGCTTTACTGTGTAATGTGCAACTGCACTACCTGATAATGACAAATAATTAAAAGTCTAAAGGGTTTTTCAGTTGTACCATTCTATAAGGATTCTAGCTCATGCATCTCAGCTGCCAGCAGCTCTGGGAAAACTATCTCTAGGGCAGAGATTTAGTGACATAAATGGAAGTAGTCTTATGGGTTTTGAATAACAAGCAAGTTTGTGATGCAGTTGTTGAGAGCCTCATTATCGAAGGGCAAAGACATGACTACACTTGTGGGAGGCTAAAATGATGCTTATGTCCTCCACTGAGAGCATTGTACTCTTATCTATCATTCATTTCTGTGAGCCTCATCACTGCTCACAGGCATTTGAATTTCTGAAAACCAGAATTTTCTTTTTTGCTGAGGAATTTACATATTCCTACATATTTTCCATAAATTTGGTGGGGTTTTTTTCTGCAGATGTATTTAACTCTGGTTAAGTAAACTGTCATCATATTTAATCAGAAAACTTTGCTACAAATAAAGAGAAATGCCATTTTATCTAAAGAAAAGTAAGGTGATAGGCTACTATACAATGACATGATTAAATAGAATTTTAGTTCAGTTGTTGGACTGTCATACTAGTTGAACTTTTCTGCCTTTGCTTTTCACGTATCTTAGAATTCTAGTGTTTGTCACATCTGCCAGTCAGCCAATTAAATTCACATTGAGAGAAGACACTGTGAGGGAAGAAAGTGTCATTCTAATGAGCTCCTATTATTGTTTACATTCGGGTGCAAGAAGTGAAATTTCAGCTATCAGAACCTGACAGGAGAAGGGAAGAATTCTTGTGAGGAAAAACTAATGTGGCAAAGACATTCTTTCTGAGATTCTGGGGTTTATATTATCAGACTGAATTTAGAATGTTCTTTATGTTCATCCATAATTGCCAAATTTGTGTTATTTTTATTGAAATTTGAAATTAATCTAGTCAAATCAGTATGTCTCCATGAAGCTGAATCTTTAAATGGTGTGAACAGGGTACGAGAATTATTGTTTTAGTCTTGATCCAATATTGTATAGGGTTCATGTGAACATATTTTGTCAGCAGGGATGGCTTCAGTAAGAAGCTGGCAGAAGCTTTCTCCATGTCTGTCAGAGCCAACCCCTGGCAGCTCCAAAGATGGATGTGCCACTGGCCAAGGCTGGGCCAATGAGAAATCATGAAAGTGATGGTGATAATGTATTTCGGGAGAAGAAAAAGGGTATTGTGCAGGTGTCATTGTGGCCAGAGAAAAGAGAAGAGTGAGATGAGAGGAACAACTCGCAGACACCCGGGTCAGTGGAGAAGGTGGCAGAAGAGGTGCTGCAGGCACTGGAGCTGAGATTCCCCTGCAGCTGTGAGCTGAGGCAGCTGTGCCCCTGCAGCCCGGGGAGGAACACGGGGATGCTGAGATCCACCTGCAGCCCTTGGAGGAGACCCACGGCAGAGCTGGTGGATGCCTGAGAGGAGGCTGTGACCCTGTGGGAGGCCTGTCTGGAGCAGGGTCCTGGGAGGGTCTGCAGGCCCGTGGAGAGAGGAGCCCGTGCCACATCAGGTGTCCTTGTAGGACTTGTCACCCCTTGGGGACCCACATAGGAACAGCCTGTCCTTGGAGGACTGCACCCTGTGGAATAGTGACCTGTGTTGGAGCAGTTTGTGGGTAACTGTTGCCTGTGAGATGGACTCTGCTGGAGCAGGCGAATGACTCCTCTTCCTGAGCAGCACCAGAAACATACAATGAACTGACTATAACCCTTATTTCCTGTCTCCTGAGAGGGAGGAGGTAGACCTGAGAAGGAGGGAGGGGTAAGGGAATGTGTTTTTAAGGTTTTATTTTAGACCTTAATCTCTCATTATCCTGCTCTGATTTTGTTAGTAATAAATTAAAATTATATCTCTAAATCTAGCCTATTTTGCCTGTGATGGTATTTGGAGAGTGACTTCTATTTTATTTCAGTATTTATTTAAATATTTAAAGATATTTATTTAAAATAAAGTATTTCTTTCTTAAAAAAAAATTACTTCTGTAAATTCTTGCTGCAGTTACAAATTATAAATTAATGACTGTATTTGAAAAACAGTGTGGCCAGCAGGACCAGGGAAGTGATTCTTCCCCTGTACTTGGCACTGGTGAGGCCATACCTCAAATTCTGTCCAGTTCTGGGCCCCTCAGTTCAGGAAGGACATTGAGGGGATAGAGAGAGTCCAGAGAAGGGTCTGGAGCACCAGTCCTGTCAGAAGGAGCTGAGGGAGCTGGGGATGTTTAGCCTGGAGGAAAGGAGGTTTGGGGGTGACCTGACCACTCTCTACAGCTGCCTGAAAGGAGGGTGCAGCCAGCTGGGGGTGGCACTCAGTGCCATGGTCTGGGTGATAAGGTGGTGTTTGCTCACAGGTTGGGCTCGATGATCTCAGAGGTCTTTTCCAACCTAATTGATTCTGTGATTCTGTCATATTCTATAAACAATGCTGTTGGCTGACAAGCTGGGCATTAGACTAGCTTTAGACAGAAGGAACTGCTAGTGCTTCTATTAAAAAAAATATGTTTCTGTGACAAGAACTTCAGCAGTTCATTTCTTCTGAATATCAGTCTCCAACACAGCCCTGGGTAGAAATATTTTCTTGACATATTTAAACTTTGAAGATTTCAATTTTTATTTTTGCTTTTGCAGTGAAGCAAACCCAAACATATTCAAAGTATAAAGTAATAAGGTTTAGAAAAAGAGGAAGACAAAAAAACATCTAAAGTAGTCTGATAGAAACATGCTTTACCTGATGTTCCTGTTCCTTGAACTGTCACAAATAATGTGAAAATGCTCTAAGCAACAGAAGAAGGCCCTTCTTGGATAGGTGTCTCTATTGGAGAGACATTCATATAAACACTTTGATTTTTATGTGATAGCCTTGGAATCTCTTTTCCAAATTCACAGTGAAATGTCATAAACAGAAGACAGCTGGCTGTTGGAAAGTGGTCTCCTGTAACACAAGCTGCACTGTTCAACTGAGCAGTCTTTTTCTACATTTTGGTGCTTGCTAACAGAATGCACTATAGCCTACATTTGTGTCTGCATATATATATCTATATATATATATATATCTATCTCAAACCACTAGTAAATTTGCTATTAAAATAGGTTATTCCATGAAGCAGGAAAAAGAAAGTATTTTTTTTTAATAATGCATACATAAACATACAAGCTTATTGCTACAAGAAGCTTTTTCTTTCTTTTAAAAACAGCTTTCTTTTTCCTTTCTAAAGCAGAGTAAACTTTAAAACAAAGGAATCACAGTGTTCACAAATGCAAATGCTTCCTATTTTCATGTTACAAGAATATTTTCACAACAATTCTTAGAGTTTCAAACTTCTGTGCATAACTTTGTCTCAAATAATTGAAGAGTAATAGTCAATTACTTGCACTTACACAGACTCCAAAGAAGACTACAGTTCTAGACAGTGAAAGGAATCATATGGTAACGTTGACATACTCTAACTAATCCATATATATTGAGCCTCAATCAGAAAAAGAAAAGTTTTTTGTAAAGTATATAAAAATCAGGGCTTTTTTTTTTTTTATTCTACAGCAGAGATCCACCTGTAGCCTCTGGGGAGGACCCCATGGTGGAACAGGCAGACCTGTGGAAAGCCGTCACTGGAACAGGCTCCTGGCAGGAGCTGTGTCCCCATGGACAGACAAGCCCATGCTGGAGCAGGTTTGCTGGCAGGACTTGTGTCCCCATGGTGGACCCACGCCAGACAGCCTGTTCCTGAGGGACTGCACCTCCTGGAAAGGACCCACGCTGGAGCAGTTCGTGACAACTGCAGCCTGTGGGAAGGACTCATGTTAGACAAGTTCACAGAGGACAGTCCCCTGCAGAAGGAACTGCATGACGTAGCAGAGGAAGAGTGTGAGGAGTCCTCCCTCTGAGGAGGGAGCAGAAGAAACAGCATGTGATGAACTGAATGCAACTACCTGTCCCACTGCACCACTGATGGGAGAAGGTAGAGAAAATCAGGAGTTAAACCCAGGAGAAAGGGAGGAGCTAGAAGAATTTTAAGAATTGGTTTTTATTTCTCATTTTTCTAATCTGATATGATTGGTTATAAATTAAATTTATTGTCCCCAAGCCGAGTCAGCTTTGCCCGTGATGGTAACTGGTGAGTGCCTCTCTCTTGTCCTTATCTCAACCCAAGAGCCTTTTGTAATATTTCCTCTCCCCTGTCCAGCTGAGGAGGTCAGTGATAGAACAGCTTTGGTGGGCACTTGGCATCCAGCCAGGGTCAACACACCACAACAGACTATAAATGACAGTTTTTTTGCCACATGACCTTGACAAATGCAGCATGACAGAAGATTAGCCTTCCAGACCCATGAAGTATTGTTTAAAGAACATCGTGTCAATGAGGACAATCCCCATGTATAGTTTCCCTAAATGTCAAATTTTAAATTTAATATGTAGTTTAACAGCAATTCTATGTTTAAATGAGCCAGTTTCCTTATCCATAAGGAAATGCTGAAAGGGATGCATTTTTTAAATAACTGAAGATTTATATGCTTCTGTGAATTTTTTATTTGCCCCGTATTGTTACAACAGCAATAAAATCTTCAAGTTTACTGAATGTTCATGAAATACACAATACTTCTATCAGATATGCTGCTCTTTGCTTTGTTGGGTTTATTAAGGAATTATATTTTCATTTATATAAAGATGCAGAGATAAAAATGTTACACATCTGAAAGCAGCAAAAGCTTTTCAAATGGATCTGTGAAGAAGTATGTGTGAGCAATATAAAGAATCTAATCAATAGAAAACAGAAGAGAAGCAGGAAAAGAAAATTAAAATTAGGGATGAAGAAGCTAGCCTGGGAGCAGGGAACACAGTTAAGGTTGGCTTCACTGGGCTTCTGAAGCAGAGAATCAATAAGGCCATTGCTTAAAACTGAAGATGAAATTACTTGTGTAAATGTGTTTTATTATTCTGGATCTCTGCTGTTATGTGTTTTCAAGACTTTTCTTCTGTTAACTTCTGCATTGCTTATTTTTCTCTTCTAGAACTCATCAGTCTTGTTTTGTTGTCTTTTGTTTTTTCTTTCTGGAAAGATGTCTTCTGCAGTGTAAGTTTACTTGTTTACACATTTATCTATATGATTTCACAGAAATATAAAATACAATAACAAAGCATGGGGAAAAAATAATGGTCTGTGTTCTAGTTCCATGTATCAGGGACCAAGAAAACAAAGATAACTTTAAGACAGAATACAAGTCAGGTGTTGACATGAGTTAAATTTGAGACATCCATAATTCATGTAGTCTCAAGAGTATGATTTGAACTTTCATACTTTGCAGGAGACTTACTGAACTTAGAGGGCAGCAGTATGGCTGATGTCTGTTTGTCTTAATGTTTCATATTAGATGGATTGTTCCTCCTACGGGTGTGTAAACTGACAAAAGTCAGCCACAGGCCACAGTTCAGTCTATCTCACCCAAGAAGCTGTGAAACCTTGAACTGAATGCTAGCTCACAGGAAAAGCCATCAAGTGCCAATCACACCATCAGCATGGTGCTGAAGAGAATGAGAGTGCTTCTGTAAGATGTATTTTGGCTGAAGAAAATCTGCTAAGAGGTCAAAAATCTACTTTTGAGGTGCTGGGGCAGTTGAATTACATAACGTGTTTTTTGTTTTGTTTTGTTTTTCCCAGGACTGAAACAAAACATAAAATTTTGTTTGATAATGGCTTGTTCTAAGAGCACAGAAAAGAGAACTGAAAGAATCATAGAAAACTCACATCCTTCTATGGTTCTAAATCTTATTTTTATTCAGAGAAAGGTCTTTGAATTTCCTTATAAACTCAAGGATCTAGGAAAGGGAGGCAGGGTGGTAATGAAACAAAGCCTACAGATCAAAATGAGAAAAAGCCCACTGAATCAGAGCCTAGTCCTCTAGAAAATCATAACGTCAATCTTTGTTTTAAAGGCAATCGAGGTTAACTGAAAGACTGCGTCCCACTAACAACAAATTTAGTCAATTGATGTGGTTCTCTGAGAGAGAGCAGGAATTTAAAAAGGGACATCTTCTATACCAGAAGCTATTTCCACATTTTCAGGTAAGAGGTTATCTTTCAAATGATGCTGAGTGAGTCATTGCTCATGTCAACAATGTGTTGTCTGGAACCTCCATTTCAAGTTACTACATCAAAATGAACAGCAACAGCAACACTTCAAGTTACTGATAGTAAGATATTACTAGCACAAACTAACGCTAGACATGAATATATTCAAATTATCCTCTAAAGAAATACCCGTAAGATTAGAGACCAAGTCAAACTTAGTGAACTCAGTGCTGTAAATATGCTGTTGACATTAGTGAACAAACCTCTAGAAGCACTGGAAAGGAAGGGAGCCTTTTACAGCCATATAAACATTCAGAATTAATACGATCATTCTGCCATTTTTGCTTACACATGCATATTGCCTTTCCCTAGAGTGAATGAGCCAGATTCATTTGTTATATTATTCTTCCTAAAGTGATTGACAATACTTTTCTTCTTCTAATTCTGTCTCAGGCTGCAAAGACAGACTTTATTCAGACTGATGATAAAGAGAAAGGGGAGAAATGGTCTTTTTTCTGGATCCAATATTTAATGTATCAGTCAACCTGCCTTGTCTATCATCAAGTTACATAGTATAACATTTAATGTTGAATAGATAACTAAGAGTTTATAATCTTGGAAGAATATTAGTATTTTAAATTTAGGAATGACCTATCTTTGAGGATTACATTAAGCTAGTGATACTGGACAGAAACTATATATTCTTTTCCAAGTCTGGTTTTACTTTTCCTTCAAATAATATTTTTTTCCCTTGAAACAATATTATACTTGTTTTAACTTAAACACATGAGAAAATAAGTGAATAAGGAAAACATAAGGAAGTTAAGTTCAGTTCATTGCAGTAGACTGAACTTTCTTCTTAGATTTTTATGGTTAAAATTTGAATGGTATTTTATGGTTATTATGTTTCTGTTATTCTGTTTCTATTATACAAAAGCTGATTATCAAAATGGGATTTTTGTGTATTAAATGAGTGTTTGAATTAAAAGACTGTTGAAAAATCTTGTACATTAGATTTAGTGACTCAGCTGCGGACGCAGAATATTTGAGGTACTAAAGCTCAAAAGCAAATGTAAATAAGAGGACCCTTAACCTAACCAGTCAACTTGTCAGAAAAGTGGCTGCAGTGCAGAATCTTTTAACGGTGGATAGCTGCCCTTGAAAATGTTTCTGAAATATTAAAGCATGTATATGAGCAACCATGGGAATTACTGAAGCAGAGGATGAAAAACAGTAAACAGTGCAGGCTTTTTTTTTGTTTGTTTTTGGCTTTTTTTTTTAAGTTTTATTCTTTTCCTTGTAAGTCTATAGGGTAAATTTGAAGTTCTTTTTCAACAAGAAGAATTCCTTGTAAAAATAGACAGAAGAATATTTTCTCTGCTTCAAAAGGTTTTATAAGGTTTTCCCAAGTTAACACTTAAAAGTGCTTCTTCTGGGGTTTGAGTGAAGTTTTAAAACTGGAAAGTCCGAACATCTGCCCCTTGTTCTAGAATTTGGAATTTAACCCAATTGACTAAAGGCACTGTAACTCACTTCTCTGGTATAAATAGATCCAAACAGCTGAAGAATTGACTAAATAACTTATTGATTAGCCTAGTTACTCCAGAAGTTCCACTGGCTTTTAATCAAAGGTGAGATGATAAACTGTGTTTAAAGTCCTACATTTGGACATTAAAATTAGCAAATCACTTTTAAATACATAGTTGATACAGATAACATAGCAGAAAGCAGTTAGAAATGAAATTGTTCGGGTAAAGCAATATTGTCAAGTGTCAGCTATCATAAAGTTTGTGAAACAGACATCAGAGGATATACTATACTTTACGCACCAGAAATATAAAACAGAGCATGAGTACTTTGTTTTACATTATTAAGGAACAGTTTTACTAGGCAGTGATTAATACATTCACTTGTCTGGAAATGTTTATTAACTGAACCTAAAAAATACACACATATTTTACCAGTGATAAAATTATGAATCTGCTCTCATTCGTTCCATCTTGGAAGCAGTACTGGTAGGAAATCAGGTCTCAGAGGAATTTTGTTCTCTTTTTTGATCTTTGTTATAACAAGGAAGAGGTTTACAACACTTCCCAGTCTGCAGGAAATTATTTTATGTGCTGATTAGTCTTTTGTAAAGACATTGTCATGCATAAGGAAACTCTCACCTAAAACAGGCAGACATCTCCAATGATTAACCAAGACAAAATTTTAAAAAGGTGAAAAATATCCTGGACAAGGGAGATGTATAAGGATAACAACTACAGAATTGAAGCCAAAATGAAATAGATCTATGGAATCAGTACACTTTATTTCAGAAATATTATAAATGTGTTAAATGTAATAAAAGCGTACAAGCATATAAACCAAAAAAGACTTCTTGTATTTCCACATATTTTGATCTAGGCTAAATCATCATAACTGATATTTAGGAAAATTTGTATCTCATATCAGGTAAGAATTTGTTTGATGAGTGTTCATCAAACCCGGGGAAAGTTTCAGCAGCTATGTATGGTTTTATTATGTAAAATGACAATATTAGGATACAAAAATAATATGAATTTTCTTGCAGGACACTAATACTGCAGCAATAAGAAAATATAATATCAAACATATTGACTCTGATGATTAAAGCCAGCAATAAAATGCAGCTAAACATGTACAACTAAAATTAGGAATCAACATATGAGGGAAAGAGAATTGTTAATAAAAGTTAAAATGTGGAAAATTCAAGGAACTGAAAAATGTGGCTTATTTTCAGAATAAAAAAAAAAAGAAAAACAATGCTGATTTAAGAAAAATAATCCCATTCAACATAGGTGTCAGGAGCACTTTTTTCATGCAGAGAATGATAAATGTGTGAAACAGGCTGTCACACATAGTTGCTCAGGCAAAAAACACAGGGGTCACATGAGAAAAATGAGATGCCTTCCACAGGGGATGGAAGTACTAAGAATGGATGAACTTAGACAGGCTGAATAACCTCTTTCATTCTCTGAAGAGATGTTATGTTATCCTCTCAGCTGTTTCTTCTGAAATAATTTAATCGAAAAAGTTGTTCTGGTTGCAGCTTCATAACGTTGTCAGAGGACTTCTTAATTCTGGTCCCGAATTTGCACTCTGAAAATATATTTCATTGAATATATCATATATCACTGAATACTGAATGTTAGTGTATTGTTAAGCAATGCTGATCCTTTAGCCTTATTCCTTGAAGTATTCAGGTGAATTAGTGTAATGTGTGAGGGTGTCAGAACAATCTATGTTATGGTTTAGTGTCATTTAAATGGTGCAGTTCGTGATCTGTCTTTTTTGGAGCAGAACAGTGAGGGTTTTAGCTGAAGTGTGATGGAAGAAAATGCTGATGTTAAGCTCTGGTGATATTTTACAAAATGTTATCCTTTAGACACTGGCTTTTTTTTAACCACAAGGACTTCACGACCTTGCAATCACTGCTAATTCCAGGGTAGTTTTAAAACTTTACAGGGACAAAAAAATCTAGATTATAATCATCTTCATATGATTTAATAGCATTTAATATTTTGTATGTGACACCAAAGTAGGGCAGAGGTGTACCAGTGTATAGCCTTGAGGACAGGGCTGTCACTCAGTGACCTAGATGGTATTTAGGAGTGGATCACCATCAACCTTCTGATTTTCAGCCAAAACATATGAAAAGTTTTTCTTATGTTTCCCTGCAACAAAATAAGTTGGAGTCTGACTGGCAAGGAAGAGTAGCTCTGCTGAGAACCTGGGGAGTGATGAAACTGGCAACAGAGCAGGCTGAAAAAAACCAGTTGTATATGAACCTAGACACTCGTTGTCAGCTCTGTGAGACCATATTTAGTATCCTGCATCCATTTGGTTTAGTATCCTGATCCAGTTTGGGTCTCTCCAATGAATGAAAGACATGCATTATCTAGAGTAAATTTAACAGGACCCCAAAGCTGAGCAGGGACCATGCGCTGTGAGAGGGGCTGAGGAGTCTGGGCTCACTAGGCTTGGAGAGGAGAAGGATTTTAGGATATAAAAGGCTGCTGTACCTACCAGCAGGTCACCAAGAAGGCAGAGTCATGACCCTCATGGAGATCCATGGTGGGAAGGTAAGAGTCAGCAGCCAGAAATAGACACAAGAGGGTCAACGCCATGGATGCCATCTTGTGATATTGTTAGTACTTCTGCTTCAGAACCTGTGTGAAAGATGCTCTGCCTTCAGAAACCTTTTTTCTTTGACTGTAACTTACCTCTCAGACTCGTACCTAGGAATAATATTGATTGTAGTTTTACCCAAGTCACTTCCACAAGGAGGCCCTTTGTAATATTTTAGTACCTGAAATTCTTTGGATGTTGGTTTCACCTTCATTTCTTGCTTCTTCAGGACTTAGGTTAAGATTCTAACATCTCTGGAATGGGACCCCCTATAGGGAATATTTTGATTTAATTCATAATTTCACTAGCAATATAAAAGTAAAGATTCATTTTTTTTACGTACTAAAAACGTATCACATAAAAATAAATAATGAGAAGGTATTTAATGCCAATTAAGAAATTTTTTTTAGTGCTGTGTTGCAACTCCAGCTACTTACAGAGGACATGCAGTCCCCTTCATACTTTTACACCTGTGATAAGCTGTTGAACTTTTGTATATTTTTCTACATTTATTTCAATCTAATATCTTTTGCTACAGCCCGGATACAGAATTATTTTGAGGATAAACATTTTATTTTCTTCTCTCTTTTCATAAATAGCATGCAGTTACACAACTCAGCAGTTAAAGGTCACATTTTCATCTATTGTAATAAAAATATAAGAAAAAAAAAAAACAAATACAAAATCCTTGCATAAAATCTTCAGTTCATTCGGAGTATTTAGAAGAATGTTCTTTCAAATCTGGGAGTTGAATTTACAGTCTGCAATCCTAGAATTCAAGTAACACTATTTAAAATCCTAAACAATTTCTATGTAAGATAGATGTGGGACTGAAGTGAGAACTGAGTATATCGCGAAAAATTTTAAACTGGCTCTTTATGAGCTAGGACTAACAGTAGGAACAGATTGCTGCATCATGACTAATAAGCTGTCTAGCTCATAAGTTTGAAAAATATTTCTGCATGTGTGCAGAAATGATAGCTTAGAGATATTGCTCCATAGTCCATATCCTAATTCAGATATGTTCATTGTAACTAAAATATTTTACATGTAAAAATTGTGTTTAGCCTCAGTGTGCCAGAGAAACACAGTTCCTGTGATGCATTAAATGGTCAAACAGAGTTATAAAATGGAAGCACTGATAGAATTCTGGCTATATATATACACACTATTATATGAAAGAGGAGAGAAAAGGAAGTTTTACTAAATCTTCAATAACAAATTCATTTTAATCTGTACTAAGCCCAGAATGATTCATTTAGTGGATGCGCTGATATTTTCACACAGTCTTCAAAACAAAGGCAGTCCTTTGAAGTTGCATAATGCAAATTAAATACAAACACAAAATGTTATAGGATTATCTACAAAATTTCTTTGCACTGTTGTCATAGATCACTAATGCTATCAACTGCAATGCTAGGGGCAGTGAGCCAAGCTGCAGGTGATGTGAGTCAGTTTTATAACTTTTCAGCATTTCATGCCTAAAAAAGCTATAATTTCAATCTAAGCATAAAACAGGTGCATAGTAGTGTAAAACCATAAAGAAACAAGATACATGGAGGAGAAAAAACCCACAAACCATCTGAAACATACCCACACTGAAAGAAAATATGTGTAGCTCTTAAGGTGAAGTGAACTTTCTGAGCCAAACTCCAGGTGGTAGCACGGAATTGACCTTAGTGATCTTGCCTCCCAGTAAACTGAAATATTTCTTGATTAAATTACAGGTCATGATAGCTGCTAGTAGTTATCCTGAGGTAAGAAGAAGAGCTTTTTTAACAGAAGGAAAGAGAAGGGTGAAAGTGCAGGAAACATCACTATGCCTGAAAAAGTTAATATTGTTAAGGAAGGGCTTAAGAGCAGCTTGTACAACAGTCAGACACTGAAAATAACTGTAATTTGCATTGAGCTATTCATAGAATCATGGAATGATTTGGATTGGAAGGGACATTAAATATTACCTAGTTCCAACCCTCCCACCATGTCAATGACACTTTTCACTAGATCAAGTTGCTCAAGGCCCAGTCCAACTTGTCCTTGAACACTTCCAGAGGTGTGGCATCCATAACTTCTCTGGGCACTATTATATAGTCATGACACAAAATGACAGTGTACAGCAGTATTTCTGAGTTTCAGCACAAGGGGTGGAGTTAAGGCAGTGATCCAGAGAAAAAGAAAATACGAAGCAGAATATGATATGTATGCCTTAGGCCTTGAAGTGATTTATTAATGGAGAATTTGATCCTGTTTCATCAGTCAAATTATTTTAAACTTCAGAATGAATGAGAAAAATTGGCTCACTGTTTTGAAGATGAAGTTCATTAGCTTGACCTTTTCCCTCTCTTACTTTAAAAACTTCACTTTAAACAAAGTATTAATAATTTCACTTCACTCATATCTTAGAGGTTAATTAAATAGTTTGAAATTCGATATATTGTTGTGCTTTTCCTTAAGTATCTCTGAAATGTCACCATTAACATAATGTATGACTGTGAGCATCTGAATTTGAGCAGTGAATTTTTGTGCTCCAACTCCATCAGGCTAAACCATGTAAATATTTTGGTACTGATGAACAAAAGTAATTAGCTCCAAAGACGCAAAGGGTTGACAAAGAGACAGTTTTTTCTTGACTCTGCAGATACAGACTAAATGGCATCAAATCAGCAGTGACAGTTACTATTAGCCTGCAGCTATAGCAACACCTTTCCCCCAGCAGGAACAGTTGTAGAGCAAGGAGTCTTAGCAGTAGCCACAGGGGTATACCTGGAGAGAATATTAAAAATGTCTGTATGCAGCACTGTCATATCATGGAGAGTGCTGAAATGTAGAATGATTTTTCCAGCACAAAAAAAAAAAAAAAAAAAAAAATCTATTAAAATTAATTCCAAGGTACCTCTGGGATAAATTTGGTGTTGAAGAATTCTGCAAGATGTGCAAATACTTTCAGCTTTGATAAGAGAATTCATTAAAAGCCAGGAAAAGTGGGTAACTCGAAAATTGAAACTGCCACTGATTTCTACAATAGTCCAGGACAGTGTGAAAATATACTTACATTATCCTTTTTGTAAACATGCTCTAATTTTAATTAGGAAACCTCATAGCAGTTATCAGATTTCAGGTGCAGTTATATAGACATCTAATTGCTTAACAACCAATTGACTGTTCAGTGAAATCTTCTACCAATCTACCTTTATGGTTGTGTACATTCTCAATCCTCTTATATCCACCTCAAGCCTTCTCTGTGCATTTAAGAGAAATCTTAATTTTAAAAAAAACCCAAATTATTTCATTGATATGTACATCAGGGAAAAGACTATACATACTGTACTGTTTCTTCCAGAACCAGCAAGGTCCATGCAACTATTTAGGTTTGCAGGTTATTTGCAGAGCAGAATACAAAGTAGGGTGTACATTATATTTGTCATGGCCTGTGCAGTCTCAGAGGTCTAATGTGCAACTGAAAAAGATTGAATTTAGATAATTATCTTCAGTTTCTTTCCTAACCAGAGTCGAGCTATGCAACTTCAGATATCTCCACACAGTAAACACACCAAGCATTTTGGGTTTAGAATCTCTTTCTCATACCTCAGTTATAAAAACAGATGCAGCATTTTGTCCCTTTTTATTTTCAAAGTATCTTCATGTTAAGACTTTGCTTTCTGATAGTTGGGTGTTACAATAAAAATACTGTTACATTTGAAAACATCAGCTAATACAGCAATATTCAGGTTGAAAAAGATCTTTTAGAAGTTGAGTCCAACTCAGCATTACCTAACCCACCATTAAGCCATGTCCCTAAGCACCATATCTACATGTCTTTAAATACCAATAAATATCTAAATGGTGACTCATCCATTTCTCCAGGGCAGCCTACTCTAATGCCTAAGAACCTTTGTGTTGAAGAAATTTTTCCCAATGTCCAAACTGAACTTCCCCTGGTGCAACTTGAGGCCATTTCCTCTTGCTCTCTTGCTTATTACTTGGGAGAAGAGGCTGAGCCCCACCTACCATCTCCTTCCAGGTAGTTGCAGGCAGTGAACACCCTCATGCTTTCCCTACTTACCTGTGACAGTAAAGTGTTTATTTATAGACAGTGATTAGGTCTCTCCTTGAGCCTCCTTTCCTTGAGTCTAATCAGACCCAGTTCCCTCAAACACTCCTCATGAGACTTGCAAATATATAGAGATATTGCAAATCATTGTTTTAATGAATAATAATATTAAATAATAAAAACTTCAATATGGCCTAAAAAACCTACAAGTATTTAAACTGTAAATACAAATGGAAGTGTTATTCATTTTTGTGAATATACACTTATATGCAGTTTATATAGGTTTTTAAGTTTTTACAGATACAAAAAGTTTCCATGTTTTTATATGAAGAATTAAAATGCACCTCTGTCAAATTACTGTAAATGAAGGTTGGATTACGTCCTTTCATTAATGAAACAAAGCTGAAAGTGACATGGGAGAAGTTCAGGTAGCTGACTTTAAAATAAAATATGACTAAGTATTTAAGTTTAGGTGTCAGGAAAAGAGACATTTTTCCAAAACACAGATTGTACTTGCTCTAAAAACAGACTCAATAACATTTTTAATGTTAGCCATACAGAATAGAAATATCCGAATTCATTAGTCATATTTGCAATCCATGGCTATTATTCATAGATTTGTTAAGCCACAAACAACAACTTCACTTTAATTATTCTTTTTATCTAATCCATTACATTCTAAAGTCCTCAACTGCTTCTTATTTTGCAGTGTTTATGAAGTGCTTTGAAGTAATTTAAAGTTATTTCTTTGGATGAGAGGGACTGCATTATTAAAATCTCTCGAAAGCTACTGAGACATCAAACATCCCATTTCAGTCATCCTCATCTCTTTGTCTGCCTATGCATACAGAGAAGAAACATAATTTGCTACATAGTTATCTGAGCCTTTTCCAAATCACTGCCAAATCTGAGATTTCAGACCATAATTTAGAACTTTGGGCTCTATGAACTGTTCTGATTTGAAATCAACCCTGTATCCTCTTATAGTAGATAGAGTTATCGTAATTTTAGGAAAACTGATTAAAGGTGTCTAACCTAAACCTCTGCAGTTCTATAATCCATACTGAAATTCACTGAATTCCATCAGAGCACTGTGGAAGGAGAGCTTAATGACATGTGAACACCTTTAAAAAGGATTAATTTTTTTATCACCGGGTAGGAAATCTTTATTCATTTTAGTTCTCAGCTCCACAAATAAATTTTCCTAAATGAAGCTGTGATTATGAGAATTCTTCACTGAGGACATATTTTAAATACTGCTCTCCCTTTCCAGTGAGGATCATATTACCTTGTTACTTCACATAAAAAAACTGTTTGTAAACCTCGCCTGAAAAATAAAATAAGAAAGTATTTGACGCAGGGAAAAGACAATTGCTAAGAAGATGAAATTAAAGTCTCCTTTGGTTCATCATTTCCTGCATGTAAGCATGGCAAGTAATAGAGAACTATAACCTTAAAGCCTGACCTCTCCAGGTTTACATGAACATTGTAAAGGAGGGACAGGAAAATCTGTTTCTGCTTCTCAGAGAAACATAACTGCTATAGCACCCAGGATATTACTGTTCAAAATAATCGTTATTTAGACCAAGTCACTAAAGCCCCGCTTAATTATTAAACAAGTAAGGATTAAGGATTAGAAGTTGATCAGAGTTTCAAATATTTAGATTTTCTGAAATGGAACAAATTGTTTTCATTTATAACTACATAAAAAAACCAGCACCACAGGATTGTGCATGTGTAATCAACAGCAACAAGGCTATTTGACTGTAATTCTGAGAACAAATTATAGTGACATAATAATTTTGATTCAAATCAGAGCAAGTCTTTTATTGGTCCCCAGAAGTCCTCAGGAGCAAAAAAACTATGTATTTCACATCTTAGGGAATTATGTCTTTCTTATCCATTATGAACCAATGAGAACTGCACTCCACTATCTCCTTTTATGTACATCAGCTATTAACACGGATTGATGGACTATCATAGTTATTGACTTCCTTTATGGATTGTAATAAAACGAGATAAACAGATGTGCAACATACTCCCCATTTAAATACCTTTCTGATTCAGCAGATGAAATCTTATAATGTAGAACAGGTAAGTATTTTGGTGTGTCTGTGTGACATACAATAAACAAGAAAGACCAATACATAGGTTGATGAATTCAGTGTATTAATTTTTCTAGGTTGTGCTGGGTGTACTACTATCCTATCCTAGCATTTTACAATATTGCAATCTAATACAGATTTTCTATTAATGCATCACTTACCTGATGCAAGTTCCAGACTGGCTACAAGCTACCTTACAAATTTCAGATATGAGAATTAAGAAGAAATCAGGACCACTTACGAAGGAATTAATAAAAATTTTTAGTCAGTGCAATTTCAGACACATGATAAATCAAATCTGCTTTTGAGAGCAGTGATCATAAACATTTTTAATATGAAATCTGGCTACAAAATTGAGACTAGCTGCATTTTTAAACTCAAGCAATACTGCAGGAACAAAAGAGTCATTATAAAGTTGCCACACAAAGCTTGTCTTTCAAAATCCTAGGCAAGAATTAGGTAAAATCTTTGTGGTCTAGAATATGCAGTGTCCACTCTTAAGAGATTCTGATTTTAAGCCATTTATGTTATAAATGTTAAAGTCATAGATTAGCCAACACAAATACTATTAATGTACCATTTCAAATATCTTTGTTGTTTAAAACTTCCTTCTCTTTTTCCCTCAAGCCTTTCCTCCGTTTCTGAGTCATCCATTAAAAGCAAAGCAGTTTACACTTTACATGTTGTACCTATTGCTGTGTAGACTGATAAACTAGTACCTTGCTACCAAAAAACCCAGAGTGATTCAAAGAAACACAAACATATCAACTATTAGATTCTCTCTTAATATCAGGGCATTTCAATGCTTCAGTAGGCTTTTCTTGAAGGTTCCTTTATGCTGATTTTAATGACTAGAAAATAGAAAAATACAGTGGAAATTTGCTTGAAATAGATTACAGTTAAAGTTCCTCAAAAACAGAAATGAGTGTGATAATCACAGATACAAGTTATAAACCTGAACTATCAACTCATTATCCTGTTCCAAAGGAACCACAGAGGAGGCTGATTGTCACTGTACTCATGTCTTGCCAATGATTTAGTGACTGCATTAATTTAGGAATGAGAATACAGAAGTCCTTCATAATAGGCTAAAAAATTGTTTCAGTCTTGAAGTACTGGCAGGAAATAATATTAAACTACCACAAATGAACTTGCAGAAATCTTACTGGATAGATTATTCCAACCTTGTCTTCCCTTCTTAGGATCATAGTAGAAACATGAAAATATTGGGAACAAGAAAACACTAGAAGTTGTAGAGTTTCTCTCGGCAATTTTTCAAATATTAAAAACAGTGCACGGCCGATTGCACAATACTGTTGTGATACTTGATTTTGAAGGCTTAAAACCCCACTTGAATTTAAGTTTTCCAATTGTGTACATGTGAAAGATATATACATATAATTATGCATAAGGTTATTAATATGTTTGCAAAATTCAAGCAGGGATGCTAAAGAAGAATGGTGAATGTACTTCTTTGTGGTGAACATACTTCTTTACATAAAGGGTGGCAACAGCATTGGAACAGGCTACTCAGGGAGGTCATGAAGTTTCCCTCTCTGGAAACACTCAAAATCCACTTGGATGCATTCCTGCATAACCTGCTCTGCATCCTGCCTTGGCAGGGAGTTGAACTGAATGACCTCCAGAGATCCATCCCAGCCCTAATCATGCTGTGATTCTGTGATAGGTAGCACCTGAGAGGAAGACAACAGCTGACTTTCCAAATAACAATTTTAGTAGAGTGAAGCAGCAGTTTTCACTACGGTTCGCATGTGTAAGGACCCTGAGAACGTTCTTTAGGAGGTTTGGCCAGTAGGTCTGGGGACCACTGTGGCCTTAAGCAGTCCCAGAGAACTGGTGGCTGTAGGGAGAGGCTCCTGGGAATGCTGTGGGGAGGCATGGCCAGGGCTGACCCCTGCCCACGGGGGCTGTTTTCAGCCACGGCACAGGCACCAGTCCTTGGGGAAGCCACAGTCCTTCTGCACAGCCACTGCTCCTGGTCTAAGCCCAGACCTGCAGGGCTGATGTCCTGGCCTGGCCCCATCCTGGCACCAAGCATGGCAGCCTTGCTCTGCTGTCCCCAGGGCTGTGTTGAGCCTGGTTCCTGTCAACTTTTCCCACCTGCAGGCTGGTGTTCTGGCACAGCTTTGGCCCAGGCCCAAGTGTCATACGCATGGGACTGGCACTACCCCCAGCTGCACTCTGGTGATGTATATATCTGTCTAATTTATGAACATGAAGTGATAATTATATGACATTTATGACAACTGTACACTTTCAACAAGTGTTTATAGATAGAGAGTAATGAAATTTAAGAATTGCCATAGATCTAAAAGAGTTACCATGCCATTTTCCTCAATAAAACTTGAAATGCAATACACTCATCCTGATGTCTATACCTTCTCATTTTACTGCTCCTTTGTCAATCACTGAAATTGCTTACAAAGAGTAGCTATTTATTATTAAAAATATTTTTATGATCACTTGCATACATTCATATCCACATTCCTGTTTTATGAAATCATCCTGGTTTGATCAGTGGGACAGATGCTGTTGTCTGAAGGTGAATATTTGGCTTGTATGACCTGTACCATGAGTTTAATTTGAAAGTTGAATTAGGTTGAAATGACCAGATGTCCTGGTTTAGCTGACACAGCTGGGAAAATCAGGGAGTGAGTCCTCCTGGAACACATTTCTGGGCACATGAAGGAGAAGAAAATGATTTAGAACAGTCAGCATGGATTTACCAAGGGCAAATCATGCCTGACCAGCATGATTGCTTTCTATAATTAAATGATGGATTTGTGGATGACAGGAGAGCAGTGGATATCATTTGTATCAACTCTAACAAGGCTTTCAACAGAATGTCCCATAGTGTATTTTCATAAAAGCCACAATATTTTGTTACGAGTGGATACACAACATTAAAAATTTGGCTGGACGGTCATCCTCAGAGGGCAATGGCTAATAGGTCAAAATCAACCAGGAGGTATGCAAAAAGATGAGCACTGCAGGGGCTATCCTGGGAATTGTCCTGGTTACCATCTTCACAAGTGATCTGGAGGAGGTGAATGGTGTGTGCTATGCTCAAGACTGCAGAATACATCAAGGTGTGTGTGTGTGTATGTGGCTGGGGCGGGGGGAGAACAGGGACATGAGCTGAATGAGCTGTTGACATACTCCAGAGCTGTCATTCAGAGGAACCTTGACATTAGATACAGTCTGTATCCTGGGAGCTTTTAAAGACTGGACTCTATTAAGCCATAAGAAATTGGGTCTGATTTCATGTCCCTGCTTTGAGAAGGAGGCTTGTCTTGAAACGCCCTGAGGTCCCTTCTATCCGAATTATTTTGTGATGCTTTGATCCAGTAAAAGCATCATTCCCTATATTCTGGTAAAAATCTTTTGGTCACTCCTCCCTTGTTTTTACCTAGGCCTGAAGTCTTTTCCCTCACATATACAAAACTCAGGGTCTTTGGAAGTTAGCTATTCATGGCACAATGCAGAGAAACTCAGCTTCTGAACTCTGTAGTGACCTCTTTGTCAGGCTACACAATTTTGGGAAATTGCCTTTAGCATTGATAACTGCATTGGATCAGGTAATCTAAAGCAGTGGGAATGTCTTCTTGAATGTCACTTACCACAAAAGCAGGCTCCCTGAGTCACCATAAACTAGGGTTGCTTCTGAGAATGAATTCAGTATTTGGAAGGAAACACAAAAAATCCTGTCTACGTATGAAACATGGAAATGGCAATATATACAGATGTAGAGGGAAACATTTTTACAGCAGTGAGAGGTGAGAAGCTGTTGTTTGTAAGAATATAAAACAGTATAAAATACCCTGCTAGGTCAGACCAGTCATCCATGTAGCTCATTATTCTGACTCAAAGAGTTCCTAGAAGACATACTGTTTGGGATGAGCATGAGAGCCTAGGTAATTTCTGTGGCCTATTTTCCTATTCATGGCTTGTACTTTTAGTATACATTTATGGATTTTCGTGCAGAAATTTCCTTCCTTCTGAACTGGCTCATATTCTCTGTCTCCATAACTGCCTATAGTAGAACTGTCCAGAACTTTTCTGTTGATGGTGCTGTGTTAAATACCCTGTTATTTTTTAAGACCTCTTCTAGTAACCTTGAGTGCCACAGACTATTGTAATGAGGGATTCGGAAAAGAGCAACTCAGAATTCAGGTTATCAGTTTTAATACATGCATGTTGTAATAGTAGTGTCTTTAAAATACTTAAGTTAATGATAATTTTTAACAGTAAGACAGGAATATTTCCAGGTGTGGAAAGCTGAATGAGGACATATTGGTAAAGAGAAACACTGAAAAAAGAAACGTCTGACTCCTCTGAATACTAAAAGATTCTTAAATTCTTATCTGAATATTTCCCTATGATCACCCACAAGCTTATATATTAAAACACAAGAGGGAAAAATTAGAAAAGATATTATTGTCATAGCAGTAGAGGTCATGAGTGGCAACTTTCTAGCAACTTCAGAAGATATATTTTATCTCTTTTTTGCAAAAAAATCATCTGAAAAGCTTCAATAGTAACTTTGCATTATTCTAACAAATCAGATTCTACTACAAGGAAGTTAATGTTTTTATGGCCATCAAGAAGAAGCAGCAGGAATTTTTCTTCAAAGTTAGAACACTTGAAAAGTGTAAAAAATGAAAATGGAGCTTAGGATTTTGTTTCTATTAGAACTGAAGTTTTGGGATTTTCAACAAAACACAGAACTCTACTGAAATAAAACAAATTTACCTACAAAAATACTAAAAAGAGTGACAGTGAAAGAAAAGGATGTAGCTGTGTCGCATTTCACTAGTACCAAAAACCACCCCCGCTTATAGAGTTCATGATACTGTAGGTTTTTACAGTTATCACAGGCAATGACACAATAACACAGTAAGTATTTGTCTCTCACCAAAATATCTATAACATCTGAGGATATGCATATAGCAATTTTTAACAGATAACGTGTACCAAAGGCCGTAGGTGAACATGTGGCAAACAAAAGGATTCTGAGGTTTGGCTTGATTCTTAAACTCATACTGTATCCTACAAAATTGATCTGTCAGAGTCTGATTCCGTAAAACCATAGGCAGCTTTAAAAGAATATCATGCACTGTATTTCCCAAAAAATTCAGGATTAAGCTGCTAAATAAAAAATTCTTTACTCCACTTTTAATGTTATGTCCTATTTTTTTTCCCCTCCATACTTATCAGTAAATAATCTTTGGAGGAAAAATAATCCAAATGGATTGTCTTCCGCTGCTAATGGACCTTCTATAAGTTTCTGCTTTGTAGTGCACTTTTTTTACCCCATGTCTTTCCCTTCTGTTGGCATTTTTCTAACAAGCTAATGAACTACACAATAAGACTGCAGCACTGTGTGTTGGCAATATGGAAAATACATATATTTATGTTTATGTAACTCATGTTCTGTGCTTAACTGCTGTCCCATACGGAAAGTAAAAAAAAAAGATTTTGAGGATTAAAAAAGAAATTAGAATTCTAATTTGCCACCAAGTCCACAGGACATTAAAAAGAATAATATTCTCAAAAAATTATAATGGATCCATTGTCTTCCTAGAAATTTCCTGAATCTCAACATATTCTCTAACAGCTTATGCATGAAAGACAAATGCTTTTGGACATCTAGGATGCAGCTATGGGTAGAATCAGAAAGACACACTTCAGTGTGCCGCCACTCTTGGCTTGAAATGGAGAATTACATAAACGTAATGTTCCCTGGAAGTTAATCTTGCATTAAACTATGACTTTTGAAATGAAAAGAAAATCTCTTCCAGGAGAATTAGATGACATGCACTTCTTCAGCAAAACAATGAGCCCAAGAAATGCTGTTGTGTAACACATTTGTATTAAAAGGATGGCACCCTACGTATGTTGCACTTAAAATTCCAGAAAAAAAAGGTAGCAATTAATGTTTTCTGCTTGTCTCCTGAAATACACTATGTCAGTGGATCCTTCTGAAAGTAATGACAAAATCTTTCATTTGACTAAAAATTGTCTTCAAAAGTCTAAACAACAGTCACTGCCCCTGGGGTTCTTGTATTACATTATACTCAGTAAACTTGGTGGATCTCCTAAGTACAGTGGTGCTGTACAGTACGTGATTGATACTGCATAATTAAAACCTTATCTGTCTGGAAACCAAGTGTGGTAAGCTGCAGTATTTATTGATACTGATTCAGTATCAATAGCAGTGTACCACCAGTAGCACCACATACTACCAGTGTTTGTGTTTGAATCTCTCTGTAGCAGCAGTTGTGCAAGAGTTATTGATAGAATGGACTTATTTATTTTACAGCTATTCTGGGCCTGGGAGTTATATATTGACATAATTCCTCCTGGTAATACAATGTCAGATTAAAATAAAAAAGAAGCATTCTTATTACATATTTATATAATAATATTTGATATATTCTTTTCAATGGTGAGTAAAACTTATTGTCTGCTGCTGCCTCTGACAGCATAAGTCCAATGGTACAAGTCACGAAAGAACTGAAAACCATACACAAAAGCACTTGTCATTTAGAGACCTGATTGTATTGGAATTCCTCAGCTTCCAAAAGTAACAAGAAGGAAAATCAGTAGTTGCTTCGTAGAGGAGCATAAAACACTGTAAATTTTGTTTGAAACTGAAAAATGTCCTATCCACTGGTACAAGGCAGAAATGTTTGTTAATTTGTTACAATGGTAGATGAAAAAGCTCTAGAAATTTCATGAGGTAGACAGGCAATACATATGTGTGCATATACAGTCACATATCCAAATAGATAAAAGAAGTAATGGGAATAACATTCCCCATTCATGTTTGCAGTTATTCTCCCAATACTATATTCCTTTAAATAATTCTTCCTTTTCCTGCTGCTTTTCCAGACACATTTTTATTTTCTGATCTTCGGAGTTAGATGTAAGATTATATGGATTACAAACTAAGATTTTTGGGGCAAAATCTTAAAAAAATAAAAGAGCAACCCAATTTTTATCTCAGAGTAACTGCTTGCCAGTTGACAATTTGGCACACCTATCAATTTTTTAAGTTGAAAAATATATACATGTGTATAAAAGTTAAGAGTTAGCACATTGCTGAAATGAATTTAGGCTTCAAAGGGTATCGCCATCTTTTTCCTCATTTTTATTGGTCCCTTTTTTAAGATTTCATACATAGCTATTATTACTACAGACTTGAACAAGGAATTACACATTTTTTTTTTTGTCTTTTATTAAAGGTAAATTTTTGTGTTTGCATACTTTTTTTCATTCCATGTCCTTGCCTACTTTTTAATTGCATATATTTGCTCCAGTCCGTAATAGTGAAGTTTAGGTGCATTTCACTAACATTTATACTCTTTGCATCAACTTAACCTTCATATTAGTATGTGATCCTTGTAACTAAATGTGTCATAAAGCTTTAAGCATGTGATCATGTTTCAGCATTTATCTTTGAAGAGAGTAATAGGGTTATTGAGCAACAAAATGATAATCAGGAGTTTTAGAGGTCGCTCATTATATACTGCATAAATATTTCATAAATTCCCCACTGTTTACAGATAGCAATAGTTTAAAAATAAATTGCAAATGTTCACTATATAATGCAGCTGATCTAGTTGTTAATGCGTATTGGTTTTGGGTTTTTTTTTTAAATGCTATCTATATGTTTATGCAAATTCTAACCTCTACATAATATAGCCTGGTCCAGAAGAATATGTCATGATAAAATTTCCAAGGATCACTGCATGCAAGTTCATCCACACTGTCAAAATGAGTTGTTTTTAAAGTAAGTTAAAACATGCCACATGCTAAATATCCTTAAATCAGTAAGAAAATCTTGCATTACTTTTTTCTGGGGTTTAGGTATGCATATTTAGATACATAATGGACGTAGAGTTATATAATTTTAAAAATAATATTTGTTTTGGAATTTAGCAGTTTCAATATTGGAATAAGGCCTGAGTGTTTGGTACAGTGATTGGGTATATAGTGAATAGCCCATACATTTTGTGGGACCTGATATCCAGATGTTGGCCTTGTCCCAACTGCATGTAAGAGTAAAACATAGATGTCTACAATTCTCCCCCTTCATTTAAAGATATCTTCCGTTGTATAAATAAAAAAGGAATTGTGCTTTTTATAATCAAGCTGTACTAAAGTACCAGAGACTACAGCTCCTATTGAGTACAAATTTAACTGGTGTCACCTCAGATCCAAAGCTGCGGTGCAATCAGATAAATCAACACAAAGAAATCCTTCCTAAATTAGATGATGATTCTGTTAATGAGGGGGTCTTTAGGGTTTTTATTGCCTACTTTGAAGCCATATAGAAAAATAAGAACTAAATCCTTATTTCTCTGGTTTCCTGAATTTGCCATCCATATTTGCTCTGTAGAGATTGAGAGCCAATGGTTTCAGCACAGCAAAAGCTTAAGTCTGAAAAAACCGGTAAAAAACCATAATAACAGCTAGAATCCAAACCATACTATCTACATTTTCATTTCAATGATATTGTAGAGCACATTGGGATGTGACTGCTACATGTTCTTCATCTTACTACTTTCAGAATAGTAAAAAACTTACTCTTCTGAGAAGGAAGCAACATTAATTAATTAATTATTGTCTATCAGAAAAAAATCTATACTATGAAAATGGTGAGGCACTGGATCAGATTGCCCAGAGAAGCTATGGATGGCCCATCCCTGGAAGTGTTCAAGGCCAGGTTGGATGGGGGTTTGAGCAACGTGTTCTAGGGAAGATGTCCTTGCCCATGGCAGGGTATTAAAACTAGATAAGGTTTAAAGTCACTTCCAACCCAAACTTTTGATGCTATGATAATGCTGTCCAAGCAATTCTAATTTTAATGGTTTTCTAAGCAACTGCTGTTTTGCTATGATAAATCTTTTCTTCAGCCCCTAACAAAAATTACTTACACAGCTATGTGTAGCATAAGAAATAGTAGTGAGTCCAGTGCCCAAAGAAGTTGTTTATTTCACTAAGACATATGCTAGTATTAAATATTGTCATAGAAGTAACTATTGTCTCATCAACAGATATCAGTTTTTATGTTCTTAATTTTTTCTTTATCACAAACCCACTGTAGCTTCTAGTCCTGAAATGAAAACTGAGCATTTCCAATCTGTAGAATTGCAATGCACAGTTAGATCACAATTCTCTTCTGTGGGCAGTTTTGTAAAAGAATTATTACATTAACTGATACATCTTAATGAGCAAATATATTCCTAGTTATATATAGAAGTTGTAATGACAAGCTATTATTTAATTCTGTATATAATGCTGGATATTTAGGAAAATTAACAGTAAAGGTCAACAAAGACTAGAGATGCATTCTAGAGTTTTTATTTGAGTTATTTGCTTGAGTCTGTTGAGCTGCACATTGTTCAGTAACTGGCCATTTTGAGTCAAATTACCTACCTAAATGAGCTGAGCAAATGCTGGCTCAATTTAGTTGCATACTATGAAATTTGTACTTTGAGTTATTCATTTTAGTGAATAGTTTGCTGAAGACTAACATTCAAATAGCATTTACCATTATCTTGTTAATAGGCCTTACTGCTCTAAGTCTACTAAGAATGCAAATAAATGATAATTCTGCGCTCATTAAGGAAATCTCTTGTGACTTACTTTGGTTAAATGCTCCAACAGGCATGTTTAGCACTTCTTTGGGGTTGGTAAAGTTCCAAAAATCTGTAAATTAAAGTTCTGTGGAGTGCTATAAAATATGCATAATGAAACCCTGGATGTAAATTAAGAAGATTTATATTTCAGCATTCTGCTTACGTTATTCAGTCTGAATGCTTCACAGGTTTTTATGAAGCAAATAAACTGTTCTTTTTCTTGAAATTCATTTTGAATGGTCACCATGGATTCATTGTTACAATACTTAATTCACACATTAAAGACTGAATTGCTCTTTTTAATCTATATATCACACCGATGTGTTATTGCACAATACCTTTGAAGTCTAGGTGCTTCATCTATAGCAACAGTACACTGAAGTTTCCTGTAGACATAAGTAGTTAAAATAGAGCTGGAAATAATGTTTATGAATATTCTTGTACTTTAAACTTGTGTGCTCATTTGAGTCACACATATGAATTCCATTATTCATAGCCAATGGACATTAACTGAAAAAAATGCTTATTTCTAAAGGTCTTTAAATATTATTTATGGAAAATGAATAGAAAACTTAATATAAATTAAAACTGCATGTGGGTTTTCTATGTGTTCTTCAGCAGGAAAGAAGCTAAAGTGTAGAGATTTTGTGCAACTGCCATCACATCTGTCAAAGAAATCACATCAGGGTTTTAGGTAATCTTTAGCCTAAATAAGAGAAAAAGAAGAAAGAGACCCTGAGGTGCAGCTATTTTCTAGACAACTTGCTGCTGTGGAATTGTTTTGTTCAGGAAAAAACTATCTTCCAATGTGGAGGATCGTATTTTGTATTTTAACAAATTGCTTCATTGACGGTTCAGTCCTAGATGAGTTTAAGTGGTGGTGAGGGTATTTCAGATTTGCTCTGAAACAGAATTGTTTTGATACAACAAAATCAACCACAAAATTTTACTTTTAGATTCTACGTGCATATCTACAAAAACCTGAACCATTTTTAGATTAAAGACCTACTACAGAACTTGTTAGAGTCTGAAACAGAGGCCTCTCTGAGTTCCTCAGAGAGAGATCCAAGTTCTAGTGAAGGTTGAAAAACATAGTCCTAGATACAAGTGTTGAAAACAAATTTCTGTGCAGGCTCCAGGAACACTATCTTAGACATAATAAAACTATAGTAATAATTTTGCTTACATTTATTAGATAGAACAAAATAGACCATACATGTAGTTTATATGTAACCTGGCGTGCTAAGAAACTAGAATTCTAATAGGTTAAGAAGTAAAGGTTTGGGTTGGTGTTTTTAGCTTGTTGGGTAATTTGTCTATAAGAATGCATGCATTGGGGAGAAACACACTCTTGCTCTTGCTTCTCTCCCCTCACTGCCATCATGAGCCCCCGAAGAAGACAGGAGCTGCGGCTGCAACATCAGCCCTCCTGGGACCTTGACAGGAGCTGCTTCTACTTCTAATTGAGACTTGTCTTGGTTTGAAAGACAGGTATTATCTAAGTAAAGGCGAGAACCCCTTTCCTGAGATGCAGAGTGCAACCCCCTCCCTTCTAATTATTTTAGTTTCAAATCAGAGCCTGTCAGGCAGAAGATATGGGGATAGGAATAACAGTTCTTTACTGATATCTAACAAGGGAAAATAGCAGAAACAACAACAGCTATAAAAATTGACAACAGAACAGAGCAGTGTAGCTCAGTTCCAGTCCCTTTTGGCCAAGGTCCTCTCCCTGCGCTCAGTTCCCGGTGCTGTGGGCAGGGCAGGCCCCGCAGCTGAAGGGGCTGGGGGATGGCGGCAGCGCCCAGGGCTGAGAGGGATGGAGGAGCCGCTCCCCCCTCACGGTGTCGGTCGTGGTGCTCGGCAGAGTGCCCGGAGGTAGCAGGATGAAGTGGGAGAGCAGCAGAGCGGTGTTCAATGGCAGGGAGCGTGGCTCCCGGCGCTGGGATGGCGGGGAAGATGCTGGATCGGAGCACTGGCTGTTCTCCTTCCACTCCGCGAGCCAAGCGAGAGCGAGAGCCCGCCCCAGGCCCCTGTCCCACCTTTCCTTTTCCAGTCTCCCCCTATCCCCCACCCCCCTGCGAGAGAAAACTATTGCTACTAAGGTGTTGCCACAAATACTTAGCATAACAATGTTAGAAATTCCACAGAAAGAAAAGGGAACAATTCAACCCCCAACAAGACTTTACTTCTATTTAGGACTCTATGCCAAAAACTTTTAGCATGGACTTTAATGCTTTTGACTCTTTCCCTTTCGAGACTGATGTGCCTTTACAATACACAACTTTATAGCAACTAATAACTCCTCAGCTCTTTTAAAGAAAACAACCTCTACCCGACAAATGCTGCCCTATGTACATGATGAATAACCTACAAGAACTGACTGTCTTTGGCTTCTAACTCTTCTAATTACTGGTTCTGTTTCTTTTGAGGTGAGGAAACTCATTCTGCCAAATTCTGGAAATAGTGATATGGAATAATTCAATCAAGTTAAACAAACAAACAAAAACATTAGCCACAGAGTTACATGCAAATAAATAGCAATTTATTTTTTGCAATTCTTTCTTGTTTCAAAATATTTTACACATTTTATATTTTAAAAAATTTAACTAATATGCTATGCTGCTAAAATACCATAGTATTACACATAATTCAGTTCAAACACCAGGATTATAAAATGCCTTTGGAAATTAGAGTCAGCTCAAACTGTTAAACTGTGTTTTGTAATGGAGAATAGAGAAGATTAGTATTTGAGCTTTTGGATCACATTACTCTAAGATGATAGAGTACATCTAAAAACAATTAAAACAGTGATGAATATGAGAACACAGAGCTTAATTGAGGGGTACTTTTATAAGAAACAGTGCATATAGAGCACTTCAAATTCAAAAAGAGGAGAAATCCAAACACAGAAAAATGATGAAGATAATTTAAGATGGAACAGCTACACATACATTTGCATGTACTTTCACATACTCATTCAGAAATAAGTAATATCTTTTTCCAAGAATTAGCAGGAAGCAGAGTCAAAATAGAAATTTGGTGGCAAAAAATGCATGATCCAATGGGATTTAATCTGGCATTCCAACATAAGGAACAATATGACTTCAAAAAGTGAAACTCAGAATCAATAACTCCTGGCATAATTCCCAAACTGTTTGAAACTAGGTTTTATGGAAGTGGATGTAAAGCAACACCCATGGTAGAATGTAGGGACTCTATGGTAGAGCAAAGAGCTTTTTAACTTCTGAGTACTTCCAAGAATGAAGAGTTAACAACTCTATGCAATCTGTTTCACTGTTTCACTCACCCTGAAAACTCTTCTTGTTAGAGTTTGTTCAGCAGAAGACAAAAACCTCGGCCTAAGCTCATGGGAAAACCCTCTGTAGTCACGGTGAGCAAAAGGCTCACTCCCAAGATCCCCCGTTCAATTATGCAGACTGTTACTAGAAAGTTCTCAGTTCTCTTTGTTACTATTGGTTACTTTTTGCTGCAAAAATTTTAATATCCTTAGTTGCTCTTTCCCACTGGATCTCTCCCTCAGACCCTGCCCTAACCCCTCCCTGCTGCCTAAGTGTATAAATATCCCTGCTCTAGCCTGGATCCTGGTTTTTTTTCCAGTTTGTTCATAGTACAGTGCCTTCCTGGTTGTTTTTACCTCATTAAAGTTCTGTTTCTGAACGACTGGATCAAAGCTGTCTCTCTCCATAAAGTCGCCAGAGCCATTTCCTGGGGAAACCACCAATCAGACTGTCCGGGCTCAGACTGGAGGGTTTCATTTCCTATTCTCCAGAGTGGGGAAAAAAAAAAAAAAACCACAAAAAAACTACCCTGTAGTGTTTCAGTCTCTCTCAGCTTGGTGTCAGGTGATCACTAAGCCACTTTATGACTTCCCTCCCAGAGGGACAGGGGAGACTATAAGATGGAAAACAACTAGTAGGTTGAGATAAGGCAGTTTAACCAAAAAATGACAAGCAAAAGTTTATATGCACACAAGCAAAGGGGAAAGTTACTCGCTACTTTCCATTGTCGAATGACCTTCAGAAGGAAGCAGGGCTTCAGTGCACACACAGTGGTTGCTCCAGAAAACAAACAGTGTAGAATAACAAATACCCCTCAAGTCAACCATCTCCCTTAGCTTTTCTATCTGAGCTGATGTCATGTGGTATGGAATATTCCTTTGGTTAATTGAGTCAGCTGGCCTGGTTGTGTCCCCTTCAGGGTCCTGTCCATTCCAAGCTCCTTGATGAGGGAGGGGGAAAGGTATGTTAGAGAGAGAGTGCTGATGAGCAGTAACCAAAATACAAAGTCTCTCTGGCGAGTGGTCGCCCAGTTATCGGTCTCCGGTGCTGAGGGATGACTGCTGCAGGCCACAGAATGCAGACTCCCGGTGTTTCTTGGTGTTTCCCAGGTCCCCGTCCGGAAACAGGTTAAGATGGTATTCAGTTTCAGGCAAAGCAAAACAAGCAAAGCTAAGAGAGCAGCAAGCAAAGCTGAGCGAGCAGCAAGCAAAGCCTCTCCTAAACACAGACCATGGGAGAGGTGAGCCGGCTGATAACAAGACAAAACAAATCTTCACGTTCAGATTCAGTCCTGAAAGCACAGGACATAATACCATGCATAAACAGAACACACGACTGGAAATACAAACACCATAACGACAAACTAGGACACAAATATAATGAAATTATTATATTTTTGTTTCATGTCCATCCTTTAAGTTCAGTATTCTTGTTTATACTGATCCCATGGTGTATTTTTATGACATGAATCACTGTGTGATCGGGCTGTGGGAGAGCACATGGAACAGTGAACTGCCCCGCCACAAACTAGGGTGTGTGGGCTCCGTGACGCACCCACAAAAACAGGGAGAGACAGACACACCTGACTCTAGGCCAGATGAACAGGAAAAGAGCATTTTATTTGCATGACACGTCTATTTAAAGACATCTAGCAATGAACACGGATTGGACAATGATGGTAAGACCTCCTGACTTCACTGGCCTCATCACCTGTCCGTCAGATCTTCTCTTCCTCCACTGATGAATGCTAGCACTCTCTGTTTATCAGAAGAGAGTGTGAAAACCGTTGAACAAGTCTGCAAACAGCTCTTCAGAAGGCAAGAACATCCAGGGCAACAGAGGTGGTTTTACTTGGGTTTATTGGAGAGAGCGGAGGCTCGCCCGGAGGCTCAGCTCGGTCCCCCCTTCTCCCCTCGCCTTTTTCTCCTGCGCTCCTGCTTCTTCTTCCCCGGCTGCCTTCCCTGCCCGCCCCTGTCCTGCCCGGCTTCGCCCTTCCCCGAGGCAGCTCGACCCCACGGCACCGCGGGGGCTCCGCTGTTTGCCCAGGGAGCCGCAGCTGCTCCGGCAGCGGCCGTGCCCACGGCAGCCTGTTGCGGGCCGGCTCCAGGGACGCGCAGCGGCCGCTGCTCGGAAATGGCGCCCGGCGGCCTCGGCCGGGCCCGCGCAGACTCAGACTCGGCTGCCGAGCTGGCCCCGGCAGCGCGCCCGCGGCCCCGCGGCGGCCTGGGGCTCTGCTCTGTGCGCGGCGCTGCTCCCTGCTCCCTGCTGCCTTCTCTGGCCCCCTGCGCTACGAACGCTTACCTTCCTTTTCAGTAAAGTTCTCAGATAAAATATTGCCGCTTTTGCTCTTTATTTTTGTCCGAGAAATCTATCAAAAAGAATTCTCCCCGGCTCCTCTTTTACAGGAGGACGGGACAGTCATTACCCTTCCAGCTACCAGTGCAAAACACAGCACTACTAAAGAAAAATGAACTCTTATCTCAGTCAGTCCCAGTACATGCCCGTAGCACAGTTCATACTTACATGTGCATACATACATGCTTTCATGCATTTTATTACGGTTGGATTGCGGTATCACATTTAAATACAATCAGAGTGAAGCTATTTTACTGTGCAGCTCTAGAAACTGTGCCAAAACTAGACAGTAACATTGGTCATTCCTCCGTGCTAGTACGGCTTAAAGGGATCTTCTCAGTAAATATACGATTATTTTAATTTCAACCACTATGGATACACCCTTATCATTTTTAATGTATGTAGCCAGCTGTATATACACTCTATGTTTCTGGAATGATTTTACTCTGAGAGTTAGCACATTTGAAAGTCACACATTCAATTATTCAATTTATTACTACTCATATTATTTAGGTTAAATTGCAAATCTATTTGACAAAATATCTGTATTAAATAACATGTATTTACAACCCTGCATGATAAGGCAAGCAAGATATGATATCATAACCTATGGGAGTCAGCCTGGCTTATATTCCAGGCCAGGCAACCATCCCCAAAGAGGCATTATACCCTAACCCTAAACCTTGGGATGCATTTGTTAAGCTGTGGTGATTCTAAAAGACAGTTACTAGGAGTTATAGGATTGCTTATGTTAATGCCTCATGCATATTCCTAACCCTTGTTCCCCATCGGTTATCCCTACACCCGGTTTCTAGAATGTTCTCTCTTCCTTGTATCCCCATTGGCCCTTGTTTAGTGCGGTGCTCCAGCCAGCCTACCCCATTGGTGCCTGCCTTCCCTTACTCCACCTCTGTACCATTTTCCCCTGTACCCACTGGGCCCTGACCTAAAGTCAGGCCTTCCTTTATCTGGGTCTTTGACCACCAGCTTCCAAAGACAACGGACCTCCCATCTCACTAACTCGTTCCTTCCGTTATTGTATTCGGTTTTTGTCCCACATTTACTTTCCTCATTATTAAACTACTTTATTTTATCAAGTTGCAGTCATCGTACCCACTCTTCATTTATTTTTGCCACTCCTGCTCTGATAGCAGGAAACCCCAAAGAATTGTTGGGGGCCACCCTCCTCCCTGACAATAACTAAATGTGTAGATTGATATCTTATTCCAGATTAAAATTACTTTTGTATTAGAATCCTAAATATAGTGCTTAATTAAAAATATTTCTCCATTGTTCTTTTAAATTCTTAAACAGAGCTCATTGTTGGTATTTTTTTGAACCCTAAAAACTGTGACAGTATTTATGATTCCCAACTGGAGCATCATCTATCCCCTGTAAAAGACTGCCTCATTCTCTAGTAGGCATTCTAGACATAAGATGGAGTTTTCTTTCACTATCCATTTACTTTAATTTCTGGTTATGTTTTGTGTTTTTGACCACCATTTGTATGAATCTGCCAACAAATGGAGTCCCACAAACTGCCCTTCCTCTGGGTACTTGCCTGCTGTTAGCTAATATTTTGAATATTTTTTATTCAGTGCTAGCTAATTCCCCTGGACACCTCTTTGGTTCATCATTTGGCAAGCAAACAACATTTACATCACCTGTGTTGTTTTGTTTTGTATTTTCTATCTTTACCGTCTTTCTTTTTTGATGACTTCTTACTGCTTGAGAGCCCTAACGTAGCTTCTTGAATCAGGAGATACACATACAACAAAACAGGAGATATTTAGCAATTAATTGATTATGAAGAGGCCTTAAATTACCTGGTTGCCTGAGGGAATACTGTATTCCTCCAGAAGAGTCACAAGCTGCTGTGCTTTGAAGATTTGCAGGACGAGAATGATATGGGAGATTTTGATTATGAGACCAAGCATAGATATTGCTTGAGTAATGGGATTTGTGCCATTCTATTATGTTCAAAATTCAAAACTCAAGATTACATATGACTTTTGTCATTATCCTTTTAATGAAAACTACAGTATGTGGCTGTGAACACAAATCCTGCTAAGTAAACTCAGGGGAAATAGTTCACTGTACACTGGGATTCTAATTACTGTGGAAAAAAAAAACAACCTGAACACGAAGGAATTGAGCCACCAAAACACTACAAAATTTTATGGTAAGGACATAATCACGTACTTTTTTATTTCATTGCTGAGTTCCTTCATTTTTCTGTCTACATTATGTGAGAATAAGAATGAGCAATACAAATTTCTGTAGCAACACTGCCTTGGACCTAAGTATCTCAAGGGATTTTGAAAGCAGTGATTGATAAGTCTTACAATTACTAAGGTACTAGAAAAAAGGACAGGTTACCTGCCTGCCTTAGAAATTAATTACAGCCAATACAAGATTTAAGAATAGTGGTAAGACGTAAGGCTTGGTTTCAGGAATATATGTTTAGTACGGAGGTAGCTATTAATTGTGCTTTAAATTTGACTACTGTTCTAAGGTTAATCAGCTCCCTGAGAATTGCAGCACCGTTTTTGCAATGACTGGTAACCCTGACTTGCCAGTTGCTGGACAAAAGATAATTGAGAACGTTTAAGACACACTTGGAGTCAAATTTAAAACTGCATTTATTTCTTCCTCTTCAGTTACCTCACCAAAGAAAGCTATTATTCATTATATTAATGCATAAGAATATAGAACTTTTTTGTTTTGAAACACATTGAATTTTGAGAAGTACTATAAATGATCACATGTAGAATATTAACAGTATTATTAAGTACTGAAGTAATAATAATATCTTAGCACCTTCTAAAATGTTTCTTTATAGTATAGACTATTGCATTATTCCCATTAAGAAGGATTTGTATTGAATATCGGATATCCAATAACACAATTTTATTGGTGTAGTATAAGAATTGAAGAATTTGGGGGTTGAGCAGTGCAAGAGAAAATATTTTATACTGTATATTGAAGATTTAAAAACCCTTCGTTTTTTTTTTTTTTTCCAAGTGACACTGAGTTTCTGGATGTGCTTTCCCATGCTGAATCAGAAAAAAAATATTCTAGTCTATCATACATGCCATGAACTTATGTGAATTTTTTATTTCATTTTTATCATTTATTATTTATGTTGGTTCATTATCCACAGATGCTTATCCTTCTAACAAAAGCAAAAGATAGTTCTTACTGACTTGATTTAACAGTGATAGTAATTGCAGAGATTCCCAAGTTCACCATTGAAATTCCCTGGGTAACCTATTCAAGTGCTTCACTACCCCCTGACTAAGGAATTTCTTCCTCACACCTAACTTAAATCTTGCCTCTTTTAGTTTAAATCAGTTCCCCTTTGTCTCAACACTATCTGTCAGTTTAAAAAGCACTATTATTGTAAGTCCCCTTTAAGTACTGAAAGGGTGATGGCTGTTGGCAAAATGGTGATGACAGTCATAATAATCTCAATAAACTTTTCTGCACACAGATCAAACTCAGAGCACTTCCAAAATAAACAGCAGATTAGGCTGGCAGCCTTTAGAAAAGAGATCTACTTTTACAGTGTTTGTCTTGATGGGATGAGTCTATAAAGCTTGAAAGACCTCAGTTTTTACAGAAGGTGACAGAACTTTTCATCAGCAATAATCCATACAATTCTTCTCCACAATCCTGCTCAATCACTTTCCATTTATGCAAGTGAGTGTGAGGGGGAATCTTCCAAAGAAAGAGGGTAAATAAAGTCATAAATCAAGATTTTCCCTCATGAACAATCTCTCAAGTCATTCTGTCTTGCTAGGGGAAGGCAAGGAAGAAAAAGAAAAAAAAACTCAAAATGGTAACTCATTTTAAATCTTGATTTTCAATTATTTCAGTGTGATTGCAGCAGAACCAGAGAACCAGAGATTAATTCCAGCTGCTTTCATGGCTCCACGTTTCTTTATTTTCTGATGTAGCTATACTTTCTACTCTACAATAAATATCAACCTCTTCTGATCAAGCACTAGCTTGTCAAGTATGTTGGAGAATGCATTAGTCTTTAAAACACAACAAATTGCATTTGTGGTAAAGGAAAAGCCAACACAGGACATACTGTCCAAGTCTGAAATTAGGTTACAAGCACGCACAGCTCTTCTAATGAACACAAAAATAGGTACTGTTCTGATATGATTGCTGCAGTATGTCAGATACTTGCTTTTGATCAGCATGAGTTGATAAAAAACCAGTGCTACAGCATGGCAGGGGCAAAGGCTACTCTCCAATGGCTTTTAAGAACATAGCTTGTAAATCTTCTAGTAAAATGCTATTGATTGATAGAGTCAGCTTTATATCATATGGCAGTCACACTGTTTAAAGAATGAAGTCATTAGCAGTCAGCTGAAGCATATATATCCTTCATATTTGTTATTAACAGCCGGAAAAAGCGTAATTCTTACATTGTCAATAAAAGAGTAACACATACATTTGTAGACACATATATGCCAGCTGTTTTGCGCAACCTATTCATAAATGTTCTTGACAATACAAGCCTACAGTTTCAATAGGAATCATAGCTTTTCTTTAATCAATATATAAATACACAAATATAATCCTGATTGGCGTAGTGATAAATTTTATACCTTGCAATGTTCCTTTTCTATTAATGAAATAATAAAAGTGCAATTTTAAAGCATTAAAAAGCCAAATACAGTAACTGCTCCAAAATTATAAGATAGGTTCTTGTATAGCAGATCAGGGCTTTTTAAATCACAAAGTAATTCAGGCATTTTTATCAAAAATAAAATCTTCTACTATAGCATCCAGGATTATCTACTAATTTGTCACAACTTTATTCTGTGAAATAAGAGGTTAAATGTTTCAGGCTGCAGTGAAAGAGAAAATGGATGGATAAATTTCATTCATGTTATGCTTAAAATGCTGTCTGTATCCTGAATACCTAGAGTCGGAATAAAAAGTTAATAAATCTTTTCAGGCAACTCCGCAGGTTGATGCCATGTCTGCCAAGTGAAGCACGACTTGGAGCAGTAAACAAGCATGCATGATCTCCAGGGGAACCTGAGTAAAAATTGTGACAATAGATGAAACTAGTTCTTCTAATGTCAAGAAACAATATTGCTTTGTTTTTTTCCCCTTTTAAATGAACAACATAGTGGTTCTGATCTGATAATTGATATAATTTCTTAGACTCAGTTTAAATACTTCTTATTTTAATTTTTTTCTGTCTGGACACATATCTAGTAGTTCTAGAAGACAATATTTTGAAACTACTCCTGTCACTAAAAAAGGAAATGCACTCCATGCATGAGTACATTTATGAATTCATATTCAGGTATTTCCATGATCACTAGAGAAAACTCAATCAATAGAGTTTGTGTGGCTGTTATCTGGTTGTTCTTCATTAGTTTGTGCTGAGTTAAACATGAATTTACATTTTTAACTATATCAAGTTATCTCACTCTGCGTTTGACACAAATAATGTGAAGACAGGCTGACAGACATAAATGGACCAAAACACGTATTTTGCACAGGGAGTAACTATATTTTCTGGCTGACTTGTATCAGAAAAACGTTTTGTACATGTTCTATGGCTTGTATAAAATGCACAAAGTAATGAGGCTCATCATTATCATGCTATTGTCATTTCAAAGCATTGAAATGCAAAAATTAGCATTATCATTAGTTCCACAAGTTTTTTCCACATAATGAAAACAATTAATCAGTATAAACTGAATGTTTCAACTGACTAGCGAGGAATGAATTCATAGACTCCTTGGAAGTAGTACTTGCACATATTTTTTACCTTCTCTATTATGCATGTATGAAGATATTAGATGTCTCTTCTGGTGTCCAGACATAGAAAATGAACAGAAAATAGAGCTAATTCAAACTATTTGCTTACCCTAAGGCAGGATCAACTATATCTTCATCAGTCCAGATTAGAAAAAATTATACTTTTTTTTTAGGATTGATTTACATAGCTCTGGAAAATCACAGCTTCTCTGAGATTATGTGTTTCTGTGTTCCTTTTGTTAAACCTATTTGACTCTCCATGAGCTTGGAAGCAGTTTATCCACTTATTCTTGAAAGTTCATCATGTCATTTCCTCATTCTTCACCCTAAGCTTAGCAAGTATCAGTCATTCAATCTTTCATCAATGTTGATGTCTTTCTAAGCCTCCAATCACTCATGTTTCTGTCCCCTGATTACCTCCAACTGCACAAAACTCAATGCAGCTCTCTAAACAAGGCTTAATGTGAGAGAAGAAGATTAGTTCTTATGTTGCAAACAGCATCAGATGTCCCACCTGTGCAATATGACATTTAAACTTCGGTTCAGTTTGTACGTATGAAATTCCCAGATTGCCCCTGAACTGTTGCTGCCTGGCTGGTTACTCCCCACTGTATGTCAAATTTATTTTTCTGAGGTGTAGTGTATTGTATTTGAGTTCTGCACTGTTTCCTTTTTACTTGCCACTCCACTGTCTGATTTGTCTTGGACTCTATAGTCTAGTCCTTTTCCTAGTGATCTCCAGGGCTTCATTTCATGTGCCACTTTCATAAATATCCTCCTTTTCCTATCATTCACAAAAGTAGTAGTAAAAATAGATCATTCTCTTGCAAAACAACTCAAGCCCTTCATTCTGACAGGGAACCATTAATAACAACTTTCCAAATACGATTTTTCTGGTCTACACCCCTTTTATCTGCATCATGCTTTTCTAGCTTGTTTATCAGAATGTCACATCAAAAGATCTAGGAAAGGGAAGTTATGACATCTGCTGCTTTTCCTGTCTTTTTAGGGTCTCCTAACATGTCAGACAGGGTGATCAGAATGGTTGAGAGTATGTGTTCATGTTAAATCCATGATGACTTCTTCCCATCTCTTTCTGTTTCTCCATGTACTTAAGGGAGTTTATTCTAGCTTTATTATTGCAGTCAAGAAGTTTACAAATATAAACACTTGGTTCTTACCTTTTAAAGAAGAGAAGTACGTTTCCACATTTGTTTTCTGAAATTTCAAATATTGTTAAAATTTCTCAAATTGCTAAAGGCAGTTGCTAAAGGCTCCTACTTTATACCATCTATAAGACTGAGTACCTTACCCACTTAACTACCCTCTAAACTACTGCTATCTTCTTGCCTATTCTTACTGCTTGGTTTTTTGTTGGTTTTGTTGGTTTTTTTTTTTTGTTTTTTGTTTTTTTTTTAATGGGTGAGATGCTTATAAATAGGAATATAGCTGTGTTATGCAAAGACAGTCTCATCGCAGTTGTTTTTCTTAGCTTTTATGTACTTTATTTCAGCTTTTCTATTGTTACAAACCAGTTTAACAGAGAAGACCAAAGGAAGCTATACCTCTGTGAATAAAATGGATTGGAACCCAGAAAGGTTCAAAATACACCCAAAAAACATGATTAAAACCAAACGAGGTTGGAAGTTGGTGCCAAAAATTGATATATTTTATTTACTAGTAAAAGAAGCAATGAGAGAAAGGAAGGAAGGAAGGAAGGAAGGAAGGAAGGAAGGAAGGAAGGAAGGAAGGAAGGAAGGAAGGAAGGAAGGAAGGAAGGAAGGAAGGAAGAAAGAAAGAAAGAAAGAAAGAAAGAAAGAAAGAAAGAAAGAAAGAAAGAAAGAAAGAAAGAAAGAAAGAAAGAAAGAAAGAAAGAAAGAAAGAAAGAAAGAAAGAAAGAAAGAAAGAAAGAAAGAAAGAAAGAAAGAAAGAAAGAAAGAAAGAAAGAAAGAAAGAAAGAAAGAAAGAAAGAAAGAAAGAAAGAAAGAAAGAAAGAAAGAAAGAAAGAAAGAAAGAAAGAAAGAAAGAAAGAAAGAAAGAAAGAAAGAAAGAAAGAAAGAAAGAAAGAAAAGAAAGAAAGAAAGAAAGAAAGAAAGAAAGAAAGAAAGAAAGAAAGAAAGAAAGAAAGAAAGAAAGAAAGAAAGAAAGAAAGAAAGAAAGAAAGAAAGAAAGAAAGAAAGAAAGAAAGAAAGAAAGAAAGAAAGAAAGAAAGAAAGAAAGAAAGAAAGAAAGAAAGAAAGAAAGAAAGAAAGAAAGAAAGAAAGAAAGGAAGAAAGAAAGAAAGAAAGAAAGAGAGAAGAGAAGAGAGAAAGAAAGAAGAAAGAGAAGAAAGAAAGAAAGAAAGAGAGAAAGAAGAGAGAAGAAAGAAAGAAGAAAGAAAGAAAGAAAGAAAGAAAGAAAGAAAGAAAGAAAGAAAGAAAGAAAGAGAAAGAAAGAAAGAGAAAGAAAGAAAGAAAGAAAAAGAAAGAAAGAAAGAAAGAAAGAAAGAAAAGAAAGAAAGAGAAAGAAAGAAAGAAAGAAAGAAAGAAAGAAAGAAAGAGAAAGAAAGAAAGAAAGAAAAGAAAGAAAGAAAGAAAGAAAGAAAGAAAGAAAGAAAGAAAGAAAGAAAGAAAGAAAGAAAAAGAAAGAGAAAGAAAGAAAGAAAGAAAGAAGAAAGAAAGAAAGAAAGAAAGAAAGAAAGAAAGAAAGAAAGAAAGAAAGAAAGAAAGAAAGAAAGAAAGAAAGAAAGAAAGAAAGAAAGAAAGAAAGAAAGAAAGAAAGAAAGAAAGAAAGAAAGAAAGAAAGAAAGAAAGAAAGAAAGAAAGAAAAAGAGAAAAAAGAAAAGTGGGAATGGGAGGTAGGGGGACAGAGAGAGAGTGACAGGGATTAGGCAGAAGCAAAAATCACCCATCTGAGGGTCCCAATGATGTCTTGTTGCTCCCTCCCTCTGGTGCTCGTGGTGGTGAGGGTCCCCTGCTGCTGGGCCACATCAGAGAGTGTAGAATCCAGTGGATTAATGTACATTTTGGGCCAGGTGGGAACGCCCAGGTGCCTCCTGAGGGGCCAGGTTTGGCACTGTCCCTTGCAGCACTGTGGATCTGTTGTATCATGGTCTGGTGCAGGGTCTGGGGACCCCCTGGGGGCCTTTGATGGGCCATGTCACCCCTCTGCTGTCCTTCACGGGGATGCAGCTGCTCCTGGGGAGAAGAGGCTCCACAGCTGGGCTCTGCACAGCAGAGGATGGGTGTTCACTGCCTCTGAGCAGAGGCTTTTTCACCACTCACCCAAAACCTCTCCTGTCCCCACCCTGGGGTGTGAGGGTGTGTGTGAGCCCTGCAGCTGACAGCCCTGGGGCTGTGGTCCCCATCCCAAAAGTGCTAAGCTTCATCCCTCTGTGAGTGCATTTTTGTCCCCCAGCCTAGACCTGAGCACTATTTTATCTCCATCAGGGAGCAGTTCAGGGCCTCAGTCAGAAGGGCTATTCAGGGCATGGTGGCCTTCTCTGCAGCTTCTTTAATACAGTTTTGCTATAATAGGCAAAGGTCCTTCATGAAGATGTTTAAGCCATAAATTAGAACATTTCAGTCTCTGACATCTATTTGTACTCTCTTCTTCAAATGAATTTTATTTACAGAGAAGAATGAACTATTTGTGTTTATAGAATAAGCTTATGAATGCATTTAGTCAGGTAAAAATTACATAGAATATTGCTATTTTCTTGAACTGTAGTAATTGTCTAGACTGGTTTAAGATTTGCATCATCCACCTATTCTTTGGGTGATGCGTTTGTCTCAAGCTATTGTTTCTATTAGATATGAGCTACTTATTGTTTGTCGGGTAGTTTGATTTCTTTTTGAAGAAGTTATAGTCTCTAGAGAAAAAACAGTCATGAATTTAAGGTGAGACATTTTCTAAACCAGTCTTTTCATATGCAACAAACAAATATTACACAATTCAAAATTTCAAATAGGTAAAAATGTTTTCTGAGAGACTCATAAACCACACAGTTACATTCCCAGATCACATTATCAAACTGTATCCTGAATTTATATAAAGTGTTTAAAGACTACAGTATTATAGGAAGGTAGTCTGGTGTCATACTAGAGGCAATGTGATTTAAATAAATGTGTTGAGGTAATATATCACTATTGTGTATGAGTCTGAGAATGTAAGAGCTATGAGTTCTTTATATATTCATAAGTATGGGAAATTGATAGCTGTCTTGGAGCTGTAAGAATAAATGATATTTCATCTGAAGATATAAAACAAGAAATCATTTCATCAAAAGTTAAAATACTCATCTGAGTGTTGACCAAAAGAGAATCAAGAGGTCTTTTAATCCCTGATTGTGGGAGAATTGTTTGAATTGAATTGAATGGTTACAGAGGCAAATGTTGGTATTTATTGTATGTGAACCTCAGATTTATCTATTTTAGAAATATCTATCATATACAAATATATTTTTAATCACTTTTGCAGTAGCAGTCTCTCTGAAAATAGTAGATGTGTGCACCTCTGAGATAGTTGAGTACTAAGGCTTAATGTCAAGTATGGCATGTTCATCTAAGGTATGAGCTGAGTGAAATTAAGAGACCTATGTTCAAATTCACAGATTCAAATGGTTAATTATACTTCAAGAATAATAAACGAGAATTTCCCCCCTGCCCACACTCTGATTCATGTCTCTTCCTTCAGAGCAGCTACTATGCCATACACACAGGCTTCACTGGAGTGATGTGAAGTGGGTTAGACACAGCTGAAACTGCTGGCTTAAAGCATGGTACAGGTTCAGAATCATATGGAATTCCAGGTTTTGCGTAGTCAAAGCAGTTTATTAGCAGTTCATGCTGCAATAATACTTGAATTTATTGTACATTTCAGGCAGGACTTAATCCCATGCACATTGCTGCCCAGATGTGATAGTCATTCAGAGATGTGAACCAGTGCATAGCACTGAAAGACGACAGAGTCACAGAAATACATCACTTCTAACTATTCTACTCATGTGTTCTACTTTCCTGTGAATTAATATCTAAATAAAGGTAACAAAAGACTTTTTTCTCCCTAAACTGTTCTAGAATGCTGTTCAGCACCACGCCTTTATTTAGTTAGTCAATACAAACACATCCTTTGGACCTTAATCCTAGAGACATTCATTCAGCTACATTTGGTAGTGACAAGCATCTATAATGAAAGTGTATATAATACCTGCAAATTAGGTATATGGAGTATAAAGGTGCTATGAAAATAAATTTAATAGTAATGTAATTGACAGCACAAGGGACATCTAATCCTTTAAAAAATTGTTTTATTAAACCTGCAAGCAACAAGAAATATTTAAATTGCCATATAATTGTGTCTGTAAACTATATATTTCTGTCCTACCCTAAATATGTATTTAGAATTTGTTTTGTATATTGGAAATGGTCTTCACAGTTCATGTAGTCCAAAGCAGTTGGACTGCAAAGCAGTTAGAGCAGGCTCGTGGCTTCGAATTTATTTTACCTATCAAGTTAACCCACTAACAATTTACTTATTCCTCTTACTTTGCACCTAGCTTAGATGTTGTGGGTAGGTTTGAAAGGAAAAGGAAGTATGAGAACTTAAATGGATAAAATTTCTTGAAACTAGGGATTTTTATTACATTTTGTGTCTTAGTGTATTTTTCTCTAATTCAGTAGTTAGGGGTACCTGCACACTCCCCCCTTATCTTTCCCTGACCTGTTCCTGAATGTCTCATTAACTGATTGTTTGTCATGAAATCTAAAAGAATCTTCAGCACTGGTTTGATTAAAAACAGAGTTTTTTAAGAGTTGAGCAGCTTTTCCTGTGACAGGTGGCAATCAGTGCTTTTTTGTGTGCTTGTGCAGATACCTGTGTACAATTCCACTTGCTGCAAAGGCAGAGCAGGTGTCAGGAGCATGTGGTGGTGTGGTGGTCACAAGGTATGTGACTTTTGTGGGGGATGCTCTGGTAGGCTTTAGTTTCATGAGATCTGGTGGAGTGTGCCTCACCCCAAAGTGGAAGGCTCCTGAATTCAATGGCTATTAGCAGTTTCATTGCTCTTCAGCACTGTGGACAGTACCTGCAAACAAACAAGTATGCAGTTTGCATGGCTGAGGCTGTAGAATTTAAGGTCCTGAGAGGAGTGAGCAAGACAATACCAGAATTACATTTCTGGACTTCAGAAGAGCACATTTCAGCCTGCTCTGGGAGCTGTGTGGCACATCCCATGACAAACTGTTCTGAAGTTCAAAGGAGTCCCGGGAAACGGACTCATCTTTAAGGATACCTGTTCAGGAAATGAGAATTGTCCCTTCCTCACAAAGAGGCAAGGCAGAAAGCAGGTGTGGATGAATATGGAGTTCGTGATTAAGCTCAGACATGAAAAGGAGATTTACAGATAGTGGCAGCAGAAACACTCTTCATGGAATGGATACACAGACATTGGCAACTCACATAGAAAGGAAATAACCACGGCTAAAGCTCAGCTGGATTTGATAATCCTGGGGGCCTTTCCCAGCCTAAATGATTCTGTGACTCTATGATCTTTCTGGGCCCTGAGGTGAGACTGACTGGCCTGTAGTTCCCCAGGTCTTCTTTGCTTCCATTTTAAAAAATGGGCATTATATTGCCCTTTTTCCAGCCATGGGTACCTCACTGGACTGCCATGACGCTTCAAGTATGATGGGGAGGGGCTTAGCCACTTCATCTACCAGTTCTGTCAGGATCTGCAGCTGTACATCTCATCAGGTCACAGGTACTTGTTCACCTAAATTGTCTCAAACTTTACTGTTCCTATGGCAGAAGGTTCTTCATTTTCCCAGTCTATGCATTTGTCTTTTGAGACTTGGGAAGTGTGGCTGGAACACCGTGCTGGTGAAGATTGATGTGAAAATGTTTTTGAGTACCTCAGTCTTTTCCATATCCTGGCAATCAGGTCTCTCATTTTCTTTTGGTGAAGGCCCACATTTTCTCTAGTCTTCCTTTTTATCACTGAGGTACCTATAGAAGCTTTTCTTATTGCCTTTGACAACCTCAGTCAGATTTAATTCTGCCAGGGCTTTAGCTTTCGTGACCCTGGCTGCTCAGACAAGTTGAAGGTGTGTTGGTAGCATGCTCTTGCAGCCAAGGAGGCCAAATACATCCTGGGCTGTGTTGGCAAGAGTGTAGTCAGCAGGACCAAGGACATGCTCCCTCTATTTAGCACCTGCAAGACCTTATGTGAAGTACTGCATCTAGTTTTTGGGCTCCCTGCTGCAAGAAGGGTTTTTATGTTTTGGACTAAGTCCAGGACAGTCACCAAGATGGCTGAGGGCTGGAGCACAGGGTATAAGGTGTGAGTAGGGGAGCTGGATTTGTTCAATTCGAGGAAAGAAGGCTCACAGTAGACTTTTCTGCTGCCTGTTGATATCTCACTAGGGATCCAGAGGAGCTGGAGCCAGACTCCTCCCAAAGGTGCACAGTGATAGGGCAAAACCAACAGATATAAGTGGGAACGTAGGAAATGCTCTTTAAATGCTAGGATAGAGTTTGTTGGAGCGTGGTGTGAATAACACCAAGGTTGCAGGTTTGATCCCATATGGGCCAGTCACTGCAGAGTTGGAATTGATGATCATTGTGGGTCCCTTCCAACTCAGAATATTCTGTAATATTTGTCTTTTTTATTACACTGATGATCAGTTGCTGTAAAATTTGTATTATGTGATTTGATTGGCCATGGCTGTGAGCAACCTGCTCTGCTGTAGACTTGATTTGACCAGAGAATTGGCACAGTTAACTTCTGGATCAGATTTCAGTCTTAAATCATTCTATCATTCTCTGAAACTTGTACACTGGGTGGGAGAGGGAAGACTTAGGAATAGCAATACAAGAAATGTTAAGCAAAGGCATAGCGTGATGAATTCTTTTTCTTTCAGCAGCAAATTTTTGAAAATATTTATTACAGAAAATTTCGAAATTAATATCTGAAGTCTGAGGTCTTATCTTGGGTAAATTGGACAAATTTCAATTTACTGTTACTTTTGCAACTTTCTTTGTTTTTTCTTGGCTTCAATTGAATGAATAATCATAGTGGCTGTATTCTCCAGTTCTGTTTTTTGCCTTTGTTTGTTCTTTTTTAAAGTATATTAAAAATTCCTTTTTATTTTAATACATAAAAGTTTTAGAACATCTGCAGAAAAAATCAAGAATGCGTATAATGCCATTGATTATCTATGCTTAACGCTGTACTTTATTTAGCAAAGAATAGAATGACTCAATAATGGGTCATAAGTTCCAAGCTAATTGAACTTCTTTCATCTGGTGAGATTGTCTTAAACAATAATTAGTTCTAGCTGTGCTTTGGATATAAAAGTGGAAACATTGAACCATCATCACAGACCATGGTAAACAAAGTTGTTGAAAAAACCAAACAACAAAAACAAACATCAAAATCAAACAAAATTTAGCCATTCCATGGCACAAAGAAAGTAACAAGAAAGAAATGAGAATTCTTAATGCTATATGGTACTGGAAGAGACCAGTCAAGCAGAAAAGTTTATCTGAAAACATAAAACTTTCTGTCCTGAAAACCATAGGCACTTTCACAAGTATAAATTCTCTCTCCACTGATGAGCATCAGTCATACTTTACTTGAGATTCTAAATCCATGTCACTATTCTAAAATGTATTTGTGAAGAAAGTTTTGTTTGTTATGTAGTGAAGGAGTTTTAGGGACTGCTTTTAAGTGACTTTGATTAACCTCAACAAGAGCTTAAAATACTTCAGAGTTGGAACTTTTCAAGATGATGTAAGATTTCCATAAATTAATCAAAGGAGAAAAGAATCAGGAAACCATAGCAGCTATGAGGTGATTGTATAAATTAACTACAAACCAATAATTAATAGAATTATTGTCTGTTACAAAATTCTAACAAAATTACAATCATAAACTTTAAAACTTTTCTAAATAAAATGATCCATTATAAAAATATGTCTGTGTATATCTATATTAATACATATATGTGTGTGTATATGTATATATGATTTTTAGTGTATATAATTTCTGAACTTTTGATGTGACTTCAAAAAGTTAAAATCTAGCAAAGGAATTAATGAAGGCACACTGATGAACATTAAGTTCATTGAATGTCAAATTGTGTTATTTCCCAAATGTTAAAATAGTACTTAATAGCCTTTGATGCAGCAAAATAAAATAGATGTTTTCTTTGATATGCATGTGCAGAACAAAGATATCTTTGAAGTCTGTTTTTGTGTATTCCTCTAGCAGCAAAAAACTGACATATGATCGTAAACTTGGGTTATTTGAAAGTATGAAAGCACATGAGACTTAAAAGGAAAAGTAGGACAACTTTCTTGACAGAAAAGTAATGCTACCTTTAGTGTCAGTGATGTTAATTGACTGTACTTGAACTTTCCCAAGGCTTTAGGTGATCAGTTTCTTTAAACTAAATATACTATTGTGGATAGAATATAAAGCATAAATGATGCAGAAAAATAATAAAATGCAGTTGGAAAAGTGAATCATTTAAAAGTAACTTCTCACTCATTTTGTGTATAGCTACTGACAGTAGATTTTTTGAGAACACAGGCCTCCACCAGATAACACAATGTCAGTACGTCCCTTTGCACATTCTGAAGAGGGATGCAGAATCTGATACATTGCCTTGTCTTGATCAGTTTTTTATAAAGTCTGTAAACAGGTATCTGAAAGGATATTTGTTCTGCACAAAGACTAAACTAAACCAAATCTCCCTACTGCTTTGTAATATTTAGATACAACCCAAAAACTTTCTCATTGTTTCTGCATCTGTATTTCAGATTTGGTAATAAAATTCATTTTTGTTTCAAATGCCCTTGGCGAAACTTTCTGTCTGCCAGCCAAATAGCTCTTCAGATTCTGTGCCTCTCCAAATTTGCTGTAAAACAACAATTTCACAACTGTTTTATATCTACATTTTGATGACTGATGAATATATTAAATTTCTTTCACTTTTCTTATGTTTCTATATCCAGTCTAAAATTAGGTTTCTTTGGAGAACCTTTGCTGTTCTTGCTCTCCTGTTCAGTGGCATTAATGATATTCTTCTCTTGTCATTCTCAACCAAGTCATTCTACAATAGAATTAAATAAATAGAATATCTAAAATACAGGCTGCAGTAACCTCAAGATTTCCTCTTATTTCCTCCAAGTATTTGCAAAATATGTTTACTTTGTCTGTCTCCTAGAATCTTCCCCAGTACTTTAAGTTTTGGTAGGGAACTGGTGGCTCATGGATGCCCTCAACCTGTAGTAGTCTCTCAGGCTACTTCTGTGATGTCTTCAGCAGCAGAGCTGGTGAACACCTGACAAAGGTTTCAGACTAATGCCCTTCTGCCATTGTTCTTTTTCCTCTCTTCCCTTTCCTGACTTCCATAACCTCCCACCACTCTTGCTGTCTCTCTCCCTTATAAACAAAGGCCTTTCCCATAGGAGCAAAGTAGCCCCTTTCCAATCTAACAGATGGGGAAATTCTTAGTCATAATTCTCAATGACATCATCCAGGGTCTGGGACCTGAGTATTCAGTAATTGTCTTGAAAGAGGTTTCCTCGAGCAGTCACAGTTTAGAATCAATGGACAAAAAAAAAAAAAATTCTGGCTCTCTTCACTAATATCTGCTTCATGAATACTTTCCTGGACTTGTGAGTAATTTGTCAGGACCGAAATATACATGTTAGCATGTGGATGCCTAGAGTATATGTGTTGTTTTTGAATACTGAAGCAGGAAGGGAATGCAGAAGAGAAAGGGAAAAATAAAATGAAAGGAAAAAAGAAAAAAAAAAAAAGATGCCAAAAGCATATTCTGTAGTCTTTAATATTGTAATACCTTTCATTTCTTCTGAAAGGATGATGTCAATGTAAAGCTAGCTCCTGTAACAAATGGAATTGGGGAGTAAATGAGAGAAGCATTATCAGCTAGATGTCCTGACCTATGAAGTGTATGTCGAGGTAGTACTAGACTGTTGTTTTAAGGTATCTAGGTCTACCTGGGACTCCCTAAAGTATCCTAGACATTTGTACATATTACTTTGAAAGTATTTGTCAGAAACTAACAAAACAGAGATTATTTACATCTTAAAGATTCAGAAAGACATTTATGATTCTTCCAGTCATGGTGGAATCACTTTCTGAAACAATTTTTAATTAAACTTGATTATTGAGGATTTGAATTTTCCTGTTGGAAGTAAGGATACAATTAGACTTAAATGAAAGACTAGAAGGCTGAATCAAGTTCAGAAAATGTTCATTATGTGACATTTGAAGTATATTTGTCATTGAATGAGAACTTGTCCAAGAAAATGAAAGTTCCATATGGTACAAGAAAGGAAACAAATCAAGGTTTGGAATTATAGTTCCTATCCTAGTAAAATACCTCTGTAATAAAAACATGTTGGCAGGAAATCCAGGTTTACATTTTATTTCAAACTCTTAGAAAATTACTTTGATTTAAGTAAAAGACCTGAATGAGATGAAAAGTTAAATAAGAAGATCATGTTATCTTGAATTCTCCATGGAAGCTATTGTCCTACATAATTTATAGCAAGTTTTTCTTTGATCTTTTATGTTTACAGAGAGTATTACTAGTGAATACAAATCTTAAAGCTAAAATATTCCCATTAATTCTATAATTTATACTTAAAGTAATTATTTGGATTTAGTTTATTATAAATGAGTGAATGTTGTAGTGACAAACCAGTCATTAAAAATAAATCTATGCTCCTACATGTACTTGCAAAACCTGCCTACAGGGTTTCCATCTCAGAATCTGGATCATATTCTCTTGTTCTGACAAACTTGCAACCAACTGAAAATTAGTCACTATTTTAAGCTACCAAATTACCTGATTCTTGTTCTATCTGCTATTTAGGTTTCCATTTACATTCTTGGGAACTCTGACCTAATAGGCTTACACATTTGTTGACTTTTGTTTAAATTCCCACAGAAGTATGCCAGAAGAACAATGAAGCTAGCATTTGGAAATATTTAGTTGCATTTGATAACTGAAAGAAAAAAAAATCCTAAAAGAAGTAAATACTTAGACCAAGACTTGGCATATTGTCAAGAAAATTAATAAAGTCATTTCACTCCATCAGTGAGAAGCACAGACTGGTAAATTCTACAAAGTACGTTTTCTTACAGGCACATCTGGAAATTTCTCATTTCTCATAGGTAGTTACCAGTCAGAGAAAAATCACTGTATCAGATTAATTAATTTACATCAGAATGATAGCATAAAACTAAAAGGCAACTTTGCATGTATAAAAGACTGGAAATTGGGTGCCTTTATTGCAAAGAAAAAAACAACTGATATTAATCAGCCTGTCTGTTTTCTAGTTAGTGCAGACTTTTGGTGATTCCTTTGTTTTGAAATTTATGAAGCCAAAAATATTCTTATAAAGCATCAATATTTAACTTGAAAATTAGAGTTTCTGTCCCAAATCTCTCAAACTTCTATGCAAGAGAACACAGTCCTCCTGAATGATTTTAGAGACTAAACTGTGGGAGATCAGAGTTTGTAGTTGCATGATTATTTGCACAACCTCGCATAAGATGTAAAAATGCAACAAAATAAGAAATTAGGAAAACTTTTCAGACTCTGCCTGAAAAGCTGCTTTAATTTCTATTTAAATTTTCCACATGGCATGCTATTTTTTGAATAGCATTGGATTTCCCTTTCTGGCAAAAAAACTATGCTAGTAAGACTGGAGAGAAGGATATTGATATTGTCTGTTAAATATTCTCTCTGTATCAATAACTATTCAGTGTCTCTTGTTCTATGCTGGATATATATTTTAAAATATTAACTTTAAGATAACTTGCTTTAGTTCATTAATCAATAGTCTTTTTATGTAAACTGCATTTTTTAAAAAGAAATGAATAAAATAAAACATTCATAGGGGAAAAATAGCTGATTGTGTATCACTATCACAATGCAAATTGCAAATTAGACGTATTGTGTTGTATTGCGTTATTTTATTGTTATTAGATGTTTTGTTCTATTGTTTGTACCCCCCCCCCCGTTATAATTCAGTTGCCTTAATTCCCACCTACCCTTGATCAATCAACCCAAGCCCCAACCCACCTTCCAGTACCTTCCCTGTCCCTCACTCTAGTCCCTGCCCCGAAGACTGTCAATCCCTCCTAGCCCCCCCCATCCTTCTAGTATCTTCTGTATCAGTCATCCCCTTCTTAGCATATGATTTGATGTTACATGTATTTCCCTGCCTATGTTTCCCCCTATTCGTTGTGTGTATAACCAGCCCTGCCTTATGTTACACCCCAGACTGTAGCCATTGGGTGCTGTATTGTACCCTCCCTTGGGGGAGGGCCCCTATTTAAGTTGCTGTACACCTGTGTTCCCTGCCTTCTGCGGTTCCCTTCCCCCGATCCCGGTTGTCCTCTCTCCCTCAGTAAATCCCGCTTCCCCGGAACCTCAGAAGGACTCTGTCTCGATCCTTTGCTCCTCCCCGGACGCGTGTACGGCCGTGAGGGTTCAGAGCCCTACCCACATTCCGGGTTCCCCTGAATCCTGGAAGTGGGCCACTCTCGGCACTGGTCTCGCCTTCAGGAGCTAGCTGGGCGAGTCGGTGCGGGGTGGAGAAGGCGGGCCGTGTCAGCTGACGCCCAACGCGAGGCCATTCGACGGAGTGACCCCACGAAGAACTTCCAAGGATCCGAGGATCTGGAAGTCTTGGCCGTTAGCTACCCCGGTGACAGCAGGCTGATTCCGGCAGCATTCCCGGGGGTGAGGACAACAACCTTCCAGCACCAGGAGGGCTGTCCTCGGGGGAGGAGACCTTGTCTGCAGCACCACGCTCGGGACCACGGCAGGGTAAGTATCCCCCAGGGACCTTAGGGGTGAAAGGGACTTACCGGGACTGGCCATCCCATGGTGAGGGCAGGGAGCATTGCCCCAGGAGGGGGCAACGGGCTCTAGCCCTAGGTGGTTCCCCGAGCCCTTATTTTTAGTTTTTTAAGTTGTCCTTTGCTGCAGGCAGGGGTGGATTTTGCTGTGCCGACCAGTAAGATCAGAGTATGGGTGCTAAATTGTCGGTGCAGCAGAGAGAGATTTACAACCAAGTTGTGGGTACCCTGGTGGGAGGGAAGAAAAATTTTTCTAAGGGAAGTTTAAAAAAGTTCGTTAGATGGCTTACTTTGCATTTTCCTGAAGTGTCCCCTCAAAGTGTAAAAACTGTCCCCTTTTGGGATGCGGTGGGCTTGAGGTTATCAGAGTTAGGGGCCCAGGGGGACTATTCAGTTGGAAAATTCATTGTGTTGTTTTTTACAATTCGGTCTGTTCTAAAAGAGAATAAGGGAGTGGACAGTAAGCCAAAGCGAACCTCCCCAGTTTACCCTGTCTCTCCTTTCCCTTTTCCCGACCCCTCAATCCCTACACCGGGGGATCTGGGCGGGGCAGCCCGGCAACGATCGCAGGCGAGCCTGGCCAGGGAAACCAGCCACTGCTCGCCTGGCCCCCCGCAGTCTCCCCAGTTCCCTAGCCCTGGCAGCAAGGGCCCTGCTGCCAGGGATCCTTTCCTAAATCCCTCTGCCCTGAAACCTTTTTCCCCAGTTTCCCCAGTTATTACCCCAGTTCCATCTCCGGTTTTCACCCCTATCCTCACACCTGCTCCTACCCCGGGACCCACCCTTGCATGTTACCCTGAGCCACGAAATGGCGCCCCTATGCCTGGAGTGCAAGAGGGCATCGACCATGTGGCGTGGTCGTCCCCTTGTGCTCCTCCTCCTGGCCCGTCCCTTTCTTCTCCCTCGGATCCTCCCTTTGATCCTTATCCCAGTCCATTCCCTTCCCCAGTTACCACTCTCTGTCCTTTCCCCATGTCAGAGTCCACCCAATTATGTCATACAGCTCTGCTCCCAGCAGGCCCCTCCTGTTGTGATCCTGCAGGAGGGTCATCTCAGGAGGAACAAAAAAGAGCGGAGCTCAGTGCTGCCTTGTGTGAGGAGAAAAATGAGGCAGGCTGCCAGGGGGACTTGGGGGAGGATGCTTACTGGAGGCGACAGAGGATCCAAGAATGGGATCCACATCCCCCCTTGGGCTTGGCTCTGGCTGACAGCATACACAGGTCTCAGCCGGGGCCAATCCTAAAGGATGTAAAGGTCGCCTCCTTGCGTCGTCGAAGACGCTCCTCCATTTGACATCAACAGTCCTCAGCTGGCTCACACACCCCCCTTTTCAGAGTCCTTTCCTGAACCCTTTTTCCCCAATTCCCTAAAGTGTTATGTGAATTATGTTGCCTCTTTTCTTTTAGAAGGATAACCTCCCCTTTCCTTCAAAATACCCTAAGCGCCCCTGGGGTTCCCCCTGCAAACCCTTCCCCATCCCCATGACCTCCTCGGGATGCTCCCTGTACTTGGAGCACCCCGTGGAGGATGCAACCCTGTCTCCGGTGGACCCTAAGGATATCTGTGGGCAGCACAAAAGTCGTCTTCACCATCACCGACATCAAGACACTCAGGCGAAGTCACCAGAAGCAAATCTGAAACACTAAAGGACTTTATCGGGATGGTTGACTTCTACATTTTGAACAGTTCTGTTAATGATGTCAGTCTTGTTTCCTATTTCCCCTACCATTTCAGTTTTTAAGATTACTTTCAAAGGTGTCTCCCCTACACTGGTACCATCAACTTAATCTTCTTAAAAAGAAAAGGGGGATATGTTGTATTGCGTTATTTTATTGTTATTAGATGTTTTGTTCTATTGTTTGTACCCCCCCCCGTTATAATTCAGTTGCCTTAATTCCCACCTACCCTTGATCAATCAACCCAAGCCCCAACCCACCTTCCAGTACCTTCCCTGTCCCTCACTCTAGTCCCTGCCCCGAAGACTGTCAATCCCTCCTAGCCCCCCCCATCCTTCTAGTATCTTCTGTATCAGTCATCCCCTTCTTAGCATATGATTTGATGTTACATGTATTTCCCTGCCTATGTTTCCCCCTATTCGTTGTGTGTATAACCAGCCCTGCCTTATGTTACACCCCAGACTGTAGCCATTGGGTGCTGTATTGTACCCTCCCTTGGGGGAGGGCCCCTATTTAAGTTGCTGTACACCTGTGTTCCCTGCCTTCTGCGGTTCCCTTCCCCCGATCCCGGTTGTCCTCTCTCCCTCAATAAATCCCGCTTCCCCGGAACCTCAGAAGGACTCTGTCTCGATCCTTTGCTCCTCCCCGGACGCGTGTACGGCCGTGAGGGTTCAGAGCCCTACCCACATTCCGGGTTCCCCTGAATCCTGGAAGTGGGCCACTCTCGGCACTGGTCTCGCCTTCAGGAGCTAGCTGGGCGAGTCGGTGCGGGGTGGAGAAGGCGGGCCGTGTCAGTATTGCACATGATGATCTACGAGGTTCTCTCAACCCAGGTGGTAAAATCATTCCACAATTCAACAGCCCAGGTGGCTTTACCTCTGTGCTGCCAATTTCTCTGCTTCCACTGCTGTAGCCACACCCACAGGGCATTTCCGACCATGAGTCACTATAGAAGTAATTTTTCTCATTCAGCTGTTGTAGAATCTAAAGCAGATGAATAGCTTTCTCCTCTGCAAGCTGACTCAATTCACTTTCACTTTCAGCAGTGACATGTTGTGGGGGACTCCATATAGCATCATTGCACCTTCAGTTATTTTCCTATATTACAACAGAATCCATCAGTGAAAAGGGCAGATTGTTTATCTTTTTCTGGTAGGTCTTTGTACAGTGTGTTCTTCTCTGGCTATATTCTGAACCCTTAGCCTTCTCTCTATTCAATCCATGATCACTTCCAAAATTCTTGTGTGACTTAGGTTTCCTGTTTGAGTCCATTGTGAGTTCAGTGTGACCCACTTTCTCCATTTAGCATGAGTTGCATGATGTATTAGAGGAGATCCTCCCACTGAACATCCAGGTCAGCACCAGCAAATGGGATGCCAGGAGAAGCTGTGCTTCAGTACCAGTCACTTCCAAAGCAGCTCGATCCCCTTCAAAAGCTGACAGTATCTATTTTTCAGCTGGACTACAGTGGGTTTCAGATGCTCTGTACACCAGGCATCAAAAAACCTGGGGATTGACCTCTAGTCTTTTCTGATGCTAAGAGTCTCCAGGCAAGGCCATTCTCCCCAGCTGCAGTATAGAGCATATGTTTTAATCTCTTGCTCTGTCCAGTGGCCTGAGAGTTACTGAATGGACTATATCCTGTTTGATTTGTCATGAATCAGGACCCTATTTGAAATCATTCTTCTGGGTGACATAGTGGGGAGAGCTGACAATCAGGCTATAATTTGGAATGTGCTTCTATAAAACCCCACAATGTGCAAGAAAGATAAAAAAATTACACAATATGTAATTTTTTGCTAATTGGTACAGACATTGTTGTTGTTTTGTTGATCACAACCATCTGACAATTTCTGTCTTCCTACTTTATTCCTAAAAACTGACTCTCTTGTTCAGATCCCTTGACCTTACTTTATTTTGTGGCAAAACTGGCTTTCAGAAGGACTTGGTCTAGTCTCAAAGTCAGAAGTCTCAAAAAATTCTGCTGTATTGTCACATGCAGTATCATCAATATAGCTTCACACTGTTCCAGTGCAGGCTGGGTCAGTCCATGGTTGATGGTAGGGCTGTATTTCTCTCCTGGACAGTCAGTTCCAGGTCTTCTGGATTTCCCTTCAAATAGAAATAAACTGTCTTACTGCTGCCCAAGGAACAGAGAAAACTGCATTAGTGATATCACTCGTGGCTTACTGCTCGGCTTCCTTTGACTGCAGCTTGTATTTAAATTCCAGCATGTCCAATACAGCAGCACTTGGGGATGGTGGGATTTCATCCAGGCCACGGTAGTTACTGTTAGTCTCCACTCTCCACTGGGCTTTTGCACTGTTCATATGAGACTGTTAACAGGTGAGCGAGTCTTGCTGATCACTCCTTAGCTCTCCAGTCCAGGAATCATCTTAAGGATGAGAATCAGGGAGTCTCGGTGTGCTATTGCAGTCAGAGCACCACTGTGGTAGTGATGGGCAACTGTTCTTTAACGTTCAGCACCCCCAGAACAGAAGGGTCCTTTGGGAGGACTGATGGGTGCTTTGGTTCAGCTGCATGCTCCTCTCACTGGGGTTTGCATAGCCACGATGCCTATCCCTGAGGTTGGAGTAACCTGCTTCCTGTCACCAGGGCTGGAACAGCCACATGTTGGTTTGGCATTGTATTCAGAGACCTTCCCTTCCCCTTGAGGTTACTTAATAGAGCAGGACTCAGTAGCCCTGGGCCAGGCCTCAGCACATTGCAGTGATTTGTGGCTCTGGATTTGCAAGTGGACAGTATATTTTTCCAAATATTTATGTAGTTTTTCAGATTCTGCACTTATTCAAGAGTGTAATTCCAAAAGGCTGGAGTTGTCCTAGGCTATTGCCTGTGCTACCCCATACTCCCTGCCACTCACAGCTGTCCAGCATCAGGGTAGATCTCTGGATGATATTCCTGTATAGCTGTTCACAGCTTAAACAAGACCAGCAACACATTCAAGAGACATAGAAATAGGAACATGGTAGTTTGAAAATCCCATCGATATTTAAAATTCTAAAGAACTATTTTAATTTTGGAGGAGAAGATGGATAAGCTATCTCCCCTATAGATCAGCGCTCTGAGGATAAAAGGTAAAAGGTGTAATTATTAATAGTTCCCAATAGATGGCTCCTGAAGTACAGAGTTGATGGCAATACTGAGTACAAATACCAGATTAGTGTCACGACCAACAGTTTTATCATATCATAAGTCAGTGTTACAAAGTACAGCAACATGATAACCTAAACCCAGCCCCCAGAGAGGATAAACAATGCAACAGGGAACACATGCTACAAATGTGTTACATGACACAACTAGGAACAAGTGCAACAGCTCTGAGACCAAATAAATCAACATTGTTACCACTGACTATTAAACTAATATAATGAATGCATATAACAAATTTGTTTAAATATACTCCAGTCAGCTCTGTTGTTATCTCAAACCTTCAACCCTATGTTGCGTTCCAGAAAGGACACAGTTCAATGTGACAGGTAGTTACCACACAGAGACTTGCTCACTACTCTCTGCCTCATATAGATAGGGGAGAGACCTGTGGGGGAAAAAAAAAAAAAAAGAAAAATTCATGGGTTAACATATGGAGAACTTAATAGGACAGAATAGGAAGGGAAAATATTACTATTACTGTTACTGTTACTATTACTATTACTATTATTACTATTACTATTACTATTATTATTACTGTTAAGAATAAGAATAGAATTCAAACACACACACAAAAAAAATGCACAATGGAATTTCTCCCCACCCAGCAGCAGATGCTCAGCCAGTTCTGGAGCAGCAGCTCCCAGCCAGTTTTCCTCCTAGTTTAAATACTGAGCGTGACACCATATGGTAAAGAATATCCCTTTGGCCAGTTTGGTGCAGCTGTCCCAACTGTGTCTGCTCCCTGCTTCTTGTGCCTTCCAGCCAGCTTACTGGTAGGATGGTGTGACACTGAGAAGTCTTTGACTTAATGTAAACAGTGCTTAGCAAAAAACTGAAACATTATTGTGTTATCAACATTATTCTCATCCTAAATCCAAATATATCACTGTAGCAGCTAGTAGGAAGAAAAGCAACTTTATCTCAGCTGAAACCCAGACAGAGTACAACACAGCTAAGCCCAGTAAACAGTGCCAAAATAGAACTGTTTAACTCCAGTGGATTTGAATCACATCCACACGGTGATGTGTAACTTCATATCTCCTGAAAATATGTCAGATGAGGTCCAATTCAGCACAGTCAGATTCCCAGTTCTGCAATCCCATTACAATCTGGAGTCCATGCAGAGATTCCCTGGAGACTGCTCTGTTTTGAGTTGACACAGTACAGTCCCAAAGGTGTCTATTAAATGACAAGGTTTGTGCTTCAGGCTAAAGACCCTGGAAATACTTTTAACATTGTATCAAAACTTCAGTTAATTATGTCAGCATTCATTAAACTTGTTTAAAAATATTATAGCATAATTTGAATATTTTCTAACCTGAGTGACTATACAAATTGTATTTTTTATTCAGTTGAATATACTTTTAACTCAAACAGTTTTTTTACTCTTTGCTAAAAGTGTTATATTTTCCAAATCACAGCTGCAACATGAGGCTCAGTATCAAATATCTCTTCTGTTTGTGGAGTCATAAATGTAACGCGTGTTTACTTATACTGTGACAATAATGCCAAAATGAAGTATTCTTGTGGTTTTGCTCTAGAAACTCCAGAAGGGGAAAGTAATAATAACAGAATAGGAACAGGGCTGCCTATTTTAAATGCCTGACAATTGTTTAGCTATAGTCACCACAGTATGTGGGAGAGATTTAGCATTATGCTGGTACCAGATCTTTGGTCCTCTTTTCACTTCTGATAATGTGTTCAGGGAGAAGAAATTACTCAATTAATTAGTTATTTCAGATTTTCATTAGGTACAAAGCACTCAGGATAAAAAATTAGGAAGTTTAAATATTCATTTTATATATATACATATATACATAAGTGGCATGCAAATTTATGGAATTAGCAGACATCCAAGCTTACCTCCCACTCTGCTCACTGCAGCAGCTGTATGTATGAGTCAACTCTACATAATATTAGAACTCCTTTATATCCGTGTTTCTTTAAGGATCCCTGAGATTGCAAGCTAAAAGAAGACCATAGATTGACTGAATCTTTATCCATCAGCATAAATATCTTAGCAGGAACCAAAAAAATAAAATCAGAAGTGAGACATGTAAGAACTGAAGAAACTAAATTTACTGAGGTCAAAGGAGCTAACACTTGCAAAGTCAGATTGTTTAAGTGATCATTTTCACAGAGTGAATCAGATTTTGAGACAGTCTGATCTTTCACAGTTAGAGATCCTGAGACATTTGCAAGACTCCATCTCTGCTAAACTTTACTTACAGGAAGGTTGAACACTTCAGGCTTTGCCTGAAGAACAGTTGAGAGAAACTACTTTGCAGTCCGGGACAGCAGAGTGTCGGGGTAAGGAGAAATTCATTGACACCACAGCATCACGAAGAGTAGCTTAAAGAAAGCACAAATTCAACCCCTCTGAGAACAATAGATTTAAAAAGGACTTTTGTTGCCTTTCTTCACCAAAAGAAGAATCAGCCAATCAATAAACCAGAAACTGTGTATCTGATTGAAATTCTGTGTTGAGTCTCTTCAATAATTCCTTCAAACAATGAAAAGCAGCTTAGAGCTGGTGAGTGGAAAAACAATCCTTTGATGTCAATGTTTCTCTTGGATAGATAAGCTTGACTTTTCTAAGGGAAAGGAGAGAAGATAAATTCAGGTTTAAAAGTAAGTGGAGACTGTGGCACACTGCTAGCTTTTCTCACAACGTGTGATTTAAATAAAATCAGTATTTTAACATAGTTATGATATTGCTCTGTTTGTAGATAACTGTCTTCCTAGATAGAGACTCAGATATTTATTTGATTAAAATTACACCTTCAACTTCAGTCAATCTGCTCTGCAATAATGTAAATAGTATATTTATTGTTAATTTATTATTATGTTTTTTGAAAGCATACTTTTCTGTCACAAAGTAAGCCTTGCAGAAGCTTAATTTCACTTGAACTATCAAAGTGTGTGTCTAACAACAGCCAGTCCAGGTTCTAGAAGTACATTTGGGTACTATAATAATTCATTAACAAAGTTTATGCATATTCAGAAATAGAAACCTACAGGAAATAATTCAAAATTTTTCCATAATTTTCAGTTTATTTTAAAAGCGGCTTTTTATTTTTGCTGTTTTCAAGATGTTTATTCTAGAAGTATTTATTGGCTTTGAAAATATGTATGTTAATTTTGAACATTTTAATTTTCAATTAATGGGTTTGAACTTTTTTTTTAGATGACTAATTACCGCAAAATTAAAACAAACTTTCATTTCTGAGTGAAATAAAATAATTGGAGCTGACTCAGCCTCTTTTTCCTGCTTGTTTCTCTATTATATCACATACCAAAGTAACATTTCAAAATTATTTTTTTCAAATTATTCAGCTACCCCACAAAATAATATCTTATTTTAATTTCATTTCAATAAGGATCCATTTTATATTTTTTTTTCTTTGAAATAGTGCCAGATAATAATTACACAGTGACATAATACCCTGTGTCGAACCCTGTTAAAAGGAAGGAAAAAATTGTGGTGGATACTTTTTAAAACAATATTCTCTAAATAATAGATTTTAAACCTTGTAATAGAAGATGTGGCAAACTGGGTTAGTTTCTTAATGTCCTTTCAATAATTTATTGATAAGATGTTACTAAGCTAGTTAAAAATGGAAATTGCTTTGGAAGTTACAACTTCAACACACCTTTTTACAGGAATTGATAAGCAACAGCACTCTAACTCCTGATAATCTGTAACTTATTATTGGCTTTTTTAGTGATGTAAGCCATGTAATGTGTGCTGCATGGAGGCTCTTCTAGATATGCACGTGTTCTAGCCTCCCTTTGCTCCTACTAATCAGATACCCGAAGTCTCATAAAATTTGTGGGAAGTCTGGCTGTATGCGATTGTTGGATTAGTCTTGATCTGGGTTTTTGTGTTATTTCTTGTAACTAAATATAATAGCACTGTATGAATCATATAATAATGTAATAGCAAACTTTAATTAATGACTTTGTCATTTGAAATTTCATTTTTTCAAATAAAGGAAGTGGGGGCTTTTTTGTCCAGGGATATGATTTCTCCTTGAAAAACAAATTAATAGTAATGAACCTAAGAGAGTATTTTGCATATCCAAATTTATGGTTCAGCACTCATTTTTAGGACTGACAGCTTCAAAATATGTTTCAGTTCTGAACTCTTTGTAACAAAAACTAAAGCAAAAATCTCATTTTTAATTGCAGCAATTAACAGTTAAAATGTGAATGAAGTTCAAACTTTCTTAACATTAGCATTTCTAATTATCGAATGTCCCATTTTTACTGAGGGTTATGTAGCAATTTAATTGCTTCATAATAACTTGTGATCTATATTTGCAGAATGATTTTTCTTTACGTCTTTGCTTTACTTACATAATTTTGCATAATGAAGGTTAGGGTTCATGTTCTTCTGTAGTTTGTTGGGGTTTTTTTTTTCCCTTATAATATGAAGATCTTAGGTAGGTAATTTCAGCTGATTCATGCATTATTCTTTTTAGTCTTGTTTTATGATTTTGTATTAGGTCTGGCTGAGATGGAGTTAATTGTCCCCCAAAGAAGCCCTCAGAGCACTATGCTCTGCATTGGTAGCTGAAAGGTTTGCTATCATACCAGTGTTTTGGTTACTGCTGAGCAGCTCTAGCACAGCACCAGTGCTGTCTCCCCAAAATTTCCCCCTCTACCAGTAGACTGGGCTTGGCCAAAATTCTGCAAGGGCACAACCAAAGTTTTTGGGCTTGGCCCCAAACCACCAGGGGAGGTGTTACGTAACATATGTTGTCAGATCAGATAAAAAAGCTAAGAAAAGGAGAAGGAAATAAATGGGCATTTGTTATTTACAACATTTTCCTTCCAGAGGAAGCACTGTTGTGCTAAAGCTCTGCTTCCTGGGAAGTGGCTGGAAATATCTTGCTGATGGAAAGTAGAGAATAAATCTTTGTTTCATACGCTTGTCTGAACTTGACCTTCGCTGTTGCTTTAGTAAAATATCTTTATCTTGGACCTACGAAGGCTTTTTTTCATCCTCTGTTCTCCACCCTAGTCCTTCTGAAGAGAGGAGAAATAGAGTGGCTTGGTGAGCAGCTGGCACTCAGCCAAGGTCATCTCACCACAAATCTACATATGCATTTATTAAACCTTCAGCAGGTCAATTAATAGTAACTTGAGTGGAAAAAATCAAAACAGGGAAAAAAATAATGTAGAAATTACACACAGTTTCAGTTTCAATTCGTTGGTTTTCATAAGCAACTATATGTCCACTTTTTAAAATGTGGATCTTTGAATTCTCAATGCCTGCAAAAGCAAAACCTTTTATAGGTAGAACATGTGTATGTTTAAAACTGCAGTTTTACACTGAAGGGTAAAATATTAGGGAAGTTTAATAAAACAAGTATATTTTAAAATGTTACTTTTGAATTTATCTTAATTATTTTCTCAGATACTTTTGTGGTAATGAGTAAATGATAAACATTCAGATCCATTTTCTTTTGTATTTGGAATTCTCCATGGAGCATAAAAAAAAGTCTTCTAAAGAAGAAGAATTATAATAGGCAACCAAAAATGTGAGAAATTCTTAAAGAAAAATTAAGGTTTCTGTGTTCAAATGGCAAGTGAAACATTATATGAGGTAGAATATGATGCCATTCTAACTCAGGAATGCTTACACATTTTTAGATAAATAGCTTCTGAAAAAGACTCTTTTTTAAATAAAATTTGAAATGCATAAAAAACTCAAAGCTGTAAGTATAAAAATTTTTACACCCAATCTAATCTTAGGCAGATTTGACCATGTAGATTACATCTAGTCTGATCACAGACAAATCTGGCATTGTCCAATATTTGATGGATTTCCATGACAATATTAGAATATCTCAATTCCAACCTCTCATCTGTATTTCTTAACTGTACCTTGATATTTGGAGGGTGGAAAAGTGGAGGAAAGACAGAAACATTTGGAAAATATTCTTGCTTGTTTCTAAAGTTTTGCTGGGAAACTCCCATGCAGAGAACAAAACAAAGACAAAAAACTGAGGCACAAAGGCAAAAAAAATCCTTGAAAGATTTCCCCAGTGTTATACAGCAAGGGAAGAGCATATGGCTAATTCTTTTTGTGGTCACTTTAAGCTCTCTACTGATTCCCTACATGTGTTTCTTTTGTTTTGTTTTCCTTAATTACTTTTTGTTTGTTTGTGAGGTTTTTTAAAATTACTTTTTAAGTTATGATGTGGAGTATGGAATCTCATATGTAAGCAGAAATGCTGAGTACAGTTCTCCACTGGGAAGATAATATTGGTCACATACTACGTGTGCCAAAACTGTGAATTCTAATGAAATTCATATGTGTTCTACTGGGAACTAAACATTGATTGCACTGGAACTGCTTATTTTTTGCCTTGGGTTATTAAAACATCTATTCTAAAAATTTTCATAGAAATTAGGTAGAAAAATTGTCTTAAATATAACAAGTACTGAGGACAGTTCTGCTAGAGAAATTTGTAGGCTTCATAATATAACTGGATATTAAATTAATCTGTTATGTAATACATATAAGAAGCCAGGTATAGATATAATTGGAAACAGAGGGACACCACAGGTCTCATGTAAGCCTATGTGATTTGGTTTATTTGTTCTTCAGAGGGATGGGCAGAAGACTACTGAAATGCAAAAGACATGGTCAAAGTCACATCAGAACAACCATGTTCCTTCATTAATAAGTCCTGCCTCAAAACAGGGCTTATTGGCTTGAGCAAATACACATGCTTTGGAACTTTCCAGTTCTGAGTTTCTGGAGTTTTAACCATCCAGCACATCCTATGTATCTGTAAATAGATGTACAGGTCTATCTACAGTTATTTATCCTAAATATCTGGAATATTGTGTCAACTTCTGGGCTTCCTGGTACAAGAGAGACTCAGAACCATTGGTGAGTCCAGCAAAGGCCACCAAGATGATGAGAGGATTGGAGCATCCTCCATATGAGGGCATGCTGGAAGAGCTGGGACTGTTCTGCTTGGAGAAGAAAAAGCTCAGGGAGATCCATATATGTGAATACCTGAAGGGAGGGTACAAAAAAGATGGAGCCAGAATCTTTTCAGTCATACCCAGTGACAGAACCAGAGGCAAAGGGCATGACCTCATACACACGAGATGCTCCATGAACATCAGGAATCACTGTGAAGGTGACTGTGCATTGTCACAGGTTGCCCAGGGAATTCTTGGATTTTGCAGCCTTGAATATATTCAGAAGTCATCTGTAGATGGTCCTGTACAGCCAGATGTAGACGATGCTACTTGGGCAGGGTGGTGGACCCAATGACCTCTAGCTTGTGCATGTCTTTCCTTAGGTTATCCTTCTCAGCAGTGATTCAGTCCAACATCCAAGTCTGCCCCTCCAGTCTTCGTTGATACCTTAAACAGCATAGGGAATAGAGCTCTCCAGCATTAATTATCCTATCATTTATAATGGGATCATTCTAGATGCATGTTAACAAGATTTGGATATAACAGCATTTAAATATATTGAAATACATCAAACTAATCTAACTGTAATAAATAAGCATAAAATGTGTGAGGTAGATATTGTTGAAGTATAAAAATCAATAGTTATTTACTTCTCATTTGCTGCAGGAAGTTTATTCCTAGACACTACTTAACTACCATTTAAAGGTTTTTTCCATCCTCCTTTGAAGCATCTACTGGGAGACATCTATAGAGCCTGCTATATTAGCCATCTGGATAGTCCTCTGCAATTATAGACAATTTCATACAGATATTGCAGGAATTGTTGTTTTGTGAGGTCCTCCTCAATTAGATGTTTGCCAGTGAGAGACCTAGCTTGCATAAATACTTGCAATTTTCTTTTTAATCTGTTTTTTCCTCATGGCTAAACTTCATTCATGTTTGGTACTATCCCATTATATTGCTTGCAAAAGAGCAGAGTAAGTTACGTGTTACTTAAAATCCTAGTATGTATCCAGATTCTGCCAAAATTATCACCTAAAACTGACCTGCCTCTCTAAAAGGAATTTGAAGATGATGCCCATGGTTTAGCAGTTTTGTAGTTGTATGGCTCAGCCATTTTATTCTGGTTAGAAAAGCATCTTAGGGCTATACGGTTTGTGTGGGTTTTTTAGTTAGATTTTTTTCTTTTGTATTATTATTCATTCACATTTCTTCTGCAACATAGGACTACTTGATTTGAAGTCAGCCTAAGAGGAAAAATATTCTTCTATAATCCCCTGTGCTTACACAATGTGTTTATAGTGAAATAGTAATGTGTAGTTAAATTCATAAGAGACTTTACATCACACATTTCAGAATGTTAAAAATGACATACAGCAACTACAGTAATTTCCTCAAGTGTACCATTACCATAAATCTGACAAAGATGTTTTACTTTGCTGCTGTGTGATATTTTATTTGATTAAGTATGTTGATAATTCCTACATGCCTTTGATAGAACAGCTGATACTTTGCAAAAACACTTCTCAGTCAATATAAATATAGATTGTCTGTGAAGTGATGCAACAAGTTGAGACTCACGAAAGACAAAAAACTTCTCTTTTTAAGTTTCTTTTTCTATTTCTTTTCTCCCCCTTCAATAATATGAAGATTTCTAACAACTGAGGTGTGGACTGAAATTTTAACATCACTTGTATATAAACCTCTAACATACATGGACATAAAGTTATGACAGTATATTTGTCTACTATTATAGCCTCAGCCAACTGAGTGTTTGTTAGTTCTGGTTTGAATGAGTTCTATCTCCCCACAGCCACCCTTCTTCCCCCAATAATACTGACTAGCTTTGTGGAAAATGGAAGTAAATCTGTGTAAATACTTAAACCCAGAAAAATTATATTACTGCAATAAATATGTAGACAACAAGGATAACAATGGTTAACAAAGAGCAAAATGTGAACAAGAAGTTCTGACAAATAATGTATGATCAATCTCTGTAAGTCGTGAATTTTCCTGTATCTGGTTTGGATTATAAAAATGAAAGATGTTTTCTTTTTATTTTCCTATATTGAAAAATAGAGAGTATGGCTTTTTCTGTAAAGTATTTTAAAATTTAAAGGACTAAAAATGTAGTATGTAAAATTAGCTATTTTAATTAAAAAGTTAAATACTGTGAATTTTTGAGAATGCTGTAAAAATTAAAACCGTTATCCCCATTTTAAAGAGTAAAAATGGATATTTAAAGGATAGAAGTGCAGCATAGAAACACATCTGGGCAGAGCTGGGGACAGAAGAGAAGAAAAGCAGCTCGCCAAGCACAATGCCATGCGCCTCGTGCTAATACACTGAAGTACTTTAGGGAGTTCATGGAAAGCCTTGTTTCATCGTGCTTAGGAGCCTTGTTTCACTGTGCACTTTCTTCTGGAATGACAATTTCTGGGAAAGGACACTAAATGCAGAAAACATAAAGGCAGTCCTTAACATTTTAGGGATGCTCTTACATTTGTCACTTCCACATATCATCTTGTTGAGATCTGCGACTTGGGTTTAGGAAATAATATTAATGCTCCTGTACACATTTGACCTACTGCTCTTTGAGTGACTGAAATAAATCATACTCTGGGGGTCTTGGAGAGATGTGGTAAATATTAGCCTTGCAAGAGCTAGAAGCATTATGTGTGGGAGATGCTGTCCTTTCAAGCTGTAAATCCATAGTGCGGATGGTGAGATACAAGTAAAGATAAAAACATGCTTTTAACTGTATCGTTCCTTCTTTTTGAAAAGTAGAATGAAGAATGGCATATAAAGAAATGAAGATGAAAGAAGTTAATTCCTTCCCCTAGAAGTAATACCTTGCTATTTAAGCCGTGTTTAAGAGAATGAGGTAAATACTGTGTGACACATTGTAGAAGCAACTTGTTAAAGCAGTGATTTTTTATTAGGAAAACAGATTCCAAGACAATGACGTGTACCTATTAGTCAGAGCTGAAAAACAGCAGTGTGACTGGTAGATTCAAGGATAATTTCGTTCTATTTTTCACTAGGATGAAACTGAGAAATCTTCAGATTGACTAGAAGAATATTTACTTATTAATTTAAAGAAATAGAATACACAAAGTAGTAGCATGGAGTTAGAAAAGTTTTCAAAGTAAGGGACAGAAACCAGGATACTTTATATTCCATATGGATAATCTCATTATGCATTTGAGGCTTATGTTTTTCCCTGTTGTGCTTTCTTTCTGTTTTGACAAGTTGTTCAACCCAAAATGTCAAGATACTTTACTTTTTATACTTTAGATTTTGTAAGGTAAAAAGTTTGGAGTATTTTTAGGCTTATTTCTGGGAAGGTAGTGGAAAACCTGCATTTTATGTAGAGAATATATTTTGTTCTAGTTAATTACCTAACATATAATTATCTACAATCTTACTAGAAGCATGAATGTAACAGCGATGAAAACCAAAGCTGGACTTAGCTAATAGCAGCAGTGGTAGCACAATCACATCCTGAGCTGGAAGACATCCACAGGGTCACTTAGTTCAGCTCCTGAACCAGCACAGGATGGCCTCAAGAGTCACACCGTGTACCTGAGAGCACTGTCCATATGCTTCTTGAACTCTGTCATGGTTGGTGCTGTGACCACTTCCCTGGGGAGCCTGTTCCAGTGCCCAACCACCCTCTGGGTGAAGATCTTTCTCCTAAAATCCAACCTAAACCTCCCTGACAAAACTGCAGGCTACTATCTCAGGTCCTATCACAGGTAGCCACAGAGAAGAGATCAGTGTCCCTCCATCCTCTTCCTCTCACAAGGAAATTGTAGACTGCAGTGCTGTTTCCCTTTAGTCTCCTCTTCTCCAGGCTGAACAGACCTAGGCATCTCAGGCAGTCCTTGGATGGCTTTTCCTCTGAACCCTTAACTACCTTAGCAGCCCTCCTTTGGATGCTCTCTAATAGCTCTATATTCCTCTTCTTATACTGTGGCATCAAAAACTGCACACAATATTCAAGGTGAGGCTGCCCCAGTGCAGAGCAGAGCAGGACAATCCCCTCCCTTGCCTGGCTGGTGATGCTGTGCCTGATGCACCCCAGGACAGGGTTGGCCCTTCTGGCTACCAGGGCACTGCTGGCTCATTGTTCAGCTTGCCATCGATCAGGACACACAGATTTCTGTTTGCAAGTCTGCTCTCCAGCCTCTCGTTCCCCAGTCTCCATATACATTCCCGTTCCACCTGTAGGATCTGGCATTTGCCCTTGTTAAACTTCATGTGGTTGGTGATAGCCTAGCCCTCTAACTTGTCAAGCTCTCTCTACAGAGCCTCACTGCCTTCAAGCAGGTCAACAGCCCCTCCCAGTTTGATGCTGTCAGCAAGTTTACTTAGTATACCTTCTTCTCCTGCATTCATTTATGAAGACGTTGAAACCAAGTGGCTCTAAAATGGAGCTCTGTGGGGCAAACACTCCTATTAATAGTTTATACCACCTAGTACAATCTAAAATATGCTTTTACACTTAAGTTTTTCCTGAATACTATTTTGCTACCTAAACTACTATTTTCAATATATTTAATGCTGAATACATTCTTGTTAAGAAGCTTCTGCAGTCTGGCAAGTAGTATGATAAAATACCAGCTTTGAACCTTAATTGGACAAACAAAAAAGCAGAAATTACACATCTAGAAGCAAAACTGATATCACAAATCAATACATCTGATGTACCTCTTGATACTGATGCAGAAAGGAAGATCATACCGCTGTGGAATTTGCTTAAAAAGGTTACAACTTAGCTGATATATACAATAGCTGTTCTTGTGAAGTGCAGATACAGCAGAAAACAAGTGGAAACATTTCTATTGTGCAGACAGGAATTGGGGAATAGAGGGAATTGCTGAAGTGAATTCTCAAAGCATTTGAACTAAGTGTTTTGTAATGAAACAATTTAATTTGAAGGTAGAAATTATCTTCATCTTAGTCTGACTAGGTAGGAGTAGTGTATTCTTATTTCTTAAAATAACTTTTTAAAAGTATGTGCTCAGGATATAAAAATCCCAGCTTAACATATTTCAGAATTATGAAAATCCTTCTGTATTTGAATTTCCCTGTATGTTTGTCACGTACTTCTGAGAAATTACTGCAATGATGATATCTTGATCTTCCTATACAATCATTCATACTCCATGGAGCAGGCCAAAGGGAAAACACTGGATTGTCTTCATTATTTTTCTCTTCACTGAACATACATTAATGATAAAACCTCCTAAAATCATGCTCTTTTTTTGTTTAGTTTATGGCCAATATAGAAGCATATTCTTGGCATGCCTGTGAAACTGTAACAGGTGTTAGGTGAACCAAGAACTGTTACCTTACCTAGAGAAAAACACCACTTTATTCTCAGTCCTTTCAACGTAGCCTAAAGGATCTTATAACTGTTTTCATTAACTAGTTTGTAAAAAACCCTTCCAAACAGGATAAATCCCATATGTGGTGGTGTGGATTTTTCTGTGCTGATGTATGAAGCAGATTTACTAAATTCAATAGGTTAGTACAGCCTATGAAGTCTGTGCATGGCCAGCTCTGGTTACCTTTCCTAAATCTTTCCACATTCATTACTTCTGTTCGTGTGTGAGTCACATTCTCTTGGCTTTCTTTTCTGTAATATAAATGGAGAAAAACATGTACATTTGAAAAAGATGCAGAAGCCTATCAAAAAGAAAACAATCCAGTGCACACAATTCTTCCCTCAGGGACGGGCTGTGAGGGAGAATGAATTTCACATGACAGCTGTTAGGGTTTGGTTTTGTCTAATGCAGTGCAAACAGACACTAGAAAGGGTGGCATCGAAATCCCAAACAAAATGAAACCTACCACTGAGCTATCAGGAAGTTATGTGGAAATGCACATTGCTATGGTTGTATTACACCTGTAGATGAAAGCCATCATCTAAGACCTGCCTTTATTTTTTATTATTTTTTAAAAATTATTTATTTATTTATTTTTATTTTTAAATCTGCTTATGTAGCATGTAATGGCTAGGAGAATATCCAAGCAAAATATTCATCTACATTCTTCACATCTACTCCTGAAGCACTTTACAATATACAAGTTACAGAATTTAAAACATAAATATCTCCAATCTTTGGTAATATTTGAATTCCACTTTATTTTCAATAATGAAATATTAAGAAATACAATTAAATTTAGGTAGCATTGATGCAAATAATTTTAAAGAATTTATCACTCCTTTAAGATTTGAGGGATTCCATAGCTTCTTTTGTTTGTGTTCTCCCTCCTTCGCTTTTTTAAAGTGTTCTATAACCAAGGCATGAGGTTATAAAATAGTCATGGTAAGACAAAAGAGCAGAATTTGGTGTAGATGGAAGGCAGAACAACAGCTTAGGCCAGCTTTAATCCCAACTAAAAAGACATTATATGTATTCCAGAGTGTTATTTTCATATTAATTAATTCGGGCCCCCTCCAAGCAATGAGAGACTCTCTTCCTTCCGCTAACCCCTGAAGATATTTACAAGTGCAGTCTTTTGTAGAAGAACTGAATGAAACTTTATTTTCTTCTCTTCCTTCCCTCCTGTCTTCCTCTCCATGGAATTTTTTTGGCTGGGTTGCCAGCCAGAAGTAGGCAAGAACCTGCTGACTTCTGGCTTCTCTTGGACAAATGATACAGCTTCCATTAAACACACTAGTACCCACAGTTGAGCCAGAGAAACAGATGGAAAAAGTGTAAAGTAAAGCTGTGTAAGCTCCAGTGAGGCAAAAATTACATACTTTTTAAAGTTTTGTTAGCTTTCTACAAAAATGGCACCCTAGGGAAAGTTCTGTCACTGAATTTTATAGGCCAGGTGTTCATCTGAACAAAAGCATAAAGAAAGAGATGGGCTTTTTCTAAAAAAAGAGCAAGGAGTTTGCTGCTTTCTCGATTATGTGAATACTTTCACAAAAGAAGTCTACGGGGGTCCCAAAATGCAACTTTAAAACCAGCTTTAAAAGCTTTTTTAAAAGTGAGTATTTAAATATTGTAAAGGTTTACTTCCAGTTTCCATTTCCCCTACATTTTTTCTGTTGTAGAATGATAGTTTTAGTTGCTTCTGAAGTGCTGAAAATTACCTTTAAGAAGGCTTGTAAATTACAATGGGGCTTTTTTTTCCTCCCTTCACTTCAATATTCTGGGTGTGTTTTAGAGAAATATTTCAAAGTGAAAATGAACACATATGAAAATTCAGTTATTTACAATGATTTTAAGATTTTTTTTCTTATTTTATATTTTGACCTAGTTTTTACCAATGCTTAAATGTTTAGTTCTGACTGATTGATAACAAAAGTGTGCATCACTAAGGCACTTGAAGTAATCAGTCAATTTTATTTAGATGTTTGTTTTGGTTTTTTTCCTATTCAGTGTTGCTTCTAGTGTGATTATAGGAGAAAGCTTATATGGAACAGAACTATGATTTAGAGAATTATTAAGAGAAAACATGGGATGGGAACAGGCTCTAAAATTTTGTAATTCTTCTTTTTCCATAGTAAGAACTTTAATGAAAAACACTGGAAAATAATTTTTCTTGCCATGCATAAATGACAAATTTTTTATACTGTTGGTTGTGTTGTTTTGTTTTTATTGCTTTAAAATTAGTTGACTAATAAGTCCTGCTGTTTTGAGCTGGAAAAATAGAATACATCTTTTTTTATCTGGAAACTCAAAAAACCTCTGAAGTCTCTTATCTGTCCTGAGAACTTTTAGTCTAATGTTGTTCATGTAGAAATTTCTGAGGCCATATGGACACAGTAGGTTTCATAGAATCATTTTCAGTTTTCATCTATGCCTAACATATTTCTATGCACAATTGTAACTTGAAAGACAAGAAGGTTCATTTAAGGTCTTTAAAAGTTATAAAATATCAATATATTTCTAATAGCGAGTTTTAAAATATCTAGACTTAGATGAAATACCGTAGCTAACAATTATGAGGTTTTTGACATGTTGACTACCTGAATTAAAGAAAATCATATTACATCCTTAATTAGTATTTATATTTTCTCCCTCCACCTCCCAAACCTTACTGTAACATCCTTGATGTCTTTGAAAACTTGATGTGCAGATTCTATAAAAACATTTTTAAATCTCTTTGCCTACATGCACAAAATATGAGACAGATATTCAACTGAAGGTCTTTAAGTATCCAGACCTGGAATGTAGGTGTAGATTTCTCCTTGCAAAGAGAAATATATTTCAATAAAGTCTCTTACATGCCATACTACTCTAATGAAGACTGCTTGATGCTATTTGCTTCACAAGTTAGTCTGATATTTAATGAGGGAAGTGAGATCTGGAAATCTGGCAAATGGATCCTGTGAAGATGGTATTTCTTTGATGTAGTGATCTGTTCTAAGCTCCTGCTTTAAATACAAAGAGTATCTTTCACAGCCACTACCAGTGTTGTGTCAGCATTTGCAAATAATGCTACATAAGCTATAGTGAACAAAGTAAATGAGGTTTATATTAATAAAAAACAAACATAAATGGGACTTAAAATCTCACATTATAATTTTAGGCAGGTGTTCAAATAGAGCCTAGAGTTACATGAGCCCTATACCTTGGGAAAATTTGGCTCATTAAATTGCCTCCACCATGTCTATCTTCCGGAGCTAAAATACTACAATAATTCCACTTGACTACTTTCCTGTATAAGTTTGTACTCAAAGTTTGAAGATTTGAGTAACTGCAAGGGGAGAAAAGGGAAGACTGAACTCTATGCCATCTAGACTTCTGTAAGGCTTTTTACATGTTCTCATACAGCATCCTCGTCTCCACATTGGAAAGACATGGTTTTGAAGAGTGGACTATTCTGTGGATAAGAAATTGGCCAGAGTTCTTCATTCCTAAACCCCAAACCAGTAATGTATTGAGTCAATGAGACTTGTGGTCCATGGGTCTATGTCTAGGTGTCCCTCAATGACACAGACAATGAGATCAAGTGCACCCTCAGCAAGTGTCATCACCTGTTCCTCACAGGGGAACCATTTGTCATCACTTGCCCCTAAAATGGGGAGCCAATTTGACACACGGTGGTCACACAACTGACACCAGTGTCAGTCCCTTGTTATCTAAAATCTTCCCCTGATTGATGGTGGGCTCAAAAGACTAATATGGAAGATAGCAAGGATCAGCATGGAAGGTAGCAAGCATCAGCACTTTATTAAAGCCTTCTGCCTTTTCTCTGTTGCAATTCCGTGAGCAGCACCACACAATACAGACTCCTTCCTCTCACAGCACAACCTGCTATTCCAACAACACCTCTCTCCTCTTTGCTCTTCATACCTTTTCTCTCACATGCATAAGACCTGTGTGCCCTTTTACTCTTTTGTGGTTGGTCAATACACATCATCATTCTGTGCTTCTTTTCCTTCAATGCTGTTCACCTGTCGTACACAGCCTCACCCCAACAGGGATGAGGCTCGGCCACAGGACCATTCCCTATGTCTCATAATCTATTCTACAAGCAAGTTTGCAAATGACACGGAGCTGAGCAGTGCAGTTGACATGACAGAAGGATGGAGGCATCTGGGAGGACCTGAACAAACTTGAGAGGTAAGCCTGTGAGCCTCACCAAGTTCAGCAAGAGTAAGGTGCTACACCTGGGTAGGGGTAAACCCAGACATGAATACATAGTGTGAAAAGAAGTCATTGAGAGTAACCCTGCTGCTGGACATGAGCTAAGAATGTGTGCTTGCAGCCCAGACAGCCAACCTCATCCTGGGCTACATCCAGAGTGGCATGGCCAGCAGGTCGAGGGAGATGATTCTGCCCCTCTGTGCCCTCATGAGACCCCACCTGGAATAGTGTGTCCAGCTCTGGGTCCCAGACACAAGAAGGACATGGACCTGTCGAGGCAGGTCCAGAGGAGAGCCATGAAAATAAATGATCAGAGGCTGAAGCAGCTCAGGGCTGGAGTAGCTCTCCTGCAAAGTCAGGCTAAGAAAGCTGGGATTGTTCAGCCTGGAGAAGAAAAGGATGCAGGGAGACTTGTTGAGGCCTTCCATTACCTAAAAGGAGCTTTACAAGAAAACTGGAGAGGGACTTTTTACACAGGCAGATTATGCAATTACACAATTGCAGTTCCTTTTGGCAGGAACTGTTCCTTTCAGATGTGCTGCATGAACTGTTAGTTCCTCGTTTGTTTTTTTATATTATACAAAATTACTATTAATTAAATTCAGGAAATACTTTTTTTTTCTTTTTAGTTTACTCCCTTATCTCTGTCACAGACACTTAGATTACTTACCAAGGGTTATATTCTACTGTTACTTCACAAATATGCATGCAAAAATATCAGTTATAATATATTTGAATCCTATTTTTAATAGCTGATGATTTTGTGTTTTAAATTTGATATCTCAAAATGTATGTTCACAATAGCTGAAGCATTTGGTAAATGGGAAGTTCTGGTTCCATTATACATTGATAACGATACTCAGACTACAGTGGGGTAAAATTAATGTGGGTCTCCTGAAAGGGTTTTATATGATATTTGAAGGTTTCTAATTGTCTAAGAGACATATGAAATTATGTGGAGAAAAACCTGACAAACATTGTAGATTTATTTGTAATGGTGGTCTTATTTAAAATTTTGATCCTAAATAAGAAATTTCATATTAGGAAATAAAATAAATACATGTTTATGTCTTTTGCTATTAAGAATTGGTAGTATTTTTGTCTGAAACTATAGCCATCTCCTAAAATGCTTTCACTGTTAGACTATTTCTAGTGGAGATACAAATTACATGACTGTATTTTGAATCACTAGATAGCATCGCCATTACTGGAACAACACACTCTATATAAAAAGACAGATTTCCAGACTGTCCATGATATCCACAGGCTACTCATGATTTACATTTAAAGAGCTGTGCAGAAATAGAAATAATAATAAAAAAAAAAAAATAATAAAAAAACAAAAAAAAAAAAACCCAAAAAATAAAAATAAAAAAATATCCAATCCAGTAACATATTGTATGGGTTTGGACACAGTCTGAAGCAATTAGGATTACTTCAGTTAATAAAAAGAACACTCATGAAGACTGATATGGTATAAGGGTATTAATTTGAAGTGGAGATTATAACTTTATTTTGACATATGCTGAATATTAGCCAGACATATCATAGAAAAATAAATTCTGGGATGACAGCATGCAGTCTGACTGAGCATCTGCCCGAAGCATTCTGCAGTAAATTCCAGATTTTAACATCTGTCCAAAAAAGAGGTAAGGTGGATTTATTATTAAGTCACTAGATGGGTATTTGCAGCTTTTTATTACTTTATTACTTATTAGTTCTGCTAATAAAGAACTAAAGAGGAAATAAAGAAATGGTGAGGAGCAGGAAAAAGTTTATTTTCAAGGGTTTATCACTTTATGTTTCATTCTGTATCTTCCAGGACAGCAGTAGCTGTACTATACCTATAAAAGCTCATGCCAAACACAACTCTGCCCTTTTCAAATCTTTTTTAAACTCCTGCCCAGAAAACCAGAGAAATCAGAAGTACACAGCCACCCAAAATGTCATCAAGTGACTTACCAACTGAAGATTTTTCCTAATGCAGACTATATGCAATGATGTTCAATAGGGGAACACTGAGCAGCTTAAAAATACATGGAGAAGTTATGTGTTCAGTAAGTGACTGGAGAGGCCTCTCCTCTAGGCAAAGCCTGGTTCTACACTGGATATACAGATTTAACAGAGTGTGTGGGGCGTGTTCTGCAGGCTGTTAGGGCACTGATCCTTTGCTAGGATGAATTTATCTGTAGTGATTTAGACTACTGAGAACTGGACCTTATATACAAACATAAGCACACGAACATTAGTCACAGTTGCAACAGAGGTAGAATAGGCAAAAGGGATAAATGGCATGGTTAGGTATCTATAGCATGGAAAAGAAGAAGTTTTTGGCCCATAGTTTGTAGAATGTGGTGCCTAAAAATACAGCCAACCAAAAATTAAAGGAAAAAATAGGGGCAGGGAATAGGGAAGAAATCAATAGAAATTCATTTTACTAGAAGCTACATAAGTGAAAATTCTTGTATACATACAACTTTTCCTCAGTTAAGACTGTACTTTCTTAATCTTTCTTATTTCAGAAGATTCACCCATGCACATCTAATAAATGATTGATTCTTTCAGAAGTGCACTGCCGGAATGAACCTCTGAAAAAACTAGGTGCTAGGTATGTAATTGGTCTTCTTAAAAATTTCTCTAAGGAGACATTAATTGAGAAGTGGTTTCCATGGATTAATTTATGTGAGGAAAAATAACAACATGAGATGAATTATTTCCTTACTAATGATCTACTTTTTTCTTTTCATACTGTTCTTTTTTTTCCTTTTGCCATAGAGAAGAGATAAGAATACATAACAAAATACTTTATTGTTTATATTCCCATACTATATAGGGCAAGATTAAAATACAAAAGAGTAAGCAAAAAAACCCTGAAAGTCAGTTTTTTCTCAGAAATTACTTCATTTAAGTTGACCCTCTTATAGACCTTTCATAAACATTTTCTGTCTTTCATCTGCTCAACCACTGCTGCATAACATCCTAATAACTTCAGTGAGTTATTTCAGAGACATATTTTTTCTGACACATGCTGCCTCAGGCTTCTCCTGGAAACATAATTCTTGAGATTTTGGCAATCACTTAGTGTCCATCATTCTTTGCCATTCTTCCAGTCTTTTTCTTTTCATTTTGACTACTTCCCAGGCAGCTGTTCTCATTGTCTCCTCTTAAATTTGTCTCCATTTGGAAAAATGCATCAAGTTTGCAATAATAGTCCATTTCCAGCTCACTGCCATCCTTTGTTTAGAACAGTACGTGTCACAGTTTGCAAAATGCAAGAAATCATTTGTGACTCATTCATGTAGTATTTGTCAACTTTTCTTTTTAGAACACTTGTCTGATAGATCTTTTCCTCAAGGCAAATGTAAACCCCATGTGTTCAAGATCAGAGAAAAGCAATGTAATAACAAATTGGAAGAATAATTTGCAGATGGCATGTATTAATTAAAGAAGGCTATACTGGATATAAAATCAATCCTTCACACACTTAAGATCTTCAGAACTGAGCTGTTAAAAATGTTCCCCAGAAAGAGGCAAAGCTTGGTTGTTTGTTAAAATCATGACTAGGCAAAGTACAGCCTATAGTATGGTTTATTTAAATGCAGTGCTCAGTCACATGAGTGAAAAATTCTAATATCTCTTCGAGTGAAAAATTCTAATATTTCTTCTTTATACATGAGAAAGAAAAGTCTCGAAAGAGACTCGAAGAGAGAGTAACGTTATCACTGCAAGTATTCAGAACCACATTTCTTTTCTTAAAACAGGAATCACATGTTTGTGTACTTCAACAACAGCCTGTCAATGTATTTGTCAGTATGTAGGAGAAGTTACAACCTACTCTCATTATTATCTGTATTCTCAGGAACAATGTGATATACAATGGAGGAAAGACTGAATAGCTGGGTGGTTTTTTTATTTAGAGTAATTAACTGAAAGATCTAAACTACACCTCTGTGTTAGTGGTTCATTTACTCTTAGAAATTCATTTGTGCAGCACTTCAAATAAACTGTGCTTGAACGTTAAAGACTGGTGGAACAAGCCAGTTACTCTTTTAGTTAGTCTTTGCTGTCTTTGTCCAGGAAGAAAAAATAATTCACTTTGACAGGATGAAAAGGTGGACTTGTAATTTTCTCTCACTCACAAAATAAAGTCTCCAAAAAAAACCCCATACTCTTTTTTCCTGGCATAACACTTGTTTTTTTCTTGTCAAACTGTTAAAGTGTTTTTCCTCCCTGTTTATTTATGCCTGCTTTTTCTCTTGTTCTGAACAGTGGATACTATGCCAGCCTTTCATACAACCCCGACCTTTGTTCAAAGAGCAAATAAATAATCTAGACTTCTAGATGTTGGGGCAGAAATGGAAGGACAGTGCATTTAAAAGACAGCCCTAACTATGCTGTGATTCTGTGACATGTCCATGTTACTGTGATTAGAAATTGTACCTGAATCAAAAAGAAGTGCTGCTGAATTTAGCTTTTACTCTCTAGTTTTCTAAATAGAGCTCTGGCACAAGTACAAAAGATCTCCCATTTCATAAAATCAGCAGAGTTTGGTAGCTTCAAATAATATTAGAAAAACCCTTCACTGTAAATGTGAGCTACATACATCTAGTCAATACTTGGTTGGTTCTGAAGTGCACTCTGAAGTCTTTCATCCGATTTAGGACTCCAGGCAGACATTTCATTTCATTTGATGTAAAGAATCCACTTCTGCAGATAACTGTGAACAACATTCCATTTCCTTAAATGTACTTTTTATATAAAATGTTCCACTGGCTAGAGAATTACACAGAAAGTAGAAGCATTAGGTTGTTTTAAATAACTTTTAGGATAGTGCCAACCTACTCTTTAGCTCAATTTGTGCTATTGCATAGCTCTGAAACATAAGATAAAGAAGTCAGATTATTTTAAGCATCACTTTTATACATCCGTCTTCCATTAAATGGTCATTTAATAAATTCTTCTTCCTAAAGAATTCTTCTTTCTTTTAGCTGGTTGTGTACATACTCTCAAAAATCAGATAGGTAATTGTAGTTTTGGTTTGGCTAGTTAAACTCTGGCCTGGACAATGCCTGCAAGTATCTTGACCATACTCATCAGAACATGAAGTTATGTCTTAAGAGGCTATCTCTGAGAAAACTCTGTTTTTAACTACAGAATAATATGTGGAAAGGATGTGAAGTATATTCAATGCTTCTCAGTGGGAAGTGCTGATGTTCTGGGTAAGAACACAGTTTCACCACCCATGCTTCCACAAACCTCCTGGAAGGGTCTTAGAGAAGTACCTATCCCCATGGAAAATTTTATATTCTCTCCTTCTCTAATAATCTTAATTTCTGTAGCACTATTTTCAAATAAGAAGCAACAGCAGACTTTATTCCCTGGCACGGAAATGTCTTCCTTATTTCCCACACAGTTCCTCTGAGGATGTTTCTAGGTAGGTACTCTCAGAATACTCTATTTCATAAATTAAATACACATACTATAATGTAGTGGTTTGACCTTGGCTGGACACCAGAGACCCACCAGGCCTCTATCACTCCCCAAGCCAGCACCACAGAGGAGGTAAGATGAACAACAAACAGTAGATTGAAACAAGCAACTTTAATAAAGGAAAAAAAAACCAAAAAACAAACAGAACAAAAAAACAAACAGAACAAAAAACCAAACAAAACAACATCCAAACTTGTGCACATATAAGCAAATGGCAAAAAAAAAAACTTTGTACTTCCCATCACTGAGCAATGTTCAGCCACTTCCTTGGAGGCAGGGCTTCAGCACATAGAGCAGTTGCTGCAGAAGGCAAACATTATAATTAGCAATTAACTTCCTCCATCCCTTCTTTCCCCCCTCTCTCCCTTTGCTTTCATAAGGGAGGGAGGGAGGGAGGAAGGAGACAGCCCTGCTCAGCAGTACCTAGAACACTGTTGTGCTATCAGTACTTTTCCAGCTGGCACAGCACTGTGAGGGCTGCTACAGGAGGATGAACTCCATCTCAGACAGACCTAATACAATACAGTATATTCTTTGTACTTTTTTTTTTTTACATAGGCTTTACTGATAACATTTTTTCTTGTTTGATTTGGATTAGGTAGGGAAAGAAACTGTATAATTTTAAGTAATTTTTAAAAATAAAAATACTTTCCAAGTACTTTTTTACATGCGTATATGTGTGTGTATGCATAGAATAATAATAATAAACTACTCCATATATGATCTTTCACTTATATTTTATTTGGGATCTTTGTAGTCATTAAATTAGGTAGAGGAAATTAAATTCCATTCTACACTGTATTTTTAATTTCTTTCTTGCTTCTTTTTAAGGAGAAACTAATTTATCCTAGTTTCCCAGTTGACAGATATCCCATGAAGCTACAGAACAAATGGTTCTTAAAATTTTAAGGAAAACTGGACGAACTCCGAGCTCACATCATTAAAAAATACCCTTAAATGAACTGACTAGTATCATTTTTATGTGCCATCTACTTTAAAATGGCACAAAACTGCTTTCACACAAATTGAACTACCTAGAAATTGGTATACAAATACTGTTGAGAAAGTATAAAAGTAAAATAAATCAAATTTAATAGTTTTATTTTCCCTTCTCCAGTTCTAATCTGTGTTTATGGTTATTAAATTCAGTGGGGATGTATTTAGGCCTCAACCCTGAAAAACACTTAAAAACAATTTATATTTTAGTTAAAATTATATTTAGCACATAGGACTGCTGCCTACTAGTTGATTTACTTTTTTACAGTGTGTGATTTGTGAATCAACAGTTATAATTAATAATTCAAATAAAACTTTTCTTGAAATCAGTAGATTTCAGAAGTAAAAGTATTTCTGAGCTCTGGAGTCAGCACCATGTTTCATCTGGGAATTTGAGATATGTGTGTATAGAGCTGGGAATCAAGAAAGGGCTTTGAGACAAAAAGTACCAAAAAGTAAGAGAAAGTATTCATCAGGACCAGCTATACATGGTGGCAAAATTGGGCTGAGAAGGAAGAATAAAAATTTCACCTTCAAAAGGTCATCATATTTATACATTTATATCAAAATTTTATAAATAGACATTGTTTGTGTTATTTAATCTAGGACAATTCCTGGATGTATGCTTCACAAATGATCTGTGATGATTCAAATCTCATGTAGTTTGGGAAGAAAATAAATTTAAAAAGAAACTCTTCAGAGCCAAGTAACTTGCTTTTTGTTAAGTGCAATTGTTTATTTTCAATTTTTTTAATATACTACCTAAAAATATATATTTTATACTACCAACATGTGTGCATATATATATATCTACATATACATATGTGTGTGTAATATTAATTTCAAAAAATGGAAATATTTATGTGCATAGTGCAGATTTGTAGTTCAAAAAAACATGCAGTCTGGAAATGATCAAACATACACATTTCTGTGGGCAGATCTGTATCCAGAACGGGTGTAATATTTTTGAAGAGTGAAAAGCTGACTCAGACCAGTGCTGGTGGTGGGTGAGCATCTTACATACTCAGCTTGATTTGAAAAGTGAAATCATGCTCAAGGAGATGTGCTATTCCAGGTAATTGTCTGACATGTTGTCCTCTCTTTATAAAACTAACAGCACTTAACTGATTTGCACAAGGCTATACACTGGTAAATGAGTGTCAACCTAAGAATATCAATTTTTATACCTTTCTCTGCTTGTAAGTATTAAGATAAATGGCTGCATAGTTGTCAGACTTCATGTATTTAGTTTTAATTCAACTATGTTCTACTTTATTACTCTTCCAGTGGTTAAATTCACTCTCTGCTAACCTTCCATTTCCTTGTAACTAACTTTATCTTTCTAACACTTGATTTAGCACCAGTGTGAGAGTCTTGATTTATACCAGGTATATTTGTCTTTTCCAAGACACAACAAATCCAGACTTCTGCTATATTTTACATAAACTTCTATACAGCACTATATCTTGCATAAATCTAAACTTTTCAGTGAAAATTTAATAATCCAAGCCATTATGCAAGCCATTATGGATACTTTGTCTGAAGATACTTACTAGCTGCCTTTTAGCTTTATATTGTAAGTTAATAGTGTAGCAACAGAGCACTTACCTATCAAATAGGATTTTATCTTTTTTTCATTTTCAGTAGTTACTTCCTTCATGGAATATTGCAAGAAGTTTTCAAAAGAATTGACTCGAGACATATGCTCCTTCATCAGAATGTGATCATGATTAGTATAATTCAATTACAGAATGATGTTAGTGGTGTCTGATACTAAAGTACTAATGCTTTCTGATATTTCAAGTAACATTTAAAAGCAAACAGAAAAGGTTCCACGAGAACTGACTTCCCAGAACTGTTGTCAGTTTGATGTGCTCCTCTGTAGAGAAAGCCTGACCTTATAGGCTATTGTTTCTGTAAGACATCAACTGTGTCAATGTGAACATGGAAGTAAATTGATATAGGTGTCTTTTTCTTAAAATTCAGACTGGAAGAGGAAGAAAGGAGACATAGTTTCTTACCTTGTCTGTGAAGATCTTGTCTGTGCACTGGTCACAGTCCACTGCAGGTCTAAGTGTAAGCATTTTAAAGAAAAAGGGTCTATGGCTACTTGGCAGCTGTGATAATTACAACTTGGGGCATAATTGCAAGACTCAGTAACAACAGAGAATGAATTAGGAACAAAGCAATCCAGAAAAGTCCTTAACTATGAACATGCTTTGGTGCTAAGTTTTAGCTTTTCTCCTTGGAGATCCAGTCTATGGGGAAGATGGCCCGTCCACTCCCCATTATAATAATCCTAAAAAATGAGAGTATTCAAGTGATTCACAATGCAACTGCTCACCAAGTGGTGACCAATGCCCAGCCAGCTCCCAAGCAGTAGCTCCCATCTAGCTTCCCCCCTAGATTACATTCTGGGCATGATCCCTATGGTATGGAATATCCCTTTGGCCAGTTTCTGTTGGTGTCACCTCTCAATTTCTTGTCTCCTCAGCCTGCGTGCTCGTGGGATCAGTGAGAAACTAGGAAGTCCTTGCCTTAGTGTAAACACTGCTTAGCAACAACAAAATCAGCAGTGTTACCCAGGTGTGGTTTCATCTGTGCCATGATGAAAGGTGCAATTTTACCCTGATATCTTACCTTGAATGTACGTGAGGTTAGGTGTTGTACCATTGTAATATCTGTCACTTGGTAGTGACACACAAGACTGAGCAAGAGTCACCCTTCTGTCTGGGGTGGTAAGCTTTCTCCTGGCATATTTAGAACTCTTAATAGTTACAGTCCCAGACACTTGCATTGAATGCTGGATTTCTCAGTTTGCAAAATGGTTCTCCTTATTATCAAGTGACCTTAAGGTTTTCACTAGTTTAAATTGAATAATATGAAGCCTGAATTTAAACATGTCTATGGCAGTCATGAGGAGAGAAAATTGTAACTTCTTCAAGATTAAAAGTTCAAACTGTGATGGCTATACCTTTTAACTCCATAACTGGCTTTTACCCTGATCTCTGTAATCCTGTTAGCTCCATCATGTTGAAGAGATCATGACATTTTCCAAAGCACCTGGGGGAAGCATTACCTTTCAGTTCATTGACTTTTCTCTGGGACAGCAGTGTCACCCAGCTGTGTCTAGTCTTTTTATGCTTCACAGAGTGCTAAGGTTGGAAGGGACCACTGGAGGTCAACTAGTCTAACTGCTTAAGCAGTTGCAATTAAGATTATAGTGATCTTTACTACTTTGTAGTAATATATTAATATTTTTTAATTATATCAAACAAAAATAAAAAACAAACACCAAACCTGCTAGGATTAAAAAAAAAGTAGAGAAGATGAGGATTTACCATGTCTTTTGAAATAAAATTTATGTAGGAAAACTGTAGAAGAGCTTATAATAAAGAGAATGGGTGTTCTAATATAATGCATTTTTTTCCTTTTATTTTTTCCCCTTTGAGACTTGTAGAATACTCAAACTCTGTAAAAATACCAGATTCCTAACTAGGAATTAAGTTAAATTATACTTCCTTTAGGTACTTATGACATGTAATCTTGGACTAAACTAGACAACTTGTATGTCCTTTTCACAAACACAAAGGAGATTATGTTTTCTTTGGTGAGATTTTGGATAGGTACATTGTAATAAGTGGCATTCATACTACATGCAAAATAAGTAATCCTTCCGGAATTTGGTAATTTCTTGAATGAGAAGAATTCACAGAGATTTTTCTTTTTTTTATTTTTGAGACAGAAGGAAAGAAAAAGAAATAAGATAAAATGGGACAGAGAGACAAAGAGGAAAAAATATGCAAATCTATAAGCTACATTCCACTTAACCAGATTGGTATGCCCACATTTGTTTGGAAAATGGAACTTTGGTAGGTAAATTGTCTAGTTTGGACAACCTGTAAAATATAGAAACAAGTGCTAGGCAACATAGCCTCTTCTAGATTTATGGCAAGCTTACATAAACCGACTGGTGCCATCTTTAAAATTGAGGATGTGTTTCCTGGGTTAAGGTATGCATATGACTTAAATATATAGCATGAGGTTAGGCTTAGGTGAGGCAAAATTGTTCAGCTTTGAGAAGAAAACTTAGCCTGAAACAAAGAACAAACTGTGACCTGCATGTTGTTAGAGTCTTTCTATTTCTTTCTTTCTCTGTTCGAAAAATACTAAATTTAGGATGAATTATGAACATAGTGTCAAAAGCATTAAGCCATCACTACTCTCAAGAGAAAACAGTAGCAACTTTAAGTAAAAGGAACTGTTTTCTCATTATATTTATTCATAGAACAATAAGTTTTGACAGGAGATCAGGACCTCTAGGCACTATTGCTATTCTAACTTATTTAATACAGTGAAAGAATTCATCTTAAATAGGCAGTGTTTTGACACAGAGCTGAATTGATGCCTCTGTGTTAATCTTTAACTGGGCTTTAATCATTACTTTTGTTGCAATTTATGTCATTAACTTCACTTTAGCTGATTACCCATTAACTATTTTAATGGTGTGCCAAGCACTTCAAAAAATTACTATTTGAATGCTCTTTGTGGTCAGCAGGATCAGGCAGTAATCGTGCCCACATGTGGTTGAGGCCACACTTCAGTTTTGGGCACTGCCCAACAAAAAAGGCATTGAAGTGTTGGACCAAGTCTAGAGAAGGGCAGTGGAGCTGGTGAAGGGTCTGGAGCTCAAGTCTGGTGAGGAGTGGCTGAGGCTGCTGTGGGTGTTTGGCGTGGAGAAAAGGAGGCTCAGGGCAGACCTTACTGTCCTCTACAAACACCTGAGAGGAGATTGTAGACAATTGTGGGTTGGTCTCTTCTCCCCAGTAACAAGCAGCAGGACAAGAGGAAATGGCCTCAGGTTGTACAAGGGGAGGTTTAGACTGGATATTAGGGAAAATTTCTTCAACAGAAGTGTTGTCAAGCATTGGACCACACTGCCTAGGGAAGTGGTTGAGCTACCACTCCTGGATGTATTTCAAATATCTATAGATGTGGCACTTTGGGACATGGTTTAGTGGTAGATCTGGCAGTTTAGATTAATGTTTGGACTTCGTGATCTTAAAGGTATTTTCCAATTTAAGTTATTCTCTCCTATGATTCCACACATTTCTCACTCTTTTACATTACCTGGTATAATATGGATACCTGCATAATGACTGTAAATAATAGGTGAGAAAGGAAGTAATGTAGAAGGGTGGTATAAATTCATTGCTTTATCATGGGCTAGGCACAGTTTTTGGAACAGTTTTCTAATTCTATGTCTTATAGGGAATATCACCTGGTTTGTCATGTTGTTAAAATTTCACAACTCTCTATTCAGGAGAAAGGAAAAAAGAAAATGTCCTTCGTTGAGAGAAGGACCTAGTTGCCAATCAACTAGGAGTTGTTGACTGTGGAGTTGTTGAGAAGTATAACAGATTATTTTAATTGTTTAATTGTATAAGTATTCTCTAATCAGGAATATTTGAACACTGGCAAACTAAGAATATGCTGTGTTTGGAATTAGGAAAGTTCGATACACAAATATTTACCTACCTAAGTTCTTGTTGAGCAAAGAAACATAATAATCATAACTTCTTTCATTCCCAGTTTCCTGCCACATAATAAAAGTAAGACTATTGATCTGTGTATGTCTTGTATTTATGACTTTGACTTCCCAGTGTAAAACTCTATAACATATTTTTGCTCTTAAATAAAAAATGTTGCATTGAAAGTTAATATTAGTTAAAATCAGTGAGTACATTTAAAATGACAGATGGATTGCCATACTCTAATAGCTTGTCATCTGTTTTTAAATTCTGTGTCTTTGCGAACTACAAAAACTTAGTCCCCATGTAACATAAGTATATTTTCTTCATTATTTCCCCCCCCGCCCTCCCTCTCCCCCCAAAGTAGGTGAGGTATCACTATATATTCTGGAAATTTTCTAGCATAAAAACTGATATGAATTAAAAGTGTTGGACCTTGCTAAAAGGGAAATCTTTTGAGTCAGAAAGTGTTGGAGAGAAGGAAGAAGTCACAAAATGGGACTAAGAGAAAAATATGAAAGAAGTATTTGTCTGGGACCATTAGTTGAGTGAAATAGCCAAGGGGTATATTGGATGACCCTGAAGACTCAGGTAATAGAAATGGGATGAAATTCAATAGCACAGCATGAAAGGTCATGCACTAGGGGCTAATAACAAGCATTTTTGCAATAAGGTAGGAGCTGGTCAGCTGAGGTGCAGTAGTCAATCACAGGATGGCTATAGGTTTCCAATGCAATGCAATACAAGGATATGTTAGCTAATATATTTCCAGAAGAGAAAAATAAATCCAAAAACCAGTATATGTAATATTAAGTATTGTTTTGATAATCTTGTTTTCAAAATATACATATTTAATCACTAATAGGTGCAGAAATGTATTACTGAAATATCTCGTCTTTTAACCTTAAAATAAAACTTGAGAGGAGGTATGATTTGTTCCATATAATCACTTCAGGAAGGTGATTATATAGAAAGTGTAATATATATATATATATATATATATATATATAATATATATGTAAGAAGGTAAATATCAGTACTAGCCATTAAGTCAATGTGTTTTGCTGGGATATGAACAGATGCATATTAGCTGTCTCTGGGTCAGATTGTGTGGCAATTTAAAGGCCAAAAGATATGACAGTTGTGATGCTCTGGTTTGGCCTGCTAAAATAAGCAAAAGAAGTCACCAAAACAAATAACCTATAATAAATGAATCTTTATGAATTTTAGATCTTTTGGGATCCAGCTATCTATAAGATCCAGTGCTGTAATGGAAGTAAAACATTTTAGCTAGGTCTGTAGTACGGGGTTTTGGGGTTTTTTATTCCTAATTCCTGTGTGGAAAATTACATTGATCAAGAATCTGACCCCAACCTCTCTATGATCTTCACTAAACAAGAATATGGACAATAAATATTTTCATATTCATACACAGACAGTAGGTGTCTATGATGGATTACAAAACTTCACAGAAGAAAGGAGAAACTGAAAGATGCATTTAAAGAGAAATGTTTCATTGAACAGTTTTGGCATACAAATAGATTTTGGACAAACTGAGGATTAATTTTTTCAGGTGCTCTGGTGAGTGAAGGAAAAATAGGTAGAAAAAAATCTGTTTTGGAGCTAAATACACTGGTCAAGACAAATAAATGAGTTAGGGTAGAAGAATAGTGTTTCACAGATGCATAGATGCTCAAAGACAGATTCAGGAGTTTATTTCTGACTTGGTAACTAAGTAATTATCAATGACAAGATGATTATTTCCATGAATCCACTCTAAGAGGAGTACTTACTTGCTACTTATTTGTATGTAATACAGAGAGTAGCAGGCTCATTAACTTTGACTTTGGTCAGCAGAGCAAAGGGATATGATGGAGGAAATTAGCTTTCCCGGTGGTGAAAGGCTCTGACACCTGCCATGGCTCTTTTCCTGACTTGCAATTGCCTCCTCAATTTGCTACTCTAGCTGAATGCTCCCCCAAACTCTGGGCACATGGTAATTCACATGTGAGTACTTAATTAATTGGCTCATTTAATCAGTGTGTGAGCAGAAAAGACCTTATGCTAGCAGTATTTCTCCCCAGGAGAGTCTGCCCATTTGAGAGGCATGGTCTCCATGTCCCCTGATAGCAATTAACAACTACTGAATTGCTCCACTGAATAATCATGAAATTCGTCTGCCTCGGATCATTTCATGTAGTCTAATAGTGCTTAAATTTAGTATCTTGCCAAACTGGGGCCCATTAGAATCAACAGTGATTTCATGTGCTTTTTGAGCTAATTTAAATGAATGCCTTATCAAGAGATGAAACTACTTCATGCTTGATGTTTATATATTGATAGTTTTTTGAATATTTTTACATATACTTGGGAAAAATTGAAATTGACAAATTTAAATTAAGAGCCTTTGAATTAAAAGTCTTCTCCAAATAACCCAAATAAATAGCAGTAAATACTAGCATACATTTGTGCTTCAGTTTAATAATTAAGAAATAAAACTAAATATCATATTTGTGTACATAATTTTCATACTAACACTTGATATAATTTCTACCAAATGTGATTTCTTTTTTTTAATTTCTCTTCAGCAAAACATGGTGAACAAACATATGAAATAGTCTTGTATGTTTTTGTTTAATATCTTGTTCAGAAAAATAAAACCTTGCCAAGGTGTTTGAAAGAGACACACTCATCATTTGGCACCTTTGAGTGAAGCTTCTGACCAGTAAGGGTCATTCTTAAAAGCAGGATCTCAACATCTGAAAAAAAATCATAATGGTAGTTGTGAATGAAAGCAGTATTTCTTTAAATACACTGCTTTTTGAGTCTGTAAAAAGCCCTGACCTCCAAAGCTTCAGATTCTTCCTCTAAAAGAGGTATTTTCTTCACTAACTCTTGATGTCCAGAAAATCAGTCTTTAAAGGCAGAAATCATTTGAGCCTGCATGCTTCTTCTAAAAACAATTAAATACAACTCCAAGGTGTTTGAGGTTTTCTTTTTGGATTTCAATGCTATGAATAATTCATCCAGGAAGAACTGGGACTTACCAGTCTGTTTGGAAAGGTCATCGGCCTCCATCAGAAATTATAGACAGAACATTCTCAGGGGTCTCTCAGATTGTGTGTCCAGGGCCGGATATGTTCTTTTCTTAAATACTCCAATAAAATTGATATTCGAGTTTAATAATGAAATCATAATAATCGTATGTCAAGCAAAATGGCATAGGCAGTACTGTAGTATTATTGTAGTAATGGGAAAGTGTCATTGACTTTCACCTTTCAATTTGCAGACTAGACCTCACTCTCTCTATTCATTTTACAATATTTTGAATGCACTGATCATATGTGGTTAAATCTAAATCACATCAATGTAAATCAAGTATATTAAGGAGTACTTTCAAGCAACACTGTCTCAAAGACAGCGAAACAGAAGAAAAGGCTCCCATTTTTGATACTGAAGGACAGTTCTTACTATAAAGTTTCAATATTCTAAATTTCTATGTAACCACTCATATTTTGAAGAAATAAGATTATTAAGCAGAGAAAGTATTGAACTAAAATAAAGCAATAGAAAAGTGAGTTAAAAAGAAGCCTTCTTTTTCAAATATTCTTCTATCACGTTTTTAGCTCTAATGTAATTTCTCCTTTTACTTGAATCAATTTTCTTTATTGTCCCATTTGGTATGCTTTCTCATTATTCCCTAGATAATCTGCATTGAGGGTATTTGTGGTTTTTTGTGGTTTTATTTGTTTGTTTGTTTGTTTTGTTGGTGGTTTTTTTGTTTTTTTTTTTTTTTTGTTTGTTTTTTTTGTTTTTTTATAATTTCAGGATAACTTCAAGTTCTTTCAGGTAGTGTGCATCAGTCCTTCACAAAGATTCTAAAATTACCTCCTCTTCTTCCTTTTCAAATTTTGCACATAGAAGCACAGAATGGTTTGGGTTGGAAGAGACTATAAAGATCACTAGACCAGGTTGCTCAGAGCCCCATCCAAAGTGGCCTTGAACTTCCAGGGATGGGGCATCCATAACTTCTTTTGGCAACCTCTTATAGTACCTCATTACTCTCACAGTGAATAATTTCTTTCTAATCTTATCTAAACCTACCCTCTTCCAGTTTAAAGCCATTAAAAGGTCTCCCTGGAGCCTTCTCTTCTCCAGGCTGACCAATCCCAACTCTCCCAGCCTGTCTCCATGGGAGAGGTGCTCCACACCTGTTCTCATCTTTGTGGTCCTTGGACTTGCTTCAATGGGTCCACGTCCTTCTTATGTTGGGTGCCCCAGAACTGGACACAGCACTCCAGGTGGGGTCTGATGAGAGCAAAGTAAAGGGGTAGAATCACCTCCCTCAATCTGCTGGTCACACTTTTGATGCAGCCCAGAATATGATTGGCTTTCTGGGCTACAAGTGCACACTGCTTGCTCATATCCAGCCTTTCATCCAATAGCACTGCCAAGTATTTCTCCTCACGCCTTCTTTCAGTCTATTCTCTGCCCAGCCTGTGTTTGGGCTTAGAACTACTCTGACTCAGGTGCAGTTTCTTACACTTGACCTAGCTGAAATTCATGAGGATTGCACAGGCACACCTCCCAAGCCTGTCAGGGTCCATCTGGATAGCATCCCTTCCTTCCAGAATAAGGGCTTCACCACATATTTTGGTGTCTTTGGCAAACTTCTGAGGGTGCATTCTATTCTTTTCATGTACTGAGATAACACTGACTGGTCTGTAGTTCCCCAAGTCTTTCTTTTTTTAGCTTTTAAAAAATGGTTTTTAAAATTATGTTTTCCCTTTTCCAGTCAATGGGAACTTCACTGGGCTGCCATGACGTCTCCAATACGATGGATGGTGGCTTATCCGCTTCCTTCACCAGTTCTGTCAGGACCTGCAGATGCGTCTCATTGGGTCCCATATACTTGTTCACCTTCAGCTTCCTTAAATTATCTCAAACCTGTACTACTCCTACAGTGGGAGCTGCTTCATTCTCCCAATCCATATATTTGCCTTCTACTACTCAGGCACCGTGGCTGAAACATTTGCTCGTGGAGATTGAGATAAAAAAAACATTGATTATTTCAGCCTTCTCTGTGTCCTCTGTTACCACATTTCCTTCCAGAGAGCACCCACATTTTTTCTAATCTTCCTTGTATCAATGATGTACCTATAGAAGCTTCTGTTGTTTCCCTTGAATCATGTCCCTGGCCAGATTTAATTCTGTCAGGGCTTTAGTTTTCCTAACCAATCCCTGGCTGCTTGGACAATTTCTCTGTTTCCCTCCCAGGCTACCTTTCCTTTTTTTACATCCACTGTAGGCTTCTTTTTTGTTTTATTATAACATTTATACTCTTACACAAATTGTGCTGCAAATGGTTTTCTTTTACTATTTTCATGGGATAGTAAAAAATGCCTTTATAAATCTTATGTTTTGTTTTCCTTCTGGTCTTCAAAAAAATAAGTTCCACAATACTTTAATTAAATTTTTTTCTGAAGATGAGTTCTCTTAAGAAACCTAATACCCAAACCCAGATCCTTGTCAGATGACATAAATTTGAGCATATCTGCACATATGCCTGCCCTACTCCTACCACAAGCTTCCACTTTATATACCTACTTAAGAAACAAAGTCACAGGAAAAAGTGACAGAAGTTCTTCTGCAGTATATGTATGTCTCTGAAGTCAATTCTAGAAAAAAATATCAACTAATCACCAGAAGATTAAAAATAAAAACAGGGAAAATACCTAGTATTTTAACTGATTAGTATTTTTAACTTCAAAAAAATATTTATCGATATTAATTACACTTGTGCAACTGCAAATGCCCTTCAGAATAACTAAGTCAGTATTAGACAAAGAGAAGACGTTTCCAGAAATACTTGATTCCAATTGAGGTAATTTTGTTTTTAAGTTTTTCAATATCTAACCATATCTCCGTCTAGATAAAACTTACACTAATATGTCCTGGATAAACTGGAATCCAGAATCAACACACAGGTGTGCTTATGTCCTCACTCCAGCCAAGGAATAAGGTAAGATGCTCACATCCAATTTTCTTGTTTATATATTGTAAACATGTAGCAGTACAAATAAGAGCAATCATCAGCTCTCTATATCACATTAAAATTGTAACATCAATGAAAAAGAGATATTTTAAAAGAATTAATCAAATGGTTTAAGAGAAGAATGATATTAAAGGGTTGCTATGATACCTTTAAAACTGGACATAGAAATTCCTGCTATATTCAATGTTCAGTGACAATTTCAACATCTAGCTGTTGAAGTTACACAAACCTAGTGCAGCAGAAAGGGAAGTTGTATATACTTGGGTTTGACATGTTTGTATCGAATACATTATCGAATTATTTCTGCCTATTATGTTGATAATTCAAATTTATGCTAGTTAAACTGCTGAAAACTACAATACTTTAAAAAAATCAGCTTTTTAAAAGAAAGATGAAAGAGGTTTTTTTGTCATTTCTTTTTAAAGTCTGAAACTGCTGAACTAAAGATTAGTTAATTTTTCTGTAAAATAAAGCAAGGATATCTTCAGCAGAAATGAAATTAATCTAATCTATCTCATTTTTATGCAGACTACAGTAAGAACCTGTTTATTTTTTGCAAATTCGTAGATAGTAATAAGTAGCTGTGTTCATGTCTCTGAATAGAAATTAGAACATGTATTGTAATAAATAATGGCAAACAGAAATCTACCCTTAGCTATGGGTTGTGCAAGGTTATTTTAGCATATAGTGCCCCTGAGAGTTCTAGATCATTGCCAAAAAATTCTTCATGTTCAAATTAATTAATGGGTACCACATTAAATGGAAGACAACAGCCAGATTTGAGAAGAGAACTATGCCATTAGCCTAATTTAATTTGGAGGTCAGGATTAAAACAAAATACAGAAACTTTAGATTAAGAAAATAGTTTTTATTTTTTGAAAATATTTGGTATGGCTGCACTAATAGAATCTTAAAGACACTTTGAAGATTTTAATATCTCATTTACATTTCCAGCCATTTATTTTAAACTGATTTGTCTATCTTTGAAAGTGATTAATGCATGGAGCCTAGACACACTGACTAAATGAAAAAAAAGTCCCCCTTAGGAACACTTCACTGAAAACATCGTCCTAGTTACTAAAATAATAATTATAGTGAAAGCTTCTGGAGATAAAATTATATCAAAATATGCCTCTGAGCTTAAAACTTATTTAGTCAAGCTAAAATTAAGCTTGACCCAAAATTTATTGAACCAAGCTATGTGTTTACAGAGCTCTTTGAAGAAGAAATAGCTTGATAATAAATCTGACAATGGACATAGGAATAGATTCCTTAATGGAAAGGCCTTTTAGATTATATTTTTATTAAAAAAAAAACCCGATTTTATATACATATTCTGTCTACAGTGAGATTTTATTCTGACCTGAAGCACACTTATGAGGTAGAAGAAATGATAATATTTCCCAGAGCTGCATTCTTTTTAATTAAATTTGCATTCCACCTATCTGTGATAGATAAGTAGGCCCTTGACAGGAGATTAAAGTTAAATGATGCCCCTTACCCAACATTTAGTTATTTTTGTACGTGAATTTGTGAGTTTCTTGGGCAATTACTTTAGATTACAAAAATGACAAATGTACATATCTGTCTCTGTATGTGTACACATATTTGATAAACAGCAAAAGGGCAGCTTGCACTAAATTGTCTCTGTTTGAATCCTAAGTTTATTTCTAACTGCCTGCAAACATTTTGCCCCTCTTGCACTTCAAAACTGAGTATCTGTTTAGTCTGGACCTTTAACATGGTTATTGTCATCCAAGCTCTTACTTCTTTGTATTAGGTCATATGTTTTAAGTTCCCCCACCCCAAATTTCATTGGATTATTATAAAAGTATTGCATTAAAATAATACTAAAAATTGCATTAAAATCAGTTTTCGGCATAATATGGTTTAATGTTTTCCAGTAATTGTCCCCATATTTTAGAGTGAAACTATAGCACGTTAGCAAACTTTTCTTAGCTGATACATTCTTGGTAGGAATCATAATTGAAACTATATTTCTTAAAATCTATACTGAAATTTCCATTGAAATTTTTTATAATTTCCCAAACAGAATTTTAAAAGCTGTGCCTAGAACCATAATGCCTACCTAATGGATCATGAGAATTAAAAAAATGTAAAGAGCTTCATTAATTCATTGCTTTACAGTGACAATTCCAGAAGAGTGCTGTACCATATGGCTGAAGAAAAAAAAAAAAAAAGAAAAAAAAGAAGAAAAAAAAAAAAGAAAAAGAAATTAAATGACAGCTGTTAATCCATTTGGTTAAGACCATGACAGAAAAGACTTTGTTTGTCTTCAACGTGTATCTCTGTCTCAGGCTTACATCTCTAATGTTACTAATTTAGTAGATGTAGCATATGTATCACTGCAGATGAACTACCAGTAAGGTATGGAAATTGTCCAGATGGAATACAAAAGGAAGAAACCGAAGACATTAAGCAAATTCAGAGAGAAAAGTAAAGTTGATATATGTATTTTATTACATGGCTGGTTAATAATTTGCTAATGGTTGATACAATGATCTGAATCTTTCTTGCATCTCCTCCATTCCCTTCTCACAACTCTTCTCTCCAGCTCTTACACTCCAGCATTAGAGATTCCATGTGAATTCATTTCATTCACTAAAAAGGGATCTCACAGCAACTTTGTGCTGTAACTAAAAAGAAGAAACGTAGAGCTTAGCTCAGTTCAGCTACATAAGGTATTTCTTTTCCTCCACTGACAGAAATTTTTCCCCATTCTTTATGCAATTACAGTATTGGTGGAAACTTTGCTTCCCCATATCTGTAGGAAAAAAAGCTCATTTTTTCTTTTCTCAATCTACTGCCTTTATTCTCTCGAGCAGTCCCATTAGCTTTACCAAGAAGATAAAATGGAAGAGCAATATGATGAATTGCAGTTTCTATCTTCTTTTATCCTGTAGTACAAGGATGCTTGTAATACATGCATTTTTTAAAGTCATGCGCCATTCTCATGGATGTACTGTGTGTTTGACTAATAGAAAATATTCGCCAGACAGAGAAAGTCTCTTCTGACAGTTCAGTCACAGTCTCACCTCATTCATTCCACAGCATCACACTTTAATGGTTTATTTCCATATTTGGGTATGGGCAAAAGGGGAAGAAAGAAAAAAGTAAAACATAAAAATTCAAAGGAGACGTTTTTCCACCTTTTCATTCTCTTCCAAAAAACAATCAAAACCAATTTAATTCTGTAATTTCTGCAGTTCTTATCAGATGATGAATTTAGGAGTTGTGAGGATGATCAACTTTTTCCATATAAAAAGAACTGTGTTGTCTCGTCCTTGGCATGTTTCAACACGAATCTTGCTTTCAGCCTCACTGAAATAATTTTATGCTCTGCGTGCTCCTGCAGCTAGCCCCTTATTCAACATTAAGTTTGACTAAAACAAATGGCAGACAGTGGTTTGAAGTTTCCACTATGTAGAATTCTTGGCTCTAGACATTTGCTCTGAAGGATTTACTCCTGTAACATTCTGCATTACTTTGATGGTGAATAGTAAGCAGAGAAGGAAAAATCGTTTTTTTTCAGGACTATCAGGTCAATACTGCATGCAGATATTGGAAAATACATTCAAAAAAATAGAATTACTGCCTGTGCAAACAGCATTACTATCAGTGTTGTCTTCTACTAGTTAGTGAATGAAAAATAGTCTTGAGACCTTGCAGAAAGTGGAGTAAATGTTTTTCCTTGTTTTTTATGTCTTTAATATAAAAAGAATTTCAGTTCTGCTCTTAGGCAACACATGGTTCATAATTCAGGGGAATCTTAATTTTTGTAGAGCTGCATTTATTTTTCAGGTGTTTAGACATGATATCAGTCTTCATCAGTACTACTCTTATGAAAAAATATCTTTGAATATAACCTTATGACTCCTCTCCAGTAGGAGAAAGAGCAGGTGAAATAACTGTCCTCTTTCTATTTTCTTGTTCACTTAATGTAATAGAAGTTTTGATGCTTTGACATAAATAGCCTCAGGGCTACAAAGACTTAATTTCTCCAGACTCTTTATTAATTCAGGAATTCTAAATTAAACTACAGATTTTCTTCACATGGATCTGACATCATAAATAATACCACCTCACCCTAAGATGAGCTCAGTTATTTAGACCATGCTGCTCATAATGCCACGGTGTGGGTTCAATCCCTGCATGGGCCATTTACTTAAGAGCTAGACTCAATGATCCTTGGGGGTCCCCTCCAAATCAGAATATTCTGTCAATCTGTGACATTAGGACCCATCCGGGCTACTAAACATGGGAGTCTGGAATTACATTATATGAAAAATAGCTGTAACCTAACTCCCCAGATATAATTCTGGAATCGACTTCAAAGGGATAACTTATGATACGTGGGAAGAGTTAAGAATAATTAGTGCACTATCCACGTGTTGGCATAGAGACAACAAATCACGAACAAATTTGTTTCTGGATAATTATGTGCCCTTTGCCCTGAAGATATTTTCAACAGCATAAGAAAATTGTTTTGTGGGTGTGGTTAGGGAGAAATGCACTAGACATTTTACCTAGACTACCTTAATTTGATTTCAGACTTTGTTCCAGTGTGAAACAGCTGGGTGTTGAAAGAGACCTGCTAAGAGAGACCAATGTGATGTTTGCGTTACCCGTGAGGTGAAAAGCTGCTCCAGGGGCTGTCCCCGCGCTGGAGCCCTGTCCCTGGCTGTCCCCGGGGAGGCTCCGCCTGCAGCCGAGCAGGGCACACAAAGCTGCGCACAGCCCCTGGGCCCGGCACAAAATGCCCAGGAAATCGGGCTGTGGGAGGAGCTTTAGCACATGGAAACACGGCACCGCGGGGGCTCCGCTGTTTGCCCAGGGAGCCGCAGCTGCTCCGGCAGCGGCCGTGCCCACGGCAGCCTGTTGCGGGCCGGCTCCAGGGACGCGCAGCGGCCGCTGCTCGGAAATGGCGCCCGGCGGCCTCGGCCGGGCCCGCGCAGACTCAGACTCGGCTGCCGAGCTGGCCCCGGCAGCGCGCCCGCGGCCCCGCGGCGGCCTGGGGCTCTGCTCTGTGCGCGGCGCTGCTCCCTGCTCCCTGCTGCCTTCTCTGGCTCCCTGCGCTACGAACGCTTACCTTCCTTCATCAGTAGTTCTCAGATAATATATTGCCGCTTTTGCGCTTTATTTTTGTCCGACAAACTTACGAGAAAGAATCCTCCCCTACTCCCGTTTTACAGCAGGGCAGGACGCCTGGTCAAGAATATTTGTTGAGAACATATTTGTCTTCTTATGTATGGATAGCATACTGCTAATTCCAGACAGAAGTCTGTATTTGTAGTACAGATTAAATGATTCTAGAATGTTGACAACATTTTGAAGAGTAGTACTATTACGTTTGTCTTAAATCAAATTTGAAGCCTGACCAGCTTTGGTTTATATTTTTGATTCCACAGAAGTTTGACTATTTCTAAAGTTCTTGGTATGGCACTGAGCACTGCCTTCCTGGTAACACACATACCATGCAACTGAATGAAATTCAGCTGTTTCTAAACTGGCTGAGTCCTTCTGAATTCCTTGATGACACTGATGTTACAGGCCAGAAAGTTGTCACGCTTTGGACACAGGGTGACAAAACTATAATAACTGTTTCCAAAGCCTAACATGTCTGCATTTATACTGCCCTTTCCATTTGGAGTTACCAGTGAACATTTTGTATTTTGTAGGTTTTTGTAGCCTACGTTTAACATGGTGTATTTATCTATGACTTGTTCATCTGAATTCTTACAGAGACATTTTATATATATATGTATATATATAATGAAGTATATATTTAATGAAGCTGGAACTTCTATTGCGTTTTCTCATGTATTTTGTTAGGTTGTTTATTGTGTATTATGTAAAATACGATCTTTCAAACTTAAAAATACACCTGCTGTCTGTGAACTTCATCATAGAACTCTTACCAATTTTCAAGCAATAGATAAACTATTTTTGTGGTACTAAAGCCAATTTAAGTTTGATCATTTTTTTTATTAGCTGAAATGATGCTGCTTTTTCACTGCCTTTTCACATGGGAGACACCAACCAAACTAGAAATACTCAGCTAAGAGTGCAGCAACCTGTGAAGTTGCACAAGGGATTTATTTTTATTTATGAGAAGATCCTGTGCTATAGTTTGTTGTGCCACTGGTACCATGGCATCTGCTATTTTCATGTCTTTTCCACCTTTTAGTTTTGAGTAAAAGACATCTAGGGAAGTTTTAGATCACATAAAAGATCATATATTCACTCAATATATCCAAGGACATAGTGGGAGCAATATATAATGTTCATTTTAATATTTAAAGTTAAGTTTTACTGTGTGCATACTGTGATTGTTCAAGCTGGTTGGTTGATGTGTTGTTTAAAGGGTTTTCTACAGAATAAAGCTAATTCAATATACTGCCTTCTAGAGTTGAGCCATTACAGTTTATCTTTTGTTCTCAAATATAATATCTTTATTTCTTGAGTTACTCCTGGGTGTCAATTTATTTTCTATTAACTCTTTCACTGGTGCTGAACAGTGTATTTTCTATGGTATCTGGAGGAATATTTTTATTAAAAAGCTGTTCATTTCCAAACAGTCTAGACATTTATTGCCTCAAAGATAATTTTTATCAAGATACTTGTTGAAGAGTATTTTCAGTAGCATCAATGAAGCTCATAAAACTGGTTTTAAGCACCAATGAAGCTCATACAACTCATGAGTTAATAAGCTTATTTTTGTGATTATTATTGGTTATTTCATAGTATTTTGGTGAGAACCTACTGAATCAACTAATATTTGCCAACTAACATTTGACAGCTGTTTTGACATCTCTGACAGTTACTGAATAGTTGTGCATTGAAATGTCATGAATAAAATTAGTATTAACCTGTATACCAATTTCCAAGAGCTTCCTTATCTTGTTTGTTTTGTTTCAATATAGTGAATGGTAGGGAAAAAAACTGTTATTTCAAAGCAAGCAAGTAAAACTTAAAGAAAGTAGAAAACCAATAACTTTCAGACAAGCAAGTAGACTTGCAAGAAATTTCTGAGAACAAAATATCATCCACTTAATGTGACTTGGGAAAGACCTTTATACATGAACATATGTATCATATATACATGAACATGATATAGCAAGAAAATATAAACTAAAAACATACCAAAAGGAAAAGGACAACTCTATTCTCCTTGTATCTGTATATTAAGTGAACAGGAATTAATTTGCTCCAATATTGATGAAATTGGTAGTATATACTGTTATAAGTCCCAAAAATAGTGTTATCTCTGCAGTACTTTTTTTGCTCTTAAGTGTTCCTATTTTTACATGCCTTCCCTTTTATGCTATGTTTGGATATTTACGTGGGTATGAAAGCAGAAATCCCAGTTCTCTGATTTACTCTCTTGGTGTAGGTAATGTGTCCTGTATTTGTGTTGTAGTGCGTCAACTGCTCAAAGAAACTGAAGCTGACAAAGGCATTTCTCATTCCCCATCTGAATGGACTTTGGTTTAAGAAAATAGGGAGATTTTTGCAGATGTCTGTGTGTGTCAGTGTCCTCAACCCTCCAATGCAAATATGCCTTATGCTCTCTGAATGCCTGTGTTTTCAGTGAGACGTGAAAGTGTTAGGTGGAGAAGGCTTAGTCATGGGATTACTGGCTGGAAAGGACCCCTGGTGCACTCAGATCTTATGGGCAAAAGAGGAACGTGGAAATACTCTTTACAAGGCAATCAAATAATTCGTTTATTGACCAATTGTTCAGCAATTCTCTGTTCTGTTTTTAAACTTGGTTTTAATCAAATGCTTAAGGTTGCATTCCAGTAGTGACCAAGCATTGTTATTTTACAAAATGCTCTCTGGAATGAGGACCATTTGCTATATCAGTTACTTTTTTAAAGAGGAAAATAAGCCAGTGATTCATTAACTTGATTTTTCTGGGGAATATTTCTTCATGTCCGCATTCTTAAAGTCACAAAACTGTATGCATGTACAGCATGAGAACTATTGTGTAAACAATGGTATTCAATAATGAAATGCTCACAGACCACTATTGTATCACTTAGATTCAAAGTATTATAAGAAAGATGGAGGTGAATTTTTAGTAAAGCCTATACGATGGGACAACAGGTAGTGGCTTGTCACACAGAGAATTAAGTGTCCTGATGTTGCAACAATGTCAGGAAAGTTCATGATTCAACAGTAATAATTTTTTTTCTATTTGTGTTGCTACTGGTATGACAAATAAGCCCACAGTTTTTCCATCCCAAGATCATGCCTGAGACACCTACTGTGACGGTTCCCTGATTTTCAGAAGGTGTATTTAATTTAACATTTCCTGATTTCTTCAGTGGTGCTGCAAATGAAGTGTGGAGAGAACATCAGAAATAGTTATCTGTAATTGCACAGCAATTATATTATGTGACATTTCTTACAGCATGCAATGTATGTGAAATTTCTTTAGGCATTCTGTAACGTGATTTTCTTTTTTTCTTTTTTTTTTTTGTGGATTCAATATGAACTGTGATACTATTAATATGTTCTGTTAATAAAAGTTATTAAAAGGACAAAGTAGTAATCTTACTCAACATCTCCAATTTACTTTGATAATATAATTCTACATTAGAAGGATTGCAGTGTTTCATGATGTCTCACTAGCTCATAGGCTATGATTCTTGTCACCTTTCTTAAAGAGAAACTCAGTTCTTCACAGGTTTTTTTCAGGCTTCTAATTAAAATGTAAAGTAATTTCTATTACTGAAAGAATACAGACTAGGACTCATCATTGGAAAATTGCAGCTGAGGGAAGGTGTCTGATTGGAGAGAATGCAACAAAAAGAATGCTCTATGCTGCTGTTATTTTTGATATGTGAGACAAAGATGTTTTTCTCCGATTCTTAAATAGTTTCATTTTTTTCCACACAAGGATGGAGTTGATTTAATATGCAAGAAGACTTCAGTTATGGCATTCTATAATTGCATTTTGAAAGAATCAAAATTAAAAGGCATTAGGTGCTGTTAAAGTGAATATGAAATTTCCAGGACTCTTGTGATGATTTATTAATTTATTTGAAATGGATTGGAGACTATGTCTATAGACTTACACTTGTGGTGTGACTTTTCCTAGCAAGGATATGCATTTCTCTTTTAAATGATACAAGAGATTACTGCTCCTATTTTTAACGTAAAATTACAGATTTTTTAATGAGAATCCCAGGAGCTGGGAGAGACTGGAGAAATGCAGCTCACTATTTCTGATAATATTCATTACCTTTAGTTGTGGTTATTCTTCTTTGAAGAAGTAATAAAATAAAGTCTTTCTCTGTTCTTTAAAATATATGAAGCTGCTGTTAGTTATTAAACAGCAGTTAAAGAGATGTTAGAATATTTTGACAGCGGAGCAGCAAGGGAGAAACAAATTAGAAAATAATCACAAGTCTGAATGAGCAGCAAAAGATGTTGTGCCTGTCGTGAATGGCAGATGATGCTTAAAGAAGTTGCATGGTTTGTCTGTGTTTAGAAAAAAGTAGAACAGAAACAGAAGAGAACAGAAAATTGGAGAAAGGTCTGTGCAAGAAATCCTCTGAGCATAGATTTTAAGGAAAATGGGGCACAACTTACCAGTCTCGTTTCTCTTTACTCCAACCTTTTTTTCTCTCAAGTTTGAAAAGTATTTTCAACTGCTGAAAACAAGGGGATTGAGCAAGTTTCTTTCCTGCTGACCTCTGTTCTTCTAAAGTCTCTGCTATACTACCAATGTGATAATATCCAAGCATGATGATACAGTCAAAATTACTAGATTTATTTTTACTGCACATTTGACAACCTAGTTTTTCTGGATTAAGCATTCCTGTTCAGGAATAACAGGAATCTCCACCCACTCAAAGGGGGGTGTTACCTTATTTAGCATTGGTGATGTAACAGAAATATTCATGGGTCTGAGGCATAGGAGGTCAAAGGGACATAGAAAGCTAAATGAGTAGCTGCAACAATAAAATATTAGAGGTCTCAGGTGCCCCACGTTGTGACCAGTCTTTTTGCACCTATAACAAATGCCCACATGATAGTGCCTACATATAGTGTTATAGCAGGACACCATTGGGGTGAGAGCATGAAGGAACAGTTCTGCATTACAGTAGCAAATAAATACTCGTACTAATTTTTCTATAGTAAAAACTGTAATAACAGAATATTTTATAATAATAAGGTAATTTACATAAAGGTAAATATTCCCTGCCAATTTTTTTTTTTTTTTTTTTGGTTTTCCTAACTGATTTGTGTGTACATGCATCACCAAATACTTAAATAGTTTGCAGGAATGCTGCACTGACAGCATTCAGGGTCTGCTGTGTTTGGAGCTCTTCTGTGTTTCTCTCCCCTCTGTTGCATTCTTTGTTATGCCTGTGCATATAGAAGCCTTATGATATGCTGAGGCAGAAAATTCTTTGCCTCATCCCCTCCTAATCCCTCATTACTGGATCTGAAATAAATCATACTTTGTTTAATCACCAGATGGAGACAGCCTGTGCATCAGCTCTCCTGTGCAGTTCAGAATTTGTTCTTTATGGAAAAGTCAAATCAGTTACTGATAGGTAATTTTTTTTCTGTGTTAAACCTAGGATTAAAAATAAAAAGTGAATCTGTAAATAATTTACATTATATTTTCAGTTACAGGAAAAGTGTATGGATTCTTTCCCCTTAGTCTGAAGCTTTTTTTGTTTGCACTTTAGTTCCTAAGCAGATTATATTTAAAAGAAACTTTAAATCTTTTTCTAGGTAAAGAATCATCTTTAGGATTACAGAGAAAAAAAAAAACAAAAACCAAAACCAAACATGAAAAGGTATCCATCTGTCTATCTAAAATAACATTTATTTCGATTATGCTTTTCCTGTCCTCTCTAGAGCTCTGTCTCTGAAGAGCAGACATGAAAATTCCATCAAAATTTGGATGAACTTTTGAACCTGCAGTGCTGAAAATTAATAAAACAGCTCTGTCCTCTCTGACTGATACAATAAATGATACAATGCTGGTAAGAAGAGATTGTTTTGCAGAGTGATTTTGAGTTAGAAGGATTGCACTACACCACCAAACACACTGTAGTTAGGGTGATTCCTATTAAGAAGTGGAAGTGTGAATGGAGACATTTGTTAAGCCAGTATACACACAAGAAGATGAAATAGTGCAGTATTGCTTTCTGAGGGTGGGCTTATTCTAATATAATAAGTAGAATTCTGTTCCCCTCTAATAATTTAATATTGTTTCTGTGTAAAAGTTTATCTGTATAGTATTTTATAAAGTGTATAATCTCGTTAGTAATTATTTGCTTAGTCTACCCAGTTTTAGCTGAAAGTAGCTGAAAGCTTTGTAATTTTTTTTTTTTCCTGCAAGGGTATGTGACCTATATTTTCCATAGAACTTGCTCAACTGGAAAGTTTTGTTGACTAATTTTATTCTGCATTTGTCCAGGCTATTCCTGATTAACAGGATATAAAAAGCAGGCATCCTTTTCAGACTTCTAAAATGTCTCCAAATGTCAAACACTCGTTTTGATTTTTAGGAAATCAGTGTAATAAAGGCTTTTGTGAGATCTTATAGAACAAGAAAATGATCACTAAAATTAACAGTTCTTAGGATCTTATCTTTTTGTCTCCAACCTACTACGGACATTCTCACACATCTCTTCTCCTTTGGTTTAGATATTTGTTTGCTTGTTAGAAAAAGCTACACTTCAGTATTCATTAAAATCTTGCTTAGAGGAGGGGTCAGTCAGAAGGAGTGGCGGTACTACAGAAACGCAATACATATTTTTGAACTCTCTGATCAATATTAGAAAATCAAGTGTAATTTTCAAATATCTCCCATAAGTACTAATTTATAAGAAATAGATGGTCCATGGATTTTGTCATTCTGGAAACTTGTTCTAGTTATACATATCTGAGATGCTATGATAGCTGCCATAGATAGAGAACAGAGAAATACAATAAGTATGTAAATATTTTTTATTTGTCCTATGCTGACGAATTGTTGAAAATTCCTTATTGGTACAATAAGTCTCAAACAAAAAAAAAAACAAACAATTTCCTATGCTGGGAACTAAGTTGGTGAAGCACATTGTTAATTCAGTATTTTCACATATTAACTTTCTCAAGCTTTGTACTTCATTAAGTGTTAAATGGGACATTCAGGTAGATTTAAATTTGAATGTTTTCTTCCTTGATATTTTAGTTATATAAAGGAAAATAAAAGGTTGTGCTTTTCATTTCGGCTAATGCACCTTTTCTGTGCTGAAGTAATATGTCAGTATTTCAGTGTTAATTCAACTGTCTTTTTATGTAAATTGCAAAAAGGGTTATTTGTTAGGCTACTCTTATTCAGAGTAGAGTTTGGTATAAATGAGAATTGATTCCAAATTTTAAAAGAGTGAATGCAAAATCTGCTTGTTAAACTACATATCAGTGATTTAAAAGATGCTCAGTATTTTATTATGAATTTCAAACCAAGTTTTTTGCATCACAGTGATGCACTTTCTTAGCAAATTTTATTCCTTGACATGTTTTTAAAATTAATTAAATCTTCCTGGGCTGGTAAAATCAATTTTTGCCTCTCTGATAATGAATTCATATAACTATGCTACTACATACCTTGATAACCTTGGAGAGAAAGTATAATGCATAAACCTGCGTGCTATGTTTCTATGTTATTATTAAAAAAACACGAAGAAAACACTGTTTAATTATTAATGCATAAAAGTTTAATTCAGATACAGAGCTGTGCAAGTAAATCATTCACGATGTGTACTCTGATTGAAAATAACTTGTGTTATCTATAATCCTATCCCATGTCTAATGTATCATGAGTCATTTGATGGAGTACTGGTGTTCTGTGTAAAATACTGAGAAATAATACTTAGGTAAAACACTTGAGTTTTGTTATCACTCCTTTAGGAAATAGAATTAGTATCATATGGCAAACTTCCACTTGTGTTGATCAGAAATTCTCATTACTTTCAAAATAAAGGAAAAAACCCTGCACCTTAGGAAGAAACTTTAAATATGAAATAATTAAAGGGTTACATGTGCTATGTGTACATTTTCTTTGGAAGAACAAAAAGGGAGGCTAAATTCAACAGATGGATATATGTGTTGCAAACAGATTCTGCTTCTATGTTGAGTAGAAGAAAAGTGATAGGGAGATAAAAAAAAAAAAAGAAAAGTGTGTGTAGTACTGGGGTTTACTTATTTCACTATTCATCTGAAGGCGGGGTTTTAACTGAAGTCCTGAGTTTCTGACATTATTTTTAACAGCAATATAATGTGAAGTCCATACTTGATATTCAATCAGGATAAAAGTCCTCCAAATAATTCGGGTTTTGTTTATGATTTTGGGGAAAAAAATGTGTAGTTTCCAAGATCTCTTCCCATGAGGAAGTTTTAAATTGTTTTCTTTTGTGTGTGTGTGTGGAGAGACACTGCAGGTCTTCTGACTCGCGTCCTAACATATTCTCTGGGTCACTGGCATTTGTGTCCTTAGTCCTAAATGTATCATTCAGCAAGCCTTACTCAGAACGTCACAGATGGGGTGAACTGTTAGGAGCTGAACTTGTAATACTTCATAATACATGAATCAATGAGATCTTTAACAAAATATGCCCCCATGAAACACACTGAATAATAGAATAGGGAAAAATCAGGTCCATATGTCTTCCATTCTGTCTGGTCCTTGTTTACTAGCAATACACAACCAACTGGAATCATGCACTCTGTGAAAAATCATTCTCCACCAAAACAACTTGAAACATTTCAGAAGGTTGGATTTGTCAACACATCATTTTCTGTGCCTGAATATACTTTAAATGGGAATTAAAGGTTATAATTTATAGATATGAAATTCTGGAAAACCAAAGGGCAAAAAAAGTCAAAAGACAAGAATTTGAGGGTAGAATTTCCTTTCTATGTGTGTGCAACAGGTGTCATAGTCCTAAATTTTTACAGGATAATCTCAGTTGGAAGGGACCCACCTGGAATCCAACTCTTAAGTGAATAGCCCGTATGAGGACCAAAATGCAAACCTTGGTTTTTTTAGCACCGGGCTTCAACCAAGGTAATCTCAGGGACTGTAGTGGCCTTTCAGGTACTATGTGCCTATTATGACTTTCTTGGCAGCAACATTACAATATTACTGTATTGCTCATCAACTGGTTTTTTTTGCATAAGGACAGAGCAAGTTTTTTTTTTTTTTTTCTTTTTTTTTATTAGAACAGAACAAATAGATTCCATCAATCAAGTACATATTGCTTTCAGGGGTTCTGTATAAAGTGAAATCGTACCTAAGCCAAAATCTATGTTGCACTTCATCACATTTGTTTAGATTCTCAGGACTAATAACTTAGTGCCATAGTTACTTTCTGTACAGTAACAACCTTAATAGAATTCTAGAATGATTCATTTGTAACAGGAAAGAAAAATATATTCAGTGCATCAGATGGTATAGGTCAACATTGCAAAATGCTGTGTAAAAGATGTATTGATTTGCGAGGTTATTATTGCAGTTCATCTGAATTGTTTTACTGCTGGAGACCATGAACTTTCCTGTGTGGTGAAAATTATAGATGTTGTCCACCATTGTCATCTTTAAAATGTCCATCAGCAAAATCTATTTCAGCATTGTTTATAAGGGGCTAGATGCAGATGAAGAGAATAGCATCATCAAGATCACTGTTCCTCTTAAGGCTTCCAGGAAATATTTTGTAATGATACATATTTGATAAATTTGATTACCTTTCCTTCCCTATTAAGGATGTTACATTGTTTACGTGTCAGTATTTTTGAGAGGATCAGTATTTTAATTTTCACATTCTTAAGTCACCAGACGTTTCCAAAATATTTTAGGTCCCATATTAAAGATAATAGAAGAATGACTTAAAAATAAATTCCCTACCAACTTGTCCAATTGGGCTTCTCAGCTACATTTGAAAAATAAAACTTCACATCTAAATCATCTGGTGACCTTGAGAATTAGACAGCTCATCCCTGAGCAGTTGCAGTGCCTTTTCATTCATGTATTAATACACTGATACAAGATTATGCAAGTTCATTCTTTATATTTCTGATTGAAAGAAAGAGTTGAACTTCATTGTTCTGTACTTTTTTGTTAATTTATAAAAGGTTGTCAATCCTGCAAATTCTCACTTGGATTTCTCTACCCAGTAGGAAATGAAAAGGTAGTACAATCAATATTCTAAGCTCACTTTTCTTTCCTTCTTTTCCTTGAGAAGTAAGTGTGTTTCAATCTGACCTATAATGAGCAGCAACTGTGCTACAGCTTCTTAATGGTACCACTCACATTTTAAGAGTGAGAATCCAGTGGAGGAGAGAGGAGGACAGCCAAAGTGTTCTTGAGGCATCCCAGTCAGCACCCCTATGAGCCACCTGCACAGGCATGAGCACAGTGTGTGTGCCAATGTACTGGCTACTGTCTGCCTTAAATCTGCTACCTGCTAATGCCCATGTCTTATAAATGAGAAACTCTGAATCATCATTCTCTGCCTACTGTTTTCAAAGCCAAGGAATGTGATGGACAAAATTTAGTACAAATATAGAGCCTGGTATCACTTTTAGATGCCAGGCTGACCTGCCTATCAGGTGGCTCTTCATGAGAGTATGGATCTCATATTTGGTTTTTGAAAGCTACCAGCATAGTTTTTACATCCGGTAATTTGAGTATTCAAAGTACATCTTTATTCTGGTTTTGCAGTATCTCAGTCTCATATGAATTTGAAATAATTTTTGCATTTCTGCATAAAAGAGAACATTGAAGGCGAATGTACTTTGAAGTGAGTCAGTGGAACAGTGGTACTTTCCATTTTTTCCTTAATATTTTCTAACATTCATTAATTGTGCCTTGTGTGATTCTGGTTGCCTCTTTTTCATGCATGAAAACAGATATTGGATGATTTATTAGCGGCTTCTCTAGCTGTCCTGTTTTTCCTAAATTGTTGTTCCCCTATGTATTGGCTTTATATAGCCAGGCTTCAGTTGTGGGGGTACAGGCCACAAGGGTGGCTTCTGTGAGAAGCTGCCAGAAGCTTCCCCCATGTCCAGCAGAGCCAATGCCAGACATCTCCAAGATGGACATGCTCCTGGCCAGGGCTGAGCCAATCAGAAATGGTCATAACACCTCAGTGATAACATATTTAAGGAGGAAAGTTACTGTGCAGATGTAATTGCAGCCAGAAAAGATTGGGGCAAGAATATGTGAGAGGAGCAACTCTGCAAATAGCCAGGGCAGTGGAGAAAGGGGCAGGAGCTGCTGCAGGCACTGGAGCTGAGATTCCCCTGCAGCTGTGAGCTGAGGCAGCTGTGCCCCTGCAGCCCAGGGAGGAACACGGGGATGCTGAGATCCACCTGCAGCCCTTGGAGAAGCCCTGTGCTGGAGCCAGGTAACTGACAGGAGGCTGTGATTCCATTGGAGTCCTGTCTGGAGCAGGGTCCTGGGAGGGACCTGCAGACCCATGAAGAGAGGAGCCCACCCTGGATCAGGTTTCCTGGTAGGACTTGTGACCCTGTGGGGGACCCACGCAGGAACAGCCTGTCCTTGAAGGACTGCACCCTGTGGAAGAGTGACCCAGAGTTTGCAGGGGACTGCTGTGGGATGGGCTCACATTGGAGAAGTTCATGAAGAACTGTCACTTGTGGCAGGAATCCCATGTTGGAACAGGGCGAGGACTCCTTTCCCTTAACAGCAGGAGAAAAAATGTGTGATGAATGGACCATAATCCCCATTCCCTGTTGCCCTGCTCTCCTGGGGGAGGAGGTAGAGCTGTAAAGAAGGAGTGATGGGGGAATGTGTTTTTAAGGTCTTATTTTACTTCTCATTATCCTGCTCTGATTTTGTCAGTGATGAAATTCACTTAATATCCCCAAATTAAGTTTGTTTTGCCAGTGATGCTATTCAGTGAATAATCTCTGCCAGTCCTTAACTCATGAACTTCTGTTATATTTTCTCTCCCCTCTCCAGCTGTGAGAGGTAGTGTTAGAGCAGCTTTGGTGGGTGCCTGGCATCCAGCCTGGCTCGACCCACTACATCCTACTTCTCACATATTAAATGACAGCAATAAATACTAATTTTTCCTCATGGTTTAAAATTTACTTCAGTATAAATTCTTTGGTAAAGTTTATGTAAATGGGGATTTCCCCCATGTTGTTGACTTGACCATGTTCTTATTTCTTTTTCTTCACAGTTCCATTTTCCATGTTTTTTACTGCAGTGTAATTTTTCCAATGTGTGCTAGCTCTCCTTTCACAAAGCATCTTGAGGTGCTTATATAAGTAGTATCATATACTAATATCTTAATTTAAAAGCAGGAATCTGTGTTACACTCTGGTTTTGTTGGTTTTTTGGTTTTTTTTCCACATGTATGCTTATACCAAAGCCAATAATCTTTAATCTTGGTATGTATGTTGTACATGATTATTTAGAACATTGTGGTCACGTTGTACTGCATTATTTTCTTTCTGAACTGCCGGTGTGCATGGTGGGGGTGTCCTGTGCAGGGCAAGAAGTTGGATTTGATGGTCCTTGTGGATCCTACAAACTTGGGATATCTATGATTGTTTGATTTTATGATTATATGTTGTCCAATGGCTGGATTTTCTGCCAGTTTTATATTTCCAGAAGAATAAGTCAAGAGAGTCATCAGTAGTTGTGGAGCACAGTAGAAATGTTTCTAGAGCTATATATTATGTTTGCAGATTACTATCAAGTTTCTTCTCTGATACAGGGGAAAAATCCTTTTTTCTAACTGTTTCATATCTACAGTTTCTCATTAGATGATAGAATTTGGATTTATTAGTAAAAATATAGTTTTTATTCAGTTTTGGCGTTAGGTTTCTAATTTTTTTTTTCTTTTAGTGACGAAAGAACCCAAACCTAACTAGTTGCACTTTTTACTTGTGTTTAAGCTTAGTGAAAAAAAAAAAAAAAAAAAGGATATTCTAACTTTGCATTCCAGTGACTGAATTGCTGAGTTTCAGACTAGGAAGAGGTATTGTATTTGATATTTATATTTTCAGTTAGCTTTTGTAGATTGCAAGGTAAGGCAGCTGAAGAATACCACTGACATAAAACATTTACAGCCCTAACAGGTTCACCTGGGTTCCTAATGTGACAGTATGGTAAGAAAATTAGGTCAAGTTCTGTGAAACTGCAACTAGAACTATATGGTTTCCAACAGTGAGTATATACATGACACTCCATTTCAACGAGATGTTTTTTGTTGGTAACATAAATTAAAGCATATTTGACATCCAAATTGGAAGCAGAGAATAGTAATGAGAAGACAAATAAACTATTGATAAATTGTGAATTGAGTAATTGCTAACCTTACGAATCCATCTTACTAATGAGTAATCAGTTAGTTCTAAATTTCTGAATTTTTATACCTGGGGAAATCAAGCTGGATATTCAATATGGTGGAAATATTTAATGATTTTGTCAGTTCTCTCTCTGATTTAAGTTAATTATGTGAGCAGAGATGGTCTATTCCAGCGAGGTGACTGAGAGAACTTTGATAATTTGAGAAATGTATTAAGATGTTTTCTTTGTTGTTTCTCAGTTATGTTAGAGGTGTTAGATAACCTAACAAGAAATTAGCCATAAAAAGAAATCAATGAACAGAGAAAATAACGAGAAACCTGTTTTGTGCTCGATGCTGAAAGGAATGTGCACAGACACACACAGGATGGTGACACAGGCTGCCACAGACAAGGAGTTGCCTTCAACATCAGCTGCTTGCAGGACTGACAGGAACACCTGCACAGACAGACAACTGTCCCCTCTGGAAGAGGCTGAATCTCAGTGCTGACAGCACACACTCAACACACTCTTGCTTTACGCAAACGGGCACATCACTGGATCCCTAGAGTACTGACATGGTTCCTTCTGTCTGGTCCAGCCCAGACCAGATCACAGCCTACATCTCTGACCTGACTCCAGCTGCAGATCCCACATCCATTCACACTGGTCCTGGCAGCACCTGGTGCCTGCAGTACTCTCTCATACACACATGCAGAACATAGGGGATTTCACAGAGATAGTCAAGAAGAGATTTTACATGAAGACAAAAGACTGTGGTGAGCAGGTGCAAGTTCAGTGAGACAAGCACACTGACCATCTCTCTTTTAGAAGCGGCTAACCTCTTCCATACCTGTGTGTCTATTCCAACTTTCTTCCTCCCTCTTCCCCTTCCAGTGCACTTTCCTTCATCAGTTTGCATGGCTCCCAGACCTCTGGCAAGATCCTGGACCCTCAGCTTTGCAGCAAGCTCCTCATTTTCCCGCAGTTCCTTGGCCGCCCATCAATTAGAGTAACTTGACTGCATTTGTTTTGGATCATTGTCTCATTTACGTTTGTCTGTCAGGTTTGTGTCACCATATATTTTGTTTATGCCTTTCCTCTTTTCCTTAGTATCCCATTTTGCAATGTCCTAGATCAGGTAATAGAGAAATAACGATTTCTCAGCACCTTCATCAATTAGTTTGACTTGACCAGGTTTGGTTCTCCTTATCGCCTACCTTACCATTTGTCAGTGAGGATTGTCTCTCTCTGTGTTTACGGCTTCCTCTTTTCTTTCTATACCTTATTCCCTTTTATTGTAGACCACAGATGATTACTGTTCCTTTTAAAGTTGACCAGCAAAACGCTGAAAGCTTGTACTTTGTTTTCTGTCTGTTTTAAGCACTCTGTGAAATTGGGTGTCATTCCTGAAATGTTTTGTTTCAGTTGATCATTGAGTAATTCCCATCTACTGATCAATCATGGGATTCAGAAAGATGCTCCTCCAAATCAGTTGATGAATCTGGACTGAAGGCTTCAATTTATTTGCATCTCTCATTGTCTCAAAACTTTGATGCTGTTTCCTTCTTGCAATGTAGTTTTCTGCAGAATTGCAAAAGTTTGCATGTGGTTAGATATAGCCCTAACTCCGGGCCAATCTTAACACTTCTTGGCATGGACACATTCTGCCTGAAAGAAACCTTGATTTTTCAAGGTAGTGGTTTGTTAAACAGGAGAGGGAGATTGAAGGAAATCAAGCATATTTCATTTTCTGCACACAAAAAAAAATTAGTGCCAGGAAATTTCAACAAGAACATATAGTCTCATATAATGTTTTTTTCTATGTTTGATAGGAGTTTCAGTCTAAAACTAACTATGTAGCCTAATTGCAAAAATAAATATATACATATACTTAAGGAGGATTGCAAGAATATGTTTATCTTTACAAGAGTGCAAAATTTATGTAGACTAGCTTTAGAACATTGTTATCCTTATAACAATGAGGTCATATAGCTTGAGCATTATTTATGTATAAAACTGAGAAATATGTCAAGAGAGTTATTGGAAAATACTTACTGAAATGTAATATTTCACTCATCTGTCTCAGCAGCACGCCTTTCTTGTTTTTTATGCTTGATTTAACTGATCAATACTGCATTATAACAACATGAACATTCATTATATCTTTGGCGTATGTTGACGGTGACTAAATCTTACATTGCTTCTACCAAAATTTGGCTTTCATTTTTCTTGAACACCAATCATGGAATGGAAATTTGCTGTGAAAGCCATATGCTGGAAAGCCATTACTGACCACTGCTGGAATATCACCTAGCAACTGTAAATTTTCAGCCTAAGTTTTCAAACCAGAAAAATCTTAAAAAGGTTTCAAATATCAAATGCCTAAAGGAGTAATAATTTCCCTGCAGGTATTTTTGTGAGAGGAGGTAGCAGCTCTAACTGAAACATATATATGCAAAAGCATTAAAATTCTCTGCTTTTGGTGTCAGAGACTTAGCAATGTTCCTCCTGTTAGGTGAGAATCCCATATATAAAATTCTATTAAATCCTAATGAAATATATGATTCAAGTGTGATGAGCTCTATAACTTCATATTCCTCTAACAAATCCTTTATCCTGTGTATTTGCAGAGAATTAAACATTTTCTAACTTAACACCTGTGATGTGAGCATGACCAGAATCTTGAACAAATATTTATTTGCTTCTGTTTTTCAGAAATAGAATGTAATTATGTCTCCAAATGCTGCAAGTTTCCATTCTGTTTGTTTTTCATCTTGCAGTGTTAATAACATTCAGCTGATCAAATTCACGTACAATCATTTTGAAAGCCCCTGATGTTTTTGCCTTTGTTTTTTAGTAACCAGATTATAAATGCTTATCTTTTTAATACATGAGGGATGAATCTCTTGAATGCAAAAATATTCATTATAAAAAAACCCCACAGATATCCTTTCTAGATACGTTCTTTCTTTTGAATCTCCATGGAGTTTGGCAACTTTCTACTCAGAACATAGATCCTTCATTGTATTTTATGGTATTTTTTGTTGAAAGCACTGAAAGAAGTTGCTAGGAAAGGATAGATATGGTAAAATGCCCCACAATACATTTGTTAGCATTATACCACCACATATCCTTTATTCTTCAAGCTTTTATTTTGGCTTGCATTTTTTTATGACCATGTACTTTGTTACCGGAACATGTCTACAGCAAGAGATTCTTGTTTATTTTTAGTAAATTTGAAAGTACTTTATGCATTATTTTTTTAAATCTAACATCCAGTTAAGAACTGGATAGGTGGTAGTGAGGGACTGGCAACAGTGCATATTATTTTCATGGAGATCAGTTCCTCCCATTATGTTAGGCTTATCAGTCATATCTTTTTAGCAGTTTTGGAGGTTCAAAGGTGCCAGTGCAGTGTCAGAAATTTAGAAGTCATCCTTATTACTTAAATCCTGCCTTTTTATCTCTACTCTCTACTTTTAAAGATTCAGATTTAATTTGAAAAAAGCCAATAGTTTTCATGATAATTTTGATGCCATTTTTTTAACAAACCAGTAGGGGTTTTTTTTGTACCCATCCTAGATTGCACTGCTACAAGAAGCTTATCTCAGAGCTGAACAAAATTAATAACATTGCTAATATATGGACTTACACCAAAAAGCATAAATTTTTAGTCTCCAAATTTCAATTTATCTTGACTTAAATGATAAGAAGCTTTACTCGGTCCATTAACTGAACACGTGTTTATTAATATTTATAGTTTTATAGTAAATATACAAAAAAGATAGTATAACTATATAATATATATTTATACTAAAATATATTTTTATATAAATTACAAACATTTCATGTTTTTTCACTGAAATGTGAATATACTAATCAGTCACAAATTTTCTTTACACATTACTCATCTGTGCATCCTAGCTTTCTGCAGGATAATGACAAATCTTCACTTTGTTTAAAATATTTTGGGTTTGATTATTTTCTGTGTTTTTATTGTCATGTTCTTTTTTGTTCCTTTGCATTACTCAGGCTGAACTTCATCCTCCCTGGGTGCAATTAAAACATTCTAAAGGCTGAGAGGTAAAAGGAGTGGAAATATTTCTAGCATGATCCTTTTGTGTGTGGCTGTGCTTAGCAATTACTTATTCAACTTTACCTTCCCTTCAACTAAGTAGCATATCTTTTGACCTATTTTATTACCAGTAGTACTTTGTATGTCTGACCACAGCAATATTCTTCACATACTGAAGCATATGTAGTTGTTAAGGTGCATAGGCAGGTGGACAGTCTTGGGGGTATGGGGGGTTGGACAAAGTGGACATTCCCTAACACAAGGGACAAAGTAAAATAAATAAACCTTGAAAGAAGCACTATTTTATATCGATGAATTTAAGTTCAGGGTAGTAACAAATGCACAAACCTGTTGCAGTGTTTTAAAAGGTACAAAGTGATGGGTCTGCTATATTTTGTTTGTATAGGGGAAGAGTGTAATTTGAAACAGGAAAAAATTATTTTATTAAATTGGGCTAAGATTGATATTATAATGAATGAGCCATAGAGATAACGTGGTAAAAGAAAGCAAGAGCCTCAAGAAGATAACATTTCATCAATAAGCTGTTAGGGTTGCTGAATAGTCTATAATAGCAATTAATAATCCTTCTTCAGCAATTAAGGATGTGCTTGGGAGAAAAATCACTGGCATCTAAGCAATGTCCAAAAGCTTTTACCTGTACTGTGGAATTATATCACTTTTTCTTTTCCCTGAGGCGCACTGAATGTGCCTGTTTCAAAGGATGATGAAACTCATAAAACTAAGCTTGTAAAAGAAAACTTTATTTTTGTTCAAGTTGCAAGGAGACTAAATGTCTTCTCTTTAAAGCCCATGACAAAAAAAAAAAAAAAAGGAAGCTCTTCAAAGGTATTAAGTGATTCAAGTTATTGAACTAAAGCCTGTGAGCTGCTTAAGCACAGAAGTCTCTGATTGACTTCTTTTCTTTCCTTCCCACCTCCCAAGAACATGAAAGGAGAATAGCAGTGGTGATAATACATTTGTTATTCTTTTGCATATATAAAGGAACAATATGTACCATAGGAGTGAAAAAATTTTGAAATGTCACCTTCAAGGGAGAGTGCACGGGTCACAGTGGGAAAAGCACCACAGTTTACATGATTCCTTTCCCTCAGGGGCTCTTCTTGGGAGAAAATAACTTGTAAAAGGTGTCTTATTTTTTCAAGATCCTTGAAAATTCTGAATCACCAGAAGAAGTAAAAAGAAAAAAAAATCAGAGGGCTGGAGAATTTAGTTGGGTGATGTATCATTGTGTATAATTAATGTAATAAATTTATAAAACCCAGTTCTTGAAATATAACTGATTTACTCATGTCTGTAATAATGAATTTACTATAGACTATGGAACAGGCTTGAAAAGTGGTGTGTGATTGTTGATTTGCTTTCTAGCATGGTTTCAGACAGTGACAGTATTTTCTCTGGTGAGTCCTGAGAATTCCTAATTCTCAGCAAGGGATTATTTCTAATTCTGGTTATTCCCCTGTTTTGGGAAGTGGAAAGCTGTGGCATGAGGAGATCGGTATCACTTGTGCCTGTGCACAGAGAATGCGTCATAAAAATTATTTTTGGAGAAATAGAACATCAGCACTACTTTGAGGGCTTTTATGAGAAATTGAGCTTTAAGAAGGAAATCAGATGTGGCTCCTTCTCATAAAACGATTATTTTAATTTTGTTACATTATGGACTAGGTATCCAACTAGGACTGATCTTTGCAAGTGAAAAGTAGTGTTCCCTTTGAAGAAGGCAATTTGGTCTGCTAGCATGGAATTAACTAGACATTTTTAATCTTATTTCTCAAATATGTAGAAGTCTCTTTCCTCAATATAGAAGAAGAGGACATGTTCCATATTCAAAATTCATTATGACTGCAAGAAAAGCAATTTTATACTTCAAAAAAGATTTTGTTTCCAAGACCTTTGTTGTTGGGACAGTAAAACTCAAAGACAGTGCAGTTGAATGGTTTATAAATCACTTCAGCTAAACTAACTTTAATAAAAGTCAGTATTTTTGAATTCTTCTCAAAATGTAGACAACTAACCAAATAACTGCTTCTCCCAGAGAATAAAGCCAAACCAAACATAAAACCAATACAGGAACAAATAGTACTCACAATTATGATGAGATTTCTTAATATTCCTGATTGCCAGTTTACTATCATGCTTTCCTGGCTATTAATCTGGAAAGAATCATTTGGTACGTCTGGGTTTTTCGGTAAATACAACTCTGAACTTTAAAGCCCTTTAAATTATTTTCTTATTATATTACAAAATCATTGCACTAAGGGTATATTTATGGGATTTCATCCAAAACTTTTGAAACAGGAAAAAATGTCCAGTTATTTCAATTAGTTTTATATTGGATCAATCCCAGTTTTCATCAGACTAGTGTAAAAGATTAGATTAGAGCAGATTAGATTGGATTGGATTAGATATATTCGTTTGTGGAAGATCAGTTTTATTAGAATCATGGGTTTGCAAGCTTAGGCTGCATAAAACTGGTTCAGGAAAGCAAGAAGAAAAAATGTCATAGCACTTTATAGCAAATTAGTTGAAATAGCTGCATACTGTTGATACCTCCTCACATTCCCATTATTGAGCATCACTTTCACTAATTTAAAACGTAAATTAATTTTAAATAGATGCTGTTTATATACAATAGGGAACCTGCAAGAGGTTCATGATTTCTGAGGCTTTTTTTAATATTATGATTAATATAAGCATCTGGAGATGCTTACTAGATTTAGGTAGAAGAAAAATTTATTATGTAAGCAATATTTTTAAAATAATATATTTTAGGCCTACTAATATACCTATTTCTATAAATAATACATTATTTTACATCTGCATCTTTAAAGCAAGAGTACTATTCCAGATAAATCAAAAATTTTGGCAGATAATTAGTTTTGAGGGTATTGAATAATTCTTGATTTCTATTGACATAGTAGATCTGGAGAACAGAAGCAAAGTGTTAGGGGTGCTCTTCAGCACAGCAAATCCCTGCTATAGCACTCTCCATATTTTCCTCTGTAAGTCCTCTTTATGTCATTAAGACAGCTCTTGAAATAGGCACCACTTAACTTCTAGTGCTTGTTAGCTTGTTTCTATTATCTAGATTAAAGCTAAATGTTTTATTAGATGTGGATTGTATGCAGAGCAGATCAAATATAGGTTAGAACTATGTACTAGGATTAATTGAGCAATAAAACACCTTGTCAAGGTCATCTTAGTTTTTGTATTTTTTCCTTTAAGTTTTTGCTGTTGACATTTGATTTGGCTGTTTATTTCCAGTTGTAAATAGCATTAGCAGAGATTTTAATGGTTGAATAGACAGACTGTGTAGCTTTCAGAAGTGAAAACAAAATGTGACTTTTTTTAGTGACTTATTAAAAGGGTCAGTGATTATTAATTTCTGCTAAATGACTGCCTAGCATGGAGGTGGAAACTCAGTCACCTTAGTTACTGAGGTAGACTGCAATTTCATTCACAGATTATCAACTTGATTGTATGTGGGAAAAGGGAGAAAATGGCTGGATGTGACTTCTCAGCTGGCTTGGCAATAATACAGCCAGAGGTAGTAAAAAAAAAAAAAAAAAAGACAAGTCTAGGGAAAGCTTCAGTTCCTGTACTTAATTATTAAAAAAAGCTGCCTAATTGTAAGCTTTATCTCTGACAGTTGTCAGATGTCTTCCAGCAAGTGAAGATCAAAAGGAATAATTAGTGTGTAGTCTCTTTGTCCCTCTGGCTAACAGAATTTTTTTAACCTGCTATAATGTGCATTGATGAAGTCCTTAATGGAAGTCAGTGATTTTCTCAGGTGAAAGTTTCCTTTTGTTTTATCTAAGTCTGTCTAGTTCTGGTTTTTAGACAAGTGGAAGAGTAAGAAAAACTTGCTTTTGTGTAGTTTTTAGCATAATTTCTTCAGCAAATTGACAAAAGGCTCCTACTGTGAGAAAAATGTTTCAGCATAGTTCTTTTGCTTTCATGTAGAACAAAGACATCCCTCCAAATGTAATTTTGAGCTTTGAAACCACCAATAATGTGTGAATCTCTTATTCCTTTCCTGTTTTATTCCTAATTAAAGCCTTAATTGGCTCCCAGCACTGAATATTTTGGACTCAGTTCTAATCTGAAATACGCAAATATACAAATTAATTCGGTTTCTAGGTAAGGGAGTTAATACTTTAAATACCTCTACCTTTTAAAAGTGGGAAAGCGAGAGGAAACACTCCTCCCATGAGGACTTGAAGGGTAATGGGAGGGAGGATGAAAATTCTCTAATGGATGCAGAAGGGTGAATTCCTCAAGTTTGCTTTTACACCTTCATTCAGATGACCTTGCTTAAACAGTCAGTGTGGCAGGACAGTCATGGGTGACTGAAGGAGGTAACAGCTCATCTCCATCCTTTGTGAGTGTGTCAGTAACATCCAGCCAATGTCTTCACCACAGAAGTCCGGGGGACAGCGAGGCTTATTGAGGCACTTGATCACTCTTGTCTGCAGCAGTATTATTTCACCTGAAACCTTAACTTTCACATATTCCTCTCTCTGCTCTGCATGGCCTTTTATCTCTTCTTTCCTGACCCCCTCCAAGTGTCTTCTTTTGTCCCTCTGAAACTTTTCTTTCTGGAAAAATGTACCTTTAATGACATGCTGGTAAGAGAATGCCAACAATGCCTTTAAGTTCTACTTCTGTTAACAAATAAGGATATACAACTGAACAGCATATAGTATTTATTATATCGTAACAAAAGTGGTTATGAAAATATAGATTCAGAACTATTGAAACCAGTAGAACTGTCCATGCATGCTGGTCACACCGAATTTTATAATTTTGACAGGCACAGCAAAAGGCTGGATCATTCAACACAGATTAGTGCCAGACTATTTCAGACCACAGCAAATATGTAGACTTAGTCTACAAAATACTGTGCTGTTACATCAAAGACAGCTAAAGAGTATGAAAGTTAAGCTGGCCTGGCAGATATTGGTAGATGGTCAAATCAGAACCATCAGAAAACATTAGAGTAACAGAAAAATTAGAAATTCTAGGGCATAGCCCAGACCCCTGTCATGGGTGGAGTGGAAGCTTCAGACAAATTTAGACAAAGTTTACTGGAGAAGTCTCAGCCCTGCTGCTGAGCCACAAGATGCAGAAAGGACCTCTGTGCTTTCCAAGTTCCTTTTCAGAGAGGAGTCTGGATGCAGCTGGATCCAGTCTGAGCCCCAGACTTTGTCGTTGGTTTAAGTAACTTTGTCCCACACAATCAATGATGGCAAATATTATGGCAGATACATAAAAATGAATTATTTATTATAACAAATGATTAAATAAAAATCATAATCAGAATTATTTACTACACAGTATAAAAGCTAAGACTACCAGTAGTGTACAGTATAGGATAGTGCACTATATCAAAGCAACTGTATTAAGGAGAGGGGATAGCAAAATGAAAAAAAATTATTAAGTAGATATGGATGTAACTCACCATATCAATACTTGTAGTGTTGGAAATTATATAACTTATGGGGTTTTTTGGCTTTTAAGTAATTGTAGTAATGGGTTTGTTTGCCTTTGCCAAGGTGGGGGGGAAATGAGGTTTCTCTTTAAAAGACTGTTCTCCGAGGGTTTGAGTTTCACTGGGTGAGCCCTATTGGGCCTCATTCAACAAAAAGAAGTCTCCTAGAGCCTGAAAGTTTAACATCTACACTTTGGGATTTGCCAAGAAATATAGAGGAGATAGACATTATGCCCCTAGTCTGGTCAGAGATAGCGTGGGAAAGATTGATAAGAGAAGCAAAGATTGAGAACCAAATTAGCATTCATTGAGGGCGAAAGGATCCGTAACCAATAGAAGATCAAATACTAGGAACTGTTATGTAGAACCAATGAATAGATTTTTTTTTTTTTAATTACATAAATATGTAAGAATCCTGTAAAAAAACCGTGTGTAATGGGATGATTTCTACTGCATATCCTGGCAAATGATTTCCATTGCACATCCTGGCCAGAATAAAGAAATTCTCTAAGACTTAAAAGACAGTGTCAGAGAGTTTCTTTTATCCCCACAGTTTCAATGGGCAGATCTCTTTTACTCAGCCTCAAGGAGCATCCTTGGGGGCTGGCCCCTCCCCAGGAGAGAAATCTCCACACATGCACAGAAGAATATATTAGAAGAACCGAATCATATGAGAATGGACTGAACTTTTATACTATCAAGTGATGGCATGTCAGTCAAATGTCTTCTGTTGCCCCACTATCAGGATGTTAATTTGGAGTTAATGAGCAGACTGGTTTTAGTATAATTCAGCACCAAACCCAGCACCTGATGCCCCCTGACAATCTCCTGCTGAGAGCCCTGCAAACAGGGCTTTGTCCGAGTTGTTTGACCACAGTCCAGGGCAGAGCATCCTGCCTGGACACCCTGTTCCCAGGTTTCTTACAACAGAATATGTAAAACTTGTGAAGTTTTATATAAGATGAGATGTGTCTTCTTCTCATGCTTCTATTTTTCTCTGAAAAGATTTTAATTCTTGAGATCCTAGATCAATTTTGTGTCTTAAGTTTTTCTCAAGTCTCAGATTCCTGAAACATAAAGCTGAGTGATTGATAGCAGAAAATTGTTGTTTATTTAGGTAGAAATGTGTGAAAATATGACTTGAATATATTTTAATAGCTTAAAACACAGAAAACACATAGAAGTAATGATGATATAAACATCAATGCCTCATAAATTCAAATTAAATCTCCACATTTATATATATATATGTTGTCCATGCTTGAGCATACATGCATGCAAATACATGGCTTTTAAAAAATATATGTTGGGTTTTTCAATATTTAAGTTGAAACAGTCTTCCTACATTCAAGGAACACTTTTCTATCTGCTATAAATATAATTTAAATAGTTTCATATAAAAGGCGTAACAGAAATGCAATAAATGAAAATCTTATTTTGATTTATAGTATGTGTGTGACTATGAGAGCTAAGTAATATGGAAGGCAGAGCAGAAAATGTAATTTTGTTCTAATGTTCCATTGTATAACATTACTATTTAAGCAAAGCCTAGATTATGAAAGTCAGAACTTAAGAAACTTCATAAGATTTTTAAAATCTTGATCAACCTTTCAACTGTTTACAGTTGATGATCTCTTTATATTTGCATAAATATACTTTTTAATGCATATTATTGGAATTACAATAATCAGTGAGAAAAGGATGCTTTTTAAAAGTGAAGATGTAGAGAAAAAAATAGAACAAAACAATGCAGAAAAAAAGATAGCAATTAATGTTCTCCCTGTTCTATAATTCTAGAAGTGCAAAATTGTTAAAATTTAACTGGTGAAAGAACTCTTCTTCTCATGAAAGCTACTGAAAGAAAAGGGGCTTGATATGAGAAGTACTTTGTGCATCACCAAGGACTTCAGCATGAACTTAGGGTAAAGGCAGGGAATACCTGTGGGGGCCTGGAAGCTCAGAGCTGGAAGCAGGGACTCAGACAGAGGTAGGTAATTCTTTCCCAGCCCTGGGGCGACCTGACATAAACGAGGAGTTTGGCTATTTTAGAGATTCGTGGTCTGATGTTTTTGCTTTGAGGTCTGACAGTCTCTCTTGTAAGTTCGCCTGAAGTACATATATTTTATTGTCCCTTTTGGCTCTACAAAACTAAAGAAGCAAAACCGCACACGTTGGGGTTTTTTTTGCCTTAAATCGTAGCATTTTTAATCTTTATCTGATTTTTTTCTTTAAGTTATATTTCAATTACAACAATTGTGTTCAATTACTGTTCTCCATCCTGTTTGTTATCCCCTATATTTCCGTTATTTATTTCTGTTATTTTCTGATTCATCAAATTCCACAGAAAAAAAATTTACAATTTTTTCTATATTTTTCCCATTTCTTTCAGATTTGTTGAAATGTAAAATGGTTGGTTGAGTGAAATGAGTTTACATTATTCATGATCAGAGAAACTTTCTGTAAAATTTCTATTACCATTTGCTTTCAAAAATAATCAGTGGCACATACCATTAGTAGTTTTGCTGTATCAATCTATTCATCATTTAAAACTTGTCAATTCTACATTCTCTTTCCTCTTCTAGGGACAGTGGCCAAAATCCTTCTCATAAGTCCCCGTTCATGTTTCATATTTATTTTGCTAAATGTGCTTTCTTATTTGGGTGGCCAAGGCAAATTTGTGCTTGGAAACTAATAAGATTTTTTCTTATTATCCAGCCACTTTCTTTCCTGGAATGCATCCAAAATTCAGTGTATGCCTTTTCATATCCTTAATAGTTGCATTTAAAATTACCATATGCTAAGTGCATATAGTCCAACAGAAGTAATCAAGAACAGCATGAAAAGTAGGTTTATATAGCAGAAAAACAATAGTGATGCTTTCTGTATATAGTTTTAATTTTTCTAGACACCTGCAGTTTTTTGTGGCGCTACTGAAAGTGCATAAATTGTGCTCCATTGTTAGATGTTTTATTGTATAATCTTTTTATCTGGATAGCTGTTTTGAATAGATTACAAGAAGCTGAAATGAACTCTCTTTCCCTAGAGAATGGTTCCTAATATTTAATCTGTGAAGACATTGATTTGTCTACCTAGCTCGTAACTGATCTTTATATCTTGAAAGAAGCTGTACTATTTATCTATTTATTTGATTGTATATTTAATTATTTATTTAAAAGGGAAAGCAGTCACTTTAGTGAAATCCCGAGGTTCATGATCAGCTGTGGCAAATACTGTGAGTTGGTGGGGCTATATTCACTTACACTCAGCTGAACTTAGCATAGTTCCTGGAATACAGTAAACCTGCAGAACAGAGCAGAGAAGTTTAACGTAAGGAAATTGCATTGAAACTTCAGGCTGCCTAGTGTATAAAGTTCTACAGATAATTAATGTCAGCATTTTAAAGGTGTGGTGGGGTTTTAGCTGATCCTCATTTCATAAGCTGAAGGGTTTTTTGTAAGGGCATATCTATAGATAAAATCTTAGTTCTTGATCAGATTTATAGAATACACACTATTAGATAAATAAGTTACAGGGACAGATAAATAGAAGATCTTGTAGATTTCAGTGACAATTAAATAAGTCTCTTACCATCCATGTCAAGTGGGCTAGTGATTAATGGCATCCTAGTTCTGTAACCTAAATGGGCATAAATTTCTTCTACTGCAGGTCTTTTTGTTCCCTGCCTGCATTTCACTGATAACATCTCCTTTGTGCTGACACGGGTACTCATTCAGCCGTGTACTACCCTGGGAACAGATTTGGGTTAAAACTCTTTTGAAGAGGTTATTTCTCAATGTGTGTTATTATGCTATACCAGTTCATAGTGCAGCTTTGCAAACACCAGGCAGTGGCACTCAGAGGAAGAGATTCACAGTGGTAGGAAAAAGCAGCTCAGAGTAGGGGCAGAAAAGGGTAAGACCTCTCCTGGTGCTACAAATTCTGGCTTATACTTGCTCTAGGAGCTTGTTACAGCAACATTGTTAGCCATAAAAGTTTTATTCTTTGCTGTGTTATTCCATGATCTAGCCAGACTTACAGGTACTTTTTATTCTATCTGAATAAATCTTTTCTCTCAATTAGATGCAGCTTTTATACCACAACTCATTATCTCAGAATATTGCCTGAACAGAAATTTGAAAATATTTGCATTCTCCTTCTCAAACTCCCTTGATATCTAAGGATACTTTATTCTTTACTTCTCTGTAAAATATATTTTTCATGTCTTGACACATGGATATATTTTTCCTATTATCTTCCTTAATAACACAAAATGCAGAAATATAAATTAATGATATAAATGTGTATTTATATATATATACACATACACATATATATATGCACTTCTGTGTCCACATGTAGCTTGTTTAATATATTTCTTAATTAGTTTGTATTCTTCTTCAAAAGTAGTTCATGGATATTTTTACCACTGAGGAATAGGCAGTGAATGACGTTGGTTATTGTTCCTTTAAATATTATGCAATTCTTTCATCTGCTGAGGAAATAAATTTTGAGCATTTTTGATAACGCTTTACTTTTCAAAATTACTAAGCAGAGTGTTTGACAAAACTGAATGAGGAACTCTGATGGGGGGAAAAAAGGAAGCTGGAGACAATACCAGAAATTTTCTATTACTATTCTCAAGAAAAGCCTTTTGAAAAAATTGCATATACTCCATTAAAAATAATTTTAAAATTCTAAGTAGTTCTAAAATCTACCTGTTTAATTTCTTAAACAGAAGTGTGTAATTAAATGCAATAAAATATGATAAGATACTTGAGGCCACAATTATACATAACTGAGGAGATGATAAGTTTGTCATGAGGATATGCTAAATCCTGTGATCAGCTGCACATACGAGGTATCAGTGAAGAATCCCAGTTCTTTCTTCTGTGTCTTTTATATTTTGTGTACTTTAAAAATGGGTGCTGTAGCACCAGCTTAGGATTTGCTTTCCTTTAATGGCTTGTTTTCAGCATAACCCTGCATTTAGCAAAGAAGTTTTAACTATGGGCAACTGAGAACCTCATATAAATAAAAACTCAAAGGACTCCAAGACAAAAGAGAAAGTTGAGTCCTTCTGGAGCTGTAGGTGGTTTAGTGTAAGAATTTAAAGGTAATACTCTTAAGAGATCTCTTTTGCACCTAACTTCCACTTTGCCTATACATGCCCATTTGCTTACTGGCAGTCACTGTTTTTCCCTGGTACTGAGGCTCTACCACTACAACTTTTTATGGGAAATATGCTTTGTTTTCTGTTTCCATGTTGCTTGTTACCCTGACTCTTTTTTATCACTGAAAACTAGACTGTTGTCTTTGTCTTGTTGGATCTACTCCTGGATATCTTCTGATTCTGTCAAGCTACATTTCCTCAAATATATGACTATTCCTACCTCTTATATCCCATGCTTTATAACAGGCTTTACACAGTTTTCCAATATCTGGATAATTATGTTTTAGGTAATGTTTTTGATAGCCCATATCAAGAGGTTTTTCTCCTCAACTAAGGTTAAATTAGAGATAAGTTCAGTGAAAATGAAAGTAAAGAAATCTGGTTCATCTAGGCATTCTTTTATCCTGATTAAGAGCAAGCAAAAAATAATCACCATCTTCTAGGAAGGAAAAATTACTTGGAGATATCTAGTTTTATCCTATTAGTTTTTGTGTATCTAAAATGATGTCATGACAGAAATGACAATATTAAAGATAATTCAGTTCAAATAAACTTTTTTTTAATCCTACATTTCACCCTTGTCTGCCTCCCCCGGACAGATTAACTGGACAGATTGCTTGGATTTCCTATGACTTATAATTAATACAAGTGATTTTTTGTGGTGGGTCCTCTGCCTGTGGACAGAAAGTGTTCTCCATTCTACTATAGGGTGCTTGCACAAAGACTGCTATCCTTTGAGGAGTATTATTCAGAAATTGCTGAAGGTGAAAGAGTAAGGTGATAGGATTTGCTGATAAGTGAAATGTAACTTTGCATTAATGTTGTTTGGGTTTAGCAAGACACTTTCAATTAACATTGAGGTTTATTTGAGTTAGCAGAGCTTTTGAAGTAAAGCTAGTGGTGTTCAATAAATTCCCCTTGCACACAGGAACACTTGTTTTACTATTAAGGTAAAATTCAGTCATTCACAAGAACAATGTGGTCAAACATTCAATTTTCTTAGTAAAAACTTTCTAATCTTAGAAATTTTATTTCCCTGCCATGGTTTCTAAGGTGATACTATAAAAAGGGTTTATTATTTAATTAATGCAGGTACTGATGACAATGACTAGGACATATGGAGCCACTGTAACAAAAGTGTTATTGTTTCAAAGAGTGTTCTGGTCTAATCAGTAATATTTTATTTTAAATAAGCCAAATTCTGAAAGAGTATTTACTTTCTTAGGCACTGTGTGCCTACTACAAATCCTTACAGAGAGAGAAAAAAATAATGTCTTTTTTGATCCTGTGATTGCTAGGATTTTAAAATGTGAACGGATTTCAGGAAGAAAATAATGAAAGAGCCGTGGATTTGAAAACAGAGAATTAACTGAAAAATCATACTGAAAGAAATAGTTTGCAACCTTCCCAAACATGTAACACATTTCATATTGCTTCTGTGCTTCAGGACAGTGAATCAGTTTCACTGTTTGAGGAATGCCCTTTCCAGTTCCCTCTTGGGATGCAATTATATCTATGATGGATGCTATCTAGAAAATGGAACCATGACACCATTATGCCTCTGTGGAAGGGAAGTAAGGGATATATGCCCAAGGAGCACAGTTACAGAGCTGCCATGCTGGATTAGAAGTGCTTTCAATGCATCACATGGAACAAGAGGGAGGCAGAGGGGGCAAGGGTGGGACAGGATGGGACTGGATGGGATGGCCATCTCTTCCACATCCATTCTGAAACACAAAATGGAGGTTAGAGCTTCATTCAGACAGTTTTCTTCAGAGTACATATATTTCAGTCTGAATTTATCAAAGCAGAATATTTGTTTGCATTTTGGTCTTAACTAAATTTATACACGGGGTAATAGAGCAGCCTAAAGGATTCTTATTTCAGAAACAAAACAACTAATAAAATATGTTATAGTGACATCTGAGCAAGAAACTCCAGTTAGGTTTATCAGCAAAAAAATGCACCCTTTGTTTTCAATACTGATGTCCAAATGAACCACAGCTGGACCATGCTATCATGTCAGGTAGCTTAATCATCAGAGTTCAGCAATCAGTGTTCCTGGGCTTACAGGGCTTGGTGTCACTCAGGACCTCAGTTAGCTGAAGTTTAGCCAGTTTTATAGACTGTAGTGTGCTCTGTTACACCCTGGCTCTGGGAAATGCATGTGAAGTCATCTTTGGTTTGTCTGTGTTGGATACATCTATAGTCCTGCAAGGAGGAGGAGTGCCAGAAAAGGTGGGAGAAACATGCAGTGGTGGTTGAGTGTTAGTGAGCCTCTCTGCATTGAGTTATCTGGGACAAAGAATTTCTCCATGAATGCATACCTAGCCTATTCCAAATTTAATTTAAAGTGTCTTAAGGAGTCAAGGTTTTAAGGTTTTGCCAAGCTAAGTTATGATTGTTCCAATTCACTTTCAAGAGAATTCACACGTTACATTTCTGTAAGTGAAAGCTCTAGATTATGTTCTTCTTGGGTGAAATATCTGGGGTAACAGATACTAAATAATCAGAAGGAGGGGAAGGAAATTGTAAATCACTATCTCCCCCTCATACAACTTCCCTGTAACTGTTCCTTGTAGCACATGTTTTCTGTAGCTATATTTTTTATAGAAGTATTCATCAAAGTGATGATTACTCAAAGTGTTACATCCAAGTGTCATCCAAGTTTGTACCTGATGGAAAGACATGCTTCTGAGAATAAATACATTAGTGAAAGTACCATCCTGAATATTTGTATTTTACCACATTCAGAATGATTAATCACAATCTTAATGGTGTGGAAGACCTGGTTTTCCATGAGCAAATGCTCTTATAAATGAGAGGATTGTGAGAAACATTGAGACATAATAATTAATCTTAAAGGTGAAGTTCAGCAGATGTTAAGAATATCTGCAAAAAATTTCAAGTTTCCAAACCATATGGCTGATGTCTGATTGGACTCTCTCCATAGAATCTTTAGCCCTTCATAGAAAAGTTCTTCATGTTAACTTTTAAGGAAAGCCAACTATTGAAACTTACCCTGAGTTCATGGACATGAAATGTAAAATAAAGTTCTCCATTTACAAATTAAATTGCCTCCAGCAGAGAGAACAGAACTTCAGCAGTTAGACTGCTACCATGCCCACTTGCAACAGCAAGTTCAGGCAGTTTCCGAACTCGGAAAGACAAATTAAAAAATATAAACAAAAAAACTGTCTGCACTAGGAACAACAATACTGTAATAGGGAAAAACCATTTAGGATTGATATAATTTAGCTTCTGGAAATGAACTTGAGAACCTTTAAAGATTCAATGTAATACTGGAAATAGAAGAATTCTATATAATTTATTTTTACTGTTAGTTTGTCAGATCAAATATATTGGTCAGAATGGGAAGAACCTTGGTTGGGTTTAAGATAGTATTTTAGTGCTATTCATTATCTCATTTGAGTAATACACTCTGTAGCAGGACTATGGAGTGGACCTTACAAGAACAGTATTAGTATTAGTTTTAGTGAGGTGCTGCTGATACTGTATTTTCTAGTCTTTCTTTACAGAGAATTTATTCATGTTGACTAACATTTTGTGTCTTTTGCTTGCAATTCATAACTCAGTCTCATGCACGTGATGTGATATGGTATCCTGAATCTTGAGCTTATAACAATCAGATTTTTAAGTCAAGATATTGCCACAAAATTTGCAGCAAGACAAAAAATTGAAACTTAAAAAAAGTCATAATTGGCGTGCTCTCAAAAAAACCCCCAACCAATCAAACAACAACCTCAAACAAACAGCACCCCACTGCCTCCCCATCATATGGGTTTCTTGAACTTAGGGTCTTTAGATTACATCTGAGTGTATTGATCAGAGTAGAAATTACTAATTTTTCTTCATGTTTTCTTTCTAGTGTTATTCTAACACCTGTAGTTAGTGTAAAAAGTAGCATGTTAGAAATCAAATGCATATGAAGACTAATATGCTGTGTAGTAATAGATGCAAAAAGAAGCCCACTGTGTAAGAATAAAGCAAGCACTCAGATTTTATCGGTGTGAGTTCTTAGTGATAAAAATATGCAGTTCCAGTGCTTCCTGAGCCTAAGGTAGTTTCTTGTGTTTAAGATGGATTATTCTTCCATGCATTTATCAAATCTTCCACTTACTTTTCTTAATGAATGTTCCAGGAATGTTCATCCTATGGACAGGCAGAGGATGTGGTATTGATTTTTTTTTTTTTTTTTTAGCTCTTATTTGTACTCCAGGTTCTTGGAAATAGTAGTTTATTTTACACATTATACATACGCCTGACAAAATCCAGTCTTCCCCCATTTAATATTTTGTGTCTTGCTTTTAAGCTTTCCCCCATCCTTCTGTCTTTAAGGTCTCTACCTGGAGGCATTCTGGCCCTTAGCTAACTAAACTGTTAAAATCAATTTAAAAAATATTAGTGAATTTCATTAACCTGTCTCTTTTTTTCCTGTTGTGGCAGACTTAGGATGTAATTCTTGATTGTCTGATTGAAACATTTTGTCCCTAAATGAATATTTGCAGTGACAGATACAAAATCAAGTATCATAATTCATCAAAGGTGCCAAAGATCAGCTTCCAGCTTCTGTAACTGAAATACGATGCTGTATTTTCCTCGATGATTTCATGCGTTGTTAGCTTATAATTTAGTGGAAATGGAATAATAAACTGACATACTTAATTCTGAAGAGGATCTTTTTCTTTTCACCTTTCCTTTAAATTCTCTAGTGGCAGGTTCCTATATCTATTCCATGAAAAAGCAATTTTTGATAACAGCGAAAAGCTTAAAGTGATTGGAAACGTTTACCTGGAATTCATAAGACTGGTAAAATACCATATTGTGGCACTGACTTTTTGGGATAAGATTGAACAAACTATATCATTCTTCTGTTTCACATCTATCTAAATGACAGACAATGCTATTTTCCTTGGATACGTATCCATTGAGTTTTAATAAGTTGAATATGAAAGAATAGATAGTAGAAAAACAAAAGTATAAACACTTGTTTCAATTGTGAAAAAAATATACATGGAAAACAGCATGTTACAAGCTGTGTCAAATTGCCTGTGGTGTGGAATCTTGTTCTTCAGGAGCTACTGGAACTAATTCTTCCCTCATACCAATTCTGCATTGTCCAGTGGTGTGGCTGCCTGTGATAAGAGTGTTCCACATTAAGAAAATAAGGATAGCAGCTGAGCTAAGGATGTTGCTGGAGACTTATCTTATATATTTTGACTTTTAAGGGTTTAAGTCAGACCCCCCAACTTTATTTAAATGTATTTTATATTAAATTATAGTCATCATCCTACTTACCTCCTATCTGTTAAGCTGCTTAGAGAATAAACAGTATGTAGTGCCTAAGCATATGCACTGAAAATAAACTGTCAAAGTGCCATTACGGGATTATTCTTTTGTTGTAGCTGTCATTGGGAGAGCTCTTCCTCGTGTGCTTGCTAAATTATATGACTTTTTTTTTTAATATACTCCTTGCTTTATACACCACAGTGTCCCTGCTCACATGTTTTATGTAACATTACTGAAATGAAATGGGGAAGCTTTATTCTGCAGCATTCATTCCTGCCTGCCATATGGTTAAGTGACTTCTGCTTCAGGAGTCTCAAAATTTTCATGCCCTGACAGCTGGATTTACAAATTGCATGATTTGCGTATCTTGCAATGAGAGGCAAGCAGTTATTAAAAAAGGATCTGCTACCTGCCTGCTCTTGTTGGCTTTATGTTTCTGCTGTGACCCTTCAGTGCTTCATTCAGTGCTGATCTGATCAAAACCTCCTACATGTTATCTCAACCCTACAGGAATCTCTCCTGGTTTTATTTACTGAATATGATCTCTGTGTAAGAGGAGATATTTCAGTTTATTTTATACTACCTCATCCTTCAAGCTTCTTTTCCAAAGTCAAATTTTATGTCCTTCCCCATTCCTTTGGGGATGTTTCACAAGAAATTATCCACAAGAACTTAAATAAATCAATAATTTATATATTACACAAGTTATTTCACAAGTACATCTGTACATTATTTATATTGGACTGTTTTCCTTAAAAACTGTGATATTTTTGTAATGAGTAATACTACATAATGTTTCACAAGAGATATATGAACCATGCTGAAATTAAGGAGAAAACACTATAGAAAGAAGTTTTTAAGGCCATTAGCTAAAATGTTCTGTGTGCCCTGTGTAAAGTCACATATTTGGAGTATAAGAATCACAAACAAATTAATATTAAATATTACATGTATCAGTCAATGAAAAAGAAAAAAAAATATTATAGGTAGCAAGTTTTCTGAAAATTTATAGAGTTTATTTGCCTTTCTAAATAGTGAATGGGGTTAGTATTTTTATGGCTTCAACAATACAAAATAAAGTGGCACTTCAGGTTGAATTTATGGCTGGTTATAGAATATGGGGAGTTGCTTTGTAAGTTTGTCAGTGTTTTTCTTTACCTTTCATTGACCTGATATAGGGTTGTATTATTTGGGTTAGAGTATTTTGCAGAAAAAATATTTTCTCATCAAACTTGGTCACAGCAATCAATGCCTTAGACCTCTTATCTGTCAGATTTTACTGCATGTTCTGCAGGAGGCACTGTGTTGCTAGGTCATTGCATGGGAGAACCCTGAGTTAGTCTGAACAGTCTTGTTAAAACATATTTCTGTAAAGAAAAGAAGTGAACAAACCACAGTCATCAAACTAAAAATATCAAAATATCACTCCAAGTCTATTTTAATCTTTGTCATGTAATGATACTGTTGCAGGAATGGATGTTTTCATGTAATGTGAGCTACTACCAGCCATAGTAAATTTGCAGGGCTTGATACCAGTGATAGAATAGATGGCTGGGAAAGAACACTTCAATCTCTCTTGACAGTAGGCTTACATGATAACAGTCCTCGGCAGTTCCCCATCTGCTACTTTCTGCTTTGTCAATATCTATTTTTCCTCCTTCATTCCTGCAGCTAGAGAGCTTGTTGTTAGATACCACTGGCTGGACAAATTTTCTTTATATCTCCTAGGTCTTTAAGTGGGTGAAGAAAGCATCTTGTATTAACCTGAAGTTTATTTTACTGGGATTGTTTGTTTCAGGCTCAGCTATCATGATTTAGATTTATATTACAATATAAACCATATGCCTAGGCATATTCCTGTATTTTAACTTGCAGAAAAGAAGTGGCATGAGAATAAAAGGCAGCCCCTTTCCAGGTTTTCTAACTGCTCAAATATTCCTTTACAGTTGCAGAAAATTCAGGCAAACATTTCATAGCTTGTTGAGAATAGTGAAGCTCTTTCTAAAAATGAGTATCAGGGAGTATCAGGAAAATACATTATTTTGTCTTTTTCTAATTTAAACATGGGCAAGTTATTGTTGAAGATCTTTCTCGCTTGAAGGAAAGTCTTGAAATCCTTAAAAGGAACAATCTTTGTCAGGGCTGTGCTTTTCCAGATCTGGTCAAACCCTCATCTTACACATCTTACATAGTGGGTTTATTTGACAGCAGAACTTGGGTAGCATTGCTCATTCCCTACTGCAGGAATAAATCCTGGTGGCAGGGCAGGAGTACTTGTCCTGTCACTCCAACACCTGAGTGCTACAGGCCAGATTTGAATCACAAAAGAAACCTCATGTCTTCAATGAACTCTTTGCTGGTACCTGTATATTCTGATCATAAGAAAGCTCTGGTTGAGATTTTAGGAAGAATAAGAACTAGAGGTTGGCTAAAGAGGTAACTTGAGGAACAGTGTTGAGGATGGATATCAAAAGGTCAAGGTTTTGGTACAAGGAAACTGGAAGTTGGCTGTGCCAGAGACAAAGAGAAGTTAGGGAAGAGGACTGAGAACCACTATGAAAGTAGGGAGGAAGGGAAAGCTGACTTGAGAGATGTCAGGAAGGTTGCTTCAGGCGGGTGGTATGGACTAGGAGAGAGAATGAGAGAGATGGACAAGGTGGAAAGAAGATGAGAGATCACATAGGTAAAGGCAGGAACTGGAAGCATGGTAAGAACTTTAGAATTACAAAGAAGGATCAAGAGGAGTACAGAATAGTACCAGTTAGAAAGTCTGATAATAAAATAAAATAATAAAATAAAATAAAATGAAATAATAAAATAAAATGAAATAAATAGATTTGGTAAAATAATATTTGGCATGGGAATATCTTTCTAATGTCTAATATTTAATTATAATATGTTCTAAATTTTTATTGATCCACTTGTAAGCAATTATTTATTAACAGAAAAAGCTGTCTGTGGTTTGTCTCTGACAACAGAGATTTTTCCTGCTGACCTGCACCGTCAGGCCACATCTGCCTTGTGGTATAATTTGAAGTTGTGATACTAATAGGAAGTTTTGGAAAACAAATGTGTGGTTTCTAGTTTTAAATCTGATGCTTTTCTTACTTCTCATCCCCTAGTGATCTCATTCTTTTAAAATCTTGTTCCCTCTCTATCCTTCAGAGTATGCTTTCCTTATAATTGCTGTTATAGTTTGCCTAGAGGTATGTAACTGTGCCCAACCTCCTGCAGCTGAAATTCTTGCTGTGAAGATGTTTTATTTTTCCCTTAAAATGTGTCTATTTTCTTGAGTTTTGCAACGTTGCTTAAAAGTAAAATTGGACAGTAATCCTTCGAAGTGCTTAGATAAGCCCCTCAGGGAATGATAATGATATTGGCCATTTTCTAAATAGCTGAAACAGAGCTTCTGTTTGGAGGAACCATTAAAGAGATGAGTAATCACTGGTGACAGATCTTCGCAATGGTATTTCAACAACTAATTAGGACTGTTGTCACAGTTAGTGGCATTTATTCTTGGTAAAGCAGCATGCAAAGTTGCCCTTCTATTACCACGTCCTGTGGCTGACAGCCCAGAAGCAGGTGATGGGTATGAGGTCAATGTCAGCTGCCCAGAATAGTGAAGAAATGATTAAATGTCTGCAACCTCTGAGACAGAGCTGTTCTCCAGCTAATTCTTGTGAGACTGACATGTCATCTGGTGCCAGTATGAAGAATCTTTCTAGACGTAATCCCTTATCTAGGAAAAGAAAATGGCTCACTAACAAAAAAAGTTATTAAAGCAAAACCTTCACATTGTCCAGAATCTATGCTCTATACATGTAATCTTGGGTGGTGAAATAGATTATCATATTTTACAGACTAGAGTCTGTTTGAAAATTACTGAATAAAAACTGTATAGAGAGCAGGAATTGGAAAAATCAAGATTTTACTTGACACCAAATATCTTCCCTATTTTAGTGACAGTTGTGAGTTCTTTTTTCATTAATTCAGCAGTTAATTAAGAGACCAACCTTCTAATATTCCTACTTACTCTATTGATTATAACGTGTTATATTTAGAAAAGACTGAGACAGTAAAACCACAAGAAGAAGTATATTAGTTATATTAGTATGCATTAGTATGCATCATGGTGTTTGGAGAGGATCCATATATTTATGTACATGTTTTCACTATTTTTCAAGCATAAGAAAGAAGAAAATGTGTTAATATAATCCCTTGAGATGGGAAAACAGGAAGCTTCTACTATCACCTTTACAGAACCACAGATTATTCAGTCAGTGACTGATTACCTTGAATAAACCAGGCCAAAGCCAGCTTATTTCCTGTGGCAGAAGTTTTTCATTATAATTTCTTTTACATCATTGTGGAGATGAAACAAACATTTTACTAGTTTTGAAATGGGAAAAGCTAAATGCAAAGTTTAATGCAAATGTTGAGCTTTTTCTTTTAGTTTCAATCTTTCTTGAGTTTGACTTCAAATGCATTTCAGAATTGCTTCTTCTTTATTTGTTTATTATTTCTTCATGACAAGAAATGACACAGAGTTGGCACTTTCACAAAATCAAAATAATTGAATAAAATCTTCTAATCAGCTGATCTGTAAAACTATATGAATTATTTACTTTAACACAACATTCTTTCAAAGACAATAAAAAAAGATAACACATGTAGCTGGAATGGTAAAATATCTAGAAAATTTCCTTGGAAGTTCTCACCCTTCTCTCCTGTAGTCTTCATTTTTGGTTTATCCTGTATATAGTGAGGTCATATTATTTATAGCCTGAAGTAAGAATTTTATTTTTATTGGCACTGCCATTTTATCTGGGACACTCTCATTCCCTGTTCCTTTTCTGAAATTACATAAGAGTTTTCTTCCCAGTCATTGAAGTATGTTGAAATGTAACATTGCAAGTTTGGGGTTTTTTTTGACAGAGACATCTTAAAATATTTCAGACCCTGTTCTGCTTCTGAATTGCATGTAGTTGTACAGTGACAACTGTTTGTGAAACCATGTAATGATCTCAATTACTGGTGAGACTGAAATGTAGAAAGTAATCTGAAATAATGTGTCCTTATTTTCTACATAAATCACTTCAGTGACCTAGGTCACATAATTAACCATACACAAGAATGTGTTGGCACAACTGATAAACAATGCATGAAGCCAAAGCATGCAGAAAAGGCAATTTTTTCAGCCAGTTTTTCCACTTTGGATTATATATCATGTAAATGCATCCAAAATTGAACATTCCAAGTTGGTAACATGGATGCATCTGAAAGAATAGGTAATCTCAGTTTCTTTCTGCTACATCTGATCCTGCCCTGCTCTATTATGAATTTCCAGCCCAACAAGGAGGACATTAGAATGACTTATTCATTCCCTTACAATATAAGGAGGTAAAAAACTTGTAAAAAAACCCAACAACAACAACAAAAAAACAAACATAGGCGGCACTGGATTCTTTAGAGCAAATTTCTAACTGAACCATCATGGAAAGTAATGTTATGAAAAAGCCCAATTTATGCCACTTCAAAGTTACTGAAATTATAGGAGGAAATCAATAATGGGTCATAAATGTGTAAGGTTAGGTATTTTGCATTTGCCTAAGGCATTGTAGAACTAAAATTAATAGAGAAAATTAAATTTTTTTTCTGTTTATGAATTTGGTGACACTTTATTAAGCTAAATGGAATTCCTACAGGTTTTTACTTTATAGTATTGATTTTATTTTGAAGGAAACAGTAAAGAAAGAAATATTGTTATTAAAACTGCTTCAATTTTTAATAAAACAATGTTTAATTGAAAATGCCAAGTATTCAAGTAAAAGCATTTTTCTGGAAAGGGATTAGTTGTTCAAATTTCTGATCTAGACAAAGAGATTTTTAGATTTCCAGAGAGTCCCAGAGAATCCCAGAGATTGCAGAGCTTGAAGACTTCTTGGCTTCGGTAATTGATAATCAGGGCCTTGTCTCTGAAATTAGAAGCCTGTGAAAACTGTTAGTTGCAGCCTCAGTCAGAATATTTAGACCCCACCTCGACTGGGAGTTGCACACCTAGAAGGTGTGATAGGTTGCAGCCATATTTTTTTAATCTATTTTCTGACAACTAACTTCAGTTAAAACAATATTATCTTCTCATGCTTTCTATTTTTCTATATTTTCTACTTCATTCCAATTCTGTGGTATAAATGCTATCTCCTTTCTAATTCAGTCTTTTCAATTAATCCATATATTAATTCATTTTGTATGATTACCAAATGTCCACATTTTAGAAATATGCGTACTTCAAATAAAATTCACATTTTTAATTTCCCTTGATAACTACTGCACTCATAAAATTGCATTCTTATTATCTCCTATGGAAATTCTATCACTATGTTCCTGAAACACATAACATGGCACATAGACCATACAGCTTATCCTGGACAGCACTGAGTATCTTGAGATTAATAAAAGAAAATAATTCCACACATGGTTTCTCATAACCTTTGATTAGTACTCCACTCCAGATTTCAGTAGCGAGATATAAGATATTGAAAAGCTTTTTACAGCCTAAAGAAAAACCTCTCAGAAAGCAAGCCTGCTGTGTGTTCTTCAGTTACCATAATAATGTCTTAAGGATGTCCTGTTTCACCCACTGTGGAATTTTGATTTTGAAGCATCCTTGTCTCTAGTGACATACAGCTAAATTTCTAATGTTTAGAAATTTAAGGTAACATGTAATAAAAGTTGTGTATCTTTGTGGAAGTGGTCTTTGCACACAAATAAAACTTTTCTTGTAGTTCCTTTGTCACTTTAGTCTTGGAAGTATCTAGGCTTCAGAATCTGACAAGATAGCTGGGAAAATAATAGAGCTGATATAGAGCAAAAAGTGGGAGAAGAAAAACTATTTTTCATAAAGATGACTGTAAAATGAGAGGTGGCAGGTAGAACTGGTTCAAGTGGGCACCTGGGAGACTGACTGAGAAGATATGGAGGAAAGTTTAAAAGGTCTGCTTAGGAGAGGGGACATGACCTGGAAGGTAGGAAAGGAAAAACTGGGCAAACTGTTTTGATATGTGAACTAAAAGAAAATTGGCTTCTTGGAATACCCTTAGTCAAAGAGAATCACCACAATTAGATCAATAGCTATAAGGGGATAATTAGTAAATTGTTCAGAAATTGAAGTAAGAACAGGAGAAAATAACAGAATAGGAATAGACATTAAATAGTGCAGCTGTACATTAATTTATGAAAGTCACTCTGATAATAAAAAAAAAGCCTCAGCAAAATCTGCGGGCGTAAGATGAATATGTGCTCTTTAATGTATTAGCAGGTGTTTTAAGAAGCCTGTATAAACCATTATGCATGGAGAACCCTTTTTATGATTGTTTGGAGAGCTCTAGTCTGATCTAATGAAATAACCCTAATTACGTATCCATATGCTCAATCTCATTTATAAACAGTGGAGAGAAAATAAAAGATATTTTGCTGCTGATACTGCTATTGTTGTTATAGCCTGCTGCTGTGGGTATCACTGAAGCAGTTAGCTCCCTTCTTTCCTTCTGTACTACAGTATGTTAATTCCTGGAATGCACTCTGTGCTGATGCATACTTGGTTAATCAAATAGCCTTCTTACAACGCTTGCTTATGAAAACATATTTCTAAAGATGTGTGACTGCAATAAAAGCATGCCTGCCTTCTAAGAGTTGCACACACTTGCTAACCGACATTTTTCTTGAAAATAATTCCTTAAAACAATAATTCAGATACGCACAAATAAACAAAAACCATATGTGCCTATATGGAAATGGGTTGTAACTCTGTAGAAAAATAGATGGGTTAAAATAGCAACAATCCTCAAAAGATAAAGATTTTTAAAACCCAACTAAAAAAAGAAACAAAATCACTTCCTCCCTCAATAAAGTACCCAACCAACAACCTCAAACAAAAACATTTTCTAGGCATTTGCCTGATTAGTCATGAGAAATTGGAATTTTAAATGTAGTAGGAATGCAGTAGTTTTGATTTGTTTGGAAAATACCTCACTCTTACAGACTTTGATCTTAAACCTAGACTTTCTTTGAACCATAAGTACTGGAGCACAAAAATAATGCTTCTGAAGGGTTTTTTAATTTTTATGCCGGGCTTTTTTTTTTTTTTTTCCTTAGGGAGGTGATGTGGTTTTGTTTTTTTGTTTTTCCTTCCTAAATGGTGTGGCCATGGAAACACTGAGTCTGTTCTTGCACATTTTCTATTTTGCAGGCTTCAAAGTATATTATCTGCATTGTCGTTAGTGAGCTGATTCCTGACAGGAATTATTTTGTTCAGATGTGATGTTTGGAGGTCATCTACTCCAATCTCCATCTCAGCCACGTTTAAGCAGATCAGGTTACTAAGTCCAGTTTGATCAAGTCCTGAACACCTCCAAACACAAGGATTCCAAAGCTTCTCCTGGCAACATTTTACAGTATTTGAATGTCCTTATGCTACAAGAAAAATGTATTCTGTATACCAAACTGTGTTCCTTGATTCCTGGCCTGTTGCTATAGAAGAATCTGTTGCTCTGACTGTCTGCACTGTATTCCTGGTCAAGTATTTGTACTCAGCAATAAAGTCGTTTATTCTCCTTGTTAAACTGATCAGTTCCCTCATTGTTGTTCCATGCACACACTGCTACAGTCCTTGACCATCTTGGTGTCAATCCTTTTGATTCTTTCCTGCATATTAATATCTTTCTTTTACTGGAGAGCTCAAAATTGGACACAGTGCTACAGCCGCATTGTCACAAGTGCTGGATAGAGAGGAAACATCCCTTTTCCTGGACTGGTTGGCTACACTCTTGGTCGGATTTCTCTGCTGCAAGAACACACTATTGACTCATGTTCACCTTGTTGTCAAGCCAGATCCCTAGGTGCTTGTCTGAAGATCTACTTCCTATATAGTCAGTCCACAGGTTGTACTTTTGGAAGGGATTATCTCATCCTAGATGCAGGATTCTGCATTTCCTTTCATTGAACTCTGTGAGGTGTATGCCTATTTCTCCACTCTGTCAAAGTTCCTGTGAAAACCATCCCTGAGGTTGGTTGCATATTGATTGTCTTTCTCAATTTGGTGCTGTCTGCAAACTGTGATGCTAGTTTGATGCTAAACTGTGAGAGAGTATTCAGTACTACAGCACAGAGAGCAATAGAGTTGCTCAGGATGAAATTGTCCTTGGTAAACCTGTATTGGCTGTGCTCATTCACCCTCTTGACAAATATAAAAATGTATTCTGTGACTGTCTTCCTGTCCTTGGTCACTAACATGGCTAAGCTAGGCAAAATGAACAAAAGAAATAATGAGAAGGAGCAGTCCATGTGTCATTGTATGTATCCATAAGAAAGTGAGATATATGGAAAGGGAAATCCTCACTGCTTCACAGGGAAAGAATGGGAGGAGGGGCAAAGAGGGATTCTGCCCACAAAATGTCTGCATCTCTCTTTTCTCACACATATGAATGAGCACTTTGTTTCAAACTGAGAAAAGCACACATACATTCTCTAATCACAGAATTGCATGGAGCAGCACATAAATGTCGCTGTGCGAGAATATGATTGTTTGTAAGAGGAGGAAAGCATTGTCATTTTCCTTCTTCAACTTTGTAGGCTAAGCCCTACAAGCACTATAAAAATAGAAATTATCCATTTAAAATGGTGTAAACCCACCTTTAATTGGTTTAAAAATATTAAGGCAGAGAAGGAGAGAAACAAATGCCAACAAATGCCATTTACATTAATTGCTATCTCACTTATATCCACAGAAGAAGCAGCTCCTGATTTTATAGAGAACACACAAAGAGAATAATGTTAGGAACACTGACTTACATAAAGAAAGTTTTCTTTTGTTGAATCCTTCCTTTAGTTTCAGAGAACTAAAGAGAAATTTATTATATATTCAGTAAGAATCAAATGTATCTCCTGGAGCAGGAATAGAATTCTTGGACAAAGACTTAAACACAATTTAGGTAGTTCACAAGGCTTGTGTGGAGCCCTGTCACAGGTCGATATCTTACCTATTGAAAGGTCAATCCGTTCTGTTGCTTCAGCACAAGTTCTAAATAGGACTCTGTCATTCGGTGGTGTGGCAGAAGTGCAACAGGCTTAATCTAATAATCATTTGAAATTCCTAGCCATGGTTAACCTTTAAATATTTCTCTGAGCCAGTAATGGATTTCAGTTTCTAATGTCAAAATATTCTACCTGCAACAAAGTTAACTTTTGAAAATGTAATTTGAACTTCTTGTAATTATAAATTTTCAAGAGTGGAAAAATAAGACAGAAATGTCCCAAATATCTGAGGGAATTAACACGAGACACTCACTTCACGCTTGGTCTTTGCAAAGTTGCATGTTGAAACTTTGTCAGACATTGAAGCAGTCTAAAATCCTTAATATACAATATCAATCTTGTTCGAAGTCAAACTCCTGGATTTCTCTGAACCAGTATAAAAAAGAAAAAGAGACTGTGAATTGAAGCTAAACAAAATAAGTCCTGTCCTTTCCTCACCCTCAAACAACACTCAACACCTTTATAATTTTTTTTTTTTAATCTTGGTTCCATAGAATCACAAACTCACAGACTATCCAAATGAACCAAAAACCAAAACTGCAAATAGTTCCTATGAATTCGTAATCAACTTGGATCAAAAGTCTAAGCAGCGAGCTAGGATTCCTTTGGGTCAACAAGCATCAAATGAAGTCATTACACTGAAAGAGCAGGAAGGTGTCTAAACAAGAACAAGTTATTCCAGCTCCCTTTTTCCGCAATAGAAACAATAATTTTAAAGATAAATTATTCTAAAATACACAAAATATCTTATTCACAATCATGGGTGGGTGAATTGTAAATCTATAATTATATTTATCTCCATTAACTTTAGGCAAAAATGTCCTTCTATTAATATTACTGTTTCACTGATATTCTTTGTAATGATCTACTAAAAATAGAGTGTAGGGAGAATTGTATCTTGATAATTTAATGCTAATCTTTTTTTTTTCTCCCATCTAACAATCATCAGATATTTTTCCCAATTAATCTTAATATACTAGCAAAACTGGCATACGTGCTCCTAAATCAAGTGAACTCAGAGTTAAGCTTTGTATGTGAGTAATTAGTGATTTTCTGAGCTATTTCTATGCTCTTCTTTTCAATCTTCAAATCAGGTGGCAACTAAAGAGGTCCCTTACTTGAGTAATCATCCTTATTACCCTTATCCACTGTGTTCTAATGAAGCACATTATTTTTGGGTCAGATTTTCAACACAGTAGTAAGAATTTGAAATTTTTGAGGAGCTCAAACCCTTCAGTGTCAGCTTTTTAAAAGCCAGTCATGAGACTAATTTAAAACAAACAAGTGAACATAACATTTTAGAAAATTTATTAATCTGATGATTTAATCGTTGTACATTAACTGTTGTCTTTTAGGAATAGGAAAATTGCATGTGCTAAATGATGTGGAGATCTAGGAAAATAAGAGATTAGGCAATAGATTTTACCATAGAACAGACAGGAAAGGTTGTATTGTAGGGATATCATGAAAACAGTATAGCCTAGATGTTAAATATCAATGAAAAATCTGAGCAGAAGGTGGTGGCCTGATTACAGGTTTGAGATATTGCTGCTTTACACATTAATCAGAGCATGAGGGACCAGAGAGAGATTTGAAGGTGAAAACATTGGCATTATTTTTATTTTTTTCTTATTTTTATTTTTTTAATTATTAAACTTAAATTCATAACTAGTCGGCCATGAAATCCAAAAATCAGAGAGATAAGCCAATATCTTCCTGAAGGCCTTACAAGAGCAAAGGTAATTTACTAAGACAGTAAAAACTGTTCATTTCTTGAGGGAGAGCCAGGAAGAACCTAGAACTCTTCTATATACATATTTTTACAAAATTGTATGCAGCTAAATGTAGTCAGTTATTATATGTATAAAAATTGCCGACTGCAAATTTGTCCGCCAAACAGTGATTACATAGAAGGAAGTTGGAATAAAAGGGAGAAATCTTTTAGTATTGTGCAAATTTTTTTCATTTTTGCTTTCACATATGGAAGTATTTTACCCTTCCTGAGAACATTATTATAGTTATTATAGCAACTAATGAATCTTCTTGGGATGTTACAGGAGTGTCACAAAGAAAATACTTATTTTTATTCCTTCATCTCCATATTTATATATTTGTCAGTCAATAAACCATGGCCATGGTGCTAAGTACAGTGCAGGCAAAAGTGATTTCCTTCTGAGAAGTGAAGTCAGCAGTATACTACATGATAGAATTCACATCATGAATGAATGTGCATGAAATGTTAGCTGTCCTCTGTTGAGACCAAAACTTCTTCCTTTCCATTACCACCTAGTTAATTCCAACCTGCAAGTATAGAAGACATGGACATAATGAGAAAGCCAGGAGCCTCCAAAATAAGTAGGAACATGAGCTAGCAACTAATAACATTTTCCATATCTCTTGGTCATTTCCAGACCCATATGTGTCAGGAAACCACTATATAGTGAATGAAACAAACAAAGTTTTAAAAAAATAAGCAAGAACCAGAAATAAAACAAAACTAAAGAAAACCCAAACAACCCCAGAGGGAAACATGAGAACTTTGTTTGCAGTATATTTTTCTCTTGGAAAATGAAACTTTAAAAGCAAATTCTGTCAGGTTCTTCTGGAAGATGAAAAACATATTACAAGCTTGATTTTGATCATGTACAAGGCCACTCAAGAATGTCTTAAACTGACATGAAAAGAAACACCTCTGTTTTCTTCCTTGTTTTTCTACCAGATGAAAAGAATGCTTTATTGTACTGCATGTTAGTCTTGGTGAGGAACTGAGGTCTAGTTATACCAGATGAACAAGCAACACCTGATGTGCAGTTTCAATTCTGCTTTTTAATTCTAATTTATCACTTTACTTGAAAATCTAGATAATATTTTTGTGTCCAGATTTTTAAAAATACTGAAGCCTTTTCAGATTCATCAGTGTTTAGATATCCAGTGTGGATAAGTAAATTTAGTGAAAGCATGTTCCCAAAAAGGCTGAGATGAAATTTCATGCTGAGTAAGGGATCTGAATGCATACTTTGCTATACATTGAGGCATGAACAGGGAGAAGACATTTGAAAGGAAAATAAGATCCTCATTTCCACAGCAAATAAAATCCCTCATACATCTTTATCTCTACAGCAAGGGAATGTTATCTGCTTGAGCACTTCTCATTTCCTATTATGACTTTAAATGAAAGCAACGGCCTTTGTAGATTCTTATTTGAGTCAGTCAGTATTGTTTGCTGCTGGGGAATATGTGGGACAAGGCACAGCTGAGACACCGAGAAAAACACATATTTTCATTCTACCACTGTTACTGTCTTGGTTTCCATGTGCTTGAGGGAACATTAAATTCTTGGAAAATGATTGAGTGCTTTATGAGATACTTTTTGAGCTAGAAACATTTTAGATCCAGATACTCATTATTTCATGTACAAGTTTTTAGATCTATTCTTACAACTAAGATAATATTTCAGAAATAAATTACATTAATTTTCAGTTAATTAAATAGAATAATTCATTCTCTTCAGAAGTAACAAAATAAAACCATAAAATAGATACACAGAAAAATATTCAGATGTCAAATTGAAGAAAAAAACAGAACAAAATGGGAGATCTGTTGGCAGCATGCACCTGACAAGTGGCTGCATTTCAGAAATTGCTTTGAGAAAAAGAAAATACTTTGAGACTGAAGAGATACAGAACTGCAATAGAGTAGTATAACCTCTGGGCAAATTTATTTGATTTTGGCTAGATGACGCACTGTTGAATGTCCCAGTTCAACAAATCTTTTAAATTTTGCTGGGATTTTTTGTTTATTTTTCCTGTTTGATGTAGTAAACATCCATTAGACATTAAAAGAGTACACCAATATGCCACTGATCCTCTGGTCCTTGATAAGGTGCCAGCCACTCAGTATCACCATTTGCATAAACAGCTGGAGTTTTTCTGGACCTATTCCTATCATGTAGCTGGATGCCTTCCTGATGGTTTGCACTTCATCATATCTCCAGCGAGCTAACTTGTTTGTGATAGATCTGAAAACTTCACAGAGAAAAAAGGATATTTATTTAGTCACATTTAATTCAAGCAGACTTCAATATAAATTTAATAGGGAGCATGGTCTGGAACATGCAGAATAAGCTGTTCTCTGCACTTTTATCGGTTTCCTAGCAGGCATGGGGAATTCTCTAGGTTACAGTAATCTCTTCTTTTCCTTAACAGATTGATTGTATGCATGAGTGGTTTAAACTGTTCTCCCTGGTGAAAAAAAAACATAAAAATAGTATATTTCCTAATTCAGTAAAATTTCATGGTACTAAAATCACAAAGTTGTAAAATGAATGATACTCTGTATGAAAAGGCTTTGCATACAACAAGACATTGTTTTCCTTAGAAGAAATTTTAAAAGTGCAGAATTCTTTTTCAATTTTATGCTGCACTATCTACTCAATGGGTAATGTTTCTATTTCTTTATATCTAATAAGATTCTGCATAATAGCTTTATGATTTGAAAATTTGGATCTGTCATGGATCATACTATTCACAGGGTGTTTTTTGATAGTCTGTGATGATCCACTAAAGTCAATGTTACATGACTTCAAATTGAAAAAACATAAAAATATTTTCAAATTAATTTTCCCAACTTTATTAAGGCTGTCACGTTGTACAAGATTAACAAGTGAATAGGGTCTCTTTTATATACAGATTACAATAAAAAGATATAAAAGGAAAACAAATATAAGTAAACCACTTTGTAGTAGTAGCCTTTATTTTTGAAAAATGAAAGAACCCGCTGGATGAGAGGCAGAACATGACCCAGCCATGGGCACTCACACCCTGAAAGCCAAACGTGTCCTGGGCTGCATCCAGAGCACCGTGGGCAGCAGGGGAGGGAGGGGATTCTGCACCTCTGCTCTGCTCTGGTGAGACCCCACTGCAGGGCTGCATCCAGCTCTCCTATGGAGAAAGGCTGAGAGAATTGGGATTGTTCAGCCTAGAAAAGAGAAGACTTTGAAGTGACCTAATTGCAGCCTTAGGTCACCTAAGCTTTGACCTGAAGGGAGACCACAGGAAAAATGCAGAGTAACTTTTTACTAGGGCATTTTAAAAAGCGGGGAGGGGCAGAATAAGGAGGAATGGCTTCGCACTAAAGACAGTATATTTCGATTGGATATTAGGGGAAAAAAAATTGTCGAGGTTGTGAGGAGCTGGAACAGGTTTCCCAGAGAAGCTGTGGAAGCCCCATCCCTGGAAGTGTTCAAGGCCAGGTTGCATGGAGCTTTGAGCAACTTGCTTTAATGAAAAGTGTCCCCGTCCATGGCAGGGGGTTGGAGCTAGATTATCTTTAAAGTCCCAGGCCATTCTACTATTCTAAAAATTTATGAATTCACTTTTTCAGGGAAAAAAGCCAAAGGATATTTTTGGAATATTTCAGAAGCCAGAAAACTGTATTCTAAATAAATAAATTAAAACTTGGAGTACGAATTAAACCCTCAGAAGGGGAGACCAAACAAGAAACATTAATAGATCTATGACGGATGATATTTAAAGACACTGATATTCGAGATACTATGCATTAATAATAGGATTATGAAACATTTAAAACAAACTAGACAAACCTCGTTATAAATCACTTGACTAGAAAACAGAAGGTTTATATAGCAAGAGTATCTATTTACCATAATTTATTTGTGTTGTTTTTTTATTTCATTCAATATGGAGGTCATATGATGGGGAAAGACTAGAAAAATCATGCTGAGAAAATAAATTAAAAGTCACTCTCAGCCAAACTTCCCTGATTGGAGACTAGCATATGTTTAGAACTGTGCATGATCCTGGAAGAAATAGAAGATTTAGTCACTACTTTTGGAATTTTGTCATACACTTTTTTTGTCTAGCAGATAGTAAAGCATAACAGACAGTCCAATTTTTAAAATGCTGAGATGGAAAACTGGCTTCTGTATTTCAACAAAAAGTCCCTATCTCATTCTTTGCTATACAATGACTTAATTAGCTATTCTCTATTAGATTACACATTAAGAAAAAAAAAGTAGAAACACAGGAAGAAAGAACTAAATCCTTTGAAGATTATTTTCACTGTTAACTAATTTTCTTTTGTTGTGTAAAGCCCAAACATCTGAGAACTGAAATTTAAAGACCCAGTTCCAAAATCCATAGACATGTATCTAATTAAAATCACACAAAATCACCAAAGTTTGTCCTTAATGAAATGAAATGGAAGCTGAGAAAAACAAATCCAGTAAAAAGTGATTGCTGACATGGCACAAATGTTCATTCTATAAGGGCTGTTAGTTATATAAGGAGGTTAGTTATTTTAACAAGCAATCTCTTCTGAAAGACTGTAAAGTGTTTAAGAATAGAGCTGCTAGTTTTAATTTGATTTCTCATGACTGCAGTTTTAGTTAGCTATCTTAGACATCTATAAGAAGCAGCAGCATATTGACAAAACTATTGACTTGACTACAAGATCAAAGAATGAAGATTAAAGCAGGATATGGCAGAATGTGGTAGGAAATATAATTAGATTCTTATTTTTGCAAATATTAATTTATAATACTTTAAAAATAGTCCATCCTGAAGTTTTGTCTAAGTTTTCCCCTATTTAATGCTTTATATGATATTTAATAATGCTTTATTAAAGTCACTTAATAAGCCATTTTTGTCAAACTGTCTCTTCTCACACTTCTTTCTTACCTTCTTCATTGCTTCTTCAAGGAACACAAATGTCATGGTCACAACAACTATTTAGATTTTGTTTCTGATGTTTTTTCTTTGAATATTAAGAAACCCCCCTGAAAGGAATGTTTATCTGCTTAGTATTTTGGAAATATAAGAGCCTCTGTCTTTTTCAGTAGCATCTTACAGTTGTGAAACTCTCCCTTGTCCTGAGCCACACCAGCCAGTCCAATCCTTGTTGGCATGAGTCGTGCTCGTGCTCCTCATAACACTCTGCAGCATCTCTGTCAAACCCATTCCACTTGCTGACCTTCTGGAGCTTTCAGACATTGGAAAAAACTTTACAGTTAATCTGGGCAAAAGAACACACACTATATATGAAGCTAAGAATTTGTTATTAGTCCAATTGAGCAGTTTAATGCTCTAATTTGCTTGATTAATGCAGAAAAGATCCATTAACAACTGTTATTAATAATAAAATGAAAGCCCAGCCACATTCCTCCTTTTTTTAGCCTCTAGGTCTTTTCTCTGATTTTATCCTCACCTTTTCAATGTACTTGTGATCCTATGGCTGACAGATTCAGTTTTCCTCAGGAAGAAAGGGGTGTATGTCTGTCTGCAATAAGTTGTGACAACTCGAGAAGTCCTCACTGGGAGGCTCATGCTCTTCACAGCATGGGTTTCCTCCTCCTCAGTTCTGGATCTTCTTGGCATTGTTTATGATTTTCTGCCACAATTTGTTTCCTTCTCTGGAGTCCATCTCAAGTCTTGAAGTGGCACTGGGCCTCCCCAGCCACAGCTGACAGCAGGGCCAATTGCTTGTGCCAGGACAACATTTGCTTCATTCACAGAGCTTCAGCAGAAGCTGGTGAGACAGTGGTCACTTGGCCACCAACCTGCTGCTCAGAGAAGCTTGAAGGAAACTCAAGCCAAGCAAAGCCCAGGGATCCTGTACTGTCATGTTAGTGCAACATCTCTGACATTTTAATTGTAATGGCAAAAAAATTGAGTTACTACTGTAGTGGGAAATCCATAGACAATTATCTGCTTCTTTTTGGTCTCTCAACAATTTTTAGGGTAACCTCTATAGCTTTTATTGGATTTCAGCACCTCAAGAGAACTCATGCAGTCTAAATGTTTCCTGCCTTGTTTTATTCTCTCACTGTTCATTACTTCTGAATTCTCTGTACTCTGAGTTTGGTCAGGTTAGACATATGTTACCCATCACAAAGCATCTAAACTCATTCTACTTAATCATTAACCCCAACTTCCATATGATGCTTAAGTTGCACATATTAATTTTGCCATATTCTGTAATGCTTAATACTTCAATTATTTATGTTTAAATTTTCATTTCTAATCCATACTGGATTACAAAAGCAGCTGCATATATATAGTTTGGTGATGTTAAGACAGCTATTTATTTTGGCAATCTGTCTCATTCATATGAGCAGGAAAAAAAGATATTTTGATCACATAAAATGAAATGAGGCTTTGAAGTAGTGCCATTCTCAAAAGAATTTTCCAGTTTTTCAGAGGATTTGTGGAATCATCTCTATTTACTGGTCCTTGTAGAGAACCACCTGATGTGGTAAAAATTACTGAGCAGTTGCCTTGGAGTGTGTAGCATTATTTTTAATTTAGGGGATATTTTAAGCTTTTAACTGCTTTACTCAAATCTTTTTAAGGATGCCTAACCTAAATAAAATTACACTAGAAAGACTGCCATTTTGAAATCAGCATTTATCTTGATTCTTTTTAGAGTATCGGCATATGAAATTTGGGCCAATCTATTCCTTTGTTTCTTACTTTGAATTATCTTTACTGCATTCATTCTGATGGAAGTTCTCAATGTTCTTTCCCCCTTTCCGTCATGTACTGTTCTGTACTTTCCCAAGGCAGTCAATCACTCTAGGGCTGGTGTGTAATTTGCTTTGTGAAACAGACATTTTGCCATTAATATATGTGAAATTTCTTTCCACTCTCATTCAACATAGTCACTTCCCTCTGGTGATCATTTGTACTTCTCTGTGTTTACTTGATGACTTCTGTCTGAGACAGGCTTTACTGGTTGGCTGAACTTCAGGTGACACCACATTAGCATACAGAGCTTTATTATGTGACTTAAGCTTACTGAATTCACCTGTGCTTCTACAGTCACATTTTCATAGAAAACAAAATACCTCTGAAAACTGTTTTTTTTTTTTCCTCAGGCTCTTTCCAAGTTACTAAAGTAAGATGTTAATATTGGTGGAGTCCATTTTAAGCTCAAAACTGATAGCAAAGATTTAGTTATAAATATCAACAACAGTGTGTCCTGGCAGCCAAAATGACCAACAGTATCCGGGGCTGCAGCAAGCTCAGCATCATCAGTTTGGGCTTTCCCATTTTGTTTGCCTCTGCTTGTCTTAAATTGACTACATGCTTTATTGTAGGCAAAATATCTTCTCCTTCTAACAATTTTCATGGGGATTGGAATGGTCATATATTTAACACTACAAATATAACTGATGAAGAGGAAGATGAAAAGAAAAGTTTCAAGATTATCATTGCTGAGAGGGTTTCCTAACAACTGTTTCCTTCTCTCTTTAGGTTATGGGATGTAAAGGCCTTTAAGAAATGGATTTGGAATTATTGAATCAGCAGATATTTTGAAACTTCACAATTCAGCAAACAAAATAGATTAAAATAGATTAAAATAGATATTTTTGTGGTATTGTTGAGAAGCAACAGTAAAGGCTCTGAGTGTCTCAATTATTTACCTCATATTTGTCTTACAAGATTAGAAATTAGTTTCTTCATAGCTGAGGAAGGAACTAGGCCTGCCTTTAGCTTGGTTTCCAGCAGGTGCATTACCACAGTAATCCATCATTTTTCTCTCCAGAAAAGCTAGTTCTGCAGTGCATTAGACATACATTCTGATTTATCTTATTCTCATACCTCTTCTAGCAACATAACAGCTGCAACAGAGTGAAAGGTTAATTGTGGGGTATCTAGTATGTTTCTTCATAGGTGACCATAAATGTGTACAAAATTCAAGGAACTAGGGAATTACAGGGGACAATAAATCAGATTTCATGCCCATTATTTTCACTGTCAAGAACACATATTATTCAAAATTATTTCAGAAAAAAAGAGAAATATATTGAAAAAATAGATATAAAATTGGCACAGTCCTTTGAGAACAAGAATGAAGTGTTAGGGATCCTGCCAACTTTATATTGATCTGAAAATCCTCTGTGCAAGCAGCATGGCATAGTGACCGAGCAGTATTAAATATAGCAGGGGAGCACATGAATAGATAAGAATGCACTTAGAACAGCACTCGGACAATTTGTGTGTGAACTTCCATTCAGTCTTTCTTGTGCAATTTGGTGCTTTGCAGAAACATCCAACTAAACCATCAAGAGAAACACAGTAGCTGGCGTGGCTAAAGTGTTCCTGGGGCTTGGGTTGGTATCTCTGCTGGCCAAACTGCTGCCATACCAGGGTGTTGTAACTCACTAGATGTATTGGAAATGGTAGATTCTGTGACCCTTGTGGTGTCCTGTGGTCTGGTCCCTCTCCCCTCTGGCCATGCCCAGTTGGCCGAGATCCAATTTCTTCCCGCCCCCTTACAGACCCTAGAAAAGACCTGTGCCCCCTGACCTCGCCCTCTTTTCACTCCTGGAGGACCACAAGAAATAAACTTCAGACTCTCCCCAGGGGGGAAAGAGCCTCTTTAGTTATCTTTTATTCACGTCCATGTGGCGGATCCCTGAGGCTTCACCCTAACATCTGAGCTAGTCGGGAACAAGGTGAAGTCTCAGCGGGTGAAGCCACACCAGGGTATTTCAGGCTAGCAATAGTATCCACTCCTTTGGAGATTTACATTCAAGTGCAGTGTTTTACATACCTTCTACATTTATTGCAATTATCATTCTCTTTCCCAATAAATAGTATTTTACAGTAAGTTTACAGCAGCAATTTACATTACTTTATTGCTCAAAATAATTTTTCTTTTTGGTTGTTTGGTTGTTTTTTTTTTTCTTTTTCACTGTTTAACAACTTCAGCTGTATTTTATATTCAACTTGCTTTACAAGGCATCAATCTCCACTTCTTCAAAAATATGTTATCTCACTTAGCAGAATGCTCAGAATTTCAACCATCCAAAAATTAAGCATACACATAAAATAGCTAGATTTATCTTGTTATTCACAGAGAAAGAAAATAAATAATTAACTTACTATGTTTTAGAGGCATTGTTATGTATTCAGAAGAATTAGCCTTATAAGGTATTTTGTCTCAGTTGAACAGGTCCAACCTAAGCATCATAATATAGAAGTTTAATTTTTGGATGCCTGTAATGACAGTATAATGATAGTATCCACCTCCACCTAATTTGAGTACATAATATTCTTGGCTGCAATTGAATTCACTCCCTGGAATATTTATTTCACTCCCAAGCCTAGAACTGCCCAGAATTAAAATATCCTTTCCAGGAGTTTTCCTCAGAGTGAAACTGATTTTCTTTATTCTTCCTTTTTTATTTATTGCAGATGAATTTGGCACAGTTATTCAAAGGCAAAGCATATTTTTTGAGATTTTGATAAAGTATAACAGGAGCCATTCTATTCTTACTGTGCCTTCACAGAACCCTGGCAACAATAGAGGGTAGACCAAAGTGTGAAAATATTTTCTTTAAGAATAAAAAATGTACATAATCTAAAAGTGATTTCTCAAAATTTCCTTTTAGTCCTGATTGTAATTCTCTTCTCAATACTGTGCTAGAGATTATGTCACTTGAAAAGAGGCCTGATAAGGTTTGCTTAACATTGCTTAAAATTATTATTCTGCTAAAATTAGTCACTACTGCTGCTTTTTGTTTTAATGAATCATGTCCATTCCTTGTATCCACCCAGGCAGCACACTCTGTGACTTTGCCACTCTAGCTTAATGAGGACAGTGAACCCCAATGTGCATTACCATAAAGGGTGAGCTGAAATGTTGGAGTTGTCTAATCTCTATAGGTATCTGTCATTTCATTTTACGCTCTCTGGATGATGGACATTTGCAGAAGAGTGAATTGCCTTTAAAGTTTCAAATCAAATCAGGACATTTGCTCAACCTCCACTGTATCCCTCTTGTACCCCGCATAGTCTCTGAGGATTAAAGAACTGTTACTTGTCACCTTTATCAGCTAAATCAAGAAGGAAGTACATATACTGTTCCAATTGATCATTAAAAGATTTGAATCTCAGTTGTCTTTGGAAGACTCCTGGTCTTTATAAAGGATGAATCTTTTCCTCTTGGAATCTGCAAAGACAACAGAATATATCTCTTTATATTCTTCCCTTTGAAACTTATTGCTGTGTTTTAGAAATATCTTAAAAATCTTTTTTTTCTCCTGATAATGACACTTACATTTAAATTTCCTGAGTGGATGAATAGAAAGTAGACTTAAACATGCTTATTTTTTATCTTACAGCTATGTTAGTAAACTAATTTTTTTAAATTAATTAAAATTTAATTTTCTCTAATAATCATTCATTCATTCACTCATTCTTTCACATTCACTTCCCAGAATTCAAGTAGCAGGAAAAATGTAGTATTTTTCTTTCTTGTTTTGTTTAAAAACTCTACCTGTTCAGCTTATTCATGGAACAGTAAAATAGTTCTAGTTTAAAACTATTTTAAGAAGATTTACTTTAATTTTTGACTGAGAAGACTGAACTGAAGCGACTATGATGGTTAGATATTGACACTAATTACATTAAATGTAAAATAAGAATTACATTTTGTTTGGGAAATATATTGTTTCTGATATTTCGGTGTATTTGTAATTGAAATGGATTTTCTATTTAAAAGAAATGCCAGCCTTCATTTGAACTGCTAATTAAGGCCATCCAAAGTTACTTGGTATATACCCAGGATTTGCCATCCCAAAGTCAGTTAAAATTATCTTTGTAATCTGACTTACCCTTGTGAGATATGAATTTACCATTGCTAAGGAAAAAAAAAGTTACATAAGAAAGTTAAGGAAAAATTCTACCTGCTGGAGTCTATTACAAAGAATTTTGCCCTTTTAAAAAATAATTTTATTTTTTAACTGTAAAATGCTAAGAAACCTTTCATCTTCGGAAAGAAACACTTTTGTGGGAGATTCTAGCCTTACATTTTTATGTACGTTGCAAGGGAACTTCCTGCAAACAGGTAAAATGCAAGCAATGTCTTGTCTTTCACAAGATGAAATTGTGCATCAAAGATAACTTATCTACAGGAATGCTTTGCTGACAGACATCCGTATTCTGGAGATAAAGTCAAAAAATTATGTAGAAAGTCTTAGCATATGACCACACTAGAATTTCTGTGCTGCCCTTCTGGTGTGTATATGAAGCTTACCTGTGTTTATGTAATAGCTGATGACATTCACATGCAAAATTTTACATTTGTTCAGATATGTGTGAATTTTTAAATATCCATGCAAGAGTTAAATTAGAGTAACCACCTGTATTTTTAAAAAAGAATAAAATGTTGCCGTCTTTTGCTAATTCAAGACACAAACCTTAGCAGTAAGTAAACAACTTGGTCTTGAGTAATATAATTTAAATTGACATCTATATATACTAAGAGGTAGAGAAATCTGTGATAAAAGCTTGTGCAGAGCTTCACTTGCACTTGATGTTCTATAAGTAGGGACTAACGATTAGAGCTTTTTAAATTAAAGAAAAGCAAGATATAGTGTTTATTTGGGTGTCTGGGTAGAGTCTTATAAAGGTTACATGAGAAATAAGTTAATGGACTGAAGTTTATAGCTTTGTGTATAACTGTCAAATCTTTGTGTAAATTACCTTTCTCTTCTGCTGGCCAGAATGCAAAAGTCCAATAAACTGTTAATAAAAATGGAAAGGTCATATGTAAATACCACAGATCTTGAAAATGAATCAGAAAAATGCTATGGTTTGCACACAAATATCATTTCATATTCTGTTTCATGGTGTCTAAAGTGGGATGGGACTTATGATGTGTGTTTTTATCAAAGTATGGTAGGAAAATATTCCGTGAAAAAGAGATCTGCTTTAATTCTAAAAACAAGTGCATGATGACAAATTGGTGTTTGTTTCTCCAGCTTAGACAGAATTTTTCTTACTAAGAGCACTCCAAAATAAAGACTGATTTAATTATTCTAGTAATTTACCAAGACTTTTTACAATGGAATATATATTCTGTCTTTTGAGTCCACTTCAGAACACACTTGTTTATATATTTTTATTTACACTGAAATATATTGGTAGAATGCTTTATAAAATAAAAGATTAAGGATTTTGCAAGACTAATTTAATGCTCAGAAGAACTGGATTTTACTGTTCCAGCTTCAATGAAGACAGTATGGCCTGTCTATATTTTCACAGATATTTTCACAGAATCATAGAATGGTTTGGGATGGAAGGGACATTAAAGAACATTTAGTTCCAACTACTGTGCCAGAGGCAGGAATGCTCTCCTCTAAACCAGGTTCTCAAAGCTCCATCCAATTCAGCCTTGTACTCCTCCAGGCTTGGGGCATTCACAGTTTTTATGGGCAACCTCTTCCAGTGCCTCACCATCCTCTTCCTAATATCCAATTTAAACCAGTCCTCTTTCAGTTGGAAGAAATTCCGCCTTGTCCTATTACTGCATTCCCTTGGGAAAAGCCTCTCTCTAACTTTCTTTTAGGACCTCTTTAGGTACTAGAAGGCTGCTGGAAGGTCTCCCCCATGATGAGCAGCCCCAACTCTCTCAGCCTGTCTTCATAAGAAAGGCTCTCCAGCAATTTGATCATCCTCATGGTCCTTTTCTGAACTCACTCCAACAGGCCCAAGTTTCTAAATTTGTCCTTATTTTGTTCCTAAACAAAATATACTTTAATCTTCAAAACCTGAGATTCTACAGCTACTGCAGTGATGTGCATTCACTTAATTTTATTAAATAGAATATATATAAAAAAAAAATTGTAAACATATTGGTCTGTGTTGTGGTTGAGGGAGGTCGATTTCACTTGTTGTTTACTTCTTTTTTTCCATTAAATATGTAATGTAAATGTACTGAATACTTTCATGGTACTGCTTCCCGATTTAAGAATTTATTGCTTTTCTTCTGGACTGTTTAACAGCACTACTAAGTGATGTCAGCCTTAGTACCTGTAACTAGAAGACATTTTTGTTAAGGAAGCAATTTCTCTTAGAATGATCTTCAGGCACTGGATTAGTAATGAAATGACCTGTGAGATGTGTGCTTTGTAATCAACACATGAATAAAAAACCCCACTGCTTACTGCAAAACAACATCTTGATATCAAAGATGGTCTAAAATTAGAGTGATTACACACTTATTTTTCTACACAGAAAGATAAATAATGTCTTTAATCAAGAATAACCTTCAAAAATAAATCAAGAAGGACACAGGAGATTAGCCACAGGGTTACATAGCCACATTAACAAACAACTTCTCTGTAGCTTGTTATATAATGATTTTTTGTCATTTTATTTAATGAATCATAATTTTATGTGCAAAGGTCATCAGAGCCCTTGGACTCCTAGGGCACTCTATTCTTATATAAAAACAATTTTTTTTTTTTTTTAAGTAAAATTTTGCTTTTTCCTCAAAAATTATAACTTCTGACTTACAGAAAGTTTATAACAAGAAAGACATGTGCCAGCAGTCCAAAAGCCTAGATCAGACTCAGGCAGGGTTATTTGTTTGGGAAATATACTAGCATATCCCATTGCTTATCTGAAGGGAAAAGGGAGTAGAATAGAGTACAACTTCACTATTTACTTGTTATCATTATTATAGAAGACCAGATGAGATCTTAGCCTATTATCAAAAGCTTCAGAATGAAAGTGACTCTGAATTTTGTGAGGCTGGACATACCTCCCATTATAGATCTCATTTATGTATTCCTCATCCTATGAGTTCTACTGGCAGTGCAAAATCATTCTAACTATATACAAAGAAGCATAAAATCCATGGTAGAAAATCCTGTGCAGGCTGCCAGATGCTGAGGTGTGTCCACATGGTATTGCACTGTTTGATGCAGAAATATATAAGATGTATATAATATATACATCTTGAAATGTATTCATATCCCAATGCAATTTTTCTAATTCTATTGCAAGAATGAAGAGTCCTAGTTTTTGCAGCATCCAAGGAAAATGTTGTAATTCCCCCATTTGTTATCTTAGGAAAGTCTGGTGATATTGAATGATATGAAGAGCTGGGAGTAACTTAGAAATTATAAAAAAGTTAAAGGAAAATATTCAACATATCAGTTTCACACCTTTATACATTGCAAACTAATTCACTGGTTATGTAAAACTAAAAAAGTAGAAGAAAAACATGCTTTCCTATTAGCATAACACAAAATGATGCCCATATATACAAAAAACTTATATTTCTTTTGCAAAATTTTGAAATTTCTTTTTTTTATATTTAAAGACAGAGTCGAAAATTTGTAAATATAAAAAACCACTGAAAAGTAACTTAAATATCTGCATTTTCAGCAATTAGGAAAAAAAAAAACTTACAAAAACCATTACTTCAATAATTTGGCAGTTCTCTATGCAGTTGGTAATGCCTGTGTTTTATCCAATAAGGCAGATCTGTATACTGGAATACCCTAAGAGAATTAAATTAGCATGAATTCAAATTTTCTAGAATTTAAAAAGTACATGATAGAGTTTTAAGGATATGTGCTATACACTGTCATAAGGATTTTAGGCTTACTGAGTTATATTTGATTCTGTCTCCAGCTCCATAATTAAAAGAGTTATTTCAGCACTTTTCTGCACAAGGCTTTTTAGAGTCTTGAGTTTAGTGACTTTTAAAAGCACAGGAAGGGAATTGATCATGCAATCTTCAGAACAGCTGCGCTGTCATTTTTTTTCTTCTCTGTGCAATTCATTTCTCTATGTGCTGAATCTCATGGAAGAGAAAGAGGTACATTCCTTAATCTCAATAGAAATAATTGGGTTAAGCATCTTTTTTTTAATTAACTCTCAGCACTTTTTAAATTTCATGCTTTGAAGAACCATGGGACTATTAAGTGTAAACTTGCAAGTGTGTTCAATCACATTTCAGTGCTACAGACTTTTAAGCACTACAAAAATTTAAAAAAACATCTCTACAACTAAATGTTCGTGATGGATAATTAATAATGGCAGGTAGGCTAGTGAACACTATACTTTAGAATACTCAGGCTGGGAGTAATTGTGACATATCTAAATACTTGCCAGAGTCAGAAGAAATGGTCTTTAAATGATTTTAAAGATTTTGATGATACTATCAGAAATTTACATGGGCATGCAATTTGTCTTTTTCTATTATAAACTGGGTATCTTCATGAATTATCAACCTCACTGCATTCAGTAGAGACTCCTACTCTCTTTAGCTGGACAAAAAAATACCTGTATTGCATATGTTACAGATTTTTATTCACCTATCAGTGTTACGTCAAGTCCTGAATGCTATAGATTCATTGTTTTACCGTTCAGAAATTATTTTTGTCAGAAAATATTGATAAAAATAAGCTAAGGAAAAGATACCTTGCGAATGTACGAAAATATTTTTTAATAATCAAAGTACCTCACAGGTATTAATTAATTTAGATTTAAACCTTTCTATATCTAACAAAATATTTGGCATTTACCACTTTCTTTTCCTTTGACACTTTTCATATTTTCCATTTCTTTGAGCTTTCTCTCTAGGCAAACTGGTCAAAGAATTCTGAAAAGCAAATAAAAATAAATGCTATAAAAGAAGAAAAAAAGAAAAAGAGAAGAAGAACCTTGAGAGTAAGGCTTTTGTTTTGATTTTTATTTTTTTTTCCTACTCAGTCTTCTCACATATCAGTTTTAAATAACATTAAAACCTCTGTCTCCATAATTTTCTAATTATTTGAAAGGCAGATAATTAGAAGGTACTGAGCAAATGTAAAGCTCTCCAGATTCCTCAATCAGATCTTGTGTATCACACTATCCATAAACTGGACACTCCTAACCAGAAGATTTTGTCAGAATATCGGACACATTAAAAGAGCTTCCACTATTTACTGAGAATATTCTTCTGCAAGAGACATGCATTGCATGGAAAGATGAGAGAGCTGATGCATAGCTTCTGGACAATATTCCACCATTTGCCATTAACTTTTATTTATTTGCAAAATCTTAAAGTTTGTGGTCTGGTTTTCTTTTTCCTTGTAGCTTTTCTTTCTTCTTATGGGATTTTTTTTGTTTTTGTTTTGTTTTTGTTTGTTTGTTTGTTTTTTGTTTGTTTTATTGTTTGAGGTTTTTTTACATTTTACAGAACTGATATAAGTAATAATGCCTCCTCAGGTGTGGTGTTGCAGCTACTCAGGCTGACAGTATACAAAATAGTATTTTGATAGTATGACAAAATGTTAAGGATACGGTTGTAACTAAGAATAGAAAAAAAAATTGCATAACCATCACTTTCTCTTGTAAGTCTCGTAAGCCAAAGCAGCTGGGCTGCAGTGTTCATGTTTTACTTCAATGTCTTTATGTTTTTCCCTCAAACGAAGCAATATTTCCAGACACTTCAAGTCCTGCAGCAAATTTCACAGAACTGTTTGAACTCTACCATTCTCTGAGGTCTTGGGGCTGCAGAATTTTGCTCACTGCTTCTGGAAGCTGATGTTGATGACAGCTGATCTTAAGTCAGAAGACTTGTGGATGGCATAGGTGTGAAGACGTAAATTAGATTTATTTGTTAAAGTGAGAATAGAAATCTGGTATCAGAGGTAACAAGCTAAGATCTTCCAGATAATAATTTCTGTTACTAAAGAGAGAAAATGATGATATTTTTTGAAGGAGATTGATAAGTTTCTCTTGCTGCATTTGAAAGGCTCACGTATTCTACAAAATAAAATTGAGGATATCAGGCCCTTGGCATCAAATATTTTGCTCTTCTCTTCCCACTGTACTGTGTGCTAGTGTAATCATATGATTAAGTAGGCAAGTATTCTTCAGTTTTGGAAAAAAAGCCACTGAGTGGGATGAGCAAAAAATTTTATAAAATTTTATAACAGAGAGAAGAATTTAAAGAATTGACTTGTAAGCCTTAGCACCAGATGATAACTATTGACTCCACTGCTGCTATTGCTATCAGTTAAAAAGCAAAAATTATCTTAATGCTTTTCTTAACATTTTTTTCATAAAGAGAAATATGTCTTTTATACAAAAAAATAGAAGGGAAATATGGTAATCAAGAGAGAGAATTTTATTGTTACCATGATTTATTATTTTCATTTTCCTTTTGTATGATTTGGTTTATGCTGCTGAGTTTCATATTCACCATGACTACAAAGAATTATCTATCTGTAATCTGTAAGCCCATTTACTCCAGCAAAGTCAGTCATCTGACCAAAACTGTGTTTGTGGGGCTGTGGGATTAGAAATTCCCTAAACTCCTTTACCAATCCATGTATTCCTTGCTGCCTCCCCTTGCTAGAATTGAGATTATAGAAATTACTGAAGCAACAGTACAGCACTACAGCACTACCAGAGGGTTAGCAAGATTCAGCTCATTTACAATGCATGTAGAATACTACTGATTTTTTTTCTTTTCTATTTCTTTTGTTCCTTTTAATGTATTTCTTTAAAAGCATGCTTACTTAAACTAATAACTATGATTTGACTCCTCATTACAGTCTAAAACCTTTATATTCATAAAAGCTTTTCCTCTGGCAAGCTTTCATAAAAGTTTAGTGCAGCACTTATGCTCTACACCAAATCAGCACATAACAGAAGAAAATTTCACTCTTTACCCCAAGCAAACTTGTTATTGTGTTGCTCAGAGATGCTTATGGTGACAGTGGCCACTGTGTGGCAGGTGTTCCAGGATGCTGGATAATAAAATTCCTATGGGAAACTGCATGTTCTCTTAATGTTGATACCTTCCTGCTAGCATCAGCTCTTGAGTGATAAAAGATATAACTAAAGTTTTTGAGATGTGCAAAAAATAACTTGCCTGGTTCCTGTTAACCCTAAATAATTATTGGGACATTATGGAACAAATCTGACTTTTCGTCTCAGTAAGAATTTTTCTTTTTTTGAAGCCTGACATTCTTCACAGCTTCCAAATGACAAAAGGAAGAAACCAACTAAAACTTTTCAAGAAAGCTACAATTTCCAAGGATGCCTCAAGTACTAGCCAAAACTAGTAAGATAATGAAAATTCAGATGACATGTTCTCTATTTCTCTCCTAAATTACTGGCTTCCTCTTGGTTTTATATTTGAACCAAATCAAATTCTATTTACCCATTTAGAGGCTGAATGTACCCAACAGTTCTTTTTATATCATAGTTTAAGGAGGTCTCCTTTTGCCTGTTGATCTCATTTTGCCTGTATAAGTTCTTTTGAAGTGATACAAATTTTGTATAAAATTGAAAACTCTGCCACTGGGTGACTTAAAAAACTTGGTAAAATTATTTTAGGGGCATAATTTTATTCAACTGCATGGAAAAAATGAAACATTTAGAAGATAACCTAAGACTGAATTAGCTTTACTCTGCACAATTTATTTCCATGGGTCATATCATTTGGAGCTATACTTTTATGTGAATTGAAGATCTCACTGGATTTAGGAAGAACATTTGAAACTTTTTGAGACATTTGAAAAGTTTTGAGCTTATGGGAAAAAAGAAGAAAGCAGCCACCCCACTCCTGAAGAGTAGGAAGGAAAGCGTAAAGGGGGAAAATCAACACAACTGATTTCTTTATTGGCTGAGTGATCAAATACTGAGTGTATTGAAGTCTGAAGGCACTTGGATCTCTGGTGAGGGACACATGGGGGAAGAACGTTTTCTGCATTTTTAGTGTTAGTGTGTGGCATGCCTTGTTTCTGGAATACCAGCTGTGGAGCTGTCAACTGGAAGCTTTCATGAATGGAATCATTATAATAGGTGCTGCCTCATGTTTCAATTTCTTACTCAACTGAATTTTGCACTATTGTAAAGAAGACCAGGATAGTATTTTAATACCATTTTCCATTATAAAAACAAACAAACTAATGAATGAAGAACTCATCAGACCAAACTGATACAGAGTCGTACCAGAAGGAAGGAATCAAAGCTCTCAACCAACCAGAAATCTTTTCAAAAAATAAGATGAGCACTTTCATGCTGATAATGTGGTTGCCATGTCAATTAACCCAGAATGTTTGAGTTTCCATTTCCAAGAGTAGCACCATTTCTACTGGCAAACTGGGGGGTTGCATTGGGTCACATTAATTCTTCTAGGGAAAGCGACTTAAAAATTTGTAGCTTTAGAAAAATTCTGAATATGTCACAGATAAGCATGACTGTTCTGTTTTGTTTTTTGTTCTATGACTGTTGTATTTTGTGTCTCTGTATTTGTGTATGCATGTATGTACACAAGCATACTTCTACATACACTTGCTAGAAATTTACTCCTTATAGTGAGATTTCTGCTGTTTCTTGTCATGTTTTCCAACATAATAAAGCAAAACAAGAACACACTATTCTTTCCTATATCAAATCTCAGAACTGACTTAAAAGCACCATGCAGACATAGAGGTAAAGGTGGGTGCCCTTGCTGTACTGTTTCTTCAGATCAACTGTGATTTTGCATTTCCTTTTCTCTTTATAATTAGCTGATAAGATCCAAGTGCATAGTTACCTCTCTTCCTAAAACCTGGAAACTAGTCCTTTTTTACCCCATAAAAGCTAGAAGGTAGAAATAGAAACACAAAATCAAATAATTTTTACTTCTTTAAATGTCTGATGAATATTCCATAAACAGAAAGTCCATCACGTAAGTTTGGCAAGAAATTGATTTGACAGTATATTTAAGTAGTATTAAGTTTTATTATTGTATAGCATAGTAGTCTACAATGTTATATCAGCAGGAGAAAATATATTATAATGTCATCATTCATCACTTGATATATCTTAGAATGAATCTCAGAATTGTAGAATGGTTTGGTTTGGAAGGAACCTTACAGACCTTTGCCTTTTGTCTCTGCCTTTGCAAGAGACATTATGCGGCCTCCAGAAAATTCTGATGAAAGAAGAGTAAGCTTGCAAAAAGAGTAAAGATTTAAGCACAGTTTAATGCTAGTTCATCCTTTTGAGGATAGACAGTATTATAGGCGTAATTGTCAAATTAAATTGTAAATCGTATTTTGTTATCACTGCTGTATGTTTATATTCCTTTTGTTATAAAGCATGTTATGATGCTATTCAGTTGAGATGTTGCTTGTAGAAGACTTTCTCATGATACAGAAGATGAGGAGTGTTTATTAAAAAGGCAATATTTTTTCCTTAATAACTGGTAACTCTGGCCCTGACTTTCTCATGGTATAGAGGTCACCTCTTTCATTGACTGTGATTCTATTTTATTCATCTGGAGATCAAAATGACAAGAACATATGAAAAAGCAATATAAGAAATACTAAGAAGTAAATGGTAGTGTTTTCTTTTCTTAAATTACCAAAGAATTTGAACAATAGCCTCATATAAAAGGTCTTCCATTCAGTTTACATTTGTAATCCAAGTGTGAACATAAGCACAAGAACCCTTGTTCAGTTCCACTTCCTCACTGCTTTTTAAAATGTTATCCACCCTTAGATTACTTCAGTTTTTTGTAGGAGGAATATGGACAATACATACTCATTTGCTAAGAGGTCTGCCAGGAGACAGTTAACAATTCTTATAATACTTTTTGATCTCTTCCACATGAAGGTGCAATATAAGAGATCACGACCTGTACTGTTTCTTCTATTCATAATGAAAACCATAATTTATAAGGTGCTGTCAAGCAAATCTAAGTGTGAATGTTCAATTTTTAATTCTCATTTTGAGATAGATATGATTATGTTAACTTAGAAGTGGGTTTTTTTCCCGAAGAAGAAGAAAAAAAACCCACCCAACTATGCAGAATACCTTTTGTTCAAAGAGACATGTCTGAAGGTGGAGACATTCGACCAGATTTCAATGGAAAGCATTTGTACTCATGTATAAGGCAGTGTTTTGAGAGGTGATCATCCTGCCCTGCTCTGTACCGGTGTGGCTTCACCTTGAGTACTGTGTACACTCTTGGGCACCACAGGTGTAGTGGGTTGATCTTGGCTGGATGACTCTGTCATACTGCAGAATGGATAGGGGAGAGAAAATATAACAAAGGGTTCATGAGCAGAAATAAGGCCAGAGAAAGATCACTCACCGAACACCATCATAGTCAAAAAGGACTCAAAATAGAGATAGTGATTTATTACTAGCAAAATCAGAGCAGAATAAGGATAAGTAAAATAAGACCTTAAAAACAATTTTACCTCCACTCCTCCCTCCTTCCTAGCTCTACCTCCTTCTCCTGCAGCACAGAGAGAGAGAGGGAATGGGGGTTATGGTCAGCTTATTACATGTTTTTTCCATTGCTTAGGGACAGGAGTTCTTCCCCTGCTCCAGCATGGGGGCCCTCCCACAGGAGACAGTTCTCCGGTGTGCATCTATCCCATGGGCAACAGTTTTCCAGGAACTGCTGCAATATGAGTCACTATTCCACAGGGTGTTGTCCTTCAGGTACAGCCTGCTCCAGTGTAGGTCCCCCATGAAGTGACAGGTACTACCAGGAGACCTACTGTGGTGTGGGCTCCTCTCTCCATGGGTCTGTAGATCCCTGCCAGGAGCCTGCTCCAGCATGGGTTTTCCACAGGGTCACATCCTCCTCTCAGGCATCCACCTGCTCCCATGTGGGTCTTCTCCACAGGCTGCAGGTGGATCTCAGCATCCTCGTGTTCCTCCCTGGGCTGCAGGGGCACAGCTGCCTCACCATGCTCTGCACCACGGGCTGCAGGGGAATCCCAGCTACTTTGCTTGGAGCAGCTCCCTTCTTCACTGACCTGGGTGTTTGCAGAGTTGTTCCTCTCCCATGTTCCCACTCTGTTCTTCTCTGACCACAATTATATCTTCTTAATAACGTTGGTTTTTTTCCTTCTTCTTAAATAAGTTATCACAGAGTTGTTACCACCATTTCTAAGTAGCCCAGCCTTGGCCAGTGTTGGCTCTGCTGGACACGGGGGAAGCTTCTGGCAGCTTCTCAGAGAAGCCACCCCTGTAGTCCCCAGCTACTAAAACCTGGCTACATAAACCCAATATATTAAAATACATTAAGCTATTAGAGAGCATCCAAAGGAGGTCAGCAAGAATGGTGAAGGGCCTTGAGGGGAAGCCATATGAGAAGCAGGTGAGGTCACTTGTCTCGTTCAGCCCTGAGAAAAGGAGGCTGAGGGGACACTTCATTCAAGTCTTCAACATTCTTACAAAAGGAGGCAGAGGGGCAGTTGCTGACCTCTTCACTTCAGGACCTGAGGGAACAGCTTGAATCTAGTCAGGGGAGGCTGGATCTCAGGAAAAGGTTTTTCACCATGAGGATGGTTGAGCACTGGGACAGGCTGCCCAGGAAAGTGGTCACAGCACTAAGCCTGAGTGTTCAAGAAGCATTTGAAGAATATTTTCATGCACATGGTGTGATTCTTGGGTGTGTCCTTTGCAGGGCCACGAGTTGGACTTGATGGTTCTGATGGGTCCCTTCCAACTCAGGAAGGATTCTATAATTTTTTAGATCAGAACTAAAGATTCCTCTTTTACAAGAGGATTTTCATGGCAAAGACAAGGGGAGCAAGACCTCTAGACTTTAACAAAACTCGCTTGTTGCTACCAGATTATTAGAGGATTTCATGGTTATGATCACTGAGTAGATGCACTACATGCAATTTATCTTGTTCTAAGGGCAGAGTCATAGACTCTGTATTGTATGTTAGCAGATAGTTGCCTACAAAACATTTCTCTTCAACTCTTACCTTTATCATGCACCTCTAGGGTTTAATGATTTGAGGTCTGATTTGCTGGTAATTAGTACATTCTATTTTGTTAGCTCTTTAGTAATGGCAGCTGTTTTCTCTGTCTTCTTCCCTATAAATAAATGCTGCTGGATTCTAAGTGAGATCTGGAAAGTTAGAAAAGATAGGCAATTGTCAAGAAAATAGGGCAGATTTTGATTAGAGGGATGTAGAGCTTTAAAATGTGTGTTTGGGAGGGAATATCCTTAGAAAGAGCAAAATCAGACAACCTGGAAGTTGAATGAGTTTGTACTAAGTCATTCATAAATCAGGCTCTTCAAAGGGCTTTAGATAATATAGCTGTTTTACATAAACTTGTCCCTGTATAAATTGGATATCCTTGAAATTAATTTTAATCCCCTTTTCAAATATAAGTGGTAGATATAATGAACCATTAAGAACAGAAGCAGCAAATTGTATCTATCTGTGAGTATACAATAGGTGTATACCATTGAAGATCCAATTAATTCAATATATAATATAAACAATGACCAGAAGTCAATTTACAATGTATGATATAAAGATTTCATATAATGGTGAATCTATGAAACATCTTAGGCATATCAAGTTGCTGAGGTTTGGAACTTCTTCTAGCTAAAAAGCAGTACAAACAAAATGCTTTAGAAGGGCAAGTCTCAGATTAATAATACATTTTAAATTTTAGCAGATGATTTTTATTTCATATTATTGACTAACTGAAATAGTAGCTTTGTGTGTATGTATTCAACACAAACAAATATGAGGTGTACAGACATTAATAGATATATTAAAATGAGTGACCCAGCAATGTGCCTTGCAGCCCAGAAAGCACACGACATCCTGGACTGCATTTAAGGAAGCATGGTCGAGGGAGGTTGAGGGAGGTAATTCTCCCCTTCTACTAGGGAGAAGTTCTTTACTGTGAGGGCAAAAATCAGGTTGCCCAGAGAAGATGTGGATGCCCCATCCCTGGATGTGTTCAAGGCCAGGTTGGATGGAGCTTGGAGCAACCTTGTCTAGTGGAAGGTGTCTCTGCCCATGGCAGGGTGGTTGGAACTAGATCTCCAACGTTGCTTCCAACCCAAACATAAATCCTGTGATTCTGTGATTCTATTACTAAGGACTGAAACAAAGTCTCTTGTATAAGAGTAAATGTTTTTCTAGTCACATGGGAAAAAACACAAGATGTATCCGTGGCTATTTAATTAGGCATCAGCTTCACTAAAGTAATTCTTATGGGAATCCCTTGCAATAATTTAGTATTTAGTGCATTTCCTCTTAATAATACTTGCAGGACAGAAAACTCCCTATATCTTAATGGACAACTTTCAGTTTCTGTGTGGGACTCTACTAATTTCCCTTACTCTGAAGCACCTGTTCTAGTTTGATTATGCTAGATCAGATAATAAGGGATTACAGATTCATTCCCAAGCTGTTTTTCATGTTAAATCAATTTTCCACTGCACGTTTTCAGAATACTTGATAACTAGATGCCCTACAGAATAGCAACACTTACTAGATAGCTGGCTTAGAGAGACAGTCCAAAATTCATATCCTGTCTGAAAATGCTAACACTTATCCAAATACTTATATTGACTCAAAACACATATGTTGTAATTTGAAAAATCTAGCCCTCATCTCTGATTAATATTATTGTGAAGTAAATTTTTAAATTTTGCATACAGTCTGTATGATTTCTTAGGATTTTTGTGTTTCCTCTACATATGTTTACTGCTAATATAGCATACACAGGCTTTCCATTTCCTAGTCAGTATTACCTATCAATGAATGTAGTAGCTTATAGCTAAGTGGGAAAAGTCACTTTATTTGCTCTAAACCTCTGTTTCACTTTATAGGAGGCTTGAAAGATCAAATGTTTAAAAATCACAAACTCACTAGTGTTCCGTTGCTTCCCAGCTACCAAACAAGTTTGAAACACGTTTTGGTACCATGCAACATCTGTCCAATTATGTTCCAAGCAGAATCTGAAATAAATATTTACCCTTTCTTCCCACTTCTTTTCCTCTGTATTTTGTCCATCTGCCTGTATGCCGAACTGCTGCAACAACGGAGGTGCAGGAATGTTCTGAAGGGTAATTGGATATCTTCCTGAAGATCAATCAATTGTTGTATGTAGATCAATTGAAAACTCAGAAGCTTTCTTTTCTAAATTTGTCAGATTTTGTGCAATTCTAGGACACAGAAACAACTGTAGCTTTCTTTAAAGGGCAAAAATATACTTTCTTCTTGTTATAATTTTTGGAAGTGCATTAATAAAACAGATTTCTTTGGGATTAGAAGAAATTTAGAATTAGACTATCAATCTCCACAGTCCATTGAAGTCCTGTGTAATGAGTACAATTCTTTAAGTCCTAGTAAGTTAACGTTGAGTAGATCAAAGCTTTAAAAAACTTCAAAAGCTGAAATTTATTAAAAAACAAAGTCCCTGATTAAATGTGTTGTTTATGAAATGTTCTAGTTTGCCAGCCCCAGAAAACGGAGTCATGTCTATTCAAAATAAAAGATTCTCATAAGTTACAGCAAAGTAGCTGTCCTGTTTTTCTGCAGTAACATAAGAGACTGGATGGATGAATGCTGGGGAGCATCCAGGAAAATAAAATGTGTCTAAAGTTGGAAATGTGTAGGAAAAATGCTTATCAGATAGAAACCATCTGCAGACTAAGATCTGAAAAGGAATTCAGATTGCAGAGCAGTTCAATTCAGTTGTCTGACTTTGTTCGTGTAGTTCTATTAGGAGTACAGAGGCCAGGTTTAGGCACTTGCTTCTGGCTTAAGTGGTCTATGTGATTCTCATCCCATTTCTGCGTCCAAGTGTAGTGGAATAAAAGGGCAAATTCGAATTCACAAACTAAGGAGATTCCTCTTTATCTATTAGCATGCTTATGCTAATGGCTGAATTGTTGTCACTAGAGCAGTAAGAGGGAACACTCAATTTCAAATTCATCAGGATATTATGTAGGCTATTAAAATGTAATGTGAAGGGTTAAGCACATTTTTGTAGCTAATACATTATTTTTCATTGACAGACTCTACAAAGAAGAAAAAGAAGAAGAAGCAGCAATGCTCAGTCTTCTAATAACAGCTTTCAGCATCTGTTTTTATTTCTTGTTCTATTATCAGCATATTTATGGTAGTGCTGTTTGCAGGCTGAGAGCTTTCAAAATAAAATCCAGTGAGACATGATTACATTTTCAGAAGATTCACAAACTAAAATGTTCTTTATAGTAAAATGATTAACAGAAAGAAGGAAAGAATTTTGATAGCTTTTCTCTCAATTGAGAGTATGGCACAAAAAACACTCTGTGTAGATAAAGTGGAAGTAGCAGTAATTCATATGGTACTGTCCACAGCAAAGTATGCTCATCATCCAGTTTTGCATACCATCCAAGCAGAAAACTGGAAGGAAAAGACCCACAAATCATTGGAACCTATTATATCCTTACCTTCAGTGCATTGCACTTCATCCTTTACAATTAATTTCCTTTCCTTCCCTGTCATTTTACTGGTTTATAATCAAAATGGAGCACCTTAATCTCCTGGCAGGGTGGAAATCCTTTACTAGTAAGTCTTGTGTGATATGGTTCATTTTTACCACAGAAACAGATTTATAAAAATATAGTTCCTACCATTAACATAGTAGATTGAGTATTACATCTAGCCTGATGTAATACTGGGAAAAAATGTAGCAGATTTAATTTTCCTATCCCTTCATAAGTGCTGAATTTAATTACTTGGGTGACATTCTTGCTTCAATAAGAAGGAGATTTTGTACCATATCAGTGAATTTACGAAAGAAAAACATTTGGTCCAAAACTAGAGAATGCTTCCTTAGCTACTTAACCACACTTTTGCAGAAGGAAAATGGAAGTCATTATTTAAAAAGAAAGACCTCCTATTATTATAAGGCAGAGAGTGATTAATGAATTGTATGAATAATATGGATGTTGTAACCACCTACTGTTTTCATATCTTACTGAGAGACGTCAAAAGATGCAGCAACAAAATTTTTCCAAGTTCTTTTCCTTCCAGTTCCCAGTATCTTACCCAGGCTTAGTAGCTGACAAAGTCCTACTTGCCAAAACCTAATGATGTCTGGTATTGTGTTGGCCCAAAAGAGTGATCATAATTTTATCTAAGATTATAATGAATCTTCCTGCCATTACAGTTCACAGTTGGCAGAAGACCTACAGCAATTGGATCTTTCTTTTTTGTGTTGTGTCAGTTCCATATTCCCATTCCCTACTTTACAGATTTTACTTCACTTGGATGTCTTACTTTCAAGTTGAGCATTTTTGCAGTTGACATTTGTTTTAACAATTTATAGCTATCCTGGACATATATCCCAGCTCTCAGATTAAAGTGTTGTTGGGAGAAATATGAAAAAAAGTCTTCTATAAATCTTTCTGTAAGAAAAAGTTAAAAGAACATAAAAACATTTTTAAAACGTCCTCTGCTTAAATACTGTGTGGGGATGATAAAACAAAGATGATGGGCAAATAATAGTGGCATGATTGGCATATTTTCACTTATTTTGATTTATACCTGGTTAAGATTTGAATCAGTATCTCTGATAAGTCTTTGCAGTGCACCCTGTTACTTTGCAGCAAGTATTACACTTCATTTTAGTTCAAAATGGAAATTATTTAACAGGCATAGAGGTTGTAATATCAAATTCAGGTCAGATCATTTCTGACGTTACCAACAATTTATCAAGAACCTTAAAACACCAAAGGCTTTTCGTTACTGACCACCTGTTATTTTTAAACCCCAGAGGGAATTTACTTTAACATCCAAAGGGCTTTTTAAAACATATTTCACACATTTTCCACTAGCTTTTTGTTCAGATGTTGAAGCACAAAATACAAGATTGTTGTCACTTTGACAAGCACATTATGTTCTCAGATACACATGAATTCCTACAGCAGAAGTGAACAGGCAAGCAGTTATTCTGTGACAACAGTACTGATAAAAGGAGGTGAACAAAATGTCTCTGTCTGTATTTTTGTCTCTGTACCATATATATGCAACTGATTTGTAGCAGGGTATGCAGAGAGCCTGTTAGGCTGCCCTTACTACCCTAAGTATGTATTTTATTTTCTTTTTACCTATTGATTTTTTTATTGTTTCTGCAAATGGAAACAGGACTCCTATCTTAATTCACGTATCAAGACAGCCAATATTTGTGCTGGTTTTGTATAAATGCCTTCTGTGTTTTTACTACCATTTAGTTTTCCAACAAGAAATTAGGATTTCTCTTTCTACACATAAATCATTATTTACTTTCATACCATGCAGCTGAACTAAAAGATATAAAATATTTAAGTAACCTTAAAGTCAGTGGAAATAAGTGACCCTTTGGAAAATCGCCTTGGGTTGCTTTCCTTTAGAGCAGTTATAGAAACACAAGGTTAAGAGTTTATCCCTCACTCTTAACATTGTATTCACTTCACTGTTACTCCGTTGAGTAACTGGATAAAGGTGAAGTTTGAGGAGTGACAAGGGAGGTGACTCTTACAGGAGAAATTGATGTTAGGGTAGAGCTCTCTTTAGTCAGATTAATGGCTTGAATCAATGGATCTGAGCTGTCCTTCTGTACCCAAAAATTCCTGCAGTTTCTGGTGTCCTTTTATCTCCATCTTTTGCTGCAGAATTAAAACATATTTTGAGATAACTTCTTGGTGTTTGCTAACCAAATAGACGATAAAGATACCAAACCAACTGCAGCTTCAGCAAAATAGTTGAAAAAAATCAATTCCCAATGTGTGGTATTTTTAAATAAATAAAACTAGATATTATCACTGAAGTTGTGACTTTAAAGATTTATTGTGCAAGCAGAGTCCAGCAATGTTTTTTCACCATATTCTCTCCACTTTGAAAACATCTGGTAAGACAGAAAATAATCAAATTACTTGCTTTAAAGTACACACTGATAATTATTCACCGGTATGAAAACTATGAAATAGATAGTGAAATATTTTTCCAAGATACTCAGTGACATGGCAATATAAGATTATTCACTGACTATGACAAAGGGTTAATAAATTCTAATGTCCTAACATAAGATTTCTTCATAATCTAAGTATGGAAAGCAGAAATTGCCTTTAATAATTTCCCACAGTTTTAAGAATTAAAAAAAAAAAAAAAGTGAAATATTTTAAAGAGAGAAATATGATCACTGGCATAAAAATAAAATGATAGTTTGAAAGAACCACAATATATGGTAGGAAAAATGGTCTGACGTTTAAAAATATTGATGTATTAATTGGAACATCTAATTAAAAGCTATCATTTAAAAAGACTAAATCATGTGAGAGAATCTGAATAATAGCAATTGTTCTTAATGAAAAATAAACCTACAAATTTTAGTTTCAGAAATACGAATTATATAGTCAGAGACTGTTCACTTCCAGATTAATAAGAGAATTCATATATTAGTATGTGATTCATTCTCTTTGTTAATTGCCAAGTTTAAGAAAAAATGTAAAAAATTTAATTCCTGGTTCTCACATTAGAAAGGAGACTTACTGCAAAGACATTTTCATTTTATTTCAAGCAAAGTACTGATTTCTTTAAAGATATTAAAATTGAAAGGGATAAGAAATGAAAACAAACAATATGATCAAACAGAGCAGATCTCGAAAAGGCACTTTCAAATATGTGCGTCCTGGTGGAATCTATACCCTTGATACACAATACAGGAAGACAAGCAAAACTTTTAAGCATGGGATTCACCAAAGCGATTCCCTCATTATGAAAAGCTGCCTTAAGTTGTAAGTAGGAAAATCCCCCCTCTATCTGCTGGCAACATTCTTCCTTATGCAGCCCAGAATATCATTCATTTTCTTTACTTGCAGGGGAACATTGTTGGCTCATGCCAAACTTTGTGTCTAACCAGTCCTATTTTGCCAGGCTGCTTTCCAGCTCCTCAGTCCCCAGTGTGTACCATGCATGATGCTATTTGTACACAGGGGAAGGAATTTTCACGTGCCTTTGTTGAACTTCAGAAGGTTTCTGTCAGCCCATTTCTCCAGCCTGACAAGGCAGCATGACCCTCCAGAGCATCAGCCACTCATCCCAGTTTTGTCATCACCAAATCTGCTGATAGTGCACTCTGGCTCATCACCCAGACCATGAATGGAGATGTGGAACAGAACTGGACCCAGTGCTGATCTCTAGGATATATTGCTAGATACCCATCTCTAAGCAGAATTCCTGCCTCTGACAAGTATTTCAATGGTTATGATCTCAGATTATCATCTGAGTTATGGACCCAAAGACTTTCTCTTAAAATCCAGGTGTTGAAGAAAATCTACTCCTCTCGAGTGCAGAGGTAAAATTTGGATTCAGTTTTCTATTTTCCTGCAATTTTTAAACCCGTTTAAATTTTTGTAATGATACTTACTTAGGCCATAGACATCTATGGTTCAGCAACCTTAAGGCCTGTCATTAATCAAGTTTGCAAGCACTGATTAAACACTGATTAAATTGGGAGAAAAAAGTGAAAGTAGGCATTAAGGCAGATAACTGAGGAAAATCATCATGAGGGCTTTGACATCAGCTTCTAAAAATATAAAATTCTAAAATATAAACAGCTGGAATTGAACATAGATGAAAAAGAGACTATTTAGCTTAATAAAAAAGGATCACAAAATGGCAAGTTCTATAAAGACAGCTATTATTCTGAACTCACTTTCCGGAAGGGCAGAATAGCACATAAATGTACATAAGATGAGAAATCAAATGAAAAATACATATTGATAAACTATGCCAAAAATTACAGATTTTGACAGGTTGGAGTTACTGCGAGAATGACTGACTAGAATAAGAATTACTGAACACATAAATAGGATTTTATGTATGTGTCAGTCTCAGATTTTCTGCTGTATTTATTTTATTCCACTGTGCAGGATCTCTTGAATGACCAAATTATCTGAAGCAATTTAAAGACCTATTTAGGAAGCAGCTTACAAGGTGGAGTGAAATCTATGTTGAGCAAACTTGAAAGGCTTTGGATGTTTGATTTAGATAAGCATACAAACTGTGAATATTTATTTGAACCTATTTAACTTCTTGTAGCTTGTTTTTTGTTCTGTATCCAAATGACTCTTTCAAAGCTATATTGGATGAATATTTGTAATAAGAAAGAATATATTAACAGCTTTTAAAGTGTTTGAACTTGAGCTGGAAGGAAATTATTTCCTTTCTGCCAGTGAAGTACTACTCTATATCTGTAAAATACTGATATGTCACAGAATCACAGAATCACAGAATAAAATTAATTGGAAAGGACCCACAAGGATCAAGTCCAGCTCCTGCACAGCACAATCCCCAAGAATCACACCGTGTGCCTGGGAGCATTGTCCAAATGCTTGAACACTCAGGCTTGGTTCTGTGACCCCTTCCCTGGGGAGCAGTTCCAGTGCCCAACCACCCTCTGGGTGAAGAACCTTTTGCTAATATCCCATCTAAACCTCCCCTGACACAGCTTCAGGCCACACCCTCGGGTCCTGTCACTGGTCGCCAGGAAGAGGAGATCAGTGTCTGCCCCTCCTCCTCCCCTCACAAGGGAGTTGTAACTACAGTGATGTTTTCTCTCAGTCTCCTCCAGGCTGAACACACCAAGTGACCTCAGCCACTCCTCATACAGCTTCCCCTCAAGGCCCTTCACCATCTTTGTTGCCCTCCTCTGGACACTTTCTAACACCTTTAGATCCTTCTTACAGTGTGGTGCCCAAAACTGCACACAATATTTAAGGTGAGGCTGCCCCAGTGCAGAGCAGAGCAGGACAATCCCCTCCCTTGCCTGGCTGGTGATGCTGTGCCTGATGCACCCCAGGGCACTGCTGGCTCATGTTCAACTTGTCATGGACCAGGACCCCCAGGTCCCTTTCCATGGCACTGCTCTCCAGCATCCCATTCCCTATTCTGTCTGTACATCCAGGTGCATTCACCATCCCAGGCACAGAACCCAGCATTTTTCCTTGTTGAAGTTCACATGGTTGGTGATCACCCAACCCTCTGATTTGTGGAGGTCTCCCAGCAGGGTCTCTCTGCCTTTGAGGGAATCAAGACCTCCTCCCAGTTTTGTATCATCTGTAAACTTGCTCAGTATTCCATCCAGTCCAGTGTCCAACTCCTTTTTGATGATATTGAAGAGCACAGGACTGAGGATGGAGCCCTGTGGAACTCCACTAGTGACAGGGCACCACCCTGATGTCACCCCATTCACAGTAACCCTTTGTGCCTGACCTGTGATCCAGTTGCTCATCCATCACATGATGTGTTTATCTAAGAGAAAGTATCAAAAGTTTCACTGAAATCCAGAAACATTACATCAACTGGCTTCTCATGACCAGCTAGGTGGGTTGCCTTGTCTTAAAAGGAAATCAGCTTTGATAAACATGACTTTCTTGTTGTGAAACTTTGCTGAATGTGACCAGGGACTGTGTTGTTTCTAAGGGTTTTTTCAATACCTTCCAATATGGCGAGAATAATCTTCACAATTTTGCCATTCACTGAAGTAGACTGACAGGCCTGTAGCTTCCAGGGTTGTCCTTCTTGGCCTTCTTGAAAACTGGGACAGTGTTCACCAGCTTCCAATCAACTGGGACCTCTCTGGATTACTAAAACTGCTGAAAAATCAAGAAAGGCTTTGAGACGACATCAGCTCACTCCGTGAGGATTCTTGGATTAATGACTTCAGACCCCATAGATTTTTGGGGATCTAGCTGGAACAGAAGACCCACACGGTTTCAGGGAGTTGATCAGTCAGGGATTCTCACAGTCATGGTCCTGCAGTTCAGGTTACTAAGACTCCTTTGGTCTGTCATCCGTGCTGCAGCAAGGGTAAAGAATGCATTAATCACCTCTGCCTCGTCCATGTCCCTGTTTTTGAGGTGATCATTCTCATCCTGTAATGGGCTGATGTTATTTTTACACTGCCTGTTGCCATTATGCATGACTTTTCTCCCTACAGTGGCAAGCAGCATCTTTTTATTCTTCCCATGTCACCTCACCTTGCTTCCATTGGGCATGCACCTTCCTCTTTTGCCTTATTTCCAAGAGAGGATCTCTGTTCAGCCAGGGCAGCCTTCTGCCTCATCTGCTTGACTTGTGACATTTGGAAATTGACTGTTTCTGTGCCCCTTGATTGTGATGTTTAAAAGGTGACCAGCACTGATGGACCCCAGCATCTGCAAAAACATTTTACCTGGGCACTTTATTTACCAGTTCCTTGAGCATAAGGAGAAGTCTGCTCTCCTCATGTCCAAAGTTGAGGTTTTGCTTGCGCTTTTCCTGCTGTCAACACGAATTATTAACTTGCTCACTTTGAGATCACTGTGGCCAAGATGTCTGCCAATCACAAAATCCTCTCTGTTGACAAGCAGCAGGTCAAGAAAGGCATCTTTCCGAGTTAGGACCCAGGTCCTTTCCCTTAGGACCTATTCCATGAAGTTGTCATCCAGGTTTTTTAGGAATCTTATGGCCTGGGCTGCACCAGCTGTATGATGCTCCCAGTTAATTTCTGGCAAGTTGAAGTCCCTCATGAGGACAAGGGCGATTGGCTTGGAAGCTTCCCTTAATTCCTCGAACAATAATTCATCAGTGTCATTGTCCTGGCTAGGAGGTCTATAGCAAACTCCTTCCTATGATGTCATTCACAACAATTGTTTGCCCTTCATTCTTATCCAGAGGCTCTCAACTTTGCCATTGTCAACTGTGTCATGAAGATAAGAAAAAAATTTAGAAAACAGAACGGAGAGAAAGAGCATTACCATCAAGTACTTTTGAACAAAAATACACATGAAAAGTAATATTGAAAAAGTTTTAAGAGAAATTCTTGCAGGTGTTCACTGATAGGAATGTGTCCTAAGGATTCAAAAACATAAGTGAATAGAATTAACTGAATATAAGACTTATGTGAGCACTAAGTTATTTCCGTGTGCTATGTTGAACATCACTTGTAGAAAAAGGCTTAGAAACTATTTTAAGAGATCAAGTGAGAAAATACTTTGAAGGACTCAAGTTGATTAGGAGCAGAAAATACAGGTTTAAGAAAAAAAGAAATTTATGCATTGGTGACTTTTTTTTCCCTTCTAAAGAAAGCCACTATTGCTTCTGAGTTGAAGCGAGAAAACTGAAACTTTACTGTCTGAAATATTTTGGCAAGATTCACATTACAAGTATAAAAGTTTTATATTAATAAATAACTGAAACAATAGAATTATTCATTGGCTAAAGGATAATTAAGAAGGAAGTTTCTTAGTGAAAATTTCCAGTCACAAGAAAACAAGGGTTCTTGTGTGGATAGTGTAATAGGGCGTCTTTTGGGCCAATGTGAGAGCTTCCCCAAAATCTTTTGTCCATGCAGTCATTTTAGTGTATTACAAGACTTTTAGACTAGCTCAGCCTCAGCAGGTCCGAAGAGGCACAAGGGGTAAACATGAGCTATCATCTCATTTCATCATTTCTAGAATGAGTAGGCAGAGATTTACTTGAATATGTTACCAGAAAATTGTATTGACTCTTTCAGCCTTCCTTATTTTTGAGAATTTTTTGAGAATTTTCAGTAGTTTTTAGCATGTGTTTGATATTCGTCACTCTTCAAGCTCAGTGATTGAAGAGATGTCATGTTGCATTATTTCTGTTTCCTGAGTAGATGAGCAAGTGAGAAATGTTTTTGTGGTGCTGCCCAGTCGTGCTGCTCCAACTGTTGGACCAAATGAACATAAATTGACTTTGTCTGCCAAACATTCTGGCTTTCTCACTTCCTTACAAAGAGTAAAGGACAGAGTTATCACATGAAATCTTGTATTGTTTAGATATGTTAGACCATGTTATGGAGCTCCACAAATTATTACAGTTGAATTTCAGTGGTCAAATTAACAAAATTTGAGAACAGGGTTCGTGCTTTATTTTCCTCGTTTTTCTATTTATGTCTGATGCTTAAAAATCCACCACCCTTTTTTTGTAAATTCCCTATCACAGGAAACAAGGGAACAACAACAACAAAAAAGGAACAGAGCAGCAGAGCACCAAATCATACACAAAACTGTAAACCTGTAGAGACAGAAGTTGTAGATAAGTTCTGCTATGTAATGTAATAATAGTCCACAGCAGTGGAGAAATGAAACATAGACGATACAACCTTCCAAGAGTGTCTTAATCTAATGTTAGAATAACATGATTATTAGTGAATTCCTCGTTCATTTATCATCTTATTAAGTTCAATGCATATCTAGGTCATGTATCTGGTTTTGTTCATAAAATGGAACTTAAAAACAGTTATTGCCCCTCTCGATAGTGTTAACACCAGCCGACACATTTACAATTGTATCTTTTATCTTAAAATGTCCATTTTGCAGCAAAACATAATTGGAAGAATACACGTTAGAATGGAATTATTTCTTTTCCAAACAGAGAAAAAAAAACAATCACTGACGATACAAAATAAAAAGGCACTGAGAGGAAATCCACAGCCTCATTTCTCTTCTGAATTATGAACAGCAGAGACATAAGTCAGCATATGTTTTATCTAGAGAGAGTTCTGACTATAGGGCTATTGGCTATCCAAGCCTCTATTTACTTCTAACACTACATAGCTTACAAACACTACTAGCTTGTGTCATTTTCATCTTTTTACCCATTAATGAACAACATTTTCAGCTTTCAGAAGCAAGGAATTTTCTTTATGAAAGAAAAAGTTTGCCTTTCCAGTTCTAAGCATGTTAACATCATATCATTACTGTGATTATTAAAGAAAAAAGAGCTCCAGGAAGAACAAGTGGTTCAAGTTTAATACATTATTAAAACAATTTAAGACTGTATTACTGTATCAGTATTAGTTAGTATCAGCAAAAAACTGATAGCAAAGCTTGCCTTTTCCCCACATTTCACAAGAATTGTCTCAGGAGAGAGTCTGCAGCCAGCATGCTTTAATGTATGTGAAAGTAAAAATGGCTTTTTTGTCTGTCTAACAGAGAAACATTATAGGCTTGGCTTTTTTTCTTCTGAAGGATTTTCATTAGGTGTTCAGAATAATAGGTCAATGTTCAAAATATCTCACAACTGCCATGCATTTTTCAAAGATCTGGCTTAGGATTGTGTAATAATAGTATAATGATGTGCTCGCTTCAAGTTTTCAGGGTCATCTTTTCTGTTTGCCAGGTCACTTGTACAACTCTTAGGCATCAGTGGTTAATATAAATCAGAATATACTTTGATAATGAAAGGAAAATTCAAAAAATTAGGAGTTTTACATAAAGATATATTTTTTGGTAAGTTGTTTTGCTTATATATTTTTGTTTGGGAGGTTGTTTTTGTAATTAGCATCAGGGAATATTTTATTACGCTAATAAAAGAATTGGCTAGAAATCGTACTTTTGTAATTTTTTTCCCTCTTGCCGAATAACTACATTTAAAAAATTTTAGCAAAATATATATCCCCTTGTTTTAAATTTCTATTTCTTTCAAGATTGAACAGAATTAAGCAGCCAGGTTTTCAGTAACAGAAAAAAAACCAGATAGCTGGGTGTCACTCCTGTGTTACTGGTATGAGAAACATTTGCATCTGTAGATTTCTACTAATAAATTTACATGTCAAATAAAAGAAAGGATTGATAGCTACACAGATATTCTACAGATGGATGTTTGAAATTCAACAATTATGCATTTTATTCTGGTTTTCCTTTTTACTTCTGGTTTCTGTTGTTTCAACTTTTTTATTTTGTTTTAATCATGAGAACCCATAGCATTATTGTTAAAGACACTGATAGATTTTAATTTAAAATAAATGCCATATAATATTGAAGAGCAGACAGAGAGATGGGTAGCAGCTGTTGGCAAGACATGTCGCAGTGTATTTTACTGCAAAACCAAGCGGGTAGGGAAAGCATGATGACAAAAGCTAGAAAAGTTGAGTATACTTTTAAGCTGTAAGAAATTAACCTTTTCTGATACTACAACGGCTTCTTTATTTTACAAAAAAAAAACCCCTGAAAATCATTATCTCTTCATTTAAATAAACGTTATGGGGAGGAATGTATGTTTTTAAAAGCTAAGGTGAATTTAACGATTAGACCATATTCCCCATATGATTTAGCTTCCATTTCATTGAAATTTATAGACTTAATGAAGCTATGTAGAAAGGCAGAATGTGTTTAGTTCTGTTTCTACCTTTCCATCAGTTTTTAAATTTAGAGGACTAGAGGCTAGAGCCACCAAAGTGAGGCTTGCTCTCAGCACTCCAGAGCAACTCACGTATTAAAGTTATTCTAGGTGACTGCAAACGAGCAGGTCACAGTCTAGTGTTACTTTTAAGCTTTTTGAAGCTGAGGATTGAGTGGAAAACCTGGTCCTATTCCATTGTACTTACACTGGGCAAGAGGAATGCAGAGTTTTGAAAACCCCAGAAAACCCAGCCATCTACTTTGTTGAATATTTTCCCATTACAGAAACTGTTCACAAAAGATGCAGGCAGGTTCACAAGATGGGTGTCAGGTATATGCCAGGAACAGAAAATACCAGAACTGATGCTGAAGATGAGAGGGTTCTCTGAAAGAGGAAATAGTACAAAAGTGCTGTTGAATTTTCATCTACAACAGCTAAAACACACCAAGAGAGCCTGTGTGTAGTATGCCCCTATCCATAATACTTCATGATCAGAACATCTCAGAAATAACTGAAAGCCACCAGTGTAAGAATTGTGTGATGTATTGCAAAAATCTCATGCTTTCGTATTTTATTATTTGGAAAATAAAGAAAGAGGTTTTGTGGAAATTTTGTGCCTCTGGAAGCAAGAGAGACACAAGTTCCTGTACCCCCATTTTACTCTTGAATATTTTTTACTACATCTTATGAAAATGATATAGTAAATCCTCATGTCACAATATGGCACAAATCCTTTTGCTCCTAAACACCATAGCCTGCATTCTTCTGCAAACAAGAAGTTCAGTATACTGATATTTGCAAGTGTAAAGAGTGTGGAATCTCTTGGGAGAAATGAAAGCTGTGTTCTATTAGATCCTGATGATGAATCATTACCAAATAGGGAAAAAAAAATATTCATACCATTAAATTTTAACACACACTCTGTTTTTAATTTAATAAACAACTATGTAAGGACGAGAATGAAAACTACTCTTTCATAAAATAGTTTTGCTACTTGTATAACATTAATCATATTTCACCAGTTTTCTAGAATTTTAGGTGCCATACCTTAAATTACTGACAATGAACCCTGCAAAGAATACTTGTGTTTATGGTGCTGTTTACTCTAATCTCTGTGGCAAATGAAACACTGACATAAAAACAGCCACATTTCCATTTTTCATCAAATGTGTTGTTGATATTTAGAAGTAGGTGGGCACACTTCACATCTAACAAATGATCAGTTGGGTAATTTTAATGACAAATACATCTCTGTGTGGTCTGCCATTTTCCGGGCAGAGCATTTATCCCTGTCAGCACTGCTCTGAATTTCAGTACATCAGCTAGACAAAACTGAACTCAATCTTTTACCTGCCTTGGGAAATATCCAACACATTTCTGATTTTGTCCTAAAATGCAGCAGACTAGGATGCAGTGCATCTTAAATTAACAAGGATCCATCAAACAATAATTGTTACAACTCTGACCCCATGGCTCTTTACCTCTCTGTACACACCTACTCACATGTGCTTGCATGTACAATTCCTTTAAAGCATGCCATGCCACAAAGAATCTGTGTGTCTGTGTGTGTGAGATAGGACAATTCTGCTGTTCTGACAGCTGTGGAAGGACACAGGCATCAGAACTTTATTGACATGAAGCTGTTCAGAAGAATCTCTTGCAATGCTTTCATTTTACATAATAAATGCACATTTTTTAGTAGTATACTTTTGTACAAAATTTGTTGATATGTTCTTTATTTAAATTTTGCTTTGCACAAAAAAAAAAAAAAGATGACAAGTTATGCTTTAAAATATGTTCTCACAGATCTACAAAACCAGTTCTAATAATTTCTTTTCCTATTCACATCAATGCATATTCCATGTATCCTCTGCATCACACCTAGGTGTAAATCTAGCACATATTGATGCCAGGCTGCAGCTGAAGCCTTGTCTTTTCCATTTGGTTTCTTGTGAACAGCTGAATGCTGTGAGTGCTGTGAGCTACTGTCAGCATTAGGAGTTCCATGCAGGGAAAGAGAAGAAATGTAGAGAAAGATCATACAATAACATTTCTGGTGTAATTGAGTTGTTAGCTACAAGCATGGATCCTTGCTATGCAACTGTTATGGATCATTGCTCCTAAGGGCAGCAGAAAAAGTCGTAGCTTGTAGGGCCTCTTTGTCCCTCATTAGCAGAGTTCAGAGGTTAGAAGCTAGGAAAACCCTAGATTCATTCCAGTTTTAATTGAATTTGAGTTCAGTTTGTTCAGAAATAAGAGCAAATTCTGTTCATGGGCATGGATACTGGAAAGGGAGCAAAAGGGTGGAAGGATATCTGTATCATTGCTGTGATACTGAAGTACTTGAACTTCCACCTGTTGGTTTTGCTTCTGCATAATATAACAAGGTTTCTTTTTGTCCTTCATCATAAATTCTGATATTTTCTTTCCTGACCTATGGGTTGCAGAAAAAAAATCAGAAAAAAAATACAATGAATCACTTGGGTCCTGCAGTGTTATAGAGCAGCATCAATTCTTGATTTATCACCTTTCATTGAACTGAAAATTAAAAAAAATACAAATAGCTATGAGAAAATGGGATAAGATAAATGAAGGTGTGGGCAGTAGTAGTTCTTCTCTACATTCTTGGCTTCAGATATTTAGTATTCTGCCCATAGTTCCAGTCTTTTATCCTGCCTGCCTCCTGTTTCTTGTTTTTCTGGCATTCAGCCTTACTTTGGCTGAGCTGATAAGAGGCAGCTGGCACAAAGGCTTATTTGTATCTTTCTCCAGCTCTGCAGTGACTCAATGTGGTAGGTAATAGCTATGGAGGTGGAAAAACTTGGGATAAACTAAGATTCTAGAGGAAATGGAGAGAATAAGTAATTAGATGGAAAGCAAAGTCAGCATAGACTTCAGAGTGCTTCTGAAAATACACTGTAGGGACAATAACACTCTTAAGACCTTTAGAGAAGGAGATTGATTCTCTGCAAAAATATTCCAAAGAACAGTAGACTAGATGTGCTGAAGGATAAGGGATTTATTGGGAAAGAATTCTTAGGTTGGGGGTTTTCTTTAGATTTTTGTAAATTTAATTAATATTCATAACAGCAACAATACAATCATGGTTTTATTTTTCAGTTTGTATTTAACATAAAATTAGTAAATATATTCAATAAATTTGGTAAATGTATCTATGATGAGTGGAGGAAAAATAAATTCTCTACATATATAGAAATTTCTAATATTTTCTCATCTGCAGTCTAAAGTATTTGTTGCTTTCATTTCTGGTTTTCTTGGCTTATAAATGAAGAAGGATATTTTAATGTGCCTACATAACTGACTTCTCTGTCTTTCTGTCTATGGTTTGCTGCTTACTCTATAAGGAAATGCATCCATAAATGTTATTTAAACTCTTAAAAGTGTGGAATGTCTTAAAGGAAGGAATTACAAAAGTGACTGTTTCAATAATGAAAAAGATGCAGCCACATTTCTTACATTTCTCATATGATTTCTCCCTGAATTTTTGAATTAGTCCTGAACACTTGAATACCAAAAGCCTGGAAAGTTTGTTCTATTCATGATTTCATTTATCAAATAATTGCATAAGTTAGAAACATATTTGATTCCCAGCTGATTGCTAGTGCTCTTAGTTTTGATTGGGTATGCTTGTTTTGCAGATAAATGTCAGAGAAATATTTAAGCAGAAGCTGAAATTGATCCTTTAAAACGACTAAGAATGAGCTTTATCTTAGCATGTTGAAATCATATGAGATCATAAAAAATGCTTTTCTAGATGAAACGGTCCACCAAGTTCAGTGACAATAAGATAATACCTAGAGAAGGCACACAAATCTGACCAATACTTTATATTCATTTTTCTCATGCTTCTCCACAGTCATTGGATTAATGATCCTGGCTGCTCTCTTCATCATCTAATTTACAAGCCTATGTCTATTTTTTCCAATCCCTTTTTGAAGCAGCTGATTCCATCTACCTCCACAATCTCCCCTAAAAAGAAATTCCAGAAAATTTCTGCCCACTGTGCAAAGAAATATATTCTTTCACCTGTTTTAAGTGGATCTCCTGGTTGTCTCAATGGATATTCTCTAATTCTAGAGAATTACGTGACGGTTCCATGTTGATCTTACCCATTTCATTAATTAATTTGAAACCAAGATATCACCTCATTCTTCTTCTCTACAAACAGAGGGGTGCACAGTTGTTTTCTTTTCTCTGTTTGAGGAGGTGAGAAGCCCTTCATCATGCCAGTTGACCTCTCTGTGTTTATTCTGTCACCAGGAAAGCCTCTTTGAGATACAGAGAGCAGCACTACTGGTGCCACTACAAAACCTGCACAATTTAAAGCTTTCCAGAGAAAGGTACTGATGTTTCTTCCACTCTCAGGAGAGGAAAAGAAAGATAAAAAAAAAATATATATATTTAATACTCACTATACTTTAAGATAAAATTTGACAGTACTAAATGGGATTTAAGGAAGAGAGCATAATAGAGCAGAAATAATTTTTAGTTTGTCATAAAACCTGTACAGAGGGTGATTATGTAGTTATTTTGATTGCACATAAGAATAGTTTTCCATGGATAGGCAATATATAATTACTCATATGAGAACTAAAGCTGCAGATTTTGTGGTTGATCTGAATACTCTCTCCCTCTGTGTTTATGATAACTGACAGTTATTTTGTCACAGAAAATTTGGGAATCAGACAGTATCACAGTGACAGAAAGTGTATCTTGTACTCCACTACTGAGTAATAAGAGTTCAGCAAGAGCATAAATTGTCAGGATATTAAGAAAGGGTTTTAGAGTTCAGGAAGACTGTTCTTGTCAGAGACAGAGATGAGTGTTCCTGTGGCTCCAATATCTTCAGCTGATAAGAGTCAGGAAAGGCTCTTACAACTCTCACAGTAATAGATGTTGTTATAGAACTGTCATTAGAAAATCATTGACATTCTAGCCTCCCCCTAAGTGTTTCTAATAATTTTAATGAGATCCTAAATAAGTTCTAGCATGAATAAAAATAAGCAGGGTTTGCATTATCACATATGATTCTATTTCTGCATTGTGATGCCTTGGACTTTAGCTTTTATGTTTTTCAGATTCTCTGCTGCTTAGTGTGTAAATCGGAAACTTCATATTAGGTGTTAGTAAGTTCACTTCACAGGGTAGTTAGACGAAACAATTCCTTTCTAGCTAGAGAATCAAGGACAGCTGGTACCCAAAACACATAAACAATGGCTAAGGGAAGGGGGCCAGCCAGGGGGCTGATACTTCATAGCCTGGGGTTGTAGCTGGATAATTGACCCCAACACGTAGATGAACCAGAACTTACAAAAGGATAAAAACTCGTGACTGGGATCCATCTTGGATTTGATTTGTGTGTAGCCATAGCCAGGCTCTTGCACTGCCCAAAGTGTATCCTTTCAATAAATACCTATTTAATTCCTTTTGCTCTGTCTGGTCTCTGTTCCAGGCCAGCCTTTCCAGGTATACGTTTGTCTAGAGAAGTAAATTGTACACATAATTATGTATGCTATTGTTTTTGTCAAAAAAGAGGAAAAAAATCCGAACACTACCCCTCCTATCCCCCCAAAAATCCCAAATCCGCAACCTAACTAGAAAATACACAGAAACCACATCTTTTCCAAAGTATTTTATTTCCTGTGATCCAAGACTAGAAGAAGGAAGCAAAAAAGAGGTTTCTGAGGATTTTCAGAAGAATTTGTTTTTACTGTTTTCTTGTACAAGTGTGACATTTAAAAAGTATGCTTCTTGTGTGTAACATCTTTTCTGGACTTTCTTATTCATCAGAAAATTTTAAGGACTGGACTACTCTTTCTTCATGGCTGAAATTTTCAGCAAGGCTTCTGCATTGTTGCAATTCTCTCATGGCACACCACTATGTTCCTTTGCAATATGTTTGTTGCAACATAACTTTTAACATGTGGGTGCTGAGACTCTTGTTAGGTGAAGATGATGTTTGGTCTTGTTATGTATCAGGAACCATTCCTTCAGTTTGCTGAATGCATTTTAACTATTTTATTTCAGAGGCATGAATCTTTTGTCTTAGGTAATCTATTATCTTTTGTGCTCAGACAGGTTTTCTTGGGTTTTTACATAAACTTTGTATGGTTATTTGCTGACACTTTTTTTCTCATCCTGAAACAGAATCTTGTCACTTACTGTTTTAATGTTCTTTTCATCTTCATCTACAATAATAGGCTAAGTTTTGATTTTCCCCTGTAATAATAAGTTTTTATCTTATCCTGTACTGAAGAAAATATTGCATAGGACCTTTCCTGTTTTTTTTCTTTAGCTCTTGAAGAGGAGGCAATTCTAAATCACACAGGAGGTTGGTAGACAAGGAATGAATTGTTCCACCTCACACAAGTCTAAGGTAAACCATTTTCAAAGCTATGCAAATATTCGTGATTTGTTATTCCACTCTTGAAGTGGTGAGTTAGGTTTATGTGCTTGGTAGAAAGAAATTCTCTTCCAAAGTGAAGTGGACAGGGAAAATAAAGAGCTGCTCTTGAGACATGATATCCTTCATGTAAAGATGTTCAAAGCAATAAAAGAATAATTCTTTTTCTTGGAGATTTGTAACACAGTAAGAGGTGGGTACACCAGAGATGGAATGCACCTGATTGTTCAGTCAGTAGAATCTTGGTACAAAATATCTCTAGTTTTAAGTACTACTAAAAGACATATAGGACTCACACTCATATTTCATGTGCACTGACAAACTAGTGGCACATTTGCTACTACTACAAATTATCACAGATCTGAAGAAAAATTGTATCTTTGCAGTAGAGATAAGGGAAAAAAAGATCTGAATATCTCTCTGTTCCTGCTTTTTTTCTTTTTCTTTTTTTTTTTTTTTTAAGTTTCCTTTAAATATACATTTTCCACAATTTTAACTTCTATTTAGTGACCTATGACCTCATCTGTTTTCAAGGGCACTTCAATTTAAGAGCAGCAGTAACAGCAACAGGAATAGCAGAAGTAGCAGCAGCAGGGATTCTGCCTGTGTAGCTATGAGAAGTATTGCAGTAATGAAAGGGATAATTTTGGCTCCCTGCCTCTGCTGTAATTGAAAGTCTAGGATAGTGCCTTTTTCATTTAACTTTATTGCTTGAGATCAAATTGTTGTATAGAAGGGAAAGCAATACTAGAATAATGTCTCTACTAGTGCTTTCCTGTCCATTCACCAGTTTGAAACCTAGCATTAAAGTTAAAAGGAAGAGCAATTAGACATATTCAATTATTAAAGAGGGGGAAAAATCCCTATAATTATACATTTCAGTAATGAAAAAGGATTGCTTACCAAATATTTACTTACTAGCTCTTATTACCAGGTTATCTCCAGTGAGCTGGGAAGCAAGTAACATGGTAACATAATTGTCCAGGTAATTTATGCTGAATTAAAATAGAAAAAAATTTCACTAATTATTGCAATTACTTGTAAATTAATGGCCAAAGTTGTTCCATCCACTGACAAAGCATAACCTTAAATCTGCAAAGTGTTGAAGTATTTCACTTTCTAATTTCTCAGTTGCCAATGAAGATATGCAGTACATTGCTCAGTACTCTGATAACAACTATTATACAATGTTTTTCAAACTTTAACTTTTTTTTCTGCTGATCTGATATCTGAGTCTCTACAACAGCATACATGTGAAGAGAAATACAATGGGATTAACCGTTCTAAATATATCTGAAATATTATGCTCATAATTTTCAGTTGTTTGCATCACTGTGGGGAAAAAAGGAGATTTTGAAAATAGGTAGTAAGTATGAATTTGAGAACTATATTTACTGTATGATAAGAAACTGTAGACTCACAATGCTCAGTCTTCCTTCCATTCAGATATGACATCAATTGGCTTCTGTTTTCAGAGTAAAACTCATGTAGATATTCTGCAGTGAAAAATCTATAAAGTCTAGTTTTATTCTTATCAGTATTTAAGGTATTGTATTTCAAGTAAATTTAAAGGAGCTACTATGGATTTGCCTCCTTTAAAATTAGAGCAAAAATTTTCTTTGTACTTAATTCATGGGCATGGAGAGGGGTACTTAATATTTTACAGCAAAATTCAAAAAAAAGAAATGCACGGAAAGAATGTTCGAGGACATGAAATAAAAAGAAGGTATAAACAATCATACTCATTCTCTCCCACCTTCATGAAAAGTGACAGTGCCCTGTCTGTTTTTCCTGTTTTGTATATTTTATTAGCTGTTCAAGAACGGAAACTATTTTTAAAAGGTGGATATTTCTAGCAGATGGAGACTCATTTAGACTTTCCATTCTATATCAGTTAAAGGTTTTTTGAGTCAATACATGTCTAATTCATGTCCTGTGAAGAGTTAGGCGTCCTATTCTAGTGTTAAAGAACTTCAATGGAAAGACAGAGGCAAAGACAAAAGAGGAGAACAAACTGAGTGTGATGTCATGTGATGGAGAAGATCTCTGACCAAGCTGAGATTGTGGGGATTTCATTGCTATGTAGTCATCAGCTTAATCAAAGCTAGAGATGAATTTGGTTTGGGTACAAACAGAGCAGGGGAGTGGGCAGCATTAACTAATAACTTTGATTTCAAACTAATTGCATAATGTGAGTCCTTGGACAAAATGTTTATTTATGTTTAAAATTTTGGTTATCTACTACTTATCCTATAATAAAAACGTTTTCTATTCTTACAAGCTATTTTGTCTCTGTTCACATCTTTGTGCAAATTATTCTGGTTAAACTGGTTAAAATCCAGTTCTACTTGGATGTTCTACTTCCAGTTATACTTCAATGTGCAAGTGAAAGCATTCCCATGTCACTATTTAACATCAAAGACAATGGCACCTGTCTCAGAGCAACTACTTCCTAACCTTACTCAGCAGAGCACACAGAATTTCAAATTATTGGACAAATACACACAGTTCGCCCTAAATCAAATCTTTTTCCTAATGGTGCTAAAAGTTTCAGTAATAGTGAAAAAAAAATATGTTTGCGGGTGCATTTTTTAATATACTTACTTGGTTCTGTTATGATAAGGAAGTTGGTAAGAATGGCATCAAAATTGACCTTTATTTCTAAGCCTTTATTTCTAGAGAACTAATGCTCTGCTGCCATAGATCATAAAAAGGGGGTGAGACTTTTACACATCTTGTCATTTTTACCCTAATGTTCTAGACACCTAGCTAATTGAAATTCATGAGGAATTTTACTGCCTATGGCATTGGGGTTGGAGCTAGATTATTTTAAAGGTCTGGCCCAACCCAAACTATTCTATGATTCTGTGATTCTATGATCTTATGATAATTTTTTCAAGTTCCTTCTAGGCAGATCAAATTAAATAAATTTAAATAAATTAAATAATTTCCATTGCCATTTGAAGATAACATTTTGCCTCTATTGTGCTGCACAGTAAAGAATATTAGGGTCCTTAAAGACAGATATGAGACAGAAAATCTGATTTATTCTTGCTTCATTTGTTGTTTTCGCTCCAGCACAGTATATATATATGGAAAAAAAGTTGTTTTCTCCCCACTACATTTTTTTCAGGTAAGATTTAGAGACTCTTGTTTTGTCCAATTGACTAACAGGAAAGTATAAATGGAAAATTGTTTAAGATTATTTTGAAAAAGGTTCAGTTTTCTTGGATATTCCCAGTTTCCATCACATCTGAAAAAAACCCCAGAAGATGATGAGTGTATAATTAAAAAAGGGACCTGAAATATGATTTCATTCTAGGGAATGAAAATATTCTCAGTTCTGAAAAGCAAGCGGAAATGAGCAAATAGTAGAATGGTTTCCTTAGTATTCATTAAAATTTTAACTGTTCTGAAGTCTTAGTTTCCTTCCATAGTGGAATGCTAAATCTCTATTGATAAGGGAAACAATGTGGAAATTAAAATCAGTAGTGGAATTATAGCATTCATACAGTTGTATAGGAAGAAATGTCATAACATAGAAAAGTCAGCTTTGTATATGTACTGAACGCAGCATTTGCATATCAGATTTGCTGAGTTTGATGTTAGGCTATCTATAAGGTACTTGAGGTTTGCCCCACCACCACCCCTACACAGGCAAAACAGAAACTATTTTCCACTATCATCAGTGTCATATTTTTATTTTTATTTTATTTTATTTTTAACTGCAAAGAATGCATATTCTGCATTCTTGATAATATTCTGTGAATGTTGTAGGAAGGGACTATAAAAAATAGTGATGAAATTGTACTAAATGCAGACTGAAATGAAAAGAAAATATGCTTGATATAAAAGTGGAGAAAATTCTTTTCTAGGACAAACTGGAGAGAGTGAAATTGTATTTGGGATTATGATTGTGTGCACACTGTGCACTGGGAAGAGGCAAGATTGGACATATTCACATACCGTACAAAGACTGGATTTATTCCAAGATGTGGGCTGAATTTCAGATAGGTTACTCTTTTAAAGGAATGATCTTTTCTTTCCTATTCTATCACTGTAACTTCTGGACATGTAGTTGGAGTCTTGGTGAGAGCAGCACAGTTGAAATGCACATAATAATAGGTATACTTCCTTTATTCTGCAAGATATAGAGGTCAAAAATGTTGTTTATGCTGGATGGATGGTTAAAAACTTAAGCTTTTCCTAATGGAACAGTTTTGACAGCTGAGATTGGTTCAGCTTCATGACATTCAGAAATGCATCAGTACATGTCATATTCTTCACAGCACGGTACCTTGTGATTATGTACTGTAAATTACTCTGCAAACACATAGGTATAAAATAATTTTAAAATATTAGGAATGAGAAACCAGAAATCCAATTAAAGAATATTGTGACCATAAAATACAACAATATTATATCTAGGGTAAAAAAGACTTAAAAAAAAATCAAAATAGAACAAAACAAAAACAAAAACAACAACAACAAAAAAAACCACAAAAACCATTTAAAAAAAGGAATTTACAGTTTTGCCTCTGTAAATGATTTTATTTTTTCAAATGAAAATCAGTCCTAAAAATAAAAATTAGCTTTATTTCATCAGGAAACTCACATATACCACTAGTAATGAATACAATTCAAATTTTGTTTAGAGAGAAGAACATTTTCAAAGGCTTTGGTCTCTTCTGAAATAACCGAGATGAACCTTAGGGATACACTACCCTCTTTGAGCTTGTAAACCTTGTCTTCAGCTATGTGAGATGTGCAGTGTGTGATGGAATTATTGTACAGTGTTTGTCAGTAAGGAATAGTAGTCTCAGGAAAGGCTAATTCTGCCAAGTGTTCTCTCTGAGGTGATTAATTGTTACTCCTTATTTCAGTAAGTGACTAATTTATGTTGCCAGAGATTTCCTGCCTGCTGTTTAGCGTGTGACAAAGTGATTCCAAACTGTACTAAGTTACTTGAACTGCAGCGAGGCTGGAGTAATTAAAGTGTTATAGAGGTGGAATTTCAATGGAAACCGTATAGATAGACCCAGGGAAGTGTAAAGAGCGCTTTTGCTTTTCTCTGTATCAGATGTTGCTGTCATTCCTGAGTGTATCTGCAAAGAAATAATGATAAATTGAATATAGAGATTTTATTTATTTATTTGATTTAAATTCAATAGTTACTTTGGAAGAAAGAATCATACATTGCTTATCAGCTTTTTAAAAGTACAGACTACCAGGAAAAATTGTTAATTCAATAAAATCTATGGTTAAAAAATGTAAGGAAAACCTGTATCCAACAGTTGCTACTCATATCTCTTGAAATGGAGAGTGGAACAGAATGTTAGTGTCAGATATAAAGAGACAAATTTCTTTGTCTAAGCCACATGTTCAGTTTCTAAAACAATGAAAGAGTTTCTACTAAACAACAGTTTCTTTACTTAGGTTTATATAGTCTTTCAGCCATTGCCCAGTAGATAAACCTGATCATATACCCACTTTTGTGTTTTACAGTCCTGTCTTGTTCTTTGATTTGGTACTTGAGAAAAATAGATAATATGCAATCATTTTCAGTTTTTATCTATCTCAGTTGATTCAAGTGGCAATTCCAAGTGGTTTGGTTTTTTGGTCGTTCTTGTTTTTGTTCTGTAGCAATAAGGTACAGAATTTTTTTTTAATGTGTGGACAAATTTAAAAAATATGCATTGAAGAATGTGCATTATCTAAACTATTTCTATTCTTTCACATAGAGCAGACAGTGCTGAAGAGAAAGAACAGAATTTCAGATCTTGAGGTAAACACTGTAGGATTTGGGACAGAATTGGAAGATCCAGAAACAGTTTCTGTTTTTATGGAAATCAATGTTGTGGAAAAAAGAATTCTTCTGGAAATGTAATTTTAATTACTCTTGTAAGATAAACAGAAAAGAGATGGATCAAAAAAATGAATTGATCTTCAGCATATGCCATTTGAAGTTATTGTGATGAACCAGTAATAGAGTTCCTCACAGAGAATCTACTTTTGATGTAGAGTAGTATATGTCAGGGATTTTTCCTGAAAAATAGATTCCACCATATCACACCTGTCCAGAGCCTTCTATGAATATATCCAGTTTCTCTATAGCAAAGCTAAATCAACAATCTTCACACAAATTTGAAACTAATCCTAAAATATACTACTAAATTAATGTCTCTGACAATGAACTTTCAGTGACTCAAGAGACTCCTTTTTTAAACTTTGTAATAAATCAACCAACTTTATATAAGGATCAGATTAGGAATTTTCATACTGGCAAAAGGTTAAGCAAACCTCTATGTTGTTAGTATTTTTAATTTACATATTTAATGAGGTGTAACATCATCAGAATTGCTGGTTTGGCTTCCCTCTATTTGGCTATACAGGACTTGAGTTTCCTTAGATGTACTTACAGTCATCTCATATATAAAAAAATAGAGAACCATATGAATTTAGAAGGCAAAAATCACAAGATTTCCTGTTTAACACAAAACAATTTGCACACTATAAGATAATTCCATGGACCATTCTAATGCAAGCATATTATCACCCATCAGAACACTGGAATTTGTTTTAATTACAATTTTTTTAAATTTAGAGAGCATCATGCCAGCATACTAAAACCTCAGGCTAACAATATAGTATTTCTCTTTGCAAACTGAAAGTGTTGAAAGTGTTTTGCTTCATTTTTTGTAATTCAAGCACTGAATTTTAGGTTAATCATTAATAATGATTATGTAAAAAAAGGGTTTTCTTGTTTACTTTCTCTGTATGACTATAAATAGAATCATCTTAGTATAGTCTTCCCCAGTGATAATCAATGCAAATACGTATGGGAAAATTCTTCTAGAATCACTGTAGATAAGGGAGGATAGATAATGTTTCATGAAGATGTGACTATTAGCAGGTACAGACCTTTGAAGAATAGCAAATGAGAATATTATCCTAATGGGAAGAATTGATTCAGCCTTATCAGGACGTTTTTTGCTTCTTTAATTTGAATTCAGAACTTGTTTTTCCGAGAGACTAAATTTCATTTACTTAATTTGCTTTATAGTTTTTTTTATTTCTGTTGTGTTTTGGGGTGTATTTTTTTGTTTGTTTTTTGGTTTTGGGTTGGGTTGGGTTGGGGTTTTTTGGTTGTTTTTTTTTGGGGGGGTGGTGCGCAGGGTAGGAGTTTATGGTCCTTTCAGGAAATTAACTTAAGAAAGAGAAAAAATTAGGAAAAAAGCTGTAGCAATGTTAGCTAGAAATTGGTATCATTAAAGACTAGAGGAAAGCAGAGAGAAAACAAAAGCATATAAAAACATCTTGCAAAGTTGTATGATACTGTCCAAATGTGGATAAATTGGTGCCTGCATGATTACTTGTACCCTCACAATCTTCAGAACTGTAAAAAGGAAAAAGGATCTGATTGAAATTCAGCTGTTAAAGTGACTTTAACCCTCCACTGCTACAAAGCCACAACATGAGTAGCTGTAGTCCTGCCATGCACCTAACTCCAACAGAGGCAGGGGAATATATTAATACAAACATTTTAGATCCTAAAAAGGAACCACATATTTTTAGAAATAAATCTATAATTTATTCATTAATGAGGATAGACGTTGAAGTCCCATAATGTATTTTTCTGGCCTTTTTCCTATGTTAGCTATTTCCAGTCTGTTTCCTAGTGCACGATAATGCATTGCAATAGCTGGAGCTGCACTGAATGTCTGAATCAGGACCCAAAGGAGGAATTTCAGCTGCCATTATCTTCACATGTAACATGTTAGCTGACCTTATGACATTCTTAAAGATCTTACCCCAAATATCAATATTTCTCTTCCACAAACACAATATAGGCCACATGGATTTAATGGGGCACTGACAAAATTAAAAAAAAAAAATTATTCTGGCCTTTAGTCTTTTTAACTGTGTCTTCACAAGAAAATGTCTTTCTAAGGAAATAGGTAGTATGAAGACAAAAGCTCACATAAAGATCACATTTAATACATGACTATTGCAGTTCTGAATTATTAGTGAAATTTTCTAATAAATTCTTTTTATCTTTTAGACTTCTATTATTAATATTCTGTATGAATGCCTAGAGGAAAAAAAGTCGTATATATATATATATAAAAAATCTTTCACAAGCTATTTTGTTCATTTCTAGGAGGGGATGGGTGTTTTGACCTTAGAACAAATTGAAATTACTAAGCTTTACCTTCAACATCCTCTGAGGACTCAGATGTTTCAGCACCATGAAATGAAGCTGCCAGAAATTCAGATTTATGAAACTTGTTGTAATGTATAGAGTGAATAAGCTAATATTTTAGTATGTTATATTTATAAAATTGATCTCAACGTCCTTGTTCTTAAAACAAAGGAAAAAGCTAAAAAGGAGCAAAATTATCTAGTTTGTTTGTTAATTTTGATATACCAGTCAGTAAAAAAATCTTCATTTTCATAATATATTAGGTTTGGTAGAACTGAAATTTGTTTTCCTCTGTAGTAGTAGCATACAGTACTCTGGAAGAGAAAATTAAATAAAGAAAAATTTACTCCAGTAGGGATCTTCTGGTAGCTAACACTGAGATAAAGAGAGAAGGGCAATTTAACTCATTATAGCAGCTAACAAAGGGGAGATAACCCTGATATGACAACCCTCCATGCTGATCAGAGAATATTGTGTCTGCTTGGGACACCCTGGCTGTCCGGAGGTCTAGTGCCTGCCTTTCAGAAAACAAGGTCCTTAGCAGGTGACTGCTTTAGAGGCAAAGACATTAGCTCAACTTCTGCCAAGTCCTTGGAGATACTCCAACTCAAAATCTGAGAGTACAGGTGCTCTGGAAAGGTACACTCTATAACAATGATGCCACAAGTTCTTCTGCTGAATGTAAAATATCCTTCAATTTAAGGTGTATCATAAAAGTTCATGTTAATACATAAATTATAATGTAGAATGATCCAGTATATAATTAACACTAAATGTGGTTATTAATTGTATTCTTAGCATTTCTTTTTGTTCAGCAATGTCATTTCCACTTTATTACAAGTGCATATATGGACACTTATACAGTGCAATTAATCTGTACCAAGTTCTGCTGTATTACTGAATTATACCATGTTTAAACAGCAACTATTAAAGGTAAAAAAGACTCGTAAAAATATGGCTGTCAGACCATGCTAAACCAGATTTCATTGTTGACAACAGTATTCATACATAGCAGAACCTGAAATTTCCCACCCTCCTAAAACAACACAGACCTACAAGGTAAAGGAGTGGCAGAAGTCCTTTTCTCCACACAGTACCAAGGTTTGCAAAAGCAATACTGACAGAAATGGGCTTGCTGAAGTAATGGGAAACTGGACTTAGCAGGGGACTTTATGGATGATTTTTCAGATCTTGATCCATGCTGGGGGTAGTGGGAAAAAGGAGAGGGGTGACAATTCAAATTGTGGAAAAGATTTTAGATTCCTGTAGAAAAGAAATAGGTACAAATTAGGTAGATTTTAGTGGACACTGACTTTCATACCATACGGTCCAGTGCAACAAGTGTAATTGCCTGCTGACTTTGGGCATGCAATTAAGAAACACTAAATAGTAGTGGAGTTTGAGAACTGATAAATATCAGCACAAGTTTCAGTCAGTGAGCCTCAGATCTTGCTAAAGCAAATCCCAGCAAGGGATTTTAAAACTGCCTGTGGCATTTTCAAATCAATCTATCAGTCTGTAGGTAGCAATGTCAAGAATGCACAGCCAGCACAATACCTGTTCCAAGCAGTGACAATTCTGCTAGTGCATTCTGAGCAAGCCACAAGCAATTCAAAAGTCCTGCGAGGAAAGAATCACAATAAATGAGTCTCTGTTCCCAAGAGGTTGAAACATGATTACAAGGATGAGGAAAATGCAGTGTCACTTGAATGAGAAATAATATATCATAAAATTAGGTGCATGGGATAAATGCTCCTGCATACAGATCACCCTAGCTAATTACAACATTCATCTTTCTAGTAACTTTTTTTTTTTTTTAAATGGAATCTAAAGGCTATTTTCTTCACTGCTCCATTTTTCTTTTTCAATTTTTTTTTTCATAATTACTCAGAGAAAAACTGAAGCATTTCAGGCCAAGCTCAAATTAATCCTATAAGGCTTGACCCATCAATGAAAATGTTGTCTTCTGTGCAGAGCAATGAAACACGGTGCAGGTGAAGAGCAGCTAGTTGCTATTGAGGTTATTATAATGTGCTCTGAAAGAACCTGGTAAGACAGACTTTAGAGTCAGATTTTAGTGTCAGTATTAAAACAACCAGCTCACATTGGTAATGGTGCTTTCCCATGAACTATTATCTGCAGGTGAACTCTAAAATAGGTTTTCATTTCTGGAAGATGATGTTCAATTGGTAGTGAAACCTACAGGTAGTGAAAGGACAAAAGATTCTCTGAATATCAGTGGTTGAAAATAGCCATATTTCTCTGTATACCTGCATTTCCTGGAGTTTTTTGGCAGAGACCTAGTTTATTTCTGTTCTATGAGTGGCTGTTTGATTGACTGTTTCCAGTATATTTCTCAATCTTTCTATCATCAAGTACACAAAGAGCCAATCCAAAAGCAGCAATTTCTCCCCATAATAAAAGCCAAACAAAATAGAGAATATTTGTTTGGAAAGTCTTCTTTTCATGGAATGGTGCTTAACATTTAACTCAATATTTTTCATTCTTGAAGGCCAGCTCCAGCATAGGTGCACAGTGATTACCACAATGATAAATAGAATTTTAAACTTAAAAATTTCTTCTAATACAGAAAATACAACAATAAATAAAGTGTATTTCCTTACACTAGCTCTATATTAAAAGAAATATTCAGAACTAAAATAACATTTTATGAAACCATGTTAGTCATACTCATCAGAATTGTGGTTAATGAGATCTAAATCAAGTTTTATTGCCCATTTTCCATAATTGACTTGAGTTTGAACTGGCAGTTATCAAACTACAGAATACCTTTGTCTCATGTATTGCTCTAGATTATTTTCTGCCATAAGTGTTAAGGCAAAAAACTGAACCAGACTAAAGGTAAGAAGAAGTATTTAGATGGAAATGGAAGAATATAAATTCATCTGTCCAACCTGACCGTTCTTGAAAATGTTATTTGAAGAAATATCAGAAAATAGCAGTGAATGGATCATCATTAAAACTGCTAAGGGGAAAAAGAAGAAACTGGAACAAAATTCCACCTGGTGTAAAAACCACATAGCATTAAGAAAAGAATGGATTAATATACCAGAAAATAGAAAAGCATGTTTATGTTTATTTTTCCCATTATGCATATATATATGCATATATATATATATATGTAAAATTTTTCATTTAAGCTTATTTTTCTGCATGTATCAAGGGAGTCCTAAGGATGCTTAGATATGTGCTTGCATGCAAATCTATTTGCTTTTCAAAGAAAGCCTCTTCCCTGAAAGCCTTACAATGTTGTTTAGATTAGATTCTTTTGCAGATTATATACACCTCACATTCTTGACAAACGTGGTTATATTATGTTATTCTATATTGCCTGTAAGATAAATCTTTTAGACAAATTCATCACATTTGGATTTGTAGGTGTTTTCTTTGTTTTTGGGATTGTTGGTTTGGTTTGGTTTATATTATTACAGTGTTTCCTTTTTAGTTCCACACAGTTTATCTTCTTTTCCATATTGATTCTGACTACCTCGATTCTTTGCAGTCCAGAGTCCAAGGGCTTCTCACAACTTTAGTCTTAAAAATCATGTTTTGTATGGTCATGTGTTCAGTATATGGCTTCAGATAAATTCCCATCAAACAAACCATCTCTACATTGTCTCAGAGATCAGTTTAGGAATGGTTAGTGCAAAAAAACACAGTGTAATAGCAGTTAACACTTGCTGGTATGTTATCCTTTATCCTTTCCAAAGCTCTTTACAAGCCTTGACTAATTAATTAATACGTATAACTCATCATTAGACAACATTGCAAGAACTCGGTATATGATTCTCTAATGGCTGTTACTAAGAAGTCCCTTTGGGAGGCACTCAAAAAGGTTAATGATTAGTGTTGCAGAAGTCATTAGCTCAGACTTTCTAGACCAGTTGTTCTTGTATCTGCTTAAGATATCCCACATACTCATAATTTTATATGCATTTATGTCTTTGAAGCATGAGGTTTATATACTTTTGTTTTCTAGAAAAATTTCTAGAGGAAGATAAGATTATTTTAATAGAATTTTCCCAGATTTTGTAGAAATTTGTTTGCAGTCTACATCGTCCAGCCTGTAAGAAGACAAGCAAAGCAAAAAGCAATAGTATAAGGGTGTTGTACAGTGTGCTTCATGTGATGCTGTTCATAAATATGCAGTGTGAATCAGTAATGAGAAAATATTCAATTGCAATGTTGCTTTTTGACAGCTTTTTGAAATGCTTTTTAGAAACTTGCTTCTTTCAATTAATGATAAAATCACACGTTGCTTGGTTATAGCTGTCCAAATCCAGGAAACGTTGGGCTTCAGGCCTTTGGTGAGTTACAACAGGAAGTCTTCAAAATCTCTACTTTTAAGATTTTATTAGGGAAAAGAACCCCAAACCTCGTTTCTGGGCTTCCATCTGAGGATTATGTTAATATAGCTCATTTACCCTTTAACATGGCACTTAGCAATAGTGTGCTGAAACTGACAGCTGGGGCATGACAGCATCTTGTTTAATAATATTTTGCCAGTATATGAGTAGGTTTATGAGAAAGGCTGGATATTTTGTCAGTAGTGTTTATATTTAAGCTTCTTGTCATAAAAATAAAAGGGGAAAATGTGCAAAATGCATACATGTAAATGACAACTGCTCCAATTTAAAGAATTTCTTTTGTGAGTTTTCACTGAACAAAAATAAACCCAAAAACATATCTCTTGAGTTATGTCTACTTCATTTTTTGTTAATCATGCCAAAGGACACGTTTAACTAGAGTCTGTATCTGTACCTCCCTTCATCCAAGCGAATATTTTCCATATTTTCCTTCCAGTGGCTCAGTTTCTCTGCTTCAGAAATGAGCTGGTTCCTCCAGAACTAAACCAAAGTGAGAACTGCAATTTAGGCAGTAAAAATTATTAAGTGCAGAAAGAGCCAAGCAGAACTGACTTTTTAATCCTATGTTATAGTCAGCTGTACTAAATCATCCTGGAGGAGAATTTTTTCTTGTGCTCATTAGCCTTTCTTTGGAGAAACATTGTTTACCATATTTAATCTCACTAGAAAGTTTTCTTCCAAAAAAAAAAAAATCAACACAGGTAAAAAAAATCCTGACCTAAAAAACATTTAGGAGCACTTTATTTTATGTCTTAAGGAAAAAATACAAACATTTTTACAGGCCATACTAAAGATACAGAATCAAAACCTCTAAATGAATTTGTGAAGCAAAGCCTGTGAGCAAGAATATCATGATTTTCTCAGGGATGCAGGCCTCATTTTCAGGTTACTTTTCCGTAGCACAAGCATAGTCAAAAGCTACTGTTATACCCTTCTTCACTGGCAACAGCTATATTTGCACATACTGTCTAAACATCCTATTTTATGTAGGACTTGTGCATGAAAGTTAAAGAAAAAATGTTTGCCTTTCTTCATGAGATTTAAAAAAACAACTATATGCTCATCTGGCATTTAGAGTAGCTATTTTGTTTATTTTTAGATTGAGGGATTTCAATTTGTTTTATTTCTTTAATTTTAATTTGCACAAACCCCTAATAAAAGATGAAAAAAATAGTAGGTTAAACTGTGTTCTGTGTATCCATTTTGAAATGATGTTAAGGTGATTATATTTAATTGCATGACATTTGCACCAAGCTTTAAAAAATAAAGCATTTTAGAAATGTAAGACCAGATCTCTTTGCCAAACATTTCACTCATTATTTTCTATGTACATAAATTCCAGAATAGATTGAGTACGTTTTGCAGGTAAAAGCTGTAAATCTGGGAATATTTGAAAAGACCATTTAGCATGTGGTCTTCAACAATTCTTTAGGATTTTAAGATTGCAGAATAAAAATAGATAGATATAGTAAATGGCTAAAATTCTATGATTTCATCAGTGTTTTCCCATAACTTTAATCCAGACTAATTTTAGTGTTTTATTTTATCCTAATTCAGATAAGAAATAAAGTGAACATTAGGTATAAATTTGGTTTGCTGTGGGTTTTTGGCAGGGGGTTGCTTTTTTGGGGGGAGTTTTATTTGTTTGATTTTGTTGTGGGTTTTTTTTGTTTTGGTTTGGTTTGGTTTTGTTTGATTGGGTTTTTGTGGGTTGTTTGTTTGTTTTACTCTCAAGGAAGTAGAATCCAGTGCGTTCTCTAATAAAGTTACTTTGAAATTGTTATTGAAAGTGAGGATATTTTCTCCTTTTCCCTTCCCTTTCTCTTTCCTTTTTTTTTTTTTTTAATCCCTTTTCCCCCGTTTTGTTCCCTTTTCCTTTCGCTTTTTCATTTTCTGTTAAGGAGAAAGAAGTAGTAGAGAGTCTAAAACGATCTCATATTTAATTGGCTAAAAGCAAATAGATTAAAATAAAATTAAAACACATCTAGTGACTACATTTGACTTCTTGAAAGGACTTTTGCTTAGTACTGATCTTGCCATTCTTTTACCACACTTGCTTGTGCAGGAGATGTCTGCTTGTACTATAACATTACAATAAGTATTCCTTTCCCCAAATTCTTTGTTTGAAGAGTACCTGGACAATGGCTAACTCAGTCTGCATTCTACCAGTAGGAGTGACAAATACTAAATTTTGGAAACAGACGCTATTTCACCGTGATAGTCTGTGACACTGAAGGATTAACAGATTATTTAATCTATACAACCCATCATTTGGGCGGAAACTGGAAAAATAAAAAAGATCTATTCATTAACTCATGGTATTTTTTGTAGCAACATTCATCATAATGTTCCAATTACCTACTAATGTACATGTCACCCGTGTTATTATAAGATTTGTACTGTAACTCATCGCTGATTAACTGGGCGATCATTTTAAAGTGCTAGAGGAATTATACAAAGTAGCTGTCATCTGCTTTCAGCTATGTTTAATTTATGCTCATTACAGTTGCCAAGGATAAATTTTTTGTTGCATATGCAAATGTTATGATGCTCTGTTATTTAATAAATCCAAATAAATATTTTGACATTGAAAGATTCAAATGAAAAAAAATGCAACTCATGCACAAGTAATGTAATATGTTGTCAGGGGAAAAATTTTCCTACTATACTGTTAAGTTTTAACAAATAAAAATAAAAATAAAAATAAAAATTAAAATTAAGCTCCCCTTTCATATCTATTACTGCAGTGCATGGAGATATTTAAAACTACAGTTAAAACTCAACTTAAAAAATCCCCAACATAAAAATTTTAAAAAAAGTCCAACCCACCAGTGAAAATATTCATGTGGAAAGACAGTTAATCATGTTTCATTTACAGAAAATACTTTCATATCCCAAAAAAGAGACTTTGGGACACTTTGGGATTCATAAAAAAATAAAAATACTAAATTTACACGTCCCTCAGATGCCAACTGGACTGAGAGTCATTGTGGTATGTACAACAGAATATAATTTGCTGCATTCAAAAAAATCGAATACTATTTGATCAAATGATGCTCAGACATTTCCGTTCCTACTTATGCTGCTCCCTGGGCTGTATTTCTTTGAAAGAAGTGTTTGAGGATGTTCTACAAGGGCACCTTGGGTCAATGAAATAGGACACGTTGCACATCAAAGGGTTCACAGGTAAAGGGATAACAAAGAATTCCCCTGGATCTGTTACCATAAAGGTTAAAGAGACTTTAGTTTACTTCAGAGCACAAATATTGCCCAAGCTCATTAAAAACAAACACTAACGAACAGTAGGAATTAATGTCTCTGATGCAGATTTGATTATAAATGTCCAGAAAGAGGGGTTTTTGTAATGAATATTGAGGCATGCCTGAATCTGTCTTTAATATAAAGACAGAGGGAACTAGGTGAAAAATCAAGGTCTTAACTTTCACATTGATGATTTTTTTTTCTCTTTTTATTTTCTTATAATATGATCCCTAACTGGGACTTTGATATTTATGAGAATTGAGAGTTCATTACTAGGGTGTAAAAGCATGAAACTAGCATCCAGATACTAGGCAGAAGATGATCTAGGTTATTAGTAAATGATGAGTCTTGCAATTAACTCTATTATTCTTTTGCAGTGAATTAAACTACTTATTCTTCTGCACATTAAAGAGTCTGGTCCATCCATTAATTGTATTGCTTCCTCTCATTTTCGATGAATATATTTTCATAATGTTTTGTAATTTGAATTCTGCTTCCTTTCTCTCTGATACAATTGGAATTCCATCCATCAAGGAGAGAAGAATTTTTTTTTCTTTTGTGATATGGAATCTGTATTGTCCCGGGAATAGTATTAGCTACAAGAAAATAAATACATTAAAAATTCAGTGTCCTTAACTGCTACTTAGGACTGTTGCTTGGTTTCAGCTGCAGAAACAGGTGTAATCCTACCATCATCAGAAATTAACATTTTTAATCTTTTGGAAATGGAAAAAAATTATGCTTCTTTAATGATATATTCTTCTGACAGATAATACTTCATTCATTAGGTAGCATCACTAGTGGAAGAGCTACAGTGAACCACATAATCTATTAGGAAATGAAACTTGTAGAATTCTCAGAAGATAAAAAATAGTTATAAATGGTTCATTTCATTATTTAGACAAGGAGAGACATTTCATTATGGATGACATTTTGTTCATGAAAGGAGAAAGAAATAGGCTCCAAAGTTTCTGGGGAAAAGCTTAACCTGTATCAAAGTGATTAAAAGAAATGGAAAAAAGTAACTGGGCAATGTGCATTTTAGCTAATCTTCTAGAAAAATGTTTCATGATTAGCTAATTCTACTTTTGGGGGCTGGATGGTGGCTTAGCTGCATTGTCTGATTACTTTGGAATGCTCTTTCAGATAGTTTAAATGTAAAAGGAAAAACATGAATGGCTGTAAAAATAACTTACTGCATTTGGACACAAGCTGATGTTGAATTATTTAAAAAGGAAATCTATGACAAATATCAAGTGAGAAAAAAGAATCCAATTTTATGTATACCAGAAAATGAGAGAAATCTTCTATGAATTATTTTATGAAGAAAGCTTAAGAATTGACAATCAAACAGTACTATATGCAAAGTAAGATTAAATTGAAATTATATTTCTTTAAATGTATTAGCATTACACTGATTTAAGATGACATGGACTTAATATAAGACGAGTTTTTCAATTAATTTATATATGGCAGATACTTAACTGACTTTAGAAATAAATATAAATGGTGATATGGTTATGATTAGCAAAACACCAAATCTAGAACTATGGAAAGAAGGGTTACTGAACATCTGCAGTTATAATTACTCTGTGCATGTAAATATTGCCACAAATTCACTGAAGTGTCTAAAAGTATAAAATGAAAGATTACATTTTTAAAATTTTGTATAATAGAGTCCTGCAGAAAAAGTAAATATTACTCTAGGAGCTGCCTAGAGGGCAACTCCCTATGTAATACATCTACATGAGCTTTGAATAAAAAGATGCCTTGCTCTGGACCCAGTAAATCATAGAATAGAATGCTTAGTTCACTAAGAGCCATAAAACTTCCAAATTGTGGATACTAAGGTCAGAGGATTAAAAGGAAGTTTAAAGACTGGACAGTGTTGTGGCAAAATGTTATGTTTGTGTTTCCCATTACAAGTCAAGATGGTGTCTCAGCAGCTTTGCTTCTTCCCACATTGCAATATTCATGTCTGGTGTTATACTGGCATAGTGTAAAAGCTTCCTGTTGTAGGACTTGAGGGTGAACTGACTCTCCCATATAAAAAGAGATAGGACAAGAGGAAATGTCCTCAACCTGCACCAGGGGAGGTGTCGATTGGATATTGGGAAAATTTACTTCACTAAAACAGTTGTCAAGGACAGGAACAGGCTGGCCAGGGAAGCTGTTGAGTCACCATGCCTGGAGGTATTTAAAAAATGTGCAGTTGTGGTGCTTAGGGTGGTGTACGTGGCAATGCTGAGTTAGCAGTTGGACTTAAAGGTCTTTTCCAACCTAAAATATTCCATGACTCTTATATCTGTTTTCAGGAACCACATGTTGGCTGCTCCTTCTAACGTTCTTTATATTCATGGGGAAATTTGAAAGCTTTTGATAAAAGTGTCAGAAAGTATTTGTCTCTGATAATGTAACATTTCAGTAAGAAATCTGCCCAGAAGTTTCAAAATGGAATGCATGATTTCTTTTCCTTCCTGTTAATGTTAAAAATTATCTTACACTACCTTAAAAATGTTAGATTTTCCAGCTCTTAATCTCTTATTATTCTTTTATTTTGTTCTCTTTTCCTTTGTTCTATTCAAGGCAAGATCCTAATGAGCTCCTCTGTCTTTTAGTTTACTGAGTAAATGTACTGATGATGTAATTACAGCAGAGTAAACCTCCCACATTCTTCTAACTTTGGAATTACCTTCATGCCTTGGAGGATTCCCTTTATATGTACAAAATTATTTGTTATATTTCATCTCCCAGAATCCTTAAATATTTAGTTTGAAAGTCCAGTGTTTTACACACACTTTTCCAAAACAAAATGGGAACCCAAAGGCAAATGTTGTGCCTAAATGCTTGTTCTATATTATCATCTCTTTAATGAAGGGATGGGCCTACAATCGTGCTAAAGATGATTTATTGCTCTGATATGCACCAGACTCAAAGTCATGAGATTTAAAGAAAGAATTCAACCATAGCTCAAAGTAGTCACACACTTCTTCGTTACAAGGCAGTATGTAACATTCCAATCCAATGGAAAGTTGCTACGAAGTTTATTTTGTTTTTCTAACCTATCACCTTTACTTAATTTTCCTGCATATACTTTTATCCAATAATCTACTGTTACATGTACACATATATGCTTCTATTATAACATTTGACCTCCTAACTTACCCTATACTACATTACTACACTGTAAAACTCTTCACCATCTTATCCAATACAGTTTCTTATTAAGGCATGTTCTTACTTACAACTTAAGAAATATAAGTTTATACTTCTTCCGCTTAATGTCTGTGTACTTTTACATCAATCCAAGTTTCCTCCAAGGCTGCAAATCAAACCCTTCAGTATCTGTGGAAGTTTCTATTTTTCTGTTTCCTACAGTTCTTGTTTGCTGGACTGCTTACTTTACCCAAGTGTAGGGGGAAAGCCTTCTGTTAGATGGTGCTAAAATATGAACCTTTCCGTCTATCTTTTAAATAAATGAGTTGGCACAGATCTGTTACTATTTTAATAACAAAAAAGAGAAAATTTTCAGATAGTGACTCTGAAGAACTGACTCAAAATTAAAAAAAGCTGAAAGAAAAGTATATTAATTTTGCTTTCATGATGTACTTACTGCAAACCGGAAATTGCAGTTTTAACTTACCATGTTTCAACGTTTTGTTTTTTTTAAAAAAGATGTGCATTTAGAGTTATGAAAGATTATCCTCTATTTTCTGTTATTAAATTAGTTTCTAAGACAACATGTACATACTCTAAAACTGTGCACTATTAACAAAAGAGAAAGACTTCTGAGTGTACACTGATGTGCAGTAGAGATAAAAAATTAGTCTTTTATTTTATAAAAGATAAGTAATATTTCTTGTCTTCAGCTTAAACACTTAAGATATAAAATAAAAATTGTCCATCCTCAAAAACTTTGACTATTCTAGATTATTAGATGAAAGTTTTAAATTAATTTTTCATAATGACTCGTGAAATACCCTAACTTTATGTGTCAGTTTTAAATGAAGACACTAATTTACTTTTACATGTAAAGCCTCTCTTATATTAGTAAGAAGACAACTGCTAGAGGTGTGTTCTATTATAAGATAATAATACTTCTGAGAGAAAAGAGATACTTTAAGTAACTGTACCTTGAAACATTTCAGGAGTCTGATCTGTAATCAACAAAGTTTGGATAAAATATGAATGAAAGTAATAACACAGAGGAACCTTTTGGGACCCTTACAAATTACATGCTTCTGGAAACATTTGCTTCCTATAATATCTTTGGTATTTTTTAATTAATTAAAGTTTTTCATATCTGCTAAGAAGTTAATGTCCAAAACTCTTAGCTCAAAACCATTATCATTTAAATAAGGAAATGACCAAATAAATCTAGGTAAAATTTTACTGTGTAATCTTTATTTCCATGAGCTCTGAATTCAAAAGAAGAAAAAAGAAGGCCTTCCAAAGTTTTCTTCTTTTGCTCTGAACGCAAAAGAAGAAAACAGCAGTCCCTCTAAATTTTTCGAGAGGATAAAGGCTAGACCAGCAATAAATAAATAAACCAAGAATTTTTGTGACCAAGGCTAATTTCAAGGATATTGGCATGCAATATTTATAACATTTTTTGAATGATCAGAGTATAACACGTGTCTCATACAGCTCTCACACTTGTTTTTTTTAATCTTATATTGAGATGCAAATGAAAAGCATAATAGTATGTAATGTCATTATATAATTAGAGCGCTCATATATTAATTTCAATATAAACACACATATGATATTCTCAAAGTTTTTCTTGAAAAATGTGAGTAAAGGAAGAAGATCTCTAATAACTAATTTAGCAGATCATTTAACTATTTTATCACAATTTTAATACTGTTGAACTTTACCTCCAGCTCTAAAGCAAAGTTGAATGTTTGAAAATTTCTGCTGCGCAGGAAGTAGTGATTTGAAATATTTGCTAATATATAGGCTGTCTACACATCTGACATCCTTGGTTCTCAATATTTTCATTCGGCTATGTGATCTTTTATCAAACTCCTCCCTCCTTCTCTTCCTCAGTGTAATACGGTGCCAGTACCAGTTTTGTGGAACTTTTCCAGAGTTATAAGAAAGTAAGACTTTTTTTATAGGTAGTGATTGTTGCCTTTTTAACATAAAATGAAAACGACCCCTGAAATATGCAGAAAGATTGTTAATACAAACAGGTAGGGAACTACATTAGAAGTAACATGTAGGCAGCTGGCTGTAAATATTATTATGATACTTTCTAAAGGAATTTTTTTGAGAAATTGCAACTTGCATTAAAAAATGCCTACAATGTGTAAAATTGGTATAGATATTCAAAAGCACACTAGATAATATCATTCTCTTCCAGTCACATGAGATTCTATTAGTAGTACAAATACAATAATTAATTTTGCTAATTATAGGCCAGATCTTCTTGGCAGGAAAGTCACAATGAGAAACTATAGATTTGGCAAAGCATTAATGATAATCTTCCTTTCCATTGAAAATTAGTTTATCTGGGTAGATTTTTAGCTCCAAATTCTGTGTGGAGTATTTTTATCAACATAAAATATGCTTTGAATATGTTATGAAATGTTTACCCAGATATTTATTCTTGTGTATAACGTAGCTGTTTTGAAAAACTCTTGGCATATACAATACCTACAGTTCAAACAACTGCCAGTGCCTCACATCTTGGGTGAATTTTTCAGGTTATCAGACACTGTAAAAGTGTCTTAAAAAAATGATTGCAGAATATACCATTCACAGTATAAAGAAATATTAGTAACTTCTCAGTGAAGCTGAAGAAAATGTGACTCAGGTGAGAAATAAACAGACACACCATTACAGGCTGAGGCATACTTGTGCAAAGCAGCTTTGCAGAGAAGCTGTGGCAGAAAAGTTAATCATGAGCCAGCTGTGTATCCTTGCAGGAAAGGTGGCCTATAGTGTCATGGAAAGTGTCAGGCAGAGACGTGTCAGCAACACTTGTGGGATACACCTGGAGTGCTGTGTCCATGTCTGGGTTTCTGGTAGGGGAGAGATGTGGAATGAGTTCAATGAAGGGCCACAAAACTGAGGAAGAGACTGGATTATTTTTTTCATGAGAGAGTTGGAGAAGACAGAGAAGATCACCAGGACATTCTAATAATTTTTTATTTAATATACATTAGTGAATATGATTTCTCTTAAGCAGTATAAATGCATCCTTTGTCTTTTCAAAGTATATTTTTTTTTTGTAACTGTGATTTTTTTAAAAAAAAACCTCTGTGCACAAAATTTTGGAAATTGACTCAGAACTTTTTGATTGTAGCAATGTTGCTCCCTTCTAACTACCTTAATACAAAAAAAAAAAGTTGGTTGGATTGGATATTCTTTAAAGGACAACTGGGGCCCTGAAATTAATGGCAGCAGCAACAAAACCAACAGGTTTTCCATGTAGATGTCTGCAGGCAGAGGAGAAAATCTTGGCAAGGATCATATTCAAGTAGTGCTGCTGTCAGGGATTGCCCCTGAAAGTAATTTTTTTTCTCATTTCCAGTTTTTTTTTGTCAGTTGCTGGCAAATATCTGTGCCAGGAAGAACACTGTGAGAGAAAATGAAGTACTCTGACAAAATTAGAGATGGATAAGCGCCAACATATGTCTGCTTATTGAGGATTGAGGGAACTACTGTGCTGGCACATAACAACATAGCATTACACCGAAAACATTTACAAAGAGAAAAAGCCCAGATAGAAAAAAATTTTCTAAAGGCAGCCTGCCAGTTCTTTTAATATGATTTAATTTCCTAATTGAGAAAAATGCTGGTGCAATTTATTCAGCTTGCACATGCTACTGCGTCGTACCAGCCCTGCAGAAAAAGGACTCTCTATATAAACCATGAGTGCTATTAGCTTGAAAAAAATTTATGATTTCTCATTTTGATACAAAGTTTCAGTACCTAATGATCAACATTCAAGATGTGTTACTTATTTAGCTACATTTTATAGCATTTTTGCCCAAGGTTATTTCCTGTCATTTTGGCTTCCAATTTACTAGGCGACATCCAGACATTTTGAAATCAGAGAGGAATGAATGTATGATATGCTTCCAAGTTCAGCAAACTCCTCCTGTATTCACATATTCTGGGAATAACTGGCTGCAGAGCATATCTTCAGGAAAAAAAAAAGGCCCAGGTGTTCTGGTTGAGAATGAGTTTAATGTCAGTTTCAGTGCACTATCATTGTAATGGAAGTTCACCAGGTTTTGGACTGCAATTGGTGACAATTTGCAACAAAAAAAATACCGGGTAGGAATGAAGAAAAGCGTCTTCCCATTAAAAATTACTCAGCTCTGGAATGGGTACCATAGAGAAGCTGTGACATGTTCATCTTTAGTGATTTCCAAAACTTGACTCCAAAAAGCCCTGAGTAACCTCTTTTAACCAGAAGATTAGGGTCGGTTTGGGGAGAGAGTTGCATTAGAAGATTTCTTGCATAAAAATCTGTGTTTTTCCATGGTTGTATATAAAATCTTACACTACAGACAATTTTATTATCTTTCTCTAATTTGGAAATCTACTGCCATGTTTTATTTAATTTTAATTTTAATATTAATTTTCTTACTGATTATTTGGATGATATCAGCCTGTATTTTCTGTTCTGTTGTAACTTTGCTTATTCAAAGGATTTTTGCTGAAAATATTTAGAAAGTTTGAATCATAGAATTAAAGAATAAGGCATTTTGTGAAAGACCTTTTCCACTATCTTTGTCACCAGGTTCCTTGTCCCATGGAGCTCTTAAATGTCTTTCTTGTCAAGGTTCCCTAAAGAAATCTTTCATGTTACCCATCACCTTCTTTGCCTTCATTAGGCAGTCTTTGTAGCATGTCCCTGCTTCCAAATATGATATATTTCCTTTTCTCAAAGTATTTTTCTATCCACGATATATTTCTTTTTCATGTCTTAGTTCTGCCAAGACCTCCATGTTATCCATGCACAGCTTCTGCCTTGTTATTTTGTCCACTGGAATGGACCATTCTTGTTCTCCAGAAATCTACACTTAAAGTGCAACAAGTAAATAATCTAGGCCCAGGTTAAAAACCACTATATGCTTTCTTTTTTATGCAGTGATTAGCCACATTTTCTAAAATTTGTTTGGCATTTTAATTAATATTACACCAATTTAAATGTTTAGTTTTATTATATTATTTATTAATTGATCTATTTTTTCTTAGAGAGTTATGGAATCTTCAGCTAAATATTCGGAATACACATAAATTAATACATTTATAAGCCTTATAAGCCTGCACTAAGTCTTAAATAAAGCAGACGGCATGATTGCCTCCAGAAATCATAAGTAAATAGAAAATAATTCATGGGGACACCTCAAAAATTTATCTGCCCCAGCTTACTGCTTCTAAACATAGAAAATGAAACTAATAGATGCTTGTCTTGTTTTTAATAGTATTCAGTCACTCATATTCCAGTGCTTCCCCTGCCCTACAGCTCATTTCATTTTACTTAAATTTTTAATAGAATTGAGTCACTCATATTGCAGGATTTCCCCTGACATACAGCTCATTTTTCTTAAATTTTAGCTCATTTCTTTTTGTTTTATACCTCATAGACACGGAGAACATTCATTTTTGTGACAACCCTTAGCATATAGAATTGTTATTGCATATCTTAAAATTTGCTCCTTTCTAAATAAATGAAACTCAATTCAGTCTTTTTTTCTGGAGGTGTTTTTGGTTTTTTGTTTTTCTGGATTGCTTCTCAATATTACTACTCTCTTCTTCTTCATGTACTTCCTAAAGAAGTCATCCTCCTCAGTTATTGGGACTCGAATTAACAAGTGTTTAGTCCCTGAGAACATCACCAAAACTGAGTGTGACCAGAGATGCTGTGCTGGTATAAAATTGGTATTTCAGTCAAAACAGAAGTGATTGCTCAGTGCTAGTCAGAAAGTCTACTTGGATAAAAGTGTCAGGGAGCATGCTTAAATCCTAATGTCTCCCAGGGAGTTTCACAACGATTATTGTAGACAAACAAACAGTACGATGAGCATCATATTCTGCCTAGTGGACTATTAATACAAGGTGACATATTATGGAACCATAAAAAAAAAAAAAAAAAAGGATCTTAATATTTCTTATTTCATTCAGTATGGTGTTTCCTCCCTGTATGGGAAAAAGTTTTAGAATTATATCCATCTTCTTGGAAAGGTTTTACTTGGACTCAAACATATAAATCTGCTGTTCTGGTAAATAAACTTAGAACATGAGTGCAAGGAAGAGCTGTGAAAATAATAAAAGTACCAGTTATCTTATATTGCAATATATTAGAGAGCCTCTGAAAAAAATTCTAGCAATTGTAAACTCTGGGAAGGGTAAATATAGTTTCCAAATTAAAGGGTGCTAGTGATACAGTTATAAGTAACCAATGAGGATAGGTTGATCATTAATATATTTATAATTTTAAAAAAGTCATAATCATAGACATTTGAGCAGAAAGAGTCTGGAACAGAGTCTTATAAAGGAAGAATAATGAAGACTAACAAACATTTTTACTTCTAATATTGAGATTAATAAATATATGGAAATAGGGGAGGATTTGGTGTCTCTGTGTCAGACTATGCTCAGTGTTCCACATAGTCACTCTTATTTTGTGCAGCTGTTCCATGGCCTCCTCCCTGCCTTTCTCTTCACAGTACCAGGGAAGAAGTGACCACTGTCCAGCTTATATTCCTGACACCACATGAATTCCTTGTGCCAGTAGGAAGAGCAACTGAAAGGTGTATTTCTGGCCAGAGAAGCAGAGAACAGGACTGTTTTCCTGTGCCAGGGAATAGCTCTGATCACACTTAATGTAGTAGCATAAACATACCCCATATTTCTTGATTTCTGATATACAATTATTAAATAAAGACTAGAGTTCTCATGATACTTATAGGTATAACAGCAGTAATGTGATATATTTAATTATTATTATTTAGGAGGGGAAAGGCGTGTGCTTGAACATGTAGAGAGAGAGGTAACTCAGGACTGCTTAGCATGCTGAGGAGGAGATAATCAATTTGATCCATGTTCCAGCCAAAGTTCCATGAAGCAGTTCTAAGTCCAAGTAATACTAAGATAGAATTTCACACACTAAATACAATATGTTAAACATTACCTTACTGAATTTTATTGAGAGTTTATGAAACCTTGGAGCTTGATACATTAATGACATTTAACATTATTTATTCTATAGGCTTTTGTATCTGTGATCATGTTTTAACTATGGAACAGTAGTCAGTAGCACTGATTTTATCATGCAATTTTCTACCCCCTTGTTGCCCTACAACAAAGTACAAAGACTCTAAGGAACCTGATCTGAAGTAGAATGGATTCTCTTATCTTCATCTGTTGTCAGTAGGTTTTTTTGTGTTATATTAAATTTATGCAGATTTTATCATGTGAGGTTTGCTGTTTCAGTTTTTAAAATTAAATTTTGGAATTTTAATTCTCAGTGCCATGTTGCATGCATCCCAATTTATATGATTTATGCAAACAAATTTAGGATTTATTTATTTTTTATTATTCATTCTAGCTATGAAGGTATATTTCTATGCTTATACTCTTCTCTTAGTCATATTGTTATGCACAACACCATTAAGCATTCATTTACTTTTAGGTGTACCAGGAGCCATCTCATCAAACTAATAATTAGACATTAGGGATAAATTCATGTCTCCATGGCCCGGAGCTCTAGCTTTTTATTTAAAATTATACCAGAGATGGTTTGCAGACATCCACTCCTTTTGAAAGTGAGAGCAGATTTGCTATAATGTACATATTGGGGAAAAAAACAGAGTACAAAGTGAATTCACTCACTCACTGCAGCTTTTGGCAGTTGAAGATTCTGTAAATGAAAGGAAAAAGAGATAGGGAATATTTATGCAGAAATAAGAAACTGATATATGTAGAAAAACATTTGATTGGCATACTGCACAGCATGTATAGGCATGAGTACAATACATTGAGTTCACATGAAAAGAAAAAAGCTATTACTTTTTGCTTACAATGACGCCTGGAGCAAGACAAGTAATAACTTAAATATCTACCATAAATACAAGTTATTTTAACATGCAAATATTAAACAATGAAAATCTAGTGTTTCTTCAGTTATAATAAATTATGCAAAATTTATTCTTTATATTTTTATCATGTTATCTTGTTTAATGTAGTAATTATTTCATTATTATATTATTTGATTTTTTGTTTTTTAATTTAACTTAGAATACATATATCACAGTAATCTATATGGTTATAGACCATGTTTTTAATTTTTTGTGTTATTGTACAAATACTTGTAAATACAAAAATTAGACATATATACATAGTTTTACATGCACTTTCATACATGCACACGTGTTAGCAAGCCATAGCAATCAGGTGAAGTCAAAAAAAGGGAAATTTTGTACTCATCTTTAAAAAGGCAGAAAGGAGGACTTTGGGACCAACTTGTCTACCTCACCTCTGTACCTGGGAAGATCTTGGAACAATTCCTCCTGGAAGCTGTGTTAAAGTACATGGAGAACAAGAAGGTGATTCAAGAAAGCCAGCATGCTTGGCTTCGCTAGGGGCAAGTTCTTGCCTGAAAAAGCCAACAGCCTTCCTTCTATGTTACTCTGACTTCAGCAATTGGGAAGGGGAAGGGCTACAGATTTAATTTATCTTCATTGAAGATAAGTGTAAAGACTTCTGTAAAGCCTTTGACATGGCACAACATCCTTATCTTTAAATTGGAGAGAGATGGAATTGATAAGTGGACTGTTAGATAACAAAGTGGACATCGGGGCACTAGGTGTCCCTCAGGGCTCTATATTGGGACCAATGTTATTTAATAACTTCATTTATGACAGAGACAAAAGGATCAAGGGAACCTGCAGCAAATTTGCAGATGACACCACACTGAGTGGTGCACTTGACACATCTGAAAGATAGGATGCTATCCAGAATAGCTTGAGAAATAGGCCCATAGAAATGTCATGCAGTTAAAATAAATTAAGTATGAGATGCTGCACCTGGGTTAGGACAACCCTTGATATCAACATAGACAAGGGGATGAACGGATTCAGAGAAGCCCTGCCAAGAATGACTTGGTGATGCTGCTGGATGAGAGGCTGGACATGACCCAGCCATGGGCACTCACACCCTGAAAGCCAAACGTGTCCTGGGCTGCATCCAGAGCACCGTGGGCAGCAGGGGAGGGAGGAGATTCTGCCCCTCTGCTCTGCTCTGGTGAGACCCCACTGCAGGGCTGCATCCAGCTCTGGGGTCCCAGCATAGGAAGGACATGGACCTGTGGGAGTGAGTCCAGAGTAAGAGCACCAGGAAGATTAGAGGGATGGAACACTTCTTCCATGAGGAAAGGCTGGGAGAATTGGAATTATTCAGCCTGGAGAAAAGAAGGCTCTGGGGTGCTCTTATTGAAACCTTCCAATACCTAAAGAAGATCTACAACAAAGTGGAAGAAGGACATGTTTCAAAAGCATGTAGTGACAGGACAAGAGTAATTCAAACTAAGAGATTCAAACTAAAAGGGAGTAGATTTAAATGAGATATTAGGATATTATTTACTGTGAGGAAGGTGAGACGCTGGAACACATTGCTTAGTGGAGTTGTGGATGACCCATCCCTTAAAGTGTTTAAGACAGTTTGTATGGATCTCTGAGAAACCTGGTTTATTGAAAGGGATTCCTGTTCCTAGCAGGTGGCTTGGAAGTGGGTAATCTTTAAGGTCCCTTCCAACCCAGGCCATTCTATGATTTTAAGATTCAATGATTCTCTACGTGTGTTTTAGATGTGAATACAGATGTGAACTTTATCTAGTGCACAGATGTCTTCCACTATTTATAGTAATGATTAAAATTATCCTCATTTTTATATCTGTCTGAGGATGTTTGTGAGCAAAGAGGAAGTACACCTAGTATAGTGGAGTCCGGAAGTTCCCAAGTCTTACAAAAAAAATCAAAGTATTCCACATGATCTCTCATATTTCTTGCTATGGGGTCGCAGTAATGTACATCAAGACACACCAAATTTGTACCACAAATTTTACCTCTTAGGATTTGCACTAAGTACATATCTGATTTTTCCAGATAATCATTCAAAACCTTACCCTAACTTAAAAACTTAATTATGAGAGGGGGTCACTTACAGTTTCTCATGTAACCTGTTGTAGAAGCAATACTGAGAATCCACAGCAACCAAATACATTGACCAACACTGAAACAAACTCTGTGACAGAGTGGTACCCAAAGAGAGTAATACTGCCAGTGACTGGATCAGACCAATGTCTTGAGCCTGTGTGTGTGTGTGGTTTGGGGCTGATCAGGCTTGCTTTCTGCTGAGACAAGGCCCCATGAGACAATCGTGTGTTGGACCCTGCCAGCTCCCCTGGAGTTCCTGTCTCAAACATGTTAGAACTTTAGGAGTTGGTAGGTATATGTGGCTTTTTAAATATTCCTTCTGTCCTTTTCTCTCCTACTTTTACTCCTTCTAATCCTCTTTCATGGAACGTTTTTGGGTAAATCAACATCTCATAGGTTCAAAGGTTTCTATGTTAAATGGGCTAAGTTTATACTAAGTTAATGTGAAATTAATGCAAATTAATTCCATAATATGTGCTGTATATTGAAATTGATGCTGTATTTACTCCTTTGCTGAAGTTTCTTAATTTTCTATATTTTTACCAAAAGTAAAATTTTGTGTGATTTCTCCTTGCACCAACTAGAGTAAAGGAACCTCAGTTTAACACCTGAATTTAAGTATTCCAGAGTGTTACAAATACTCATCCTGATTGTCATAACAAGCAGACATACCACTACCAAGGTTTGAATTCTCAGACATAATGTATTACATGATCTGATAATTTTAGCAAATTATTTCAAGTGAGGAAAATTGTTGGGGAAAAACAATGTTGAGTTCTTTTTCTCACTATTTGCTCTTTTTATTGTGCTTTTCTCTTTCTGCAAAGAGAATTAATCTCGGGCATCTACAATTTTGTGTGGCATTTGGAACAGTTGGAAAATACACTGCTAATTCTCTATCTATTAATTTGTGGAATGTACTTGCAGAAACAGTCATAAAATAGATAGTGTTGGGGCCTAGGGCATTGCCTTTTGGATATCTTTAGAATATAGTCTTATCTATAATAATATACAATATTCATATTAGAAGCTCTTCCACTCAATATCCAAATTTAAATTTTCCTGGATTGGAACATTTATAAATAATGTATATACACTCTGTAAGTTTATTCACAATCCATAGCTCTTTTCAGTGGATATGCAGATTTCTGACTTCTTTTTAAGCTCCTTGGGGCTCCTGTTGGCCTATGTCTTTAGCCTGTATTGTTTTTGACATTGAAAAAATTATAATATTCTATTATGTGGGTGAGAAATACCTTTCACCCACAGTCCTTCTCCTTACCAAAAGAGCTAGCAAACCTCTTTCTCCCCTCCATAAACTGTACTCTTTCCAAAACTTTTGTTGTTTCCTTGCTACAGACACTTCTTCATCCAGTATGCTACTCACTAGAATACACAATCACTCAAATCCAGCATATTAATTTACTAATTTTTAACTCCTGAACTCTTTCACAGAGAAAGACATAGTTTGCTTCACTAAATTCAGATTTTATGAAAGGATATGCTTACAAAAATGTATAAAAGGGACTTTGCAGGCTATTATGTTATTCAATAACCAACTGGCATCTTAATTTCTTGTTTCCAAAGGAGAAGGATGATTCTATCAAAAATGGCAAGACTCCCTACACTCCAATAGTTCTCCTGGAAGTTCCTTCATACACAGCCAATTTAAAACCCCTAATTTTCTCTGACTTTGACACTTTTCAGTGCCTATGGACTATATGTTTGTCTGGCTCTATACTGAGATTGAAGATGTTTTATGGAGAAAACAGTCTTTGCATCGTTCCTTTAGAAAAAAATTCTGAAGTGGGAAACCATGAAGTTAAATTATGGTTATGCCATATCATTTTTCTTGACAAGTTGCTGAAATAACTGATTTCTGATAGCAGATGAAGTTTGAGCTCAGATATCTATGAATCTGAAGAGAGAAAATTCAGGATTATATTTCTTTTCTTAATGATTCTCCCATATTCATGAGGATGATGTTTGTATAAAATATTTTAAGTGTCAAAGAAACATAATATTTACTGTAAGATATGCATACTTTTACAGGAAAATCAATACAGTCACCAAGAGTATTTTTTTCATCTAATGTGAAAATCACCTTTAGGATAATAACATTTTATTTAGAAATGCACCATCTTCTAAACAAAATCACATAGTGTTTTTAAACATAATAGGTTGGCTTTTAGTTAATTATAAAATAATAATGCATTTAATTTTCCTATGGTTAAAACTTAACACTATTTTAAACACTTATTGGTCATGCAATTCCAAATTTTGTTTACATTCTGGTAAGATACCACCTGATGCAAATTCAATAAATGAGTGTAATTTCTTCTTACACTTACATTTATTTAGTGCATAACACCTTTCTTTCCCTTTATTTTGAGCAGCTGAATCCCAAAATCAAGATGTTTTGAAAGAAAAGGAGCAATAAACTGAAAAAAAAGCTTCTAAAATGTTGATTTTTCTCAAACCTTTTATTCTCTGTGGAATATGCAATAAAATTTTGAAGCACATTATAAAATCAATATTTTACACTCACTTTAAGGCACTTACATCTGGCAGATACTGATGTGATTTATGGGTCAAGTGCAGATTATTTAGGTCAGTTGAGGCCTGGTGATAAAATGTCAGAGTTCTTTTCATGTCTCTACTCCTAACTCCTTTTAATGACTACAAAGAGACCTAAATCTTTCCATTCTGTTTCTACTAATGTGCAGAAAAATATCAATTTAATTTCAAGTTTTATGGAGTGATGGATAGTTCCAACAAACAAACAGAAAATATCACTCTTTAGTGACCTCTAAATGTGTCACAATTTGTGTTCTCAAGCTTGAGTGGAAGAGGCTTGAATACAAAGGAAAAAGGACAGAATATAAAATATGTTAACAAGAGGACAAGTTATGAGCAAGGTTAGTATCAGAGATTCTCAGCTCACTTCTTATAGGCATACATGTCTCTCTTTCTCATCTGTCCAAGAAGGTTAACTGAGGGGATGCAAATTCTTGGATAGCATGTGAATTAAAAGAAAAAATGCACAAAAGATTATAATTACTGTTGCTGTAATGGATTATTATGGATTATAAAAATTAGGAATCTGTAATATACTGCTCTCTCATAATTTTATGTAGAACTTAAAGTAGTATTTTTTTTTTTTATTCAATGTAGAACTGCAACAATTTTCCAGGTCAAGAAACTTTTCATCACTCTACCAACATCCTTTCATGAGTCTGTTCAGTTTAATATCCTTGCAGTTATTCAACTTCAAGTAGGATTTTCTTTCCTTCACTAAGTGATGTGGAGTGGCTCAGTCATTATTCCCCAAGGTCAGAGTTTGCATTTTACACTGATTTTATACACTTTGCCTTGTGCTTTGAATTTTTTCCTTGTTTGCCTTGTCTGATGTGACACGTATACCTTCCCTCAACAGTTCTGTCTGATATTAATTCTGTGCTATACACTTCACTAATCTATTATCTATGACAGCGGCATGAAAATTTATATGGACATAGAAATTTTCTTCATTTAAAAAATTATCTTTTTGTAAATTTCATTGTTACCTTTTTAATAACCATAAACCTCTTTGCTTAATTTTCTGATTCTAAGAAGTGAATTTCCATTACTTAAATACTTGTACATACATAAAAAAATATATTAAATACTCAAATATCAGTGGCAAGAAAAATGAAATAATGCTCAGAATAAGCAAATGTTTTATAACATAAGCTTTTTTAAAAAAAATAAAAGTTATGTTGTATAATCTTACTTTATATAGAAATAATTGAACTCTCAGACTCATTAAGAAAAATTTAAAAATCTAAGTTTAATTCTGGAATCCTAAAATACATTCTGAGTATAATTTATACAAGACCATGAAAATGTTTTTACAGTGAAACAATGGAAAAAGCAACCTTATCAGAAGCATATTAAAATTACAGACATTTAAAGTTACACTATTATGACTTCCAAGAAATAAAATTTTGTTATTTACGTTTTTGCTTGTTTGCTTGTTGGTTTTTGTTTTTAGTGTAACACATTTGTAGTTAGACTAGATTATTCTTTATATGTAATTTTTTTACTCACAAAATATGGAGACAGATAGGTTAGGCATTTATATTAAGGCATTCAGATACAATACCCAAATTAAGAAGTACTCTGGGCTCCCTCGATTGTTGGTGCAAAGAGATGCACTCTTCCAAATCCTCATTCTGATCTTGCAAGGATTATATCATCCTTGAATCTGTGGGCCTTTGAAATTCCTTCCAAAATTAGCACATCCATGTATTTTTCTGGCAAAGATAATTTTATCCACAGAAGACAAACATTTTGGTAGTTAAGTTTCATGCACTAAAATGTCGTTGAGAAATAGTTTGGGCAAAATGTTTAACTGTGCTTTGTGGGAGAAGAAAAAAGGCACTCCAGGGGTTTTCTTGGGTCATCTGTCTTGGTTCCTACTGGGATGCACACAATTTTCCAATTTGAGAGGTTAATAAAAGTAAATTAGTGCATGTCTGGAAGGAAGAGAGAAGCAATTGTACAGTAAAAAAGTGGGTTTTTTTTCTTTTTTTTTTAAAAGATAAGACTGGTGAATCATTTGCCAATTTTTTTTTGCATTCTGAAGCAGCAGCAATGTTTGTGGTCTTCAATTTTTATGAGTTAGCTGGCAGTTACATGTCTGGAGGTACATTTCTTTGCTATTGCCAACATGTGAACCAAAATAACTGAAAAGCTGTTAAAAGAACCAAAAATATTCTGCATGTTCTTTCTTTAGCAAGAGAAAAGGAAACTCAGAATCAGAGAATGCTCAGAGGGTAGAGCCTGATTCTTCTTCTACTTTGAGAGATGTATGGCTATAATCTTCACTCCATAATAGTTTGCAGAATTTTTGTCTTTTCCAGGCACAAAACACTTTGAATTTGAATTTCTGCAACTGTGGTCTTAATCTATAGATCCTTTGCTGAAGGTTTACTGAAAATTGTTTAGTTTAGGTGGGCATTTTAGTTCCAAGAAAGTCTAGGACTTTTGTTCACCTGTGAAACATTAGTTGGCTCTGGCACAGCTCCTGTGCTTTTATCTCCACGCTGCAGCAGTAAAGTGGATTTCTGTGCATGCAGGCTTTGGTCCAGCCATGGTGTAAGGCCATGGAGGAGGAGACTGCACCAGAGCCACAAAACTTGGACACGCTCCAGATTTTACCAGCTGAGATACACCCTGAGATGTATGATTGCTTGCAGCTGTCTATTTTTACTTTCTAGCTGCATGAGAAAGGAACAAATTAAATACAAACTAAATTTAAAAAAAACCAACAAAACAAACATCAGGAATTAATATAAATATATTGTGTAAAAGACAAAAGCATGTATCTCAGTAGAGAAACAAAATTATTGAAATACTTCTCACAATAATTTCAATTTTATTTTGACTGACTATGCACTTTTTCAACCTGTCATGAGGTGTCAGTTGCAAAACAAAAGGGAAATGAGATCTGTGCCATTGCCAATTGAAAAGGACAAATATACAGCACAAAATGGACTGTTGATGAGTTTCAGATTTCCTGTTCTGCTACCTTAACTGCTGAAACCATTGGTTCCGGAGATCTTTGCCTTTTGTATTGGTTTGTGTTGTTTATGAACCATCAATCCTCATGGTTTCAGCAAAACTGCATTAGTTTAGGTTCAGCCATTCCATTTTATTCTTCATACTTTGTCACTATGAAACCACAAAGTTTTAATGAAACTCCTATGCCATTGTTTAAGACCCAAGAAAGAAAGCTAGCCTTTGTTTATTACAGATGCGGGTGAAGTATTTCATATTTCAGATGGTCATATACAATGTCAATAAACCTGCAGTTTCACATACCTATTCTTAGTCAAGTGGGCAGTGGTTTCCAGGGAGTTTAGCTGTCCTATATACTGAAATAATAAACCCAGTCAGAAAGAGAATATAAAATTCATAAACAATATTAAATGAAGAACAGTCTAGGAAACGGAGTTTTACCTATAAATTTCTTGACTGTAAATGGTGAAACAGAAGAAATCATAAATAATACAGGATTTTATGTTTTGCATTGTGTGAGTTTTATAGAGTTCAAATGGAACATAATAAGGAAACAACAAAGCTCTCCCTGGGTACTTGATAAGTTGTGGGTTGAATTTTCCTCATTGATGCCAAACGAGCTTTTTTCCCCCCACTGCAATATTCATATAAACAGCAGGGATGAATTTAATTTCAAAAAAAGCTATATATAACAGCTAATTATAAATGACAAGAATTGATTGATCTATACCTGATCTAGCATAAATTCTGTTTCAAAGGATAAACCTCTGTGGTCCAAATACTATGTTTTGAGAAACCCTTTTTACCTTGAAATTGCTTTTATGTTTTTTAAATTTTAAGTGATAGGTCTTCAAAAGAACATTGGATAGACTGCGATTACACAGAAATACAATCAAGAAAGTATTTACTACCAAGAAAAGAGGAGGAACAGAGCTCATTCAGACAAGCTTACTGACCAGCTCCATTTTACAAGTGACCAAAACCTTCCATACCCTCTCTGTCTATTCTTTCTTTGCTCCTACTTGGTGGCCTTGCCCTGCACATTCCCCCATCAGCTTGCCCCAATGACCTTCTGTAATAACCTGGACTCTAGGGTTTGCATTTTAATCACCTGCAAGCTGCTGGTCTGCCTGCAGTTTCTTGATAGCCCATCATTTAATATGCCTGACCAGGTTTGTTTCTAGGTATCATCTTCCTTAGTTTCCCTCTTAGCTCTGTGTCTCTGCATATTTTGTTTATTATTTTCCCTTTCTTGTCTTGCCATTTTGACAAGGTTGTTGATTGCATAATCTTACAAAAATAAATGTTCTCACATTCTATATGCCCTCATCAATTAGTGACTGAGTAGCTTAGCTTCTACTTATGCTTCCTTTACCACATGTTGATCATGTTTGTGTCTTGGTTTGTTTGGTTTTAACTTCTCTCTTTTCTCCTCTTCCCCTTTTACATTGTAGAGGTCCTTGACCAGATACAGTAGGGAAGGAGGAAACAGACACTTTCTCCTTTCACATACTCTTACACTTAGTCTCAAAAATTTATTTTCAATTGACACAATGTCATCCCTTTAGCAGAGCAGTGGTGATGTGTATAAATAAGCAAGTAGAATCACAGAATGGCTTGAGGTTGAAAGGCACCTCTGGAGATAATCTAGTCGTACATCCTTCTGAAAAAGGTTTAAATAGGGCTGGGGCTGGGGGAGGCCTCAGCCTGCAGGCTCATCCGCTGAGGCCGCGTTTGCACACACTGGCCACAGGCAGCAGACACCCATCCCCCCTCACACAACCTGGCTCAGCTGGAAAATCCCCAGCCCGGGAAGGCCACATCTAGGCACATTGCCGTGGGGGGCAGCTGAGGAGGTGCCAGAATCCATCCCAGAGCCCCAAAGCGCTGCCCAGACTCACTGCTGAGGCCTTGCAGCACAGCACTGCTCCTGATGCAAAGGGATGCAGCAGAGCCAGAGGCTGCTGCCAGAGCCTGTGCCAGACTTGTCCCTGCCAGGGGAGGAACCCGGGCCTTCCCCCCTGGCCCAAGTGTGTATGGACCCCCGGCACTCCGTGTTTGTGGGGGACTCTGAGCACCAAGAAGACAGAGAGGTAGAGCATCCACAGTATGCCACTGGGATCCATCTCCCAGGCATCTGGGGATGCTCTCCTTCAGAGAGCAGGATTCCACTGGGATCCACAGACTGGTGAGGTTTTCTACTTAATCTGTCTCTGTCACTCTCTTTCTGTCCCCCCACCTCTATTCCATTTCGATTTTTCTCTCTCTGTCATTCTGAGCACCCTTCACTGGCAACGTGATCCCATGCCCAGCCACCCTCAAGATGTGTTTTTTCCACCTGTCCCGATATTTAAATGGCATTTTTTGCATTTCTGTATTTCTTCTTGATCTCTTATTAGGCACTTCTTAGTCTCCTTTGTCTTCTTCACGACTGTGCCATCAGATAATTATACACATTCATAAGATCCCTGTGAATTTCTCCATATTAAACACTTTCAGAACCCTCAGCCTCTGTCACAGATGCTCCAGTCTCTTAAAAACCTTTGCAGCCCATAATGATGTCCTTCTGTCACTTCACTAAAATAGTGCTATTCTATATCCCAATAGTGATTTTTTTTTACACAATCAGAACAAGAATAGACTAAAGCACAGTGGTAGGAGGTAGAAACTTCAAAAAAGTAGAAGTTTGGGAAATTTTCATTTCAACCTGCAAGTGAATTAACACACTGATTCACTATATTGAAAGCTCTGATGCCTAGAGGAGTTGGAACAGAGGCTACACAGATTTAGGGGGAATAAAATGGGTATTTATTGAGAGGCCTACAAAAGGCCATGCACCTGCAGTATCAGTGCCACAGTTGTGACCCCTGCCTGGATGGCCTCGAGATGGAAGTAAAGGAGGTCTTGGTCACAAAATCTCACACTTTTATAGGTTTTGGTTCATTTGCATGAACCCACCCTCCTCTTTCCATGTTGTTTATGCTTAGCACCTGAAGTTTGAAGAAACTGTCCTTGAGTTCTTAACTGGAATAGGACTGTTTTGTCTTCATCACCCTGGCACATCAGAAAAGCACATCCAAGCAGAATAGAAAAACTTAAAACTTAAGGCATCAGTACTGGTGCTAAAATCCCACAGTTGAGTCTCACCCTGCTTGCAAAAATCAGAACACTCCAGAGTTCGGTCTGAAAACTCTCCCCAGGGGAGAATGGTTAGGGCCCACAGCAGCTGTGGCTGCCCTTGGGGGCCCTGGCAGGGAGTGCAACCAACTGGACTCCCCCCACATGAGAAGCATGTAGGGTTAATAGCTGGGCCTTTTGAGACTTCGGAGAAATTGCATTGTGATTCTCAGAAAAGTGGTCATTTTCACAGGCTTTGTATATTCTCTGGGATTGCACAGTCTTTCAAATGCTATGTGGCATATTGCCCACATGGCCAAACATATAGACCAAGAATGGATCAGTAGAGAATCCAGGACTGTCGGCGAGGTCTGTTGATATCTCAGATACAACAGGGCTGGAAGCTGTAACTGTCAAATTCTAGAGTATCCAGCTCAGGCTTTTTCTGCCACTATGGCCAAGAGAGTCAGTAGACTTTGTTGTCATAAATAGTCATTCCAAGATTAAAATCATGCTGAAAATCATGTCTTCATGTGTCCTCATAGATCTAGTGGTGATGGCATTTTAAAGAAAGTTTTGAATGTTTATGGCTTAAGGTGTAAGTGAAACTGGAAATTCCTCTTGTAAGTCAAACCAAAGTTAGATAAGTTTTAAGAATTCCGGCCTTGAACAGAAAACAGATAGAACAATCTTGAAATCAAAGAGAAAAGCCTCTAAGAATGAAATGCTTTTGTTGCTACAATCAAATGTTGCTTGATTGTGAAGTTAGCTGCTTTCTGCTTTACTGGATGAACATTTAATTATTTACTTGGTATGGCCAGTAAGAGTTCTGAGAATGAAGTAGAAAAGGAGACTATTCATTCTGAAGCAAATGGCTTTCAGTAGGAAAGAATTGCTGTCTAAATTATGTTTTGTCTCAAGTATTATTGTTGCCTGGGGGCAGCATTCTAAAGTGATATGAAATCCTCTATATGTGTAAAGGCAGGTTTTCTATATTACAAAAAAAAAAAAGCTCTATCTTTGAATGGAATGCATTTAATGAATTACATTTACTTTGAAAACAAATGAAGGTTTCAAAATATTAATCCTACAAAAAATAAGAGTACCACAACAAGGCTTCCTGAAACCCAAATTTTATTCCCTCTTTTAGTTGATCAGACTTTTAAATAAAACACAAACAGATTCTAAAAATTTTATTTCTAGAGGAAAAACTATGCTACTTTTTTTTCCAAAATAAAGAATTAGGAGAATGATAAATACAGGGAGAAAATGAAAAATATTTTTTGTGTTTCTTTAGTCATCAGATGAAAATATTTTGTGAAACAGCAGGTTAGTGGTCTTTACTGCCTCTCAGAAGAGATCCTCTTCTTTCAGGTGGTTTGTTCCTTGAGAAAAATTGCCTTGACACCTTGTAAGAGCATCTGCCCTTGTAGTTCTGTTTTGTCTGTTGACTTAAAATGTCTTTGGATGTCAGTTTGTGGAATGTGGAATATTACTTTAAAAATAGTAGAAATGTAATAACTCATATGTCCACAATCATATGTAGCTTAGCAACCTACTAAATGCAGTACTGCATTAAGCTAACAGCAGAGGCCACAAAGTTATTAGACCTTTTTAAAACAGCCTATCTAGAGTTGTGTTTGATCTTATTTAGAAGTTACAAAAATTACCTAAGGCGCAGACTTATTGACTGTTATTCACTTTGTTTTAGCTGTTGCATAAGGCTTATTACTGTAAAGATTGTTTTTTAACTCTTAGATACTATTAACAATTGTTTCTTATGTACAGAATGAGCTATCTATGACTCTTGAGAATAATGCAGTTTAGTTTCATATTCTTTATGGTGTGACTGCAGTAGAATTTAAAGTACAGGCACAAGATGATAGTGGACTATAAAGAACTGACCAATGGTCACTTACTGATGCGATTTGGGAACTGCAGTTTTAGCTGTAATAAGAAACCCAAAGAACAAGTATTCAAAATGTGTCAAACACGTGATACAGCAAATTTGCATGGAACAAGTGAAGAAAGTACAAGTAATTTCCCTATATTTGATAACATGCTGCAAGTGGGCTTAAGAGTGAGGAAAAAGACACCATGCAGTCCTCCTGGAAAAGGATTTTGTGAACTGATAATCTTTTCTACACTCTCCCAGAGCAAACCCATTTTCATGAGTACCCAGAAGGTGGAAAACTCAGCATAGCACAAGAAAAAGTAGTGTAATTTGCGAATTATGAGGGGAAGTACACCTATATTATCCAATAAATACTCAGTCACTGATTACCTGTTGTCAAATAAATGAGAGGCCTGTGACCTCCCACCTCAGTACTTTAGGAACAATTTTTTTTCATTTACACCTTAACTTCAAATTCCACAGTTTTATGACTTAGTTAAATTCCCAGGTGCAGTCTGAAAGAATATCCTAATTATGAACTACTTTAGGAAATTAAGAGAATGTTCTTTATCTACTCCATTATGGGAAGGTCAGAGAACACCAAACAATTCTCTGTACAACTGAGTTGTCTTTTAATTTAGATTCAGAATTCTGATCTGAATTCAGATCTTGGCCTTACCTTTAAAACTCAGGTAAAGAAAACTACAGAGCAGTAGATCTAATTTTATATGCTTCTCAAAGTATTAAAATAATTAGAATGTTTCAAGTACGAAGCATTTAATTCTACTTTTTCAGCAGCTTCCACCTAATATTTCAAAGAACTATTCCAAAATAAAATTCAGAAAAGAAACTTATTTTCACAATACTCAAAGTTAGCCTAAATAATTTGGTGTTTTCCTGGTTTATGGAGTATTTTATGTACTAGGAGCGACATGTACTTTACAAGTGTGCTCCCTGCAAAAACAAAAACAAGCCAAATTTTGCTCAAAAAAATTGTATTACATAGAAGGAAAAAAAAAAGAAAAAAGAACCACATCACCTTCCAAATACAAATAAATGCAAAACAACATGGAATAAATCTCTTCAGTCCACAAACCAACAATGCTAAATATCCTGTCTTGAAACAATAAACATTTCTTTCTTTTAGGAATGTCTTTTCTAAAGCTAAATTGTGTTATTGAAGGCAACTAAATGTTTATATGTCCTATCATTTAAAGTAAGACCTACAAATCTTACATCTAAACTCTTAGGAATTAGAGGGTGACAAGTGGGAAATGTGCTTATTCTTTTGTGCTGTCCTGTGAGACTGAAGATTTACAAATTTTTGTCTCTCCTGTTTTTTAAAGCCTGCTTTCAATATGTGGAATAGAATTTGAATAGAATATGTGCAATAACCATTAAAACTACTATTAAAACTATGTATGGCAGCACACAGAATGTTGAAAAGCCTCTCTCATGTATTCAGGCAAGGCGAGAGGCACATAGTTTGAAAAAATATGTATTAGCAAAGATTATAAACACTTCAGAAAAGTTTTTCAATGTAACATTTTTATGATGTTTATTGGAAATGTTTGTCCTAAAGCATAAAATCATTTTATTCTGTCTCTTCTGTAACCAGAGTTTTTCAGTGATAAGAATAAATTAGCTGTGTAGGCGTGTCTGCTGTACTCTGACAGTAACTTCTGTGAAGATCAGAAATACCATAGCCTTGTCGTTGCAGATATTCCTCTGAAAAAAAAAAATCCAAATAACTAGCAAGAGGGAGCATGATTTTAACTCAGTTTCCACCAAAGCCTTATCTATTCACTGCAGCACAACACAGACTTCAAAACAACAGGTAATTTGTTGAATTACAGTACATGCTGTCTCTGTTCTGTGAGAATCCATTAAGCTCAATTAGTACTTCTGTTTCTGTAGAGCCTTTAATAAACCTTCCCTCAAAGTATTTTGCAAAGATTAACACTGTACATTTTCCTGACACTTACAGATCAGTGTTTTGTCATTTTTATTATTCTATGTATTAGTAACTTTCTAAAATTTAAGTTCTGGATTATCCTGAGGCAAATAACAGCGTTTTCATTTAGGATGCTTAAAAACACAACAAAGCTCTGGTCAAAGGACTTCTTCCTCCGACCAAGATTGAAGGTTTGAGTAGAAGCATCAGGCTAAAATTCCATCAACTATCTGAGAGGATGGTAAGAACGAATAGGTAATTAAATGAATCCATTCAATTAATTATAATTTTCATACGCAAATCTGAGTACCTGGGGATGTTTTGATGGGTTTGCAGTGTGGGTATTTTGTTATTGGGGTTTTTTTTGCATTTTTGTTTTGTTTTTCTCTTTGTTTTTAAGGGCAGGCATGTTACTATAATGATTTCATATTTTGTGAGAGCTTCACTTAATTGTTACACCTGACAAAAGCAATGAAAAAATGAAAAACAAGAACTTGCTTCACTTTCAGTGGCAGTAAAAATCCGTATTCTTGCGCTGCTCTCAGTAATATTCTCTTTCCACGATTTATGTAGATAAGAATTGGAAGACTACGGAAAGGACATTTTGTGTATTCAAAGTCTTTACAATTCTTTCAAAGTTGATTCTACTGCACCTTTCTGATACTGACAGTGAAATTGTATTTTACATGAAAGGTAAAATATTTTATTGCAAACCTCAAATAAAAAACAATTAAAAAACTATTAGAAAACTTAGATAATATAGAAACAAATACAGAGGGATAAAACTTTTAGCCAATAATCTACTAGAATACTGCAGTTTATCACATATTTTGTTGGAAATTTGAACACATTCTGATGAATTCACAAAAAGAAAATACATTTGATCATTAGCACATGATCATAATTTAGATGTATAAAACTTTGTGAAAAGTTAAGCAGGTGTGAAGAACATTAATGTGTCTTCACCTTGCTCATTTGCTTAGGAATGACAAGTTACACAGCTGCAGTATATCCTTGCTTAAAATGGTGAATGATGGCACTTCACTCCTGTATATGATGTGAAGAACACTTCTGCTGATCTGAGAGGGGCAAAACTAAAACGAAACAAACAGAAAAAAAAAACCCCAATAAATCAAAACCAAAAAACAACCAACCAACCAACCAAAACCCCAAAGCACCACCAAAAGACCCTCAGATCTATGTATGGAGCTGTACCCACATGAAATTTAGTAATTTTACTAAAATTCAGTTATGCTGGTTGTCTCAATTTTAGTATATTTTATCTTAAAATCAGTAAAGAGATAACTGATTTTGTAACTTGATGGTGCTGGTCTGGTTTCTGTTCTGAGATTTTAGTTATTATATCCAGATATGCATTTATAGTAATATTTTACTTTCTGGAATCTGCAAAACTTTTGGAAATAAAACACACACAGGAATTTCAAGACCAGTCAGTATTGCCCATACTCTTTGCTGGTGTAATGGTAGAATAATTATTGACTCCAAGAGGAACACAGTTTGACAACAATGGGTTTTTCAGCCCTTCTCTTCCAGCAAAATCCTTTTTCCTTTTAGCTAGCTGTTTCTGTAAAATGTATGACTTTAAGCCCTAAACCAAGACAGCTCTGTACCTTAAACTTAAGTACATCTGCCATCTGACTTACTCATCTAAAAATCTACTACAATAAAAGAGCCTTCCAATTTATAATTTAAGGAAGTCTTTAGAGGAAACTATTACATTTGTCTCTAAATGATAAGTGTTAAGAAAGGGATAGTTATATTAGATTGCCTCTGGCAAAGAAAAATGCAATATAAAAGCTCTATAATCTCAAAGAAATGCATGTAAAAAGCTAAAATAATATAACCATTACATTACTATTTAATTTTTTATTAAACTTCTGCAGGTACTGCAAAAAAATGAGTGAAGTCTTTCGGGAAAGTCTGTCATATTTTAAATTATGACAAAGAACATAGCAAAACTTATGGGGGGAAGAAAAGAAACACACATTTTTGCACAACTTTGGCTAATAAAAATAATGTTTAAAACATAGTAGTTGCATCACAAATTTTCTTTTCTGATGCCTTGCAATTTCTGTAACGAGTCTCTTCTAATAGTGTCAAACTCTTTTTTCTTTTTCTTTTTTTTTTTTTTTTTTAATTTTCTAAGTATTTATATTACCTACTAAGGTAAAATTTACAAAAGCAGTGAGTGGACTGTGGGGTTTATATCTTGCTTCAAAGACCACTCAGTCTTCAGTTTGAATGAATAGGAACTTATCCTAAATCATGCTTTAGAATTAATTTCTGGTTTTAATGAAGAGATATGGTTGCAAATTTTTAAGTAAAATTTTGGTATTTATTAATGAAGTTTTTAAGAGAAGAGAAATATAAAGTACACGCGCCATCTAAATATTTTTTTTCATATATCATCGTGGAATGAGCTGGTACTGAAATAGTCAATAACAACTTAAAAGTTATGTAAAAATTGCTTTTAAACTATTTATTAGAGTTTTGACCTGTAACTGATAAGGGCAATGTCTGTAGTCTCCAGATAAATAGGTATCGATAAAGCAGAGAATTTCAAGGCAGCTATAAAGAAATGCATCATGGCAGTTCAAAAGGGACTTAAAGAATTCAGTAAGTCTTGAGTCTAAAATGACAGAAGCAAGATATAGCCAGCTACTTAAAACAAAAAACCCATAATTTTTTTCTCCTTGTTTGACTGTCTTTCTTAAATTAATTGGCTATATGTTCTTTCTTCTGTGATTTGTCAAGCCTCTCAAATTCATATGGAATCTAAAATTTTAATTTATTTTAAATAAGTTTAATGAACTAAGAAATTGTGGGTAAACCCATGATGATCTAAGTAGTTTGGAGTCCTTTATTATTGTTTTTTGTAATCTGGTTAATGCCCTGTTTGGTGACAAGAGAGATACTCCTCACTCTCGAGGTTAAAGATCATTATTTTTATAATTTGCATTAAATTCAGTTTTTTTAAAAAATGTGCTTTATTAAGTAGTCTAAAAACACCTCTTGCCTTAAACAGTGAAGAATCTTAGTATCTACCTTAGAATTGTTCTCAGCATTTGTCTAGACATTTTCAGTCTAAGTCGACATTTTACACTGCTTCTTGAATTATTACTTTTATGTCTGTGTATGGATACTGATGACTTTTCTGCCTATTGGGGTTTACTTTTTACAACAGTGAATTGGAAAACCTTTCCAATGCTTTTATTTAAAATCTAAGTCACTTTAAAAAACTGTGAAGGACTAGAATATAGTCATGCTATAGATACATATATTCACTGGCCTTTGCAATAGATTGACATCCACTGAAATTCATGTTCAACTTTAGTTTGATTGCTTTAGCTTACAAGCATTCACTTTTCCTGCTCCACTTCCAAAGAAAACTGAAATAAGGTAAAAATGCTGCCACTCAGACAGGTAGCAGATTTCAAATCATGCAAAAAGGAGGACCAACAGCTAGTGTTAAATGCAGATGGCTTCAAGATTGCAGAGGATAGAGGACACCCTCTTACAGCTGAAGCAGAAGGAGAGATCATGGGTCTGGTCTCCTGCAGGGAATTGCTACATAACCAAAGATTGCATCCCTTGTTCTTCTGTTACTCCAGTTTTATTTCTCTAAAACATCTCTGTGTTTTTCCAACAGTACACTGGAAACACAACAAACAAATATAGGGAAAAAGTCCTACATCAAAATGAAACTAGCCTCTTATGGGCTGTTTACAGATGAAAGGGGGAAAAGTTCTGTATGTTTATTCATAATACAAATGGGTTCCATGTAAATTCTTTATTTAGAGTGGTTTTTTTGTCTTTGTACATTTGTGCATCTAATACTGTATAAATGAATATGTTTCTAACAGCCACAAGAGTACTGTTTTGATTTACTCAGATTCTGTCTCAGCAAAATGTTTGTTTCTATATATCATGAAATGCTTTCAATGTATGAGTTTGTGCAATCTAGAAACTAATGTGTCAAAAATCCATATGAAGAGTTGATTTAAATCAGCTTTTTTTTCCCAGCTACTTTTTATCTGCTTCCTATTTGTACACTTCAGCTCCTCTCCAAAGACTTAACAGAATTTTAACTTCTACATAATAATTTTCAGTATCCATCTGTAATGATTTCCGCTCAGAAGATTAAATAGCTTCACAAATTGCTGCTGTTTTCTATATATGCACATGCACAGCTGCTAGAGCTACTAGTCCTTAAAAAAACCCAGTGCCTAAAAATAAAACATGAAAAAGAATTCATAAACTTTAAAGAAACTCAGATAAAATCTCTTTATGTTAAGATCATATAATTCTTAAATATTTTAATATTTAAATCTTTAAAAACACATTCAATAGTGTCACCTGCTAAACTTACATGCAAGAAAAAATAGTTTAAATAGAATACTGTATCTTTATTACAGAATTTACAATTTCCTATTTGCTATCCACTAAGCAATGAAATTTGAGTTTCAAAGGCCACAATGTTAAATGCATATCCAGAGCTGTTTACTACAGATCGCCTTGCCAATACACTTACATTTCTGTTGGTAAAATTAAGGTGTTGTGTACAGCATAAGGACAAGTCTAAGAGATATTACTGGAAATATTGAACTTTGTTGATTGCTCCTGTCTCATTTTGTAAACAGCAGGAAATTATTAATTTCCAGAAAGTATAAGAATTGTACTTGGATTTAAGAAGAAATATCCTAAGAAATATCCTGCAATGTTTTACATAAAATAACTGGTGGCCTTTTTTTTTTTTTTCCCTACAAAGGATAAGGAATTGAAATATTAAGAGATTTATATATCTCACTAAGAGAAAAGTTTTCTTCTGAAGACTGTTTGGATTACATCTTATAATTTCACAAATTTTGTAACACACTTTTAAAACTTTTTTGAATGCATAGGTTCAGGCTACATTTTAAGCAGAAATACACTCCCTCAGAAGTATCCAAGACCTCTATTTTTTTTTTTTTTTAATAAATTTGCTTCTGCTCATCGTCATAGTAATCATGACGCCAAAGCAGGTCCTGTACCAGGTCCCAGACCTACCAGAGCTTCTAAACCAGCCTTTGCCACTATAATTTTCATGGGTCAAGACTATCATAAGAGGAAAGCAAATAAAATTAAAGACTCACAGGAACTACAAAAATATGTGTCGTTACATTCTAGTATGGATTGTTTGTCCTACATATTAATTTCTGGTCACTTAATAATAAAAAACTTTCTATTAGTCCATCTGGCTATGGATCTTGAAGAGATGCCAAAGTTTGCAATCTAGCTGAAAATAATTTACCAATGTTTGAGTATTTGAGCCTTCATTTTCTCACTTCAGGAGCAAAAATATATCTTAGATTTGGTTTGGGGTTTTGTTTTTCCTCTTCAATTACTTTTTCACATGAATTAAGAAAATAACACTTGTAATTGGAAAATTGGACATTACTGATGGGTTTTGACTAATATGACGTAAATATTAGAAATCTACAGCTTTCTGTAACACAAGCTGGCATCTTAAGCAGTTGTTTTGGTGAATTTGCTATAAAAAAATCCAAATTTTAAAAAATTCCAACAGCAATCAATAACTAAAAATAATTAAGCACACAGGGGAATAGACAGAAGGGTCTTGGCAATGTTATTCTCCTATTGTTTGTTCTGCCAAACAAATTCAGGCTTGAGGGGTTTTGGATTTGTATCAAATATTTGGAAACAATTCTGCCCATTTCCTCGCTGCATCTGATTTTCTGCATGTTACCAAATAGGGCATAACATCTGAGAATTCCTCTCTCACAGTGAGAATTTTTGGGCTTGCAAATTAGAAATGGTGAAAACATGAATTACTTAGTTGCTTCTGAAAGCAATATTGCCAGAAGAAAAAAGAATATTTAAGCATATGTGGCAAAACAAATTTTATTTTAAAACGTTTAGTGTAAGTAATCAGTTTTTGGAAACAGTCTGGAGACCTTGCTACTTAATGCAGAACTGATAATATGCATTTCTCTATAGAAACTCATATAAAGGTCATACTCACAAAAAATATGTTACCAAATAGATGTCTTGAGCTATCTCCACAAGAGGTGTAGTCCTGAAATATTAGAATTTTATCTCCTATTTTCTCTATATGAAAGTGCTGTATAATAAAACAAATAAATGGAAAAATTGAGGTTAATACAGAATTTTTCAGTCTTCTGGCTAAACAAATTGACTTGACTAGGAGCTATTGTTATCTATTTTAATCTATAGTTTGGGTTTTAAGTAATGCAAACACACTGAAAAAATAGGGAAGACATTCATTATTATTTATTTTATAGAACTAAACATAATTGAAGTGAGAACAAAATTAAAATGTTGAAGAATAATTTCTTACTTCTATTCTTCCCTAGATGAAATGGATAAAACCTTATCCAAATATATGCTTCCATACTAATAAGTTTTATATGAATATAACTCCAAATAAGTCTGTCCAGATAAGAATATGGAAACATGTCCAAATGTAATAGCTGACTTTTGTTAATTCTGCTCAGTTAAAGACAATTCAAGGCTATATAATCTCGTGGTCATTAAATTATTTTGAAATTTGTAATGGAGCAAGGTAATCAGTATCGTGGAGCATGAGAACAAAAGCGGAACAGAAGTTTCAGTTACTAAAAGCAAATAAAGAAAATGAAATCTTTCTTGTATAAAGAAAAACTGCTGTTGGAGCAAATAAAGATTTTCAATTAAAGGACGGGCTTCACACCTTAAAGTGTATTCCTGAAGACCAGGATGTGAAATGATCGTAGCATGCTGTGTACCTCAGTTATTAGTGCCAGGGGTGATTGTAAACTCCGTTAGACAAAAAGATAACAAGATTTGCAAAAAAATTTTGTTGCTAATAGGTAGTTTGTTTGGGTTTTTTTAATAATTAAAGCATGTTTTTAAAGTTTTTTAAAATATTTGAGCTCAACCATTTACTTGTCATATTAAATTGCACCCACAAAGAATGGCTTAGAAGACAATGAAACAAATGAAAAGCTAGAGAAGTATAAGGTTTAACCATCTCCACAGTTCCATCACACAGCCAAAATCTAGTTACGCCTCTGAAAACTATTACTGTTCAATACTTTCTACAACACTGAGGAGTTTTGGAAGCAACTCATTGGTGTAGTATCCAGTTGGAGGGATACCTAAATGTTTCTATCTCTGGTGAGGTGAAGCCTTCATAATCTCTTTAACATACGTAAAATGAAGTAAAAATAGATTAAGAACCATGCATCTTACAGAATAAGTTTTTGGTCAGGACATCCAGAATTCACATTCAACAGCTTCTTCATAGTAAATTATAAATTTGTAATGACTGGTGTGTATATATATAAAGACACTCAAGGCTATCATAACATAAACAATTTAGAAGCTGTATGAATTCTGTCCATTTGTTTTCAAGACCTTTCGCCCTTGAAAGGAAGAGAACCAAAAATCTTGAAACAGCATTCTCTCCTATAAAGCTTGGGCAGAGTTAGAAACCACTGCATGATTTTAAGTGATCTAAGAAACTAGCATAGATTCACTTCATCTCATAGCTGTTTGCTTTTGATTTAAGGTTACTTTATCTTGCCAGAAGTGTAAAACACAAATGAATAATGGTGAATGGGCTATGATGTCATACAGAACTAATGGCTATACAGCTGAAAAGTTTAATTAATATTGCACATAAACAATTTTACCTGTCACTGTAGTTCTGACCTTGCAGTTTCAGATATGGGTAGATAAGTTAAGAAATAGGAATAAACAACCCAGAAGTAAGGATATTTGTATCCTTGACATGTGACAGGACAGCAATAAAGGTAATTGAAATATACGACGCGTTTGGCATTGATGCAGGTACCTAATTTTGATGGTGTAGGAGAATGACCGATGTGACATTTTACTCATTTTCTTCAGCTGGAGCTTGTACAATTTCTCAAGAGTAAATGACCTTACAGTATTAGATAATATAGTCTTGACCCTGACTATCATGGAGGCTCAGAACATGAATATGCAGTCAGCAAAACAGTGTACTAAAAGTTAGCTACACTTTACGATGGGGCAAAACCAATTAAAAGTTTCAGTGATAATGTCCGATGGCCTTGACACTCTCGATGTTCCCTCAGCTGCTTCTCAGGTCTGTTCCATCTGCTTCTGTCATTTTCTGTGTTTCTTAACCATATTTTCACTGAGATGCCACCAGTTTGTCTGAGGGGCTCCTCTGTGCCCAGCAGTGTGTCCAGCTGGAGCTGTGTGTGTGGCATGGGGCAGCCCTGCCCCTCCTTACAGAGGGCATCCCGCAACCCCCACTGCCACTGCCTGGGCAACACTCTTAATCCACTGTTTGGGGTAGCTGAACACACAATTAAAGCTCTGTCTACACTTATTTCTACCCAATGTCTGATCCAACAAGGAATCTCAGATGACACCCACCTTATTAAGCCTTAAAGAAAGGACTGGGAAAATGGGGTGAAAATTCTTCCTATGTACATATATATATATATATATATATATATATGTCATTCACCCATGAGAAACAGTAATGTAGAACAGAAGATTCATTAAATCAATTTATACCTTTTAACTAAAACTACAGAAACTTTCACTTTCTGTAACTCAGGAGAGTACCTTAACTGAAGGCTTATGTCATGTTACAGGTGAGATGATTTCAGCCTGACTTACTGAAGGTGACATTTTAATAAAAACTCTTTGTTCCAATATTCTTTTTCACTGTTTTAACTCCACTAAGTAGACTTGCTGTTAAATTTTTCTATTCACTCTGCTATCATGAGTCTAGAATTAGGACTTTGGTGTCTTTGGATAACTTAGAAATCTAATGTAAATTAAACGGGCATCTTAAAAATTAGCATAACAAAGATAGGCTAGAAAGAATGCAATGCCAGTACATTACTTTTTGGCTTAGCAATGAATTAAATGACTATTGCTTCTTTAAGAAGGATTTTTATTGCAAAACATGAGTTCCACGTGCTCCTTTTAAATACTGTTCTGAAAAAAAAAGCCGAACCAATAGTCAAATAATTAATTTAGTTGGTTATTTAATTGAAAAGAAAAAAAACACAACTTGTTCCCCAAAATTAATATTTTCTATGTAGGTATTTCTATTAATATTTTCTAGGTATTATAGTCAAATATATATTTTGTATGATCTTTCATTGTTTATCAGAATAACTACAAACATAAGGTGAGTTCACTAGCCAAGACCAGCAGCCACTGTTACTGCCTGTCAGAGTATGGCCTCTAGAATTATGGAATACAAAATACTCAGCTACTTTTTAATTTTTTATTTTTTTTTAACTCCAGATCTTTAGTATCTGTAGTGAACCAGTCTGCCTTTCTGGAGGCTTTGTTTTGGTAAAGAGGGTTAATTTTACAGCTGCAATACTTAAATGACAGTGGTTACATCCAAAACCAGTAAAAATTGTTACTTTAACTAGCAAGTATTTTTAACCTACTGCAATGTTTTCCTTTAACATATTCCCAATATTTGGGAAAGGATTTTTGTGGTAGGTTGACCCTGGCTGGATGCTAGCATCCATCAAAGCTACTCTGTCACTTCCCTCCTCAGCTGGGTCAGAGGAGAGAAATTATAATGAAACGTCCACAGGTACAGATAAAGACAGTGAGAAATCACTCACCAATTACTGTCTATGTAGACGCTGATTTTTATTTTGAAATTAATGCCCTGTTTTTGGAAATAATGAAATCCCTTTAAAGGATGCTAAGTACGTTTTTGGGTACTGTGTGTTTCTCTTAACCTGTAACACAGATATTATGTAAATTAAAATAATTTTTGCAATAAAAATAATGGCCCCCAGAAATGAATTTTTGTAACAGAAGAAGTCTTATAAGTGGGAAGAACATTATATTAAATAATATTTTTCCATTTTGTAACTGCAGCAATATGAGTATCTTCACTGTGAAAAATAAAATATAAAATTAATATTATTCATAATATCTGCAGAAAATATTATTTTGTATTCTATTTCTTTTGGGAATTATGCTTTCTGATCCAAATTTTCATTCCTTAATAAGTTGCTTTTTAATGATACTGAAAATAATATAAGCCGTTTTAAAAACTCAGGTAAGTTCCTTAATCAAGCAGTGGACTTTGTTCGTGTGTGTTTGTACAGAAGAAATTACTTAGTGATAAAACAAAATAATAAATGAAGTAAACCGTAAAACAAATTCTTGGCCATTCAGGTGAAACTCTCTGCTAGGCAGCATATTTTAGGATCTGTTTTGCTGTAGAAGCACTTAGTGCCCAAGAATAAGCCCCATCTTGCTCTGGCTATGTTATCCATTTCATAATACCTAATATAATTTGATGAATGCAAGGGTGGTTCAGACATCCACTCAAGACTGGCAGACACAAGACAGACAACTTTTTTTTTATTTTTACCATTAAGTGCTATCAGGTAAAATAAGCTAATAGCAATTACTTCCAAAGTAAAACTAGTCGCCAATGCTTACATTTGGTGTATCAAATTTGGTGTATCAAATGCAATTGCAACTTCAGGTTTGTCTTTATTGAACAGCAAGAGTTGGAAATGTAGGTAGAGAAGACAATGGAAAGGAAGAATATAAATAAACAGAAACACTTGACTTCTAAACCTTTTCTCTCCATATTTAGAGCACTTATTTATGTCCCTGTACCAATAATCTTTTGAAAAGGAAATGGGTTTCAAGAACAGTGAGAAGAGATATGTGATGGAAGTAGAATGCAGAAGCTCAGAATGTCACAGCACTGAATTGCTCCAGTTGTACTGCAACTATTTTATCTCCGTGCCTAGGAAGCCTTAATGTCAAATATTAACAGAAAAAATATTTGGGCATCTCATGGATATTCAGTATTTTTATATTAATGGTTTAATTATTTATAATTTTTAAAATGTAGGCATGCAAATGACAAAGTTCATGTCACTTTACTTAACTTACCAGACTCAAATCAAAGAAATTTCTTATGTCATATTAAAAATATTAACCTTCAAATGAGAAAGTAAAATCAACATAGACTTTAAGACACATTTATTCTTTTTCTGTTTTACAAAACACTTGTTATCAACTGACTTGTTAAATGTCTTGAGCCATTTGTAATATGATCTGCTCTTCTTAGTGTGCTACCTCTGACATCAGTATAATTTTCATTGCATTTTATCTACAGTAATATTTTTTCTCAGTCCTGTTTAGAATGCCATTTTATATTCCGAGTTAAGTAATATTTTCCTCTTACTCTTCCTGTTTTCTACTGCATCATGTACTTGCACGTTCCCTTTTTTCTCTGACTCCCTTAATAAATACCTTAGGTTTCTTTTTCTTGCATTTTTCTTGGAACAGCAAGCTTGCTAGGGTCGTAGAAGAAAACTTCAGAGCTGTAATTTCTGTAATGTCTGTTTGCTTGAGCTTGCTATAGCACAAACAGCTTACTCTAATTGTACCAGATAAATCATTGGAAAAAGGCCACTCTGGCTCTTAAATTTTATATCAGCTAAGTTATCCCCTTTGGTGTTTTAATTTAATGAAAGGAGTTAATTGATGCAGAAATAGTATGGCAGCACTATTATTTGAGGAGTCTGAGACAGACTAAACGATGATTTCCTTAACTTCTGAGTCTAACGTGAACTTGATTATAAACATGTATCTGCTGAGAGAGAATACAGTCATCACTTTCTTCTAGTGCTCATTATTTTGTTTTGTGTCTTCATTATTTCAGATCGTGTCCTCTTGAGGCCTTCGCAGAAGTGCAAGTCTAAATTACAGTCCCAGTCTTGACACTGTGGTGCATGTTAGCAGAAACTTCTGCTGGCACAGTGGCAGGCTTAAGTCAACAGTGGTCTGTAATAGTTTGGAGATATTTCTCTGTGAACTGCTTTATGGCATTAGCAGCCAAAGTCAAAACAAATATTTACATTTATTTCAGAAAAAAATGGGTTTACAACATGGCATGGATTTATAGAATAAGTCCTCTATTGGTCTTTGCCTGCCTGTGGACGGATCATTCCAGGAGCTGGACTTTGATCCTCCTTGTGCATCCTTTCCAGTTCAGGATATTCTATGATACCTCACTTTATCTTTGTTGTTTTTCTTGGAATGACATGGTCACTCCCCTTTTTCATCTGCCCTTCTAGGAATCCTGTATATCTCTTCCAGCTCTTTGCATAGGTCTGTAATTATAGTGCAATTGAATCTGCTTTTCAATTCAGTTTGTCTGACACTTTTAAATTATGGATTATGGGGAAAATGAACAAATACCAGTACAGTCAGAAGTCTTCCACTACTCTGTCAGAACTGAAAAAACAACTATTATGCTATAGTAGGGAAACTGCATTACTTGAATCAGGATGTTTCAGCTCATTGAATCTAAACTTATTATATGCTCAAGTAAACTAAGTCTACTGCATAATTATGGAGAAAATTCTTATATTGCATATATAAGAAACACTAAATAAAGCCTATTCTTCCTTCTACACATTATAATTTTATATTCATTCCTTTTTCATGCCTACTGAAAATATTATTTGAACAATAAGAACATTGTTAATGCTTAGCTTGCTTAACTCGGTTCTTTCCCCTGAATAGGAGTTCTTGGGCTTTTTTTTTAGCAGAAAAATTATTTAAGATCTCTTGTACACTGAGACCATCTCTCTGGCTGGTACTAAACAGGGACTTTTTTTGTCAGTACTACATTAATTATACACAAAAAATGAAAAGTGGAATACATATATTTTGGAATGCAGACATTGATAGCTAAAGAAACATAGTCATTTACAAGCATTGTTTATCATTGTAATTCCCATAGTGCTGTACATAATAGGTCACATGTTCAACAATAGTTCACATTTAATAGGTTTTTCAGGATAAAGAAAATGCCAGGCATGAAGTTTTCAAAAATGCAGAAATAGGATGTTGCTAACATACTAATTTCAGGAGTGATCAGTGGCTGTCTTCCAGAAGGCTGCAGTGTCCTGTGAAGGATAGGAAACATTCAAGAAGGGAAATGGATGCAATTCAAAGTGAGAAAGAAAGAAAGAAAGAAAGAAAGAAAGAAAGAAAGAAAGAAAGAAAGAAAGAAAGAAAGAAAGAAAGAAAGAAAGAAAGAAAGAAAGAAAGAAAGAAAGAAAGAAAGAAAGAAAGAAAGAAAGAAAGAAAGAAAGAAAGAAAGAAAGAAGTATAAAGAAGTCTATGCCTCCTTCTCAGTTCTCTAAATTAGCATCTCATTTGAAGGAAAGGAAAAAATCAACTGAGATCTCCAGGCATTTAAATAAAGATTTTTGTACCTTCTAACAAACTCTATATATGTTCATAAAATAACCAAATTTCTGGCTTTAAAAAGGCATTGATTTTAGTGCTTCTAATTCCCTTATACTTTTTAAAATATTAAAATGAATGTAAATATTCTACATATAGTCACATACAAATATAATAAATACGATTTTTTTAATGTAGCCTTTACTGCAAATCATTTGCACTTAAGTGTTCAGTATATTAGAGATTATTTTGACATTCAAGAAATGCCTTTGACTGAATTCCTTTTGCTTTTCACAGAAAGAATCAAGGGTATTTTGATTATTGACAAATTACAAGAATATTATTCCGTAGACCAATACTTGGAGAACTTTCATGTAAAGGAATATCCCCAGCACAAAAGTTGTTAAAAGATATCTCTCTCTGCTTTATTTGTTATTAAGAGGCAGTACCATTCAAGAGTTTGCTTTTTCCACTTGAGAAAAAAGAATCCATGTTATTTCTTTACAGCTCTCAGTAGAAGCCAAAGACTTCCCTTAGGTGTTCCTGAACAAAGTTCAGTAAGGTTTATTTGGGAGGAAATCATTACTTCACAAAAATAGAAATATTTTAGAATCTTACATAAATTAGCATTTTCCTAAAAATTAGGAAAAAATACATTATGAAACTATGGGTATTAATTGCTTTAGATTTGTGACATGAACAGTAGATTTTCATCCTTTTTTTGCAACATAGAAATAAATGCAAGAAGTTTTTCTTTTGTCTGGTTTTGGATTTCATTTGGGATTTTAGTTGCAGTTTGCTACTGTGTGTAATGTGAGTTCATCAGTCTATGAAAAGATACACACTGAGGAAACTGCAGTCTCAAAATAAATTTCCTTATTAGTCACACACTGTGGAAGCTGGTGTAGTGTTAGGAGCACTGCAGTAAAATAAATTCTACAAACTAGAGCATATTTATCCTTCAAATGCAAACACAGTTTTAGTATCTCATTGTGAATTTAGAAATGTAATTTCATAATTTGTTCATAAGGAAATAAAATAAGCATACAAAGAGATTAAAAATAATTTAAAAAGGAGTAGTCATATGTTAGAACTATGACTTAAATTTACAAATGTCTTGTAAATAATTTGAATTGTTTTCTTGGACAAAAGAATGAAAAGAATAAAAACATAAAAAATATTCAGTACATTTTCTGTAGCACCAAATGTTTTCCCTATCTTTGGTCCATTAGGCTATAAGAATAGATGATAGTATGACCTTCCTTCACTGATGTTGATAGTCATATTTTTCTAAAATACAAGTATATTCATGTTATTTAAAAATAAATCTTCATAATTTCTAGAGGATGAACTTTATCATAAGTATTTGCAACCCATTTTAGTAAATAAGCTATGTGGATGACTTGGAAGCAATATGTTCTGAATTAATATGTCAAGTATAGTGAAGTTTCAGTAGCTTGAAAATATGATGGGAAGAAATACATATTGCTTACCACTGACAATGGCTGTCCAAAGCAGTTCATAAGAAATTTAAAACAATTTGTTATATGAATTATATGCTAAGTACTGCTAAGTACTTCCAAATTATCTGCTCTATCAGAATTAATTACCCATATTACAATAGGACAAAGTAAGTAGTACTTACAGATGTAATTACAAATTATAAACAATTAAACATTCCCTTAAGAAGGTAAGTTCATCAATTTATTTACAACTTATTAATACTATAGATTACCTATGACCTGTATATAGATAACTTATAGATTACTGGTTAACAATGAGTAATCAAAAAGAGGTCAAAGTTTAAATTAAATAATACACTTGAAGTAAAAATAATATCTAATTTGACCTATTTAGAAACTTTTATCATTGTAGGGCAGTGTAATTAAAGTGTGTAAACATCAATATAAGATCAGAAAATACAGAAAAATTACTCAAGCTGACAACAATTGCATATTATCTTGGATTCAGAAGACTTTTCCCCTAGGAGTATTAGGTCAAATATTTACTCCTAAAGTTTTATTGATATGTCCTTCTTTGGCAATTTTTCAATCCTTTCCCACAAAACCACATACTCGTCCTGTGAGTTTAATCAACTTAAAAGTTAAGCCATGCATCTAAGAACATTGTCCAAATGCTTCTTGAATTCTGACAAGCTTGTGGCCTTGACTACTTCCCTGGGGAGTTTTCCAGTGCTTGACCATCTTCTCAGTGAAGAACTTTTTTCTAAATTCCAAACTAAATTTCCTCTAATACATCTTTAAGCTATTCCCTCACATTTTATCGCTGGAGTGCAGAGAGAAGTGATAAGTACCTCCTTCTTGGTTTACCTCATGAGGAAATTGTAGACAGGAATGAATTCACCCCTAAGTCTCCCCTTGCCTATGCCATACCAACCCTATATCCTCAGACTTTAGTCTGAAGACTATCAGAAACATCCTCGATAAATTAACAGTAAATAAATCTTTGTTGGGAGGGATCATGAGAGCAGTCTGTGCACTATCACCTTTACCCTCCTTATATTATGCAGTGCCTAAACAGTCTCATCATCAAAGTTGTGTAAATGGTGGGAACACCTGCTTCAGGCAATTTATAAAATTATATAAGGAAAATTACCACAGAACAAAAGTTTATTACTTGTACCTAGCACATATTGCTCATCATATTTAGGGAAAAAAACCTACAACTAACCAAACTCCACTTCTTGTGAAGCTCGGACTGTGACTTCAGGCCCTTCATTTTTATGATTAAGAATTAAAAATAAATTCGAAGAGTATTTGCTTTCCTTAACAGCTCACATAAATAAGCAGTAATGTATATTTAAAAATATGTTTAAGTGTATATTTAACCTTTTGTATTGATAAACTCTTATAGAACAGAAACTAAAATAAGTGTATGTTTTTTTGTATGTAATTCCAGGTTTGTTTTCTGTTGTTTTGTTGTAGTACTCTGTATAGCTAAAAAGCATTGAATATTCCTTCTAATTCTTCATGTTTAGGAATTCTTTATTAAGACCATTTCTTTTCTTTTGTCCTGTTTGCTATTTTTTGAACTTAGGTCTCCTCAGGCTCTTCAATATTTTCTATTGATTCTTCTCACTTTAATTAAATTACTTTTCCTGAGACTTTGCAGAAATGGAAAGTATATAGGCTCTACTGAATTATATTTCTTACTTGACCTTTAAATATTTAAAGAAGAGAAAAAATATCTTGAAATAGATTCACACTTTAGATCTGTGGGGTTTTTTTGAATCCCATTAAAAATCTGTATTCTTTTTGAAGTAGAGTTGCATGGAGGAACTGTGAATGAAATCAATAGCAAACAGCAGATTTAGTCATAATATAATATGAAAAATGGGAATACTTGTAGTGGTATATGAGCTTCAAAAGTGAAACAAAATGAAGTAGGGGAGGGTCAGGATGTTGCTTTAAAAACCCACTTGGAATTAATAAACAAATCTTGTAATATGTATTTCTTCACAAAAAATCTACACTTCAGCCATAGGGCCAATACAGAAAATAGTTTCATTTTGGTATCTCTTTGCAATGACATGTGGTTAAGACTCATAGAGGTAAAATTTGTAACTCTTGTAAAATTTTGTTATGAAAGAATAAAACCAGACAGCTTCCCATTTAGAAGGAAAATTTTCTTTTTCATGATCATTCAGGATATAGCAGTCCAATTATACTCTCACACAAGTAAAATAATTTACTTACATCTCTCCTAGTGACTTCATGTGGTGGTTTGGGGTGTCATTATTCATACAGTAAGACACTTTAAACATGAAGAAAAATTATGCATGATTTTAAGTAAAATATAAAGTTTGGCAAGCTTAAGGATTAAAATAATGGTAATACCAGATCATTTTTTTTATTACTTAGGCAAATGTCAATTACTCTTATTCTTCTTTATTTGAAAAACTGTGACTCTGACCATGAACTGATGCTTTATTGCTCTTGAAAATACTCTCAAAGGAACAAAGGAGGAAGCCTACATTAGCCATGGGGAAATGATTAGTCTTGTGCTACTCCACTTAGACACCCACAACGCTCTGGGGTTGGATGGACTCGACCCAGGAGAACTGAGGGAGCTGGCAGAAGTGTGGGGGCAAGGTCTTTTCAGATTTGGTTTTTGCTCTTTACCTTATACTGATTTGAATGGTAAGAAATTTGATTTCCCCAAGGCGAGTCGTTCCTGCCCATGACAGCAATTGGTGAGTGATTTTTCTCCCTGTCCCTGACTCAACCCACATGAGTCCTGTTCTATTTTCTCTCCCCTTGCCCAGTTGAGGGCACTGATAGAGTGGCTTTGGCGGGCACCTGGCATGTGACCACCACAACCTCCAATAGACACATCATTCCTGCAGCCCCAGGCAGATATTTCAGCTAAAAAAAGACACCTAAGATGCTTCTTATGCTTGGGTTTGGTAAACAAATCACTCCAGATTATTCCATTACAAACATTTGTCTGTGCCTGAATTTGAACTCTGAGCAGAAGATTATTCTTGGGGAAAGAAGAAAGCATGTTAACAATTGACATACACGTTACCATTCTTCATATGGATTCATGTTTAAAGGATACTGACACATCCCCTGCTCAGAACAAGGTCTGTGTCATAATTAGGGGAGAAAGAACCATATGAACTCAGTTATTTATGCCCTTGAAAAATCTTTCTTAGCTGACACCTAACCCTCAAATTATAAAACATATTTGTACAATATTCCAACAAAAAATGTCCTACTCGGCTAATATCTACTCCTGGAAACTGAACTTCTTTCTATTTAATTTCACGAAATCTGTTCTTTTTAAAGGTGTGGACATCCTGTGAGACCGTGTCTGTGCTCATTTAACTCAGTGTCTGGTTAGAACTTCTAGGCAATTGGGTAAAGGCTGTTTTGAGGACTGTAGGTGTTTACTACAGTGTTACTACAGTTCATAGGCACCAATTATTGTGCCTTATCTCTTGTATTGCAGATATTGAAGAAGAATATATGGTTCATAGGCTTCCAGTTAATTATATATCTATAAAAGGTCAATAAACTGCTTTACTCCTGATTTAGTTCAAAGTACATGAAGTAAGCATTTTTTTTTTCCTGAAACAGTATCTAACTCATAGAGTACATATGTATGTCTAGTCAAAATCTAGATGAAACGGGAATTGGAAATTGCTCAGGTAATTTTTAAAATTTCTCTCTTAAGATCTTGGGTCTGAAAACTCCACTATTCAGGAAGGCACCTAAATGCTGATTGCATCAGTACTAAAAATGTAACATCTACATACTTCTAAACTTGAACTAACCTTTCTTTTTTTTCTCAGTGTCCTATCCACCAGTATAATTCATTTAAACATTAATGATTTTGCCACTCGGAAATAGTGGATAAAAACCAAATTGAAAATTAAAAGGATTTATTAGAAGTTGTCTATTTGGATTATATTTTTTCACATGGTTTCTTGACGTTTAACTTATTTTTAACTAATTTTTTTATGTCTAATTTTATGAAATACATGACCGTGTTACTATAAAGTGTAAGCAAACTTTTGAAAAACTATATTGTATAACAAGACAAATTTTGAATCCAAACAGGTTACTAAATTTTGAGTGTTGTTTGTCCTAACTTACCTCCTAATTTCCCTCTTTGAAGAAAGAGAATGTTTTTATATTTAACATACTTTAAAAATTATATCTTACATTTTAAAAATCCTTTGACCTCTAAACCAGTGTAATAAAATTAATATGTATCATATATTATCCTAGAAAATAATACTAAATTTGTACTAGCAAAATCACCAAATTCAGCATTATGACAGGGTTTTGTAATGTAGTTCTAACACACAGAACTTCAAAATATTTTTTGAAGTCTAATGTAATCACTTCATGTAAATACCATGTATGATATGTTTTTTTAAAAAAATTAGATTTGCCATTCAGCATAATGCTTTGGATGATTTTAAAACCTTAATATTATTTCTTTAAGTTTTACTTCTATCTTATAAAGAAAAGAACAGCATTAAACAAACATAAATACTATCAGTCCGCATCAAAGAGCCAAATCAGCAAAAGATCCTAAGTAAATGGGGAAATGTTAGGTGTGTTTTTGGATAGGAGACAGACTTTTCATTCTTATTTTGAACTCAATCCAAGTTTTGCATATGCTTCTCTTGTTTAAACAAGGTTTTATCCCTTTGGATGCCTTACATTTTTTGTCTTCTCTCAGCTTGTGCTGCTATTTGTAATACACTTTCCTAACAAGAACAAAATGGGATATGAAAATTCTGTTTTCAGACTTTCTTTGTGTGTTACTTAACACACTGTGCCACTAAGCAGACTTCTGTCTCAGAAATTATGTGCTAGATATAAGAATATATGTTAGAAGAAGATCTTCCACTGTGACGATTTGATAACTTTAAGAAGACATTACAAAAGCTTTACCTATTAGCTTTCTTTACTTGCAGTTCCTGACATGTCTTGGTATTGATTACAGGTGAGTAGGGCAGTCAAGGCTAAAGCAAGGATAACAATATCTTTTAATTCACTGCAGTAAGCTACATTTAACCAGCAGGGAGCTGGACAATTTACAGCTAGGTAACCATACCAACAATACTCTATAAGGCTGAGATTGCTTATATGCTGATATCAGAAACACCAAATTTAGGTGTTAGACTCTTATGGCTTGATACTACTAATGTTTCAGGTTTTTAAATTTTTTCTTGCCCTCAGGTTGCCTACGTGTCTGTAAGAAAGGATATGGCATGCATGTTGGTGTGAATATGTAGGTATCTGTTGTGTTACAGAGCTTATGCTATGGGCCAGGCACTCAGTGAACACCTGTGAGGTGTTTTCCTGTACAAATTCCCTTTCATTCATTCCATTCTTCTAAGTGTGAGCAATGACACTGTTCTGTGCTGACCCCCATCGAGTTCTTTTAAGTATTCTTAACTTCAGACACATGAGAAATCACAACACAGTTCATTTTACTAGTGGTTGAACATTGTCTCTTCGTTGTCTCCTTCTTTGTTGAAAAAAAAATACACATTACAGCATATAGTATTCTGTTTTGTAAATTTTATGTGATAGTTAATTTCAGTTATGACATTTCCCTAACAATGAAAGTGTGATAGACCCTTTTCATTATTTGCCAGTGATCACTAAATTCCACAGTAAGTTAAACTTTGGAAGTACCTTATTTAGCTTTCATCATTTTCACTTCTGAAAACTTAGAGTTTCATATTAACGTGTTCATTATATTTTTTATCAAAACCCAATGTTTAAAATTGTTCCACCTGTTTTTGCTTATGAAATGCATTATACTTCAGAAATGAAAAGAGCAGTGTGGAAATATTTCTGTGAAAATGTAGATCATCATGGTTACGATATGCTTTTGAGTAGGCACACTGTAGCATGAAAGCATTCAGCTGATCTGCTTGAATATGTTTTTAACAGCCTCTTTAGGAGCATTTTGACAAGTCTTTCTAGCTAACTCTTTATTCTCATGACCACAGCTAGTATATAATGCAAGGAAGTCTGCTACTCAGAATGGCCACACCTCAAAAGAAACACAAACCTGGAACAGAGTCTCAGAATGGAGACTTGAATCAGGCCCTATATTCATCTTCTAAACTGTGCTCTGCCATTTGGTGATCTTTCAGTTTCCAGGTTATACACTCTGAAGCTCTCCATACAACTAAGAATAAATTATTTTCAGTTTGGAATTTTATCTGTGATCTCCTCATTGCATCACAGATAAATTTTGTGACTCAAAATCCCTGTCAGTCTCTGTTGAGAAGATGATTATTAATCAGTTTAAATTATGTCTGTACCTTTGTTCACTTTAATTCATATTTTCTTCTGAGAATGGTGTTTTCTTTAGTTCATTTTCAGTTTATATGTTGCCTTTGATTTCTCACATTGGAATACTAAATGTCTCTGACACAGCTTTACAGAACTGAAAAGCAGCTCATTGTAAACTAAATACATCCTTTCAACATATGCACACACATCCTCACTGTGAGGTTAATTTATTTAAAATAGTCAGGGTGCTTGCATCCTCCAAAAAGACATTTAAATTAGATGGACACACTGTTAAGGTATTTTCAAATCAAAGAATACTTTTCAATTTATTAAGAGTGAGTGTAGTTGGGAGAGAATGTGAATATATGGAGATTGCCTTCTGGCTCTCTTCTTTCAGCTAATGTTCTCAAGTGAATTTGCAATAAAATAATTGTGTCTGAAAATTTACAACTCTCAGATTATCTTTTAGATCAAATACCTTTAGTCCTTATATGAAGAAGTTATCTAAGAAAATTAGTATACCATGAAATACACTTTGAAGTATGTAGATTTAAAGAAGGATCACATTCTTATTTATAGAAGTTGGCCGATATCTTATTTTAGAATTAATTTGGATAATTCTACAAAAATATAATCCAAAGATAAAATTTAAACTGGCAGTCAGTAGTGTGGTTATAAAGTAAAAATCTAACAGACCAAATTGAAGAATTCATATTTACTATCACTCTTGGTTCCAGGGAAAAATTGTAGAAATCGTATATGAGCTCATTGCTTTAAATTATTCATATATAACTGATGATGAAAGCAAGTAAATGTCTTCAGATGAGAAATCACAGTGCTTTGCACTTTCTTACAAGGAAAATAATTTCTGATTGAACAGTTAGCATGCAGTTTTATGAATTTAAAATTAGCTAATTTCACATAATACTTTTTCAACAAAACATAGCCAAAGACCTACAAATCTATCTTGAAATGGAACAGTTTAGCTCATATCTTGATGATTGCTTATACAAGCTCAGTGGATTCAACTAGCTTTGTATCTGAAAAAATCATGTTTATGTATTCTTGTTAGCATTTACTTTACCCAGTTCCCAAAGGAGTAATTAATATCTCAACTTAGATCATCTTTGGCAGATGAAATCCTGTTTTTCACATGGCATCTTAAGCTATTACTTTGCGCAGGTGTTCGAGGAGCAAAAGGTCCATCAGTTTCAATGTCTGGCACATGTGACTGATGCCCAGGGGACTTAAAAGCCAGCGTTGAAGAGGCCTGCTCTCCCTCACTGGTTACACACTTCTGTGCTGCTAATGGTCTCATTAGGCATACTACATAAAATGTGTGACTTATTAATTGTGGCCTCTCCTACGTGCAATTGCCTACATAGAT